>CM065170.1:8387289-9821039 GCA_033026295.1 Channa striata
TCCAAGGATGTAAAGCACCATTTACATCATTTTGTGTCATTTTGTGTTTCATTTTGCACAAATATTAATATATATAATTAAAATGTTAAATTAAAAACATAATAGTTTAAGTAGATCGCCTGACACTAAAGTTGGTAGGGGTCCTTCAGACCTTTATTTATAGGAACATATATATGATCCATGTTATGATGTAAAAATGTTTTTAGCAATGTTTGTTCAGTTAGGAGAGTTTTTTTTTTCCAAATTGCGACTGGACATTTACTAAAACACTTATTTGTCATCGTTGTCAAATTACAGTTACCTACACATCGCTGACATCTTTTTCACCATGTTTTGCCTCCACAGGTCGGTGGCTGTGCTAACAGAATGCATGAGGAACAAGGCGTTGGCCAAGTTTTTTCGCGAGCGCCAGGAATCTCTAAGGCACTCCCTGCCCCTGGGCTCCTACTTGCTCAAGCCAGTGCAGAGAATCCTCAAGTACCACCTACTGCTGCACGTATGTCTGTCTGTTGTCTCTCTCACATAAAACACAGACTTACATATAAACAATTACTCTTTACCCGCAGAAATGCAACTACAGGCATCCACTTGTAAATGCCAAGGAAACGGCAATTATGTTTTTACGAGTGCATCACTAATGCAAATCGACGTGCACAGTTAAATAATAGCATTTCTGACGCAGATCCTAATGTCAGTCTCCATCGGAGAAGCCAAATGCTTAGACATATGGTGCTCAGTATGTATTTTCTGGTGAATGTACATGCGACTATTTACGTGTGCATCCATTTGCAATTTCTGTCTAATGTGTGTTCATGCAGTACGAGCAAGTGCTAATTCACACTGGGTTTATCCGTGTGTTGCCTGTGCAGGAGATAGCCAACCACATGGAGAAGGACACAGAGACCTACGAAGTTGTACACGAAGCTATAGACACAATGCAGAGAGTGGCCTGGCACATCAACGACATGAAGAGGAAACACGAGCATGCTGTTAGGTTGCAGGTATGACATGCAGCAAAGCACCAAAAATAAAAAATCTCTTCATTTAAGGCTCACAGTGTCATCCTGTTATCTCAGAATCGTTGTGATGATCCATTCTGCAAGCTGTCTGTGCCTCTCATTACTCCATGACAAAAACAGACATTTGTAGTTTTAAGCTTTTCGAGGAGCCGTTTATTTTATTGTCGTGTGGAAAAGTGGAACTTTTGATGTGAACTGGGTTTGAATCAGTCACGGCTCTGATCCTCCCCAGTTCTTACGCAAGTTACTGCGCTTTCCACTGGGCTAATGATGGCCTTGCATAAGGAGGACACATAAAAGGGAAGCTTGTTTCTTTTATCAGCTGGAAGCCAGAATGGTCTCTGGAGAAAAGATTGGCTCTGTAAAAATTTCCACTTTTGTTTTGCTCTTCATTGTCCTTTTTTCTCGACTTACCCTTGTGCCTTATCATTTTTTAATCCTTAAACGTTACGCGTTTGAACTCCTGGTTGCTACTGTCGGACGTGTGTTTCTTCCTCCTTCCAGTAGCACCAAACACATCCTCTCTCCCCATTGTCACAAGCCATTTAAAAGCCACAAAAATAAACACCGTTATCTCACTCCCCTCACTCTCTGTATTTCACTGTAGGAAATCCAGAGCCAGCTGACGAACTGGAAAGGCCCTGATTTGATCGGCTATGGAGAGCTGGTTCTTGAGGGAACGTTTCGTCTACAGCGAGCCAAGAACGATCGAACCCTCTTCCTGTTTGACAAGCTTCTGCTCATTACCAAGAAACGAGAGGAAACCTACACGTATAAGGCCCACATCCTGGTCAGTCAGAGCACTGCAGATGCAAAACATCCAAACTTTTCTGCTCATGAACAGTGGTTTTTAACACGACATCCTGTCTGTCTGTCGCAGTGCTGTAACCTGATGCTGGTGGAAGTTATTCCTAAAGAACCCCTGAGTTTCAGCGTGTTTCACTACAAGAACCCCAAACTGCAGCACACAGTCCAGGTACAGCAGCACTTCATACGAAGGCGTGAACCACAATGATTGTCAAACACTGGGCGAATGTAATTGCATGTCTTAAAATGTAGCTACCAGCAACGTTGTGCAACAGAGCAATCAGTAAGTGTAACAATATTCAGGATGCGGCTGATCGGTTTGCGGAGCTTTCAGGCTCACCTCTCTGAGCTGCTCAGACTTGTTGAGCGTTTAGAGGCTAATACCGACCATTGTTGTTACTTTAACACTGCGTTTGGGACAATCGCTGAAAAGAAAGTATGACGTGTGTGACATCATAAAGCTGTGTTCCATATGTTTAAGGGTTTACCTCAGCCCTCTCAGCTGCCTCTTAAAGTTCATGTCTGATGCTATCTCTGCTCTGATGTTTTACGCTCTGCCCCCAGGCCAAATCACAGCAAGACAAGCGCATGTGGATCTTGCACCTCAAGAGACTCATACTTGAAAACCATCCTGCCAAAATCCCTGCCAAGGTAAGAGCAGCTCATCTCCTGACAGCTCCGTCTCTCTTCACTGATGACATAAACACAGACTTTGAGTGGGATGTGTTGGAAATGTCACTCCCTCTCGCCCACTTCCTTCCTCCACCTTATCCATCTTTTCAACTCAGACTTTCCGTACATATACATAGAACAATTTTCTGATCATTCATTCAACCACACTAAGTTTTCCTTTATCTCCCTTTGGATATGGAAGGAGAAACTAGGGGTTTCTGACCAGAGATAAAGGTCAGAGAGAAGGTTCGGCACAATTACCGTAAAGGGGGTATTTGAAAAGTGTTGTACTGGAACCAAACTGTTGAGATGGGGCCGTTATGTGGCGCCATCTAGTGTCAAAACGATTCACCCACCATCTAACCAGTTGAACTTAATGATTTTATTTCCTCACTTCTAGGCCAAACAAGCCATTTTGGAGATGGATGCAATGCGTAAGTGCCAATATACATGACATTTATGTTGGAAAATTAACACACATTTCTTACTTTATATTACGTATATGTAGGTAATCAGTAATAAATATTAATGGTCATGTATGTGGTTTTTATCATTTCTTCTCTCATTTTTTTCCAGATCATCCTGGGTTTCATTACAGCCCTGATGGTGACAAGAAGGATTCCCCTCAAACCAAGGAGGGCCCAACTCCTCGTAGGGGACGCAGGAGAGGTGAGAAAAGCAGAAGTGACAGAATCTAAGAGACATGAGTCTTTTCACAGCTTAAATTAAAGATGTCATCAACATATTTATTCCTCCCACTAGAACCTCTATCCAAATTACTGAAGAACGCCAAGCAGAACGCTGCCAACACAGATGGTGAAAAGGTGATTGACACCAAAGATGATGAACAGCTTAAAATTGTGTTCATGCACTAGCCAAAAATATTAAAATATTGAATCCTCTTCCTCCTCAGCGAATGAGTTTGGGTGCCACCTTGCTCTCTCCGGTGTCCCAGCTGGCTCTGGGCACGATTGGTCGCAGCCGCAGCCTCATCAACCAATCACAGGAATCTCTGGACCCTGGCGATCACTATGACCACAGCGACCGAGAGGAAGGGGAGGAGACACATCTCCAAGATGCTGACGATGAGGATGACAGTAGTCTGGTAAGCTGCCCAGGGAGAGATATTCATTATGTATTCTCCTCACATTGATCCTGTCACTGGAGTCAGTAATCTTGTAACCTCTGCACTCAGGGAGGTGGAAAGAGGCTGCGAGTCCCTGGCAAGAGCAGTAGGAAGAGGCTGAACCCTCAGGCATCTGTTGATAGTATAGAACAATGGAAAGCATTCAACATGAGTTCCTCTGACCTACAGGTGCAGTATTAACCAAGTACTAATGATATTGTATTTCAGTCTTTGTGGACTGCCTCAATCTCATGTAAAACGCATTATTTTGTGTGTTTTTCAAATCAGAGAGCCAGAGAATCCCTGGTGAGGGAAGGTAGTCACCACCCACCACTTCTCAGGACACCCCATGTGACAGAGGAGCCTCCAGACTCCCCGATTCCCTCTGTAATTGTTACAGAAAGTGAAAATTCTGTGAGGAACATCTGGGCAGACCACCGGGCTCGCAGAGCTATGTTCCCTACCCGTCAGAGAACCATGCAGCCTGATGATGAGGAGGAGGACATCTACCAGATGTTTGTCCCCACCGAGCCAAGTGGACCAGAGCAAGAGGTGCCCTCAGAGAGGTCTGAGGCTACCTTGTCACCCAGGACAGCTCGCCCATGCAGCTGGCATGTCGAACAGGTGCCCACAGTGCAGATTGACCCTCCAGCCAATGGGAGCAGAGTCCTGCGGAGGGCGAGCAGTGCAGGGGAGAAGGCTACAGAGACTCGACAGAGCCCTGAAGATGACCAGACTGGGCACAGCAACCTTGAAGTGATCCACACGGAATCATCCAGCAATGACATATCTGGATCATCCTCTGCTGAGCAGCTGACGCTAGACGATATTGAAAATGTTTACGACAACATCAGCTATGAGGACTTAAAGAGCATGGGTCTCATAAGAAGAGACCTTGAGGAAAGTCAGCCACGGATTGACACATCCACAAATGCACAGGGTTGTCAAGGCAAGTCACCATGGCTACCAAACGAGGTTTCAGGGGCCACAGAGTCTATGCTTGAACCAGACAGTTCCTCTGAGAGCAACCGGTCCTCCACACAGGAAGTAAAGCAGTTTGGGACATATGAGCTCCAAATAGTGGAAGAGAATATCTACGACACCATCAGTTTTAGAGAGCCACCATCAAAAGAGCCGAAAGGTATGAATGAAGGGAATAAACTCAAACAAAAGAGGGACAGTCTGCTGGCCTCTGAACAAGACCTGATTGAAAGTCTTGGAGGGTTTGTATCAGAGGAGAGCCTCCACTTTGGTGAGGATGATGGGCTAGACACATCTCGTTGCGTCCCGTGTTCTTCGGAGCCAGATTACTCCTCCTCATCCGCTTCAGAAACGTTCTCCCACCGTTCACAGAAAGGAGATAAAATGTCAGAGCAGGTTGATGAGATCTGGAACGACTTGGAAAACTATATAAAGAACAATGAGAAGAAAGCTGACCGGCTGCCTGCTGCCTTCCCTGTTAGTGCCAGCGAGTCCCCTAAAAGGAGCTCTTCGGTCAAAAGCAGCCCTACAAAGAGCCCCCCTGTGATCAGTCCTCAGGCAGCCAGCCCTCTAACAAGGAGTCCCCCAGCACATCAGCCTCAACCCCCACCTGTCACCTCCACACAATCATTCGCCATTCCGGTTATCAACCTTCCTGAACTTCCCAATGAAAGCACCACTGCAGAAGAAAAGCAGAGCCCTGTTCATACGCCACGGCCCCTGCCTGACACCCCGGAGCCCCTCCCAGGCACCCCAGAGCCCCTCCCAGGCACAGTTAAAAGCATCCGTAACAGACTGGCTCGCCTCAGCAGCGGCAGCTTCCGCCTAGAAGACGATGACCTGGTGGAGCTTCCGCAGCGAAACCTCCATAGTTTGTTTCCGGGGGAGCTGGCAGGTCTGGACTCCCCCCTGGCATCCTCCTCCCTGTTGCTGGGTGAGTCTGTTGACTTCCCCCTGGAATTAATGGATAAAACAAAGAGCCGGGTGTTTCTCATGGCACGGCAGTATAGCCAGAAGATCAAGAAAGCCAACCAGCTGCTGCGCATGAGGAGCATGGACCCTGGAGACTCATGTAGCCGGGCCAGAGCTGAGAAGAAGCAGAAAGACCTGGCAGCCATCTTAGAGGAGAAGAAACAAGGGGGCGCAGCCATAGGTAACACAAATCATTTTGCTCTGACTTAAATTTTGTAACCTTAGCATTGATTATAAGCATAACAGGGATGGTGTGTATAATAGAGGCTTTATAGTCTTTTCCAATTCCGCTTTGAGTACACATACTGATAAGAAATGCAGTTTCCTTTGTCAGTTTTGTTACTGAATGGCCAGAACATCAGATAATACAAACATAATCTCATTTTCATCACTTCCTTCTTCAGGTGCAAGGATAGCTGAGTACTCCCAACTCTATGACCAGGTCATGTTCAAGGATCCTCCCACTCCTGCTGGCCAGGCGTCGGCTGCCCCCCACCACTCCCACCCGGGGCTGGCCTACTCTCCGTCCCTGCCTGAGACCTCCCTGGAGGAGGAGTGGCTCCACTCCACCTACAGCAACGGAGAGCTGGCCAGCTTCGTGTCCTCAACCGGCGAGGTGGGGAAGGCTCGAACATCGTCCACGCCACATCACAGACTAACGTCATCCTCCTCCATCCCTTCCTCAAGACCTTCCCTGCCTCTCCAACCACACCACCTTCACAGAGGTGGAGCTCGTGCATGTCGGCGCCTAGCGAGAAAGAGGAGCATGTGTACAGTTCCATTAGGAGACATCCTTCCTTTAACGCACCGTCTTTGCCGTCCTCAAAGTCTTCTCCATCCGATCACTGTCAGCCTGCCAGCTCTTTGGGGAACCAGCAGCAGGAGAAGAACAACCAGTCTGGACACAAATCTAATGGACGCAATGTGGCTCAATCCACAGACAGACTCCACGGCCCAAGTCTGAGTCGTGCTGGTCGGCAGAGTAGCCTCCCAGAGCAGTCCAGCCAGGGACTTTCAGGCCTCACCTTACATGACGGTCAACAGGTGGTGGTCCTGAACCGGGCATCTGCACTGAGCATACTCACCGCCACCCAGAACTACCTGGCCAACTTCAAGGACAATGGGGAAGATGATGATGACTATGTAGAGATCCGTTCAGAGGATGAGAGCGAACAGGAGCTCGACAGGTTGGCGCAGAAAAATGGCAACGCGGCAGGTTTTTCAAATCAGACCCGCGGTCTTGTCCAGTCCCAGAGTCTGCCGTGCACCCCGGTGCACTCCTGCGACCCACTGAGGTCTCTGGACCGTGAGAACTTGGAGAAGTACCTGTGGAGTGAGCCGCAGCAGAGCCAGCCGAACATTGTTCAGTCTCTGAGGGAAAAGTTCCAGTGTCTGAGCTCCAGCAGCTTTGCCTGAACCTACGTGACAATGAAAAGCCAAATACACATTATCATACTGAATATAGAAGCAAAAAGGGACACTGCTGCTTTGCATTGAATGACTACAAATACATCATAGTCCACAAATGAAACATAATATCAAACGTAACATAGTCTTCGATTGCAGCCATGTTTGTAAGAACTTCTGTGAATACTTAATAATTTCTGTTACAGGGCTTCAGAGTTAAACACATAATAGGTAACTATTAATGTTTAAAAAAGCCACATCAGAGCCTGCATGTGAGCTGCCTTAGCACTTCCAGGTTCAGTGTCTTATGTATTTTTCAAAGACAACTTTGTGGGGGGTTGGCTGAAAGTGGTCAAAGCAAAAATGTTATCATTTGTTTGTAAAGGTCTTCAGACTGAATGGGTTTTGATTTTTAAAGACATTCAGACTCTTCTATTGCTTTACTTGTGAGCCTTGTAAAGATACTGAAATTAGAGTCTCTCGAATTGATTCTGCAGGAGGATGAGTGCCAATAAACTATTGTGCAGATACAGTAGATCAGGATACCTGTTACTTTAAGAAACTGATTTTTTTCTGCACCCAACATCTTAAACTGAAGTTCAGCCATTAAAAATTCAATGGTCCTGTGGTGGATCTTTGCATCCCCATATTGTGAGTACCTCTCTCATCTCTTTCTCATATTTTGCTCTTAAGGTTATTCTAACTTCAATTTTAGCACTAGTTTATCTTAACCTGTATAGGAGGAGGGTGGCTAGTGTTTTTAATTGTGCTTACACTATCAAACAGTTCGGAACAAGCAGCTTTACAGATTTGCAGTTCAAATTTGCGATCATCACATTTGCTACTCGGGCTAGTTTGTCACTTGTAACAAAACTGTAGAGAACTGTAAGTGTAAAGAAAACATTTTGGCTATTACAATTAGTTTAAGTAAAAGCAGACTTAGGCCTGTAAGTCTATTTGAAGTTTTAATTTTTCAAGTCTAGCTGCCACTTCCGTCATAAAAGGCGTATCATGCTTTAAAATCAAGAAAAGAAGCTGATATTTTAGATAATCTATAAGAAATTGTAGGACTTGATATTTATTTGAAATCTTTGAGCAAATCAGAGATGTCTTTCATGTTCTGGTCTGGGGGCGTCCGCCATGTGGAGTCAAATGTGCAGTGGATGTTATTTGTTTTTCAACCATACTAATGTCAACCTTTGTTTTCGAGAGGGACCACGAAGGAGAGCAATAAGGAGAGTTAGTTAAAAGACTACAGTACTGTATTTGGTGTACATTTGATGTATTTTTTTTAAATTCACATTGATAGTCAACTGTTTGTTTACCTTGTTTACGTGATGGGACGCTGTCGCACTACTGACCACAGTCACAGAAAAAACACAGGGAGATCATCAATAATCAGTTCATTTCGATTTATACAAAAATATTTTCTCTGGTCCTTGAAGCATTTTCCAGTATTTACCACACACTTGTTGAAATTGTTTTATTTCTTAAAAACACTAAATGTGTTCTATTTATTCGAAAGCATCCCTGTTTTTTTTGCCCATTGTCACGAACACTTCCCAGACACAGTATGGGTTGTAAATTAAAGTAAAATATATTTATTAAAATGTGGTTTTATTCTGATTTAGGGGAGGTTATAAAATGTGAATCAAATCCTGTGAATATTATCAGAAAATTGTAGTTATTATATCATGCACTGCATAATAGGTGTTCCAAATCACAAAAACGTGAAAAGTTGAAAAGCACAATATCACGGCCTACTGTTCATATCAGGAAATAAGGATCAAACACAATTTAGGAATATGAAGTATGTTTTCTCTATATCATTGTACATTTTTGTCCTCTGCTTCACTGGTGGGGATTATCAGTCATCATTGACTCTTTTTTGCACTTTTCATTTTTTTAAGTTTTATTTGTAAACACTTTGTAAAGATGTACATTTTAGGAAAGTTATTCTTGTATGCCATAGGTTTGCTTTATAATGCTTTAATGTTTAAGTTAAGTGTACTGTATTTTTTTAACTGCCTAGTTGTCATTGCTCAACAAAATGGTGTATTGGAAGTAATAAATTCAGATTAAACTAAACTGTGTGTGTCTTATCGCAATAAAAACAGTCATTACATTGAAAATGGCATAAAGCAGCAAGTGATTGCCATTTGGAGATTTGAATATAATTTTGTATGTAGAATTTAATATGGATGATGTCACACCACTCTGAGGTTTGAAGATTTATTGCAGCTCAAGTCCAAAAGTCTGAAACGGCGTGAAGTTGTTGTTGAAAAAAAAGTGAAGTTGTCATGTAAAGTTGGATATAAAACCTTAATTTTTCATGATGTAGCAACATTAGACATCACAAAGGCTTCATGTTAAGCTTTTTTGTGGCATTGGCCATGTTACCTGCTTTGTAGAAATCATCAGATTGTTTTAACCTTTCATCTGAAGCACGTGATTGGACAACACTTTGCTGCATGTTAACTACACTTGCAGCTATTTTTCATATGTTAAATGTAAATATGGCTGTGTTGCATGTTTCTACCAGAACATAGCTCAATAATTTGCCTTGTGTGATGGTGAGAAACATCTGAACTAAGTGCAAATGGAACAAGTTAAACTGAGAGGAGCTTTCTTAGCATCAAATTATAGTTAGATTGAAGATTTTTAAAAGCAGTGAGGGGCACTCTAACATTGCCTTAAACTGAAATTAATTGAAGTTTCATCCAAAGTTTAATCAGCAAGTCCCTCAGAAGATTAATACATCAGCTTTGTTCACTGAGACAGACAAAATCAGTTTATATACCAGCTGTCTGGTAGTGGTCCCCAAATATTTAGCCTTTTTTTCCTTTTTGAGAGACAGCTACTCATCATCTAAGTGCATATATGGTTAAAACCTTCAAATTATTAATTTAATATTAATGTAAGATAAGATAAATTTAGTCAGAATCAAATAAAAATAAAAATTAAGTCAGTCTAAATAAGCCTGTTTATGTATTAGCTCAGCTAATTTCTTAAAGTGTCACATATCAGTACTCATGCAATCCATCTCTCGATATAGGAAATAAAAGAGAAACAGAAGATAAATATTAAACATTCTGACAGGGAAAAAGAAAAAAAGAATATTCCGGTCGCCAGAGGGCGCTCGTAGACCGCCACAACCTACAGACTGCAGAAAAAACGCAGAAGAAGAAAATGGGCTGGCGCCTAGCATGATGGGAAATGTTGTTTTAAAGAAATAACAAGTAACAAACCGTTTTACAGTATGATATGTGGACTGATTAATGTAAAACCTATTTTCACATTTGACAATGAGGTGTGATACACAACAATAATCGCGTTGATAACTCGCAGTCCCGTTTTTTTTCGTTCTACTTCTCGAACCTTCGCCCTGATGCCGGTTTACCCACAGTGCACTGCGCCTCTTCCTTTCTTCTCGGTTGTGGTGGTCAAAAATGTCGCTATTAGAAGGTCCGTTAAACGTGCTCGGCCAGAGAACCACTGGCGAATCTGTCCGTACTCAAAATGGTGAGTTGTGGTGCTGCTCCACTTTGTGTTTCCGACACACTTATTATTTTCTTTGTGTGTTTGTAGCGATCGACAGAAACACGTTAGATTTTCCTGCATGCAACACACGTGTGGCTAATGCTAAGTTAGACGTTAACATCGGTGAAACGCAGTTGAAAAGGTCCAGATCGCGAACACGAAACATTCCTCTGCATAATGGCGACTAACGCAAGCAACATTTATTGCAAATTGGAAATCCCATTTTAGTACCTTTCATTCGCATCCCCCTGAATGGACGGCTATGCTAATGGGATAGAAAAAACCCTGTCATGGTCTGAAGGTGTGGCTAGCTGATTCTGCAACCCACCAAATAAAATGACAGCATATTGCCATGCTAGCGATGCTGGTTTACGACAAATCATATATTTTAAGTGATATTCCAGCTATTTAAAAATGTACCGGTAGTATCAACCGTTTTTTTTTTTTTCACAGTCATGGCCGCAGCATCTATCGCCAACATTGTCAAGAGCTCCCTCGGTCCAGTTGGTCTGGACAAGATGTTGGTGGACGACATTGGGGTAAGTGTAACATTCAATAAGGCAATCAGCTTTTATAAGTCTATTTTTAAAACAGCCACTAAAGTCGTAGATTGTCATAAGTCATATGTTATGGGGTTTTTTTTTTGACAGGATGTAACCATCACCAACGATGGAGCAACCATCCTTAAGCTGCTGGAAGTGGAGCACCCAGCTGCCAAGGTCCTGTGTGAACTGGCTGATCTGCAGGACAAGGAGGTTGGAGATGGAACCACGTCTGTGGTGAGTAGGGGCAACAGCTACTGGTGTAGTACAAGAAAACTGAAGTGTTATGCATACATTTTACATGATACTTAACAATGCACATTATTGAAGGTTGCATGAAGCAAATGACCAGCTCCTGTGTTAGTACCATGCATCTGCTTCTCTTTACGGGTGTGTGGCTATGCTAACAGGAAAGAGAAACAATCCTTCAATGTCTGAAGGGGTTGAGCAGCCTCATTTCTCTCACTCCTAATGAAATGATGGTACAGAACGAAATGCATTAGCATGTTATTGTTGGTGTAAGGTTATACTATGTATTGTTTTATTAACAAAATGCCATTTGACATGCTTTCAGGTAATTCTTGCTGCAGAGTTGCTAAAGAGTGCAGACGAGTTGGTGAAGCAGAAGATTCACCCCACGTCAGTGATTAGCGGATATCGTCTGGCCTGCAAGTAAGATGCTTTCTTTGAAATTTGTTCTTACAATCTCCCATCATGTTCATTGCACATTGAATCTTTTCGGTTTTGTCACATGCAAATCTTTGTCCCTTTCTTCCAGGGAGGCAGTGCGCTACATTAATGAGAATCTCACTATTGGAACAGAGGATCTGGGAAGAGAATGCTTGATTAATGCGGCCAAGACCTCAATGTCCTCTAAAATCATTGGAGTGTATCCTTTCTCCTGTGTGAAGTTGTATAAAAAATATTTTTGGAATCCAGCTCACAAATTTGGAATTTGGAATTAACCATTTTGATAATAGATAAAATTGCAAGGAAAGTACACATTTAATGGACCTTTTTTTTGTGTGTGGAAAGCTTGTATGTACCTTGACCCTGGCTCTTCAGTGATGCAGACTTCTTTGCTAACATGGTGGTGGATGCTGCTATTGCTGTGAAGTTTGTGGACAGCAAGGGGGTGGCCAGATATCCCATCAACTCTGTCAACGTGTTGAAAGCCCATGGTCGCAGCCAGAAAGAGAGCTTCTTGGTTAATGGATATGCACTGAACTGTACAGTTGGCTCACAGGGTATGTCACGAGTTGAAATTTCCAAACGTAAATTGTAATTGAGGATTTAGCCATGTGGTGGAATATGTCATTCATTAGCACTGCAGCTGATGAAACTCCCATTTAAATTTGCTGCTATGTCTTACCTAATGGTGTATGCAGTGATACGCGTGGGAGACATTACACTGGCCGTGAATGGAATATAGTCACAGTACTTTGTAAACTGTGGAACAACTGTTCTAGCCAGACAACAGTATAAGACATTTTAGTCGTTTTATTTTGGCCTAATATCAAAGCCAAGAGTTGGAGAATGTAGTCGGTTTGAATCATTCTTTGAATATTTATGTGTTGACTATGTTTTTTCTTTTTCTCCCTCACTTCCCCTAAGGCATGGTCAAGCGCGTTGTCAACGCCAAGATTGCCTGCCTGGACTTCAGCTTGCAAAAGACAAAGATGAAGATGGGAGTTCAAGTTATTATCAATGACCCAGAGAAGCTTGACCAGATTAGACAAAGGCAAATAATTTAATATCTCTCTCTTTTGCTTTCTCACATGTAGATGTCTAAGAATAATCCCATTTAAATTTGCTGTGATTCTGAACTGATAGTTTCCACAGTGATACGCGTGGGAAAAAATACAAACAGCTCTAAGTCAAGGCAGCAGCTTCTCTGTGAGCTGTTGGACCACTATTATGGGCTGAACATGGATACAAATGCATATTTACTATTGAGGAATAATGTTAATCACAACTTGAACTGTAAATCTGCACAGCAATACCACCAAGGTGAACTGTTTATGTTTTTTAAACTGAATTTGTTTTTGCTTCAGGGAATCTGATATCACCAAGGAGAGGATTCAAAAGATTCTGGCTGCTGGGGCCAGTGTTATCCTGACCACTGGTGGCATTGATGACATGTGTCTTAAGTACTTTGTGGATGTTGGAGCCATGGCAGTGAGAAGGGTTCTTAAGAGAGACCTCAAACGCATCGCCAAAGCAACAGGGGGTAAGAAGAATGTGGGCTGTACCTTTTTATTTTTTTGAGATACATTTTTAAATCCTAGGTCATGACATCTCAACATGCTTTTTACTGTCTTATCTTGCTGATATTCAGTGCTTTGGTCTTTTTCTTGATATTTTATAACGGTAGTTTTTTTTCCCTTCTCAGCTACCATTTGTCCTTCTCTGACCAATCTTGAGGGAGAGGAGACGTTTGAGGCCACTATGCTCGGCCAGGCTGAGGAGGTTTTGCAGGAACGCATCTGTGATGACGAACTCATCCTCGTCAAAAAGTAACAACTGGATCTCTTAAGATGTTTTATACTTCATATTCCTAGCAATAGATGTTAAACGTTGAGTCAAATTATGCCAGCACAGCTAAATTCAATAAGTAGGCCATTACTCATAGCTGTCATTACTGTAATATTTGAAGGAAGGTGTCCTCAAAATTCAATTCAACTTTTTTATATAGCTCCAATTTACAATTCATCCCAAAACACTTTACATAATAGGTCGAGATTATAAAAGTCTGTCCTTTTAATTTAGACAAATGTTGTCAAAATTATGTGTCCATAGTTTGACAGATAAGAAATGTTTAATTTCTGTATTCTAACTTTTGACCCTCAGTACCAAAGCACGCACATCAGCCTCTATTATTCTGCGTGGGGCCAACGACTTTATGTGTGACGAGATGGAACGTTCGCTGCATGATGCTCTCTGTGTTGTAAAGAGGGTGCTGGAGTCAAAGTCAGTAGTCCCTGGAGGAGGTGCAGTGGAGGCAGCTCTGTCAATCTACCTGGAAAACTATGCCACTAGCATGGTGAGCAACGTCATCCATCAAAAGTGAGATGTTTTGTCATTGTTTGTTGTAACCCAGCTAAAGTCATTCGACACACATCTCTTCAGGGTTCTAGGGAGCAGCTGGCTATTGCAGAGTTTGCTCGGTCTCTCCTTGTCATCCCCAAAACGCTGGCTGTGAATGCAGCACAGGACTCCACTGATCTGGTAGCAAAACTTCGTGCCTTCCACAATGAAGCCCAAGTTAACCCTGAACGAAAGAATCTCAAGTGGTGAGTTTTACCTCAAACATGCTGGTTTAACATTTTTCGTTTTATAGAACGTGGAGTATTTGACAATGTTTTGGGTCACGTAGGATTGGTCTGGATCTGGTGAATGGAAAACCTAGAGACAACCGTCAGGCTGGGGTGTACGAGCCCACTGTAGTCAAGACAAAGAGTCTCAAATTTGCCACAGAGGCTGCCATCACCATTCTCCGCATTGATGACCTCATCAAACTGTTCCCAGAGCCGAAGGAGGGAGGGCAGTCGTACAGGGATGCAGTGGCATCTGGGTCTCTGGAATAAGAAACCTGTGATTTGTCCTGTTAAGTTCAACATCTGTATTTATACATACTTCATGGCTGTTGCTCTAATATAGGCTGTGCACTTTGTGTAGTTACTGTTCTCCCACTTCCTGTGCTTCAGGGCACATGCTTCTAGAGGAACCATGATTTTTGTTTTTTGGACACTGAATAAAGCTCCAATAGTTGTAAATGACAGTTGATAGCTGTGGTTATTAAATTTCAAAGACAGTTTTCATTCTATGGCTTATAATTATTTATTGATATGTTTAAAAGCTAGATCACATGAGAAGTCATAAACATGAACTATGAACATTAAGATCTGAGAAGGCTAAAATACTAACCTTTTGGCACTTAGCTGTGTTTCAGAGCTGTTTTCTCTACAGTTGATCAGATAAAAAAAAGCTCCATTCATTTCACAGATAACTGACGTACTGTAGATACTGGAAGATTGGAATGCAACTTTATGAACTGAAGGCTTACAATTATCAAATAAATTACAAGTTTAAACTTACATTACAGGAAAGGTAGTGTAGCTTCCAAAGCAAAGTGGTTTTAGTGTTACAATTTGCATAATTAACTAAAACAGCACATTGTAAAAGGAAGCTACTAGTTCTTCAGTGTTTAACAACATTTAAAAAATTCTATATTGCTCCTATGTGGCACATTAACTGTGTTCCGTTACAAGTTATTGGTATATGCTAGATTAAAAATCTTGAATTACATGCTATATAGCTAGAACCTCAGGACAGCCAAATTTAAGTTCAGTGAGAATGGTAAGCTGTGGCTGGCAGTTCAACAATAACAACATTTACTAATTATTCCCACAAATACAGCGATTGGATGAACCCAGGTTAACAGTTCTGTCATATCCTGCATTGTAAACAATAGGTTTCTGCATCCCTTTTCCACTAAAAGACACCGCATTGAGTCCAACTGTAAACCAGGATTACTCTATAAATACTAAACCAGCATAGAGTATTCCTCTCAAACCCTCTCCACACACATAGCAATGCCCATCCCTCCTCCAATGCAGAGGGACGCCACACCCTTACGTCCTCCAGTCCTTTGGAGAGCATGCAGCAGGGTCACCAGGACTCTGCAGCCAGACATACCGAGAGGATGACCCAGAGAAATAGCACCGCCACTTATGTTCAACTGTGGAGAAGAGGACAAAACAGATTGTGATCCTCCTATACGTAGTTTCAGAGCGACATTTTCAGTAGTAAATTCCATCAACATATTCTATAATAGAAAAAGGCCTGTTATTGTGTTGAAATTGTTGGTTGCCAATACATGATGGGCTGAAGTCATAAACCACCAAATCCTAGAAGCATGATGGAATCTACAATTGTGAGATACAGTAACACTCAAAACCTCAAAAATATATATTGTGGTGTTACCTTGTCTACATTCAGACCGAGCTCTTTGACCACAGCAACAGACTGGGCAGCAAATGCTTCATTGATCTCAAATAAGTCGACCTGGTCCAGCTGCCATCGTGCTTTCTCAACCTATCACACAGTAACAAAATTATATTAAAAACAGACAAGCATGTTCTTATACCTGTTACATTTATTAGCCACTGACTACTCACAGCTTTTCTGATGGCTGGTATTGGTCCAGTTCCCATGATAGATGGATCAAGACCAGCTTGAGCCCAGGATACAATTCTCGCCATTGGTTTAATGCCACGCCTCGCTGCCTCTGATTCGCTCATTAAGAGAGTTGCTGCTGCTCCATCGTTTATACCTACAGTGTAAAGGTAAAAGCAGCTGCAAATAAATATCAGTGAATTTTGTTACTCTTAGGATTCTGTTCATCAAATAAACCGTGAGCAACATCATCTCGTATACACCATGGTTTACAAGCTTCCGAACCTGATGCGTTTCCAGCAGTGACGGTGCCACTGCCATCCTTGATGAAACAGGGTTTGAGCTTAGACATGCTGTCTATGTTGCTGCCGTGACGAGGGAACTCGTCCACTTTCACCTCCACTGGACCTGAAATGGACAGGAAATGTGAAAGTTCATACACAATGAAGACAAAAGAAAAAATATCTCTTAATCGAAATACCAAATTAGACAATGAGTTCCTAAAATACTTCTTGCCTTTTCTGGATGGCACCATGACAGGAACAATCTCTTGATCAAAATGTCCTGCTTTCTGTGCAGCCTCTGTTTTTTTCTGGGATTGGAGAGCAAACTGGTCCTGCTCCTCTCGACTGACACCCCACTGCTTCGCCACATTCTCCGCTGATAAAATTTAAATACACAAGATTCATCATCATAACATTAATGAAAAGGTGTCACTTAACAGTAAAAATTTATAGTCAAATAATGAAAATTACATCAGAGCAACGGTTAATTATGTAAAAATGTAACGTCTGATAAAAAGAGCATTTGTACTTGCTGAATGTCTAATAAATATTATAGTGAGGAAAAAACTTTTTTTTTTTAACTGTTTTTGACATTTTAACACAAGGAGATGCAAGCATTTGCACCCAGGTGTAGACAAATAAAAACCTGTGATGCCCATGTGGTAGCCGTGAAAGGCATCTGTCAGACCATCGGCCACTACGGAGTCGTACAGCGTTGCATCACCCATCTTTACTCCTGTTCTCATTTGTAGTGTGTGAGGAGCCTGAGTAGACAAAGAAGAAAGAAACAAGACCTCTTGGTATAAAGAATATGTATAATACGTACAGTACAATACAAACTGTTGGACATAATGACGTTTTGTCATATTTATTCACACTCACATTAGAAACCTGAATTTTTGATGACAATGTACAGCAGCAATGTACATGCATTTCATTTCAACTGATAATTTGGAGAATTATAGTACTTTTGACGGCTGTTACATCACATCTACCTGGCTCATGCTCTCCATGCCCCCTGCCACCACCACAGTGGACTCGCCACTCTGGATGGACTGAGCTCCCAGACACACAGATTTGAGTCCTGAGCCACAAACCATTTGGCAGCTCCATGCTGGGACAGAGTAGGGGATGCCTGCCCCGACACTGGCCTGACGCGCAGGGTTCTGCTTCTGACCTGAAGGAAATACAAACGAGGAGAGCACCAGGTAGAAAAGTCTAAAGTCTAAGTGAATAGAAATATTTCAGGAGAGAAGTCGGACCAGATATTGCCCAACAGATGTTAACATGACACAAAGATAAGGAGAGCTGTCACACATGAGCCCACTTTTATGTACCCGCTGTTAGGACGTGTCCCATGATAACCTCAGAGACCTCATCTGACTTGACCCCAGCTCGCTTCAGAACGTCCTTGATCACCGCTGAACACAGCTCATGCAGAGGTACCGTGGAGAGAGCGCCGTTCAAAGACCCTGAGTCAAAACAAGAACAGGATGTTGTAGAAGGATTTAGCAAATTATAGATTCAAAAGGCAATATTTAGTTTAGATAGTTTGGGTTCTTAGTTGGTTTACTGCTATACTATCACCGATCTAGAACTCATATTTTTGAGTATAGTTATAACTAATAATTTGTGTGTCACAGTCTGTTGAGATATGACTTCTAAAATCCTAAATTTTATTGTGTTTTGACAACTGGCAGAAAGAAAACCCAAAACTGCAAACGGCTATGTAAAACACTCATAATTTTCCAAGTATCTTAATCATAATTTGAGAAAAAAAATGTTGTTTAAATCCTAAATTAAGTCAAACAAACCCTCCAAACACGATGGACGTGTTGCAGGCAGCCAATAGCAGACTGCTCGTGCTCCGTGGCCCTATGACCGACTAACCAATCATCGGCCACGGAGTCCTCCGGACAGAGGAGCGAGCCAATCAGAGCTCTGCAACACTTGACGCATTCAATTGAACGACGTCAACCACTTTACTAAATTAAAAACTGACATATAAATCAGAAAAAAAGAAGCGATTTGGGCCAAAAGTACGTACAACAGCTAGTCTAAACACTACGAGCATTCAGCAAAGAGCGACAGTGACAGCCACCGTAAAGTGATAAGCGATATTAGAGCTGATATTAGAGCTGAGAACTGATGCGTTTCCTGCTTGACTTTACCAATGGGCGTCCGTGCGGCGGACACGATGACGACTGGCTCAGAGCTCATGCTGAACTGCAGATGATTCCGGTTGGAGTCTTTACTTCGAAGTGCTGATCCCGTCTGTCCCGATCGGTCCACACTGTCGGGGATCTACTGACAGACACTACGAGTGTGTGTGTGTGTGTGTGTGAGCTCTGCACTGACTGGGACGTGCCACTGTTGTGGGCGACAAAATACACCACAGTGCCACCGTGTGTTGTGGAGTGTTACAAAAAAATCCCTTGACAATTAATCCCTCATATGTATTTTTCAATATACTTCCTCAATCCTTAAGAATACCTACTAAATCATAGATTTCAAATATAAAAAATATAGACTTAAATTAAATGTATCCCCTATTCTTTCATTGACAAGGTAAATGCTAATTTACATTTTACTTTGAAAACACTTCTTTAGCTTAATATAGATTTATGGTTTAGATGAATCAGCAGAATGTATTTTATTTAATTTGTTTTTTAATCTGAGTAATTGATGTCACCCTTATAGTATTAAAAATCTTTATTTGTATTTGGTCAGTACATGAAAAGGACTCAAGTCAGAATAATATGAACATCGCATATAAACTACTCACAATCCAACAGAATCTTCTGAACTGATTTTTTTTGTCAATGAAAAATTAAAATTGTATTAAAAAAACACAGGCCAACATCTAAAAAAAATGACCTCCTTGAATTTTGCAAAGCTACTGCAATTAAGTGACTTTACTGACTTTTGACAATGACTTACAACACCAGATGCCTCATTTTAAGTGTCAAGAGCTCAAACAAAAACAGCATAGACGTGCTCAAATAAATGGCAGAATGACACATACTAGTTAAATCATACATCCACGCAATTCAAATCTAACATTAACCATTTTCTGTTATATCCCTGTTTAACAACACAAATGTGACAGAGGCTTCACCACAGGCGAAGGGAGGAGGGTGAGAACAAAATGTCTTGACAGCAGTGCTGTGTTACAGACTATGGATTTGTTGCCTTGTTTGTGTATTGTATTAAAAAAATAGATGGTACACATCAAAGTACATTACAAAGCTGCACTGTCACTCGTGCTGGAGTCCAGGCCGTTTTGAGCGTGCCGTGACCCTGCAGTCCTGGAGCCCTTGGTCACCAGGGCAGTCTTGTCCTCATGGGGGTCAGTGGTGGAGTCTGTGTCATTCGAATGCTGAGTCAGAGATGTCTCGCTGCCTGTTGGAGAGTCCACGCTCTCATACCCTGCACTCAGCTGGCTCCCGAAACCCACAGGTCCTCCAACTCTCCCAGCAGCAGTCTGAGTCCCTGACGCCTCCTCTGAGTGGTTGGACAGTTTAGTCTCAGCTTCACCAGGGCTCGAGACCATGGGGGACATAGGGAAGTCTTCCTCCGTGCTGCTGACCTCCCGATACAAGCTCGGTGTAGTGGTTTCACTTCTCTGGGATGAGTTGCCATTGCTTGGTCCATTGGAGACCCTCCCGTAGTCTTTCCCCATTGGTTCAGAGGGTGCACTGGTCTGCTCGGGCTGGTTGGACGGTTCTGCTGCTGAGCCTGAAGCAGTGGGGGAAGTCCTACTGGGCCCAGCTCCAGCCAAAGCCCCCTGAGTCTGAGACAGCTGCTGGCGGGTCTCTTTAAGCTGCTGCTGCAGGACAAGAATGGTGCTCTGCATCCCTTCGACCTCCTCGTCGAGCTGGATGATGAAGTCATTCAATTCTGGGGCGATGGAGATCGGGAATAGAAAGAACAACGTCAACAATCTGAGGCATGTCAACAAAAGTGTTACAAAAGTTAACAGTCCCAGTTGGAAGTTAAACAGGTGAGGCTTTGAGACAATGCCCATGTTCTCACCATCTTGACTGCTCTTGAGCTCCTCGCTGTACTTCTTCTGCAGGGCCAACTCAGCCTCCAGCTGGGCGATGCGACCCTGTGACAACTGCCTGCCCAACTCCTGGTTTTCTTGAATCAGCATTCGACACTTGGCCATCAGCTTCTTCCCCGTCTGGCTGTAAGGGAAACAAGTCTCACATCACATAATGAACCAGGAGGCAAACAGAACTGTTCCACAAGCCCTAATCTCAGTCTAGTAAAGGTCAACAAAAACTTTTTTCTAGACCATCTCTGACTGACTAGTCACAACAAGATTTCCAGTGTAATATAAAAATGTCAGCACCCCACTGACAACTGTACAAATAAAAGGTAAATTATTTTTTTGTTACAGTTTAAAGAAGACATTTTTTTAAAACTAAAATTAAATGTTAAATTATGAGTATCCATCCGAGTACCTTACTGTGACTGAAACCCAAAACAAGCAACCAAGACCCACATTTCTATGGAACTGAAGAATCTATTGTTTTACTGCAACTCATTTCCCATGGTGCATACTGAAGAAAAGTGAGGACTTAAAAAAATAACAGTATTGATTTTGTTGCTACTGATTCCAAGTTCACTCGCTACACAGAGTGAAAATCAAGCAGAATAAAAATGTAACAGAATATTAAAATTACATGCTGTAAGAAAAACTACAGTTTAAATATCAGCTATTAAATTAGGACAAAAATGAATAAAACCTGCACTGCAGAAGCAGGCACTGGTTTTATGTATTCATCAGTTCAAAAATACAGGAGGAGGATTGTTAAGAGTCACCACAGGTTAAGTAATATGCCAACGGTCCAGCACACCAGTTAGTTTTACATTGGCAATTAGTATGATAATGCTTTCAAACTGCACTATTCAAAACGCTGGAATCTGACATACAAATTACATAGAAATAGTTTCAACTCATAATTGTCATCTAAAAATGCCAATAAAGTCATTTGGCCAGAGGACATTTAAATATAAAGAATTAATTAACAATAAAAAATATTCAGCACCTGTACTATCTCAAAGCAGAATTAAACTGGTGATTTCAGGCCAGCTCAGAGAAGTGATCAACATCCAGGAATGTTCCTCTGTAACAACTGCAGCAATGCATTGCATTTTTTACTCTTAATTAGCAGTTATCAAAACCATTAATTTATCCAAGATGCTTATAGCTCTCAACAGGCTGTGTATACACTGCCAGTGAAAAACTCCACATCTCAAGTTTTTGATTTCAAAGACAACTGTTACATATTCCATAGTGAACGCTTTTTTTTTGAAAAAAAGTGGATCTGTGTGCCACAAACTAACCTGATGAAGTGTAAATGGCTGAGGGAAAGATTGTGAGGTCAACCACAAAAATACATAGAAATACAATAAATACACTGTCATCAACTCATAACATGACTTGTTAAAGACATTTGCATTCACAACTTCAAAACAAGACTGATAACACCTACAGCAATGTGTTTCAACATATAAAAAGAATTAAGCAAAGCTTAATTCATTAAAGTGCTAATACTTTAAGTGTAAACAATCAAAGCCAATGCTGCTTTTCAGTTCACACACTGCAGTAAGTGTTTGTTTCAGAGAAACAAGATAAAGATCAAATCAAATGCCAATGAAAAGAAACAACAAAATAAAACATGTAAATACACTATACCGTGAATTGGCCCATGTTCAAAGACACAGGCGACTGGAATCTCATGCCTGAACCATAGCCCCTTGTGGACCGAGGATCTGGCTCCACTCACAGCCTTACTTCTAGTGGCTCTTCCCCCCAAAGTCTTACTTTTAAATCCTAGAACTTCCTCATGTTACTGCAATGTATCTAGACTGTCCAAAAAGCCTTGACATTTCTCAGTCAGACTAGCAGGTATCTGTGTGGTGTAATCCACAGTTAAATGTCTTTATAAGCCAAGTATGGGGAATTGTCTTTAAAATGTTCAATTGTTGTTTTAGGCTAGGGATGCTCCCTGCCTGACTCAACCTCCACCATAACCCCCCATATTAATGTGTGAGCTGTCTGGTTTGAGCTGAAGGGGCAGGGAGGGCATATCCGTGTCGGAAGTGAGTGACCACCTCTTCAGGAACAGTCCGGACTCCTTCAGGCCCTTGGACGGTGAGGGGATACGAGGGGAGAGAGCTGAAACACAAGTCACCTGACCATACTGTCTTTTCACTTTAGGTTATGTGATATGTAGCTGGCACAGTGCAAGAGTACAAAAACAGTTTTGTTTTGCAGTGACTGGCTTTCTGTAAAGTCTGAGTCTCGTGATGAGCACAGCATTTGTCAGCCTTCCCCCCCACCATTGTTCCTGCATGCCTGCAGTGAGCGTGAGGGTGGGGGGCGTGAGGAAGTCTTGACTTTTTTGAGGGGGGAGTTATTTTGATTGTCTTTACCTATCAGGTGTAAATTTCCAGGCACTCAGTTCATTTTGGGCCTGCTCCAGTTTGTCTTTAGTCTGTTCCAGTTCAGCCTTCATTTTGAGGAAAAACAAGTTGATGGCTGGGTCCACCATGGATGACCGCAGTTGGGCTGCACTGGGCTGTTGGACTTGCTTGAGGTACTGGATCTGGGTCTGCAGCATAAAAAAAACAAGTGTTAGTGACTAATCAATTGTAACAGGTCTCTACTGATGAAGATTTGATTACTTTTGGTAGCAGCACAAGTATTTGAGTTTGACCCTAGTTGCAACATCAGCATTTTCTTCAGACTTGTGCTAAAACCATCAGGTTCTAAACAGCTGCGTTTTGAAACATTTGAACTAAAATACAATCCTAAGTCATGGGAGAGAAAATTGGGCCAGAGACAACTTCATCAGGAACATCTTTTGCAATATGCCTTTTGATAGCTGCTAAATTGAAATGTTAACAGATTGACTGGGTTTAGAATGTATCCTGTTATCATATTCTACGCAATTACATTTGAATTATGTATGTATGTATGTATAATAACAGTGTCACATATTAGTTGCTGTCCAGGCCAAACCACAGTTATAATTTATGGGAAACTAGGCAAATAAAAAAAAAAAAAAACCACAACCCTCATTAGTTATGATGACCTCTACTTTCCACAGAACTAATTTGGACAGTTAGAACAAGTGACAAAGGGTAAACTTATAAGTCTCAAAACATTACAACCACTTTAGCATTCAGGCAATTTTAGTCAAAATTGCTTGCTTTAAAGCTTTTAAAGCTTAGTGGCTGAAAGACAAATGGCAACTGGTTTCAAGATTAAAAGCTTTCTGACCTTTTGGCAGGATATGCTGTGCTCACCTTAAATACTGTAAAAGAAAGACATGTGTTGCCCCAGAGCCACTGGGTGATCCACTGAGTTGTCAGTCTGATATGCTCCCCAAATTACTTTTAGCCTACATACCATGACAATACTAATGGTACGATGTGAGACATTAACTGTCATAATAGATTTGTCAGGTAACACAGAACTGGAGAACTTCAATTTTGACACACAACTGCTTAACATTGGCAATTTTATAGTTTTATTTACTGGGTACTTTGGGTATTTTGGTAGTCAAAAGCACATCTAGCAGATCTGGCAATTTGTTATGTGCATTTGGCAGACATTTATGACACAAACCTCAATGAAATAGCTGGTTGATGCCTTGCAGAGGCTGGGTTCTCTTGGAATTTGACAATAATACAATAATGCAGTATGATTAAAATAGGATTACTAATACATAAGCAATAAGTGTTAAGGACTGAATCACTTCCTCCCCTTGAGAAAATAAATCCTGAAATATCCCTCATCATATCAAAAACACTAAGAAAAAGGATGAATAGATACATACGGTGCATTCTTGCATTTCCTGCTCCTTAGTGGCAAGTCGCATGACCAAGATGTTCTCCCTGCGTGCTGACTCCTGCTGCTGCTGCTTGAGCTTCTCTTCTGATTCCTTCAGCCCTGGTACATCATTGGCTATGACGGGAAAGAGAAGCAAACGCACAAATAAATGCATCAAGAAAAATATAGCCTCTTACAAGCAGCCAAATATAAATGATAGTTTTTATTATTGAACTATTATGACAAATGATGCTCATGGTTTACTGGATTACATGTATGTAACAGCAGATGTACTTACAACATAGCTCTGCATATTTTGCCTCCAGGACCTGGACATAGGTTTCATGCTGTTTCCACCTGAGAGAAGCAGACCATGTGTCAACATTAACTGCTTATCACAAATACATATATTGTTTCTCTACAATATAAATAACACCAAGTCGTAGAGTTGTTGCCTACCTTGTACACAGCTCTTCTCTGGTCAGGGTCTTCATGTCAGATTCACTGAGACGAACCTGTTTAAAAAGAAAACAAGGTAGTCCTAGTTAAGAGCTGTTTAGTTAAAGAAGCCCAAGGTCTGGAGACATGGGCGGGGGAGCACATCGCATTATAAATTAAACGTCTAATTTTGAAAATAAACTCACCTTCTTAGGCAGAGGCTCCTCGTTGGTCATTGTGAAGTCTAGATACAAACACAAAAGGAAATCATTAAACCCAACACAGGATCGTGTTAAAGCTAATGTTACTGCATCATCTTTAGCAGCAACGCGTTGGCCATTCGTCTGCGCTCAGAAAAACACGACATCTTTGCTAAATTGGTGAGAAAGTTAAAGTCCCCAACTAGAGAAAACGGAGCTGTGCGGAGACCAAGTTGAAATATCTGCCTGGCAAGTTGACATCACCAGTGGTTAGCAGCTGTCGAGTCTAGCGTCAAGCTGGTGTGGGGCAAAAGCAACGATGGATAACGCTAGCTAGTTAGCAAGCAATCAAAATACGCTAAGCAAGGTTTTCGTTAACTCTCGGTTGCTAATACCAATTAGCATTTTTTGGTGAAATATATGGAATCTTTACATCTGCGTTACGGTGCTGGCTGTAATAAGTTCCTTATATCCACCCCGGCAGCCCTCAATGCTCGCTGCTTTCTGCTCCTTGTTATCACAAAATGGCGGTGAAGGAAATGACTCCCTCCCTTACGCTCCTTTTCCTGAAGCGGGCTCTAGCCTGCAGATATCAGGCCTTTCAGTCCACTGAAACACTTACTGGAGGTGTTTCTTTCGATGTTTTCGCTAACGTCTTGGCCTCGCTCGATCTTTATAGGACACAAATTTGCCGCTGCGGTGGGATTTCTCCGTGAATTTATAAGTCGTTGACTCCCTTCGGCGTATCCACCATCATCTTCCTCACCGACTGCAGGACAGAATGGCTGTGGCCGCGTTGCCGCTGCTATCGCCTCGCTGCAGACTGCGACCACAGAGAGTGAGAGAAGCACAGAGATCTCACTCCGGGGCGATTTGAGGGATTTCAAAATGGAGCTTAGTAGATCCACACAAAATGCTCCTGGTTAGTGATAAAGCGCATATCCGGATATTAGCAACACAATAAACAGCTAATACAATACATGGGGCATTTAAAATTAACTTAAAAAACGTACTACAACTCATTTTTAAACTTACTTATTCCATACGTTATATGACTTGCATAGTAATTGGTCAGTTAAGAGTTATTTTAGTCAGCCGTCTTTTCAATCAAGGAACATTTTTTTTACGTCCTGGATATTAAATGATCTGCTCTAGATTATTTTTGAGGTTAGTTGTGCAGCGTTCCTCATGAAAAACAGCAGTAACGCTGAGGTGTTGTTGGATTTTGCTCGTGAGTGATTCATTTGCCTTAAAATAGACGATCTCTGACGGTGTCTGTGGCGGAAGAGACGTTCACGTGACAATTGTACGTTACTGTTACTAAGAAGTTTTATCAGCCTATTTGTAAATTTTTTTAGAATACATACAATTCTATGTTGTGTCATATATTTTACACTACTTCTACATGCAAACAGAAACTTAATATGGTTAAGACATAAATACATTATTCCTAAAACACTTTAATGTAATAACAGTTCTGTTGCGTACCTCCGATCTGTTGCTTTTAAGGTCACTGAAAACCAATCAGAAAGGCGAGTGTTATGTTACAGAAGAGGGAAGCATAAAAATTTATTATCTAATTAGTCTCAGCATATTTCAGTATTTCATATAGTTTTAATCACATACGGCTTTTGGATAATAAGTCAATATTCCTGAGCGGAGCAGACGCTTCAGTTGCCGTAGCTGAGCTTTAATGTAAATCCTCCAAACTAACTTACACCCCCACGTAACGATAATGGTTCGGTCGACTGCGCTGTCAAGTTGAAAATGCACATTTCAAGGGCAGTTGGTTTGCCAGTGTAAATGAGTTTGTGCGTCCTGTGAGCTTTATCATAACCATGCTGTGCAGAGTTGGTCAAATACGCAGGTAAACTCACATTAACTTACGGTTTAATATTATTGCTCTGTTGAACGTGTATAATAAATAAGGCCAGCTGAGTCCATGGCAACAGTCTCTGTTCATGAACTTGACACAGTTTATTGAGAGCTAACAGCATGCTAACTTAGTTTAGCAGCTTAGCTAGCTTAGCCCGTGGCGCACTAAGGGTTTTTATTAAATTCAAGAACAGTCAGGCAGTGGCAGTTTCTGCATGAATTGGGGAGTAAATGCTGTAATATTTGTATTCACGTTATGTTAACGTGATGTTGCTAACTCAGTCTCACCAGCTCATGCAACTAACATTAACTCTAAACACCTGCTTCACTTTAATCCACAAATCAGATAATGGAGTCCGCTTCAAGCCCGCTGTCTTAACAGTTTTAATCTTGCTTGTGTCACGATGTCTTGGGGTATGAATGTGCAATTTTAATTATACAAGTGTTTCAAGAAAGTTATTTCTGTGTCTTCATGCCATACAAACACTTGTGACATGCTTCTGCTTAACTAAGATGTGTAACATTATTCCAACTTCCAACTTAATGTCTTATTTTTCCCTCTTTTTTTTTTGTTTTCAGGTGTGCAGCCAGCCTCAGCCAAACTATAAACCAGGTAGCAGCATCCAGGCAGAAGCACACGCTCCCTGACCTGACTTATGATTATGGTGCCCTGGAACCGCACATAAGTGCGGAGATCATGCAGCTGCATCACAGCAAGCACCACGCCACATATGTTAACAATCTCAACGTCACAGAGGAGAAATATCACGAGGCGCTTGCAAAGGGTACGTACATAAACCTGCATGAAGTAAAACAGTTGCTGCTTTTGTATATGAAAATGTAAATCTCTTTAAATGATGACTCAGGATACATATTAAAATATTCAAAGACAATGACATTTATTAAATGTAAATCTGTCAGTTTTTTTTTGTGAATGTCATGTACATGGCACAGTCAAATTTATTTAGAGATCCAAGGCCTTCTGATTTGTATTTGTCTCGTCTTGTCTTGCAGGTGATGTGACAGCACAGGTTGCCCTCCAGCCTGCTTTAAGGTTTAATGGCGGAGGGCACATTAACCACACTATCTTCTGGACAAACCTTTCTCCTAACGGTGGAGGCGAGCCACAGGGTATGGATTGAAACAAACTGAATAATTTCTATCATTAATTTTGTCCATCTGGAAAAAAAAAAAACTAGTAGACTGACCATACTGGTTGAATAAATGGAGTAAAAGATGCAGTGATTCCCTTTTAATGTGTAATGGTTTGGGTTAGTGGTAACACCAAATTCTCAACAAAGTTTTATGATAACCGTCAATACATAGTTTTTTTTGGTGATGATTTAATGACATCTGTACACACAATGCTGATACAGACTGGAGCATCTTGGGCTTTCTTTCCAATATGACAGGACACATAAATTTAATGTGAATGTTGATTTTTAAAATGGATCTATTCTCATTATAAGTACAGTTGTTTACTTCTTGTAGGGGAGTTAATGGAGGCCATCAAGCGGGATTTTGGCTCCTACCAGAAGATGAAAGAGAAGATCTCTGCTGCTACAGTGGCAGTGCAGGGCTCTGGTTGGGGCTGGCTGGGCTATGACAAGGAAAGTGGAAGACTTCGTATTGCTGCTTGCGCTAACCAAGATCCCCTGCAAGGCACAACAGGTCAGTGGAAAACTCATATGAAACTCAAACTTTCATATTATCCTCTCCCGTTTCTTCCTTTGAGCATGTTTTAAATTAATTAAACCTTTTTTTTCCTTTTCTCCAGGTCTCATTCCTCTCCTTGGTATTGATGTGTGGGAGCATGCCTACTACCTTCAGTATAAAAATGTGCGACCGGACTATGTTAAGGCAATTTGGAACGTCATCAACTGGGAGAATGTGAGCGAGCGTCTCCAGACTGCCAAAAAGTAGATTCTAACCCTTAGAAAAATCCAGCAAATATTTTCATCCCAATCTGGACCTGGATGAAATAATATTTCCAAATAATTTTCTTTCATGGAAAATTGGATTGATGGCACTTTTGTATTTAGACTTGACACCATTCAGCCTTTGAAAAAAATCTGTAGCTATACTGGTTGATCATATTGTCTAAATGGTAAACACACAGGTTGAAGAGAACCTACCAAATAATTTGTAAATGCTTTTAATCACTGGTCTGCTCTTAACTCCCAGAATTTTTCAAAGCGCACAAATTTGCCACTTTCCCAACAAAGTCGGCTTTTGTTATTTGCACCCAAATAATTGCCATACCAGGAGTCAGATAACCGGAGTGAACACTCTGTAAGCTGTGTCTCTGTCAGAATAAGTTACACTAAAATAAAATGTTATTGCAGTCAATGTTTTTGCTGTATTATAATTAAAATAGAATTTCAATTGCACAAGCTTGTCTTTATTGCTCAGTGTCTTTATGCAGTGATATTAGCCCAAAATATTAATAGATTTAATATTCTGAACATTAAATATGAGCATAGTTTTAACAAACTTGGTAAAGCCTTGGGATTTAAAAAGCTTGTAATTATAGCTTTCATGTCTGCACCAAATGAAGACAGTCAAAGTTTGTACACAATTTTTAAATAATTTTCTTATTAAAGTTAATCAAGTCAAATCCAAACATTTTAAATCTCAGTAGTAAATGTTGGCTGGGAAGACTTGGCATATAAAGTTGAATGTAGTCAAGGAGATGAATCAACACTTGTGTTTGGAGGAAAATAAATGCAATCCATTGCACATGATTTATGTTCAGCACCGTAAATTACATGGGTTTGAAACTTCCTAATTATGGGACAAGTGCTCATCATATTTCACACTATTACCAGCAGAGGGCAGTGTTTCCTAGGTTAACCACCGGAGCCACTTACTCAATTGCATGTGCTCATTTTGTGTGCAAAAACTTTGTATGAATGTGTGGGAGCATATGCCTCTTCATCATTAAACCAAGTAGATTCATGTTGTTTGATGTCTGAGTTAGTTTGATGGTTTCTAAAACAACTGTATCTATACAAAATGTTTCCAGCTGGTCCATCACCTGTCATCTAAGTGACCGCGGTCTTCCTGTCAGTAATTAAGGCAAGACTATTTTGCCAGTGGAAATGTCAAATTCCAGAGGTCTCTTTGTTTTCCTGGAGGTGGTGTCATGATGTAGTGTAGACGTGAACTGGTTTTCAGTGGCCACATGGTGGCCAGACTCCCATCACGAGACTCGGTTTGATTAAATGATGTCTTTTTGACTAACTGACCGATTCACTAAAAACAAAACGTCCTCTTAAACAGACAAATTTAAACAACAGGATTTCTTCGCATCGTTGTAGCTTGACTCTACTCTTATGTGGGAAATGATTGTTAAATCTGATATACAGGCCCTTTGGGACTTACACGTTTCAAAACTCCTGATACAGCAAAAAGGCTGAGGGAGCACAGAAAAATAATGACAGCTGACTTCTCTCTGATTTAAAAAACAATGACAACAAATCAGTTGAAAATTATCAAAGCCATAAATAAAATCACGAAAACCTCTAGTAGTTTAGTTTGGGAAACATTTCCAGCCTTGAAAAACAGAAGTCTTTCCATTTATAAGATGTTGTTTTGTCTAAATGTGGCCTACTTTTTCTCTGTAAAAGTTTGGGTGTGCCAAAAATTTATTTCCCTTTTCCTCAACTCGTAAAAATGATGGAATAGGATAGAGTTTCTTTAACCTCTGGAAGAGAAGAGAGGAAAATACTGGGGAAATGTCTCAGTCACTGAGTTTAACTCCTCTCTTCAACCGCCTTTTTTGTTGCTCCCTCCTTCCTGTTTCACTGGTGATCTTTCTTTGAAACTTCCACAAGAATCTCACTTTTCATGTAAAATGAAAGTGAAATGTCCATACAAATTGTCCATACAGACAAACACACGTTATTTGTCTCCATGAGACGTCTACAACAAGGACACAAGCAGATGATGTTTTAGCATTCTTTAAAAATCATCTTCGAGCGTTCTCTGGTTGTTTAGATTTCTTCAAACACACTCCCAGAGCTCCGCTGTTGCTGTGGTTTTTCAGTGGGTGCACACCAGCATGCAATGAGACTCACATGTGGCTCTGTTTCAAACCCTTGTTTCATTGTCAGGGCATAAATTCTGGAAGTTCGTGGCCATCTCATGTTGTATTCTTACTGATTCTAATTATGGCATCTATTGCCACATAAGGATTTGCCTTTTTGTTGCATAACATTAGGCTGGGCCACATTTTCAAGATAAAGAGGCTGAACGGGAGAAACCCCACAAACATAGGGTCAAATTACTTGTTGAAATTTAGAGTTTTATAATAGCTGCTTAAACGAATGATTCAGACTTGATCACACTGACATAAAATACATACTGCAACCAAACCCGAAATTAATAAATTTGCATTTCTATAACCAACAGTATCAAATGACAAGTTAAAAAATGTGGAAGTTGACAGTGAAAGTCAACCTGTCAATACCTGTCAATGTATTATTATCATATGTCTCCTTGTTAGATGGAAGTCAGCATCTTCAAACCCTCCTCCGCCTCCTCGTGGCACTGCTCCTTCATCATCATATTTCCAGGCTCCACAACAACCTCCTCCGCCCTGCAAAACTGCCTCACATTGGTTCTATGCGAGTTGCCCCTGCTACACAAGCCGTCATTGTCCCATTTGGAGCTAAAGGCATTAGAAAAAATGAGGTGTCGACATTAAGAGGGTAACATTTTCCAGCATTTTTGGTCCATTGTTCCTGGCAGAGAGGGCGACGGAGCTAAATTCGGGGCACCCGTTTGGGTCTGAGCCCGAGTCTGAGTGCTTTGGCCAGGGGGATCTCTCCAGCCGGCACTGAGAGCCAGGAACCAGACGTTTCGGTGGGTCTAAAGCAACAGGCGTTTGTGGAAGCTTCGATACCTGAGCCTGACTGGGTGAAAGAATCTTCATGGCTGCTAAAAAGCAGAGTAAAAAGCTGCCTTGAACAGCCTGAGGTGCATACGGAGTATGGTTCATCTGCTCCGTATGTCTCTGTTAGACCTAACATTTCTACACCTGAAAAACTCTCTGTGAGAAAGCCTGTGATTTACAGAAAAGAAAGGAAAAGATTGTTTTAGCAACAGGGCGTGACTGTGTCTGGTTAATTCTGCTCAGTTATGTAACAGTCACTAGTGAGTCTAATGGCTTTTGGACATCGTTTAGACAGCAGCATGTGATAAATCACCACAAGTCTGGGGTCATTTGGGTTTGTGTGGGATGGGTCCAAGCCTGACAAATCCTCATGAAGATCACTGACTTTTCTTGTAAAATCTGAAATGTTCTTCTCGTGCCAAATGTAGCTCACACAAGGACAAAAAGTGTAAACCTAAGAGCCTCATATTCATCAAATGAACAATAACTGCATTGGTTTATGGATGATTTTACAAGCTTGTGAATCAGTGAGACTGGACAGCTTAAAAGTGAAAACTTTAATAACCTCAACACCTTGAACAAAAGGTGTTTGGACTTTGATTCACTTTGCCCGTGTTTTCTCTTTCCATATCCATCACCTCTGAAAGGTGCGTCCTCCATTTCTGTATTATTCATCTTGGCAATTAAGTGTGTTGGATTTTGATTCAGTGATCCCACTGGATTTAATCAACAGCGAGGATAAGTTATTCTGTCAAAATTTGGCTGTCTGCTCTCATCATTTGCTGAGAGTCAGCACTCAGTGGATCCTCTTTGGCTGGCTACTCAGGATGTCATGAAGAGACTAAAAAGAAGTGGAGAGAAACTGGAGCACGCCCAAAAACTAGAAAACTTTAATGCAATTTGGTGCCTTTATGTGCAGACTTGACTTCCTGACGAGCTGTTTCTGCTCCACAGTGCTCCCAGTGGGATTAACTGAGAAAACAAGAGGACAAATTTAAAAATCAGTCTCTCCTGGTGGCCTCTTACAACAAATGATTTCCACAAGCACATAACCACATCCTTCTTTCTTCATTTTCAGGTATTCACAAAAGTGTGACCAGTTGACAGACAGTAGCAAATGAGACGGCTTTGTTGGTTATTTTTTTATTACCTTGTGGCTGCAGGTTTATTAAACTATAAACACAAAGCCAAAACTTTAATTTAAATAGGAGATATGTGTCAGCCTAACCTCCATAAAGTATAACTGTACCTTAACCGCTGTGGTACAATTTGCAACATCTGGAACTGAGACAAAGATTAAATCTGGTCAAATCAGTCAAATGTAATCATGAACTGAGCGGGTCAGCTAAAGTGGAGTATTCAAATACAGAACTGAGTTTATTTTTTCATGCTCACAGGGTGTGATAACTAAGAATGACAGAGCTCAGCAAGAGGTCAAATCAAAGACAATTTAGCACATATGACAAATCATCCCAATGGAATGTCTTGTACCTGCAACTTGGCGATTCTAAATTTGCACAAAAAAAATTGTAATAGCTGAAACCCTGCAAACTACGTCTGGCAACTCCACATACTGCACTGGCTGCAACAATGATGCTGCTTTAAAAATGGACTGTGCAGTATTATAATCCACAAGTTTATCATACATGTAATATAATATCTGAGTGCAACAAGTAGCTAATATAGATGTATAGGTTTAACGTACACATAAAGATGTTTAACATAATTTTACTGTTAAAATGCATTACGTTTTATTCAGCTGTAACTGAGATTGAGATTGAAATTATTTAGACAATAGTTATTATTATTATTTCACATATGTAGTAAAGTAAGCAACACTGACAGAGAATCTAAAAAACAAATGCAGGCTTAGCTGCGTAATCTTCCACCGTTAATGTGAAAATCCTTGCATGTTGTTTAATCTCATCTATATGGAAAACAATGTTTGCATCCTGCTAACTAACACAAACAACGCAGTTATTAATCCAGGTCAGCAGGCCCGTGACTTCCACAAATAAAAAGAAGAAAAACAATCGAACTCTGCGAGCGGTAGCCTGATCAAAGTTCATGAGCGTATATGAAGTGGAACAAGACATAAATTCAATCTGCAGTTCTACTTATGCCAACACATTGAGCTGTCTCTGCAGTTTTTTTTTACCAATGCACAGTGGAAAGCTGGCTGGATTAGCAGCGGCAGACATTTGTTTTCTTGGGGAATGAAGAAACATCTCCCTCCACGTTAGTTGGAAAACAGGTCCACTGACAGATGTCTATGCATGAGAAGTATATGTCACATGGCTAAAATGGAAGCAATAAGGACTAGGTAATAATTACAACTTCTTCTACTTTCAAGGTGCTACAAGATGATTTGATTGCAGCCTTTGAACAGGTATACTGCCTGTAAAGATTTGCTTTTAAATATTTATGACTTTAAAGTGTGAATATTTGTGGGATGACCCTCTAAGTTGCTATAGAAAGCAATGGAGGCCACTCCCCACTGACTCCTGAGTGGTAAAATGTCTTCATTGGGATTTAATTATCATAGCGAACTGTTATACTCAGGAAAAAATAAAATCCCTCTCAGCTGACTTCATATGTCATGAATAATGAGCTCATGCTGGACAGAAGTGCTGGTTGTCTGTATTTTTGCAAGAATCCATCAGAATCCATTCATCATTCTGGTCTGTTATATTTCATTGTCTGTCTAAACACATCTCCACACGGAAAAACTAGGAGCAGAAACCAGCATGGAAAAAATGACTTGGTCACAACAGAAGGTATTTTGAGAACAGTAGAAAAAAGGACTTGAGGTCAAAAGCCACCCAAATCGTCGCTTGAGGGTCAATATGGATTTTGCCTCCTATTCTGACAGCAAAAAAAAAAAAGGTCTAGAATAGGTATGTTTTCAGTCTGAACTAATTGGTGGCTTTTAAAATAATTTCCTTTCTTGTTTATGATCCACCTGTCACAAACTCTCATGGGTTCTTTTTGACATGGTGGTTACATAACAAAATGTCCAAAGTGAGTTATAGAGTCTAGTCTAGACTGCACCTCAGTAACAATATCCAGCCTTTTACTGCTGATCAATTTCAAACCTTTCAATATCCCATCAAGTGTTGGTGACTCATGGGGGAAGGAAGGAAGTGGCTAAAGAGGATGTGGCGCGAGGTGAGGTCTGAAGGAGCTCGAGTGAACGCTCTTGGCACAGAGGTCAAAGTATCAAACGTACATCCCGAGAGCTGCAGGTTTATTGCCCATGATTATGTGCGTGTTTATGTGTATGCGTCTGATGGAGATGCTCCCTGCCAGGGGATTTTCCATCATCACTGCTGTGTTCGGAAACAGATGCAATATTGGCAGGCAAACGGTTTGTCCGCTAGAAAGCTTTAGAAAAATAATCCCTCAAAGCATTCCTCCTGCTGTCCCAGCTAATTTCACACTCATCCACTTTCTCGCTGCCATTCTTCCTTTTAAACACAACCTCTTTGACTGCACTCGTTCTTCCTTTTCATTCCAGCCGTAAAAAAAGCTGTGGCTTCTCGCCCCATTCCCTGCGCATTTTTCTTAACACTTGCTCTCCACTGCTGAAAACCAACAAAATGGAAGATATTTGAGAGACAAATGTCCTGCATAACATTCTTCCCCCTCCCCGTCTCGGTCCATGTGAGGTGATTCAGCATCAGTGAAAGTCTTTAAAGCAGCACGTGAGTGACCTCATCCTCACACATCTGCCACAGTGTTTTACCTCCAGGGCAGCGTCGGGGAGCTCAGCAGTCTGCAGGGGTTACGATCAACACACATGCACACACAAGTAAACACATTAGTCTCGATGAATACACACAGTGTACACATTCATCCATTCAGACATAAAACAGCTGCACATTTTGAGAATTTACATTGCACAGTCTTTGCAGATGTCAATTAGGACCAAGTATAGAGGAAGGTCCTCATATATTTCCATAGCTGCCTTTTTATGTGTAGTAGTTTATGACAGACCTGAAGATTTTATGTTGTGCAAGTCTGTGTGTGTGTGTTTTGAGAAAATTAAATATTAATTAACTTTCTGAACTGAATTTGTACAGTAGCAGAATTTTTACAGAGAGATTAAGGAATCAAATTTACAAATTAAATTTGTAAATATGTTTGTAATAAAGGAGCTGCTCTTTAAGCCTCAGGAGCTAATTTTATAGTTCAGTTTTATTGGTGAATCTAAAGATTGTTCCTGGGCACTTGGGAGGTGTAAAACAAGCGAACGTGAAAAAATAACACTGCCACATTATCACCTAATAAAGTTGTTGTGGGGAAAATAGCAAACCGTTAAAAAAATAAAAGACCAAACCAGCAGAGATGCAGAAACATTCACAATCATTTGGAGCCTTTTGCCACCTGATGAATGTCAGATCGTCTTTAGCTCTGCTTTGGTCTCCACAGTCTCCTGAGGGAAACTTCACGGCTTTTCATCCCCTCTAACGTCTCCCCCATGTTCAGCAGCCAGACCTGGTGCAGGGTCATTTCAGTGTTTGCTGAACAAAACCTGCTGCCAAAGATGTGTTAAATGGAGCAGCAAATGTGCACCAAAAGTTGCTGGTAACAGAAAGAATTAGCCCAGAAATTATTGCTATTATTGTAGTTGTAGTTGCTGTTGTTGGAATTGAAATATAAAACTGAAATTGATACATTTTCAAATGTTTAAATAGTAATAGTTGAGTAGAAGATGAGCTATTTGTTCTATTGTGGATTAGCAAACATGCCTAAAGAAATAACTGTTTCTTGATCATATCTTTACACAGAATAATATACTTGCAGTATTCATTATATTAAAGCAATATTTTCAAGTCATCTTTATTTACTTTGTTGGTGTACAGAGATAGTTGTTCCAATGATATTTTGTCAAAGATTTCCACTGCTTGCCCAAGTATTGAAATGCCATAGATTAATTAAAAAATAACAGAACTATTGTGATGAACTTTATTTCTACAGATGATAGAAACATGATGGTACAAGGTGTGTTTAATAATAATATCTATCTTAATATCTAATTATGCAATAGATATTGGAGTAGGCCACTACTAATTCTATGCTGTGCATGTCATTTTGGATCCACAGTTTGCTGGAAAGACAATATAATATAATTATGGACTCACAGCATATTAGCAATGTCTGTTTTTGGTGCTATTTTGGTCTCTGTCCAGATTGTAGTGGTAAATAAACAACTGTCTTGCAACTAATTGTTTGCATCCTCTGGTTGTCACTTTACAAATAATAATTTGCTCCATTGTTACTATGACAATAGAAATTAGTGCAGCTTTAAATTAAATGGCGATCACATTGTCAGAGTTTCCTCACCCGGTGCATTTAAAGGAAATAAACAGTAGTGAGTCTTATCGCCGTAAAGCTGCATCTCAACATTCATAAACACATGTGCTTCTGTTTGTTGGCCATCCGTCAGATTCATCCAGCCAGGCTGGGCAGCTCCGGCTCTGATGTGACTTTTCCATCCAGAGCTGTGGGACTCAGACAATCAGGCTGAGAAGAACAGTGCCTGTTCTTTCACAATATCGCTTGGCTCCACATTCAAGGATGTTTTTTAATGTAGCGTGATTAATAAGACATTAAGTAAAATATTGCCTTGGAAGTCTCCTCAGGAAACAGCATTCTACATTTTCCATGTATGACTTGCCTTTGGTATGAGATGGCTTTTCAAGATGTGATGTTTCCCCTTTTTTTTTATAAGTTCAGATTTAGGGGTGTTAAGCAGTTGCCAAGAAAGGAGGAGAGTAATGCATATCTTCAATCCCCTGTTTCACATTTGTGTAAGACACCGGACGACTAGTGTCTGGATCACACATCACTTCCATTCGTGTAGTCGTGCATGTGCATTATTTTTGTGTGCGCCTTGTTTGTATTTGATCCACTTGCAAGCGTATGGGGAGCATATGCCTGCGCTCACAGAAGGACTTGTCAACAGATGGTGCAAATTTACTTCACGCAATTCCAGATTGTCTCTAAGTGTCGTTGTGTCCTCTGTTCCTTCAGCCACCGGGACTAGGGTGTAACATTTACAGGCCAAGAAAGACAGACAGGGTGGGATTAAGTGTAAACGACACGTGAAGAAGTTGTTGAGAGAAAAAAGCAAAAATGTAAAATTCACAGAGCTCAAGGCAAGAGTTCATCAACCCGAGTCAAAAGTATTTTCACACAGTTGTTCACACACGTTTTAACTTGTGTGGAGCATCTGGTGGGATTCGACGATGCATTGTGACATTAATAAGTCACATTAATGTCTTTTTGCGGTCGACTTGCTCGACAACAACATGTGAGCTCTCCTGCTATAGCACGTAGCAGGTTTTAACAAATGCTAATAATTATTTGCCACAGCTGCTTTCGCTGATGTCGGGCCTACGCGCCGACCTTGAAGGATCACAGCAGCTGAGTAGCAACAACTTAAAAGCTCAGAGACATATGGGGATAAAATTCCAACAGAGCAACGCACATATTCCCCCTTCATCTAACCCATGGCAAAGACGAATAAGTCAACTTGTCATATTTTCGCAGGTTTATAAATGGGCTGAGAGAGAGAGACAGAATAAACTCAAACAGTTTCCATGCCATGCTCGCATGTAGAGACACGTCTGCTTTAGATTAAGCAGCTGCCAACCACGGCTTATTTTATTGTGCGGTTAGAGTCTAACCTATTCTAGTGACTTGAAACCATTTTACAATAATTTGGCGTCAGATAATAGTTACTACTATTCAGCGCATCACAAAACCTGAGGCGAAAATCAAGAATTATGAACCATTTATTGAGTGAATGATTTTCTCTCTCTTCAATCTTGGGAGCAAAGGGACTAGGAAGCTTAGCACGGAGATACCACTATTTTTATCTAAATCTGAGCAAGAAAGTGAATAAACATCTTCATAACTCTGAACATCTCTCCAGTGTAAATGTAAGTAAGTGTGCGTCATTGTGGAGTTACAAAATTGGGGCCGTAACACTTTAAATCAAAATCACTGGCTTGTTTGCACATAACTATGATGGGATCTGAATATGTTGAAATGGGATAAGTGTTTTGGTGATAAAGTCTTATTAGAACAATGTAATAGTAACCTTGATGATTCCGATGAAATCACCTATTCAAAACTTAACAATATGGACTAATGTTGGAAAGCTAACATGGAGATAAATGTCTTCCAAAGCAATAAACTTGTCATAGGTAGATATCCCTGCCAGTGTTGTGTTTTGATTATCACTAAAAGTTGCTCCTGGCCTTGGCTTTCGTGGAGTTTTCCAATGACGTATTCGTATCAGCTGCAGAGGTCGAGGATAATAATGAAGTCATAGAAAATGTGAGCCACTTGGCATTTGAAGAGAGCAGTGAAGGTGATTTAATGAGCCTTAATCCAAAGGGTTTAAAACTGTGCAACAGTGTTGGGAGAGCTCATTATCACAAAGGTGCATAGATTTTGATGTCAGGTCAGCTGTCAATCAGAAATGCACATCCATGTTTGTTATTCCACCTTTTTTCACTAGCTCTTCATTTTACACCTGCAGTCGGTACAACAGGCGTTTTGACTTTGGCTAAGTGACCAGATTAAGATCTTGTTACTTAAGTTAATGCGGCTCTGCCATGAATTCTACTTTTACGAGGTTATAACTTTGCAGTTTTTAGGTTCAAACTGTCAGAAACTGTTTATTATTGAGGTCAAAGTTCTTAGTGGAGTCTTACTGGAGTTCATTGCATAAAGAGGTGGTTCTAATGTTATGGTCACCTCATTCATTTGAAATAGGTTGCTCAAAACATTAGAACCATTGTAACCAGCCGCCTAAAAACTGAGAAATTATAAGCTTGTACCTGTCTCTCTCTGATTGGTCACCAGGGCAAAGCTCTCTCAATAACTTTGGGAAGGAAACATTTCTGCTTCTATCTGCAGTTTTTTCCTAATGTAATGGTTGTGGAGCGTTGCAGAAACAAACTTGCATATTGCAACTTTAAGTTGTGAGGCTACAGCCGGAGGACATTGGCTTGGTGTAGCAAAAAGTCTGGAATCTGGTGGAAGCCACTAGTTGTCGACACATTCCAGACATTTTTACACTTTCCCACTAATAGGATTCAACATTTAATAAAAGTTTTAAAAGAAGATGGAAAATCTGGTTACCCATATTTCCTTCTATTTCACAACTTATATAATAAACAATACAAACTAAACCCTGCATTACAATAAGTGTCTGACTTTAGTAGTTGCAGTCAGGACAATCCCACAACCGCTGAGAAAACAGCAAAAGTCCAGCAGAGAGCCAAGAGTCAGCTGATCGTGCAAGTTGTAAACAAACCAGTTTCGAACGATTTTCAAACAGCTTTGTTCGGAGGAAACTACAAGTAAACAGTGATAGATGTTTACAACAAACTGTTTGGTTTCTCTTGTTTCAAACCATCTGATCTTCTGACTGCTTGGGTTTCTGGAGCTCAGCAATTAAGCCGGAGAGTACAGTGTTATTGTAGCAATGATGGGAAAGATAGCACAAAGTATGAAAATGAGGCCAAGTTGTTTGACACTAAGCTTTGGCTTCAATTATTATTCTTTTTATTTTATTTTTTTGTGCTAGTTAGATCAGACATTTTGTGCCTTTTCCAAAAGAGTTGGTCTAACTGCAGTTCACCCACATCGATTAATCACTTGTCTCCTCTGTCTTGAGGACCAAACAGTGCTTAAGATGTAAGATGGTTAATAAGTGAGCCAACAAACCAAACCATGGGAACAGTTACCCATAATCCTGAACCCCATGTTTATGGGTTCATAAAAGAAAACGGAGGGATTTGCTTCTGTTAGTACTATAAAGGAGTACAGTCGTGTTTATTGAGCATGCAGGTCTTCACAGACAGCGGACATACAGTAGGTTCGGGCTGCTGCCTGTGCATATAGTGACTCATGGCGAAGTTAAATGGACCTCAGACCTCACACACAGCCTCAGAGAACAGTCCGCAGCAATCACTGTCAATGCTTGAGCAAAGCAAAGAAAAAAAAAAAACTCCACCTAATGATGTCTAAATTCTTCTGTTTTTCCAGGTTTGTTTCCATCACATAAAGTAATTTTAGACATCCATGTCATTAAAGGAGTTTAGCTGTTGACAGAACTGGGATATGGAGCAGTGCTTTCTCCCTGCCTGACCTGATTACCTGGAAATCAGTTTGCCTTAAAAACACATCGGCGTTTTACTACCTTCGATTGCGGTGTGCTGAATCATAAAACAACTGGTCTTTCCTAGGAGTCACAGGAAAAAAGTGTGTTTTCTTTCCAAAGGCAAGTTGAATGAATGCTGGCAAATATTTCTTGGGGCACAGGAGCTGAGTTTAAAGACTTCCACAGGATTTCATGACATGAATTTTACGTGTCTGATTTCTAAAGCTCCCTGTCACCATGTTGCATCGGCCCCTTATTTTCCCCTCCTGCTTGTCTGGCAGGAGGTAATGAGACGCTGAGGTGCATCACTCACATCTGCCTGTCACATCACGTAACCCCAGCCCTCAAGTATAGATAACAGAAACTCTAACGGCTGTTGACTTAAAATGATAATGATGCCTGTTGACTTTAGACACGGAGTTTTCTTAGGTTTATGTGTGAACCGTCCGTGTGCCAAAAGAATGACAGAATCCCAAGTCCCAGCAGACTGAGTGCATGACCAACTTTTACAATGAGCTCAGACTGGTGAGGAAAAAAGAGCCCGGTTCTCATCCAAAGCCCCATTAAAAGAACAGCGAGCTGTGAGCAAAACAGTCGAGTCTGTGACTCCGCAGCCTCTATGTTGTGTGATCTTACTGTTTGGTAAATATTATGTCTCCGAGCAATTGATAAGTCCCAGATCTTTCATTTTCATGAAAAGCTTGTTCAAAAGGACAGGTCATTTTCTCGGTCTTTATGTTGTTTATGGCTCCTGTTTGTGCGATTTGCTCCTGTAGATCCAACCGATACTGCAGAGGATTTGGGATATTCCCCTGGATTTATGCTTTCTCCTGACAGTTCAGCCGCCCCTCCAATACATGTAATGTGTTTTATATATCCTCACAGAGTTGAAACCTTAGAAGTGCGTTTGTCAGGGACCTTCCTCGTCAATCACAAGTAGCTGGTAACCAACCAAAACTGCATCGGACTCCAATATTCCCCCACAAATCAAATACTATGTTTTGCTTCTTGTGACACCTCATATTTTTTGTTCAGTTAAAGTTCTCATAGTTTGACTTGTTCTTATCCCAATCCAGTCTGCAGCTGGACAAAACCGAGCAACTGATAAACAAGTGATGCCGTTACATCAGATGAACAAAATTAAAACTTTTTTTTTCATTTGTGTGAAAACACACAACTGTAGTGAACTGTAGATTTAAATAACAAAATGCAGAATTTAATTCTTCATTTTCATAACGGACAACACAGGAATGAATGTGTAACTTCAAAGGTCGCTCTTTGTTTCACATCAGCGTTTGAATGTCTCTCTGCTCTTTGTTTTGGTTTTTACGGCCCACACAACTACGATGCCAACCCGTCCGGCTCGGAACAGAAGACCGCTTTTAGCAAGAGCCAGCTAAATCCCTCAAGGGTCTGCACGGCTAAACAGAGACTGAATGTAGGATGTTCATCCGTCAGACGGCGAAGACACGACTCACTTTAAATGCTAATGATGCTCGTGAGTAATGTCAGTGTTTTTGTGGCTTTACAACTTGTTGCACTGAACCTCTGAAATATAAAAGACAGATTGATTTTTCATTCCATTGTCTTTCACTCTGACCTTCCACAAGCAGTACACACAGTGCAGGACAAACAAACACTTTCTGTGGGAAGGCGCTGATGAATCACTCTGAAGGAATACTGATAAAATAAAAAGACAACGCTTTCACAGACTATCGAGTCTCGCTTTCCTAAATATTTCTGTACACACATAACAGAAATAAAACATGACATGACTCGTAAAATTGTTGACTTTAAATATCAGATTTTCGCTCTTTCCCTTCTCTTTTACTTTCTCCCTTCAACCTTCCGACGAGTCTCTTCGTGATGATTTCAGCTCACTAGAATGAAAGTCTAACTTTTTCCAGTCCTAATAGCATGTGACCCACTTCTACCAGAACGAAACACACACGCGAAAAAAAACGTAGCATGTGGAGAACAGTTCGAAGACCTGCATTCTTCCACAACCCCATCTTTTTTATTCTTCTGAAACATTAATGTTCCTCTAATTAAGCAATTTTGTATTACATTCAATTGGGTGGAAATGAGCTAAACTAATACAGTAATGACAAGAGTGTTTTACTGGCATTAAGGAGCCGGTTTGAGGAGTAGCTGAATTTATAACTTAAGATCCACGTGCAGATAGTCAACTGAGTCTGGATTCAATCAAGCAAAGTGGCCTTTTGCCCTTTTTTTTAATAAGGATCTGCAGTGTTCTCCGCGTACAGACCTTGACTGAAAACTATTACAGAGCATCTGACACCCATTGGAAACAGACATTTGATCCGTTAGAGCTGTGCTGTTGTGGATGGGTGTCATAGTGTTAGCTTGGCTGAAAATGAGCAAAATTTTAAAGGACGTCTTCGCTGATTTTGAACTCGCTTCTTTTTGGTTCTAGTTTGAGTAGTACTTCCCTATATCCAAATATCTTTCTACTTCCAGCTCAAAAAAAAAAAAACGCCTCCAGATGACATTACTTGGGGGAACCTTCAGTTCTGATTATGTCAACTTGTTGCTCACGCTATAAAGGATGTAATCACCGTCATCTTGCTTGTAAAGAGCTCCTCCAGATGACATCATCTGACCTGCTAATGATGAAAAACCTCTCCGGTTGATGTCATCTCGAGTTTTTCATCTAGAAGCAGAGAAATATTTTAATAAAAGGAAGACATTGCTGACATGATATACATTTATGCACTAAACTAAAGTCAATGACAGCAGGTTGAAATTGTTGAAGTTGCCCTTTAACATCTTTGGACGAATTTAAAAAAGCTGCATTTGTGTGTGTGAACAGAGTTGATGCTGATTGAAAGGCTCCCACCATTTCATCTTCCTCTGTTCTCATTTTGGCAGTGGATCAAAGCAGATTCAGCGTATCAGTTTGGTTTTATATCTAAAGTCTACTGCTGAGGATGGATGAAATAGTTTTTTTAATGAGAGGGGGAAAACAGCACCGCCAGCGAATCTGCACGTGGGATAAAGATGAACAGTCTTGATTATGTAACGTCAAAACTCTCAATTATGAGGGTGAAGGTCGAAACAGTTTGAAATGCTGGTTTTTATTTTATTTATTTTGAGGCTGTTAAAACGCCTGAACTAGGGGTGTTAGCATCACATGCCCCGAATGCTGTGTTTCAGGTCCGTCCAAAAAGCAACACTGCAGAGTTCAAATTCTGGACCACAGTCCTGCTTTGCTGCTTGTAGCTATGCGTCATCCCTGAGTATTGGGAATGGTTTATCTATTTACTTCTTACCCCTGACAGCAGCCATCATTTCTCACACACACACCCACACACACACACACACACACACACACATGTGCGGCAGATGTAAAAGCCTTCATGTACACGTTTACAATGTGCGTCCTTCTGTCTCTTCTTTTCACCTTTTCTCCTGTCTTGATTCCACTCTTCCACTTCTACTCTAACATTCATGTGCAAACACTTTTTTTATTCTATCTGCATCACATGTCTCAGCTCAGGAAGGGCTTCCCCATAGTACTTAGAGTTAGAACATCAATATTCTCTGCTCAGGTCAAATGACACAACAACCTGCAGCCAATAAAACTATTTGGGGGCAAAGAGAGGCTCATCACTCACTAAGAACACATGGTGGCCAAGGTTTTTATCCGCACACAGCACGTCTGGAAAATAAGTTTCCACCAACAACCAGAGTGTTGACAAATTGCTGTGTTATCGTTCCAAAATCAACCGCTATCTCTCCACCACTGCTCAGGGGAAATATTTCACACCCTCTCAGAAGTCACTCCGCATTCAGTGACTTTTTAATCTGACCGCTGTAAGCACTTATGAGCCTCATAAACGTCCACCTGGGCCACTCAGACAAGACACTGCTGGACAGATCTTTATTAATGTTAATCAAGGGAAGTGAGAAATAAAATCTGCTTCGTGAAATGGATTGATGATGTTTTCAGTGGAAAGCAACTCTACCCATATATCACATTTATGACATAAATATTAACAGGATCCAGTATTAGGTGTCCAGGTAATATATGGACGGTATTAATGAGATGTCTCTTTGGGTCAAAAACTTTTTTTGGGAGCTCTCAGAGGAGTGAGGATGATTAATAAGAGTCATCTGTTATGCTTTGCAGTGTGGCACAGTTGTACACACGGTGTAATAACTGAATAGCCTGGCGGCTACTGGATGTCATCAATTTTGCTCACAGAGACAAAACGAACAAGCCGTGAAAAGGGCAGCACTGTTCTGCTGTCGCACTGCGCGGAAACAGCATCAATCTCACAGCTGAGAATTAATCTCAAAATCTTATAAATGGCGTAATGATTAATTGGCATCAAATACAAAGAGCACCTCTCCATTCATTCAGCCTTATGTGGGAAATATTTTCCACCTGGTTCATTGTGGTGCAGACCCACTTATTATATCTTTTCCTTCGTTATTTTACACACTTTAATTGTGTAATTCCTGTTGAAATCAAGCACCATGAATACTAAAGCCCAATTTGAGTAAAGAGAGATTTTATCTACATTTGTCAAAATTACAAGTTGATTCAAACTAATCGGCCATGTAATCTGATTTATATTTAGTTTCAAATTAAGATAAATACACCAATCGTGAGCGGTTCAACACATCGCTGTTCCAGACCAAATCTAACACAGCCCATGTGGGTTCTGATTTCAACAGTGGTGGATGAACTGACTCACTTAAGTAAAAGTACAAATCTAACTCCTTCAAAATGAGTAAATGCCCGACATTTATAGAAGAGCAGTATTATCAGCAAAAGCTTCAAAATAAAAGCAGTGCTGGAATGTAATTATCTACATTTTTAATGAAGTAAATGCACTTTACTTGCATTTGTACGCAGCCTGATACTGCATTTTTTGGATTTGTTTACTCCACTACATTTGAGAACACCTACTAATTCTTAAATCAAATATTACATAAAAATATAATCTTTTCATATACCTTATAAATTGTAAAATATATAATCCCTCAAAGCATAAAAAAGTAGCTCCACACCAACCTACTACAACAGTGGATAAATTACATTTTTCAGATCCGCTTGCTTTTACTTTTGGTATGATCAAGTAATTTTGCAAATAATAAATATTTACTTTTATTTAACCAAATCTGCAAGGTGAAAGACATATTATTATATAGCCTTTATATAAAAAGCTAACGGTACTTATAGTTGTCGGGTTAATAAAATGGAATGTGAAATACAAACTACAATAAAACGGAAAGTACATATTTTCGTTAATTGTACATTGTACACAGTTAAGTGTACACTTTCAGCAGTGAGCATTAATTAGATGCACCACCACTGATTTTAAGTTAGATCTAATTAAATCTCAGTATTACAAATCCAGCTTGAATATTCATCAGGGAGTGTGTTAATACTCTATGCCCACAGTGAGCTGTTTATATTTCAGTATTTTCCATCACCTAGGCCTCTCTACAATGTGTTGTTTTTGACGTTTCATCATATTTTAACTATTGCTGTTCCAACTGGCTCAAACACACCTCGTCTGTTACTCACTTCTTCCATTAGGTTGATTAAGTAGAGGCTGATCACAAGTGAAGCCTTTGCTAGAAAAGCATGTGGCAGCAAGAGAGCATGATATGATGCATGGTTTGGATTGCTGTGGTTTCCATAGAGCCTTTTATTCAGTCTCCCACAGTTCCTGAGCAAATATTTGATCTTTTATTCTTTTGTCAGTATACACACAAATTTTACACAGTAACTTCAGAATAAAAAGAATGAATTCTCGTAAATAACAAAATAAAAACAGTATGATGATTTAATAACAAATGAACAAAGTAGCTGTCAGAAGCAGTTACGTTAGGATATTCAAATCTCACAAATGGAAATAACCTTTGGTGCCCATTCTCTCAAGTTCTGCTTTGCAGCTTGTGCTTTGGTTCAGTCTCTGCGGTTGGACCGTATTTGCGTTATTGACGAGATAAATAACATAGGGTGGTGACCTGTCGGTGGGATCATCGGGAATAGTAAAAGGACACTGTCAAACAAAAGTTGAACTAAGCAAGAGCACACATGCGCCTTTTTCCCTCATATACAGACTGCTTTATATAAAAAGTGCATTTAATGATATACATTGAGTTGTTTAAAGTATTATATTCTCTTCCTGTGAAGCTGAAACAAAGTTGTAGTGGTGTCTCTACATTGTGGCAGGTAAAAGTCTGATTTAAAGGCAGGACCAGAGAAGGTGAGAGCCTGCAGCAGGATGCAGAAAGGTTTGCCCTTAGGAGCAAAGTCTCGTCCTCCTTCCGTGTTACCACTTTCCAGGGATGGGCACGCCACATTCATACCAACCCACAAATGGATGCGGCGAACGTCGACCAATAACTCCAAATGTAACTGGCTCCTGCCTGTAAGCACGATAAAAACCTGCAACACAAGACGAGAACACATGCTGTTCACGGCCTGAAGCCAGGTATACAGCCAAACTCAAAGCTTCTGGTCTTCATTGAAAGAATAGAAAAGACAATAAATTGATTCAAATAGCAAATATTGGCTGCTTGGCTAAAGACTGGTGCAGCATATTCCTTTGTGCCTCAAGCACCTTCAATGTTGTCCCAAAAAACATCAGCAGCCATCACCATCACCATGCATACATTTTTAAATATTCTTTTGCCATGGCCACAAATGTGGGATATGCAAAATGTGTCCTTGTTCACCTTGTGCTGAGGGCAGGTTATTTGAGAGGTAGGCCGGGCCTGTCCTTCCGTCCCTGTAGGAGTCCACAAACTGGCAGTGGTCCTCCCCTGGCCAAATGTGTCTCCTATACTGTAAAAAGGCTCTGCAAAGGAAAAGGAGGATCAAAATGAGCACAGTTTTAATTATTTAAATAAGTGCATGGGTGGACGAAGACCAACAAACAAATCCTAGCAGATGGTGCTGTCATCAGCACCGTAAGGGGAAATTATTTAAAAACTAATGTGACGTTACCTCTAAGACCGTCTCCCATGAAGATCTTGTACCGCAGAGAGTTACACAGAACCACACCAACAAACTTCCTGTACCATGTCCGCTTCACATACTGACTGCCCTTACAACTGCTGTGCACTGGGTTATATTTGAAGGTAAAAGGTATCCAGATTGGCTCTCCCCCTGAGGAGTGAAAGGGAAACAGACGATAGGAAAATGCATCATTCTGGGAAGCTCATGCATGCACGCATACATCATAGAGGAAGCTGTCAAAATACAAAATACATTTCTCTTCCGACACTTTATGAACCACCCGGACATCTCAATATCTCAATCATAGGTAACCGGTCAGCTCACTGTCCCCGAAAGGAAAGAAGCAAATGAGGTTCTAAAGTTTCATTTAGATTTGTGTAGTTTATATTGTGTCTGTGCTGTCCAAGTGATTGTGTTAGCATACTAATAAGCAATTACTGGCTATAGACATTAGCATTCAGAGGGAATCCTGAGGATATAAAACAAACCGAGGCAGAGAGGTTTAACAGAAAAAAGCTCTCTGTGCAGCTTAAGTAGGACATGATTTGTTGACCTTAAATTAGAGATATACAGTCGGTGTATGGACTTACCAGGTGGTCTTTCAATGAGAAGAGGATCGTCTGAAAGAAAGAATGCAATCATTTTACCAGGACTGAAGAGCACAGACAGACAGGCCGCACGGCAAAGTTTAATGTATTCACCTGATTATGGGACTGAAAAAAATGATAATGCAGTGTACATCTGGTAGTCAGGGATGCTTTTCTTTGTGGAAAGCTTGCATTGAAATAAAGTGTATACCACTGTGACATTTTTATTGGCCCGCAGCACAAATGCTATGCATTTTTGTATGGTAAAGAAACAAAAGCTGGAGCAAGTTTGAGTGAGGTTTAAAATTTCGTCACTGGGGCATCTCAAAGTTTATCTTTTACAGATACACACCTGATTCTGTAACGTAGGTGAGTGTATCGCTGACTGGTCCCAAACCAAACACATTCTTGGCTTGGACTTTGAAGTAGTACCTGAGTAAAAACAAAACAGGGATTTGTTCAATGAGCGGTTCCGCAGTTTGTGTCATTCTTCTAGTTTTGTTGCAAATGCGTGAAGGTGAGGAAAATCTTAACAATCACAGCAGATGACTGGACATGCTCAGGTCACACAGATTTAAGAATAGTCTGTTCTGCATTCGTATGGATCTCAAGTGAGCACAGCACAATAAAATGTCCATTTGGCTCAGACTAAAGGGAGGAAGAGGAAAAAAGAGATTAAGATAACAACAGTACAAAGTCATCCAGTGAGCTCACTTTGCTTTCTGGGTGGTGAAAGAATTATATAATCCTGGAGGATTTCAAGCACCACCACCAGGCAAAATGTCAAGATTTTGCAAACTTTGCCACCCAAGGGCGTGTACACTTTTATATTCACTTTCATTGTAGCCAGTTGGCTTTTGGCCAAAGCCAGGGACACATCCACACAGGAGCAACTTGAGGGTCTTGCTCAAGGACACTGTGGTGAACAGGGGTCAGCACGGAAAAAAATGTGATTATAGAGAAAAAAAATGAATGGAAAAAATGTAATGCTGGCTATGACTGACAGACAGGTGTCTGGACACACAGTGCATCACCCTTGTCCAACAACATAAAAACCACTAAGCTGTTTTTAGGTTGCGGCTGATTGGTTGATACGTGGGGTCGGCAGGTTACATACTGTAAGTTCATGGTCTGTCAGTTTTGAGCCAATAGCTTTCACCACGTGCAGCCTCGAGTCCTGGATCCAATCAACACAGCCACGTAACAACAGTGAGCAAAATACATATCACCAGAGCGAGAGAGAGAGAGTGAGGAAAGCAAGGCAGCTGCACAGAGATGATGTAATGAAAGACAAAATTGGAGAAAGTAGAAAAAAAGAAAAGAAAATGCGGGCCAGAATATATAAACACTGAATAGACCACAAAATATGACATCAAGCCAAGCTAGGCATTTGAAACGTCTAATACCGAGGTCCTGCAGCTTGATTCAGAGCGCTGCTCTCAGTGTCCTTTCGTCAGACAAAAGACCACGTGACAAATTCAGCCTATTTATAATAATTCTCCTCTGCATACATGACAGCTCTAGTGAGGCTCTGAAACCAGGGAACTAATGAAATTAATTACAACCTTTTCATGTACATCGGAACAAAACTGAAAAGTGAGCATTGAGGTTTCGCAAAGTGAAGCATTGAATGAAACGGAGAAACCAAACAAGGGCTAAAACACTTTCTTGCCATCAAATGTCTTGTTTTGCCCGACCAAAATCCAAAAAGAATCAATATACTAAAAAGACAAGGAAAGCAAAACTTCTCTCATTTGAGGGGTTGTAACATTTCAGTGACTCATGACAATAATGAATCAATTATCAAAAGAGTTGTAGACTAAACAACTGCAGAGATTTCCATCAATTTATGGGGCATCATAAAAATTCTCAAGACAGTTGTGGGATCTGGCCTGATTAATAGTAATTTTAAAATTTTAAAGCACCTTTACTAGAACACATGCCGTGCATGTGTCAATCATAAGGAGATGAAGCAATTTTGGTACCATTTATCCCACATGCGATTGTACATATGCCTGTGTTCTTAATTTAAGCAGCTCAGTATTCCTGGCAACGAGAGGGAGCCTGAAGCATGGGAAACATCAACAGTGTCCCGTAAACCAAACGCCGTGAACACAGACTCACTGACAGGAAGGAAAACCCACTTTGTAGCCTCTTGGAAAATGCAGCTCCTGCACCCAGCTCAACTCTTTGCGTTTTGCAGCAGATGTTTTTTGTACAGATTAGATATCTATATCACAAAGCGTTGTGCCTAAATGAGGCACATGAATACCACGTCTGACCTCACACATTCACTCATCATGCACTCCCATAAGATCTGGTTGAAAAAACCTGCTCCGGTTACTGCAACAGACCACGCTAATGAAATTTTCCCCAGAAAAAAAAAAAGATTTGGAAACACCTACAGGTTCCTGTTTTTTTACATGAATTGTTTGTTGGTTTTATTCATTCAAGGTTAGGGTTCTTCAGGTGTGATTTCCTCCCAGGCCTCCAGCAGAACGTCCCCACGGTCTGCCGTGCTGGTTGGCCAGTGTTTGGTCCAGCTTATCCCACACCAGCTCCATGTAGTTCAGATAAATATTCTCCAGTTATCTTCTCCAGATAAATCTTACACAACCGAGAACAATGCTTGGGGTCACTGTCTTGCTGCAAAATGAAGCAAGACAGTGGGACAGTAGCAATAACAATCGGTTATTGTCCAGACAGGATGGCATGTCTCTGCGGTGTGGAGTGGTATCCATGCCGACTGAGGATGCGTCGCACATGACGCAGATCGCCCACTCTCCCAAAGTCATTCCATGCTCAGATCATCACCTTTCCACCTCCACGCTTCGCCGATAGGCAGTTATCTGTCATCTTCTCATGAGCTCGCCGTCTGACATACTTCTTCACTTGAATCCCAACACCTCAAACTCTGACTCATCGAGACCTTGTTCCACTGTTTGTGGTTCACTGCAACCTTTTCTTAAGATTTGCCAACCTTAGTAGGAATTTTTTTTTCATGGAAACTCGGCCCATGAGACCAGCTGACCTGAGTCTCTTACAGTATGCACAGTGTTTGTGCACACTCTTGTCTTATTCAATGATGCAGACAGGTCAGGAGCAGTAATATGTCTGTTTTGAAGAAAGACACTCATAAGTACTTGTCTTTTTGGACAGATGTGCACTTGGGCATTCCACTGATCTTCTGTCCTGATTGGTTTCCGTTGCAGCATGACTCTGGAGATTATAGTTTACACCTTGTAAAGAAATTGGCAATTATTTGGCTGTAACTCTTAGATAACAACCTTCATCTCTCATGAAGGTATAGACTGATGAGATTCTAAGGAAAATGTTATTATTTTTTGATTTAATATACACTTAAAATGACACTGTACCAATAATGAAATAGCCAAATATAAAATTATAATTTTGCTTTACTGGAAATAAACTTATTTAAAGGTGTTTTAACACCTGGAAGGTAATGCATGATTACTTTAAGGACATCTACACTTGAAAACTGATACAATTTTATTAAAGGCAATCTTTTATGTTTTAAATGGTTTACCTGATTAAGAGGCTGCAGTTTCTATTTTTTTGTATTTGTTTTTTACATTTCAATGTAAACATACAGAAATGTCTTGGTGTTTTGAAACTTTTTCTTGCCAGTGTATGTTGAAAGGTCACATAATGTGTGCTGTTTACATGTCACTGATTTGATAAATGTATCTTGATAACAACGATTTTGGCTGCAAAACAGTCAAATTCCTTCCAGTCTCCATGTTTTCTGATATCTACAGTATCGGTATCACACTAAAACTGATCTCATTCTAGTCTGATATTACTCCAGGCAACATATTCCAAAATAAATATGCGATAACACACGCAAACATGAACAATAATGCAGACACGACACATATTCTGTGTATTTTGGGATGAGTGGACAGTCCGCCCCAACCCCGAGCAGAAATAAAGATTCCAATCCAACAGCCAAGTACTTTCGGCCAAAGAAGCAGCCTGATCGTAAACATGAGCCACAGTACAGGGTAAAAGAACATCTTTGTAAAATCACGTACTCGCACGTGTGACATGATACAGTGAAAGAACACTGAACCCGAACATGAGCACACACTGACCTCTCCCCAAACTTGTGAATGCTGTTTGTATAACCACACACCCGTTGGATACACATATTACCTAGAGTTGGGCTTGAGGTTCTCCACTGGCAAGTGCGTCCCGCTGGAGGATCTAGAGGACCATCTATTGTTAATAACATCGTCATACGAAGCACTGTGGACCATGTAGCCTGCAGGAAACGACACAAAATGAAGGCAGGAGCTCATTAGATGTTGGTACAAACCAAAATGTGATTAACTGCAGAAACTAAGTTTAAGATTAAGAGATTTCTTAAATCAGATACAGCATTACCCTAAGGTCCGACTTTAAATGGCGTAGCACAAAAACTGGAAACACGGAAAACAACTAACCTGTCTCTATTCAGAGGTAAAGAAAAGACCTTCCCACCAGCACCTCTAAAGAGAACATAGTGACACAAAGATAGATGCTTGTATTTGCATCCTACCGGTGTCCATTTTTTTTCCTTTTAAACCCTTTCCTTTAAATCTAGCATCCTCTTAATGAATGTCTACAATGTGAAAAAGCATAACTGAAGTATTAATATTTACATTAGGGTTTTAATTATTCAGTGAGAGTTAGTCACCTCCAAGATGCTTTAACTTTAAGGCAAATGTGCAGTTGTGGCCTTTTCTTCAGTCCACGCTGACTGTACAACTGCCTGTGTGTGTTTTTTTCTTAGTCACGCAGATTACTCCTCGGAATCCGGTAAGTAACCTGAGGTCACACAGCCCTCGATTTTTCGAGGGCTAAGACACCAGCTCTGCTGAACATAAAACTACAGACTGTTTCTATTGGACATTTACGTTTAAGTTGCTATTTTCACTGGAGCTATACCAGCACAGCTGGCTGCTGACAGGAGCGAAGGGAAATATTAGCTACTTTGTTTTTCATTCCTTTTCTATTTTACACCCATTAGACTGAGGTTTGGTAGAATTGTTCTGTCTTTGCCATCTGCCTCTGAACTCCATCAGCCCCACATTTAGGAAGAAATGTATAAATTGTTTTCTAAGAAGTTGGTCTTTTGAGTGAAATGCAACACTTATAATACTCAGTGAACAACGTGCATGCTGTGCCATAACCCTTTAAGGAAAACGTCCTCAGTAAATGGAACCAGAAGTTGTTTTTTGGTTTAAAAAAAAAAGCTCACAAAAATGGCCTTCATGCTCATGCTAACAGCTGTTTCCATCCACTTGTTTTGAAAGCCGTGACCCATAACTCATAAGACAGGGTTGTGCAAAACCGCTAACAGCAGTGTTTTGTGATTAGCTCTGCGCGTAAACCTTACCTACATATATGTGTGTCAGATACAAAATCTTTATTTTTCAGAAAGTGTGGGTTAATTCACATGAGGAGGTTATGTAACCAAAAGTTCAGAGAGTTTGGTGTAATTATCTATTACAAAATTGTGGTATAAAACATCCAAACAAATTAGGTGCAAAATTACATTAAAGTAATACAGAAATGCAGTATCAAAGATGGTGTGTGAGCAAAGAGGAAAGACCAAAAAAGAAGAAATGAAAAGCAACTGAGGGAGAAAGCACCAGCGGCAGTGCAGATCATTTATCTGGTTTTCACATCAGATGAGAGACCAGCCCACAGCATGACCAGAAGCTTGAGTTTCCTGCCAACCAAAGCATACTGTTTCTGTGCTGCCCAGACTTTCAACGTCTGATAGCCCACCACATCTGCCACTGTAGGATATTATCTTTAGCTTTTGTTCGTGTTTTTCCTTCATGTGACACTTTCTAGGTTTCCCTGTGAAAGTACACTTTATTATTCACATAGTTCTAGTTAGTTAAGCCTGCTAATCTTATTCAGAGAAGATGATACTTTTTGTCTGTATTATTTTATTAGCTTGTGAGTTATCGGATTCTCTGGCACGCTCCGCCCGGAGTAAATCCTACATTATCGACAGGAACGTCTACTGATTAACTGTGTATTGTGGTTTCGGTTTTAGTTATGACAAATTAACAGTTACTACTGTGAGTTATTACAGTTCTAAGACAATTTAAGGATTCCTCACCTGACACCATGTCGTCTTTTAGAGGCCGGGCCCAGTCCACGATGATAAATGAATGGCAGCCCTCCATCGCAACCACAGTGAGGTTATATGGCTTGTTTTTGGGTGGCTGGTTCCGACTGACTGCAAGACTGTCGTTCTTCATGAGGTCCTCCAGGATGTCAACCTGCAGGTACTCCAGAGCTTCTGTCAAGGAGCAAGGAGCCCCCGGGTCCTTACGAATGTAGTTCACATACGGAGCTGATGACAGGAGAGATTTTGTTATTTATTTCAGCAGTGTAAATATAGAGACATTATTATGTACATGCTGAATAAATTATAATATTTGTTATGTATTGTTTAGAAAAATTATTGGACTTGATAGGATAAACCTTAGTGCAAAATTAATTTGGAAATAATTTGATTTATTGGTCATTCTTTTGAAGAGGTGAACTAGTCGGGTTTCACATGTGCCTCCATGCATGTGGTCTTTCCTTTGCCTCCTTTCCTGTTCTCTCTGTTTTTTTCCACTTGACTCTAGAAATGCCAGCTGGACCTACAGCTGTGAATACTTCAGATATCCCACAATTCCTATTCTGAGTGGGATTTGGAGGGAACCACTTGAGCCTGGACTTGCTCCCACCTCCCCAGATGATTGGCCCTTCACCCAGGCTGAGAATCTCTATCTACAGGTCAATACATTCTGTGAGGCTGTGTAAATTTGAATTGTTACAAGCTCCTACTGTATTCTCACATGTGGTCATATGGCTTATGTATTATACATTCATACACTGAAACACATGATGTGTCATCGTGGTGAACTGATTTATGTGTCTGTACATAACATGCTTGTAAGGCTGTGTTTTTGTACAGCATCCACATCTCCAGGCCTCTGCAAGCGGAAGATCCAGATGCCTTGCCTTGTTCATGTGTCCTAACTTTAAAACCGAAAGCACCTCCCTTTAGAGAGTCACTGTCTTCTTCTGCTTGTTGAAAACTAAATAGAAAACAAGGATGAAAAGCTTTGTCTGGAAGTCTGAGGTGGATCCAACGTCACTGGGAAACAGCATCAGGACAGTTCACATGTGGCCCTATTATCTGTCTGGTAGGGCATAAATTAGCATTCTAACAGTCCAAACATCCTGGTATTTATTTTCTTGTCTAACATGGCAAACTCCAGCCATCTGGAACCTACTGTAAAGCAGATTCACACAACTGCTAAGAATTATTGGTTAATACTTTTTGTCCCTTGTCTGCCTTGAGCTGGATTGATTTAAACCAAACCAAACTTAGACAGAGGAGACAAAGGGAATGTTAATGTCAGACAGTTCACGCAAAGCATGTCAGTGGACTGGCAGGAGTGGACCTGAGATATATTAAACTAATAAATAGGAAAGAGGATGTCTCCTCGTGGAGCCAACAGACTCTACTGTCTCTGTGCTGAGGTCAGGGCCTTTAACTTTTGCTTCTCTGCTGTTTTTAATCTTAGAAATTGAGAAATTATTGGCTTCCAGATGACGCTACTACAGGTGTGTGATCATAGGAAATACCATTGTTTACCAAGATTGTCTGGAGTAAGCTGTCCAGTGTTTTGTCTGGAGCAGATGGACTGATAAGGAAGCAGGCATGAGTCTTCACTTTCAAAATGTGTAGATTACAGTGACAAGCTGCATTTAATCTGTCAGTAAGTGATAGTGGAGCTGTTACTTAGTTATTTTATGATAACCGCATGGCTCCCTCATCACTAAAGTCAATTTTCTCACTATGGGAAATCTACAGCATGTGAAAACAACTGTGGTTCTGGATGGGATTTGTTAACTGAGAAAAATTGCTGAAGGTTTGGTTTGATTTTTAGCCCATTTTTCTTAAAGCTGCAGCATACAGTTAGATTCATAAATATCGGAAGAAAAATATTTTTTTTGATGTCTGTACAACAACACATTAAATTTGAGATGAAAAGCTGAAAATGTGAGTTAGGTTAAGATATTGGCATTGTTGCAAGGAGTTTGAAAAAGCTGTGGCATTAACTATTTAGGAATTAAAGCCACTTGTCTGAGGTCACACACATCAAGCAGAAAAAAGCCCTGGAGGTGGTTCTAAGTGTATTTGTGTGTTTAGTTTCGGTAGCTGTTCACTAGATCTCTAGATATGAAATCAAAAGAACCCCCCCCAAAAAAAAACACAGCAGAGAGATATCACGAGTGGCCAATGCAACAGTTTGGAACATCAGCAACAGCAAAAGGCCTGGAAAACCACAGAAGACAACTAAAGTGGATGAGGGGAGAATTCTGCCTATGTAAAGAAGAACCTTTTCACATTGTCTAGCCAAGTCATGAACACGCTTGAGGAGATAGGCGTGTCCTTCTCAAAGTCTACAGTTAGGAGACAGCTCATTGAAAGCAAATGCAGAGGCTTCACAACAAAGTCCAAACCACTGGCCATGCTTAAGAACAGAAACACCAATTTCAGAAAACACAGAAAAAAGCTTGCCCAGTTATGGAATAAGATGGGATGACAAAATTATGGAGAAGGAAAGGAACAGCGCATGATCCAAAGCATGCATTGTACTGTTGCCAACAGAACCAGGTCACCGGTGTTTATTAATGGCCTGCATGAGGACAAAAGTATCAGGCTGAATTCTGAAATGTATAGGGCCATACCCTCTGCTCAGCAAGGCAAATGCTGCAAAACTGATAGAACACAGCTTCATATTGCAGATGGATAAGTAGCAAAAACATAACTTAAGAGTTTCCCCAAGGAATAAAATGGAATTTTCATTACAGTCAGTCACCTGATCTCAACCCAACAGAGCAGCTTTGTATTTACTGAAGACAAGACTGAAGGCAGAAAGACCCACAAACAAGCGGCACCTGAAGGTAGCTGAATTAAGGCCTGGCAAAGCATCTTGAGAGAGGAAACTTAGGATTTAGTCATTTCCATGAGTTCCAGATTTAGGTAGGCACTGCCTACAAAAGCTATTCATCCAAGTATTAAAGACAATCCAAATGTTTGTGATTATATTAGTTTGTTCCTTTATTTATGAGCCACTAAACATGGGGGTGTGTTTTAGATGTCTGTACTTCCTGATTGATGAATGCCACACTTTCTTCAAACCCCTTAACCTAAAGCTGCTAATCTTGATTTTCCTCACATCTCGAGTGTTTCATTATAAATTAAATGTTGTGGTGTACAGAGGAGAAAAGGCAATAACTTTGTTGAAAAAAGTATTGTTTCAATTTTTATGAACATAACTGTGTAACTTTTTCTAATAGGATTAATTAAAATGTAGCTTTAATGAGCTATCCCTTCAACACAAAATAATAATCATCTATGTTAAAATCATCCATGCCTAAAAGTGCTTACCTTGAGACTTTAATTATTATTTATTAGTCCTGCAGCATATTCACAGTTAATATTTAACAGACTGAATAAAAAATGAATTTATGACAAATCAATTTTATTAAAGGCCCGCGGACTGTAGGGGGTCATTAAGAAAGCGTAGATGCTGTTTTTATTTCTGTCAAGAGAATATTTAAGTCTGCTTGTGCAACCAGATGATGTGGTGGGGCATGAGAGGCCAAAGTAAGCACAAAGGAACAGTAAAAAGAAAGCAGGGGGCCAAAGTTTACTGGGATCAAGTCTAGAGACCCTGAAAAATATGAATTCTGTAAACTTTGTTATCGTGATCCACTTATAGATATATAGACCTAGTTTGAATGAATCACTACAGTTTGAGTTTTAACTACAACTACTTTCCTATTGACATTTATAAATGTATTTTGTAGTTGTTTCTTTTGGCTAACAGTGACTGTAAAGTCTTCAGGGTCATATATTTTTTGAGGTATGGCTGGGAAAGCCAAGAAAGAGGTCCAATTGTATTATTCCTTTATGACACAATTTATCAGTACTTACAGCGCAGTGAGGCTTTCACCACACACGTTAGGTACGAAGACATATGTGATATTCTGAAGCCAAATACGTAACGATGCCATTTGATTTTCTTAACTCAAGATATATTCTATTTAGTATGTTCTCAGGTAGAGACAATATTAATCATTTTCTCTTGACCAAAAAGTTTATATTTTTTAGTAGAAGCTACATTGTTGGGTACAATACTAGCAGCAGCACACATTTCTAGTTCCACCTGACTATGTGTTGAAGTGTCCCTGGGCAAGACACTGAATCCTGGCGGGTCAGGTGAGCACCTTGCACGGCATTCACCTCCATCGATGTGTGAGTGTATGTGTGAACGGGTGAAAGAGAAGCAACACTGTAAAGCACTTTGGACATTTACCTAAAACACAAGTAAAATTTCTCCCTCTGTGGGAGAAGCTAGAGGGATGATCAAGTGAAGGTATAACTTACTGTAAATCTGTACCATATGTGCAGCAAGTTGCTCTTAATAAGACATCAGTCATAGCTAAAGGAAATGGGATATTAATGCTGAACTCTGAGGCTAAATGTGCACAGGAATCTCAAGGATAACACGTGACAGAGAATGCATTTAGCTGTAGACTACACAGAATATTCCAAGAGAAGAGATCCACACGCCACAAGTCTCACTGACAAACTCTCTTTCCATACCTGTAAATCGCTTCTTCCCGCTGAGGTCAAACTCGGATGAAGGGCCTTTGTTAAGGGGTCTGGTGTGGTGCTCCAAAACTGGTATTTCTGTGGTGGTGGTAGTGGTGGCTGGGGTGGTGGTGGTGGTAGTTGTGGTGGTAGTTGTGGTGGTGGTGGTGGTTGTGGTGGTGGTAGTGGGTGGCAGCAGGGTGGTCTGGACAAACAGCTCATCTAGCAATAACACATACGTCAATAAGCTTTTGATTAAAACAGATTGTTATTTACATCCTGACTCAACAACATGCTGCTGTGTTTCATTAATCTTTTGTAATTGTCACTGTGATCTGTGTAATAGGAGTGTCAAACAGATTTAATTAATTGTGGGCAGATGTGTGAGCTCACTTCAAAAAAACAAGCAAACAAAAAAAAACACCCAAAGCTGTATTATTATGTAATGATTTGCTACCCATATTTTCCATGTGAGGGGGAAAATGAAGCCATTTCACAACTCTCCAAGGCTGACAAATGAAAAGGGGACATTCAATTAGCTCCTTCCTCTTTCATCTCCGTCTCTTCTTGTGCTGCACCAGTGGGGCATGACATTACATCATGATCTGCACATATGCAATACGTTTTGAGCGATGGCAGGAAAATGCTATGGAAATTCTGCAAATTCTCAATATGAAGTTCCTACCAAAAGCGCAAATAGAAAGACAGCTTCAAATGCTGCTCACATGCAACAAACTCCCAGAGATATGCAAACACCTGTTGAGAAATTTAAAAAAAAGTGTAAATGTTAATATCATCCAAAAGTTTTCCATAGAGCTAGTGTTTGGCTGAACAGGGGCTTCATCTATTACATGAAAAACCAATGTTAAGAACAGAAAACACAATGCATTAAATCAAAAGCCAAGGCATTCTCTTCTGATTAGTAATGCTATTCACATGCACTATGGCTCCAGTTTTCTGGCATAAAAGTGTCTAAAAGCAGCCCAGACTGGAAAATATCCAAAACCCCTGCAATGAACCAAAACCAAGCCAAACAAATGAGAAAAAGTGACCACAGGCGAGGCAAAGAAGAAGAGACAGGAAGCAAACACATCCACTGACAGATAAACAGACAGTGAACTGTCAACAAGCAACGAGCATTCAGTGCAATTAAGTCCATCCCAGCCCAGTGGCGGTAGGTCGGTCCGAAGCCAAACTCAGCCAATACCTTTGTCAAGAGCTAAAGCATCAGGCACCATGGTCACTGTAACCATGTGGTCCATTTCCATTCCTGAGGATTCCTCTGTCAGAGAAGTAGAACAAGCTGTAGCATCAGTCTCACATACACATATCTGAACTGGCATATACATACACATAGATATGTTTCAGGCTAGTTAGATGCAAGTCACAGAAGTCCAAATTTCAAGGTTGGACTAATGTACTCATGTTTAAGGCCCAAACCCCCACAACTGTCTACACAAAATGTCTTTCTCTATAAACTGTTGTTGTGTAACAAAGTCTTTAAAACTGGTTTAAAAGGTGAAATGGTAGGTGAACAAATTAATGCAGTGGTAACTTGTTCCACCATTGTGGGACCACGGAGCTAAGAAAAATTGCTTGCTCGCAAGCACCACTAGACAGGGCACAGTGGACAGGAAGGATTGTAGACCTGGATGAGGGTTTTTCAGTAAGACGGTGTTGAGTTTGCCAATCAGGGCTTTGATTGTGCATGCTGGTAGACCCATCACAAGGTCATTGCTGTAGTTAAGAGGAATTATGACTAGTGTTTATACCTTAAGTTGGGTTGCGTATTTAGATAGGTAGGGTCGGATTTTCATTATGTTATAGAGTTAAAATCGGTATGCGGGAGACAAAGGAGATGTGGTCAGTAAAGTGGTCATCAAACGTCTGGCTAATAGAACTATCACTTCTGTGTTGTAGAGGTTGACTTGAAGATGTCTCTCTCATCCAAGCAGCGATATCAGAGAGAGAGGGGAGGATTGGTTGATGGGACAGTGGAAAGGACAGAAAGAACTGTGTGTCAGCAGAGCAAGCATAAAAAAATCATGTGAATGGAACATAAAACCCAGGGATGTAGTACAGATGGAACAAGGAAGAGATAAGAGAACCGTCTGGAACATGAGTGGATAGGCAACGTCGCCCCTACCAAGACACCTGGAAGGATGTTCTGGACAAGTAATACTTGAGCCAGGCCAGAGTTTTAGTAGTGAGAGTGTAGACAGGAAGGAGCTGATGGTTTAGAGTGTGAAAGGCTTTGATAGATCACGTAGGATTAGAACAGAAGGCCGAGCTGCAGCTTTTGCAGCCCATAGGGATTCCGTAATTGTCAGCAATGCCATTCCTGCAGAACGACCACTCTTGAAGACAGACATCAGAGAAAGAAAGCCTGAGATTTGATTAAAGACTCCTCATTCAAGTGTCTTGGCCAGATTTGAAACAAGAGAGAAGGGTCTGTAACTATGCACAACGAGGTTTCTTAAGCAATGCGATAACGGGGGCCCAGTGGCGGTAGGTCGGTCCGAAGCCAAACTCAGCCAATACCTTTGTCAAGAGCTAAAGCATCAGGCACCATGGTCACTGTAACCATGTGGTCCATTTCCATTCCTGAGGATTCCTCTGTCAGAGAAGTAGAACAAGCTGTAGCATCAGTCTCACATACACATATCTGAACTGGCATATACATACACATAGATATGTTTCAGGCTAGTTAGATGCAAGTCAGAGAAGTCCAAATTTCAAGGTTGGACTAATGTACTCATGTTTAAGGCCCAAAATCCCACAACTGTCTACACAAAATGTCTTTCTCTATAAACTGTTGTTGTGTAACAAAGTCTTTAAAACTGGTTTAAAAGGTGAAATGGTAGGTGAACAAATTAATGCAGTGGTAACTTGTTCCACCATTGTGGGACCACTGAGCTAAGAAAAATTGCTTGCTCGCAGACAGTGGACAGGAAGGATTGTAGACCTGGATGAGGGTTTTTCAGTAAGACGGTGTTGAGTTTGCCAATCAGGACTTTGATTGTGCATGCTGGTAGACCCATCAGAAGGTCACTGCTGTAGTTAAGAGGAATTATGACTAGTGTTTATACCTTAAGTTGGGTTGCGTATTTAGATAGGTAGGGTCGGATTTTCATTATGTTATAGAGTTAAAATCGGTATGCGGGAGACAAAGGAGATGTGGTCAGTAAAGTGGTCATCAAACGTCTGGCTAATAGAACTATCACTTCTGTGTTGTAGAGGTTGACTTGAAGATGTCTCTCTCATCCAAGCAGCGATATCAGAGAGAGAGGGAGGATTGGTTGATGGGACAGTGGAAAGGACAGAAAGAACTGTGTGTCAGCAGAGCAAGCATAAAAAAATCATGTGGATGGAACATAAAACCCAGGGATGTAGTACAGATGGAACAAGGAAGAGATAAGAGAACCATCTGGAACATGAGTGGATAGGCAACGTCGCCCCTACCAAGACACCTGGAAGGATGTTCTGGACAAGTAATACTTGAGCCAGGCCAGAGTTTTAGTAGTGAGAGTGTAGACAGGAAGGAGCTGATGGTTTAGAGTGTGAAAGGCTTTGATAGATCACGTGGGATTAGAACAGAAGGCCGAGCTGCAGCTTTTGCAGCCCAAAGGGTTCCGTAATTGTCAGCAATGCCATTCCTGCAGAACGACCACTCTTGAAGACATCAGAGAAAGAAAGCCTGAGATTTGATTAAAGACTCCTCATTCAAGTGTCTTGGCCAGATTTGAAACAAGAGAGAAGGGTCTGTAACTATGCACAACGAGGTTTCTTAAGCAATGGGGTAACGGGGGCCTGCTTAAAAATACTTTAAAATAATTAACCATAGAGTGCCGTAAAGTTCTTATTGGTCTAGTTTTATCTCTTTTAAACTTTACAAGGAAACATCATTCCAGCTCTCTATGTTTATGGGGTATGTTTAAGTTTTTACAGTATGAGCTAATGTTAATACTACTGTATGGTACAGGGAGGTGCCACTGTGGGAAAAAGGCAAAGTATCTGGTTTCACTGGAATTACATAACAAGACAATTTTATCATTATCCTGAGAACTTTTTCATACAATGGTATGTTTTTTTTCTGTTCTTATCAGCAAAGCATTTGCTTGTGAAGGTTTTATAAATATACACATAATATAGATTATCTAGTTTAATTATTTTTTTCACTCCATGTGAAAATATAACTCTATAACTTCACTCCTGCTACAAATATAAGTGAATAGCTGTGCCGTGTAACACTAATGGAAGATCGTTCGTAGTGGCTTCAAACCATTTGCACTCCACCACAGACAGCCCCCAGATGTGGAGACTTAAATGTGGTTCATGTGATTTCACATAGATACCCTACTACACACACACACACACACACACACACACACACAGTTATGCACACCCACACAGTTATAGAGTTATAGGACTCTGTGGGCACAGAGAGGAAACAGTCCTGGCCTTGGCCTAGATGGATATGACAAACAATACAAGAGAGAGATTTTGTGAGGTCATACTTATTTATATTCTGAGTCAAATAGGCTTCACTCAGCTTGACTTCAGCTCTGCAGAAAAGCCATTCACCAAAAGCTCTGGCACAAATTTCTATTTCAGTTTATCTGTTATGATGTTATATGCAGTGTGATTTGAATTCCAAAGACTTACCTTCTGGATAACAGTCCAATATTCCCTCTGCATCCAGCATTGGATAACCAAAATCATCTGTTTTGGAGAAGGTTCCAGGTGGGCAGCTTGGGTATGGCATTGCAGTGGTGAACTCCGTAGTCCACTCCGGGGTGGTGGGTTCAGGTGTGGTGGTAGGAGCCTTTGTGGTGGTGGTCCTGACGCGAGGCAGATCCAAGCCAAGTAAAGGTTTTCCTCCAACCATGAGCACCTTTTCTTTGGGGTTGACCACAGGCCGACTATCTCTGCCGTGGCCAAATAGAGCCATACCTTCCTGGTTAACCAGGGGGCTGCCCATGTGGTCTGGTGGTCAGTGAAGGGTTAGAGTGAGGAAAAAGTGTTGAACATACATAAATACATCAAAGTTGTTGTTATTAATGATTGTTAAGGTTTAAATTCAGGGCACAATTTAGGACAAGATAAAAAGAAGCAAAAGTACAGAACTGATTATGGTACTTTTTCTCATAGATGTTTAAGTTTTACTAAAGCATATCACCGAATATTGTGCGTCCATCTTCGCCAAGCACCACTCTTTTAGGCTTGCCCTGGGAGTCTTGGAGAACTTTTCCTTCCTGGTTCATAAGAATCCCTTGCTCCAAGTCGACCACCTAGGCAAAGCAATAAGATTTGTATTTACAGTAGCAAACTACATAAAGAAAACAAGAAACAATGTCTATGAGTGTGAGGTCACCATTGTCTTCACTATTTTATAAATCTATTAATTCAGTTAAAAGTAATAAAAACATTTGGCCTGTCATTTAACAGGCCAAATGTAACATCATTTAAATACATTTTAGGGGGTTGATTATTTTTAATATTTTTCAATATTGTTGATAATACTGAATATTATTGCTAAAAGTACTGACATTTTGAGAAATATACCCAACTGCATTTTTGCTGAGTTTGAACAGAACCAGACTAACCGTTTCTGTTTTTAGTCTCTATGCTAAGCATGGAGATAAATATATAGTATGGTCTAACTTTTCTATCTAGACCAGAACTATATAGATATAGAATACACAAAACCCAGCAGTTACATCAGGTCTGCAGAAATATGCATATAATTTCTTAAAAATATAGTATTTCACACCATAAAATCTTTGTAGCAAAATTATGTCTGTGGGCTGCCTCACAGCATACTTTTTACTTTGGTTTATCTCATGGGGCCAAGAATAACATCCTTCACACTCTAAGATATAAAAATGTGGTTCAAATCAATTTATCAAATGTATTTACCCATTTAGATCCATCTGGTCCAGTGATAAACCTCTGACCAACAGCCTTGCTGGTTCCATGAGAGGAAGACGACTCTTTATCATTTGCTGCTGTCAGGTTGGGTCGTCCATTTTTCCCTTAAAATTGCATTGTTATAGCAAGATACAGTTAATTTTCAGAATGTTATATTTAATTGTTTTTTATTTGCTCCAGAAAATTCTTTGGATCTGCTCAGTAATATAGCTGACAATGCACTCAGTCACATGCACCTCTCCAGTTGACCTTACCATTTCCATTGGCAGGTTTGAGGGCTCCTCCATTGGTTATTTTTCCTCTGAGGTTAGGGTAGCGAGACCTAACCCCTATGCCCTTAAACCCATCCCTTGTTGAAGGTAAAAATGATGATGATGATGATGATGATGTGGACTGGGAATTGCCTCCATTTAATCCCCCTGTCTTTGTGACAGTGGTGCCAGTGTCAGCATCATGATCCGAGGCCAGCAATGGCGGTGACAAATTGGATGAAGTTGAGGAATCAGTGAGCGATGAGGATGAATTGGATGATGAAGGACCAGTCCTGGAGTTTTGTGCTGACTTTGGTCTGACGGTAAGCCTTAACCCACCAAACTGCCTGGTAGCCAGAGAAGAGCGTCCTCTTCCATTTACACCTGAACTAGGGCGACGGTGAGAAGGAGTCGCTCCAGAGGATGTGCCAGACCTGGTCCTGGATGATGTTTCACTTGTATCCACACTCTCATTGTCCTCTGCATTTTTGTCAGCTGAAGTAATGGCGGGATTATTTTGGGCCACTGTGGAGTCTGTAACTTGATAATGTTTTTCATTGACTTCTGTCCTCCTCTCATCAATATAATCCTTATTTCGATTCCTGTTACTGTTATCAGAGGTTCCTATGCGAACAGGCTTACTTGATTCTCTAGGTCCACTTGAAGATTGATGGGAACTGGATGATGATGAAGAGGAAGGTAAAGAAGAGGAGGAGGAGGTGGATGATGGGTTTCTATTGTCACTAGATGTTGTATTTTGATTTGTCAAGGATGCCTTAACTGAGCCAGTGCCTACCCCATTCTTTAGTGAGTCATGAGTGGAAGGAGTCTTTACATCTTCACTAGTTTCCTGTAGTGAGGACACTCCAGCAGCACCCGTGGCCCCTGACACCCTGATGGGTTCCCCCCTTAAAATAGGTCTGTTGGCTCCTACAGAGGAAGACATTCCAGTCCAGGGTGTCCTACGGTCCTGACGGGAAGATGACATTCTTGCCCCTGAACTGAACTGGCCTGGGTAACGGCTAGCTAGCCAAGGGAATCTTTCAGCAAATGAGGAGCTAATTCTCGTATGAGAAACCGCCGGGTTTTTGTTAGTGCTTACATCCCTTCCTTCATCCTCTCCTCTGTCCTCCTCTGTTGTTTGTGTTTCTGAGCTTGGTGTATGCTCTTCAGCTTTTGTTTCTTCTGCATTTGTGTTTTTGTTTTGAATGTCTTTATTAGTGCTTTGCTCAGGTGATCTGTGCGAACTGTGTGTGTTGGTTGAAGTTCCTGAGCTGTGAGATGCTCTGTGTGAACCTGAATGAGAAGAGCCAGATTTATCTGTGCTGGGCAACTGCTGTAAGCTACTCTGTGAGGTCGAAGGCTTGGTGTTTGAGTTGTGAGAGGCTGTAGAGCTGTGTGACCTAGATTCTGATGTGGACACTGATTTGTCAAAACTAACTGTATCTAATGTTGCTTTGCTGTTTGGGGATCTTTGAGAAGTTGACCTAGCAGTTGTTGAATTGATTGCATGCGACGTTCTGTCAGTTTGGGACCTGTCTGGTACGGTGGACTGTGATGTTCTGGAACTCCGAGTGTTCAGTGTAGCAAGGTCCAAAGTTCGATTCCGTAAGTTTGATTGTGATGTGATGGCAGGTTTGTATCCATTCAGCAATCGGGTTAAATTTCCTCTAAACAAAATTCCAGGATGTCTTCGACCATTAGCAAATCTAGAACTGAAACCAAAACCACTGCCGCGACCAGAAGTTCTAACTACAGGTGTAGGTAGAACGTCTTTCTGCTGTGGATTGGTGTCTTTCACATCTGAAATGGAAGGTTTATTAGGGGTTATGCCAGGCGTATCATAGGTGTTTTTGCTCTCTGGGTATGTAGAAGCTACATAGTCCATTCTACTGGCTGCTGATTCTTGAACGTGTGAGGAAGATGATGATGAAGAGGAAGTAGAGGGTAAAGAAGAAGAGGAGGGTGGAGAAGAAGAAAATGAGGAGGTAGCTGCCTTGGATCCGGGTTTTTGATGGACCCTGATTTTAATGGGCCTTCTTCGTGATGGGTTGGGATAATTAGAACCTGGTTTAGTTGGGGAAGGAAAGGAAACTTTGAGGCTGGGGGTGGCGGTTGTCAGGGGCTTTTCTTCATGTTCCACTTCATCTTCAGATTCAGGGGACACTTCATTGTCTGGCTCTTTTGTTTCTGGAACAATCTCCATGGTTGTTGTCTCTTCCACTGGAGGTGGTGTTGTGAATATTTTTTCTTCCTCTTCCTCCTCATCTTCTGTATCTTGTGCTCTTCCTCTAGATGAACCAGTTTTCCCTGAGTTCTTGACTGATCCTCTGACTGAGGAGAAGATGCTGTGATATGAGCGTGTCTGGGAAAGTGGGCGTACACGCCTGTTGACAGGTGCGGCAGGACGGAACTGGAGGAGGTTTGGTGGGTGCCTCTGTTGATTTCGGGTTGAATTCTTCATGATCTGTATCCTGTTTGGAAGATGTGTGGCTAGTCCTGCGGGTGTCCTTAGATTTTGAGAACGACAAGGCAGTGCTGATGGCTGGAAGGAGACAAAAGGTTTTGTAAATGTATCATATATTTAAGTGCACGTGCTTAGAATTTGAATAAAAAAACTTACATCCTGGCATGGCAACACTGTAGGCTTTGCTCTGTGGTCCTTGTCCCCTCCTGTTAGTGGCTCTAATCTTGAAGATGTAACGGTCTCCCGGCGTGAGGCCATCTATAGTGGCTGTGGTGGTGCTGCCACGGTACGTCATACTTTTCATTCCAAATGGTTTCATAGCAGGAGCATAAGACAGGATGTACTCTGTTTGGAAGAAGAGTATGAACAACTGTAGTGAAGTGATGTAGTGAGACCACCAAGAAGGGGAGGTCTAGCTAGTGTTGGATGTCTTTTTTCCATGGGCCACGTTCCATGAGTCCTGTGGCTACAACACTCTGCACATTAGCCAGTGACTTCAATCTTGATATGGAGTAAACAACATGCAAAGTATGTTCTTAAACCACGAGTGGCACATAGCAAAGGCTCTAACATCAACCTCTCTACATGTTGGAAGCTAATTGTAATGCCAATCTAAAGACTTGCAGCGGTCAAAATAATTGCTGAGATAAGTGCTGAGAATTTCAAAAACAACCAGAAGTTCACGGACACCTTATAAAGAGTAATGTAGAAACAACTAGCATTCTATCAAACACATACTAATTTTTAGTGTGACTATAGAGATTAGATTTTATTCTTTCCGTGTCTGACCTCGTATCCTCCCATTGGGTTCTTCAGGCGGGTCCCATGTTGCTTTGACCGCAGTTCCTTTCCCTCTAAGTGGCTTGACCTCAAAGTTTTCTGGTGGCCCTGATGGAGCTAGTAAGTGAGCGGAGCACACGTGAGTCAAAAGACAGCTGTGAAAGGAGGAGTAGCAGGGGAGAAACCAGAAGCGGCACGTGGGGAACTGGGTGAGGAAATTGCTGCTTAAAGAATGTAAAAACAGCAACAGTGTCTGTGCCAGAAAGCCTCAACTGCTGCCATACATTTTCAGGAACCTCCCCTTGAGATTGTGTATAGAAGTGCAGATGGAGACCTGGGCTGTAAGTGCTGACATTGTTATAAACCACAACTCAGGAGCTGCTATGACACATTATAAAAATCATGCAATCATAAAAAGGGGCAGCCAAAGCTAGAATTAAATATCAAATGGGAATAATAGTCAGTGAGTGTGATTAAGTGTGATATGAGAAAAAAACTAACACATTTTACGTACATATAGACTCAGTTTTTTCTAAACCAATAAGTGCACTTAAAACAGGGATTTTCACTCTCTGCAGTTACTTCTGTGAAACAGACTGCAACCTACAAAACTATTCTCTGCAAGCAGTTCTCAGCAGATGTTGACGGCAGCACGTACCTGACTCAGGAGTCCTCTGAAAGACAGAAGTGCTCCACTTCCCATAATTTTCTCCCTGAGCGATTCTGACAGAAAACTCATACATGCCATCAGCAGACAGGCTGTCGATCATCATCCTCCTTTGGGTGCTGTCCTTGTACTCCCAGCGTGCTGACTCACCCTTCTCCCTGTACCTAACTGTGTAGGCTCTGGTTTACAGGAAAATTGGGATATATTTTATTCTTATGAGGAGGATTAAAGTTAATGCACTTATGCATTTTGTTTATCTCTTAAATTTTTTGTTGCTTTTGAACAATCTGTCTCGTTGACACATGCATACACAAACATCTTAACAGATCCCACCTGGATGCCCCAGGGGCCACTTTCTCCATCTCCACAGCAGGGTCAACCCAGGAAATGAGGACTGACTTAGGGGATAAAACCCTGACACTAATGTCCCGGGCCTCATACTCTGGTGGCTCTGGACAATACAGAAACAAAGACACAGAGACAAAAATGTCTAACTCTGAACCATTATTATATCATCTACAGTACAAACTTCTTATTTATAGGTCAGTGCTCTAGATTTTTATTTTGGCTGACATGAAATTTCACATGAATATTTATCACTGTTGATAGGTAGAAAGCAGTTCAATGAATGTAGTGATAATGTAGAAACCTGCAGGTACCTGGTGTGGTTGTTTTGATCGTGACTGCTCTGTGGGCAGGTGCGCTCTGGCCCAGGGCTTTCTGTGCCTGCAGTGACACCACATGAACGGACTCAGATGCTATGAATAGAAAGGAATACCAGGCACGGCCAGGGTTTACACTATGGACACTAAAGATAGTGCAAACAAAATGTATACATTAAGCTAAATTTGATCAAATCTAAATATACAAACAGGAAATTAGGATCAAAATGTGATCTGCATACTGCCGACCTTTCCCTTGCTGGACTTGCTTGGTTACAGTAATTGCAGTATGCGGCAGTAACACCCCACGTTGAATCAGTGTGTTTTTTTAATCTGCAATCTAGCAACTTAATCAAGCACCTAGGATTGTGCTTTTAAACTTTTATCATGTTAACATCATTCCTGACCATCATTTTAATAAAATCTGAAGGTTTAATCTAGCAATTAAAAGTTTTGGTAAACATCCTCTTACTTAGTTTGGGTGTGTTTCGGTTCCTTTGGTCAGACTGAGGTTTCGTGTGGTGTTGGCGTCTCCTTTCCAGTAGCGGCACTCCTGCCAACGGCCTCTCAGGCTGTCTGGGACCTGAGGAGGACTGAGGTGCCCTCCTTTGCATCCTGGCACTTGAGACACCTGCCGTGTGAGCTGTTCTGTCTTCCCTGGTGGCCCGCTGTACAGAGGGCTGATTTTTAGCTACAGTCTGTGAAGTCCTGATTGGACCTGTGAGTGGATGAAAATGAAGTTGTAAAGAGTTAATTTTACTCTTATGATCCTATACTTTCATAAGCTGTGCACTGACTTAGACTTTGGGGCCTGTTTAAAACTGTAACTGCCAAGGAAATTGAATGTAATTGCCCTAGACAAATGTGGCACCGTCAGGTTCTTTAGCTTTTGTCATCTGATTCCTACTGTAATCCCATCCTGGTGGTGACTCCATTTGGCCATAGACAGCATGAGAAACCCATAATCTGGCTTTACTGCTGAGCAATACCATTGGCAGTCTCACAAAAACTCTCCTTGGTCCCTCCCACTCTTTCGTTCTTTTTATTTCCTCTCCTCCCTCTATCCCTCCTTATCCATTTCTCATAATCACTGTCAGATGAAAAGGTTCTGCCCTGTTTCCCATTCATACAGCTGCATGCACATCTGGCTGAGTACTGACCACTCAGATTATATAACAAGATAGATTTGATTAAATTCAAAGTGGTAAAAGGTGAAAATAATACTGCAAGGTAGGGTTTGCCTTTCCAACAGGTACAGTAGGTTAGATCAATTGACCACCACAAAAACCACTCACCACCTAAACATTTTGGCTTTAAAATGGAGAGAGAGGGGAAGTTTTAATTGCCGACGGGCCTCCACAATGACACTTCATGTGTGGTGCAACCACAGAGGAGACACAAAAAATCTGAAGAGGAGGATGAATGCACACTAGAAAGGCTCTGAGGAAGACAGAGGCTGTTTGTTTCAGTTACACTTAGAGCACTCATGTCTTAAGTCGTTCTGTCTCGATCCTCCCCTCTGTCCTGCCAGCACAGCTGAGTGAAGTTTTTTTTTCTTTGGATCCAGATACCATTGCATGTTTGTTTGGTGAAAGACTAACTCACTTTCTAAATCCCTGTCTGCGAACCCTGCTTTTTCTGATTTCACATCCATTGCTCTGCTTTGAATCACCGTGATTTTTCCATGCTGTTCGTTCTCGTCTACTCCCACTGTGATCCGTCTGCCAACATGACAACAAACTTGTCTGTTTGTCCATTAAACGTGTAATGAGTAGAGATTTTGTTGAAAATGAGTTGAGTTATCAATGAGGAAATCTACATTTAGAAAGGTGCCAGTTGGGGAACTGTGCTTCAGAATCAGGAATTTAGCAGCTTTATTTATTTAGTTCTAACTACATATAAATTGATGTCAAGTTAATATGTCTAATTTTTGTCCTTACTTTCTTTTTTCAGGCTTTCTGAATGCTCTACAAAACAATATTTACTTGTTCCATTTACATCCATCCAGCCATCCATCATCTAAACTCCTTTTCCTGTTAAAGGATGTCTGTGTGCTCTAGCCAACCCCAGCTGTCGCTGGGCAAAATGCTGGTTAAAGTACAGCAGTCTCAGAGTTGATGAGACCTACGGGCATTTAGAGAGTCAGCAATTAACAAAAACTCAGACTGTGGGAGGAAACTGGGGGCCCTCTAGCCGAGCGGCAGCACACCTCTGTCACCATGCTGACTACCAAAATTCCTAATTTACTGTCGTTTTTGTGAACGTCTTTGGTGATTGCTGAGTAAATAGTCTTAACTAAAGGGTTACCCATAACACTGAATATGGCAATGAGGCAGTTATGCGAGTTAGTTTTGCCAATTCCATCTCACTCCCAGATCCATACCTGCGTCTCCTTGTACTTGCAAGAACATAAAACAGAATTAGCCCCATTTGGTTTTAATCAACTTTATTTTCTTCTTCCTCTCTTTCTCTCTCTCTGGAAAACTGTCACAGTGCATAGTTTGGCCCAGATCATTATGCCGCGGACCACTAAACCATAGACTCCACAATACTCTCACTGCCAATTCCTTTTTGTCTTTTCCTGGAAACGTGATGGTCACATGTGCTATGAGGCCGGACTCCAGACAGACAGACAGAGATACTGCTGCTACAGTAAAGACTAGTGTCTACAGCTGTTGTTACCTTCGTCTCGTCTTTCTCTAACCAGAGGCCAAGTTTTGATGCACGGCCTTTCACCACCTTCAATAGCAAATCAAACCTCTGTAAATATTGTTTGGTAAGTTTGGGTGACACAGTGAAGTACATTTCTCAGTTTACACAGTTTTATTTAACACCCATAGTCAAGTGGCTCCAGTCAAAATATGAACACTTTTTATTTTTACCTTCAATCTTTCATTAGCTTACCAGCTAGTGTAGTATAATGAAATACTTAAAATGTGTAATGGGCAATTGAGCATTGACTTAAACTTGTTGAAAACTTGCTTTATTTAGCATAGTATAGACTTGTTATTTTAATAACAGTCAATGTTTGGCATTATTACTTATAAAAGACAATAAAAAATTAGTTGTCAATATTATTGTGTGTTATATACAATTGACAGTGGTAGAGTTTCCTTGAGGCAAGGATAATGTCAAATTAAAAAGACTAGTAGTTATGGGATTAGTATTCAGTATGATAAAATAATTCCAAACTTGTGTAGTGCACCGCATTGTGTGCTGTTATTAATATATACAAAATGAAGTTTAAAACAAAAACTTTAAATGTTAACTGGGCTAATTTACACGATTATCTGGCAAGTTAATGAGTTTGTATGGCTATAAGATTACACATAAGATAGAGTCTTTGCCCCCTGCTTTTCACTCAGCTTTAGTGACCTTTATCCCCAAACATTGTAGCTTTTTGGCTCTATTCACTGAGGTTTAGCTCACCAAATATTATTAGCTCTGTCTCCAGAGCAGCTCCGCCTCAAACAAATAAAACTAAAAGTCCAGATCAGCATGGTGGTTCAGTGGTTAGCACTGTCAGTTCACAGCAAGCAGGTCCTGATCCCAATTTCGGGTCCTGATCCTTTCAGTGTGGAATTTGAATTTTGGATTTTCTCCACGCTCTGCATCGTGGCACAAGTCATGCCAAGTCAAGTGGTGTGGAGAGACCGTAATGCACTGTTCACAGGAAATCTGTGTTAGCCCTTTGAAAGACACCTCCGAATTGAGTGCCTACATATGCTTACATTTATCTGCATGGAAAGAAACATGAATCTGGGCTTAAGTTTGGCATTTCCTTTGTTCTTTTACAGCACATTTGATTTCCAGTGCAAAATCAAATACAGTAACTGGATTGTAAGAGCTTACATAAAGGCTCAATAAATATTACAGTCTACATACACAAGCATTCATACCAAGAGGCGATTTAAATTCACCAAATGACCAAAATTTCATGTTTTTGGATACTGGGAGAAAACCAGAGCATGTGGAGAAAGCTCATGCCAGAACATGGAGAACGTGCAAACTCCAAGCGGGTTCCAACCCAGGAACTTGTGCTGTGTGGCAGCAGTGCAAACCACTGCACCATTACTCTATGTGTCACTGTGAACATCTGATTGGTCAAATATAATGATACTGAAAGAGCCTTCACCTTTGACAGTGTGAAAAAAGCAAATTATTTTTGCTTGAGAAAAAAAATATACGTAATGAATTTCATCTATGTATTCGGTTTTTGAGATTTTCTTTCTTTTAACTATTCACTATTTAGACACCTGTCTCTGCTGGTAATTTCCTTTAATTTTACAGTCTTTAGAAAGCAATGACAAGCAAATTAGTGACAATTAATAAGGTAAACAGCAAATAATTGATGTTAAATTCAGTTCACTGGCAAGAAAAACATACCTGGCTAAATAGATGGAAATCTATGAGTCAAAGGAAATTGAGCGTTACTCTCCACTGATCCCACTGGGACAGAAGAAGTGAGAGAATGAAGGCGACTATTGCCCAAAGACACAGCTCTGTGAGTCATCACATTAGATTCACGTGTTTTTGTATTTCCACACCGACAGCAGATTATTTCAGCAAACCACTTCTATTCAATTTAGCCAGATACTTTGATATGCACGTCATTCAACTGACACACAGCACTCCTACGTGTTGTTGGTGAAGATGCCTTGAGATCAAGTTTACCTGCTGTTGAATTTCTGACAGGTGCACCACCCAACACAGCAAAGCCATCCAGGTTAACCCATTCAGGGTCTATAAAAAGACACAGAGCAGGTTAAGAGATGTTGCCAGTGGAAATATGTAAAAAGCAATAAAGATTTGACAAATAACTTGCGTTTCAAGTGGAAATGTCATTTGCATTTTCCCAATTTCAGTAAGAAAATTGGACATTTTTTCTCTGCCCTCATTAACATTCCTCCATTTCACTCACTGTTGCTCTTAATAAGTCATCTTTCCACTTTTGTTACCCTAACAGCAGCTGGCCAGACACATTAATGACGTGGAGGTTGTTTTATTTATGACGGCTGATGCTGCTCTCATGCAGCTGAGGGAACACACACGATTTGCAAGGAATTTTTGGAAGGGCAACAACGAGACACAGCTTGGTTGCCAGAGATTTATAGCAAACTGCACCAAAGCTGGAGAGACCACAAGGCTGCCACAACGCAAACTGGGCGGCACATACACACCCACATAAACACAAGGGCATCTAAATGCATATTTGATTGCAACACTAGACAATACATGACTTCATCTGTTGGCACCACCCTTGGCACTGCCGCAACCACCACCAAGCACACACACACACACAGACACACAGCAAATGACCACAACATAGGGGATTGGATAATAGGAGCTGGGCTAGGTTTGGATGTGGAAAAGAAGGGTTGGCTGCAGACTTTGAGTCGCTGATGCAGTACGGATCAAAGATGCCAAGGACGGAGGAAAGTGGAATAATGACAAAAGCAGGCTACACTGTGTCAACACAGGAAAGTCTATGTGTAGGGAAACATAAGGAACCGTCATATGGACTTTTTACAAGGCAGGATAAGGAATTACTACGCACACTTTTGAGACGAAAAATAAAACCCGCCTCTAAACTCAAAATAACCAGTGTCTGCTGATCAGTGGCTTGATAGCTGGTCATGCTACTGTCAGATCTCTTTACTTCCTTCTGGTAAAGTTGGATGACCACGCACCCAATAACGAACTTCTCAACTAATAAAGATCAACCACACGTGTCAGAACACATCACCTCCTGGTGACTCTGCTTTGTACACAGCTTTGCTCTTCCTCATGCATGACACAAGTCCAGAACTCTAGTATATGAAAGCTCACACCATAATTTAAGCAAATCCTCCTTTCCAATCTGTCCATTAATTCCCTCTAAATTACTATATATTTTGTGTCTAACAGTGCTAATATCACACCCCTCAAGTCCCTGAAAAACACCATCTCATTAGTTCGCACTTGGTTTATTTGTATTAACTCACTATTGTCAAAGACCCACAACCACATAAGCCTAACATCGTACGTGTTCCCACCTTATCTATCAAACGTTTTTCTTTTGCTATCTTACCCACATCCTCCAATAGATGAGGGCGACTGTCCTTGCCCATTTTCGTAAAAAGGTGAGATCTCGTGGGTTTGCTGGAGCTGATGACGAAGCGGTCCACAGGTTTTCCATCCAGATGGATGGAAGGCTCCCAGCTCTCTCTCAGGCTCTTGTCCACAGATGTCTGTTTCCCACTGTGTGGCCGTAGTGGCTTCTCTGCTGCAAAACATATGACATCTGGATAAATTTTTTCTGCATGCAGTTTATTTAAACAGTCTTAATTTTGCATTTTAGAAGCATATAGTCCTACTGTTGAACTTTGTCTGTTGTTAATCCATTTCTGCTTCAATGACACCAGGCCAATTTCCTCTGCATTTATTGTAGTTGGCTTTAGAGTAACTTTGTTTCTGATGAAGCATAAACTAACGTGTAAGGGAGCCCTGAAAAATACAAACTAAATTGATTGTTGAATAAATAAATGAGCATTTGGTTCAATGCAAAAGGCTTAGGACAAAAAGCACCACACAACCTTCATTTTCCATCCTAGCTAGACCCAGAACAAAACAAAGAAGAAAGTATCTATCAATGCTTTTTGGATAGCAAATGTCCTCTGAAATTATTCTTATTTTGGTTTGCATACTAGTATAATGCACCAAGGAGTGATAGCACAGCTGTCCAACAGGTTGACATTACACCCATTACAGCTGAAACATTACAGATGAAAAACTGTGCTTAATCATCACCAGTGGAGCACCAGCATGTTCATTAAATGTTATATTCTTTTTTTATCTATGAAGAGTTCAAAGAATTGTTTTATTTGTCTTTACAATATTCACACTGTTGACCGTTTTCTGCATATTGTGTATAAACTACCAATACTAGGAAGAGGCATAATGGAAGACAATGACATATTTACAATTTTAAGTTTGTAAAATATACTCTAGCTATATCACGGACCATGTAGTGCTAAATAAAACTAATTGATCTAAACTGTTAAGAGTTCAATAGATAAATCATATTTAAGCAGGAGGAACATAGAGAAGGTAAGCCGTGCTTTAAAAGATTTTTAAAAAGATTTAGCATGCTGATCATTTATTGGTTTTACATTTGTTAGTATTATCTGTCAATCTCATAAACAGCTGTGTGTGCTTCCCAGAGGTTTACGGCAGCATTTGCAGTTTAGCAGGGTCACAAAATCACTTCATCACTCTGACTTCTTGTTGTCTGCAGGTGTTCTCCCAGCTAGGCCGACGTTTTCCCTTCTCACATTCAGACACACCAGCCTCTCATGCCACGGTTTACAGATGCTCACAGCTCTTCACATGCCTACAATGCTATCTAGGCCTATCTGAAGGCTTTAGTATGTGCTGAAAGATCGTCCCATTATTCTTTCTGCTGACTGCAGGCCCACTGTGACAGGATGCCTGGAGATACAGACTTGCATCACACTGAGACTAGGAAAATAGGGAGTGTGAGAGTGTTTTCAAACAAAGCACGATCTCTCGTCATTATTTTCTCATTTGTGGATGTTACAATGGAGTCAGTTATCAGCTGTCTGTGGCAAACTCCATTGACACAAGTCTGGAAGAACTTCAATCGCTTGCACCCTGTTTTCAATAAGGCTGTGTATTACGTAGGAAGAGATCTGCTCTTTTGTCCAGACATCATTCTGTGATTTGGCCTCTTTGGAAATTTATGATCCAAGGGCAAACCAGATATTTTTGATTAAAACAAGACTCCCTTGAGCACAGCAGATGTATGATGGCCATCCAAGAGTAAACAGCTTGGCAAGCAGTTACGCAGCGGAGCAATTGTAACATCATAACGTTACGAAGGGAGGCTTGTTTCAGGTTGTTACCGGGGGAACCCAGAGCAATAATACAACAATTTCTATGCCGTATTTGTGAATGTGAAATGGAAAGACGGACAATTAGAGCATGATTGAGTTAGACAGTGGAAAGTATTAAGTATGTAAAGAATGAGGGCATGGCCCGGGGGTCATTATGTCAGTGTTTATTTGATAAAACTGTCTGTAAATCCGTCTGTGTTTGAGGATTCAGCATACGCAGAACACATGCATATATCTCCAAAAGATTTTCACACACACATATACACACACATGTATGTGCATGTGTAGCTTGGTAGAAAAAGGTGCAGGTAAACCCTGAGGTCAAATTACTTCTGTAAATCTTCTCTACAAAATACCTCATACCACTCATAACCCTGCAGAGTACTCCACACAAGAGCCTACTCTCACCTCACCACACAGGCACTGATCCACCATTAACCTCCAATAACTGTCATCTTTCACAAAGCCTCATCTATAACCAGGATCACCAGTGAATGTGTGCGTGTCAGGAAAGTGCATTTACAAAAGGTTAACAAAGTAAAGATTAATTTGAGTAAGGGGATGAAAGGTTGATTGTTCCTACTCTCATCTACTGGAAAAGTCAAAAACATCATCAAACATGTTTATATTAAAATTACTTTTATTTTATTTTAAGAATTACATTTAAGAATGAAATTTAAATAGTTGTACAGTGTCTATTTGCTTGTGCTTTGTGACATTTTTTGTATTAATCATATATTCCTATAAAAATTTAAGTAGTAATTTAAGTTTTTATTGATAAAAAAACCCTGCAACCTTTAAATCCAAACAGATTGGTGAGTTTTGTTTTTTTGCCTTTGTTTTTGGTGATCGGTTTCAGGCATTTCCTGCAGCCAAAATGATGATGTAAAAGGGAAATGGATACCTGTTGTATACTTGCAACATGGACAACAAAAATATGTGTGCAGAAACAATAATGATGTTAGTCTTTGCACAAGAAAGGCTATTTTAACTGAAACTACCTTCTGCTTAAGAAATATTCCCTGTTCCTAACTGTTTACAGTGTATTAATGGAACTATCGAAAGCAACTGGAAAAATTCTCTCTTACTGTAACTTCAAAGAACACATGATCTGTAACGCTAGCAAATAAAACTAAAATGGCCTCATGCCGTACCTCTAGAGTAGTCTCCTGTAAAGTATTAATTTGAAATTTTGTAAAATATTGTAGACTCTATTAACCAGCTTTATCATTACAATTACAAAACAAGATTGTAAGTCATTTGCTCCAGCAGCTTATTAGGCCTAATTTTTATCTTTCATTGTCAAGTGACATTATTGTTCGTTATTATTGTTCGTTATTGTCAAGTGTCATCGAATGGCCAATGTCATTTTAATGGTAGCAATGTAAGGAAGTTGGTGAAAGTTAGTTCATGCTAATCAACAAAATTCACACAAGCAAGAGGTTGGAATGAATAGATGGATAAAGTGACAAAACACCCGACATGAAGATAAAAGACCGATTCCAGTAAATGTTATTTCTTTTAACAAATTTTTCTGTAACCATAACCATGTGTTCAAGTTTGACAAAATAGTTATTTCAACCCAAACCATGATCTATACCAGAACATAACCAAGGTGATTTTACCTACCAAACCTTTAGCATAGCCTATTGAATGTGTGTACTTCATTTTAGACGAGCACCTGTTGCGGTGACGTGCCACACTCGGACATTGACCATACACAGCTGTTGCCTGCTTACTTTAGTCAACCACACCAGAACATCAATCATCAGACTGTCAAAAAAAAATATTGTTATTGAGAGTTAAGCCTCATTTAAAATGAGACTGAGAGCATAAAGTACTACAAAAAATAATCTAACATGAATAAATGTTTAGCTTGTGAGAGTTCCATGCAGTTGATATTTATCACAGGTGACCTTCACAAACAGAAGCTGAACAGTACAATCAGTAGTTGCTACAAGCATAATATATATTTTAATATTGGTGGCCAAAAGCTGTCTTTCCAAATTCTTCTATTATTCACTCACTCACAGAGCTTGACACCTTACAGTGTTAGTTTAAGCTGAGTTCTTTCAACACACTTAGCTGACATCTACTATGCTTGGACAGGTGTGTGTTCATAGCCCAGGTGCACTTGTTTGAACAACTGGAGTGGCGCCTAGAGATGACATCATATTACAAGACATGCCATCGCTAGCAGGCAGCCAGGTTGCAGGAAGGTGGAGGTGCCGGGTCAAGCTGCGTCAGGTGATCCAACACACCTAGTATTGTGGAAAATATTAGAAATATCTGGCATATGCTTCCCCTGCGTCTCTGCAAACTCCCAATGTAAAAATGTTCCGGATTGAAGGAGCTCTCTGTGAGATCCACCGTGTATTATTCCTGTTTGTTAAGAGACATAAACCCTGCTGGCCTGCAAAGACTCCTCTATTCCCATCAAAACCCGTCCCCTTTACTCTCCACACACAACACATTTGAAGAATTTCCTTAGGGATGACGTTAACAATGTTTAAAAACCCAAAAGTAATGTCTTGCTGTTCTCTTTATTTGCACTGCCCCCTTCTACTGTAAGTGTCTGAATATTCCCACAGGCATAATTTCATCCACTGCTCAGAAGAATTTAGACTGACAAGCTGATGACATGTGACTGGAGAAAGTTAATGAGTAACACTCTCCTCTCCTTTAACAACTACTGTCAAAATGCCCAAGAGCGAGCGCCATACTGCTCCGCTAGCACTGCTCAGTGGCCTGTAGAACAGTGAACTGCGATTGCGCTAAGCAGCCCCAAGGTGTGAATGTGTACAAGCGAATGAATGTGGGTCTGGTTATTGAAGGGGGGGTTTGGGGGGGGGGCATGACAGCAAAAGAGGCAGAGGAAAGGGAAAGATCTGAAAAATATAAGCAGCTGCTTATATTCTCAGAAAGAAATTACCTCATACACTAAGTGCTTACAGTTGAAATGAAGGCATATAGAATCATATAAATCAAGTGACTGAGTCAAAGAGGATGGTAGAAAAACTTACAGAGTTCCATTTGAACCCATCCCAAAAGTCCAGCTTACTCCTCTACAAAATGATTTAGCTATGTAAGATAATCATGTTTTATAAGGAATAAGGGCTTCTCTACTTAAAAACTGAAAAACATATGCATCTGTGCTTGTCAAAAACCTATGTCTGTTTGATTTATATCTGTGGTGTCATGTAGTCATTTCTGTTAAATTCCTGTCTGACTCTGTACACCCACATATTCACCTTCAATTTATTTCACTTTCTACTTTTACTTTAAGGCCTATTTAAGCATTTCTCCACTACTGGCTGATGGTTGGTGTGATAAACAGAAACACTTGCCAAAGATAAAGTGTGACAAAAAGAAAAACTGAGCCCACTCCCCATCATTTCATCATGTGTCACTAACATGAGTCCGATTAGTCAGTCTGTCATCAAATTACTAAAAAAGGCACTTTAATCGCTCATACCAATACTTAATTAAGCCATTTTTCACAAGTGCAAACGATAAGTAAAACTGGACAGTCTAAATGATCTATTCTCCTAACTTAGATTATTCAATTAACTTGACTCAGTTATTACAAATGCATTTCTCACAAGTAAGAGGGAAATGCAGCGCAAACAAACTTATGAATTAGCTTATTGTTTTTGAGTAAAGGTAACTTGAAACAAATATGTACAGCAGCAACAAATGAGGCAATGACACTGCTGCACCAGTGGGAGGCAGCAATTCTCAAAAAGGTCATTAGTCTACTGGGAACAATTGAAGGCAAGTATTACTGGGATCAAAGCAACCCAGTACAGTTGACCATTGACCTTTTTTCCATCCTTGAAGCATCCTCTGCATGACAAATCATGACTAAAGACAATGTGAGCAAAATATTTACAAGGCAATTGTTTTAACAAAATCATATTGCTGTTCAAGCAACTACAACTCAGAATTTAAAACTAACAGAAAGTGTCACATTAATTGCCTCCATTAACAAAGAAAAAGTACATTTAACTTGAAATAATTTGTTGTATGAATTAGTAATGCTGAGTACTACATGAGTTGCAAGTACATTTTAAAGTACTGTGCACTTTGTTTCGTAAATTAAATTGCAAGTGTTCTGCACTGAAGCATTTCTTAGCACACATACAGGTAAAATATACCAGTTGATTGTTTGCTTGTTTTTTGCATGCTTTATTAATTAAGAATAACTAATTAGTGTAATACCTGCAATTAATGAATTTCGTTTTATTGATATCTGCATCAACTGGAGCTTTGAACATTTCAGGTCTCTCATGCACATACCAGTATCAAGATTTTGAGCATGAATTATATTTTAACCCTATCATCAATCAAACAGTATCCGTCAAACTACAGGAGCAGAAGGCAATGTGCCGCCCCAGCAATGATCCAACCCGAGCAGCAAACAGATCAGTGCAAACTGTGAAAGTGCGCGAACATGTTACCTGTCCACCCGCATCCTGGTGCGCAGAAGGTGACGAATAGCGCCAAGAGCGTCCTGCTTGCGGCCAAAGCCATAGTGAGTGTGCTGCCCTGCTGCCGCGGAGCGATGCACCAGCTGGATGTGGAGGGCTGGGACGGACAAGCCCTCCCCTCCGTTGCCCTCCCCTCCCCTCCCCTCCCCTCCCCTCCCTCCTCCGCAGGGATCACTGCGAATTCTCTGTGTGGACGCAAAAGTCCAACAGTTTTCTACAAGTGGATTTTCAAAACCACTTTGGGTTTAAACTGCCGAGATGAAACCGTTTCCTGGTTTGGAAATGAGGTCTTTAGAAGTTATTTTGGTTTCTCTATGATTCCTTAGTGGTGTGTAGATGTAGAAGAAGAAAAGCCAAAGGTCAGTCTTGAAGGGAGCGGCACCTCCCAAAACTGAAGCCCTGCAGCAGGTGGAGGCGACGGGAGGCGTGAGCGTGACCGATCAATGGCAGACTGATCCAGGTCTCGGTCTGAACACGTTTCCAGTCTCTGCTTGTTAATCACTGTCTTGCATTTAATGTCTTTGTCTTTTTATCAAAGCCCCCTACGCAGTTTAGACCCACCTGTCGTGTCCTGTCTAGTTCTAGGAACCAGGTGAAACCACTGACACCGGGTGTTAAACCACATTTGATCTAACTTAATAAAACTGGGTGCACAATTGCAATAATTTCCCAAATAAGCAATTTTACCACTAGATGGGGCAACAGGCCATGTTCTTAAAATGTCCCTCAGTGTGGTCCTCATCACCCCGGGGCCCTGTTCCACTCGTTTTCCAACTCTCCCTGCATTACTTACTGCTGATAGTCTGGATCAGGTGTGTTCAGTCAATCAGGAGCTAGAAGATACTAGATGAGGCTGGAGTGGGTGAAGGCAAAGGGACAACGTATCTTTCGGCTCCGGATTGACTGAACACACCTGATCCAGGTACCCAGCACTAAGTAAGGCAGGGTTAGCAGGAAAACAAGCAAAGCAGAGCTCCTTAGGGACCACAACTCAGAACCCACAGATGTAAACCATAAATCAAAGAGTAAATGTAAGAGAGAGTGTGGTAGTATATGCTATAAAGTAAATGTCTTTATACTATCACATGATATCATGAACAATACATACACTGTGTGTAGATTCTGTTTCTGCCATTGAGAAACATTTGTTGCACCACATCACTCTGCATCTATTACATTTTAAAATTAAAATAGCAGGACCTATTGCGGAATCAGAAGTTTAACTTAGATCTGGTCATTTTAAAATTAACAGGCTTGCCAGTATTAATGATCTACACACAAACAGGTTGCACTTATTAATAATGTCTCACACTGGCACAACTGAAACAGTCAAAATTTTGCAAAATGACCATAAACAAACAGAAACTTAATATTTCTTTCAACATTGAGCATTTAGCCAGCTATAACGTGGCTATCATATCTGTATGGACCCTAGAGGAACAAGCCATTTGCGTTCTTAAACTGAAAGTGGTTTTACTCTAGACCAACATCTCCCTCTGTTGGCGAGGCCCTCGATCTGCACTGGAAAAAGATTTTATTCATCTCTTATTACTTACTGAATTCCTGAATGACTCTGAGACTGATGAATTAGTACAGGGGTTAGTTTTAGAACCAATTATCTGCATTATAAAATAAGGAATACTGTAAGAAAAAATAAAGAGATAATTTCTGTAGTGCTGTGTGCTGCAGACGCAATAATTATAAGCAACAGTCAAAATGTTCAGGCTCCTTTTTTTAAACAGTATTTTTGAGTTAAAAAATGATCTGGAACAAATCAATGCACAAGTCAGTGGACATCTTTATGGCCCTCAGAGGCTAATAAAGTAATTGAAGTTTGCTTTTTATATTTATATATCTTTACTTGAATCATTACTGCTGTGGTGCAGCACCTCGAGCTCTCTTTTACACACACAGAACAAACACACACACACACACATAAAGGCGTGGGCTGGATTGCTCCTCGGGTAACACATCAGACATCTCAGTGATTTAAGTACAGGGTTTCCAGTCTTGTCTTACACACACCTAACGACATTTATGTCACATTCTGCTTTAATTCACAGCAGTGAAGTAATATGATGTTTGTGATAAAACAAAAGTAAGAGTTGTGTTTTAGTTCTATAATCGCTTCTATGATCTATTATTTTTCCTTAAATATCCAGTACAGGAAGTGTTACATTTATCTATAGAACGTCTGGTCAGAAGTGAGAAATTTGTGAACCATCCCATTTTATTCCACCAGTGTCTTTGTATCTTATTTTCCTAATTATCTTGGAGAGTTAAGAGAGGAAAACATTTAATTAGCCGTCTCAGACTGTGCCTAAAAATAGGGTGCCTCAGTAAACAATAAACACTAAAGTCGCTCTTTACATTCAGCACGTATTTTCATTTATGGTTTTTCAAGTTGATTTTACTTTTAATTTGAGCCCATTTTGCTACAGTATTTTTGTGTGGAAGCTATTTTGAGCAGATGGATTGAGTATGACAGTCAGTGTCCATATCTTAGTGGAGCTGTACTGTAAGCTGTGCTGATAACTGAGATGCTGAAGGCAAGAAACATCACTGCTGTCAGAGTGAGTTCTGCTACCATCAGTGTAATTCTGGTGCTCACGCCGGTTTATCACTTATTATATGCTACATTGGGAAAAGTCATTTCCCACACATATTTCTGTTAGTATTCAGGGAAACGGGTAGCCTTTTTCCATTTTCTCTGTGTATCAATATGAAGAGAATTACACATCAAGCTACGTATTTGCGTCAGGAAAACCGGTCAGGACCTGGGCGCTGTTTTGATAAGTCTTGGCACAGCTACACACCTGCTGCTCTTTTCTTATAACAGATACGTGAATTATAATTTTTGAGCCAGCAGGAGAGGGGCATCTTCTGTTTTCTTTCTCGTTCCCAGAGCACAAAGGCTGATCACGTCCCAGCACCAGACAGAGTCAAAGGAGTAAAGTTCATCTCATCTGAAATCCTGACCTTAGTCATCCCAACCCAGAACCATGATGGAAAAAGTTGCCAGGCAACCATAATGTACTCTGCATCTCTATTGTGTAAAATAATCAAATTCTACAGTACATTTTAGAAGCTGAAATGTCGGAATACACTCTAGGTGTTCACAGAAATATTAACATATTCATTCAATCAGGTATGACAAGAAGAACTAAAAGCCTATTTACATTAGCCCCAAATTTTAATCCATATTTATGGATAGCTGACTTTCTGGAATTGTCTAATATAAATTTAAATTTGTTGAATATAATTGAGAAACTAAAACCAGACTCTCGACAGTGATGCTAAAGGAAGTAAGGGGGATATTTCGCAGTGAATAAATAAGATTTCAAGTGAGTTACCGTCAAATCTGGGGGACGAACTGATGTTTTACAATGAGAGCATCCACCACCCGCACGCCAAAGCTGAAGCCCACCCCCCCGCCCTTCCTGTGCGATGAGTAAAAAGCCAAGTGCACCGAGATTCTCGATAGACCCAGCAGCCACGGAGCAAAGAGCATGAGGCAAATTCAACTGGAGCCTTTAATTAATTCATAGTCTTTGCTGCTGTGGGATAACACATTGAAATCGTCACACATGCTGCCTGTATGGAAAACGATTTGGGGATCCAGCGAATCCGGACGCAAGGAGAAGCCCACGTAAAGCCCCGACTGCACCAAAACCAGTTCAAGTTTTTGTCTGTGTGGAGTAAAATCACTCCCCCCCCCGATCAGACCGGATCAATGATGTCCCTCACGGTTCAGCTGAAGACGGTCGCTCAGCTCCGGGGGAAAGGGGACCGGATCGCCAAAGTTACCTTCAGAGGTAGGACGCCGATCAAGGCGGTGCGGTCGCGGTCTGACCTGATTTTTAAGGGGCAGCGTTAAGACCATCGGCGGATCCGGTTGCGTGAAAAAAAGTTGGGGAAGCCCTGAAACGCGCTGCGCTCTGATTACACTGCCTTAAACTGTGGACTAAAAATGTGCCCAACAGGAGGCAAATCTTTAAAAATAATCATATTTATGCTGTTTACTACACTGTTTAATGTTATTTATTATAAGCACAAACTATTTCCCCTTAGCCAGCAGGTTACAACTGACTAAGCTGATGGCATTGATTACTGAAGAGGCTCTTGGAGGTGGGGACATTGGGGTTTCCTGTGCCATGCCTTCAGGGTAATTCTCAGTCCATCAGTTCTTTAGTGTTTTTACAGCATCTGCAGGGTCATTATTTCGAGTCCCTGTCCTGCTGTTTAGAAGAAACATGAGACACTGTAATATTGGTGAGACGGTGGGGAGGGGTTCATTGGATCCATTCACCAACACCCTGTGTGTTGTGTGTTAGACAGAAAAACAGGAAGAGAGGTGTGTGTTTCAGCACCTTAGACAGCGACCGGTCCTCCCTGACAGATGACGGTTCAATCCAAGCTCATCTCCGACGAGAGTCCTGCTGTCAGCATCTGGATTATTGTTGGGAGACCAACACCCTCTTCTTCCTCTTACTTATGTGTGTTAGTGTGTGTTGATGGTTGTCAGTGTCGTGCTTGATGCTGCAGTGAACTCACCAGGGTCTTGATGTTAGATGAACCTTGACAGCCAAATCAGGATTAGATTGTCTCCTCTTCTCCCCATGGTCCAACTGTCAGCGCGGCTTCTTTAGTTCATCTGTTTATCTCCAAATAAAAAGGCAGTGATGTGTGTGAGAAAGAGCCTTGTTATCCAAATCGGTTGATTTTTTTTTTTTTTTACTAATTCTGTTCACTTGAAGTTTTGTTCTCAAATAACTGTTTGAGGCCCAAATCAGCGCACAAAAAGGTCAAATGATTTTTAAAAAGCTCACAAAGTGAAGACCACATTTTCTTCTATCCAACTCTTATTAAGAACCACTCAGATTTATCATGTGGCTCGACCCTTAGGTTGGAAACCACCAGACTGTGAACAGTTGTTAAATACTGTGAGTACATGCCCTCTGTAGTAAGACAGGGGCCATTTTTCAGCAGAAAGAGCATTTATGCTTTTGATAGACCTACTTTAAATACATTGAGCCACACTTTTACCTAAGGTGGAAGTTTCAGGCAGGTTTTTCTTTTGTAATGGAGGACTTTCACCCTATTGTGCATTGGTTCTTTTTGTAATAAATTATCCTTCAACACTGGTAAAAAGAGGCACAGTACACACAAGCCCTGTGACCCATTTGTTTCTGTGATCATAATCATGTAACATATTGTTAAAACAGGCTGCCCTGTTTTAAGGTCATACATCTTGATAATTCTTAATGGATAATGGAAACTTGTCCTCCCCGTTTAAAGATTAGTTACAGAGACAGTCACAGTTTTTAAAAGCTGATATAGCGCTAACGTTTGTGTATTAAAATCTGTGACGCAATAATTCTGATTATGAAAATCTGGCAGCATCCAGTGTGTGAAAGTCGTTACACACTGTTACACAGTAGCAATGACAGAGTTTGGTCACCAGGGGGCAGAGAGGAGCGTGACACCTGTTAGCACACAGGTTAGCATACAGGTTAGCATACAGACGCAGATAAGGAGAAGCATTGTCATACCTGTTCAGACGCGTTTTCGTCCAAGTGGTGGATGTAAGTCCAATATTCCTTGAATTGTAGTGAAATACCAACTCCTGAATCAAATACTTTGCTCATTTTCCTCTACTGGGTTCACCAGCTAATCGCTGAAGCTAGCTAACCTCAACCGTGCCGCTCACGCTTTAGCATAATTAGACGTTTTAGAGACAACCATGGGTTTCTCTAATTATTTGTCAAATTAAACAGCTATGTTTCAAGAAGCCCCAAAAATTGTTGGAAAACACTCCTGATAGTTTTGAATGTATTAACAGAGTATGTTTAGCCATCTGGAGTCAACGGTGTTTTTTACGCTGCACGTTAAAAAATAATTTCTAACAGAAGATATTGGACGAGTCTGTTGGCCGCCATCTTTGTTTAGACGTGGAAATGGAAATTACTGTTTGAGAAACGTGTTAAACGTCTCAACGTGCATATCTTCAAAAGACTTTCTGTGTTCAAAGTCGTAGTAAAGTTAAGCTGCAGACAGGTGACTCACACAATCACATTGTTGTCACCATCTAAGAATTTTTTGTCTTTGACTTATTATACACATTTAAATATGATCTGCACATTTGCCGTTCCAGTTACACACTGTAATTTGCAAATCTGAATACACAATTGCCCCTTCCTCTATATGGTCACAAACAGATGCACATATAGATTCATATGGAGTAACACTAACATATAGGAATAATTGCTGCAGAAATACATTCACATTGGTATTTATAGTAGCTTGGGAAGTTTTCATTAGGATTGTAAAGGTTATATGTGACAACACCTACATATGTGCCACGCAAATTACACATCTCACAAGTATCATCTAATTTTTTTCATCTCGTTCACAGACACACAACATCCTCGACCCTCTCGCCCACGTGAACTCGTAGAGCTTCCTAAATATTCCTCTATGTACAACTCAATGGTAGTTATTTTCAGGCATTGTCCTTCTGGTCAGATAATATTTTTATCTGCTTCCTTTTGAGTGGAAGATCATGGTGATCTGGACTTTATAACCTACAGTACTAGTGCCTCTCAAAGTTTCTGCTGTATTTGGCAGGGTGTTGAAGTCCAGAAGTAGATGGCATGAAATTGATTTTTTTTTAAACAAAATTACTTTATCTGAGTGGTCAGATGCAAAGTGCGTGTTATACATTTTGATATTTATGGGTCATTAGATAACAGAGAGCAGGAGTCACAGGAAAAGTGGGCGAGAGAGCGCCAGTAGCAGGGATCAAACTCACTGTACACTGATTCACCAGTACACCCACCTTATTAGTTTCATTTTTTTAAAGGTGACTCTCTGTAATTGCTCAGTATTTTTTTCTCACTATGAAAATAGATACTTTTCCGTTTAAGTGGTTTAAGATGCTGATTTCAATTACATTTATTAGCAATCACTTTGCCACTGACAGTGAAAACCTTTCCAGTGAGGGAAATTACATTACCTTCTTTACTGCTTGAAAAGAAACTATTCTATATATAACTATTCTTCTCTTGCATCCTTTGAATTTCTTTCCCATAATGCGTCTTTTAGGTTAATTTAAAATATGCCATTTGTTGAAAACACAACAATAATTTTTGTTTTTGGCAATTCCCATGTGTAGGAATTTTTGCTTCGTATCAGTCTTGCGTTCCCACTCTCATTGCTGTTGATTTTTTTTAGTGACTGGAGCTTCCTGTATGCTTTCAGCTTCAGCAGTCTCCTGTCTGGGGAGGAAGAGGTCTGCCAGGAAGCCCAACTCAACTCAGACTCTAATTGACCTTTGAAGAAACTGGTGGGGAGGTGTAACATATTTAAGACTAACTCAACATGTTATGTTTGACGAGGAAAAAGACCAAATAGTAGCTCATTAATATCTTAAACCAGTGAAAATGAGCAATTCTCCTACAAAGGCTATGTTTCAAAAGTTACTTTATTTCAAGAGAGGTGCAAATTGCTGCATAATCCTTGAATGTAAATTGTTTCTTGGTAAATACAGTCAAATGAAATCATTATGGCATAAAAACTCTGTGAACATTAACATTCTTTAAACTTTTGTGGTCATTCAGTTTTTATGTTACTTGTCCTTTAGGTAAAAATCACCCACAGTTAATTTAGTCTTCCCAGATTGTTCTCAGTCATTTTCCACCCCTCCTTTCTTCTTCTTCAAAAAATATACGCTTTGTTTCTTTTCTTTCACCTTACGTCAGTTTTTTCTCTTCATTCTGCTCTTACTTTATTCTGCACAGTTTCCATCAAGGCCAAAAGCTAAACTGATTAGCAGGATGTTGTATTAGTTTGGTGTGGAGCACCTTACATAAGCTTCACATGGTCTACTTTTCTAAACCCACGGCTCTAGTTAGATGAAAATCAGTGTTACGCTAGCATGACAGTGACGCCTCTATTTTCAATAACGTAGGACGAAAATTCAGTCTCTCCCTGTCTGATATTTAAGGGTTGTTTTTTTATTTTTGTTTTTTGTAATATTTGTTTTAATAGATGTAGGTTTTGTAAGGTCACAAAGAAAGAAAAGGCAAGACTTGTGACTAAACTATGAACTAGAGTCGAAATGGCCACCTTAGATTGTTTTTAAGTACAATTTCTTATCGGTTTTGCATGTTTGTGTGTCTTTTTTCTAAACTCAGAGTTTTTTTTGTCGTGTGAAACCATACATTCAGCCCAGACGAAAATGTTAAAACTAAATCTATTTATTTCTATTCAGGCCACATCAGCTATCTGCATGCACCCAAACAGATCAACACCCACACAAAGCGTCAGATACAGAAGGAAAACTACCACGACAAAGCTGAATGTACACATCAGTCTGACACATTCATGAGCATCACAAAGCAAGTGGGTGAGCTCTGTCTGTAGTATGCATGAGGGAGTCAGGATACCACGCATGACTCTGACCTGTGTGTTACCTTGAATACACAGTTGCACCATCTGATTATTGTTTTTATGATAATGTAAGGAGACAGTGTAGAAATCGTCAACACTTTGATGTCTATAACCTTTGCAAAAATGTCACTGCTTTTATATTACTTCACTTCTACTGAAATCTTGTTGTCTTTATCTGTTCCATCGCATAGTGAGTCATATTTTAGATATTTACTTGTCTGCATTACTTTTCTGTCTCCTGTGACTCCACACAGCCTGTCAAATTTGTGGTTTTTCAACTGCTTAGGTCATTAATTTGACTTTCAACATTTTGTTTTGTGACAGATCTGTGACAGATGTAAACAGATTTTAGACAGTAATCTTGATAAATATCTCTCGGAGATGTACCTGACAATGATGGAAGAAATTTTCATATCCTTCAGTTGAGGAAGACGTATAAATGCTCCATGTGATTCTTACATTAATAGGGGACATTGCATTAATCTATAAATTGTATTTTATGGTTGTTGCTAGTAAAGGTGGGGCATTTTGATAAAGTCAGGTATAGTACTTTTGTTTGTTACCTGCTCAAGCCCCTTCAAAGCATTACAAAATAAGCAAGTTAATGGGATGTTTTCCCTACTGTATCTCTGCTTCTATAAAAAATGTAATTCTGAAGACGTCAAATATTTTCATAAAACCATTGTTGAAATTTCAAGATCCATTCTCACTCAAGTGGAACTGCCAGTAATTCATAGGCATCTGAAATATTACCTCAATTATACTCTACTACTAACTAAGCAAAAAAACTCAATATTATTTTTAAGGTAATTGTAATTAAGGTCTTCATATAGATGTATTTAGGTGAAAGTATAATTTTCCCTTGCAACTGTAGTGGGATTGTATAAACCAGCTAAAGTGTTGAAAAATGAACAGTCCACCTAATGTATGTATTTTTTAACACTGTTATGTGGGAGTGTATTGAAATCTTCGCAAAGTAAAATATACTCTCATAATCAATTTATAATTGAAATAATTTCTGAGATAGCTTGTGCATTTTAAATTTCCTATTCTGTGTGTCCACCCACCCAAACTAATTTAGGAGTAATTAAAATGTCATTATTGAACAATTTCTCTGTTTGTAACCTCGAAAATCCTCCTTACCTTCCAGGACTGTCCTTCTACAGCCGTGTGGCAGAGAATTGCGAGGACGTGGCCCACTTTAATGAGGTTGGTAACTTCATTTCCTCTGTCGTACACCAGCCCACATAATAATGATCAACAATTATCTCTTAACAGAAACCTCAACCTTTCACTCTCCACTGCAGATAGCAGTACGCTGACTTTGCACCCTGGAGCTATAGTACTAACTTTGGAAAAAGAGTTGTAAAGATACTACTTTTTAAACATTTTCCTTTCAAATGATTTCTTTTGTTACTTTGATTCAACATATCCTTGAGTAAGATATATGTCACCAGAAAACAAAAACGCTAGCTTTGAGCCAAAGTGTCAAATGAATCTAGTACCATGTTCATTTATCCGGGGGGTTTGACGCTGTGTCAGCATTCATAGAGGGAAGCTTAAAAAGGCTAACATCCTGAAAGAGACACATATTCATTTTTTCTATTTTTTAGTTTGAATCTTTCTACATTGTGAAAAAAGTCTAAGCGCACTGGAGAAATTTCACTGATATCACTTGTGACCTGATGGTGCTAACAACTGAGTGTGCCGCCTGAGGATCTCGTCTGATCACCTCATTACTGGTTCTCACTTGCCAATGGCCGATGTCCTGCCAAGTGCATCTTAGTGGCCCTCTCCTGTTCACTGATGGTCTATCAGGGTCTGAGAGGCGAAGCAGAGGTAGTACGCTCCACTCATGCATGACACTGAAGACTTGCTATGTTGTAATTAAACTAGACACTCCACTGCTTCACGGCTATAATGAGGAGGTGCTGGTCCCTTAAATAACTCTTTTGCGCTAGAGGTATTTTAACTTTAACTTTATATAAATCTGTAAGCTTTTCAGTTTAAGTCAAGTTCATTTTTCCCAGCAGCAGCAAAGACCTGAGTATCCTTAAGGAATTCTTTAAAGCCAGTAGGTTGCTGGTTGGTCAGTGTGTTTTGGCTACTATGACATTTGGAGAAATATTCACAGTAAGGTTTCTGCATGTACCTGTCACACTGAGAAACCACCATTATTATGGATTCTAATGCAAAGAGTTGTATAAGGGTGCAGAGGCAAGCAATAAGAAACAGATGAGAGTTGAGGGATCAAGAGCAAAATGCTGGATGAAATCCTCACAGAGTAGAAGTAAAGGAGACAGAACAAAGGTAGGGGATAAAGTCAGGGAATGAAGTAAGAAAAACAAAGGAGAAAGAGCCTCAAACACATACAGCACCTTCTCAGGGGAGGTTTGACTGAATATTGTTTTTTTTCTCTGAGCTGCTTGGTTTTACACAGAAAGCGTCTTTCCTTTGATGGGTTCACAACCAGAGTGCCTGCTTCCTTTTCTGATAACCAGGGCTTTTGTTTTTAGTTTAATCAGGAAAACGGCTAATGGCTGTACACATTGCCCGCTTTTATAATCTTGCATGCATATACACACACACACACACACAGAAAACACATACTGTATACACACAGTCCTTCAAAATTAATGTTGTTGTGGCAACATGGGTAAAATGTAGGACAGAAAGGATGAGTAAACAGAGAAATGGTAGAAATATTTACAGTGGTGCAATATATAACAATATATTGTTCCTTAGGCCTGAGTACAGTTACTGGTATGTAACTTAGTGGCTTGCACTGATATGTGATTTTTTGTGACAGCTTCACCCGATGCTCACATCACAGTCCAGTAGTGCTGTGGAGGTTGTTAGCATCACTCAGCATCAATAAAATGTCCAGGCTTCCCCTGAGACGGCTTGTGGTTCTAGTAGCTCCTGACACTCTGTGAAGTGTGTGTGAGTGTGGACTTGTCTTTATAGAATTCTGTGGACAAATTTAATATCATCTTTGTGAGGACATTTTAGCACGTCCACACAACTTTAAAAGGCTTTTCAAGGGTCAAGAATGCGTTTTAGGGTCAGGGTTAGAATAGGTTTTGGTTAGGGTTAGGCATTCAGTTGTGATGGTTAGTTTTTGGTTAAGGGGCTAGGGATTGCATTATGTCAGTGAGTGTCTTTACAAGGGTAGAAAACACGTGTGTGTGTGTGTGCGTGTTGCTTGCTGCATGCTGCTGGTGTCTTAGTGTACTTGCACTGTTTTCCTAGCTGTAGCTACACCCCAAAAAAACTGGACCAATTCCTCATCGCAGCCCACTTATCTAACATCTCCACCCTCAGCAATGGAATATTTGCATGGCTCAGTAAGCTCAGTTCATCCTTTGGTGTTGAGGGCCATTAGCATAGCGTTCAGTGTCTTATTGCTTTATGCATGGACCAGCAGAACGCCTTTGAACCAGAATGTGGATAGACTACATGGAGGAATCTGTATTCATTATTCATTCCATGGTGGGACTTGCATTTTAGCTGCAGTGCACCAGGGCTTCCCCCTCACTAGTTAAACCTAACTAGAACAAACAATAAATAGCCTGGTAGATGCTACAGGGTTCTTTTTTAAGAAAGAAAGTATATAATTTCATAATCAAGCATTTGCAAACAAGATACTTGAATTATGACAAACAAGGGGAATCATTATGTTCTTATAATAAATAATAATATTCCTTCTCCACTAGCTTCCAATTGCTACAGTCCTACAGTTACTGTCTGTTTATGAGCAGTACCCAATGCTAAAATTTGCATCCCATTTATTTTCACTATGCTACATACATACTAATATGTGTTTCACCAAAGTAATTTACAAGTATTGCACGCACACAAACTGGAAATGGTGGCAGTGTTATGTTGTCTGTTGTCTAAATGTCAGCGATGGATATTCTTGCATTATTTGAAAGTAATACTGAAAAGCCTCACCAGCCTGATCTCTGAATTCAAGGGTGGTGCTGTGGCTGACCATAGAAAATAGGAAGAGACCACAGTGAGGTCACTTCCACAAAACTCTCTGACTCCCTTGGTAATCAGGTTTGGGAAGTTAGTGGGCCTGGGAAAGGCATATCTGTTACATAAGAATGGATGCAAGTCCGGTGAGGTTTTTAAACTAATATAGATCACACCCAGTAGTAGTGGATTGCTATCCAGTTAGCCACAGGAGATGTAAAGACTCTTAAAACGCAACTTTATACGTTAGTGCGATCTACTTTTGGAGGTCATATTTCAGGTGCTGCTTTACCGACCACTTGACCACCAATAAGGAAAAGAGGAGTAGCAGTTGCTTCTGGACTACACATGAGCTGAAAAATTGCTGGTGCTAAAAATAGTTTATGAAGTTTTTAAGATTCAGCGATGCTCCAGGGAGGTACTTTCCCATTGCTGAGTACACTGAATAAATGATGAACTGTGCAGAATATTTCTTTGCCTGCTTAGAGGGAAGTTAAAAGCTAAAATTCAGGCTGCCAAAATGATCAACATAAAGTTACATTGACTGTATATGGGTGAATTTAATGCCTTTTTTAATTGTGAGAAGATAACTATATACAGTAAGGGCCCATTTTTCCTTAGCAGCTTCTGTGTGTCTCTGCGTGTCCATGTGCATCAGCTTGTAACTCTTGTATTTCATGCAGTGTCTCTCTGGAGTGAAAAGGTGTCTCAGCAAACACTAGCACAAAATACTATTTACCTTTCCACCTATTCTTTAGTGGATTTCTGTCTTAAAGCATCAGACTTTACAGACCAGCAGGGATCAAACTAAATAGGTTTTCAAAAATAAGGTCAAAGTACTGTAGATGCATATTAATGCATAATCCTGGTGAACAGCAGACTTGTTTAGCTGTAAGTTTTTAGGGATGTACTGTAAAGGGACTGACTGCAGTGCAAACAGGAGGCTGCTTTAAAATTAAGGAGCAGAAACACTTGTTAACAGTGACCACTTATTCAAAGACATTCGATGTTTGTGTCTTAAGTTGTACAGTGGCTACTGTATGAAAAGAAGGCAGGGCTGTAAATAGTTTGGGGACACATCTGGAGCTTGGTGTTAGAGCAGCTCAGCTCCAATGATCTTTTTCACAAAATTGCTTGTTCTATATAAATAATTGTTTTTCAGTAATTAATACAATTAATTCACTCCCATGCTTGTTTTGCTACATAACATATTTGGATAAATAGGCACCAGATCAACAGAAGGCAACATTTATGTTGTTGAAACAAAGAAGAAGAGGAAAATAATCCGTCTCAGCAGAAAAGTTTTTAATTGAGGTATGAATGCTATTTCCCAGCACAACACCATCTTTTTTCAAGGACTTGGACTTGACAAGTGCATTGTTCATTATCTTCATACCATCTGGTCCTTTCGCAACGGAAACTGAGGAGATAATTGCAGTTTTAGTTGAGTCCAGCTTGCAGAATAATGGCATTCCATTGAATAAACAGATAAAAATTTAAAACCTGTCACACTACTGATCAAAGAAAGGCGGAGAGGACTTTCATTCCAGTCTTTAGTTATACTTTATTTTACTGTGATTATTTAAATGTTAGCAAAAGTAATAGTTGTTTGTAAAACGGCTTTATGTATGTTTCTCTAACTACAGTTATTAATGGTTGGCCATGCTAATGTAGCATTGCAGTAATTACTAAGATAGAAACAGCACCGAAAACCAGGGCTTTTAGTTCTAACAGTCAAGAATAAATGTATATTCTGGGTCAGTGAAAGAGTCTCACTGTAATATGTCAGTATGCCTACATCCATAATATTTTATTTGCAACATCCTGTAAAATAGACTGAAATGAATGCAGAAGCATTGGACCATTCAGAGAAAGTGACATGAAAAACAGAGTAGGGATGGAAATGAAAACAGAGATGGACAGTCCAATTGGAAAAAGTAAATTGAGACTGGTGTGGTGGTGACGGTGGTGGTGAAGGCAGCAATGCCAGTGTAATGGAAGATTGAGTTTCTCAGCGGAAGTCGTTTATCAGAGATGCTGTCTAGACTAAGACATGTTGTGTATGTGTTGGAGAAATATTCACCACTAACTATATCATGCAACAAAGTGGGCGAAAAACAAAACTACTAGATTCAATCTTTGCTTAAAAAGTTTGGCAAAGTTAGAAAAAAGAAATTTTATTACCTTTTATTTCATTACATTTTATTAAACATTTGTTTTCAAAGCCGCTGATTTATAGAGGTTCAAGTGCTTCACAATGACAAGACTTACGTAATGTTAGGAAGAAGAATGAGTGAAGAAGGAAATTATTAATACATGAAGCAGAATAATAAAAACTTTATGGGATACTGTATGTAGGCAAGTGAGGCTCCATCATTTAACAATTTACTGCAATAGAGTTGGACTGTGTCTAGTGAATAACAAGACATCCAGAATATACTGAGCAACTCTCTTTCTCACAATCCTAAATATTATCTGGCATATGGAGCCAGATCGTAAAGACTGCTGTAATGAGAAGTTTGCTTAAACTGCCACTTCCAGCTGTCTACCCTTATCACTTCTATCCTTTAAGAATATATGTAAGGCTGCAGAGTCCAAGTGCAGAGAGCGGCATCATTATAGGATCAAAAGAAGCCTGTAAATGCAGCATAGAAACTGGACTGTGCAGACAAAACTATCACTGTAAATGATAGGAACACAGTGCTCCCAATCTTTGTACTGACCAATTGTAAAAGAAAGAGTCGAACATATTGTTCATAATTACTCATCAATGTGTTTTCATCCTCTGTGTCCATGGCAACAGTTATGAGATATCAAAGGATGGTACGCAGGGGGGAACTGAGGCCAATCCGTTCATCCATCTGCTTGCCACAATGCTGCAGGGATCACAGCAGTAATAGCTGCTCTTCAGTTGAGTATTTAGCCCCTCTGATTGGCCACTGTGACCTCATGGCTTCCGGTTAGTGAGATCATACCTGTCACTTTTAATGAGCGGTCTCTCTTCACCAATTACGCTGTGTATAGTACAGAACAGAGGTTTAGGGATCTGGGAATAGCGGTGTGGGTTCTTCTGCACACAGAAGCCAATAACAAAGAGGCAGATCAAAATTAGACCACTTTTGTTTTGTCATTGCAATGCAGTATTTATTTCTTATTAGATTACTATCAAATATTACTTTGTTAACATATGCTGTGGTAAATTTTAAAAGTCAGACTAAGTGTTAGTGTACATTGAAATCCGTCTTTAAGGCACAATAACAGCTAACAGTTCAAGCTGTGCTGCAAACTTTACAAAACAGAACAAGAACACAGTGTTTGCAGTTTTTGCAGTTTTTGCTTTTGGCCCCTGCCCAGCCCACAGGGCTGGTAGCAACAAAACTGTAGTTAGTTTTTCTTTAAGCAAACGCTTTTTAACAAGCCACTTGTTCAGTCTGATTAAAGATGACATCATTTTGTTTTGGTTTGTGGACCACACATTTTAAACAAAGCTTTAACTCAAAATATGGAAGGTGTAGGAGCTATGGTTTTTGGCACTTGATAATAAATCCTGGGGTCTGCTGCATTGATTTTGACTTTTTCTTATATGCATTTTGCCAACCATCAATCTTTGTGGAAGGGCAATACTAAGGGAGTGAAATACTATTTTTTAAAACTAGTAACTACTAATCACAGGCAGCACCGTGATGGAGTGATTAGCACTGCTACCTTACATCTAGAAGGCTGTGGGTTTTCTTGTGGCCTTTCTGTGTGGAGTTTGCACGTTCTCCCTCTCTGGTTTTCTCCCACAGTCCAAAAACGTGCATGCTAGTTAATTAGTGACGTGTGAGTGTGAACGGTTGTCTCTCTGTGTACGTCTCACTGTGTTGGCTCTGAGATTGACTGACCACCTGTTCAGGCTGTACCCCGTCTCTTGCCCAATAACAGCTGTGATAGGCTCCAGCCCCCCCATGGCCCTGAACATGATAAGTGGTTACAGACTGATAGATGGTACTAATTACACAAAGTGGGCCTGTATATATTTGGAGCCTGTTTCAGCTGTCTTCAAGACGAACGGCTTCCTATGCCTTCATTGTATTTATACACATTTGAAGCATTTATGACTAACCCTCTGAGTCTATGAAAAGGGAGTTTGATGAAATATGTTACAGAAGCAGTAATATCTCGAAGAGATTTTAACAGAGTTGTAGGGTTAGTACATGTACATGTACTCAAGTTGTGTAATAGGTTTGGGTGGGGGGTATATCTAAGGACTTACTCCCCTACAGAAAATGAGTGTCACATTTATTTAATTTTGATATATTGTACTCCATTAACTTTATACATTTTTATTTCTAGCCTAAAGGTCATACCAAACACTAAAAAATGGGTAACCATCGCTGTGATTGTTATCTGGCAACCCATCGTCAGTTCAGTTAATCTCAACTCTTCAACAGTGCTTTCTATTCATAAGATTCATCTGACAGACAATATAGTTAACCCCTAAAGCTTCCTGTTCAGTCCCCGTGGCAACACTGAGACAGTGACTGCCTATAAATTTCATTTGTTTTGTTTTACAAGTGCATGCATCCTTCCAATAGGCTGAAATCTGTTTAAATTTGAACATATTGCTGTTCGCAGACATCTGATTAAAAATAGATGTTTGGTCGAATCACTGTAATCACATAATCATATAATTTATTCATGTTGTTCATGATTATGAGCTTTGTTATATTTCAACTTGGCATTTTGATAACACTTCAGGGGAAAAAGCATGTATTGGAAAACCGCTTAGCCTGATGAATGCAAACATTTTGCAACTTAATGTTGCGTAGCACTATGTAAATTGCTTTCTTTTGAGAAAAAAGTTTTTGGAAACAAAATGGTCAAAGTGTATTGTCTTATTGTTTTGTAACCCTGTAGCAAATTTCTATTTTATTGTTTGTTAAATGCTGCTCTGTTGAATCCAAACCTCGATATTGTCTGTATTTAATGGATTCTTTGCTCTCATTTTAGTTTTGTGCATTATGGAAGAACTTTTTTTTATTTTGGTGAATATGAAAGCATTAGAAATTATGAATAGCTTCCTCCTTCATGTGGTGGATCCCTGTACTTTATGAGATACAATGTATTAGCAGAGAAGGCATACAGGTGAAGCACAGAGACAGGTACTGAGGTAAGACACGTACCTGCACCAGCACCTAAAGAATGTCTGTGCAGACACACGTAAAAATGGCTAACTCTGGGGAAATAATGTGTGGTACCCAGTGTCCCTGGTGTTGGATAAACAAATTCTAATCACCTTTGTGGTGGTGTGTATACATCACTTGAGCTACAGTGTGTGTTATGCACTGCTATGTGTATCTTAGCTGTCATTTCCTCCGTTAGCTGCATGTGCTGTCATCCATGCAACATTAACACCATACTGGGGCCTCTTCCTCTTCCTCATTCTCTCTTGGCTGTTCAAACACACTGGAGGAGATTAAGTTTGTGGCTTGGCTGTATTAGCCATAATCTCAGTCAACAAACCGAGACTCTGAGAGACTTTGAGGGGCTCTTCATGCCTGGCTGTAGTCTGGGATGAAAAACCACAGGCCGCCGTGCCGGAGGGCAGAGAGCACACACTGATGGTTTAGTGCAACACACAAACACGCACGCACGTCAACAGATCCTTGAAGGCAGGTCGACAACTAGCAGGTGGACACCCCAGGATTCAGTAATGGAACTATCCTGACGGATTGCTTGCCTGACAGCCTGTGGTGTAGCCTCCAATATCAGCAGGGGGTGAATGAGTTTTAAATCACCTGTGCAAGCTTTATCTCTGTGGCCTCATAAAACCTGTGTCTCATTATAAAGTAGTACAGATGAGACGTGTCAGAGGTGGTTTACTAATTATTAGACATTAATGCATCATGTGTCTGACCTTTTTCATATTTAAATGTTCACTCTTTAATTTTGCAGCCTGTCATAGTTAATCAGCATAAGAAAGCTTAGCAATATATCACAATTTGGTGTCAGACTTTACTAATGTGCTGGATAATATATATATAATGGGACTTTTAGAAAGGAAGTGCTTGGAAGCTCTTAGCACATCTATCATAATGTAAGTTTCTAGAAGAAATGGCACAGTTGAACAGTTTAGTTTTTTAATGCTTTTTTGTTTTTTTCTTACCAGGCAATACAGTTCATTTTAATTAAGAGGGATTTATGGTCAGTGAATAATTGGGTCTACTAATGCAAAGCCAGCCACAACAAACCTAAAGGGAGTTTCAGATATACTGTATTCCCTTGCTAGTTTGGGCTTTAATGGGAGCTTTAAAGGAGAAAAGAGAACAACAACTTACTACAAATATGAGAAACATTTGGCCTACGTCTTTACTTATTGTTTATACATAGCCTAGAAAAACATACATGTTTTTGGGCTTTTCTAAAACCTGCCAAACTATGAAGTGTTGATTTCTTTCTTCTGATGATCTGATCAAACCATCAGTGTCACTGTTAAAGAAACTATTACAGTAATTTCTACAGGAACAATTCAGCCAAATTATATGTGTCAATAATTGGAATGTTTTAAACATAACATCCAATGTAGGAGCTATTTTATTATTGGTTGTTATTGGACATCCACAAGTGTTAAAAGATAAGGCTGAGACTGAAAATTCAATATGATGGGTTCAGGCTTTGTCAGGCTTTGCACTTTACCTTGTTTTTGCTGTGTTTCAGTGTAGCTGTAAGTGGTGTATTTCATTTTAAAGTTGGCTATGTAGCAATTTTTACAGATTATTTGTTTTTATATACATAATTTAATATGTGACATAAAAATTTAGTATCAGACAGCAAACCGGCTGTAGTAGCAATATGTCACATAGGCAAACTGCTTTACTTTGGTAAAGTGCTTACAAATCAACTACCTATTTACTTTACTGCTGACAAAATAACTCTGCTAATAGACAGCCTCAAGATTCATATTACTTATACATGACAGGCCTGTCACTAGAGATGTACCATGCTTAACAGAGTAAAAAAAGTGGCATAGTTAATGTCGGATCAGCCTGATTAAGCAATTTGATAAAAGTATTTAATCGAAATTTTCTTTTACAGCTTTTTTCTGTCGCAGCCAAAATGTGCCATCTTGATTCTGTTAAAACAATGTGTTATTTAGAGCAAATTAAAATGAAAATGCCAAAGGAGATTTATCCATCAAAGCTTCTCAATTCTCACAACCTGCACTTTTCTTGAGCATATCCAAGACATTTTTAAGAATTTATAGCATTCAGTTTTGTTTGGCTTCTGCTTTTACTTGTTTTACCTCATGGCCATAAAGATTATCTGTATTCTTAGTCAGGGCTACATCGCCTGGAAATGTTTAAGGTGATAAATAAAACATTGTGATGCTTTATTCCTTCCAGAACAGCACCTCTGTAGCTAGAGGGGAGTCTTTTAAGCTCAAGGACTCAGATCTTTGCTGAGATGAGGCTTTGATTTTGGGAAATATACGGATTCGCGTCCTTGCCGAGAGTTAGATGATGTGGCCAATACTGTTCTCATGTCTGTATGTGAATAAGAAGCTACCAGTAAGCTTTGTTTAATATGAAGGCTAGAAAAAGTGTCCAGTGTCATTAATACTCTTTTTTTAAATATTTGAGCGTGATATTATGTGCTTTTTACAAGGAGTTTAATCGGTGGTAATGTCAGATCACTGGTCAGACTGGTTTAGTGAATGGCTTTTATTAATATTACTTTTTTAACATTATTGGTACCAAAGGCACTTCATACATCACTGTAAAGATAGGACTTTGCACTGTTATATAAAACGGGACACATTTGTTGAGAAACTCATTGTATGTTTTAGCATTAGAACTATTTGTTGATAGATTAAATGATTTTATTGTTATTAAGAGATCGACATCCCGCTTCTTTGCGTCATTTGCAATTGTAAATTTAGTTGGTCAGAGAAAACAAGCAACTTTAGGAATTACATCAGTACTGCATCAGTAGCATCAGTACTGTCTTCTAAATGCATCATGTTCTGTCTCATTCAGATGTTCCGATGGCCAATTGCCAGCAGGCTGGATGGAAACGAGATGTTGGAGATCCAAGTGTACAATTACAGCAAAGTCTTTTCCAACAGGTAAGGTGTGCAGCACTGCCCAGCTTCTCAAATCACATTTACCCAACCACACAACATTTCAGAGTGGCCTACCTGTCATAGCCCATGACCAATTCAAACCGACACTCGGTGGATGTTTTCCAGCTGGAGCAGAATAGGCCCTCTATTCCCCGAGAGCATGTTGTAAATTGATTCAATTGTGTGCGTAACAGACTGCAAACTACAGAGCGGGACATGAATGAGTTTCACATCAGGAGGGGAGCGAGGAAATGAAACAGCATTAGATCCTCAGTAATAGGCACATTTGTCACTTCACACTCTCCAAACAACCAGATTATGAAAACACACAGGGTTTAGCAGAGGATGAAGCAAATGGGATCTCAAGTTGGATATGCAACATGTGTGTGCTTGTCCTGAATGTGGATGTTTGATATTATACTAGCTTGATAAGGTGATTGATGCAGAATATACACAGTTGAGACAAAAATGTTCACAGCAGTAACAATTTGCTGCCATAGTTTTGTGGCATGTTTTTACTGACAAATTCCAAACTGGAAAAGATTAATTTAACGTATGAGTCTTTTACAGTAGTTTATTTTATTGTATTTTTTTACATTGAGCATATGCTCTGGTACTCAAGCCTCATGCATCCTACAAAGCACTCCAGTTATTTCTAAGAGATCACTTGTGAGGAATAATTATTTTTCCTCCACACCTCCTCATCTTCTTTTTGTTTTGTTTTTCTTTGCTTGTTTGCCATGAAGTCTATTTTTTACGGTAGCTGATGCCAGAAAGCCTGTGTCCTCGACCGTAACAAATCCATCAGCTGCTAACTGACTAGGTGATTTGTCCAGACCGAGGACACATTACATCGCCCCCTCAGTCATTATACCTTAGTACGCTATGCTTAGTCTGTGTGTGTGTGTGGGGGGGGGTATTATGTAATGTGTGTGTGTGTGTTTGTGTGTGTGTGTCTTTATAGTTCATCTGCTTGACCTTATCATGTCTTCTGTGTGTGAATTCAGAGGTGTATGTCGATGCAAGTTCTTTAGTTGGTGACACAATTCTTCTCCATTGTGACGGCTAACAGTTAAATTCAGGTGACAGGGGTGCAGATGTTGTATCCGTTCTATGCCAAGACATCTCTTCATTGTCATTGTGATTTTTCTGGTGCTAATGTGTGATAAGGCCTGAAAGTGTTAAAGTTTAATAGATTCCTGGAGATATATATCTAGGAGAAAAGAGAGGTTTTGCACGCCCAATTCAGTGAAATACTTTTTTTTTTTTAGTTCAAATTGCTACAACAGCAGAGGGGAGATCTTAGATTTGCCTTTTTTAGGGTGCAATAATTCTTCCGTTTTGTGAATGAATCTGAGTCTAACCGTTCACTATCATTGAGTGTCCTTAGATAAGCCTCTGGAAACTATATGTAAATGATAGATAATACATTAGTCATTTACCAGGTACTTGGCTTCCAAGTAAGCTACAAAGAAAGAAAAAACTAAGTCAGAGAGAATACATTGAAACAAAGTGCCATGAGAATAAATATTTTACTTCACAGATCTAAGTGTACAAGAGGGGACAAAGAGAGTTTAAAGTGCATAGGAAGCTGTAAATGAGTTCATTTATTTCTTTTCAAAATTCAGAGTGGGGCTGCTGAATATTCAGAGTTAGGTTGTTTGTTCCACCTTTGTGGGACCACACAGCTGAAGAGTGTTGTTTGGGATCATTTGCCATTATGGTGTATGGATCACCGGAGGCTGTTTGTTGGCAAAGCACAACAAGAGGAATTGTTGATTTCGCCACACATTTGGCGAGAACCTAATCTTGGCAGTGAAACGGTGCCATGGCAGGGATATGATGAGATGCATCTTTTCAGAATGGTCTAAATTAAGGCTGGAGAGGTTTGATTGTGCAAGTAAACAGTTTTTAATGTCGGTCAAATGGACAATTGAAAAGCATATTGTCTCCTGAAACCACCATAATGAATACACGTTGTATTTGTAGTGTTAGGCATAATTCAGTAATAAAAAGTGTTTAGTGCAATTTGTTACAGGAAAGTAGACAGATTCTCCATTTAAATTAGTAGAATTTTAAATGAAAATCGAACAGGTCTAATGTTGTATTAGTCTATCTACCTCTGTGTGCTTTCTTTAAAAGTTGCACATGTACATTTTTGTTGTTAATTGGCAAGATATTTTTTCCATATGGGCTCTGAAACACACAGTCTTTGTGTGGCACGTTAGGTTTTTTTTAATAGTGTCCATGCCAAGTTCTACCTCTGATTTAATCTTTGAGCTAGCTTTATTATACAGTAAGTCAGCACATTGACATAGTTTTTTTTTTCTTCTTTTTTGCTTTGTTTCATTTCGTTTTGGCTTTTATTGAGGTTTAGATAATACTCTCTGCTTTTGTCACTGAATTTATCTACTGCTTTTATTAACCACTTGTCAGTGAGAGTGGAGTCTTTTAGAATGTGATGGCGTGCAGCCTATCCTCTGTATCACAAATCTTTACAGCCGGCTTACTGCTAAACTTTTCTCATTAAAGGTGGGTGCTGGATATGTTATGCTAACATAGAATTTTGAACTTTTTAAGAATGATAGAGTTCTAAACCATAAAACCCCTTAATATATTTTATCTGTATGATTTTTGTATAAACCAACTGTCTACGACAGTGTCTACACTGAGTGGATATAACGTTGACAATCTTCTGACTTCTCATCATCTGGCAAGGAAGTTGATTTGGTATATTCAGTGCTTTATGACCAAGTACTTATTTAGGGTTGGTTTTCCCTGAAAGGCTACCTCTCTCTTGCAGGAACAGCCTGAATACATTCACTCTTTTTAACATTGTGACTCTGTGAAGCTGCCCAGTGACCACAGCCTGACCTGTGACTGCTGAGCAGCTTCACTGGAGCAGTTAGGATTCAAGAGTCTTGTATCAAGAACAGCCGGACAGAGCTGTAACATGAGTGTTCACTCCCGTTCTTGTTCTGTTCTTAACATTAATTACAGAAAAGTCCTGACCACTTGATTTTTCTCTAAATCATGAAATTACTTAAGTTAACATTAAACTTAAGTTTCATGAGATGCAAGTATGAGAAAGTTGTTTTTTTATGTTCAAAGGAAGATGTGAAAGAGTTCTGTTTTCAGCAGTGTTTTAAATTCAGTAAGTGAGTGAGTTCGCTGAGTGTGCAGAGTTTGGCAGCTCGTTCTACCATCGTGGAAGCACTGAGCTGAAGAGTTTTCCTTGGTGTCTTCTGTGTGGAAGGGATCTGGCGGAAGGGACAGGAAGAGCTGCGTGTCGTCTGCATAGCAGTGATAGGAAAAGCCCAGGGAAGAAGTATAGATGAAAAAAGAAGAGGACAGAGAATTATATCCCAATCCAAATGCTTTAATTGTTCCTTTGAGTCCTTTTCAAACTTTGGACAAAGCTGTCAAACAGTTCAAAACCAGCTCTACTCGAATCACTGACAAAGCCGGGGACAACAGCAGCAGTCTGAAACCAGCCAATAATGTGACTGTCAAGCTACCTGAAATGTATCCTGTTCTAGTAGTATTTACTGTAAGTATTTTGCAGATGTCGGGTTCTAGTTTTCAGTTTTTGAATTTGAAATAAAATAAGCAAATCAACACAAAGAAAGAAAAAAAAGATTTTAATATCTTGTCAGCCCTTAATTACACCACATGCAAATATGTGGGTATATGTACATAAGCAAACTATTCACTAAAACAAATATCTGCATATAAAGTAAACAAGCAGGCTTGCATATAAACACACACACAAGTTAAATAATTCAAAATGAGTCATAGCTTGTGTTGTTCTCACACCTGCTCCATATGTCCACTAGCTGAATTAGAACCAGGGAAACTGATCTGCTTCACCACTGTATACACCAACGCACTGTAAGGCCAGTGTGTCACACCTTACGACCCCAGGTGTGATCACATTACTACAACACAAAGAGAAAGCAGTGATGCATGATGGTCTCTGTGCTATATTCATTATTGGCTTCCCCCACTGGCTCAGAGATATGCTTTCATATTCTACTTTCTAGGTGGAAACACTATATTCTCACCCTGCAATCATCACTTTTTCAGAGTGTTAAAACCCTGCACGTCTCCAGTGTTGTTTAATATACCTTCAGACTCGTTGATCTATTACTCCTAACTACACTCCCTAGACCTTATTTTTTGTCTCAGTGGTACCCTCCACTGGTATGTAGTTTATGTCTAATCTATCTTTATTGTGAATTTAAAGCCCGCGTGGCTCCAGAATGCAGAATAATTCTTTTTGGGTAAACAAGTGAAGAACACTGCAGAGAACCAAGCACAATTCAATAAAGACAAAGCCTCATTGTGCACAGAACTCATACAATGACAGTCTAAAGAAGGTGAGATTTCATATATTTCAATGCTATTAAAGCATGGTGTGTGTCCTTAGTTCACCCCATTGTTTCTTTCTAAGAAAAGAAAATCCTTGTTGTACTTCGAGGGGTACAGACAGTGTGCCACGGTAGCATTTAACGGTAGAATACCACTAAGAATAATTACTTCAAAGGTTTTATTTAAACATAAAGCTCATGTTGTTTGCTGTTGCAGATTATGACTGCAAATCATTTTTAGATGCAGTTTAGTGCGGCTTAGACTTAAATAAAACTGCTCATTTATTTTTTATGTAGCCAAATGTAATTAAAATGGACGGTCATGCAACTTCATCATTGTTTTATTTAACAAGATAAAATTTGATAAGAAATTGATATAAACTAGCTGCGAGTACTGTAGAGACCAGTAGGTTGACATTGTTCCCAACTCATGATTCAGTTCTTTTCAAACGAATCTTTCCCTCTCTTTTTCCTCCTGATTTTAGCACTAAATAAAGTCATTCCAAATGTTCTCTTTCATTCCCTTCTTGAATGATAAATGGACTGCATTAATAAGCACTTTTATTGATACCAAAAGATATTAGACCTCTTCTCATTTACCCATTAGCACTGACAATCATAAATACACTCACACAGCAGGAGCAGCTTAATTAGATTTCAGTGTCTTGCTCAAGGACATTTCGACATGTGACAGGAGGAGCCAGCAATCAAACCAACAAATCTTGGGATCAGTGGCCGACTGCTCTACCTCCTGAGCCACAGTTGCCCTGTTTATATTTTAGTTTCCAGTTTTAATTTAGCCACAGGTCATGGATTTGTGGTTTGGGTTTTCATGTAACTCAGTTGTAACTGTAACGCGTTCTCACGCCTGAAGCTCTGACTCTGTGGATTAGGGCCTTTTTTGTTTCGTGTTTCCCCAGAGGCATAAACAGAGTTTTGTTAGTCAAGGTTGTGTAATTCACTGACTGTATACCGTCCAGTGCTAGGTGCCTCAGAGCACTTGTAGTCATGTTGGCTCCAAGGTTGTACACATGGCAATGTTTCTCCAACATTTAAATTACTGTTTTTGAGTGAAATATCTCAACAACTGTTCGATTAAATGTATTAAGATCTCATCTAGTTCCGACAAAAGGTCAAGTTTTTAGTTGTCTCATAGATACTGTAGGTGTTTCTATTTCTCATGGTGGATTAATGTACTGTAAACTGTAAACAACTCTTTCATACTAGATTGATATTTATTTTTTTCTTCTTCTTCTTTAAATGTGCTTATCTCTTTTCAGCTTCATGTGAGCCATAGATTATGTCATAGCCATGCTTCAATTTGACAAAGAAACTTAAAGCTCATAAAGAATAACAATATAAAAGGGAAGCAAGCTCTGAATTATGGAGTAGATGAAAGTACATTTTTTGCAGAACTACAATCAATAATGAATGCAACCTTTTGAAGTGCTAAAATGTGAGCAAGAACATGATAGGCCCCGCTCAGTTAAATTATTCAACAATTGTACACATGTTAGAATGGCTGAAAGGAAATAACAGGCAATTTACTTTTTTTAAGCAGCTCCGGACATATTGATCATTACTGTCTGCAGAAGAAGAGCAGATTGCAGTGGGCAGAAAATGCCAGCGTTTCTATTCATCTTCAAAGAAAAGGTTTACAGCACAGCATCATCAATATCCTTGCAGAGTTTCTTCTTGAGACACGTCAAGCTTGTAAAGTTGAGCATGGAGTTATTCAGCGGGGAGCCTGGCAGTGAAGCACCTTCCTTCACAGACAAAAGCATCTGCCAGTGCCTGAAGGGAAGGACGTTCTCCCTTTGAGTAACTGGGAATCAAAGTGAATGCGAGCTCTGGAGGTTTAAATTTGCCTCATTATTAAGTTTTGAAGCTCTGTTGACAGCTGTAGCTTCACATTCTATTGTAGGTCAAACTGACTCCAGAGGAAGTGCAATGGAGAAGAAAGAATGAAAGAGATTAATCTAGGGACAGAGGAAGAATAATAACAGGTGATAATCAGTGCACACGTGTTTTGTTTGCTCAGTGACAAGGACCCTGTACTGCCTTTGTTGGTATTCTTTTCTGGTGAATTTAATAAAAAGGTGTGTGTGTGTTTGTAATAATTCACTCTTGCCTGATTGTCAGTGCTGTGGTTTCTCTACCCACTGATAATATTGATTCTTTATTTGAATATGTATTATTCTGTATTTACCTGTATTGAATGTATTGAAATCTGAAACCACAGCTGTATCTGCAGTGTATGGTTGTGTGTGTGTAAACAGACATTTAACTGCTGCTGTTTGTGTGTGACTGCCCTGCAAATGACACCCAGCCTTAATTGACCAGCTGAATGGGAACAATGCTGGGCTTTTTCCCCACTGTTATGGTCTATAAAAAAATCTTGGATAGCATAAAAAAGAACCTTATGTCTGAGGATCTTATACAGTATATGTTACAGCAAGAATCAGTAAGACTCATCCCTTTGTGTTTCCACGTGTTCTTTGAGAAAATATTAAAAAGAGGGACTGAATTTATTGAACAATTTATCCATTTTATTTTTTATCTGCCTTCAGTTAGGATTATGTAATCTGTTATCCAATAGTGGATATGTAAGTGTTAGGGCTACCTGCTTTTCTTGAGTTATGATTCTCACTTTGTAATACAGCACTTACAGTAAATTGGACACTGTCATCCAAGAAAAAACATCTGTTGTTTCAACATTTGCCCTGAAACATCACAAACTGTTTTTACTGTTCAGTGAAAAAGTGCTCCAGTAGCCACAGTCATCATAACTTTAGGGTTGTATGCCTCAGCCAAACAGTCAAGTTGTAGTTTATGTGCATGTATGTCCAGACTCATATCCAGATATTTTCTCAGTTCATTCAACCTGTGCCAGATATATTAAACTCCCCTCAAGGCATTAAGATATCAGATGCCTGGATAGACAAACGGAAACAGTGCTGCAATGGTTGTCACTAGTGTGTGAGCATAAAAATCCTATGTCATTAAAGAGCAAGACTGGGAAGAACTGAACAATTCATATTTATCACAGACAAGGCAGTTTTTCATTTTCTAGATTCAAACTATTATTTAAAACATGGCTGCAATCATCCAGCCAAATTACTAAATGTAAATGTAATGTAAATGTCCCCTAACTCCACTATATGTTGATGATTTCTGTAACTTTTAAAGTAATTGACAATGACAAAAGTAAAGCTGAAGCCTTAGGATCCAGTTATTTACTTACTGTGTTTATTTAAATTGTATTTACAGGAGATGTAACAAATGGGATTCATATATTTAAGCATGAATTGCTCAAAGTATTAGAAAAACATAACTATATTAAATAACTCTACAACACATACACATACAACGTTTTCACATTAACATATGATGATCTATCTAGTGTTTTTGACAATTTGTGTGTATTTGATTGGTTATCTACTTCCTTTAAATGTGACATACTGCAGTGGGCTATTGACAAAGGCAGTTGGCACTTTCTCATTGTTAGTCACGGTATGTATCAATCAGCACCCACCAACAGCCTGTTCATGACTATCGCTGACACAGTGAGACAGAGTGGGGGACTACAGATGCTTTTGGTAAAAAGAAAAGCCATCAATTTTCAGTAGTTTTGTAACTGACACCGCATTCAGTATTTAATTAAGTAAAACGCATATGGTTGTGTCATGTATTGATCTGATTGATTGTTCTGTAATACCCTTATATAGTCTTTTGGTGGTGTTCTCTGCAGGCTGGTGGGGACTTTCTGTATGGTTCTTCAAAAAGTGGCTGAAGAGGGGCACCTAGAGCTCACTGACACGCTCATCGATGACAACAACACCTCCATAAAGGTAAAGATACTGCACTCATGCTGCAGTCTTACTGTTCTGCAAACTCAGAAGGTAAAAATTTCTGAAGAAACTTTGCATTTTACGAAGTTTTATGTTCAATAATGAGATTCCAATAGATTACATTTCCAGGATAAGACTTATTGCTGTTTTAGGTTTGTTGAACCTGTGCCGTGCAAAACAAAAAATGCTACAGTAGCTTTGCATTTCTGAATATTTTTCTAAGTTATGCAGTCAAATACCTCCCATCTAAAACTAAAAATGTCACATTGAACACAGGTGTCTATTTTTTTTTCCAATCCACCTTAATATGCCTCTAACAGCAAGTTTATGGATGTAATGACTTTATCTCAAGCAAACTAACAGTGCTGTGGAAATACTGCCCTAGCTAAATGTACTTACTCCGCATGGTTAACGTTAGAACATAGAACAGCAATATTCCCTTGTTATAATCTGGAATCCACAACACTCCCAGTTGGCCCGCTTTGTTTTTGGGTGGAAGATCTCCCCCCGTGGGGCCAAGATCTCCCCCCGAGGGGCCAAGATCTCCCCCCGAGGGGCCAAGATCTCCCCCCGAGGGACCAAGGGTTCCTGGCAGATGAGCTCAGTTATCTCTGCCAGCCAGGGTTTTGATGGCCAATGGGGGGCGATTAAAATCACAGGCCCTCCTGATGTACCCTAGCCAGGGTCAGAGAAATCAGAGCCATTGGGGGGAAGGAATACAGAAGGAAATGAGGCCACTGGTGAGCCCGTGATTCCACTCCCAGAGGAGCGTCCTGGTCGTGAAGAGAGAAAAACAGGGTACACTCGGCATTCTCTCCTTATTGCAAAAAGGTCTGAGGTCACCACGTGGTGTCCTCTCAGAAAAGGCAGGAAAGGTTTCAGTGCTAACTGCATTGGGCAGGCACTTGTTCTAACCACTTTCCTGCACAACACCACCCCATGGGTACTGCCTGAGTGAGAAAACTCAATTCTCTCCATGGGCATAGTGCTGCTGTGCATGTCACTGAGGTTCTCAGCCTGTGAGAGCCCTGACAGTGTGGGTCGAATCTGTGAGAAGCCGCCCAACACTGTATGTGCAGAGAGAGTTTGTGGCAAATTTGTTTAATATAATGGTTTGATGAGCCATAAAACATAGTAGCTTAAATTTTTAACTCACTGTAAACATCATACAGTTTTGATAAAATGGCAGAAAAAAGTTTGATGTAATTTTTTTGACCTTTGTTTAACTAGGTAGTTATCCCTTTGGCATTAACAAACTATTTTCTAAGGGGAACTGGACCAAAATGGCAGCTATTTAAGATATGGTTAAAAAGGAGGACTTTTCCTACTGCTTGTTTTTAAATGTGCACAAAGTCTCACTGAAAATTAAACTAAACCAAAGTGCTACACAGAAGTCGAAATAAGTTGCTTCCCTTTTTTTCAGTTAGAAAGTTCACAATTTATATTATTACCGCAAAAAAAGAAGAAAAACAGACAGAAGAAGTGAATGCAGCCTTTCCTTTCTTTATACAGGTGTAACTTTTCAGCCTTCTTCCAATGTAAGGCAGAGACAAATTAGATTACTGATCTGCTGAATGTATATAGAGATTTCCATAACCAGGATTTTTAACTGGATATAAACTCTTGGGAAAGCTGGTTTCTCTGAGTAGCCTGTTTACTTAAGTGCTTGCAAACACAATAAGTAATTGTCAGTAGAAGCAATTCCTATTAGTGTTTGTATTCAGATTGTTGAAAATGCCTATAGATTTAAAAATGATAGTAGATATCCTTTGATCATACTTCAAAGGACTTCAAAGTTAAAGAGGGAAGCATTAAAAACACTGTTACAAAAGGGTTGAAACATGAAATATCCTAAAGCTCTACAACTAAATTAAATCTTGATAATCAGCTAAATGCATTAATATTTTCAAGCTAATAGGGAATATTAAAATGAGAAATCAATCTTCCATTGCACCTGCAGTGAAGGCAGTAGGAGAAGGAAAGTTATCATTTGGCCAATAAGCCAACAGCAATGACCTGATGGAAATACGACAGTCTTTTAGCATTGTCAGCACATTAGGATGCTTGCCATCAGCATTAATCCGAATATCATCTATTGATTGGAACATGTTTAAAACAGCAAAACACAGCTCAGCTCTGTGGTGAAGATGATGGTGTGGCTGATTTTGCTGGTGTATATGGGTGTGGACTATATGTGGAAATGAGGACAACACAACAGGATGTGTGAGGGAGAACTTAACCATCTGAGGTTTTAAAGCACCCTGAGGTGCACAATTGTGTTAGTGGAACTGGGAGTGCTGATGTTCTGTTTCAAAGATGATGGCAGACAGGACGGTGGTGCTTTAGGGTTTACACACATGTACATATTCACACACATACATCGGGTTGAAGTACACACACACACACAGAATTAATAGCACTGTACACCCCTATGGCAAAAAACTAGTAAACCTAAACCTGACATAACCAGAGACCATTACTTTAACTTAAAACTCTCCAGTGATGTGGTTGCCATAGTAACACATCTACAGTAACTGAACTAGCGCTTGTCTTGCGAGGTTGTGGGGATCAGAGCACAACATAGAGATGGAACACGCACACTGTGTACATTTTCTCCTCATCTGTCTTTGTCACTAAAATAAATTGGCTACGACATAATAAAACATTAGTTAATTGTCGGGAGGGTATTATTTGGACAAACACGCCTCCCCAGAGGACACAGAAGACAAACGACAGTGTCACCAGTGTTTCTGGCCTGCATTAAACTAATAGTTACTGTCAATCTGATTTCCCCCAGCCAACAAGACAGATTGTTGCACACGATATTCGAACAGTCTTTCTAAACACAATTAAATAGACCGATTAAGAACCTTTATTTGTCACTGATCACATATACATTTGCACATACATGTCACAATGAAATTTGTCCTCTGCATTTAACCCATCCCTCTGGGGGGGAGCAGTGGGCGGCCGCCACTGGCACCCGGGGAGCTAGCGCTGGATGTCTCGCTCAGGGACACACCGTGTGGGTAGGCTGGGGATTTGATCCCGCACATTTCGTATACCATCCAGCTGTGCTATCAGGCTGCATGTTTAAACTGTGAGCCTAAAATAACTGAGAAAAAAGCAGGAATAAAATCAACAAAGCAGAATACCTATGAAACAACAATCATATAAAAATGTATGAAGCCTTGCTACAGTAACTGTAGCCAAAACAAACAAAAAATCTGATTCCGATATTCCAAATTTTCTATTTTATACAACAGAATTTTAAAGGCAGTTTAAAGGAAACGTGTCAAATGCTTTGACAAGTTCCTCAGGCTTTATTAAAACAATGAAAAATAATTTCTGTAAGTGGCAATCAGCCATCCTAATAAACAAATCACATTAGTGTCAGCAACAATAAGTGTGCTTTGTTTTTAACATTGTAGGAGTTTCTAGATTAGAAATGCCATTTAGACAGTCTCGGTTGGTGCAAAATTGGTACGCACATCAGAAACAGCTGAGAGAAGAAATTATTTGATCCGCTCAACTGGTGAAGTTAAATAATAAAAAGTGTTTTTGACAAGTTAATATAATATTTCTTCCAAATGTTTTGCAGCAAATAACTTAACTGTGACATTTAAACAAATGATTACTGGTAATATAAAAAAGAATTTCTCAACATTGCAATTTATTTTCAGACAAGTGTTAACATAGAGATCCGATACCAGCCGATGGATGGCACAGTGGGAGTTTGGAGTGACGGGGAGTTCCTGGATGTTCCTGATGACCGTGATGGGATGTTCTCCTTTGAAACAGACAGCTTGCTTTCTGGACATAGTCACGGATCCGGGACGTCCCCTGCACGATCCCTGCAAGGATCCATACCCACCTTTAGAAAGTAAGTCAAACATTCCAGTTATCTCCAAGAATTCACAGTGACTGAGCATGTGAAAAACTGCAGCTTCACCTCTGAATCTTAAGATGTGTTATTTTAATGGCGTTATTTTATTTTACTACTGAGGAGAACATTAGTTGAGATTAGCAGTTGGAACCAAAATTCACACACTGAAGAGGCTGCATGATGTCCAGATACAGTAGCATCTGTCCTTATTAATTTACAGGAACGCAAAATAAGCAGCCACACTAAGAGGGATATAGATGAAGTCTAGGTTTAGTGTGAAAAACTGTAATATTTTCTACCCTGTAAGATGCTCTTTGTCTCTGTGCTCTGGTGTTACTCTGGGTCTTCCTGTGTGGTTTGCTTGTTGTGTTTTTTTCTGAATAGTATATGAAATTGTCTGGTGGGTGGTATTGATTTACTGAGACTATCTGCACAGCCAGACCCATAAATCCATCAATACACTGGAAGTTGAATGGGCGTGTAAATAATTGTGTGAGTGTGTTTGTGTGACACATTGAATGCCTAAGTTGCACTGTCTTACAGCATAAAATTAAAAACTGGTAATAAGAGACTCAGCAGCCTGAGGAAAGCAAGTTGGCGAATCTAAGGTTTAGAGCATCCCACGGGTGTTACATAACAGATACAGTATTTGGATTTGGTCAACAAAGACAGAAGAAAGTTTTGCTGCGGAGAAATACTGTAAAGGGCTCGATAAATGTGGGGTGAAAGCAGTCGTTAAATGAATAAGGCTAAAACCTGTATTCAGCATATAGTAGAGGTATCTAACTATTATTTATGCTGTATTTCTTGTTGCATAAGCCTTTGTCCTTGCTTGGGGCACCTGTCATGTAGCTGCTGTGGTAGCAAAGAGCTGTCAGTCAGACTTTATAAGGCTGCTCCAGGGGCTTTGTCTTGTGGGGGAAAAAGTGAATGAGTAGCTGAGAAAATACAAATAATTTCCCAGCCAGCCAACAAATCCATCTCTAATCCACCTCACTCTAATAGCCTTGCCACTTCTCATCAGAACCTTTTATAGCCTGAATTATCAGCAGCTCAGTTTATCTGTGCTTGAGCAGTTTCTAGAATTATAGTTTGTAAAGATTTTTCATTGTATCCTGAATTCTGGTGCCAGTGGTATTGATCCAGATTTTGGAAGCACAGATTTGCTAGAGAAGCTGGCGTGACTTTCTGAATCCTCTAGGGAAGATGAGAAGGAGGAGAATAAATGGAAGAATGTGATATGTTTGGCTTCAAGGTGTATCCTCCACAGCCCGCTCCTGTTTCTTACACTGTTTGCTTTTACCTAATTGTCCTGTGTAGTTGTGTGTATCTGTTTATCACCGGCGGCATAAAGGTCATGTGTGCTTCCTACAGAAGAATCTCAACAATATGGTTTAGTATAGCTTTTTGAGGCATATTTGTTCTTGTTCATACCCTTAATTGGCTGAAATTGCATTCAGAGTTCGCCATCATACTGCAACAACCTCCCCTCTACCTCCCTTCACATCTCTAAGAGCGGGGGATGATTTATGACAGCGGCTGTAAAGCTTTTTGTGCTGCGACACTACAATGAGCCATCTTTGCAGGAGTTTTGTTATTCCTAATAAATAAATCAGCTGCTGTATGGTTGTAATGCCAGTAAACAAAAGCTGCTGAATAGATCTGTGAACATCAAATGCTGAAACAAGGAACAATGAGATGAAATGAGGATCCACATTTAAACAACATCCTACTAACACTGGCGCAGGGCTAATAGAACAGGTTTATTTCCCTTACAACAGTTTCGAAATGAATCAGCATTGCCCAACTGAAACATTTTCCTGTAAATGATCATTGTGTTTTCATAAATAATTAAATATGCTGAATTCATTTGCATAACATCACAAATCTGTGCTCAAAGGAGACAGTTCAGTAAGTGCAAAGGTTCTGTTAAAAGGATAATTTACTTGAGGATGTTTTGCTATATTTATTATGATTGTGAAATGAGTTTGTGGTTCATTTGTCAATTCATTTGTCAAAGAAACCACCAGTATCACACATTAATTAGTTACATCACACAGCAATATGATCCAGCTGTTGTGCAGTCTTTTATCCCTCTTGTCTTTATGTCAGTGGCTCAGTTTACTGCAGCTTTGAGTCCCTGTGGAAATATGTATACAGTAACAAACATGTCATTCATTTAAAGTATCAATGTACAGTATTAATCATAAATATATTATTTCTGCATTTCACTTATTGGACCACAATATTAAAGGCCAGTCTTGGGTCTTAGTTCTTTTGTAGCTGTTACTGCATGTCTGGACATCTACAGTAACCATTATATGAGTCTTATAGGTTCATCATACAAGTGATGCAATTACAATGACAATAGTGGCAGATTTACAATTTAAAATTTTGAATTTATTTTTTTGCTAACCATCTGCACCATGCTGCAAAATTTATACATTAAGTTTTTTGTACACAGATTAATTGAGCATGTCCAAGGAACTATCTGTCATTTACTAGTGCTTTTATGCACAATGCTGCATACACTGAGCCTCTTGGTATATTTTTATTAAGAACCTGGATTGGAACATTGTGACCTCAAATATATATATAAATTAGGAAACTCAGAAATATACTTTATACAGTCTTTACTTATTATATGAAATTATTGTACACTGTTGCAAGCTCCCAGCTTTGAAGTGCACAGTAAGCCCTTTTTAGCAAATGGAAAATCTTCAGATCAGTGAGTTGAGACATTGCTGACACCCTGCAATCACAAGCTTTGCAGAGTCTTGTTCAGCTTTTAGATCAAAGATGAATACTTAAAAAATAACTTTTCTATCTTCATTAAAAAATATATTTTAAATGTTGCAAGGGCTAAATTGTTTTTTTCTTAAGTTTTTGTAATTTACCATGGTTTTTTGGTTTTTTTTTTTAACTGAGATAAATGTTGGATTGAAGCAGTTGTTTTTTGAATCTTGTCTTTTCTCGTGTCCTCTCGAGAGACTGCTCTGTGTTTGTCAGCCCTATTGTTTTTTTTTTGTTTGTTTTTTTTGCTGCAGCGGTTCTTGTTCTTATCTTGCACGATAGTAAAGTGCGATTTTTTACACATTTTTCTTTTCTTTTTTTTTTTTTTTGGAAGTTGTGAAGAGAGAACAGACGATAACAACATGAAGAGATGTCTCTTGGGGTAAATCCCAGTTTCTGCGCCACCTGTGTGTTTGTCGTACAGGATTTGTAAAGTGTACGGATTTAGAGCAGCTGATTTTGTCATTAGTAATAATGATTAAGAAAACTAAATAAGGGAAATATCTTTAAAATAGACGTTCTCTCTCTGAAAACGTTCAAGCCAGTCTGAGCCATTGCATTGTCTAAAGATGTTTTTACAGCCCAGTTGATGCAATACCAGAGTAAAAAATGCAAGAGTGCTATTTTAAGTGAATATCAAATTTTCAAAAGTGTTGCATGTTCATAGAAAAAAACATTTTGCACTCTTTCTTCAGTTTCCTCTAATCATTTTGTTTTACATTCAGTTTGGATTATGTAGAATGTTTTCCTTTCCAGGATCATACATACAAACATTCTGTAATGTAAAGTGCAGGTAAATGCACACAGGCACAAAATAAACACACAACATGATGCTCAGATTTCTTTATGTTTTGTGTGCTTTATGTAGGGCATAGAAGCTCCGAATATTTTTTAATTTAGCTTTAAATCCTTTAAAGTCGTATAAGCTTCTAACAATTTGACACTAATGAGGGCAAAGTAATGAGCAAACAGTTCCAAAAATATGAAATACTGAGAACGGATGCTAATATCACAGAGAAGAACAATGTTGTATTTCATTCAGTTTGCTGTTGTCACTTTAACATAGAGGTTGAGTTTTTTGGAAAAATATGACTTGATGCTCTGAGCAGCAGAGGATGAAGTGGGATAAGGAAAGAAATAAAGGGGGAGATGGAGGGTTCCTTCTCTGTGTTATGTGGTGGATCACAAGGTCCTGGAAGCACAAAATTAGTGCATCTAATATCTAGTTCATGTGTGTGTTTGTGAGAGAGAGAGAGAGAATGAGAGATTGAGAGAGAGAACAGGTGTGCAGGGTATTTCATAAAGCCCCATTTAGCAAAGCCCCCGGAGCAGAACATGCAGAATATGTCAATGAATTATTGATCAATCCCAGGTTATTTTCTCTCTTCTCTTTATTGTTTGGTTTTCAGTTTTGTACAGTAGGTGAGTTCAACAAGATGAAGACACCACATGCAAATAGGCAAAACGCAATTAAACAAAGAAAACATCAGCACTCTGACAACAGATTCAGCACTATACAGTACATCACTTTTGAAACACCAGCAATTGATAGTAAATGCTACAAAAGCACATTTAAAAACACATTGGCCTACTTAAAAATTCATACTGTATGAGACTTACCAATTGGCCACAGTGGTATATTGTTATTTATTGAGCAAATCATTCAAAACAATTGTTGACTATGCCTGTAGGCGCACAGCTATACAAAGAGCTAAACACACTTCAATTAATGGTTTAATAAAGTTTGTCTTTGAACTGAAAAGTGAACAAAAAAAAAATCTAAGTATTAATAATTTATCTTGGAAACCTACACACACAAATCCACAAGTGAAAGGGTAAAAATAAATAACATGTGGCTCAGCAAACATTAGCAGCTTACCTAAAGTGTTGTATTGACAGCAGTAAGAAACAGGGCTCTTACAGAAGACCCTCCATCGAGGACATGGGGAATATATTTGCTTGGTCACAGCGGTGACAACATGGTGAATGTAACAATGTCAGCTAAAATAGTATACCACATTTGGACTTTTTGGAACTTGAGAAGATGGGAGGATAGCAGGCAGCACTAGCAATTTATTTCGAATAACAGCAGTATTCTCGCTGATATCAGCCCCTCAGCTGGGATCTGGTGATAACACTATCACAACTGTATCCCACTGTACTGTGAGGAGCAAAGTTAATTACAAAAATGTGTTTTAATGTCTGCGACAGAATGTTAGTTTTTAAAAGGAGTTTCTGATTGATCAAAATTGTATTTCTGCACATTCCTGCTGGTTGTATTTCATGGGGATCTTGTATTGACATTGACATACAGAGATTTGAAATCACCTTAGCTGCTCCTGCCTAATGGAGTAATTAAGATAAATAATTGTAGAGACCTCATTAAACACAAACTTAATTTTGTGTTTTTTTTTCATTATGTGAATAAATCGACAACAGATTTGAAATATAAAGGATTTCTCACCTCACAGAAAGAAGGTGCTTTGAAATTCAAATCACCATTGCTGCTCGTTGGTGCAAAATGCATTCTGGGAAGTCCACACAAATCCTCTTCCAAAGTATCCTCTGTAAAACAGGCAAACTGAGACAGTGACTCTGCTAATAGCGGTTGAATGTTTAACTGGAGGCAAAGCTAACCTTTGATACAGCAGATGTATGTAGTATGTCTTTGCACATCATGTTCATGTTTTGACTCCACACTACATCCACTGATGCTAGTTCAAAGCCAGTTTGTCATCCTCTGCTCCCTTTTCCACTGCTTCATGTGCACATCAAACATGAATTCAGAATTGTGAGGAACATGTTTTATTCACAGACTGAAACCCCAGTTTTGTGGAAGAGATGGAAATGAAGCTGCCAGGTACTGGCAGACAACCTTGGGAATAATTATGCTTCAGTTGGATCATTCAGCGTTTCTGCGATGTATACGTGTAACGACACCATTTATTCATGTTTTTGTGTATTATTGATTTACTCCCTGCCCCCCGCTGTCTATCTCTCTCTCATACACACATTATAGAGTTCATTTTCTGGTTTAAGCTCACATGTATATACATTTTTGACTTCTCTGCTTTTGAAATATGTAGTAGCTGGAATTGTAAACAAAAGTTTAGAGCTTCACATCTGATTGAGGGTTTTATGTGTGTGTTTTTATATGTAGTGCTATAGTACTGGTACTGTTCCAGTGACAAATATTCACTGATGCATTTATGGTCTATTTCATATCAAAGGTAAAGAAGGTAGGAGAAAACAACCCACTTCTCAAAAAGTTACTAATTCCTTATGTTTTCCTGTAAGGTTTGAAACTTAATGAGTTTTACCTGTAACCTTCTAAAATACAGTGTTCTTTTGCATATTTTCATTCCGCTAATTGGAAAGTGTATTTGTGAACCGTCTCTGCCTCCTCACTGACATCTTTGAAGGTTACATGTCATCATTAATTCTCCATAGAGGAGAGGGATGGCTTGTTAAGAAAGTTCAAACTTTAAAGGTTTATCTTTTCATGGTTTAAGATTTTCTTATTTTGAATTCAGACATGGCCGCCTGCTGAAAGCATTTTTCTCTGATGTTTTTCCCTCCCTCATATATAAACTCCACAAGGGAAAGAGTTTCAGATTAAAGGGAGTGAAATACAAGTAGGTATATTATTTGATGGCTAAACTTTTCAAATGACTTTCTTCTTTGCATTACATGTCAGTGTCTTGAATGACTAATGTCCTAAAGCAGCAAGAAAGTTTGTCCTCTCCACAAATGACAGCATTAGCTCTTTGTTCATTTCCTGTTTGTCTCTACTGTATCATGTCTATTAAAAGCAAAAGGTGTCAGGCCTTATTTCTACGGGCTTGTTTGGACTCTCATCATCTTTGGTGGTGTGTGGAGCCCCGCCCCTTCTTTCTTTCCCTCTTCTTCTTCTTTGTATCTCCAGCCTTGTAACTGCTTTCCTGCTTACTCCACTCTCTCTGTCAAACTGTTGTCAGCCTGGTTGGTCTATGTCAGCTTCTCCTTTAACCAGAAGAAGAAGATGGAAATATAGTTTAAACAAAAAGAAGCGATTGGATTGTTTGTGACTTGACCCCTCTGTGGAGCAGGGTTGTCTTTCCTGTGGTATGTATGGAAAACACTTTCTTTTGCTAACTTCTGAAATTGTAAGAGGACAAGAATAGTCTATAAACTCAAATAGGCGTAGCCAGCAGATGTCTTCATGTTAAGCCTCAAAGTAAAAAAATAATAATAATTTTAAGATTGTATCATTCTGCAATATCATTCTGCAAAATATAATTTCAGGAGCTGTAGTGTGCAAATGTTGCAGACTATGTTGTCAGCTTTGTTGCCAGTTAACCTTTTGTTCATCAAGTAATCAGTTACTTGTCAGTCAGTGAAGACATGTTGCATTTTCTTCCAAAGCCTTTTCGGGTGTCATGCATCAGTACAGAAAACTTTCCCATCAGCAGGAAATGCCATCAATTTGTGTTATAAACATGATAGAGGTTGGGAATCTAATAAACATATATTTAAATGTGTTTTACTGAATTTGACTGGAAAAGCGTCATATCTTTATTTTGATGAGTGGTTTGTTGTTTTTTTTGTTTTCATATTTCAGACAATGAACCTATCAGATGAAATGCCCTCTGTATTTTCCTAAACCCATCAATGTAGAAGGTTGACGCTCGGGCACTAGGGGAAAGATCAAAGGAGATATTAAACTCTGACACGCTCCACTCTCAATGCTTGAGAAAACAAAAGGAAAACCTTCCTATTCATTAATTTCCCGACATGTATCCATATCCGCAGCAAATTGGACGCTCACACTCATTTTTAATTATTAAGACCCCTCATTTGTCGTCCCGCTGATGACATCACAAGCTCTTTGTTGTTGCGGCGATATGTGATCCAGATAATATCAATGTGGAGATACTGGATACTCTTGTGATTGAGGGTCTGGCGAATTAGTGGTGCTGGTGGTGACTGAGGGGGTAATCCTACTGCAATTGAATGTCTAGCCAAGTTACAAAGATGTCCATGATAAATGAATGTTAAGGTTTTGGGTTGCGATTTGATTATGTCCGTGAGGAACCAGTAGGGTTTCCTACTGAAGTCAAGTTCAGCACTTAATTTTAATCACTCTGCTCGGAGGGTCTGTGTTGTCTGTGCTGGGGAACTAATTTAAGGAGACAAGGATATAGAGTCGGCAGATCTGAAGATGAATTAGTAGTTAATCAGACAAGTTTCATGTCACTTTCATGATATTCATTCCCTTTCCTCTCTCTTCCCATCTGCTTTCTCCTTCTCCTCCACCAGAGCAGGCAAGGGGGTTTTTTCAGCCATGAAGCTCGGAAAGATCAAGATCTCTAAAGACGATCACAAGAAAGGAGGTAAAACACCCAAGACAAGGCCTGATTTACCTCAAATTACTAATTATTAATTGTGGGCTACTCACAGATCACATCCCCAACACCACACACCTCCAACAAAACAAAACAAAACCAAAGCCAAATATTCACTTTAAAACGTTCTGTCTGTAAATTTCATTTTCAAAAATTGACGTTTAATTGATGTCAAGCCTTTAATTTTTAAATCACACTAAGCTTTAGGATTCATTACTGATAGGACAATACTACAAAGGATTAGTACTATTATTAATTGAAGTGTTAATATTTAATTGCTGATTTGTTTGATTGCAATTGTCCAGATGAGCCAGCAATCCTGGACATGGAGGACCTAGACAGGAAGGCGATTCGTCTTGCTGGAACGATGGAACCAGACACCATATCTCTGGCCTCTGTCACAGCCGTCACAACTAACGTCTCCAATAAGAGGTCTCATAATCTAATAAAAAGTTATCTCGCCTGGAAAGATGTTCTATTGGAATTTGTTTATGTGCCTGTTGTCTAACAGTGAATGTCAGTCTACAGTAGAAAATCACTGATTGTGTTGTTTGTCTTCAGGTCAAAGCCAGATATCAAGATGGAGCCAAGCTCTGGACGACCGGTGGATTATCAGGTTTGTTTGTGGTTGTTTATAAATGTTTGTCTATGCATTGTATTTGTAGAGGTTCTGTATATCTACACATACATGTGTATGTAGATTAAGAAGTGTGATTATCTGTGTGTTTTCTGCCTTTTTAATTGTAATGTTTTAGCCGCCTGTACATTTTTAATGTGATGCGTGTCGTGTGAAGGAAAAGAAGAAGTGTAACTGTAGTCTCGATGTTGGCACAAAATATGCTCACGACACGTTCACTATCTCCTTGGCCGGTTTAATTTGAAAACATAAACACAACAACACAATTGCCTTAGTGCAATTTGGGGAAATAGACTTCGCCCTCTCTTTCTCTCTCTGTTCCTCTACATCATCAAAGCCTAATTAAACCCGAGATATTGTTGGTTTTATCCTCACTGCTTGGAATCAGCAAAATTAGTGTTTGGGAAAGCTCCGGACAGATTGCCGTGGAACCGTCCTCAGAGTAATTACTGTAAAGTTGCGTGATTAATGATAATGGTATTGCTGCTGGTTGACTCACACTTTACAAAGAGTCAGTTTTGTTTAATCTTATGTGTTTGTCTTCCATCAGATCAGCATCACAGTGATCGAGGCTCGGCAGCTGATAGGCCTCAACATGGACCCTGTGGTGTGTGTGGAGATTGGAGATGACAAAAAGTACACGTCTATGAAGGAGTCCACCAGCTGCCCATACTATAATGAGGTGAGGCTTTTTAAAAACATTGAAAAGCACCACTGCGAGAAAGCTAAGATCCTGTTTTTCTGTAGTAAAAAATACTTTTTATATCTGAATGTCAGACTGGTAAATTATATTCTGGCCCACACTGAGGTTCTTCTGAGCTTTGTTGTTGATGGAGGTTGACAATAAAATTTAAACAAGTGGAGCCAGTTGGCAAAAACACTGTTGGTATTTTTCCTTGTCCTTGTACTGTATGTAATTTGCAATGTAAATCTAATTTCTGTAAGTAAAAATGTTAGTTCAAAGAGAGATGCCTTGAATAATAATGCTAACAATAACAGAATAATAACAGAATAATATAATAATATAATAGTATCAGTATCTCACGGTGCAGACTTTTTCTGAGCAGCTTCTGCTACTTGACATGACTTCGAAAAGATCCCGTTTTTTAGCTGAACTTTGTATTGGTATTTTCCAGTCCAGTAGTGACCGAAAAATCCATTTTAATGAGCATAATTTTTCTCTCCTCTGGCAGTATTTTGTCTTTGACTTCCATGTTCCTCCTCATGTCATGTTTGACAAGATCATCAAGCTCTCAGTAAGTAACGTCTAAAGCCTAAAGTGAGTACACATTACTGTACATTAAATAATAAACCACTTTTTCCCTATTGAAACATATGTAGGTGCGTGGTTGTGACATTTATTTTTTACATTTTTAAAATTTTGCACCAGAAAATTAGGATTAGATTCATTTAAAATCAACTTCCTAATGTACGTTGTGGTACATATTAAGGAGAATAAATCATGATGTTATAAAATTAATACAAGTCCTTATTACTTTGTAAAAGAAAAGAAGTATATATTTTACTGCAGTGTAACAATGATATAGGAAGTCTTTAATTAGGTCAACTGAAGAGCTATTAGAGTTACGGGCTTTATAGCTACACACCAATAAATAAATGTCTGTCCCTTCATAGTATCTGTGTGGTGCATTTTCAATAAACAGCCAACCAATATGACCTTTGTATTAATGTTTTCTTCTCGTTCCAACTACATAGGTTATTCATTCTAAAAACCTTCTCAGGAGTGGGACTTTGGTTGGCACCTTCAAGATGGATGTTGGGACTGTTTATTCTCAGCCTGGTAAACTACAAGCTGTAGCTTTGATAATAACTGCATGTTTAGTTTTAGTATATAACTAAACTATAGTATTTACTGTATAGTATATAGCATGTGTAGTATCTCTCTTAAATTAATTAAAATTTTAAATTATAAAATATAATTCATTGTTGGTTGTGTCATTTAAAGACAGACTGTCTGACTGATATCTGTTTCAGAACATCAGTTCTACCATAAATGGGCCATGCTTTCTGACCCAGATGACATCACAGTGGGATGTAAAGGATACATAAAGTGTGATATTGCTGTGGTCGGCAAGGGGGACAACATTAAGACCCCACACAAGGCCAACGAGACTGATGAAGATGATATAGAGGGGTAAAGAGCTTGGACTCCTGTGCCTATTTCAGATTAATTTAAGTTGATGTTGTGTTCGAGCAGAATTTTATGTGTTTTTATTTAAAAGATTTTCTTTTTAAAGTTTTTCTAAAAAGCCAAAGTTTCTGTTCTATTTGTTGTCAGGAACCTTCTGCTTCCAGAGGGAATCCCAGCGGAGAGGCAGTGGGCAAGGTTTTATGTGAAGATCTATCGTGCTGAGGGTCTCCCAAAAATGAACACTACCATCATGGCTAATGTGAAAAAAGCCTTCATAGGAGAAAACCGAGACCTGGTCGACCCCTATGTTCAAGTGCACTTCGCCGGCCAGAAAGTAACTCCCTGCACATCGTGCTCTCTGCTACTGTTTCCTAGTTTCTAGCAGCTGTTTGTCCTCTTTTAGGGATTATTACTACCCCACTAGGACACTATGGGTTCGACTGCGCCCACAAGTGTGGATATTTCTACTGTGAATTCATAAGGGCTTTAGCTGTGTTTCACATTTTCACATAAACAATTTTTTCAGACTTGTCATACATACAAACATTAAAACAAGCATATTGAAAATCCATTCCATACATAGAGCCCCTATAGTATAAAGGGAACAATAAACAAACAAAAGCAAAACCATAAATGTCACGTCCAACCCAAGTTTTGTTGTTGAACCTTACCACTAGTTAACTTTCAGTGTTTGAAATCCTGTCCCAGCCAGTGTTTATAGGATGTGAATGCAGTGTTATCCCATCTGTGGAGAATTAGCTATTAACTTAGCAAAGGGCCACAGCTACAGCTTGGTTAGCCATGATCTCTAAGTCCTCAGGGACCAGCCTGGACATAGCTCTACAAGGGGTAGGATCAATAACTGCGCCTCATTAAAAACACTCATCCTAAATTCACGTTTTTTGCCCTGTGGACAGGTCCAAAATAATGGATATGGCTGTGGGTGCTTGGGTAGCAGTTCAAATATTTTCAATAGTGTTTTTACAGTACATGCTCATCTTCACACTGACAATGTTATTAGTTGCTGAAAACCTTCCTTCAAGAACAGATCCTTTGCTAATTCAGATCTTGTTCTCTGCCAAAATGTAATAGAGCACATACTTTGCTGAGCTACAACAGAGGGAAAATAACACAAGGCATTTTGCACTAAAAGATACTGACAGCTACAAAATTTTTACATAAAACAAGGCCTGTAAAGTTTGTTCACATCTTTCATTGGATTCGGATTATGCAGGGATGAACAAGTAACAATTACAGAAAACTGAAACTCATTTGCTTTTGAAGCATGTCAGTATGTGTTTACTATAGACTCCCATTTGATCTTGAGCAAAGATTTTCCCAATTTCCCTTTTAATAGAATGGGTCTTTTAGTCCATAAGTTGATTATTAAACAATAATAATAAATTTTATTTATAAGTGCCTTTCATGACATTCAAGGCCACCGTACAGATAAAACTAAATAAGAGTATTGAATAAAACACAATAAACATTATATTATAAAGTTTGCATAATCATCTTTGTATGATCTATCTGATAATATTGTATATTCCTGCTCTGTGAATTCAATGTTATTCTTTCTCCAGGGGAAGACTTCAGTGCAGAAAAGCAGTTATGAACCAATCTGGAATGAGCAGGTCATCTTCACCGAGCTGTTCCCTCCACTTTGCAAACGCCTGAAAGTCCAAATACGAGACTCAGATAAGGTCAATGACGTTGCCATAGGGACACACTTTGTTGACCTACGCAAGATATCAAATGAAGGCGATAAAGGTAAGTCCAAACACATGGCAGGGTAGAAGCAGTTTGTCTTTTTTCAGCACTGATAAGCTGTCAGACTCATTAATTAGTTCACACTGCTTAACTTTTTATTATATTTAATAATTAGTTGTGCAAGATTTTGAATTAATCCACATATTGACCTGACCCCCTGTTAGTGGCTAATTTATTTTAATAATGTTCAAATGACAGTCAATATTAAGTTCTTATGTTAGCACATTTTAAACCAAAGTATGTGATCATTTGGAGAGAATATATATGTCTATATATGTATATGTTTTAGTTAGATTTTTTGTTCTTTTGTTTATTTATTTATTTTGTTTTTATATGGGGTTAAACTAACAGTCAAAAACATCTGTGTGTCGCTATACATGGCAACATGACCTATAAATTCCATAATATTTCTGTAAAACCTACAGAAATTCAGACACTTTTAATTTATACTACAAGGAAAACATAGTTATAGAACAGCCTACACTGTTTGGGTAGTGCAGTGGAGCACTGGCTGTTTATACATTTCAGGCTTGAAATAAATTGTCATAAGAGCTGTCAAATATTGGCAAAAGAAAGTGAATTCTAATAAACATGTGTCTTTCCTTTTTACCATTTTGCAGGGTTCCTGCCGACGCTGGGCCCAGCCTGGGTCAACATGTACGGTTCCACTCGGCAGTACACCCTGATGGACGAGCACCAGGACCTGAATGAAGGACTCGGAGAGGGCGTGTCCTTCAGAGCCCGTCTCTTGCTCTCAATTGCTGTGGAGGTCTTGGACACCACTTCACCTGAGATCATGAGCTCAACCGAGGTTCAGGTGGAGACAATCTCCAACATCTCAGAGGTGCTAAATTGATTTTTTTGTGCATTTCTTTCTGTTTAAAGTAATGATTTTATGAAATGTAAGAACTCGAGGAATAGAAAGCTATTTGACCTCTCCTGACACCACAATAAACATGGTAATATCACAATCCACTATTAAACTGGCGCGTAAAAAGTTAAGTGCCCATCAGGGAAATCAGAAGCATTAGACGTGGTGCTTCAGGTCGAGCTTGCCAGCTGGTCGACCTCTTGGCCGTTACGGTGTAAACAGCTCTCCTGAGAGCATCACTCATCCATGCCAGCATGACCTGTACCACATCTCAAGTACATCTTTCTGCTCTAAGAATGAGATTTGAGGATAAATACTATTTAAAGAAGGTCTTTAAAACTACGTTACAGGAGTTCAAGCTCGATACAGATTTCTTGAATCAGATTTTTTTGTGTTTGTGTTTCACATTTCTGCTTTTAAGTGGCATGTCTGAACACCACCGACGTACTAAACTGCTTGGATTCAAGTCAATTGAACATGTAATGTGAACATAACGAAAGTGTAATTTTGTTAATATATTAAGTGAGTTTATGGATCAAATGATTATTAGTTAAGTTTACCATATGTTGATTTGAAAAATGGTGGTGGATGGATATGTTGAATTTCGTGCCTTGATGGCCACTTTATAAAAACTAATGTAGCATTTAAATCCTAATCATGGGACATACTAGGCTGTGACAATGTACAAAAATTACTAGCCTGTATGGAGATTTTTTGCATGGACAACATATCCATCCGTGTCATTTCAGGCCAGAATCTTTGCAAAAGTAGACTGGTGTATTTTTGACAATATGTTTATACATCAGTTGTATTCAGGCCACAACTGACTAAAGCTGTATTGGCTGGGAAGGATTTTGTTTACTGGTTGCAAATAGTACTCAGTTTTAAAGTGCCGCTGACAATGATTAATGCGCAGTACCAGCCGCATGATAAATTAACTAAACTTCACAGGCCAAAGGATGTGGTGGAAATTAGTGCGCTTACAAATTTAATGTGTAAACTAATTGGCTCAGTAAGTCAGAGAAGAGACAGATACATTTTATGTGTGTAGTTAATTTTTAAGAAACTGCTCCTGTGGCAATTTTGCTACACACTACTGCATTATACATTAAAACGAATGCAGCTCTGAGTCCAATAAAATGTTTCAACATCTCTATTTCCCTTCTCCTCTCTCCATCAGAGTGCCACAGGGAAAATGGAGGAGTTCTTCCTCTTTGGTTCTTTTCTGGAGGCCACCATGATTGACAGAAAAATTGGTGACAAAGCAATTAGTTTTGAAATCACAATAGGTGAATAAAGCTTCTTCCTAGTCCTACTAATACTAACCTGCACCCCACATGTTAAAAGTATGAAGAGATATGTCACAATATACAACAATCAATATATACACCTTAACACACACCTTAACACCCTGGCACATGTTCTGCTATGTAACAGGTAACTATGGCAACCAGATAGATGGTGTAAGCAAGCCTTCATCAACAAAGAAGAAGAAGAAAGATAGCGAGAGCGAACAGGAGGAGAATGAGCTCATCCAGAACTCCAGTGAAGATGAAGCAGACGAGGACGGGGACCTGGTCTCAGTCTCTTCCACTCCTCTCATGAAGCCCGTCATCACCGATAGGTAAGAGGTTAAGCCAGAAAAATAATTAGAATCGTGGAATTACTTTCACTGAAAGAAGAAAATGAATTAGGTTCCATAAAATTGCTAGAATTAGTGCAATAAATATGAACAAGGTGCAGACTTTTTGCTGTGGTATTTAAATGATACCTTTTTCAAGTACTTTTACAATTAACTCTTTTCTTAAATCTTCCAAAGTTATTACTGTATTGAATATGACACTTTTTCATTGTTTGATATTGTTTTCTATTAAACAGGAACTACTTCCATCTTCCCTACTTTGAAAAGAAACCATGTGTCTACATTAAAAGCTGGTGGCAAGACCAAAGAAGACGACTCTACAACTCTAACATAATGGACAAAATTGGTGACAAGCTGGTTTGTATTCACATTTTTCCCAATGTGGACACGTCAGGTGGCTGGATGGGTTATACATGTGCTTTAATACAAATCATTGTAATAAGATAAGAATCACTTGCATAAATGCTCAAAACATTTGACGAAACAAAATAATAAAAAAATATATATATATTAAAAATAATAGTGATTTCAGATTGATTCAAGTTATCAATCATTTTACCTTTACAGTATACAGTACAGTATGTGTCTTGATTCACAATAAGAATACTGTTGCTAGTACACTGTATACTGTAGTGGTGCTAGAGGTGGCAGGATTAGTGGTAAACTCAACAATAATTTAACATTAAATGTCTTTTCCGTATTTAAAGTCATAAGTTAAAGTTGTAATCTCAGTTTCTGTTCTTATGCATTTAATCATCCTGCAGCAAGGTGGACCATGTCAGTGTTATATTATGATTTACATTACTGAATTGTATTATATTATTAGTGACTGATTACTTTTCAACTACCCTTTTAATGCTGATTGAGCCAAAATTATGACCAGCCAGTTTATTCTAAAACCGTACTTCATATTCTCTAAATACATCACCTGTATAATGTAAAATAGCCACAGGTGAAATTAAAGCTGAAAGACAAATAAAGTAAAGTTTAAACAGTCAAATAAAGCACAATAACAATTATTACTAAAGGTTAATGCTTCAGTAAATATACTTGCATTATTTACCACCACTGGTATGTGAAGACAAAGGACATTTCTAAAATTTGCTTTGAATATGAATATATGGGTATTAATAACCTCTGTGCTGAGCTCCAGTATTTTTTTGTATCCTGACAGGAAGAGGGTTTGAATGATGTTCAGGAGATCATTAAGACGGAGAAGGCTTTTCCAGAGCGCAGACTCAGAGGAGTGTTGGAGGAGCTTAGTGTCGGCTGCAGGCAAGCTACACAATAATATTAATTTGTCTCTCTTAAAGTGACAGTTTTAAAACAATAACAACTCCTTAAATTGGTATATATGTTGAATCTTGAAGGGGTTTTTTTTACATTAAAACTTATCATCTGCCCTCTGCAATTTTCATCAACCTGTCAGAGTGTAGCAGCTCTCCACAATAAAACGTTTGCAGTTATCATATCGAATAGGAAGCCACTCTTGTGTTTCAACCATTGTATTTTCCGTTTGTTTCCAGTCGGTTTGTGACTCTGGCTAATAAGGATGTGAACCAGGCAGGCAGAACCAAACTGGATCGAGAAAGACTCAAGTCCTGCATGAGAGAGATGGTAAGATGTATGGTTCTCAAATAGAGATACTGACATAAAAAGATGAAGCTGTGCTAACTGTGCAAAGTGACTAGTAATACCTTAGTACTGAAGACCATGCATGGAAATTAATACTGACTTTAATAGGCATTGCTTGAATAATTTGCTGCTATCTCATTTTGCAAAAAAGAATTAAGGAAAGAGGAAATGTGACAAGAATAAAAAATGCTCTGTTGGAAGACAATAGCACTGTAAAGTGTGATTTAGAAGTGGCTTAAAAAGAAAGGATTATATTTTGAATAATATCCAGCACTTGATCAGATATCTGCTTCTATGGTGCTGGTGAATTGTAAGTATGTGGATTCAATCTAAAAAGAGAGATAAAATATAGAGACTGTATTGCATACCTGTCTGTAGCTGCACTGCACAACTGTTTGTCAGTAAATATTAAAAGTAAAGAGCAAAACTATTGCGGGAGAACACAAAAAGAGGAAAAATATTTATGGTCATGGTTAAGAAAAAGAACTGGAGGCAAGAGTCAAGGTATACAATCGTTTGAAACGAAAACATTTTAAAGACGACCCACTTACTGTATCCTTTCAGTTCAACTGTATGTAAAAAGAAGTTATCGTGCGTGTGTTTAATATGAGTGTGTGTATAATAGTGAGACACACTGTTATGTTTCACACACCCTGTCCTCCTTGCAGGACAGCATGGGCCAGCAGGCCAAGCAAATTCGGACTCAAGTAAAGAAAAACACTGTCAGAGACAAACTCAAGCTGGCTCAGCACTTCTTGCAGAAGCTACGTTTCCTCGCTGATGAGGTACAGATCCAATTTTCTCTATCTGCATTCAGAATTCTGGTCATAGGTGCGGAATAAAAACAGAAAGAACAAGAAGTAATGAATTGCTCCTTTGTATTTATCATGTTTAGCCTCAGCACAGCATTCCAGATGTTTTCATCTGGATGATGACCAACAACAAGCGCATTGCTTACGCCCGTATTCCCTCCAAAGACATCCTGTATTCCATAGTTGATGAAGAAACCGGCAAGGACTGTGGTAAAGTCAAAGCTGTCTTTCTCAAGGTAAGATTTTTCCTTCCTGCTCCTCTCCTACTCAGACTTACATTAAAGGCACAGAGGAATAAGAATAATGAATCAAAAGTAAATCTCACGATGTAGATGTGGGCTGAGCAGTTGCAGGATCATTTCAGATTTTCTTATCGTTTACTGTGATGAGTCATGATAGTCAGGAAACCACACATTGTTGTGGATTATAGCAAAGTTTAATACTGAAAAGCATTGTAAGTCATCTGCCTAGTGGGAAGCTTAAAAATGGATGATATTAATAGCTATGGATTGGACCATATTGCAGTATTGTCTCCATATTGCTTAATGATGTATTTGTGGTGAGAATAGTGTAAAGAGAGGACACTGTATGCTGCTGTCCAAGCCACAAAGCAACAATCCACAGCAGGTTACTTTGCCAACTCCAGCATATTTCTTGTTAGCACTGTGTGTGTTTAACCACAGCTACCTGGTAAGAAGGGGTTCGGCCCGGCTGGCTGGACTGTTCAGGCTAAGCTGGAGTTGTATCTGTGGCTGGGTCTCAACAAGCAAAAGAAGGACTTCCTCAGTGGTCTGCCTAATGGTTTTGAAGAAATCAAAGCTGCTAAAATGGGCCCGGGTCTTCACGTTCTACCCCCTGTCAGCCTTGTCTACAATAGTAAGTATGTCTGAGAACTGGTCTGGAGTTAACAAGTCTTCATATTGTAACTCAACTCCTCATATTGTAACTCTCACTGAAGCGATAAAAATTATTGGGGTGCAGTGGAGGAACTATTTGGGCGTTAACTATTAGAATATAAATCTACATCACAAAGACCCCAAGCAGGTTTTGCACTTACTTCTTTTTCACTGTATAATTTAGCTTTTTTTATCACTAAGCTTTGCATTAGATTTTTTCTATATTTGCCATGAACTTCAAACACTAAAATCCATTACAGGGAAAACACAAACTAATCTAGGATGGGGCATTTTATGCTTTTTCTTTTTACTTTTCTAACTTTAATGTAAGATTCATACAAAGGGAATTAGTGTGTGATGTGTGTGTCCAACAGTGAAGCAGGTGTTTCAGCTGAGAGCACACATGTACCAGGCCCGCAGTCTGTTTGCCGCTGACAGCAGTGGCCTTTCAGACCCTTTTGCCCGAGTATTCTTCTCCACACACAGCCAGGTTACCGAGGTGAGGCCATCAGTGTGTGCAGGTGTGGAATGTATGTTTGTGCACTGAAATCGAACATATGAATGAATCTGTGTTTAAACTGAAGTAATGTGTTTGCCTCAGGTCCTGAGTGAGACTCTGTGCCCTACATGGGACCAGCTGCTCGTGTTTGATGATGTGGAGCTGTTTGGGGAGGCCAGTGAACTGAGAGACGACCCGCCAATCATTGTAGTTGAAATTTATGACCAGGACACTGTGGTAGGATCCTCCTCTACGTGAATGGATGCATCATAGAAGAACTGCTTGTTAAACACTTTGAAAGGAGTTAGTTTGCACTAATACAACTAAATGTGCTTTGCCTCTCCATCCCTCCTGTTTGACTATGTGTCCACCCCTATCTCACCGCACCCTGTTCGTCTCTCTGACCTGGTTCCTGCTGCCCTGCTAACTAATAACTAATAGAGTGTGAAATTATTACTACCTTAAAGCTTGTATATAATTAGACATCCTCATTTGAACTGGTAGCATGAATTACTTCATCTAGCTGTAGATGGAAAAGCGTGCATGTAGTACATTTTCTCTTTTCAGCAGTGGTGCAGTACAGAAAACCTTGTATTATATTGTTAAAAATTACTGGATGCACGTTGTTTTACAAGGTTTTTCTTTTTAGACTGCACAATTTTATCCTTTAACCATCCTAACCAATACTGACACCAAGTGACCGTCATGGGAACTGCACGTCCCGCACTTCTCTCTAACATTCTTTTAACGTTAGAAAGGAGTCTCTAACTCCCTTCCCTTGTCCCCTCACTGTCTCAACTACCTGCTATCACAATGTGGTGTTCAGGGTAAGGCAGAGTTCATAGGTCGGACGTTTGCCAAGCCCACCATCAAGATGTGCGACGAGCATTACGGCCCTCCAAGGTTCCCTCCACAGCTGGAATACTACCAGGTTTACAGAGGGAACTGCACTGCTGGGGAACTGCTGGCTGCCTTTGAGCTGCTGCAGGTAAAATATTCAAGAACGAACAAAAGTCAGCCACAGATTCATGTACACATGTGAAACCCCATTGAAAATAATTTGTGAGAGATTTCAATAGCAGTCTTTGCATTTTTATGTCTGTTTAAGAACACTGCTCAACATGCTTCCCAGTTCTTTTATCACCCCACCTGAATCATCCCATAATCTTTTACTTCCATGTGCCCTTTTACATTCCCGTTTCTCCTTGTTCCCTCTGCCACTATTCTCACCCTCTTTCTATGCACTAAATACTAATTTCTTGGTACATCACCTCTAAAATATCTATTTCGCCTGTCTTCTTCTCCTTCCTGTGCCTGTTCCTGCTGCCTGCAGATTCCTTTTGATTCAGAGGAGATTAGGCGAGCTCTGATCGCTGTCCATAACTTTGCTGTTCCTCAAATAAAGGTGCTCTTCTCATTCTCCTTTGATCTCAATCTGACTAACTCTTCAGCCATATCAGTGTTTGTACTGCAGTAAATGTCTTGATCCTATACCAGCTTGAGATTAACCTTTACTTTCAGTACTTAATACACATATTGATTTATTCATTTAAGAAATGTGATATTGTTGTAAATGTTACTCTTACATTTACATCCCCTCTCTGGTCTAAATAGGTTGGTCAGGGAGGTAAGGCCGACCTTCCTCCCCTTGAAGGACCGACTGACTCAGAGCACGGACCCATCCTCCCTGTGCCTTTAGGCATCCGACCTGTCTTAAGCCGTTACCGCATAGAGGTGAGATTTTGCCCACCTGCTCTAAAGCTCCAACGATCCATTTTGCTCGCTACTGCACTGCTTTTTTTTTCTGGTTCAGGTTTTGTTCTGGGGTTTAAGAGACCTGAAGAGGATCAATCTGGCTCAGGTGGATCGGCCTCGTGTTGATATAGAGTGTGCTGGCAGAGGTGTGCAGTCTGCCCTCATTCAGAACTATAAGAAAAACCCCAACTTTAACACACTGGTGAAATGGTTTGAGGTGGTGAGTGCAACTGTCCATTTGATTTCTAAACGACTAAAATGTTAATGTTAAACATGACATGCATTTCCTGATAATGAACATTAAACTTGAACTTGGTTTAATCTTGGCTTCAGGACCTTCCGGAAAATGAGCTCCTCCACCCTCCTCTCAACATCCGGGTGGTTGACTGCAGAGCCTTCGGCCGCTTTATCCTGGTGGGCTCCCATGCTGTCAGCAGCCTGAGACATTTCATCTACAGTGCACCAGACAAGCACTCCAACAACTGGGCCAGCGCAGGTACTAACAGCATGATATTCACTACAAGAGTCTAATAAGTGTAGGTGTGTATAGGTTTGGAGTAGCACTGTTGCCAAGGAAAAAATCTTCATTCAGATGCAAGATATCTGTTAAAAAGAGAGCGTATTGCTGTTATAAATTCCAAAACACATCAAGAGATTTTCAGAAAAAAATGCCGCAAAATGATCAAGATACAAGGACACTTGTTATTAATTAATGACAGGAAACTACAGTGTGAGTGCGTTTCTAGAAGCTGTCTGTTTCAGTTTCCATGTGTTTAAAACATTAGAAAACAAAAAGTACAAAAGCAGCTAAAATTTTTAGCTTATCTCCAGGTTTTCCTTATTTATATAGTAATGAATACTTGTGAATGTAATTATTTATAGACGTTTAAACCCTTTCTAAATACCAGTGTCTGGGGCTTTTCAAAGGTCTAGACAAGCACGACATTCTGCATATCTAAGAAGGGTTAGAGCAAATTACATTTAATTACATTTTGTCGAGCTTTGTCACTAAAGAATGAATTGTCATTCTTTATTAACTTTCCTGATTTCTGTGCTTGCTTTCTGCTTTGACCGCCTTTCCTATTCTCTATCCTCCTTCCTTCTGTTACCTTTTTCTCCATGTTGCGTGTCCTTGACTGTCCTGTCCTCTCCTGCCACCTGCTGCTGTCTCTGCCTCTTGGCCTCACTCCAGCTAAGCTAATGAATGGCTACATGGTCCTCACCAATGGCAGCTCTCAGCCTCGCTCCTCACCCAGCCTTTCCTCCCACACCCTCTCTCGCCCCGCAGGTGACATCCTCATCAACGTGGACACAGACCCTCTGATTCGAAAGATGGACACAGTTGTCAAGTTAGATGCTGTAAGGTTTTCTTTGCATTTCTACGCAGTAAAATTGAAAGTGTGTCTGTTTGTACATGTACATGGTGGGAGGAGCAGCACAGCTTTATGTCCAGTCCTGTATATGTGCCACTCCTACCTGCAGCATCCATAGTGTGTATTAACCCTTGTGTTGTTTTACCGTATGTAACATCCCCCTGTCATAGATGTCTGACGCTGTTGTAAAAGTTGACATGGTGAGTAATGCTTCCTGTAGAAATCTGGAAATAACCATTCGTGCTGGAGTTCACTGCTGTCTCATGAGTATGACTAAAGGTAATGATCTTTGCTATAATGTTTGTATTGTTTTAACAGTCTGAGGAAGAAAGTGACAAAAAGAAGAAGAAAAAGAAAAAGAAGGGTGGAGTGGAAGAAGAGGACGAGACAGATGAGCGTGTGCTGGACTGGTGGTCCAAATATTTTGCTTCAATAGAGACCCTGAAGGAGGTTTGGCTGTTGCTTGTAGACTAATTCTTTCCATTTACATCCACAGATGTTTTACTCAGCCTCACAGGATTGCCCTCAGTCTTGAAATCCTCTTAGACTAAAATATTTCTCTGTCTGTGTTTTCCAGACCCTCAGAGCCCAGGAGGCAGCTCAGGCTGAGGCAGAGGAGAGGGAGGACCTGGAGATAGCAGCAGAGGTCGCAGGTATTGAGCTCTACGAAATCAGCTGGGCTGCCTGCCAGCAAGCCTCACTCACTTCAGTCCTGTTTTGTTTTTCTTTTTTTGCGCATATTCTGACTATCTGTGTCAGCTTTTTGGATTGTTGAAGGAGCAGTTCTCCATTGTTTAAGTATTTAATGGAAAAAAGAAAATGCAGCTCCATTATGTTACATGTAACTCAGGGATACTCAATATTCAGGTCTTCCAGAGCCAGAGTTACAGTTACTGGCTCACTGTCACGTACACTACCAAATGCCTGGTATCAAAATAGTGGTGGCTAAGTGAACAAGACTATAGCAGGAAAAAGTTTTGCATGTGCTTCCTTTTCTCCATTTGTTTGATCCCCTGAATCCATCCTCCATCTATAGTTTGACAATGGTAGATCATAATATTCATATTCATGTTCATTTCTTACCTTAGTATGACCTCACATCTCTGTAACACACATGAAAGTTGGCTGCGAAAAAGCCAGGGCAGAGGTCTGTAGGTGTACCAACATGCTACAATAAGTGTGCTCAAATAGTAAATCCCAGTCAGACAGCAATGTGAATGCAATATAAACATTACTATAAAACTCATTAATAATTGATTGATGATAGCTTTGGATAATGTTTCTAACAATTACCTATCAGTGTTTCATTGTCTTCCCTCTTAAGGAGCAACTTGTTTCCAGTCTAGAAAGCATTGTTTCAGTTTTCTCTCGGGTTAAATGTTTGCCTGCTCAGTGTGCTCACAAACACTGCAGCGATGCCACACTGTCCTGATGTACACCGGTATTTATAAAACTATCTCTGATATACAGACCTGTCAGCTTTCATGTCAAGTGCCTTGTAAGTGTTGTGTGCAACCCCTCTTCATGACGCCAACCCTACTTTGTCCACCTCCACCTCCGCTCACCCTCCAATCAGATATCAAACCTGATGACCTTCTTCTGAAAGGCTCCAAGATGAAGAGCAAAGAGAAGAAGAGTTTGAAAGATAAGAAGAAGGGTCAGGCTGCAGATGGCTCTGAGAAACGCCGAGTTAAAGCAAAAGTGGATGAGCTAGTGGTGAGTGTCATTTTACACAGACAAAAATAAACCGATAATGTACACACACGCGTTTGATGTATTTATTTAATGGTGCAGGTGTACAACAAGGAACTGGAGGGAGAGTTTGGCAATTTTGAAGACTGGCTGCATACTTTTAACCTGTACAGAGGAAAAGCTGGGGATGATGATGAGCACGCTCTGGATGATGACAGAATCGTCGGAAGATTCAAAGTGAGAAAGCACTTAGACATAAAAAATAATTCACACTTGTAAACACTTCTGCTGTAACCAGATGTGTTCTGTGACGCAGGGATCCTTATGCATGTACAAGCTACCTCTGTCCGAGGAGATTACAAGGGAGGCGGGATTTGATCCGAACATGGGCATGTTCCAGAACATCCCACACAACGATCCGATCAACGTCCTTGTCCGGGTCTACGTGGTGAGGGTGAGTTACAGTTTAAATCTACTGTAAATTACTGTAAAAATAAACCCAAAGAAAATTATAATTATTATTTTTACACTTGTGTTGTTCTGCTTTTTTATTCGGTCGTCCTCAACATCAGGCTACAGATCTTCATCCTGCTGATATCAATGGTAAGGCTGATCCGTACATTGTCATCAAACTGGGAAAATCGGAGATTAAAGACAAAGAGAACTACATCTCTAAACAGCTGAATCCTGTATTTGGCAAGTAAGCAAAGAGAGATTTTCTAGTTTCTTGACATATGGTAGTAGTTCAAAAAAATGTCTGGCCAGAAATGTGTAAAGTGGAAGGGAAAAGAATTTGTCCAAATAATATTAGTATTTTATTACTCGTGCAAATGAATATTTATATTTTTGGTAGACAGTAGTGTATGTTTCCACTCTGCAAGAAGACCTAGTAATCAATGTCCATGTTCAGATCATTCGACATTGAGGCGACGTTCCCCATGGAGTCCATGCTAACAGTGTCTGTGTATGACTGGGACTTGGTTGGCACTGATGACCTCATCGGAGAGACGAAGATTGATCTGGAGAATCGTTTCTACAGCAAATACAGAGCTACCTGCGGCACTTCATCCACCTACTCCCTGTGAGCATTAGGGTGTCTTGTCCTTCGTCTTAGTCACTGGTTAATTTTAGCGTCACGTTGTGAAACTGTCCTTAATTTGACAGTCTTTAGTCTTTTATGTGAATATCCAAAGACCTCACATGTTCAGTGACCTCCGTGTAATTTATTGTTGTTAGCCATGGATACAACATTTGGCGAGACCCTATGAAACCCAGTCAGATCCTGGCTAAGCTCTGTAAGGATGGCAAGATCGATGGACCTCATTATGGGCCTGGAGGCAAAGTCAAAGTTGGGAATCGGATCTTCCATGGACCAACAGATATTGAAGATGAGAATGGTATGGCTAAATGTCAGTTATGACTTTGCAAAAACTTGTAATACCTTTTTAATTTAGCTGTATTTTTTTGTTCCAAGTCAGGTCTTTTGCTTTTGTTTTGCTCTTTGCTCGTCTTTAATTTGTGTCAAACCCTTAGGTCTGAAAAAGCAGACTGAGGAACATTTGGCCCTGACAGTGCTAAACCACTGGGAGGAGATCCCAAGGGTTGGGTGCAAGCTCGTCCCCGAGCACGTCGAGACCAGACCCCTGCTAAACCCTGACAAACCCGGCATCGAACAGGTAAGAAAGTCCTCCTCATCTCATATCACGAGACACATCTGAGTGATAGTTATTAAACTGAAGTGTTGCTTTAAAAGGGGCGTGTTGAGATGTGGGTGGACATGTTTCCCATGGACATGCCTGCTCCTGGACCTGCCATTGACATATCACCACGGAAACCAAAGAGGTATGCCTTGGCTGGAGCATTATGAATACATGTCTTTTTTATTATATAACTGAAAAAATAATATAATGAATTAAATTTATTCTAGAGAACTGTTTTCAATTCAAGAGCCTAAAGTGTTTCACTTTTTTTCAACAGAATATTTAGTTTTATTCCCAGGTTAAAACTGGTGAGTTTGTCTGACTAGTTAGCCCGCTAATTACTGTCAAACACAAGTCCAACTGTGTGTATGTGTTCCTCCCCCCCCTTACCAGATATGAGCTCAGGGTGATTATTTGGAATACAGACGAAGTAATACTGGAGGACGATGATTACTTCACTGGGGAAAAGTCCAGTGACATATTTGTCAGGGGGTAGGTACAGCGGGACGTGGTGACCAAGCCGTGTCCCGTGGGTGTGAGCTGCGTGTTTTTTGTGTTTTTTTGGCCGTTAACCATTTTTGTTTTGTTTTGTTTCCATTTTTCTTTGTGCGTGTTTGTGTCGTTTGTCCTTGTGTCTGTGGTGGGTCCTCTTTCTGTCTGTCTGTCTGTCTGTCTTTCTTTCTGTCATCCTCTCTCTCCTCTCGGGTCGATGCTCTGCTGGTGTCTAGCTTTGAGCTTCGTGTTGTTATTTGGAACACTGATGACGTAATTCTAGAGGACGATGCTTTCATGACAGGAGAGAAGATGTCTGACATCTATGTCAGGGGGTAAACACACGATCCCACTGCATGGCTCGTGCAACTACCTCCCTCCCTCTTCCTCCTGAACACCCTGTATTATTTCTGTTTCCCCACTTCCATACAGCACACAGCCTTGCTTGTCTTCAACTCTCCTATCTGCACGCAGAAATGAAATGGAAAACTAATTCAGCCAAGACCAAACCACACAGAACACTTATTCAGCACATTTATAACCATGCTGCATAGTTAATCTTACAGTTGGACCAATTTTAAGCTTTTTGATAACATGCTCAAGCTGAGACCTCAGGTTTGAAAAGGCAGCAGAATTTTCATGGCATATGCTCAGAGGAACATCTGCAATTCCATGATAAATGGGGAAACTCCATCTGCCAAGAAAAACATTATGATACAGTCCAAAGCTCCAGGACAGCTTCTAAATGAACCTTGTGGTGTGTCTTGACAAGATTGGCAGATTGGCAAAAGAGATTGTATGTTTTGGTGAATGTTTGTGGTTTGGTCCTGTGGTGCAGATTTTTTACTGCAAATTACTTTATATAAAAACTTTTGTAATATTGCGAAGTAAAATCTGTAAGATATTTGATCCTCTTGCATGGCTGTGCACATGCAAACAATATGCATGCCAGTATGTTGAAGCCTAGTCACAATACTGGACCTTCTTCATGGCAGACATTTTCATTTGTCGTGCTGTAAAGTTCAGTTTCAGTAGCTTCTTACGCAGTAAAATTGTCCCACTCTCCACCGTGACAAAGGATGTGATGTAGTTCTAACTGTTTGAATCCCAAATTGCAAACTATTTGAGAGTTTGTAACCTGACACTGTAACACTGTACAAAACAGAAAGCTAGATTAACACATTCACATCAATCAGCGTATGCATGCCTATATTTGTTAAATTAATTTGAATGGCTTGGATGGAAGGTGGAAGAAGTATTTGCATGGTGGTCATGTTATGGTAGTGTGACAGCATAACAAGCATAAATGACTCCCAGCAATGTAGTAAACAGTACATAATCCATTTAATGCCGTTATAACAATTTAATTACATGTGTGCTTTTCATTTCCTCACATGTAAAATGTCTACAATGAAAAATTTTCTGACATTTTCTTCTGCGTAAACCTGACTGTGTCACAGTTTGCGCAGCCCTCTCATTCCTGCATCTTTAACCAAACTCACTGTTCCTTCAGCTGACGTGGACTCACCTCAGCACGTCACTGTAACAAACAGGGTACCATCTTCAAACAACCCCTGAATGTGTGGAGGATATTGACTTATTTTAGAAATCACCTGGTGTCTGGAGATTGTAGAGGCAGATTGTGTCATTTACCAACAGTAAAGGTCGAACAGCTGGGGTTGTTTCTGATGGATCCAGTGCTGTGATACAGCAGTGATGATTCAGTTGTTTGGTCACATGAGATCAGGTGTGACAGTGTGTCCTCCATAGCCAAACTAAATCCAACTCATTCAGCGTTAATCGCAGCTTTACAGAGTCCAGTGCATCTCAGTTACCGAATCACAACACAGCGTGTTTTCTGTGCTGTGTTTTCAGTACAGAGAATGCAGTTTCTCTCCCACCCCTCCTGATTATATGAAGTCAGCCTCACTCAACTGTAAATGAAAGAGCTTCAGACGGACCTCACATGCTTCAAACCTCTGCTCTTTGCATCGAGGCAATCAGTCCGAAAAACAAATGGAATAATCCAAATGATTGTCATTTCAGCTTGTGTGCATGGCTTTAAAAATGAGTGTGTGAAGCTCCAACATCAAATCAGATTTTTATGGATCAATTAACAACATCTCAAACAGTATCACACACGCATGAATAAGGATCTGATTTGCGTTTTGGGGAGCCACACGATGTGTTTTAATTTTGACCTATTAGCATCATCTCTCTTGTTAGCAGACTGGTACATTTAACATTAACCAAATTATTCTGCAGTAACTTACAGACACTTGCAGTTTCTACATTTTAGAATGTAAAGGTGCATGACTGACAAAATCCAACTAGAAAAAGTATCATCTCATTTACCCATGATCCTAAAGGTCTCCTATCTCTGCGAGCCTTACCTGTCTGTGACCTTCCCACAGGTGGCTGAAAGGGCAGCAGGAGGACAAACAGGACACAGATGTCCACTATCACTCCTTGACCGGCGAGGGAAACTTTAATTGGCGCTTCGTCTACCCCTTCGATTACCTCATGGCTGAGGAGAAGATTGTCATCTCTAAGAAAGAGTCCATGTTCTCTTGGGATGAGACAGAATACAAGATTCCTCCTCGCCTCACGCTGCAGGTTTGGGACGCCGACCACTTTTCCGCTGATGACTTCCTCGGTAAGAAACTTGATTTGATTTAATTTGTTTTTATTTGTATTATTACTATCTTTATTTTCTCACTGCTTTGACCATAACGACTCCCAGGTGCAATTGAACTTGACCTGAATCGGTTCCCCCGTGGTGCTAAGACAGCTAAGCAGTGCTCGCTCGATATGATCCGAAATGAGCAGGAGCTTCCCACGATTTCCATCTTCAAACAAAAGAGAGTTAAAGGCTGGTGGCCCTTCATTGCCCGTGATGAAAATGACGAGATGGAGCTCACGGTATTACAGTCACGACACTAAAACATTTTTCTTTTATCCTTGATACCAGTTTTTTCTTAATTTATTTTGCTTGTTATACTGAATACTTTCATCTTTCTGTTCTGTTAAAAAATAAATCTAAAGTTTAAAATGTGAAAGGGGAATCACACAATATATAGACTATTGATCACAATTCAGGACTCATTTAATTTTTGTATTTTGTCATCATTTCAGGGTAAAGTTGAGGCCGAGCTTCACCTGGTGACAGCAGAAGAAGCAGAGAAAAATCCTGTAGGACTGGGACGAAATGAGCCAGATCCCCTGGAGAAACCAAAGTAAGATCTTGACTTTTGGTGTTTGTGGAGAATATGCAGAAGTACTTTGGAATCTAACTTACACACACACACACACACACACACTTGCTTCCCTGTTCAAAATTGAGGATGGTTGTGTGGATCGTGAAATTGCACAAATGCGAGAAAGTCTCCCTTAAATCTTCTCAGGAAAATCATGCTCACAGTGCAAAAACCAGCATTCAAAGGACAGAAATAAAAATCGCTAGTCTACATTGAAGATTTAATATTAGGAAGACGTGATTTGGTCTTTGGAGCTTTAGAGCTGCTTTCTGCACTGTCCAGATCCCATTGTTACACTTTCACACTCGTTTCTCCTCGTCCTACCATCTCTTCAACTGTTTCCCTCTGTCTCTCCCCTCCTTTATGTGTTTGACTCCTCTTCTCTTTGCCCTTTCCCCGTTTTTTGCCTACATATGCATTCCTTCCTTTCTACCTCCTCCCCCTCCTCCTCTACCTCCCCCCACAAAGTCGACCGGACACCAGTCTAATGTGGTTTCTGAGCCCTCTGAAGTCCATTCGTTACTTCATCTGGCACAACTACCGTTGGCTGATCCTCAAGATCCTGGGGCTGATGCTGCTGCTGCTTATGCTCGGACTCTTCCTCTACTCGATCCCCGGTTACCTGGTCAAGAAGATGCTGGGGGCCTGACGCGCTGGTAGCCTCCACCCCTCCTCGCCATCTCTGCTGTTTAACTACTTGCTTCCTGGCTTCTCCCGTCCTAACTGTAGCACCTTCTCTTCTGTGACGCAAAACTCAGTCTTTTTTTGTACTCTTGTCTTTACTCGCCACCTATCTCTCATCTGCCGTCTTCATAGTAGAATACTCACGTCTGTGTCTTGCCTTGAAAGTGTCTTTTATAAATCAGAATTAAAACATAGTGTCATAATGAATCTTAAAGTGACCAACTGTCTATTAAGGAAAAATGCTGTTTTTTGGGATAGACCAGTTAGGCAGTTGCAGTGCATCACTAGGTGGAGGCCGACAAAAGAGGACATTTAATTCCACTCTACCTGACCAAGTAACACCTCTAATCTGAATAATAAAGAGACAACAGACAATAGTTTGAATATCACATTACAACATTAATATCACATGTGAACAGAGCTATTTTTGGTGCACTGTAAATTGTATAGGTGAAAATAATTAAATGTATATTACAGTTTTATAGTTACAATTCTCTACATGTGCCTCAATAAAACTGATGAGTCTAAAAATCACATTTTATAAAATTCTAAATACATTTAAAACCAGCATATAACTCAAAACAGGGTGTATGTAAAACATTGTGTTTTAGAGACATGACATGAAACACAGATGTATTAGAGTAGGTTCAGCAATTAGCAATACTTTCTTGAATTGTAACTTAATGATTATAAAAATAATGTCAAAGACATTAAATGTTAAAGACCAGCTTTAGTTTATTTTATCGGATTCCATCCCCTTTTAAAGTCAAGTAAAAGCTTATTATTTATTCATTTATTCTACTTATGTGGTGAACTGTATGTTTGCTGCTCCTCTGAAAAAACACCTTGAGTTGTGCTAACTCAGTTTAAGGAATGAAGTGGAAAAGGAAGAACAGCTCACTCTTTACTTGACCTTTTAGTTTTTACCAAATGAAACGGCTAATTCCATAAAACTTTCATTCTAAATATTTGAAAATAAACTAATGATATGATAACGATATGTCTGTCCTGTAGATGCTGTATTTGAGTTGTAGGTCATCATCCATGTGTAGCACCATATGCATTGTGCATATGTTTTCTATTTTAAAGTTTTACTGTGTGATCTTTGTGTCTTTGGAAATGTACAAATTTGGGTTGTGTGCATGCTGTATTAAAATTATAATACTCATAAATGCAACGTGGAATATCAACTATTAATTACAGCTGTTTATCTCTTTTACTCCCCACCTCCTGTTGCTCTCCTTCCTCCATTCACCCTTCATCAACTCACTTCTCTACCCACCTGCATGCCTTCCCCACCAAATTCTTTATTTCTCCAAAACCTCCATCCCTGTCCTTCAGTCGCCCAGACACCACCTTCCTGTGGTTCCTGAGCCCACTGAAAGCCATCCGCTACCTGGTGTGCAACCGCTACAAGTGGCTAATCATCAAGATTGTGCTGGCCCTGCTGCTGCTCATCATGCTGGGCCTCTTCCTCTACAGCATGCCCGGCTACCTTGTCAAGAAACTGCTTGGGGCCTGAGAGGGTGTTGGGAGGTGAGGGAGGCGGGTAGCCAGCTAGAAGGATGGAGGGACGAACAAGTGGGCATGGGAATGGGGGAGGCACAAGAGGATAGATGCTGGCCCTGTTTATCCTGAGTGTGGCGTATGAAGTGTGTCATCCGCAGAAAGGGAGGCAAAGGGAAGGAAAGATGCTTTGCAGGTCCAAACGCATTATTTCTCCTCTCCAGTCCATTCCGATCTTCACGTACAGCTCAGACACCCCCCAAAATGAGAAACCACGCCTACACTTAATATTCAGTATCTAGACTTCGTCCTTGAACTGACTCAACAGCAATCGAATGCCACAAAGAAAAGCATTTTAAAAGTCATTTAATCAGCAAAGTGACACGACAGCGAATGTTTTGTCACGTTACGTTTCGTTAAACAGCATTTAATTTGCGTGTTTGTTAATTAAAGCTAATTGGGTTTGTGGTGTGTTGATTGCATGGACATTCATTTCAAGTGATGCTCTTACATGTCCCAGGTGCAATGCCTGTAGTTGATTTAGGTTGATGAGGAAGAATGCACCATAGTTTTGGCAACACATGGCTTTGCTCTGCTGACATACAGTATTTCTAAACACTATATACAATTGACTTCATAACTCACTATAATATAGACATTTAAAATCTTTATTACTGAGCACCAACTGTAACACCTCCAAGAGAATAAATATTGTAATTTCAACACTGTACAGCTGCTGCCCACAGGAGTCATAATTGAGAAGTACACTACCAAATTCTTACATTTGCTTACTGCATATACCGTGTGTTATAAAACATATAATAAATATTTAAATAGTGTTTAAAAATGCTATGTAGGACAGTAAAGCAAAGGTTTTTGTACTATTAGAGCTCTTGCAGTCTTTGCACACTACAGAAATAATGAAGATAAAATTAAAGAATTCTATTTTCCTAATGAAATTCAGTGAGACACAGAACAACATGTCTTTAAAAATCAATCCAATATTAACTAATAACCTTCAATGCAACCAAGCCAGACTTGGGTCTAACAGTATTTGCAATATATATATATATATCTTGTTTATATTTTGTTTCAACTCCACTTCTTACCTTTTAATTCATATACACACGTTACAAGCACAGTTGAGCCAGTTGTCTCGAATCCCTGATAAGTCAGTAAAATTGTGTAAATAGATTCACCGTCTGTGACAAGCACAAGCTGATTCAACCCTCACAGGAGAATAACGAAAGAAATTCAATATCCTTACATCAGGTATGATTAAAAGCAAAAGCAACAAATAGGTCGATGGAACCACTGTTTTATACTGAAATGTAGACGTATATGTGAATATGCATGTTATTGTTACAACTGACCACAGAGGTCGTGTGTGTGTTGGCATGACTTGTCCCTGCGGTTCCATACAAACCAAACCGCTCAACCTGTTGTCTCTTTTAATATTGCCGACAGTGCAAAGATGATTTTGTGGGAATATGATGAAAGTGCACTTGAGTGGAGTGTTAAAATGGGTCCAGGGTAATTCTCAAAACTCTGACCCAGTCTCCAAATCACATGTTTGCAGTGTCTCTTGTCCCAGTTTCAAATTTGCCTGTGCTTGACCTCGTTTGAGTTGCAGACTTTCTTTCGCAGATTACAGAGTTCCGGTTTGCACTAAAACTTGCCTGTTTTTATGACAAACGTGTGTTTATATGTCTGTTGAAATGTATACAATATTTATTATTTATTTATTGGTCTGTCGAGTTGAAAATAAACTGAAATGACAGCAGACTGATAGTCCTTTCTCTTAGTGTTCTAGGAAGTGGACTCTCCTATGTTACTTTAAGCGTCACTGCTTTCACTGTTTATTGTCTCATTTTGACTCTGTTCATCTCACTTCTGCCGAGTTTATCGCCTTTCAGTCTAAAACCGAACACTTTCTGTTCCCACTTCTAAACCCTAAACAGACATCTTGAGGTCTACTATCATTTGCTGTAAATACACGATTAACATGCATTAATTTCTCTGAGAGCTTCTGCTTTTAACTGACACTTCCAGCTCAATTTATCATCCGCGCTTGGGCTGAAGTTTCAACCTCTTTCATTCCTCAGATTTCAATTTGTACTTCAGCAAGTCTAATACACTTATAGTACATCACTCTTGTACATTACTAATTAATTAAACCCCATAAGCCTTTAGCGTTTCCATTTAAGTGTGTGTGTGGGGTGGGACTTAAACAGACACAAATGAACTTCCAATGATCTTCCGTCTTTTTTAATGTTGTTGTGAGGCACATTTTCCTTCATACTGCTCGGGACTGGGGTTTCATTTCTGAACCTCTCCATGCAGTCGTCCCAGCGACAGTGTGTCATGGCTCCTGAGCTCGGTGAGGACGGTGTGTGTCCTGGCCTGGAGGCACTACAAGCTTCACTGTGTGCTGCTGGTTCTTTCTCCTCTCTGCTCTCGGAGCTTAGCCATAATCTCTTGGGTTAAAGTACCACACACATTCTTTCTTTGTATGCCACAGACATTGTTGGGGACTTCTGATCAGCAGTAGAGTATAACAATTTTTACAATAGAGCTGTAAAAATAACAAATATGACCTTGATGTGATTGAATAAAGCTCTTATTATGTTGTCCAATAAAATTAATCTTTTCACAAATGCTCACATAACTTCACGCACATGTTCTGTTTCCAGTTCTGCTTACTGCTCCATGGTGATTAGGACGTCTCCATCTCTGTGCTGACCTGTCAGAGGATAACGTGTCGGATGTTAGACAGACAAGACAAATAAAAGCACAGATGGAGAGGCTCTTACCAGATTAGTTTTTTTGTTTGTATTTTAAAAAATGACACACATACTATTGAGTTGAGGGATTGCTGGAGTAGCATCCGCAGCTCTTTGTTCTGCTGCTTTAGATTCTCGGTCTCAGGGACGAGGTCAGCAATGTCTGTAAGGACCGCACTGGAATTACAGCAAAAAGAAATTTACTCATTCCAGACAGAGTTTTTCTGTGTGTGTGTGTCTGTGTGTGTTGGGGAGAGCGTTCTGATTGTTACTCACAGGTACTGTTTTAGTGTGTTCTCCGCTGCGTCCCACAGTCGGACTTTATCCTCAGGGATGATGTTGCCCATGCTCTCCCAGTAAGCTGCTTTCTCTGAACTACCCCAGGCTTCAAAATGCAACAAACTGCTCTGTTCGTGGGCTGAGCTCTGCCTTAAAAAGCACCAAGAGTGGAGGATTAGTATCACACAAGTATGGAGAAAGACAATCTCACCACTGTATCACATAATGTTGGTTTTTTAACATTCCAAGTAACAGCCACTCTATGTAGGAGGTGCTCCACACAATGACTGTAGAATACTGCAGGACTCATGAAGAGGTTTCAGTCATTTAAATTTTACCTGGACTTCACGTGTTGCTCGAGGAAACTTTTAAGAGCAGGCAGGACATTGTTATAATGGATGAGGTCAGAGGACAGACTAGTTGAAGAGCTGGTCCCTGCTGCCTCTGCCAGATCACTGGATGCACCCAGCTTACCACATTCATTGTGCATGTGGAGAAAACACAGATAAAAGACACAGAAATAAATTTTGTATTTACAATATTCGTGTTTCGGCTATAGTTGGCACAAACCTTATCTCTCTCCCTACATACCTCTGTCTGCTGTCGTTGGTACTCTAACAGGAAACGAGCCAACTTTGGCAAGTCGTCCTCTTCGATGCCTAAAGACTGGAAGATAAAACAACATGTCTGGAGTTTGATCATATTCAATGATACAGCTGTGTGTTACAACCGTGACGCTGCTGTAAAAAAAGCATGAGAAAAGAACATGAACTCACTGATATGAGATAACCCAGCTTCACAACAGCCTGTTCTTCTTCCTCCAGGGGAGCCAGCAGCTTCAGCTGTTCTTCCTCCATAAGGAAGCCCTGAAATGGGACGAGGGGAAACATTTAATTGAAGATACTTGTGACATAACTGCTTATTATTTCCCTGTGTGTTGCTGTGACTACCATTAACATTTACATCTTCAGCACGGGCATTTTATGAAAAATTTTAATCTTTGCCACATAAATATACTGTGGATGTCTAAACTTTTGAACTACCGTGCTGTTGTAAAAAAAAAAGTATGTGCTTAATAAACTCTTACTGTAAATAACTAAGATCTTGCACTTTCTCACCACTTCATTGCACAGCAGCTTCATGATTCTCTTCAGTGTCTCCATCGGCATCTTCTCTCCCTGCACCTCTGCACCACTCTCACCCTGCACTGTTGTTGCTTCCTTGTACATCTTTACGCTTCTGCTCTCAGCATTAGTCCCCACTGACCCCTGGCCGCACTGTCCAGTTTGAAGCTGGGAGGCACTTTGGATGGGATCATAATGCACCATGAATGCCGTAGGAGGGGGCTCCCAGGATAACCCAAGGTATTTGCATATCTGCGAGTCGATGTCCAAAGCTCGCTCTGCTAGTTTCTTGACCTCTGCATCAAGCATTAGCCACATCTCCTTGAACTTTTTGGCATTAGCGGCTGAAAAATGCCTGTGGGGAGGCAATAAAAAACAGGAGCAGAAGTCAAAAAGATTCAGGCATAAGAAGTCAACTAAGTAATATTACATTACGCGAGTGATACTTGAAGTTGATGACTCACTTGATTTTCTTTTGCATGTGTTCATATTGCTGGATGTCACGTTTGTAGCTCTCAGACAAATATTGGCTTTTCTTTGCAAACTGTTTCTTCTCATTGATGCACTTGTACTCTAGATTTTTTATCTTAATCTGGAGACTGAAGCACAAAGTCACGAAAAGTTAAAGAGAATGAATTAATCAACATTTGAATTTATAAGGGAGCTGGAGAGGGGCTTGAAAAACTAGATTTTTAGAACTTTAAAATAAATTAATAATTTTAAAAATTGTTATGAAAGTAAGCAAACTTCAGTTCACACATACCTCGTAGCCCTTTTCTTCATGTCAGTCAGATTGAACTTGCGTACATCTACTTCATTCTTTGCTCTAATCTTTTTTAGCTTTATCAACATGCTGGAGCCCTTAATGTTCTGATGATCTCTCTCCAGAACCTGCAGAGGTAACAATAGGACTCAGAGCATCCTCAAGTTTTTGTTTATGTTAAAAATGTGCATTTTTTTTTGTGCAAACCTGAAACTTTGAATTGTGTTCTAGCTCAGCGTTGTCACGTTTCTCCATACTGTCCAACATCAGATTATGAATTACTGATTCATATTCCTCCACCTTCTCTTTCCATTGTGTAACCCTCTCAAACTAAAAAAAAGATTAGATATGTCATATTAGCCATCTAAAAAAATATTCCGCTTAAGGTTAGATTTGCCCAGTTGTGTTTTATTGCAGGTATCCTGACCTCTTTGTGACAAAGGTCCCTCATGTATTCTTCCCAGTCAGTCTTGTCTCTTGTCAGTAAGGCTTCTCTGTTCAGCATATAAACGCTCTGCCAGCAAGACAAGGGCAACACTCAGTAAGACTGACAAGATTTACAGAATCAAGGCTTTATGGACATGTTATAAAATACAGTGCGTTAAAATGGTCACAATGATATGCAAACATTATGACATTTATCAGATATTATGTTTAACCTTATTTACATTAAAAACCTACGGTCCTACCTCCATCTGGGACAGCTCCTCCCTGTAGGCCTTTGTAAGGGTATGGATGTGCTCCTCCAACCTCTCTATTGACAGGTCCAACTCCTCTGCATGTTTCCTCAAGTCCTTCACAAATCGATCATCTCTAGCCTTCAGCTCCTGTTGAGACACAAAATGGAAAGTGATAAACAGATAGATAAACGATAGCTACAGAAAGATAATAGATAGCTAGATAGATAGAAACCTGTTGCAGTTCATTGATGAGTTTCTTCTTGTCTTCGATGACAACATTACACAGCTCTTGCTGGCTATTCAGAGCTTTCTGCAGCTCCTGAGGGATCCCCTCATTCGACCACCTTCTTCTGATTTCCTCCAATATTGCCTGACTAGACTTTGCATCATTTTCCACCTGCTCCATTCTATAAAAAAACGAAAGGAATAATGACATAATTTCATATTAGGCATTCATCAATGTATTCCCTGTGTAAGATTGGTTGATTTACTATTGGACACTGAACCTTTGATTTTTCACATTACCTAATTCTGTGAGCTTCTTCAAACTTGCTCCTCTGCAGCAACTCTTTTGCAATAACTGCAGTATAGGTGTTGGACGCCAGCACTGATAAATCTCTCTGCAGTCTACTTATCTCCTGAGGAGAGGTACGGCACAATAGGAAATATTAGTATCTTCTCAAAATAGGGCAATGTGCCAGCTAGATTTTAAATGAGAGTACAAGTCAAGAAATGACTTGCCGTCACTGTAATGACAATTTTGCCATTAACTACCCTTGACTAACACATTAATTCACATTACTTTTGTACACTGATGCTGAGATTATGTTACCAGGTATATGGAAAATCCAGACAGACAACAAAACATTTATTAGCAGGTAACAGTTGAGGGGAAAAGTTGCCGCCATCTCAGATCAAGTTAGTCAGGGTTTTGTTTTCTGGTGTGTTGGGTTTTTTTTTTTACTCCTGCATCTTTGCTATTAGAGCCTCATGGAGCAGCATTGACTGGAGTTGGCTGATCAAACCAAACCCACCTCTTCACTTTCCTCCAGCTGCTCCTCCTGAGCCTGGCTCCTCCAGGGCTCCTTCTCGTGCTGCTCAGCCAGCTCCACCCCGGGGAGTTCTGCCTTGTCCTCGTCCTTCGTGGAGCCCCTAAACAGAAATCAGACCAGCTAACGCTAACGTGTTACACCAGCTCATCGAGACTTTTCAGTCCCTGCTCCAGGATAACATACCTGTTAGCTAACGTTAGCTACGATAACTCATGTTTTTTAGTTAGAAGTAATGTTAGCTCACCTGTTTTTAGCCTCTTTATTTTCGGAAAACCCCGAAGCTTCAGTCGCCCCATCTGGATCCTTACCAGCTGTTTCCATAATCAGATTATTCCGTGTAAAAGTTATTCTCTTGAACACTAGAACGTCGTAGTAATTAGCTGAAGTAGGAAAAAGCAGCTGCTCTGTATCGCCGCTAACTGTTGCTATGACAACACAGCTACTATAAGGGAGACTCGTGCTGCCTTCAGGTCCTCCCGTAAAGTTCGAGACTCAAAGGTCACAATTAATCAGCAGGACTCGTGCAAGTCCATCAGTGACTATCAACCGGATCCTTCTTCAGCCGCACTTTGGATACGCATATTAAAATAAGCAAAGCTGCTGTTAAAATTATGAGACGATGAATTTACACACAGCAGCTCCTCCGTCCCCTCCCTGAAATATTACAGAACTCACAGATGAACTTCTAGTGCAGTTGGTTTTATTGCTCGGCTTGTTGCTGCCATCTAGCGGTGACATAATGCAGCAAACCCTCCGGGATGAGTGTGTCTGTGTGTGTTCAGTACCTGCAGTTACGTGAAAGCTTTGCACTTTATAGAATTTGAAAACCTATGAATGTCTATGACACTAACCTACAGGTACAGGTTCAAATATAACCTGCACTGTAAACACACGCAGTGGACAAAATAATGTAAACATCAAATGCAAATGGATCAATAATGTCATTGCAAACTTACACACCATAATCGTTGGAGTTATAATAAAAATAATTTGGTAGCTACAAAACCAAAAGGGTTAGGTTTTAAAAAGGATTTAAAGTTGAGACATCAGGTCTCAGGCCTGAAACATCCATGTTTTATTAGATGATAAACAAAACAGAAGTCATGGGTAAATTAAAGCCTAGTGATTAGTTGGAGTTATACTTACAGTAGAGGGACGTTTTTTGTTTGTTTGTTTTTTTTACATTTTCTGAAAAGAACAAAAGTATGATAAAGCATTTCCCATGCCCACGGTTATTGGTCTAATGGTGAGCCGCAAACCAGTGACACGTTTCTCAGCTTTGGTGACATTTTTGAATATTGACTTTAGGTGGCGCCACTGCCTAGTGATCAAAAGTCTACTCAGGTCCAATAAACCAATATCCATAAAGAGTTGTTGAAAAAAGGCATGTTTGAAAATTATGCAGAGTATTAGCCATATCTGTTTCATATATGTGCTGATCAAAAACAGGAACCCAGTGACTCACACGCACAGAATCTGGACTTTCTAATCGACACACGCTCTCCAGGCAAACGTCTTCTCAAGCTGATGGCATGATGGGGACTCTCTATACACGGGTCAGATGTTCCTGCCCTAAAGAGTGCCCCCCGTGTTTCCTGCCTGTGGGCAGCCTTCATGCTCACCCTCACCCCCCGTGGCACCTCGCCGCTCATTTTGCCTCAAGTGGCCTCAGTTTATTCTGAGCCACAAGGGATGTAAGTCATGTAGCAAAGGTTTCTGACATATGATCCAGCATCTGTGATGTCACCAACAGCTGACTTGTCATAAGACCTTTGTGAAAGGGGGAAATTAGAGGATGAATGAAGAGAAGGCCTTATTTTCAACAGACCCTTAGGAGAAAGGCCGAGTGCTTTCGCATCAAGCTGCTGAGATTACAAACTGAATGACTGCCATTAGAGAGTGATTCTATAATCTATCATAATACCATAAGCCAGGGATTGACAGACTTTGACCCTACTTGCAGGTGTATAATAAGCCCCATTCACTCTGCATATGCTCTGCGCGAGAGGGTGCATGTGTATGAGTGTGTCTGCTAATTCCTACCCCCAAAAGCATATGTTTACTCCCTGTTCAACAAAGCATCATATTCATTGCTGAGGGGTTGAGAGGTGCATAATCTAAGCCTGAACTTCAACCAGTTAACTGACAGCTTAGGGTGTTGGTGTTGGGATATTGTGCAACAATTTAAGTCCAAACTAACAGTTTCTTAATATCACCACAAGGAAGGAGGCATCCGCTGCTTCATTACATGGGATGCACTGAAAAAAAAAAACACAGAAAAGTGGAGAATGTTTGCAGACGGCAGAAAATTCAAAGGCATTTAGTCTAGAGGAGCCCATGACCTTGTCAAAGAAGAGCAAAACAGTCATTTTCAAGAAGCAGATTTAATAAATGAAAACAGAACGCCAGATTCAGAAACAACATAAAGAGCATCCCCCTGCTCTTCGAACAAATATGAAACATTCTGGCCTTGTCTGAAGGTAATTTGTGCAAAGAGAAGTATGTTTTCGCCATGTGCTGGAGCATTTGTTGCAAGCAGGCACAGCTTAACCCTGCTACCTCTGTATCTTCTGCCGCACAGTTTGAACCTTTAAATATTAAGAAAGAGTGAGGGACACTGACAAACACTGATGCAGATATATTGAGAGACAAAGAGGCTATTGCAAAAAAAAAAAAACTATTTGTGCTTTGCCTGGATAATTGTTATAGTAAATAATAATCTCAAGGTCTGTGCAGTGGGTGCCATTTTCCAGTCCAGTCTTTGTATCTCATCAGACAAGGTCTCAGGAAGGGTTTGTGTCATGTCCTAACCACTCAAACATCAACAATCCTCAGCTTTGCTGTCAGGCCCCAACAGTCCCGCTCTATTCGCTCCTGAGCGCTAAAGAAATCAGCCAATAGGGAAAACACACTGCAAAGGCTAACAGCTCAACCGTTTGAAAGTCTAGATTCATTAAAAGGTCAACTTTACTTCCATGACCGTGCATTCAAGGGAGACATTTCATCAATTTGTCAAAACATTTGACAATCGCTCTATCTGAAGGGGTTTTACTGGCTCACTTTCAGAAATTAATTAATAAACTGTTAAATCGTACAACTGTTGGAATTGACTTCCGTAATGGAACTTTGGTTTTCATAGCACGTTTTGTAGCTAAATTTGGTATGTAGATAATTAATTTAAAAATGTCTGCTGATGCACTTAAGGTAATGAATAATTGCATGTTTGGCTGTCACATTAAAAAGTAAGCTATGCAGCGTCCTCCTATGCCCCAGTGTCTAAAATAAAGTCACATTTCTGCAATTTTTAATTTTAAATTATATAACATTTTGTGAGTATCTCTAAACTATTCATTCTAGGGATACATTATTTCTTATATATGTTTTCTTACTTCTACGATGCACCTTGATCTTAAATTAGTGTCAACACAAAGCACATTTTCCACACTCCCACTTCCTGTAGAATTATTCTTTCGGTCATTTTTTATATCAAAGCTCTTTGTTAGTGGATTACTGTAGCTGTACAATCATTTTCCATGGCATTAGGCTACGATTAATGGTGGACTGGACTTTTTGCAGCACTGAAGTCAGTTCAGTGAGGACATAAGTCGGCTGCCTCCATCAAGTAACGTTTATCATAAACTGAGAAAAATTTATTGTATATGTGCTGTAGCTATGCAAAAATGGACGTTTGCGTGCACGCACATGTATGCACACAATAAAAAATTTTAAAATGTCAATGCCAATCTGTTTTGATCAAGTGTGTTAATGCAAGGTAAAACTGCATCAGTGTGCAAAGTCAAAGTGTATTTGTTTTATAGGCTAAAACTTATTCATTTATGTTATATATGTCAATGTGATAGAATGATCAAAGTTCATTTTAACAAGCCACATGGTAGAACATTAAAAAAGAGCTATGAAAATAAATTAAGTGCATTTACAAATATTGTCCAGTACAGTTTGGAGTTGCTTAACCTTAACGTAAGTATTTTCTTATGGTACTACTGTATGTCTTAGATGGAAATATTGCACTTGTTACAGTGATATATTTATACTATAGTTTAGGTTAATTAAGACATTATTAGAATATACTTCATGGTGCATTTATGTTAAGAAAAATATACCTACCACAACTCATAAGACATATAAAATACCAAAGCACAATTTGAATAATAATAGTTTGTAGACATTAACGCTCAGTAATTGAATATTCAGTTTATTCCTCCCTGAAGAAAAAGTCAAGACAATGTGACTTTTGTTTTCCTACTTCTTAAAAAAGTGCAGTTTCTGTGCAGACTTGCAGCCTATACATTTCATATTGGTTCATATTGCCTTCCAAACTGCCTGACAGATGCCGTCAGTTGATTAAATTGCACTAGTGTTTACATTAAATGCAAGAAAAGGGCCTCTGGCAGATAAATGTGAAAACAATCTTGCAGTTTCTGTACAATTAAGTCAAACATTTAAAAGAAAAGGAGGCTTTTAAAATCAGACCACCTGCAATATAAAAATGCTGCTTTCCTGTTCTTGTACAACAATAAAACACACATGTAACACACAGTTATTCTTTATACCTTTGGTCTATGCACTTAAAAAGTGTAAAGGTCTGGATGCAGGACTTTTATAGGTCTTTTACTTGTATTTTAGTCATATGACCATAAATCACTGAATCCTGTGGAGGTTTTTCCATGTGCACCACGGGTGCCTCAGGAGAGCATCGAGTCTTCACAGGAAAGCTGTCAGTGAGCTCTGGGCCGCACTTTACTATGCCGTAGTGCAAATGGCAAAAGGCCGTGTTTTCAGCCATTCTGCTGTGCACAAGCGGATCATATGACTCGGCATATCTGTAAGGCTCTTAGACCTGCTGCTGGTTAGCAGTGGCTGCGCTCCATAAGACCAAAAAGCCAAAGGAGTTTAACGGATGTGTTGCTGTGATTATTCGGCCAAGTATCTTTATCCCACATTTAGATTTGCAGCTAATGACGGAGGAAATGCTTCGTTGCAAGAAACACAAGGCCCCATAACCTGAGAACAAGGGGCCTTCCTGTGTCAAGAAACAGCTTTATGCACAATGCAGCATGGTCTCATTAGGCAAAATGTAAGTGCATGCACAGTGCTGGTTCTGGATAGTTGGTCCCAGTGGTATGAACTTTATTTAGTTCCTTTAAGTACCAATTCAACAGCATAAAATACTTTTAAATAAATATATAGTAAATATAAGCTCTTTATAATATGCAACTTGCACTGTTAAATTATTATTACACATACATTAACTGCATTTTAAAGTTGTGATGACAGTGTGGGAAAAAGGTAAAGTGATCATATATTCATGTGTGGTGCAATCAATCATAGTTTGCAAGATTCCCAAAGATTGTGGATAAAGAGGCCTCAATGTGCAGGGTGAATCTTTTAGGTTGCATGGGTAATATACGTTATACGGCACGTAATATATAATCACAACACAAATGCACTGACATGTAAGCAGCTTTTCCATGTGGAGAAAGGTTAAAAGTTCAGTTTTTAGATTTCTCCCCCATTCAAAATGAATAATTGGGCCAAATCATTAAAAGTACCTCATAACATAATGCAGACTCCACTATGACCTCAATAAAACAATCCACCCATAAACAATAACTACACATAGTACAATTATCACTTTTGGGTTACAACTTACAAACTGAGAAATTATATTCTAAAAAACAAAGCAGAACTCATGGCAGAGCTGCTGTATTGGATGGCATGAAATTCTACATGTGGCCAGTAAGTCGACATGGTGTTAAATATTTTTTCAAAGAGAATTGCATCTCATTTTATAAAGTCATTGTAGACTGAGGACAAAACTGTTTGTGACATGCCACAAAGTAGCTGTTATAATAATCTTATGGGCTAAAAAGAGCAATATCTCCCTATGAAATGTAGCAAAGTACAATTATAAAGTATTATAAAATGGAAACACTCAAAAACTCAAAGTACAGTCCTTGAGTAAATAATTCTTAGTTCCTTTCCACTTATTAAAGCTAAATTATCATCAGCACAAAACAGGCTGTACTTAAATTGCAGCACATGCACCTGCACAATGCTCGCGAGAAATTTTTGTATTCGGGCTTGTGTCTTCAATATGAAGGTTTACATTACTTCACAGCAAATGCATTTCTAATAGGCAAATTCATCAATTCAATGCTCGGCTCATAAAGGAGACTTCACGTCATAAACAGTCAGAAACCCTTAACGAATTAAGTTAAACATCACTGGGAAACGACAACAAAGCACATTAAAAGCTTTATGCAACCACAAAAAACAGTGACTGGAAAACAGGTAACATCACAGTGTGGTACTTTGGAGTGCTCTTACATTATGTGCGTTGTCTTTATTTACTCCCCCGCCCCACCCCACTGATGTGCACCCCCTCTTCTTACAGCGGATACATGTCAACACTAATGGACATCAAGTGCTTCCTTTTTGCAGCTCTCTTCTGGACATACATTAGAGCCAGAAAACCCATTTATCAACCCATAAATAGAGCACATACACACATTGGCTTACTTGCACACATACACACTTTCCAGCCACTCATTCTTTCTGTGGACGACCGTGTGTCTCAGTCTGCAGGATGCACTGAACAACATGAAGATTGTTAACGAGCTGAAGCGAAGGAGAGGCCTGAGTGAGGATCTGACGTTAGATTAACAAGGTACTGTGCAGAAACCCAAACCACCATATGATTAGTTTTTAAGATACAGATATACATTGATTCCAAGATGGGTCCCGCCTCATAGAAATCCAAAATATAAGATTAAACAAAATTCATAAAACAAAGAGGATGTTTAATCAGGTCAGTAAAAGGTTGACTCAAACAAAAAAAATCTGTGGAAAATGTAAGTAAATCTAGCTAAAATCTGAATTCTGTTTCTGCTGTAAACGCCCCCACACCATTAACTTCATTTTGAAAAGGTTTCACGCATATGAAAGCTAACGTTTATGTGCCCAAAATACATTTTGTGCATTAAAAATTCCAGTGCATTTCACTTTAAGAATAGTCTCTCGATCTTTGAAGTCCTTTAAATACTGATTGGCACCACATCCCTCTGACAGCTGGCTAAAACAGCTTTTGAGGGCTGTACATTCATTCGAGGTATGTCCAACGACAGACACAAGACAATAAGCCAAAGCGTCTCCCAGGTCGTCACATTCAGTGAACAAACACAGTTCTCCGTTTCAAAGATCATCTCTCTCCTCTTCAGTTCAGCTTGTCCTGAATGTTCATCAAGCTGCTGTACGACTTTGCTCGCTTGGCTGTAAAGAGAGAAATATGAGTTAAATTAGTGTTGTCTAATCATCAATATGTGCATTAATCATACTCTGAGAAATACCCAGAAGCTTATGATGAGTGAGACAAAGAAGCTAATAGGATCCTTGCTTATACAAAACCAAATGTATAGGCCTCGTGCAAGACCATTTCTCCGGTTTCCAAACCTTTCTTTCTTTAATGCGTGAAGTTTTCATGTATGGCTGCTCTAAATAAGATTCAACAAGCTTCATAACTGAAAAAAACTAGCTAGCTCCCTGGGCGTGTGTGGCCGCCCACAGCTCTCCCCACAGGGATGGGTTAATTGCACATGACAAATTTCATTGTAACATGTATGTTCAAATGTATATGTGCTCAGTGATGTATGAAGGTTCTTCCTCTTTATCTGTACATGTCACACAGGGACTAGGTCAAGGACTCTTGGTTTATACCAAAAAGAAATTCTGTTAAATACCTCATACGTGCTCCCTAACAAGTCTGTTCATATAAGCTCTTGAATAAAGTCCAGAGTGTACTTGACCATCCCGCTTTTTGTAAACTCTACACATTGTCCCAAAAATATGTCCACTTTCTCATTCATAGAAAACACCCATTGATCCTTCGAGGCACCCCTCATCCACCGACACAAAAAATAATCCGGTAACTTGGTCCATGATCCAGATGTGTGCCCACTAATCTTTGGAACACCCCTACCTCCTTCCTCCTCCATCCAATTCAAACGCCAATATCACAGTCAGTCCAAGCCCCACTGTTCACAAAGAGTGACTCAAACCCCCGTCAGACAAACTGTGTGTATGTGTGTATGTGACAATGGGGAATTAAGCTGGTTACTCACGGTGTATGAGCTTGCGTTTCTTTTGTTCTGAGTGAAGGAAGCTGCTCAAGTAGAAGATGATGGGCAGAAAGAGCATGAAGCTGGAGACAGCGATGATAGGCACCGTCTCCTTGTGGGGGACGTAACAATTAAAATCTGTACTCCACAATCTCCGGGTCATATTCATCTGAAACGAGGCAAACCACCAAATATAACTTTATTTTCACACTTAGGTTTATGTACTTAAATGTTCACTCTATCTACGGCCTCAGGGTTTGGGGTTTCTATGTCTTTCAGCCATTAGGACATAATGAGTGTGAATCCAACCATGAAAATTAATTGAGTGACCATCAGATGAAGACTTGGTTCCTTCAAATAGAAACGTTTATTATATTTTCATTTAAAAAAACATCAAAAACACATATTTTTCTTTGGACCTGATGTATTTTTTAATCCTTCAAGCTTCTTGATAAACCCTTTGAGCCTGACAAACATTTCCTGCAAATGTCATATTGTCTCCAGCTAAAGGTGGATCAACGTCACTCGACTAATTGCCTTTTAGCATTTGCAGATTTCTCTAAGGGCCGCTAATGCCTCTGTTCCCTCTGTTAAGGAGGCAGAATATCATACTTACTGCATCCTCTATGTCTATACACAGAGACTGATTCTTCTCCATTCGGCTGTAGAGCTCATTTAGGCCTTTGTATGAGCTGTTGCAGTTTTTGCATATCTCTGAATGATTCCCCTGTTAAAAACACAGAGAGAATTGAAACAGTCCGATGTTAAACTTCTGAACACAACTGTGCGATAGACATCAATGAGTGGATGACATACCTGCTTATACTTCTCAAAGCAGGTGAGCGTTTGGTTGAGTATGGCCATGAAGTAGAGTGTGCTGTTGGTCAGGCCCTGAAATTTGTCAGTGACACAATCTGCAAAACATGAAATAAACACAACGGCCAGCTAGGACTATTAATTCAATAAATGTGAACCAGACTGTTTTGATTTAGCCATACAATCATTATGACATTTAGCTTCTTTTTAATATAGGAAAGGAGAATCTAGAGACAAATTAGAAATAAAACAACCAGTCGATAACAGATTAATAAAAACTTTTTTCTGACAAAAATAGCCAAACTTTCTGGTTTATGTTTCTTAGTTGATGTGATTTGCTTTATCTGTAATAATAAACTTTGATAATGAACTAAATATTTTGGGTTGGGTTACTGGTTGGAAGATTCAAGCTATTTCATGGCACAAGTTTGCGTTCATAGATTTTCTAGGGGTGTTTTTTATTGAATTTGAATTGAATTTTTTATTGGCAGAAACATCTGAAAGAATATAACGAATACCATGATTGCTAGAGAGTCTCTCTAATAAGGTGAAGGTCAGATGTTTGATGTTTGCAACATTCAGAAGGTCTGCAGCTGATCTTCAATGAAAGCTACTGTACTACTAGATGACCCTGCACACTTGGTCAAATGCATACACAAGTATGTGTGAGTTAAGATGCACAAAATTAAAATATACAGTACAAAAACTCTGTTATAAACCTAAATGTCCTGCAAAAGACTTACGTTGACACTTTGATTTGGTCCACACATCTAGCGAGTTACTGTACAGGAGGTAAACCAGCATCAGTCGATCCATGCGCAGAAGGTTGTCTCTACAGCTCACATTTCCAGGACCCAGCTGAGGACAGACAAGCAAAGTTTAACACCCTCTCATGTAGAGATACGTGACCTGGCCAACGGATAAAACCACAATCTTTCTCATTACAAGTATCGTCCCTGATCTCACTTTGATCTTCTTTGCAATCTTTAAAAGTATTTTGGATCACATGAAAGTTTTATCTTAGATTATACCATTCAAAGATTTCACCAAATACAAGCAATTCTGGATGCAAATGTCCTGCAGTCAGTCAGGAAAGTGAAAACCGAAAGTGTCAGACTTTAGATTCCACCATCAAAAACATCCACAAACACAAGCAGAAAGTTCTAAAGCAGCTCCTGCACATTATTAAAAACCCAAAACATGCTTTTGACACATGACAACATGCAAATAACATTCACATGCAGTGAATCTGAAGAAACAGTGCTAAACATTCCCAAAAACTCTTATTTAAATACAGATTTTCACTTAAAAACATCACAACTAATTATTTAATTTGCCAGAACTCTGGCAACGAGAGTAACAAATAATATGACTATATACAAAAGCTTTCATAAGTGTTTGCATTCTGTGTGGTTTGAAATATCAGCTAGAAATTAACAAAGTATTGTGTTTCCTCAAAAGTCACCCGCCACATCACAAGACTTGGGAGTCATGGGACTAGTGCGCATAGACGGGGCCTTCGGTACCGGACAGAAACCCCGGACGATGGCCTGGATCCGAGCCCGTACCTCAGTCGAGATGTTGCTGTAGACGCTGACGAGGCCGCCGTAGCTGGAGAAACAGTTCTGACACACCTTGACGGGCCGAGCCGCAGGTACAAGGCAGTTGACATGGGCGACGTACCGCTGCCCGAACACGCCGAGCAGCTCGCTGCAGTAGTCGCTCATGTCCGGGTCTTCTGCGAACGACGACAGGAGGCTGAGGGGGACGAAGGAGTCCGAAGCGGACTTGGTGGTAGCCGGACTCAGAGACGGGCTCTGGGTCCGCTTGTCTGCCGGGTCAGAACCGGTAACGCTGACGCCGTCGCCGGACACGAGAGAGAAAATATTTACCACCAACAGAACGAAGCCGTTTTTGGAGGGAGGCATGGTTGAAATCGGAGATAACGAGTAGATATTTTTCGTGTTCTTCTTTCAGCCTTCAGAAGTCATGACTTCCTGTTGACGTCCGACGTGGTCATGTGACACCAGGCGATCTCGCGACAGTTCATCATCACGTGCGATAGTAAATGCAACTTTTCCCGTTACGTTAAAACTCTACAGTCACTTTTACACAACTGCTTATCGCTGCTACGTTTGCTGAAAGTGTAATATTGTTAATAAATTTCAATCTGATCGTCATGTCATAAGGTGAATTCACTCAATTCAAAATAGGATTTAACTGGATAAATCTAATGCAAAACGTTACATGGTTATTTTTTTTTTACATTTAGAGAAACTAGCGGAAATCGTATCTGTCCTGCTGCTCGTGTTTTCTCCCTCTGATAACGCGGCCGGTCCTCCTGGTCTCCGCATTATTTACCGGGTTTTGACACCGTGCAATTTTGCAATGTGCGCTCGGCTCCGAGCAAATCATCACGGAGTCAAGGTAAACGATCTGGGCTCCAATCCTGATTGTGATAATTGTCAAAAACCCCCTCGAATCAAGCCATCGCAGTCAATGGTCGTTAATGTGAAATTAGTGGCTCTTGATAACTCGCAGGCCGCATCAATTCCACAGTCATCAGAGCCTAATGAAAATAAGGGGGGAGAGACTGTGCACAGCATTAGCGGCCTATTCTGATCGCCTGTGCCCAGCTCCAGTGGTAAATGTGGATTCTGGCCCCTAATGCTCCTCTCACTGCACATGGCACCGGCAGCTCATTAACTCTTCTTCTCCTGACTAGAGTTCACCTAATTGTTCAGATGTTCCCAACTCCTTTATTATTTTCTAGTGTGTCTCTCAGAAAGAAGAAGTGATTACACCCTAAACCCTTTACGATGTGGCTGTTTTTAGCTTTTCTTTTTTTTTTGTGCAGTTATCCATTTTGTTATACCAGCTTAGAGAAAAGCATTTTTCCTATCATTATTATTTGTATTATTTTTAGTTATGCATGCGTTGATTAAAGGTATAGGCTTATTGAGTCTCAACCAGAACTGGTCACATCACACTGATGTGGACTAATCAGAAGAGCATCAAGTAAAATCCGCATATCATTACTGTTAGAGATGACCGTTATTGTCAGATGGCAGAAAATGCCTTCATTAGCATGTGATACATAGAGAAACCACAAAAAAAATCACTAATTAGCTCTGTAAATTAGATGATGCTGATGATGAGAGCACTTCAGGAGAAAGTCCAAGGAGCTCCTCTTGATTTGGAGCACACAACCACGCAATGAAGAAACTGGTCAGAAGATGATGTGTACCTATTTATTAATACTCAAGCACAGTAAGTCCTCAAGTCCTGCATTTAACAGCCTCCTTAAGTGACATCCTCATGCTGTATGAATATGTTTCCTGCAAGATACTTTATTATAACTTCTGCATGTTGTATAAGATGGTTAATGGTGCCTGTAAGAAGAGTCAATTTTCTGCAATATAAAAGACGATTTAAAACAGGCCAATGTACAGTTATTTACAGTTGCACTAGAAAAATGTGAGGGGCCAACAAGACAGTAAAATTCTTCTTTACATATCTTTTGTAGTTTGGACTTGCATCTCAGGTTTGTTCTTAGTGGACATTTTTACTTTTTTGATGTAAAAAAAATTAAACCAAAACATCTAAAAAGATCTAGAGTAAAATAAATCTAGTACTGTGCACACATTTTCTGAAAAATAACACACAGACACATTAGACACATGGACTAATTTTACATATAAAATCATTATCTGTAAAGTAAATGTAGCTGTAAGAAATTACATTTTATAAATATTTAGTTTACATCCTACCACTGTCGACAGAGGCCACAAAGACGCCACAAATGTACATAACTGTGACCATTTGTATGAAAATGTATACGATTTCCAAATCTAAACTGACCGTGCGCGTGTTCTCCCAATTTGGGATCTTTCTCTGCTAGTGAAAGTCTGAACCTGGACCATCACAAAGGGGTTAACTCCAACGGGTTCAGCCTCAAACTTGGCTCTTGGCGTGGGGAGAGAAAATAGCTGTAAAGTTATGCAGAAGTTATTCTTCATCCTTCGGGCCGTCCCTAATCCACCAAAAACCTCATTCTTTCATAGGAGAACTGTGCCTCCTTTCTTGTCCCCCCCTCTCTATACAACATAAAGTCAGACTGCATTTAATGGTTATGTCGGGATGGGAGAGGGGCTTTCTTCTTCCCCTTTTCTCCAGAATATTGCCCTTTTCGTCGTGTGAGTCTCCCAACCTGCAGGGACCCCCATATTCTTCCCTCCGCGTCTGACTCGAATCACAAACTAACCCTGATTTTCACCACTTTGCTGGGAATTGCAGGGAGTGATAATAGAGATTTCGCTTTCATTTTATACGCTTGACTTGGTTATTGTTGCCTTTCTCCTCTCCCGTGATTCTCCCCTTCTCCAGGGATTAGCCCTGACTTCGCCCGCTATACTGGCCGCCGAAGTGCCCCTGAGCCCCGGGATGACAATTGATGCAGATCAAGAGAGGCCTATTCTGCGCCTTTGAAAGGGGCCGATCTGAGTCGGGTTTAAATGAAGGAGTTTTAAAGGAAGAAACGGATGCTCCTCTGTTTTCCACCCAGTTCCCACAAATGAATGGTTAGGTCTTAGATTACAGTTATTGGAGCTTTTGTGGGATCATATTGTTGACAAAAATGTTTATGTAACTAGGTCCATATGCAGGTCACAAAGGGAGTCCAAACAATACTGGAATATTTAAAGTATTATATACTTTATGCAGCCACTTACAGTATGCAGAGCCTAGTTCAATGCGAGAGTCCATTTACTCAGATTTGGCACTTTCTGAGATACCTGCATCCTACCAATCAATTTCCATGTTTATCCATCACTATTTAAACCTCAGTTATATAACATTTTAGAGACAATTGTTTAATTTTTTTCACTACATCGCATTTAATAGTTTCAGGGTAAAACATAAACTGATAAACTACAATGTCGAAGAGTCAGACTTGCTTGTGTCACGTATTGTAAAGGGTGCACCCATGGGTCTGGAGCCCCTTGTCATATTTTACATGCTTTGAGGCAGTTTCCCAAAAACAGGAATTCTCCTCTGACTCTAATGGTTTCATTTAAATAGAAGAGGAAAAACTATGCTGGCTCACAACATTTTGGTTACAACTAGCTTCACTGTAGTAAAATGCTAAGAACACTTGCGCACAATTACTAACAATCTTAACATATATAATATGTTATTTCATATGATATTTTTCAGCTCAACTACTACATTTAATTTTACCTTCTAGTATTATCAGGTTACCAGGATCTTAACCTTAATATTTTTGCATTGCAATAACTTTAAGACTTTTGTATTGCAGGGAATTGATCAGACATATGAAATAAGGTAAAGGAGGAGATGGAGATGTTGACACCGGCAGTTTCACAGGTGTTTCAGGGCAGGTGTCATACACAATGCTGGAGTTTGAAGCATCCCGACCGAAGATCTGCTCATCAAAGAGCAGATTCAACGTATTTATTGTGTCTCCTCAAGTCAGGCATCTCTGCGGCGCTGTGAGAAGTTAATCATTGTTGATGGTGTGTTGTGCACTCTTCCGTGGGCCGGCTGGAGTTTTGCTGGGATCTCTCCTGTAAAGCTGTGCTCATGTAGTGGGGGATAATTACCAAAGAGGCAGCCGTCAGCAGCCACATAAAAGCCGCATTGACTTCCTCACTGCTGGTCGCCTGCAGGGGATGGTCCTGCTCCCTGCTCACCCTGCTCGCCCAGACCACTTCTCATCACTCCTGAGAGGCAGAGACGTCTTGTTCCATAACAAGACACAAAACTGACTTCTTTCAGCTCCAGTGAACTGGACATAAACCCCGACTGACAGCCTCCAGTGCCCAAACAGAACAGAGAGAGGACGGGTGGGCCAGGACAGAGGACAGGAGAGGGGTGGGGGCTGCACGGGGCTCACTAAAAGAAGTTGTTATTCACAGATGTTTGTCAAGTTGTTGTCTCACTGTAAGAAAATGTGTGATTTGACTCCACAGTCCTCCCCGAGTCACCTATCTCCTCTCACAGCTCAGCAATGAAAGCATGAAATGCTGTCAGTGTAATGAGCCGGGAGTGATTGTTTCTGACAAGCAACAAAACACATCGTCCCTCCCCTCAAATTAGTCCCCCAGGAGGGGGTGAGGTGAGAGGTTCATGTCCCAGGAGACGCATGGACAGGACAGCATGCCAGCATATAGCATGTGACTTTAGGCATCTTGTCTGTACTGGTGTGTTTTCTTTGCACTTTGCTGGTTCCAGTGATTTAGATGTTAAATGTTTGTAATGTGATTAAGACTGTAATAAAAGTCCAGCTACTTGATTTTCTTCCCTAAAAATGACTGCACTGATGTCATATATGGTACACTGTGTGATAAAGGATGTATTTTACCTGCTAATGATGGAAAAAGTAATGTTGGTAATAATAAACTACAATTAAGGGTTATAGTTAATTAATAAAAAGGTTAGTTAAAAAAACATTTAGCATTACACCACATTATGACCACTGGCAAATTTAATTGTTTTCTATTTGCAGTATTATATTGAATTATTACTTATTTTTCACAGTTTTGTGATAAACATTCCACAAAGTAAAATTGTTTACATTTTTTTAAAAATATGCATGTGCAGCCCAGTACAAATACATTTTTGTACTGACTGTAATTAAAACTAAAACTTTTTGTTAACATGAATGAGCATAAAATTTTCTTAGAGGTGTATTTCTTTTCTGACTTGTAGTAAAACATCCAGTTTGTCTGGCTGAAGCTTTACTAAACTTGTTTTGCAATTGTGTTGCAGCACTCAGGTCACCTGGTTAAGGTTAGAGAAAGATTGTGGTCTGGCTTAGCAAATAAAAATGTAACCACACAGGAGGGTCGAGCTCAGGTCTATGGTGTGACAGTCACTTTCTCTGACTAAATGTAGCAGTTTTTTCATTCAAACGAATTATTCATTGTTGTTCTTTAAAAAAACATACTCACATACTCGGTTTGTGGCAGTGGTGTTGTCTCATCTTTTACTGATGTCTTGTTGTTTATTAATGACATGGTATTACACAGACAGGTAGGGATTACCTCGCTCTGCAGGAACTATTAGGCATTATATGTGTCCCTTGTGTGTTCTCCACAAGGAACTAGTGCAACAAAACTGCAGCACAACTAGTGGACAAACTCTCCAATGAATTCCTTTACCAGCAAATTGAATCTAAAGCGTTTAAAAATATGATGGAGGGTTCAGAGCAGCAGTTTTGTGCACACTGCAGACACACCCTAGACACAGACACAAACAGAATACCAAATATTAGAGAATGATATAAAGCTACTGTGGGAAATTGAACATGCAGATTTAGAGAAATGACTCAGAAGATTTGCTCTGTGTGGTCATCATACACTATGTGTAATAGTCTAAGTGTAAATGCCAGATATTAATTTCTGTGGAGGATGCCATTAAGTGGAAGTTTAACAAACAGTAGGCTCCCAAAAGTATAGGTCAATATTTAAATTAATAAATTCAATGGAAGACAATTCTGTGTAAAAGTCTAAAATTAGGTGTTAAGTTTAAGTCTGTCTCTAATGTTTTACATGTAAATAAAGAAACTTAACACTGAATTAGATGTTTGTACAAGCACAGGAGCTGTGTTACATCCCCGTGTTATATTATTCATAGTGGGCCAGGGTTTGAATAGCCAGTTAGACTGGGAAGAAAAGGCAGTTAGCTAGTCAGTTAGCAAGGGGTTAGCTTTAAAGCAAGCCCTGATTTGTGAACGAGAGTGGGAGGAGTGGTGGAGAGCTTGGCGTTCAGGAAAACCTCTCCTGGGCCAGAAGAAAAGGATTTGGCCCAGATGCAGGCAGCGATGTTAACTTTGAGTGGCCCCTGTGGCTCAAGCTCAGTACCCCCTCCTTCTTACTTCCCAAGCCCCCTGGTTGCCTTTGCATGACATCATCCCCAAACTATGCCCCCCATACCCATGTGAATCTGAGCTGTCACAATCGGCGGCCACCCCTCCACCCCCCATTAAACTGTACTGCACCGCAAACCCATACGTTTCTTTTTCTCCCCCCTTTCCCTCTCTCCCTCTCTTCTTCTACAACCAATCTCCTCCCTTCTTCTTCTTTTTTAACCCCCAGAAAGGCATTGTTTGAGTCAGGGCTTGATCAAAAAACTGTTGCCCGCCAACCACAGGGCTTTCTGTAAATTCAATAAGGCCACCTTAAAGATTTTCCTAATTAATGGATGACATCTTTGGCTGGAGGAGAGGCGAGGCATTCTGCTCCAGCTCGCTCTTTGTTCGCCTCCTAATTAACTTTCCTAGGTCACTCAGGTCCCCGCAACCTGAGAGTGAAGAGCCCCCATTGAGGAGGGAGTTGTAAACTTACTTTTTTTTGCCTCGGCACTTAAAAGGGGAAAGCAACTATAGGGAACAGAAAATATCCTATTTAAGTCCTTTGTGAGTGAACTGCTTGCACATGTTCCAATAAAGGAAGTCTTCTAAATAAGCTGCCATGTTGCTCTCCGCTCCCCCTTTTTCTCCCTTATCCCACCTCTTTCACTCTCAGCTCCACAGAAAGGTTATGAATGATAGCTCTGGGTTGAGGGGGGTAAAGGGCCAAAGGACAGCATCTGGGCATTGTGGAATTGTGAGCATCTGAAACTTTGAGGGAATTTGAGGATGGGAAAGCACTGAGCTGCCGGGTGGTGGGGTTGATGATTGAGAAAATGTGGTGAATATTTAAAAAAAAAAAAAAAAGTGCTTCATTGCCCTCATCATTGTTTGGGTGTTTCTAAAGGATGCCATGTCTCCCAGCTGCTTTCATCATCTTTATCTTTTAAAGATAACAGTCCCACAGAAACACATATGAAAGACCTTCCTATAACACCATCATTTGTTGTCATCTACATTTCTTTACTTAGAACTGGACACAGATAGAGCCGCCATGCTGCGTATTGTCATTTTTTTCAGGTTGTAACCACTTCATATGTCACTCAATCATCCGATTTTTACAGCTGTAACAAAGAAAGTTGGATGTTGCACCACAAAATGTTCTCCTCTATCTCTCACTGATTATATTCTTCCTGGCAGTAGAGCCGGTGAGCCGTACAAATACTTTGCTTCTACCGTGAGTTTCTCACATGCTGCATTCTTAACATCTGACATTTGGTCTATTTATCCCCGATCATATACTTTCCTCTTCCACACCCACAGTAATTACAAATCTAATTCAAGAATCAAGTGTATGATGGTAGGAACTTTCTGAGCATCCTTGGGGGGAACACCAAACTATCATCTGATGACATACAGGCAGTGAAAACTGGGGGCCATAGAACATGCACAATAGTGGATGTTGTATGGCCCAGTTTTAAAAATGGTGTATGTGTTCTGAAGTTCCAGCACACATGTTAATGTTACCACCACTGCAGCTATATGGCTGTGACTTTATCCAAATTCCAAACAAAAGCGTATGTGAAGTGAATAGGTGTGAGTACTTTTTGACCCGAATGTATTATGCAGGTCGACTTTATTATAAAACTGTGTACACAGGACAAAAAGTATTCCTGGTCATAAACAAATTTAAATTCATGAGTAAAATTTTCTGCAATACTCCCTATTAATGTTAAACTACTGAGTCAAAATTATACAAACTTGTTTTTTTTCTTCCTAAATTATTTGGATTTATTATAATTTATCTCCCACTGTAATAGACACAAAGAATTTTGGTTCGGAAGCAGAACAATTCAACATTCTCACTGTCTACCGACTACCTATCACACACACACACACACGCAGAGCTGCATCTCACAATTTTTGCTCCAGTCTGAATACGAACAGAGTCACACGCCCACATTAATCAATGATTCTCCAGTCCCCTGTGTGTCTGGATGCCTGAGTGCGTATTAGGACCCACGAGGTGATTGTGAGGCTTCTGATGACAGCCCCTACGCTGAGCCGAGTTAATGAATAGTAGAAACTGTGACCCCAGACTGTGACTGTTGAACCTGACTTGTGGAGCCAGCCAGATAACGTCAGGAGAAATGGGTCAGAACCAAAACTGACATATAGACGGAGCCAGACAAACAGAAGACTGACAATAAGAGTGATTCCAGACGAAGCGCTGCAGTGGAAGGAGCTGATGACGTCCATTCTGTGGGTAATCTGTCTGACAGCCGCAAGCATTCTTCACACTTGTGCTGCTTTTTAAACCGTCTTTTAGACACAGTTAATTTTAAATGTGTGTTTGCATGGATGTTACATATGCATATATAAAACTCTCCTACTCTGCCACTGATGGGCAGCAACTTTAATCTGGCTTAAAAAAAACTCTGTTCTGTTTTCTCAAGCATTTTTTGACCCTCACAACTAAGACTGGAAGCCAGTCTTATTCCGGTTTGGAACTTTCCTAAGTTAAATATAAGTTAAAACCTTCATAGCACACTGACTATTTATCAAACTCCTTTACTTCTGAAAAAAGAAAATGTATAATAGATTCTCTCCTCAGACACATTCCCCAGCTCATCATAAGGTTTTCATTGGCCAGATAAGATATACAATCTCTCCAATATGTCTTAGTTAGACGTGCCCAGAAAACCTCCCATGGAAGATGCTTAGGAGGATCCTGATGAGAGGCCGGGACCACATCAGCCGTCTCCTTCTGAGACTAAGGTGCCGTTCCTCTACTGTGAGCTCTCTACAGATGTTCAAACTCTAGACCCTGTTTTTAAAGCTGAGCCCTGCCACTGTTTGGAAGAAGCTCATTTCACACGCTTGTATTCCTGATGTCACTTCTTTCACTGCGAAAAGCTCATGGCTAGAAGTAAAGGGTGGACATAAGATGGAATGTTGAGAGTTTTGTCTTGAAGCTCCGACTTCAGGACAGCGATTGCACCATTTCACTTGAAAAAACACTCAATTTTACCTTTAATCTTGAACGAGAACCTAAAAAGCCCCAGTGCATGCTGAAGCTCACAGTCTAATATAACCAACAGAACAAGATCATCTGCAAAACGCAGAGACCCAAACCGGACACTCACCTCCCCAACGATTTAACTTGAGATCCCGTCAATCAAAATCAAGATCAGTGACATGGAATAACTCTGATTGCAGAAAATATGGACACAACTTTTGCTTATACAAAGGCTGCATGGCCCTTACCATCAGCCCCAGCACTCCATACTTCTGCAAGACACCCAGATACCCTGGCATAGGTTGTACTATGGAGGCTGAGCAGCGTGATATCCCTACAACTAGATTAGATTAAATTATTTTTGTGGTGTTATTATACCTTATTAATGTTCCTTGATTCTCTGTACAAAAGTCCAAAGTGAGATTACTCAGTTAATGATTGTATCAAGAGAACTCGAATGTGAATGACAATCTTTTTAGCATGTTTTTCTTTTTGGTTGTGGGGCGACTGTAGCTCAGTTGGACCAAAGGGTCAGTGGTTTGATCTCCAGTCTCTCCATGCTACATGTCGAAGTGTCACAAAAACACACCAGTAACCAGGGCACAGTAGCACAGTAATCCCCAATGTGTCCTATTCATTACTTACACCTCTATCCCTTGTACAAAAACGAATTCATAACGTATTTGAAGTTTCATGCCAATTTGTCTCCTTACTTGTTGTTTTTGTCATCTTCATAATAAATACAAGGTCATTCGGCACTGACAACAACACATTCAGTTCATCTACAATTCTTGTCAACAAAGTCACCGCTGCATGACTGAAACCTACTTTTTTATAACTCTAGCAAATCCTGGCACTTTCACACACCACAGGCAGAATATTAAATGAACTACAGATACATTGATCACATTGCAAGCTTCTTGGCTCTCACATGTTTGTCTTTGCGGTGTGAACAGACTAAGCCTCTCTACTCAGCTGTCATAATTTGTTAACGAGTCTTTTCAGGGAGGGAAAAAAGAAAAGGAGAAGACAGAAAAAAAGAAAAGAAGGCTCTTCACAAGTGACTGAAAGCAAGGGTCCATCCAGAGAGGGAACCCAGGGGCGACATCAGACCGATTTTAGACCAGCCCGTGATGGCATCTCTGTATATTTTAATATTAATGACCCCAGCCGCAAAGCCGGGTCTAAGCCTCCAACAGGTGCCCCAGCCCCACTCGAGTCTGAAAACCCAGGATCATTCAACATCCCACTATCCACCACCACCGGGCAATAAAGACTGCAAATGAAGAGGATGAAGGCAAAGAGGAGAAAAAAAAGACATAAAGAGTAGAAGGGGAGTTAGAGAGTCAGCCATCTCTGGCAAATAAGTTTTTGAGTCACTTTCCCCAGCTGAAACACGGGTCGATATTTTTCCCCCCCTTGAGAAAGAGATTGACTTTTGTTTGGAGTTTGTGAGAAGTGGGAATCAGAAGCGGGACAATGGGACTCCCCACGGTGAGAGGCTGAGAGGAGCCATCTCAAATCAGTCAGCCAGGGGACTGACTAATCCGTCCATTGTCCCTCCCCAGCCACCGGCCGCACATCAACACATTCGCCCCCCATTGTCCCCCACCCTCATGCAGCAGGATTTGCTCTCCCCAACAGCCAGTTTTGTCCACGACAGTTCGAGCGGAAGTTTCTCACTGACAATTTGCCCCAAATAGATTTGTCAGAGCGTCCAACTGCACCGCACCAACTTGTGGGTTTCTGGGTTTGGATCCTTGGTCTGTGCTTTTTTTTTTCTTTTAAAGAGGAACTTTAACATGGTGAGGCCTTGGCATGTGTGTGTGCTCAGGTTCACAGGTGCTCACAGAGGTGTGTTTGGGTCTTGATTACACATCATTCGAGGGAGTAATGGCAGTGTATGAGGTTAGGAGTAGAGTCTCATCAGTGGTAGACCTGAGGTATTTGGACTTGGAATTGGCAAGTGTTTTTGGAGAAATTAGGTTCTGTATGGTACCAGCACAGTGAGTAAGCCATGGAGCTTCCAGTACGGGAAAAGCCCAATATCTTGGATTATGTCAAATAAAATAAGGAGCAACTTTATTCACTAACCATAACTACGAATTCTCCACTTGTCTTTATCCCACCGAATGAAGTTGTACAAAATGAAGCAGACACACAGACATGGCATACAGATTGTTTAGTTTCTGTGACTCAGTTGTTTTATCATATTCAATTATTTGATTTGTTTGTCTTTTAAAGAAAGTCTGCAGATGTTTGGGAAAATGTAATATTTTTGGTGTTTTTCTGCATCATGTTTACTATAATAATAATCATCCTTGAAAGAGAGCCAATACGTTTCAAAGACTTCAAATAATATTTTAAAATATATATTAAAAAACTATAAACAAAACTAGACTATTGGGTTGCCAGATTGTAAAAATATCCCTCCCTGGTCCATTATGTTTGGTAACAAATTGGGTTAAAAAGGCTGCCAAACCTTACTAATGAGGATTTAAGACTTTATTATAAATGATATTAAGATGATGTGTAAAAATCTATTCTTGTCCAGAGAAAGCTGAAGGTACACAGTTGTTCTTATTAACTGCTTTTAACTAATCTATTAGTAAATTATTTATTAGCCATCCATAAAGCCATTAAAGCGTTGCCTCCATTAATAAAGGGTGACTAAGAGCTTAACAGGCCTCATGGGAGAGCAGCCACAATACTGACTCCTCATTTCCTTAATTTACTTGTGATTGTCAGGATCAGACCAATTACTGGATTATAATAGTGAAACAAGATCACAACCAGTTCGGAAGTGTTACATAAAACCCAAGCAGGCTGTAAAACATAAATATGGTCACTGCTAAATCCCAAGTGAAAATATAACGTTTGATTACTCATAAATCACGTAGGTTAAAGCGCAATATTTTTTTCAAAAGCACGTGGACAGGTAACCCGCATCTGTTTAGTGACTCCTGTTGTAGAACTGTCCGTGGTGCTGAAACCAGGCTGCATATTTCACTCTTTGTTTTTTTTTTCTGGAAAGCTGAATCATATTTAACTGCCTCGAGTATTAATGTGATTCATAATGTTATTCTGACGCTTTAATTTCCCCTTCAGCCCAACGTCAGTCCCACCTGGCGGAACGATTCCTCACTGTCTGTGGCCTCTGGAACGACGCGGTCCGGTTTCAGAAGGACGCATGGCTGCAGGGGTCTCCCCGTTCTGGACCCTCTTGGTGACTTCTCCCCGAATGCTGGGGCCTGCACACGTGACTGCAGTGCATCAGAAAAGGTTAACCTCTGGCATCCAGTGATTAAAGCAGCCACAGCCTGACCTGTGGTTTTTATTATGACTCTTATTCTTATGATTTTCACATCCTTTACATGTATCAAACTTCCCCGTCGTTCAGAAATCCCAGGACACACTCGTGTTCTACTTGCATTGTTTCCCGCTGACTCCTGCAGGACTCTCACCTCTTCCTCGTTGCTGATGTCTGTCCTGTGGTACGTCAAGTATCCGCATAGTGATGCAGAGCTCCCAAAACACAGATACACAATCCACCGCCGCCTTTGTTCGCGTCGTTTCATTGACTGTTGGAGGAGAAGAGAGTCACTAATACAAAAAAAGTAAAAGAAGGCAACCCCGGCAACCATGATGTTGGTTATATTTGTGTAAAGGCTATCAGTGAATGACGAGGATTAGGACGAGTTAAGGAGATTATGTCACACATTCACACACCCCAGCAGCCACCCACACACATACACTTACACACACACACACACGCACACACAGCACACACACACACAAACAGCACAAACGCGCGTACTAAATTACTGAATTTGTTATTGATTTGTGAGTCTGGCAAACTGACTTCCAATGCCCCCCTTTAAAAATCAAGTTGTTTTTGATATGTCATTTTGTAAAGTATTAACAAATTAATCCGCCGATGGCCACTTGAATGAAAGTATTCTTTAAAAATGATAGGAGAAGTCGAGAAAATAGTGCCCATAATAAAGGTGTATTGTGGCCTTTATGAGGCGGACTGTCTGTAGGAGATAAAGAAAATACAATGTGTGGCTATAAACCTTCTATTGAGGACCAACGGCTTTCTATGGGTCTCTGCAGGAAAATCAAAGGAATATTATAGTGATTTCTCCTCGGGCTTGTTAGTCTCCAGCCGTAGCTGTTCAGCTAAAGGGCAGGTTGAAAGACACAACAATGGCTAATTGCAATTAACTACGCCTCTCCGCCTCGGCCCTGTCCGCTTAAATCGACACTTTGTGCGTCCATATGGACTCCAGTGTACCGTGGGAATGAACACAATTAAAAACAGAATATGGATTTCTGGAGTTACCCGGCGAAAGCACAGCAAGCTGTCAAGGTCAGTGTGTCAGTGCGCGGGCCCTGCAGCCGGACCCCGGTGTCCAACAACACCAAAAGTCCGTTTGTCAGTATATACAAAAAGTGAGATTTATTATTATTATTATTATTATTATTATTGACAAGTTGTGAAGCCTTTAATGCAGATCTGTTTTCACAAAACGTTAAACAAACTAATATGCAATAAGAAGAACCTTTAAAATCGTCGCAGCAGTCTGCAGGTGTTTTGTCTTGTTTATTGATCTGTGTTTCTTTAAAGAGAAATTGATTAAGATGAGTTATCAGTGTAAAGAAAAGTTCTCAGCTTTCACCTCTCACTGCCTTCAACGAGCTCTAACTTTTCATCAGCCTCATTAATCTTTATAACTGATCCGGCTAAATTGGACAACATCACAGGTTAAAAAATAACGACTTAAAAAGGCTTTATTAAACATTATTATAAGCTGGATATTTTTATGCAATCAGCTCTTTGCATTCTTTGGTATTAATTAATTTAATAAACTTTCAACTCATCACATTGAAATAATCTAGGCTTCTACCTCATCTGTCTACATCAGTGACCCCCTCCCTCCCCCTCCCCCCCCCCTCCTCCTCCTCGTCCTCCCCCCAGTGGACTAACAACATACCTCAGCATTCCTGTTACTGTTTACAATGATTATGACAGCAAGTTTTCTGCACCACATTTTAAATTTTGCCTGATTCTGTCACTGTGCACTTTATGGACAGATTTTGTTGCACTTTTTATTTTAAATATGTGTTGTTTAAAAAACTCAGGTTAAGTGGTTATGGTAAGATGAGAGATAAATTAGAGCTCAAACAAATGTTGCACAAAATATGCAACACGTGTTTTTTGTTCGTCGCGCCTGTAGATCCATATAGCAAAGCACTTCACATCACACACATTCACACGATCAGCCTCACACACACACACACACACACACACACACACATGCGCACGCACGCACAAACACGCAAGCGCACCAGTGACGCTGGAGTTTAGAGTAGAAAGCCAAGTGGATGAAGGAAGTGGAGATCTCCACCCTCCAGCCTCCAGCCTCCCCCTGACACTTCTCATAAATATTACCAAGGCTTATTTGGGGAACTCGCACCACAAAGTCAGATCGTGTCCTGGTTTTAACAAGCTTTCACCTGTCAGAGCATCCGAAAATCGATTTTTCATTTCGCCCACCGCTTTGGCACCGTTGGATGCGCTTCAGGCGGCGTTTCTCTGCGAAAACTTTGCGCACCGGCTGTTGGAAGGTGGAGGGCTGCTGTCGCCGTTAACGGGTCGCTGTCCCGGGTCTGCAGTGTGTTTCTGGTAGCGGAGCCTGAATGTGGGAGTCTGAGACTGACTGATACAATGACCCACTGAGCGTCTTAATTTGTGGTCGACGATCGGAAACCTGATCTATCAAGTTGGGAATCTCGGGACTCGCCGATCTCACCGCCGCTGGTCAGTGACTCAAGCAAAGTGCTGCTGTTTCTCAAGCTTTTCGCGTTTGTCACCAAGGAAAAGAAGAGGACGAGCCCGATTTACATTCCGAACTTTAGAGTATAAAGTCGAGTGTCAACGATGAGCAAACCCGCCGGTTCAACAAGTGGCTGTTTGGATATTCTCAATGTCAAATCAAGTAAGTGTCGCTTTTTCTCGCTCCTGACGCTTGTGCTGAACATGAAAAATGATGGCACTTGTCATCTGTAATGGGCCTCTCAGCGGTTTTGAAGTTAAAAAATCTAAGTAACATAAGGTTTGTTATACAATGAATACGCGGCCAGTTACAGGATTTGATTTTCCTCATGCCAACATGTAGGGAGACTATAAAAAAGTCACTTCATCACTCAGAGGTTTAAAGTGGAATAAATCCGAGTACATGTGTGCACGACTGACTTCAGGAATATTAAAGACCTTTCCAAAATAATCTGCTGTTAAAATAAGATCCTTTTCAAAGAAATAATAAACTGCCTGTGCTCTGAATATTCTTCTCCAGAGGTCCATTTGCGCCCCACTTGATGACACTTGTTGCCTCTAATTTTCATTTTCAGGACAAAAGTTATACCACAATAAACGGATGGATATTTAGTCGCTGATAATATGATTTTAATGTTTATGGCCACGACTCCTCTCTTTTTTTTCAAACTAATTTAGACAAACAGCGCGTATCTGATTGTGCCTGCATGCGCGCGTTTCTGCACAACTGTAAAACTCTTTCATTTATTTAATTCTCCTTAAATGTGTTCAAGGATTTTTTTAAAATACAAATATTTACGATTTTTCTCGTGGTGTTTTATATTTGGTTATGGTTTGTGGGAACATTCAGCTAGAGCTGGACTTTTCTTAACCGCATTTATCCTGTAGGCCGCACGTTGAATTCAAATTCAACCACACTCTGGCTATAAAATAGGCCTAAAGTATTTGTTTTTGTTCAAAAGGACGGCAAATCATATTTTTTTTGTGTTTAAATTTATCAGTGTTTCTTTTTTTAACCACGTCCAAATACGTGTTATTCGAGTGTCTCTTCCGCTGTGTTTTCCCCTCGGGTAATTAAATGTAATAACATTGTTGTGGAAAACCAATAAGTTTTAATTCGAATAAAACAAACACCAATAAATATCTAAAACTACTGACATCCAAGTTCACACCCACGTAATGGGTGGTCAGTGGAAACCTTTTCCTTCTCCCGGTAAAACTTCATTTCCAGCTCTTCTAGCAGGTTTTCGCCTTGATGGTGATTACGTTAATAGAATATGCCATATATCTTCAAGCAATTACTGAACACAATGGAGACGAATTGGACCCCCACAGCGGGAAGTTAAATACATTTCCCCTCTTCACAACAAAAATTGTGCGTCATTTTATTTAATTGACTCTCAGAAAACACTGATTTGTATTTGTTTGAGCTTTTCTTGATGAACTTTACGAACCCTCATTCGTCTTTGATTTCAAATAAGCTTAATTTTTAGTTTGGGGGGGGGAACAGCAAAACTGAACTTGACGTGCAGCCTCACTTTATTTAATAGCCTATAATGCAATAATTGACTCCAATTACGATTTGTATTATAAGTGAAAAAACTAAACAGGACTTGCCTAGTCTGTAGAAAACGAGGATGTCAGTCATTATAGAACACGTAGATTTTATTTGAGAGATGACTTTCAACAGGCCAAACACTCTAATCAGACACACACGCTCGATAAAAGTTGTTCCTCTCCATCTTACAGCAGTTTCTGTGGCCTACAGTGGAAAAGCCTACGTGGCCTTTTGAATCTTAATAAATTGACCAGTGAAGTCCTCTAACTGTCTCCTGAGGTCATTGTTTTTCTGCTGAGTAGTTATTCCCATGCCACCCTTTTTGACGGGTCACTGGTGAATCAATGAGCAGGTGGCAAAACGTCAGTGTAATTACATAGACGGCTTTCCCCTCCACAATAAAAAAGCCTCCCTCATATGCATACAAATATACTCCTTTTTAATAGATTTGAATACAAAATCTTCAGCAGAAAAAAAAATCACATTTTTTTCATCTATACCGGGGTCGATTTACATACACTTCATTTGAGTTGGTGAAACGAGTTGGTGCGCATTATTCTCATGGTGCAGTGTCACTCCCTAATCCTGGGGCCTATAGACCTGCGGGATAAAGCAGCTGTCGAGTCCCATTATGAAGGGGAGTTGGCAGCTTGTCGAGATCCAGGCAGTCAGACGAGCTTCAATGGGGGAAAATCATTAAGTTAACACTTTCCCCTAATGTCTCCATTGTGCGCCCTCGGGCCATTGTCTTAGAGAGCTCAGATATGACGCTTCCCACCGGACTTTATCCTTGAAATGTGCGCCGTGAATTCCCATGGTCCGACGAGGGGCGCTGTCCAGTGTGTGTATATGTGTGTGTGTGCTTTGTTGGGTGTCCGACAATAAGTAATTTGTAGGACAGTTGGTCCACAGCTCCCCAGACAAGTTCATTTTTGGATCTACTGTACATCCACAGCGTCAGGTCAAACAGTTCATCACAGTCACTTCACTGGGTAAAACAATTAACCTAAATTAAAATGCAAAGCTCTGAATGAGCATGAGGTTTTTTTTTAGGTTTAACTTTAACATTTGTTCTTAAAAACGATCCATATCGTCAACGGTCATTCTGAAGCAATATTCAATATTGTTCCATGTTATTTTCTTCGCTTATGATCGAACTGAACGTGGTTTCTAACTGCCATGTGGGCCTCTCCTAGGTCGGATACTGGACATCCCATGCAAAGTATGCGGAGACCGCAGCTCAGGGAAACACTACGGTGTTTACGCCTGTGACGGCTGCTCTGGATTCTTCAAGAGGAGCATCCGAAGAAACAGGACCTACGTCTGTAAATCTGGCTCTCAGGTGAGGCTTCCATCCAGTTTAATCTGATCCTTCAGGCGCTTGTTATCCTCGCTTTCACGTGGTGGTGGCTGTAGCTCTATCGATGTGTCCCTGTCGTTTTTTTGGGGGGAATGGAGCACAAGCAGGGAACTTGTGAAAGAAAACCACATCCCAAAATCAGACCAAGCGAGCCTTCATTGTCCTTTATACCCAAGCTACCAGCGCTGCATTTGTGCCAAGTGAGATGTCTGCTCTGCTTTCAACAAAATCACTACTACTTGTAGGGAGTTTACACAGGAAATGCGCATTTTACGCACAGATTTCTTTTTGTTTTACCCTTGTGGCGCAGTGTTAAGCCTCCCCCGATGATCGTAATTGTGTCATACCTTGAGTTTTAGGCTAAACACCACGCTGCTGTAATACATCAGGTGTAATCCAATCTAATGTGATGACTCAGAGGCGAGGATTTAGGCAGCAGAGGGCGGGATAGAGTACTTATCCTGCGGGATGAGGCCGCACGGAGCCGCGGGGGATCAGGTCGATAACTACACGATAATAGCAAGATCTTTCACCTGGAGATTGGCCTCCCAGGAAGATAATAGCACTATTGCCGTGAAAGCTGAGAGAAATTCAGCTGGAAGCTATAACCTTTTTTTCCCCTTCCTCCCTCTCTCTCTCTCTTTCTCTGTGTGTGTGTGTGTGTGTGTGTGTGCAGGGTGGTTGTCCCGTTGACAAAACTCACAGAAACCAGTGCCGAGCGTGCCGTTTGAAAAAGTGTCTGGAAGTGAACATGAATAAAGACGGTAAATGGGCTTAACTGAATTATCACTTTGGCTCGAGACCCACCATGCAGTATTTGAGGTGGGCAACTGGGATGGACACGTGCATTAAGGCTGTTAATCAAGGCTTAAATCAAGTTTCTAATTACCTACTCTTTGGATTAAATTCATTTATACTCCGTGGGAGCACGCATAAATTACAGCTCATTAAAGCAAATTATTATTTTTTTTATTTTAACCAACAACATTTGCACTTGGAACTGTAATTAAGCCAACATTATACTTTGGAACAATATAATAAACAATTTAAACAAAATGCCCTTCACTTTTCAGAGAACGTACTTTTATTCTGCTTCGTTTCACAGCCGTTCAGCACGAGAGGGGGCCCCGGACGTCGACCATCCGCAAACAGGTCGCCCTGTATTTCCGGGGTCACAAAGAGGTGAACGGATCATCGACCCACTTCCCGGTGTCCTCCCTGCCCGGCCCTGCCTTCTTCACCACGGTCACGCAACTGGAGCCTCACAACCTGGAGATGAGCACAGTGGCCACCACACCGGAGAGACAGGCCATCGTGGGTCTGGCACAGCCCACCCCCAAGGTACATTTTGGGATACTTTCTTTTTTTTTACCAAATAGGATTTTGATTCATCTCCCAGGATTAAAAAAAAACTACTAGTACTTTTTAAAAATATTTATTTGAAATGATTAGATAATTTAATGAGCATTTATAACAAATTAATATTTTTAAAATCTACAATTGCTTAATATTGATATTCTGTGGATTTCTGTGTTACAGCCTTAGGATTACAGTTTTTTTCCATAAGGGTTAGAAGTTGAAATTCTTGTCCCGATTTAGCAGCTCGTAAGAGCCACAAATCCGCAAATTAGATTTCGCACTGTAAATCCACCACAAACAACACGAACAATTAGAAAAAAAACCAGTTGCTGGCGGCTCGGAATGTGACCTCTGTCGTGCATTATTCACTATGACGTGCACTGATCCACGTGAGTGTCGGTGATGACGATCTGTCACCTTTCCTCCAGTATCCCCATGAAGTCAGCGGAACTCCCATGTATCTCTACGAGGTGGCGACGGAGTCGGTGTGCGAGTCGGCGGCGCGCCTCCTGTTCATGAGCATCAAGTGGGCAAAAAGTGTCCCCGCGTTCTCCACGCTGCCATTATCTGACCAGGTACAATTTAGTTTGATGGGATCGGGGGGGCGGGGGGGGGTGTTCAAGCAGGAAGTCTAAATTACACCCTCGAGGGCGCTTTTAAAGTTAACAGCACTCAAGATAAACTGTTTGGAATATGGTCCATAACTGATTTACTGAAAAGAGCAAAAAAAAAATCCCATTTGCAGCTGATTCTGCTGGAGGACGCCTGGAGGGAGCTGTTTGTTCTGGGCATCGCGCAGTGGGCCATTCCTGTGGACTCGACCACACTCCTCGCCGTTTCTGGTAGGAACCGAAAGAGCTTGTGTGAACACAGAAAACGTGTCAGCGCAAGCATTTTTTCCCCCTTTAACAATTTGTCCACGCACCGACAGGAATGAACACTGAAAACACCGAGTCTCCGCGGATGAGCAAGATCATGTCTGAGATCCAAGCCCTTCAGGAAGTGGTCACTCGCTTCAGGCAGATGCGTCTGGACGCAACAGAGTTCGCCTGTTTGAAATGCATCGTGACGTTCAAAGCTGGTGAGTCCCGGTGAAATGTACCGAGATACAAACGGCAAAACCCTAAATGAACATGTCATTATTTAAATATTAACCATCCAACCCTTTTCGAACCCTGCCTGTTTCTGACAGTTCCCACGCACGGCAACACTGAGTTGAGGAGCTTCCGCAACGCCAGCGCCATCGCTGCTCTGCAAGACGAGGCCCAGCTCACTCTCAACAGTTACATACACACCAGGTGAGATGAAAAAAAAAAAAAAAAAAACGATTCATAAACGAACGGCGCCCATAGCAACCGTCAGCAGCCCCACTGATTAGAAAGTTAATTAAGCTGTAATTAGCGGCTATTTGTCGCAGGTGTGCGCTAATTGGACAGGCCCCGAGCGGCTGCGCGCGGCCCCCGGAAACAGGCCGTTTCTGACCCAGGTGTGATGTGTTTCAGGTACCCGACCCAGCCGTGTCGCTTCGGGAAGCTGCTCCTGCTCCTGCCGGCGCTCCGCTCCGTCAGCCCGTCCACCATAGAGGAGGTGTTCTTCAAGAAGACCATCGGAAACGTGCCCATCACCAGGCTACTCTCCGACATGTACAAGTCCAGCGATATATGACTCGTTTCTCGTCGTCTGTCCCGGCGCAAGGACAAAAAAAAAGACTTGCTCTGAAGGTCCAGAGACCCACCGGGCAGTCGACAGAATGTCAAATCACGGCAGGTTTCTACAGCATGATTAGGCCCAGGCTGCACGGGCAGCCTGCAGCACAGCCCGAATTCACCGAGTAGCCTGTTACCAGTTGCCCTAGTTAAGGATTAGCGTGTAATTTTCATTCTAGCACTGCCTCTATGATACAGAAACCTGCGATCTCTGGGGTCGGCACATGCTGCCCACAGCGATCAAACATTACCGAAAGACTCCGGAGGGCATCTGTCAAGTATGTCTGATAAAGAAATGTTATATATTGAACAATTATTCGAGTGTCTGCGAGACCAATGAGCTTGACGACCAATACAATCTTTTAGTGCTGTGTTCAGTCCCCAACGGAGGAAACCAAAAAAAGGTGACGCATGCGTAATGGGGGGCGTGAGTCGCTGTCCCTCGATCCGGTGCTGAAACCAAACGCACGGGGCATCGATGAGGAGGTGGCAGCTCTGAGGAGCATCAGGAGCGGGACAAAGACTCTATGAAAGACGTGCTCGCTTTGCCTCCTGACTGTAAAACCACATTCATCCGAAGACGGTGTTTGTATTTAAGTGGTGTCCTGTGTGTGTGTGTCGGTGTGTGTCCCGTTTGAGGCGCGGCATTAAAATGTTTAGGTCGACTTTATGAAGTTAGACACTAACACTGGATCAAATCATATTCAGCACTTGGAAATGTTTTTTGTGGCCTGTGATGTTTTTATTCTGTTGTAAATACTTGAGAGTTATAACTATTTAGAGTTGTAACTAAGAGAATAAATGAAACTGAATTGAGCAGTTTTCGTATAACCTAGATAGAAAAATGGCCAGTTTCCTGCAAGTATAAAGTATGTTGTACTTCAAATTATTGCAAATAATGGTGGTACTTTTCTCTGATCTAAATTTATCATACAGTTTCGAAAGCTCTCCTGGTAACATTTAATTATCAAGCTTTATAACATAATTAACAGTTAATGTCTGACTCATGATTTAATGATTAATTTAATCACTTTGTGATCTGTTCATGCTAAATATGCATTAATGTTAATTTGCATTTACTTGACACATTATCCAGAAGCAAAAAGGCGGGATTTCAGGTATCTTGGTCAGGCTCTCTACATTTAAATGCTTAAGCTAAGAGGAAGCATTGACATACCATATAAATTTATACCATTGATTAGTCACAGATTAATTATTAAGTAATAACATTTCGACCTGTATTATTAAATGCCTTCAATTTTCCAGTCCCAATTAGTCCAATCTATTCTAAATCAAAACACAGGACAGTATTAATGAAGTCCCGACACAGCCTAAGGTCTAAAACAACGTTGTAATGGCTGAGGTAGAAAATTAATTATTGAATAATAACCATAATAAAGTTAGGATAACTGTAACAGATGTGGCAACTCGCAGTATCTTGTTGACTTTAAAGTGTCAAGGGTCAGACAGGTCGACAGTCTTCATTAACAAATGTACTCCTGCATGGAGACATTTCACAGATTTTATTGGAAAATCTTCAAAATAAACAAAAATGGCACAGCAATATACAAATCTCAAAATGCATATAGCCAGTAGAAATACTGCAGTTCTCTCTGTGTAAATTACTTCTTTCTTGCTAGAAAATCATGATAACTGGGCAGGTGCTGATTACTGACACACATTCACATTCACATACACACATAAACACACAACCACCCACCCACATACACACAACCACCCACCCACACACACACTTTCTTCTGAAAACAGAATCAACTAAGTGAGATTTTAAAGTCCAGGCCCATCAAATAAGTTTGTTTTTAGTTGCTAATTACGGTGAGCAACATGCCAGTATTGGATATACGTGAAGGAAAACTCTGTGGGTCTTACACAGAACGCTCATTCCATGTTCCTATATAAACATATATATTCAAGACATAGCTAAATGATAAATACATAAATCCATGTTAGTGGCATTTACAGACATAACGAGAAATTACTATAAATTACTTTCAATCACAGTTATGTGCTGAACATTCTTGACTCCAATTAGGTGCTGAAAACAAACATCAATTAAGTTCACTAATTAAACTAAAAGAAGCACTGAATGACAATATTTTAAGGGGCACGAGGAGGAGAAGTTGTCCTCAAAATGTTTATTGTCTGAGAGAAACCTGGAGCAGTGAAGAGAGCTTTGGATTGGCCATGCTGGGCTGTGCAGGGCAGAGTGAAACCGAATCAAGCAGAGTCATCTTTTCTTTTCAGGCTTGTCGGACTTTGGATGGGGTGTAGTTCTTGTCCACAGACTCCTCCTGCAGAAACATGTGCAGGCACCGTTCATTCTGGGCTAGAGGGTGACCAGCCACTCTGAAATACACACAAGAGCAAAAGGCAGGTTTTACATCTGACTATATTTTCAAAGTTAAGGCTATGACAGAGATAGAAACAGACAAAAAGTGTGACGCAAGTATTGAATTAAAAAAATTTAAATTGCAGATAAAAAAAAAAGAAGCTTCAAATCACCGCGTGTCAGCTCGGCAGGACACTTTGAGGCAAATTCTTAATTTATGCCAAGTGTAACACTCTTTAATCCTCACATCTTTAAAGGTAAGGTTTCACTTTAAAGGTTTATGCTCCAAAACGAACGTTAATGTGAAAAGGTTGTAAATAGAAATGTTTCTGTCGAACACATACTCAACAAGTGAGGCTCGTCTTTCAACCCAATCAGATAATTTGAATAATTTCTGGTGGAGTGGTACGATTACTAGCATATTGTAATTTTATACAAACAATGTCTAAAATGGCAAAAAGACTTATTTGAGGGTATTTTTGCCTTTAGTCAATACCTTACAGTGTAGATATACACTGTATCCCAATTATGGGCCACGCAGCTTCATAGCATATGCAGCTTGTATACAAAAAAAAAAATCAACATACGTAACTGCTGCACACTGTTAACTTTACAATATCTGTGTCAAACTGCAAATGAAAATCCACTGGCCAATTAATGTTTTCCCTGAAAATTTCTGGGTTGTTTTTATGGACGTGCCAGGAGCGATTTCCCGAACATATACAATTAGCGATAATTTTATCTACTACTTTTTTGCAAGGCACTGTTGGAATAAGGAGTTCTATCAACAGCACACGGAAAAATCAAGGGTTTAGGATGTCCTCATAATCTAGGGGATTAAAAGGTTTTTGACCATGAACTACAATATCCCCCATTTGGGCAGCAAGGTACAAATGTTTCATAGAATTCCGCGTCTCCTTCTATTGCCTTTCTAATTAAAGGCTCAAACCGTAAAAAAAAAAAAAAACAGCATCAATTTGAAGACATGACAAATTTAAAACCTGCGTGAAATAACAGGGAATTATGGATTTGAGACACCATTCTAAAAAAGAAATGCGGGGTAAGAGAGGGAGGGGTTGTTATGCAAAAATGGTCTTCATCTGCACAGGAGGTTGCAGTTACATTGTGTTCATCCTCACCACTAGGCTACAGTGACTTAAAAGGGATATAAATTGCACATTAATCATTAATCAACACATCAATAACATATTTTTACAACTCTGATAACACACCGACTTGCAGATCGGGGGCAGATGCAGATATGGTCATAGCCTCAACATAACACGCATTATAATTATTGTACCTGAAATACAACTTTTACACACACGGCTTTAAGGATGTTGTACTGTGGCTGTGGTCACAAGCTCCTATTACTTTGTAGTAGCAATAGTAACGATTTTGTCTCTCACCTCCAATCCATAAAGAGAGAGAAGTGCCAATTAAAACTCAAGGAGGAGAAAGACCCATCAACCCAGAGAATAAAGGCACACAACAGCTTCCTGTGAGAGCTCCAATAACCAGTAAATGAGTAAAATGACATGTCCCTTGCAACTTTTTGACAACACAACTGCACAAGACGTGAGCTTGGACGGAAAAAGGTCGGTGGAATTCTATCAAAAGTACATTGTTTTAGGTAAATGTGGTGTCTTGGGAAGGTGCGGGTGTTACGTGTTTTCCCCCAGTGTCTATCGTTATATGCGGATATCAGGGATTTAATTATCATCCCATGAAAAATAACAAGTACTTTGGAACACCGTCATTACAACATCTACAAAATACTGTATATCTGGGACTGAGTTTTCCCCTCAACAAAGTCACTCTGACATCAGTTTCCCTCAATGTACCTTCACATGATGCAAGGTAGTTTAACGAGAATGAGCCAGTGCACCTGAGGCCCTATAACATTGAATTTTCTAAACAGTAAATTTCTCAGAACAGCCCAACATGATGACATGGTACGTATGCATGCATCTTAACCTCTAATGGGAAATATTTCAGACAAATTAAGTTGCCCACGAGAGGCATTCACAGGTCAAATATGAGGGCAATCACTGGAAAGATCAAGCTTGCCCCAACAAAACTTGTTTAATAGGTTTTGGAAATGTTGACATTGAGGACAAGGTGCAGCTGAGGCATGTTAAAATCTCAAGGCCTCGGTTGGTTTTTCAAGTGGGGATGTAAGTCCTTCTTTTTGTACGCGAAGCATGAATTATGTTTGACTAGGCTAATCAAAAACTGATGGTTATCTTTTCTCCGCCTTCTCACTTGTTTCAGAGCGACAATCATGTTTACCATTCCAAAAGATTTCCTCTTCACAATGCTCTCAATTACAGATTAAACAATGCTGCCAGCCACATCGGCCAGTATTAAGTCTGAACAATGATATGATCAACAGCAGTGTTTCATTCACAGGAAGCAAGGGGGGAAAAATCTTAATTACTAACACATTCTCATCTTCTTTAAAAAACATATTTATGGATTTTAATTTTCTCAACTGTCTTTGGGCATTTAATATTCCAACAGGAAACATTTATGCATTTGCACATGAAACAAAGATAATGGCCAAGTCTGCAATCAAAGCAAATAATTACAATCACACTGTAACTTTTATTGTTCTGCAGCTGAAAATGAGGACATGCTGGATCAAAAATAAGCAGAGGTGCACACACCATCCCATGGAACCATGCGCTGTAATTTGAGCTGCAATTATCATAAATTACACATCAACAATAAAACAAATGTGGGAAAAATTATGTTGTGGGGGTGCGCACTTGAGTCCTCTCTGGTTGTTCTTGTCCTCTGCGAGGTAATTATAAAAGAGAATTAAGGAGGATAGTGAGAAAAAGACCTGCCTGTCTCTGTGGGTTCAGTTTGTTAACAATATGAAGAGAAGTGAAAAAGTTGAATCTACTTATTGCACAAAGTGTTTCATTGTTCTTGAGAGTTAAAATAATAGCTCGCTAAGGCAGAAGCTGCAAACGACTGAAACTACAAAGAGACAAATTGAAAAGAATAAATTATTTTGACCTCATGGCAAAGTAGTGGAAGAACAGAGGAAGACAGAAGATGTAGAAAGACTAACTTGTTGAGAAACTGCTCCAGACCCTGTCTACGCTCCTCAATGAAAGAGTCATCAAATATCCCATCATCACCTCGAAATGGAAGCTGCCGGATAAGAGCTTTTCCTGGGAGAGGTGGGACGACGACCTATGATACGAGAGCAACCATAGAAAATCAGCAATTGAATGGCCATTATTTATTTGAGTGGGTTTAAAAATCATAATAAAAAGAACTGTAAAACAATCCATTAATGAGCCTGAATTGTGATTAGGTTTAATTCTTTTATATGCCAAAATTCAAGCAGTTTAAATAATAATCCATGTCATTTACCATAATAATCCATAATACCATAATAATGCATAATAAAATTTTCCGCAGGTGAAATCTCCTCCTTAAACTGTGAGGGTTCCAAAGATGTTTCAACAATTTCCTAGTGTAAAAACATTGCACATGTGCCGTTTGGCGATTTGATAAGTCAAGTACTCCAGAGGCTTCTGGCTGAGATCACCTCAATAGCTCACCTTGCTCTCCCTCTCCAGCTCCGCTCGAAGCCACTCAAAGTCGCTGTACCGCCTTCGTACAGAAGACTCCTTCAGCTTGAAGATAGGTAGGTTGGTCTGTGGACACACAAACACACAGGTGGTGCATTGTTAAGAAAGTCGCCTTCACACACAGCCCTTATTTAACAAGTAATTTACCTCAAAAGAGAAAAAGGGTAATTTGTGAAGAAACAACCTATGGCAAATTAAAGTTAGAAAAAGTAAAGCTCAGAAATGTAAAATAGGAACCTATCTTCAGCCAATCAATTGCATATTGATGTCAGTTTTGTTAATGTTGCTTTGTTGTTATTATAGCAATTAAATATTATATTTAGTCTATAAACCTTTACTATAATGCACATTAATTAAATATTTTTAATAATCTTTGTTTTGGCTAATATAACCCTCATTTAGGTTAAGGTTTCATCATTAAGTTGTATCATTGTGTGAACTAGTAATGTATAGATAGATAGATAGATACACACGTTTAATGAAAGCATGTTTAATGATGTCATGGACTGACTTTTGCAACACCAAACAAAACCAAGGGTTGCACTTTTTTTTGACAATAAAGAGTATAAAGAGCAGGAAATTATGTAGCGAGCAATTGTGAGCTTGAAGGTTTTACTGCACTAGCTTAGGGTGCAGCCTTGTGTTATTCACTCTAACTTTATTAAAAGGGGAGGAGAAAAACAACAATAACAAAAGAAAAAGCTAAACCAAATTTGTAATTTTTTTTTACTGGCCTCCAGGCAAGGAAAAAAAAAGAAGAAAAAGTTCACTTATGTTTTGCTCACCAAGGCTAGTGCACAGACATGTGCATAATTCTAAGTTGCTGTTGACAAGCTCTTGAGAGAGAATTTCATATTAAAAGGGGAGATGTTTCGACTTTGACAGAGAACATTGAAGCAAACAGCACAATGCCAAACCTCTTCAGTAGTCCTGACAGCACATGGCCATCCCATGACAATGTACAAACAAGGAGAGAGTGAATGAGCATTTCATTGGCAGGCCTGAGTCACAGAAGGTCAGAATTCACGGAAGAAGGAATCACAAGAGCAAACCAATTGAGCATGTAGGTGCAGCATGAATACAGTGAGAGGAGCGGAGTGATCGATGAGCTGACGACTGTGACTGTGAGCAGTAAAGGGGATGGAGAGTTAACAAGAAGGCTGAGTAAATGGCTGAACAAAAAAAAGAAAGCAGGGGGGTATGTACGTGGCCACAAAGGAAGAGCAGAAAAACTGGAGAGCTTGAAAGATTCATCTGTGCCGAGCAGGACTAATTGAGGAGGAAGGAGAGCAGTAGTGGTCTTTTCACTCTCATGGTCTCTCCCTTGTAGTCTTTCTGCTCTTCATTTCTCTTGCTCGGTGATAATAAGTCAGATTTTCTCCCCTGGTGGGCTGGTTCAAGCGGGAAAACCTGGGCAATTGTTTCCTTTCCTCTTCGCTCTGTCCTCACATAATTTCTCAAAATTAGATATTATAAAATATAAATCTCAATATCAAACTTTTTAAAGTATTTTTACAAAGATCATAAGAGCAGCACATCATTAGAATGACGACGATATTATGTTTAGTTCCAAACAAATGCTAAAATATACATGTGAGTGTATGTAGGACACGCAAATGCATATGTTTTTACAAAGACAATGATATTCAGATTCAGAGGGACTACTGAAAAGGTTTCCTAGACCCTCTATAGGAAACAGGTTTAGTGGTTTGCTGCGGAGCTACAGGGTAATGCAATTGTCGCGGAAACTGCTTAAAATACCACATCTACAAATGCATTGAGAAGAGATGAGGTGGAGAGAGCTTGCAGGTGACAGAGTAGAAGACACCAACATGTAGAGGAAGTAAAAGTTGTATCAGAGTTTCTGTAAGTGAACCTGTGGAGGGACCACTACCGCTTTTCCAATCAGGAGTATACAGCTCTAGGTAAACAATTTCTCATCATGCCTGACTGCACCAGGTTTTACACTTGTATAGTTAGGTCCCGGTTTCAGTGTTTGCTGTAAAATTCAAGTAGTTTCAGTCACCCTGTGTGCAAGTTGTGTTTTGCCGCACCATTAGCCATCCACCTTCTTATTTTTAAAAGAAACTTTTTGTATTCAGTTCTTTCTTAATCCTTCGAGTGCCTGCACAAAAATCTAATCAAGAAACAATAACCTCTCTATATAGACTCACTTCAATACTTACAAATAAGTAAGAGTACAAACACTACAACCGTTTTTTGCATTTGCTGTGGTTAAAACCAACATGCGTGTGAAAAAAAAATGGTTAAGTTGTAGGACTACTTCCTTATTTTACTTAATAATCAAATGGGTGCCTATCAGCTCACTACCACTCCCTCTTTGTCAATGAGTTTTTGAGACTCACCAACCCTTAAAGCTTCTAACTTATTTCAAGTTCTCTCCAGGTGAAGTTGTCAATGAGCCCCTCACTCCTCCTCTTTCTCAGGTCACAGAAGAAGTGGATTATCTTAGCTTTATCGCCCCAGTGCTCTAGCATTAACTCCACTTTCCTCTCACCGTGGCCTGCTGCGTCATGTTACCTCACAGCATGGAGCGCCACAAAGTTAATCCCCACCACAACAGATCACAGTTACAGGTAATCTGCCACCGCCGTGACTCTAATCTCATCATGTGCACACAGAAAACACTTAACCACGCGTGGGCACACACACTCACGTACATGAAGTATGCATTCACAGGTGTGAAGTATAAAGACTTGACCAGTCACACAGTTAACAATGTAAATATAATAGCCCAAAGCATTCAAGCTTGTTTGTACACAGACAGTTGACCCCAGACAACTCACCGCGAGACAATGAAGTTAGCAGTGAGAGTGTAAGGAAAGAAAGTCACCTGGCCTTTCAATCCCCTCGTTCTCTCAAAACCTGTGATTAAGAGATTGGCCGTGCAGGACAAGGGGAGGAACAAAAATGACAGAACTGAAAAATAAGAGGTCTCTCTCTCTCACACACACAGAAAGAGGAGTGCGTGAGAGCTCTACGAGTCAAAGATCAGGTTTCCCTGGCCTCTGTTCTCTTCACGGCTGGTTAGAGGTTAGGACCCGGGTGTCTCAACTTACTGGCCCCCGAAGTGATTGGGACATGGGACCAGCCCACACCCACTTAGGTCTTAGCCTTTCACAAATTGTGTAAAAAGCCACACTTAGCCTATTTTGAAGGGCCAGAATATAAAACTAAGGGGAAGATTTAAAAAGTTAGCAGGAAGGACAAATATGAAATCTCCAAATTTAGCAAAAGCCAAATAAACAAAATGAGGAATAAATGGTTACATTAAAGGCGGGTATAAAAGAGAAAATGCTGTATTAAAAAGAAAAGGAGCACAAAGCTACATGTACCTCTTTCAAAGTAGACCTGCTAGCTTCACTTTCCATTATGAGTGCACAAGGTGCAATCTACGCTCCATAGGAAGAGCATGTGATTCATAATGTGTGGGACACAATACTTTAGGCTCATTGAAAATGGGTTGAAAAGAGGCAGAACCCTTAAAAACAGCGAGACAGAGGAAGAGGGAGAGAGGGGACAAAGATCACTCATCTCCTGAGAGAACAGTTCAAGGCCACCATGCATTAGCTTTTAGCAGGATGGATTAAGTCAAGTTTGAAAGTGTGCATCCTAAACCTCCCCCATGCCCCCTTCTTACCCCTCCCATATACTCCCTTTTCAGAATAATAGCATTAAAAATGGCAACATAATACCATCTCATTGCATCATATTCCAAAATGGGGGGAAAAAAAGGACAGGGAACAAAAGCGTTAGGGCTACAGGTCTTTTGCTCTCGCCTCTCCATGTACTCTCTCACTCGTTCCCTTGCTTGCCGGCCCCTGCGGCCTGACAGCCTACCCTCTCTCCGACTCGCCTAGCTGGCAAAAAGCTGCTTTGTTGCCATAGTATCAACTCCCACTTTTGATACTGTCATTTCAAGTAGGATATGGTAGCCTTGATACAATATGTTCCCTATTTCCATTAAAATAGTTGTCGGAGAGGATGCTGTAGACTTTGGATTACACTTGACTGTGCCTGACAAGCACTCCCTCCCCACACACACACACACGCACATCTCCCATTTTATTAATGACCAAATGCACCCCGCCCCAATGCCCAAATGGAAGAAAGAAAGAGAGGGAGAAGCTATGGGAGTAGAGAAGAGGAGGGGTAGAAGACTGGGTGAAAGTGAGAGACAGAGCTATAAGAGGCCTTTTATGTACTCCTATCCATAAACAAAGTGAGATCCCAAAGTTCACTCCCTTGAATGTGCTCTCTGGATGAGATGGGAACCAACTACAGACAAGAAATTTTGATAATACCCAACACCCACCTCCTCCTCACACACACACGCACCCCCCAAGACACCACAACTCTAGCCCCCTGTTTGCTGAGGGTCTAAACAAATACACTATGCTGCTTCAGGGCATCCTCTCAAACCAGCAACAACCAAAAAACCATTAAGGTGATATGATAGGACTCTGCTGAATAACTCTGTCCATTAGGAACATAAAAAACATGTCCAGAGCAAGGGAAAAAAAAAAAACACCAAATATACCAACTTCCTGTGGTCGGTGAGCTGTTTCAGAAACTACATCTAAAATGACTGGATGAAGATCAGAACAAAAACCGCCTGTTTTAACATGACCTTGAAAATTGTAAGTCGGCATAGGCAAAAATATATATTTGCCTCTTTTCAGCTGGATCCTAGCTTCTATCTCTTGGAGAAATGAGAGAAATGCAATGTGGCATTCATTTAAGCATGGAACTATCAACCAGTGACTGTGTAACCTGTAAACCAAACAGTCGGCTTCTCAAACAATTGGGTGCATTACCGCAAGCTTGATGAACATTATCACCAAGTCATACAGTGGCATTTTTGTTAATATTATACAGTAAAACACACGTAGATATCAAAGTTTTCATTAACCGCACTATGAACTACACAACTGACTGCACACAGCTGGGAGTGAAATAGGATAAGTGGGCAATGGGATGAAGGCTGGTGAGGGGGTGGCTTTCTGCCCTCACAGGGGTGGGGGTGAAGATGGGGGGTAAACGCTCCAGCTCCCCCACACCCTGGCCTGTTTTATTCTTCTCCTTTCTCAATGAGGGGATTAGGTATATTCTCTCAGTGCAGCCACAAGGACTCTCTTCATTTCGCGTGGATAACGGGACAGCAGTGGGAACAGGAGATAAGGGAATGGGTTATAAACAGAAACTGTACAGCATAATTAGACAATAAATCACAGTAGCTGTAAAAATCATAAGCAAGAGGATAACAAAAGTAAAGTAAAGAAAGGGCTATGCATTCCAGGCTTAAGAATTGTGGCTAATGCTCTTAGCATACAGGAGATGGAGCAAAATGCTTCCAAAGAAAGCTGGAGAAGGGAAAAGGAGAGAAGCAAAGCAAAGTTGACACTATGTTTGTTGAGAAGTGAGGGATGCGCAGCTTCTTCTGTGGTCTTATGCAAAGCAGGGTCACACAGGGCTATGAGGTACACAATAATGCTGATTACACGCATATGCTAATTATTACACGCTAATCAAGTACAGTAGCCTTATACTTAACGCTAATGCCTGGAGACGGCTTCTCTCCCCTCAACCCAGTTCTTTAAGGTAAAGAAAAACTATAAATACTTGAAAGCTGCCAACCAATCTAAATGCTGCAGGCCACTAACTACAGGGGTGTCAGTCAAGCAAAATGAAAAAATAGAGATAAGAGATGAGGCAATCACATGAGTCTAGTGACTGCCTGACAATTTCAGGCTCACACTGTGTCCTGCACATTACAAAACTAAATATCAAGCGCTGGAATCACTTGATTTGTGTAAAATTGTATGTACTTCTAAAATTCTGAATATAGCACCATTGTAAAAGGAATAATACAAACTGTCATGTTCGTCTAATCTAACTGGTGCAGCTAAGTAAGCTATAATAACTTTGTATTGTTGTTGTGTCATCATATGAATTATTTATTAATGAAGACTTATGACGATTGGCAATTAATTATTGCCACTGAAACAGCAACTGTTAAAATGAAGTGGTCTAAAATTATTGTTGTGGAGCTTTGCACACAGTCTTCATTGGTCAACAAGAAGTTTGCAGAGGTTTCACTGAACTGTAAGTGTTCAAACTTCTAAAATGGTGCTATATTCAGAATTTTAAAAGTACATACAATTTTACACAAATCGAGTCATTCCAGCACTTGATTGATTGTTTTTAATATGAAGAACATAGTGTGAGCTTGAAATTGTCATGCAGTCACTTCTCATGTGTAAGCGTTCAAACTTATGTTTTGTTGTGGCTTTACAGTGAAGCTTAAAGGATGCCGTCACTCATATTTTAATTGCTTCTTTTGGCTCTAATTTGAGTAGTACATTTAAATTTAAACTTCCCTCCGACTTCCCTACAATAAAAGATCTCGTTCCTTCTAACTGAAAAACACCTCCAGATGACATCACTTTGAGGAACATTAAATTCATTCAACCTGCTTTTCCAGATGTCCTCCAGCTGACATTGCCTTAACTTCTATTGATAAAAAAACTCCTCAGACTGATGTAATTCTTGAGGAGTTTTTCCAGCTAAAAGCAGATAATATTTTATTATAGGGAAGTCATGGGACATTTTAAAAACATTTATGCACATTTACACCCTAAATTAAAACCATATAAACCTGTTCAAAAATTGGTGAAGTTGCCCTTTAAATGGGAAGAACAATTCATACTAAGAAACTGAGAAAATTTCACCTGCTGATAAAGACTGAGTAGGAAAATGGTAAAACATTTAGGTATGTTAGTATATGTTTAGTATGCAATTTGTAACTTCATTAAAGTTCAGTAGGATTTTATAAAAAGAGTTTAGCCTAGAAGCTGCATGTGTGAAGGAGAAAAAGAGACACGACGCAATACTTGTGTTTTGCAATACCTAAAAGCATCCAACTGTTATTTTCTGAAATGATTTCTCAATAATGCCACACTTCTGAACATAAGCCCATATCATAAAACTATGCTTCCCAAACATCTAGATGACTATATAAAAAGCATTTAAGTAACTACTACCAACTACTTTCTCAATAGATGACAGGAACTTCTGTGAGAAAAAAAAAAACTTTTCATTTTGTTATGCCAATTCTTTAGTCAAGGAGGAGGAAGGAAACATGTGCTGCGGGGGTGGAAGAAACAGAAGGTCAGAGTTCACATATCCTGTATACTGTTCCAGAGAATCAGACTTATGTCTTATTGGCTAACAGTTACTCCCCGTTAGCCATGTACTGGAGTGCAATATACTAATTTTGATTGCTTCAGATGAATGATAATTCAAGCCTGGGAAGATACAAACTAAAACATTCTGAAACCATCATCCCATTTGAAGTAATTTTAGCACGACCAGTATATGAATGAGAGAGATGGCCTGCCACGATGTTTCATTAAGTGTGACCAATACTGTTATCTGTTCTCTGCAGTCAGAAAACGGGGTGTGGCTGGAGTGAAAGGCTTAACTTTTTGGTGGAGTTACATGATCATCATATCATATCAGAGAAAACACTGTATAACGTATTTGCAAATATTGCTGATTTGTGAACTATTAAAAGTAGCTAAAGTGTGAAAAGAGTGAAAAAACAACTCACAGCTAATGTAAACAAACCCATTAGCTAGCAAAGTGATGGCAGCACTGTGGCCAGTATAGCATGGTAACAGTACTCGTTATCTTTGTTTTCGAAACCTCTACATAATTATTCTTACAAATAGACAAATAATTGTCTAATCAGCATTGACACTTTAGCTAACTGGTTTAACGTTATATAGCTAACAACTGCTAACTAGCTAGTACGGTACTAACGAATGCTATTAGCCTATAGATCTTTTGCTAAATCGCGACCCATTTAAACGCCTCGCTGCTCTTATATACTTATCAGCACAAATACAATTTCCACCCTGAGTTATTAAACGCGTTTTTTTAACGAACCAAACTTGGATGTCAATCACAGCAAAAACGATCAGCTAGGTAATTAGCCTGAAAAGCTAACGTTAACGTCGTTAGCCCTTGCTGGTGCAGACTCACCTTCAGTCTCACTTCGTACGTGGTGTATCTGCCCCTGCCAACCCCGATCGTCTCGGGGTTGCTCACATCAATCTCGAGAAAATTACTTGGGGGTCCATAGGCGTCATTCAAGTTCTGGGGCTTACTGAAAAGCCTTCTTGTGTCAGCTATGGTGTCAGCCATTTCTCCCCGTCCTTCTAGCAGCTAGGGATAGTGTTAAGTTAAACTAAATGCACGTTTGTACGTTCCCTTAGTCCCCATTCAAAACAAAATAATTGACGAATGTTGTGTTCACTTCGTCAAATATTATAATTTAAGTGTGAATAATTTTATTGAAAAACCTTTATTTATTGATATTACACATTTACAAACATACCCTTTGCTGCGAGATTGTATTTTACACACCCCAAAATCTAATGCCAAGATTTATTTTGAAAGTAAATCGCACCTCTTCCGTTGTTGCTCCGTCCCTCACCGTCGCTAACATTACAGCCAATCGCGCTGCACTTCCGATCAGCTGAGGTTCAGCTGACGCTACTCGACCACCTGCTGCTACGTTTGTTTACAAGCCGTTTGAATTCGTTTATTCACCCATAGACACACATGTGTCTTACACATCATATCATGGGTGTATTAAATCAATTCACAGCTCAAAATTATGTAATTGATTATAGTATTTTTTAAATTTGTGATACCGCGTTCAATGTGATCATGTAGAGTAGACGAGCAAAATGATCTTAAATAAAAAAAAGACAAACTAAAAAAATAAATAAAAATGATTTTAGGCATTCATAAAAAGATTTACATTTACCTCACAAACTAAGATACGTGTCATTTCCGATAACATTTATTCATGAACGCTTCCTTGACTAGCCATTAACGCGTTAAATAATTTCAATAAAGTTTTAGTGTTTTGAAACAACATGGCGGCCTCCACAGTACCGGCCGCTTTGAGATACTCCACACAGTTTTTATTAAAATGTACAGTTCTTACCTCTAGGACGTTCTGCCGTGTACGACACAGTGGCGCTGGAATAGGTACGTGTCATTCTGTGTTTTTGTAATAACTTATTTTCAGGCTGTGACATTTGGTGTGCTATAAGTTAAGGCCTGTAGGCTCTCCAAAATATTAAACCTAGCATCACTGCACTCTCTTTAATGCCATTCTTTTTATTTGATAAATTATTATTTATCACTGAGATAAACTGTTGTTTATTGTGATGCTTTAAGGTTTCACCAGTTGGAGGACATGCACGTCATCTGCATCCCCCTGCTCCACGGAGTCTCCAGCAGCAGATGTTTTTGTCTCTGCTGAAATCGTGGCTGACTATGATCGCCTCGTTCAGTGTGGCAAACTCAGACAAGATGCCCGGCAGAGACATGTCCTCCAGCAGCTGGCACAGTTGCAGCAAACACTCCAGAACTACTGTAATAGTATTTACCTGAATACACCTCCGCCAAGATTGGACACCAAAGACAACCGCAGTCAACTTCAGGAACATCTAGATTGCAGCAGGACAGCACCTGCAGAGGTAACAAAGCTATTCAATTGACAGATGGCAGTGATTAATTCTTAGAGTCACATAATCCATGTCCTCACCGTATACCTTGTCGTACTCATATTGAGAAATGTAATCTGTCCAAAAATAGACCAAACTTTTTTTAAAATTTGTGATCAATTTATCTATAGTGACAAGCCCTTCCTGTCCACGAGGTATATGCCTTCTAAGAAACGTGTTGGCAAATTGTTCACATGCAATTAAACACAAAACAGAATGTCTTCACTCCTAATTAATTGCTCATTTAGGTAAGAGTAAAAATATGCGACTTTCTCAACCAGTTTGCAAGAAACAAATGAAGGAAACAAATGAAGAGCAGTCCATTTCAAAGAACAGTCACACTCTAATAATGCTATCAAAACTCAAGGCTCACAATCTTGACTTTTCCAGAGCTTTCAGCTATATCTTACACAGTCTTCATCAATAGTGAATGGAGTTCACCATGTTGCTATGGAGATACATCTGCTGCCTTCCAACTCAGTAGCTGTTCTGAAAGAAATAAACAATAAGTCTTGTGGATTATAACAGCTTGTAAGCTCACATGTCAACAGATCAAACACATGACCTTAATGTAAAGAAAATCATGTCACACACAGTGCCGTAAAAAGTATTTATACCCTAATAGATGATAAAATGATAACTAGTTTTTGAAATCTTTTACAAATAAATAACTGAAAAGTGTGGTGTGCATTTTTATTCAGCCCCCTTAACTCTGATAGCCCTCCATCAAACTAAAATCCAGTGGATTACTTTTCCAAATTCAAGGGGGATGAAAATGTTTGCAAGGCACTGTAGTTGAAAGCAAAAGAAAATCTTCCTTGCTTAAATTAACATCAAATTTTTTACTAATTTAATATTTCTTGTGTAATAAACACATAGTAGTATTCACTTGACATTTGAAAGTCATGCTTTTCAAAATCATTGTTTCACACCTACTGCAAAACTGAGTAGATTTGCACAGTTTATATTTTAAACCAATTTTTTTTCAAATGTGTAAATGTTTTGAAATGGAAATGTTATTAAATTACACAGAATTCTGACACCTAAATAAAATAGTACACTAGGTGGAAAATGGTTACTTGTATTGTTCACAGAATAGAAATAACACCTCAGAATTGATTTGCTTAATTCCTTTTACACTGTGGCATCTGAACTCACGTTCTGTTGTTTCAACACCTCACTGATGTCCAACATATAGATGGATTCACAGTGTCCATAGCACTGTACTCCAGTTGTATCACTGATGATGGCCATGAGGCTGAGGTCATAAGGAGGGTAGGGGTCTGGGAAGTGTATTGTGCATGTGAGTTTTGGAACAGCGTAATGTAGGGTGCTGTTGTTGTTTTTAGGTCAGGGGAACTGACTGTCTAGTATTTGGTGGTGGGAGTTTTTGTTGGTTGGTTGGCTGGCACAGACACATAGGGTTAGGCAGAGATTTTGGAAGGCAGCAGGGCAGACCTCCCGCTGGGCCCGTCCCAGCACCCCTCTCACTCTCTCACCGTCCCCATGCAGTAATGAGGGGATCCCCATTGTTTGGGCCATTCTTGTCCTTTTTGCTTTTGATTCGGGACTCTGACAAATACTTTGGTGTTAGGCTACCGGCACTGCCACCCCCTTTCCTTTTGCACCTTATTTCTAGTTCTGTCTATCACACACATACACACTGGCAAGAGTACTTATGCAATTATTCGGGTTTGAATCAGGTCATACCGCTGTCCTTTCAGTGTCTGTTCTCACTGTGAAAGTGCCGCCATTGTCCTCACTAACTGACCAAGTCTGTGAGGAGAGTACACTTGACTTAATATTGACCCAATGTGGCGGCGTTTTGCGGATGGTCGGCTAACAATGGACCATTGTTTAGTGGGAGCCACTCTCTTCAAGTCAGAGTTGCATCATAGAGTCCTGTACATGGTAGGCCTCCATCCGAAAAGGACAGTTGTATAAGTTCATCTTAATTTGGAATCCGTCCTTGCTTTATGCGAAACTGCAGTTCTCCTGCTGTCACTATACAGAAAAACTGTTCATGTCCTGCATGTGAACTTTCCACTCATGTCTATATCCTCCACTAGGATGTGAGACAAGGCTACAAAGATCAGCTAGACACAGCCACTGAGAGACAGCCTTGTCCTTCTCCACTCTGCCATGGCAGAATGGCTACCAGCCACCAATGACAATTACCCCACCATGCCAGAGGGCAGCTTGGGAAGTCAGGGAGAAGTCACACACCATTATGCCAGAGCAGACAGGAAAGGCTTGTTGCTCTTTCAAAATTTCACTCCAGCACAGGACCCGCAGTGAGTGGAAGGGGATGGGAGGAGCAGGCAGAGAGAGAGGATGGGTAACAAGTTTGTTTTTCGTTTAGTTTTCAATTGGCTATTGTCTGCATTTACCAGAGTCAAGTGCTCCTTGTGCTTTGGACACCAAGTGCAGTGGACACTGAGTACCATCCCCGTGAAATATTTACTAAATTAAATTTTAAGAGCTCATTCCTTTCTGTTTAGCGATACGTTCATTCCAAAGCTATTTACTGTTGCCCAGTTTTAGAGATGGACAGTCCTCAAACACACCGTTGTTAAACTCTATGTAAAACATGTAGAAGTTGTGCTTTAAATATTCCTCAGGCTCTCCTTACATGTCATGATTAAACTGATGACACATGCGTTTACATGGCTCATCACCCTTTTAGAGATATTTGGCTTTACTCAATATTCTCAGCTTGGTCACACAGAAGATGTTTTTTTGAAGCAAGGACCTTTTGATGATAGGAGGCAGGCAGCACAATGACTTCCAGCAGCACCTCAATGCAACAGTACCGTATCACAATTAGCAGCGCTAAACAGGCTGCACAGACAAGTCCACTCCATCTCGTATGGAGACTCATCCAGTCCTCTCTGTTTTGTCTGACAAATCCCCCCATTGTTCCTCTGATGATGCTTTTCTTTCGTGGGAACCCTGGCTTGTCTTGTTGATTAGATCCCCTTTGTCTTCCTCCCCTGCAGTGGGCTAGTGTGGAGAATGTGAAACCTTACACTGTAGTGGTGGCTTAATGCCTCAGCGTACTTTGTTTATTAAACGATGATTCAGTCTTATATGGTAATGAACATAAGAATGTTTATTTAGGTCACCAGTTATGGTGATTTATGAGAAGTATGAGGAATAAATCTATGAATTTTGGATAATCCTAGTGAATTGTTTTCAAAAAATATGTAATATTGTTTTAGCTGAAAAGCAGTTTAAACAATGAATAAAAGAGAAAATTAAAGACTACAGTTATTTACCAAATTTTGCTTTGTTTTTCATGAAGCAAGGACCTGCCCTACCACCACCACCCAAAGGCTTCTATATTTATGGAAGTGTTGGTAAGATTTCTTATGAAATTCTTTCAATCAAAGAAATGAAATGTATCAACGTGCCCTTTTGTAAAGGGCTAGATCTTTAAAACATATCTGACATCAGGGCAGAAGTTATTAATTACTTCTATTAATTACTGTCTCTCCTTCAGGCACAGGGAAGACCATGCTTATGGATTTGTTTTATTCCTCTGTGGAAAACACTCGTAAAAAGAGGGTCCACTTCAATGCCTTCATGTTGGATGTCCACAAAAGTTAGTATTATCCTCCCACTGCACAGCATCTAACTTGTGAAGGTTGGCTTTCTTGACTTTATGGAAGTTTTCTGACTCCTCATGCACCGGAGATCCTATATTTATCTCTCTGTTTGTCCTGAAGCACTCCTGCTAATTGTCTACCATTATGCATACAGGTGAAATTACTGCTTTATTCAGCATTGTCAGGGGGTTTGGGCTGCCAATGCAGGTGTGCTTTAAGATGTGTCTGACGTTTGTGTACTGCTTAAAGGGATCCATCGGCGGAAACAAAGCCTGCCAAAACGAAGGCTAGGGAAAATGTTCACCTATGACCCCATATCACTGGTTGCCATGGAAATCAGCAAGGAAATCTGCCTCTTGTGTTTTGACGAATTTCAGGTGAGCAAGTGTGTTACAGACACTCTGTGTGTGTGTGTGTGTGTGTGTGTTAGGCTATTCATAAATATCCTTTGCTACAAGTAACAAATAACCATTAGAAATCAGAATTATCTGTTTGGGTATTGTTTATATAGAAAATAATTAATAATAAATACACTGCAAATAAACCTTGCAATTATATTCTAGACCAAATCTACTTGTATTTGTATGTGTATGTGTATGTGTATGTATTGATTGATTAGATACAGTGATAGGGGAAAAGCAGTATACTGGGATCTAACACAAATGATGGCTCTAGCATGAGAATTGAAATATATGAGCTCACAGAACAATAAATGAGAAACTATTTCACTAGTAGTAACTCTACTGGAATATTAGGTCCGTAATCTGAACTTAGTATTAGAGTTTGGTCCCAGCTGGTGGCTTTCCTGTCTAAACAACTGGATTCTTCACATCTTGGGCTCTCACAAAAACAGGACTGGGGACACCTAGTGGCCTTTTGGTATATAGATTTGTAAGATAACTTTTAGTTGCAGTGACATATTCTCCCTCCATAGCATGTAGGACAGTATGACTACAACTGTATGAAGGTATAATGTTTTCATTGTCAGTGCCATGAAACTGCATCATTCAGTTGAGTCAGTGATCTGCTTTTTACTGGAAAAAAATGCCCCTTCAGCCATTACTGCTTAAGAACTTCTTATTATTTTTACCCTATAGTGTCAGAGGAGGGCCACTGCTGTTCTGTGTAAGGTAGTTTGTCATTCACTGCACTAGAGACGTCTTAATCATCATCAGCCAAACACATCTGTTAGCAGCACAATGTTGTTCCTCTCATTGATATCATTACAGTTAATGCCGGCAGGTCAAGGGTCACAGAAGGTGCGCTTGCTTTCTCTAATCACTCTCCGTGCATCTGTGAGGATCAAGAGCAGCTCCTTTCATCCACTCGTCTTTCACATTTTAAACGGAGGTGCTGTTTGTGCGTTCTCATTGATTTGTTTTGTTTGCCGTCGCCAGCTTTGCTGTTTTTGCTTGTCGACTGTTGCTACCGGTGAATGGAGGGGAAACAAGCAGACATGTGCACGTTGTTTGTGATGCATAAACAAGAGGTTGCGAGGTTGGGAGAGTTGGGGGCGGAGGGGGTCTATACCAATCAGCATCCTCCTCCACTCAGCCATGCAAATGAGGCTCTGGATATCAGTCGCACTCTCCTGCTTCCTTAAGTGAGTGGAGCTAGAAAGCGACTGGCGGCGGCGGCGGGTCAGATGGATCTTATCCTCTTAAATGCTAATGACATTTCTCCATTCTCTTCATTAGCGCCGTGCCATTATCAGTAATTTGTAGCCCCCCTCTTTTCACACACCCCCACCCAGCTCCCCTAATGAATACGCGCTATTGAGAGGTCCAAGATGGAAAAATGGGGAGAGAGTAAGAAACGAAGAAGAGTGAGAAGAAACTGCTTGAGCGTCATTGTCTCAGGGCCTCACTGTGTCACCGTGCAGCCTCTGAGAAATTGCTCATAGGTTGTGTACATAAAGAGGTGTAACATCAAAAGAGGTTTAATTTGGCACCCGTGTGCGTCGCTGTAAACTGACAGCCGCTTGAGTAATTGGATGCTCATTTAAATATCTGCATTGGCTGACGGAGATTGCACCATTATTTTTGTGTTCCACAAGTGCTACATCAGTCCCCTCCACCTTTCTCATTCTGTGGGTACCCATTCTCTTTCCCTCTCCCCCTACTCATTCAGCAATCAATATTGCCCCTCATACTATGCCCATGTTGAGGGCACATGAATAAACAAATCCAGGTTGTATAAAAGGTCATTTTTAAATGATTCTTTTGAAATGAAAATAAAATCCTGCGGTCGGAGGAAATGGGGACCCACTCAGAGAGACACAGAGCCTTGGCTTTCTGTTGATTCTCATTACACACACGCACACAAGCACGCACACACTAATTTGATGCCCCTAGCCACCTCTCCTTAGTGAAATCAAGGCTTTAACACAAATGTTAATCAAGTATTGGCAAGGGCAGTGGGGCTAATATGCAAAAGCAGAAGACTCTCCAGAGAATGAAAGAAGGCATATGCTGTGGGTATGGCCATTAGAAGTGCCTGTTATATACTGAAAAGTAGGTAAGAGGGAAAAAGAGGAGAGGCTTGGATAAATACATGGCTAGAATATCATCTTTTTTTCTTATTCAAGTCATTCCAATTCTTAGGTTTCATGTCATAATATGGCATAAAAATTAATCCATTTTATCCCAGTTTACTTAAAACATGTCCCAATGCTATTGGGAATGATGCTTCTCCCCCAGTCGTCGTGATCTTTACAGCAATAATTTTGTATAAGAAAAGCACTTTTTAAATTAATTCATGTGTGATATTGGCAGTTATTCTTGTGTTTGAATATAAATAGTTGGCATTAAACCGATGACCTTCAGCAACAAAGGCAGCTTGATATAATTAATTTTCTTTTATAATATGCCCATCTATTATCAGTCATCATGCCTAATCAGCCGTGTTACATACAGTATGTTCTGCACTGACTACTGTGCATCACAGATTTCTCCCTGCAGGGATGTTCAAAAGAACAACTGAGGTGAAAGAGAGGGAGAGATGAGAGAATAAGACCAAAGTGAGAGCACTAGATTACTAATAGAAAGGTCAGAGCTCTTCATTTAACAGCCAGCGACTCATAAACGTCCTTGCTGCAGTGTTGTCATCGACCTTTGTTTATTGTAGACTCATGGAAATGATGTAGATGAAAAAGGCAGCGGGCAGTTGAATTGGATTAATGTATTACAACCTTGTGAAGCCTTGTGTCTAGTTCATACAACACGCACACACCTTTATATGCCTTTATATGGCCAGCTTGGATAGAAGCTTTGTCTGCCACCGTGACCCCAGTCTGGATTCACATTGCTCTGTTTTCATTATTCTTTTTTTCACTTGTTTTCTTGCTTGCGTTCAGTCATTCTCGCGTCTGCTCAGTTGATTAGCTGGGGTCCGCTGCTTTGCCTCAGCTCCTTGTCCTCGGCAGAAAGCCGCTTCATGACCATTTGCAGTCAGTTCAAGTGGTTTAGGTGTGTGTTTGTGTGCAGGGATGTGTGCAAGTGTGAATGACCAGACACAAAAGACTGAGTGAGTACACCTGATTGACACTAATCAACATGGAGTGTTGATGCCATCATTTGACTGGCACACGCCTGCAGTGCGAGCAGAAAAGGTAAAATTATACAGGACATGAATGTGTCTCCTCTTCTTCTCTGGTTCTCTTCTGTCAGGTGACCGACATCGCTGACGCCATGATGCTGAAGCAGCTCTTTGAGACACTGTTTGAGACTGGAGTTGTGGTGGTGGCTACTTCCAACAGATCCACTGACGGTAAAGAGACCAGTGCCCGAGGGCTCATATTTTTTTATTTGCTTTCAGCCATTGCTAATTGTCTATATTGTTGTTAAACACACAAGTCAGTAGGTAGGTCATCAGCTGCAGTAACAATTACTCTTGCATGTCTTACTGCTGCATAAAGAACAAACAGTAGTTCAAATCATATCGCCCTATGAATGAAAATAATTACATTTTCAACAGAGGCAGAGGCAATTTGCATGTTGAGAAAGTACGAGACATTACTGAAGGGGACAAACAGAACAGTTTTTAATATAGACCCTCTTAATCAAAGGTGGTTTAAGTAATTCGGCTTCACATGCTGAAATCAGGATATAATAAGCTTGCTGACTCTGAATACAATTTCAGGGTTAATTTGTAATCCCTGGATGAAATTAGACGTGGTTGTGCTTTAAAAAAGGCCAAAAGTATGGAGTTTAAATCAGCATTCCTCTGATTGGCTGAATGCTGATCATGTGACTGCAAACACATGCGGTAGGGGAGTTAAAAAATCCCTCCAACGTGCACTGACCTGTTAGAATTTTCCATTGAATGTTTTCGGATCACGAGTGATCTTGATGCATGACTGGTGAGGTCCTTCCCTGTTGTCACGCCAAAGCTGTCAAAGTGCAATCCGCCTTCTATAAAATTGAAAATGTCACTAAAATATCTTGAAAAGTAGCTTTAAATGCATATGCAACTTTCAATAGGTTTTCCAACTATCCCTAGTGCCTTACCCCCTGTTCGTTACCTGGATCAGATGTGTTCTCGGATCCTGGAAGAACTCTTCTTAGTGGGAGAAGAGAAGGCAAACTGGGGGAGTAACGAGTAACATTGGAGAATTATCAGCGATTGTCACTTTCTGCTTACATTATAGAGAGGACTGAGAAAGTGAAGGACTAACGGTAAAATATTATCCAACAACACCTTAGCCCGATGGTCCACTTAACTCAACTACTTAGATACTGAAATGACAAGGAATATTCCTCCTCCCACAAATTTCTCAATTACTTCACATCTACTCTGTCATTCACTCACTCACTTACTCACCAAGAACCAATTGAGCTTTATGAGACCACACCAACTGCTCTCTGTTTGCAGCAATTAACCAGAGGAAAAGGCAAAGACCATTTCATACAGCTCTCACTTGCAGAGACGTGACAACCTTTAAACACGCTTTGATGTTGCATTTACTGGGAGCAGCACAGGGTTCAAGAAATAGCGAGCAAGATGTTGATCAAGGTGCAGATAAATGCATGATGTGATATCTGACGTCTTTCTTTCTCAGGGAAGATGTTGATGTCTCAAAGCCTCGAGTGGGTACGAAGCGGATAGCAGTAAGATGGCTCTCACACACAAAGACGCACGTCTCTGATATTTACTAGCTATTAAGAACAAAGCGTCAAAACAGGCAAAGTTGATAGAGAGCCTACTTAGTATTAATTACATGGTTAATGGAACACTGAAAGCCATAAGAGACAACTGGACATGAAAAGCATACATTTTCTATCTTTATTGATGTGGAGATGCTGGTATTAAAAAGCCCTAGATGCATTTGGAGAATGAATTTAGAGACGGGGTTTTCACAGAATGACTAAAGTAGCATTTTGTTGTTTTTATATACTGGTGGAGTTTAAAAAGATTGAGGAACACCAGGGGGATAAATGGTGTCGTTTTTTTAAGTGGACTCCTTCGGTGCACACAATTTCACATGCACTCTGTATGAATGGGCTGAGCTTAATTTGATTACCCTAAATATGTTTTTGCAATCATTTTAATTGACAGCAGAATTGGTTGCACCTATTAACTATATAAGTAATAAACTTACAGTGTTGTATGAAATAAATTACAGCTGTCTCCAGGTGTGATTCAGCACACTTTTCTACCTTTTTGTATCTTAGGTGAATATGTTGACATTTTGAAAACAATGATGCTGATAATAATTATTCAGAGGTAAAAAAAATCACCTTACCTAGCGCTAAAGTTCATTAAGTACAACATTATTTCTGATTTAAAAATGTTCTGAACCAAACCAAGAAATACTCTTATCCACTTGTAAAACGTGTCATCCTTGTACACTGTACAGTTTAAAGAAAATGGAGATTACCTAGTAATTTGTGACTTTTACTACATGTAGGCAGATTTGTTTTTAACACTTGGACACAGCCGGGCTTATTGTTTCCTATATATTTAGCTGAAATAACTGGCTGATAGTTGTAGCTTTATGCATAATGTAAAAACATACGAATTGTACTGTTCCTCTCATCTAATTAAAGGAGGCGTATGTGTACGTGCGAAAGTGTTCAACAGATCCTGTTACACTAGCAACAGTCATGTTTCATACTCCGTTATAGTAAGAATTATGAAGTGAGTATTAGTGCGTGTTTGCTCCTACTGTAGTAAGCTTGAGCCCAAACATCAACAACAAGCACTTGTTTGCATTCGCAGCTGGAGAGACCTTAAACTTCAATGTGTGTATGTGTGTGGCTGCGTACGTGTGTCTTTGTCCGTGTTTGTGTGTGAATCCCTATCTGTTTTATCTGTCTATCAGGGATGCTACTTCAGATGTAATTTGTTCCAGCCGAGCTAATTGAAACCTCTATTCAACAAGCTGCTGTGGACATTGTCCGCGCTGAAAAGGCGACAGTCCTTTCTCTCGCCACCATTGTTTGGGAATGTAATGAATTTTATGTTGCTGCCGCTGCCGGTAGAGAAATCCATTTTTCTCCCCTGGTCCCAGTCCTTTTGTCGTGCCTCCCCACCCATCCTTCAGTTCATCAATAGCCACTTTATCTGCCAATCTGTGGCGGGGGAATGACATTATTAGGAGGCTAAACAGCAGCTCTAATACAAGCCCTCCCCTCCTCTTTCAGATCTGTACAAAAACGGACTTCAGAGGGACACCTTCCTACCTTTCATCGACGTGCTGAAGGTAGAGACAAAGTCATCCCTCTCTTGTCTTGTTAATTTATTCATTTGTTTATCACACACACATACACACTTGCATGTGCACCTCTGTCCCTCTGCGTCTTTTTTTTTTTTTTTTTTTGCAAGTTGCTCTTTCGAGGTTTGATGTTTTCTGCTACCTGGATGCCTTGCACTGTGTCACAAAGCTGTCTTTGATCATACCAGGGCACACTGAAAGACTCACAGAAAGAGCGAGCGAAAGGTAGAGAGAGATGGAAAGAGCGTGAGCGAGTACAGGTAGTGTGAATGGGAGATGGCTAGATGAGCCGAGTGACTGACCCAGACTGCTTGCATTTCAAAAGTAAAGGGGGGCGAGTGGTGAAGGAGAGGAGAGAGGAGCGGTGAGGTGGTTTGTATTTCTAGCAAAAAATCTACTTTGCAATTTAAGCAGGTAGCACCATTATGCCGCCTGCATTTCAGATGATCATTGATGTGTTTGGAGTGACCATGATCATAAATAATTGCATAATAATTTGTTGTCATGCATTTTGCAACAGAGGAGGGCAGCATTCTTGCACCTTTTATTGGTATTCAGTCTAGATGGTAAAGCAAAACTATATCCTGCTGCAGTGTATTTGGGCATAATTGCTAAACATTTAGCTTTTCAGCATTCAGAAGATATGAATCCTGACTAAAGTGGGAAAAAAACTGTTGATAGTCATAGGGCCACTTATTCTGCACTCCTCCGATATTGAACATTTAAATTTGGTTGTAGTGACATTACCATGATGACTTTGGTTGATTGTACTTGATTATTAGCGTATTTGTTTTATTTTGACCAGTAATTTAAACGCGATCGTAAAAGCCCACTATTTGTCAGCAATAAATCTGACTTCTATTTTTTAATTATTTTTGTTGGAATACAATAACTTAATTTCCAGTATCCAGCTGTTGTAGATACATATATTTTTACACACAGACATATAAGCAGTACGTTTTCTAGATAAAGCAGATAAATGCTGTCAGGTCTGTGGGTTGGGGGTAGAAACTGTTTAAAATTGCATTTATATATTTGCACGTATTATTGTGTTAGCACATCTAGTTTCAGTTTTGAGTTAGAACATGCAAATCATTGATGGCCTCATGTAATGTAGAGCATGTTAAATTACAGAAATTAGTACAGGAAAAAAAAGATGATTTAAGCTCATTTGCAAGAAATAATATGTTTATAAAACATTCCCGAACATGTCTATTTAATAACAATCTCCCTTTATGTGGTAAAATGATGTTAAAGCGATTTCTGTTCTCTGAAATATAGGTTTTAACCTGTTTGGCCTAAAAATGCCATTGCTGCTCAGGCTCTACACATGATAGCTGTTATCCAGACTACTGGGATCACATCTTCTGTTACGTTACAAAACTCTCTGTGATATTGTACGTAATTAAAAAAAAACAGTAAATCAATAAATCCCAACACAGGCGCTTGAACAGGAGTAACATCGATCTACAGTGCCCAGATCCCAGACCCCCACTGGATCTTCAGACACTCACACACACACACGTATGGTAAGCGCTCTGCGGCCGGGGAGGCCTTCACGTCACCCTGCTCCCCACTTACTCTCCCACCCTTGCCCTCTCTAATCCACTCTCATCCAGGTCCTGAATGCCTGTTGTCCCTCTCTAACCCTGCACTACCTCCTCTCTTTCAGGGTCCCATGTTCCCCTTTGTGAAGCCATCTGGTTTTTGGGGTCGGGGGTTTTTTGGGGGTGCAAGGCGTTCTCTATAACAGGCTATTCTGTAAAGTTAAAGCGTGTTTTAGTGGGGTCATGCTGCTAACTAGCTGACCCTTAATGGATTGAATTAATGCTTGCAGGGAGCAGCCATGTGGGTTCCTTCTCCCTCCATGCAGCTCGCTCTTGTATGTGCGTGCCTGATTGTGTGCCTATAGTGAGTAAGGGAGTGAATGAGGGTGTTAGAAAGTAAAAAATAGCCTCTGACCTCTCCTCCCTTTCACCTGCGTTTGTGTGGTAGAGGTTAATCCACTGCCTCCGTCTGCCTGGGTTAATGTCTTTATTTAACCATTGACTTCTGATTAGCAGCCCATCCTCCCACAGACACCCGGTTTTGCAAACTTCTAAACAAGGAGTCAGATCGAGAACAAAGTTTTAGGTAGATCCACTGGCCAGGCACAGAAATCGTAACGTCGCTGAACCTAAAAAAATCCCTCCCTTTTTATTGTATTTCTTGTTTTTTCATTCAATTAGTCATTTGTAATTTCTTGTCGTTTTTAGCATCTCTGTAGACTCCATCAGAGAATCTATTCAGTTGTTTAGGCTTCTTTTGCTTTGTAGCCATGGCGAAGCTCGGAGTTCTGTAAAATACAGGGTTTAAGGGCTTTTTTAATGGACACTGCCAGTATTGTAACTAAGACACTCTTTCTCCCTCACAAACTGTTCTCCCTCTCCACTCCACTTTTCATCGGCCATCCTTTCTGTACTGCTCCATCCCCGCTCTTTATTCTATCACTATACTGTTCTGCTCGCTGGCTTTACTCACCCAAGGTCAGGTCTCTGTATTTTGGAAGCAGAATAGTGACTTTATTTTCCCTCCGATTGCTGTTGTGCACAATGTTGCAGAGGAGGGAAAACATGACAACAACCCTGAGGCAACTTTGAGTATCTGTGGGTGCTGTTTCTTTTGATCTGCTCCGCGTCTCTTCCTTGGTGCCATTGTTAATAATTGCTATGTGCTTACAGTTGTTGATGAGAGAAAAAGAAATATATAAATAATTACAGGATGATAGAAAAAGGAAAAATGGAGGAATGAGAGGGATGTGGTCCTCCAGTGGAGACCTTGGTGAGAAGGACTGCCTGTGAAAAGCCGGCAGCCTGCCAGTTGAAATGAAGTGGATGTTGATGTTTGATGACTGTCATTGTCTTCCGTAGCATTTAATGGCAGGACAGTGCCTCTCGCTGTGTGCCTCGAGGGCGTAGCTCACTTCTTTTATATCTGTGTCTTCTGGTCTAAAAAGAAGGAAAAAAAAAAAACGGAGCAATTAATAAAAGACAAATCAATTGTTCTCCTTTTTGAGCATCAGGAATTCATTCTGGCTCTGTATTTATTGTCAGAATTTTAATTGATCCAATTACCTCGGCTTGTAATTTCCTGCTGCCTAACTGATGTTTTCCTGTTGAGTCAGATGTGGGTAATCAAGCTTGCATACACACAGAGGTGCATTATACTGTACTGTTTGTATTCATGTGTAAACCAGGCCATCTGTAATTTGAAGAGAACACTTAACTAACTTCACTAACATGTACATTTAAAGCCCTTTTTATATACTTGTTCGGCTCTCAGCCTCTTTTATACCCTTGATCAGCCCACTTGCCTCTTGATGTTCTGTGTTTTTTTTTGCACTTTCGTCATCAAGCTAAAAAGACAGACAGGTGAATTGAAATGTTTTCTCAGTCTTTTTTTTTTTTTTTTTTTTTTTTACCAACCTGAGCACAAACCGGTTTTTACACCTTCTGAAATGCATTGTTCATGCTAGTAGTGTTCAGACAAGGCCACTTTACACCTGGACCTTTAAAGTGCATCATATAACACATCAGAACTAGCATCTCAGAATGCATTACATGAAATTAATGAAATGGAGGTCTGAAACAAGAATGTTAAGAATACAAAATGCCTAAGAAGTGAACAAATCTGATTTTATTTCTGTGCAGATATGGCTAGTTTTAGTTTTAGCTGCCACCTCACAGCTGGAAGGTCCCCGGTTCAAATCTACCTGCTGGCTGCAGCCTTGTGCTTGCATGGGTTTTCTGTGGGAAGTCCACTTTTCTCCCACAGTCCAAAAACATGCGTGTTAGGTTAAAGGGTGACTCTGAATTTCCCATAGGTGTGAATGATTGTCCGAATGAATGTACGTCTCACTGTGTCGGCCCAGAGATAGACTGGCAAACTGTCCAGAGTGGACCCCACCTCAGTAGCTCTAACTTTTATTAGGTTCTACCACTGAGTGATTTGCAGCCATTAGGCATTTTACATAACATTTTAATTTAAAAACACAAGTCAGTTTGTAAGGGTAAATAACAAAAAAATGTTAACATGCATATGAGCACAGCAACAGCAAAGGAGCTGACATTTCAGAAAAAAGAAACATGTTCTTATACCTAGAACATGAACTAACTGAAATATTTATGCTATTTTTTCAGCATCAGTATTACACTATAAGTAGACAGTATATAACTTGGTATTGTGTTAATAGCTAATAGTACTAGCTGTCAGTAGCTAATAGTACTTTTGTCAGGATTTTTGTCATTTATGTACTCGCTGATCTTGAAGGGACAGTTCTACACATCAGAATCTATATACAGGTATTATGGAGTGCTACTATGTGAATAAGCTGTACGAAGCCTTTTGATGTCCCTCGAAGGTTGCGTCTACACACTATTAGTTGGCAATGAAAATAAATTGTTTTGCATTGTGGGTTATGTAGGCAATGGAGTTTTAACGAGAAAAAAGAAAAATCCAGAAGCTCTGGTTCAGCTGTAATAATGCTTACCTGGGGTTCCAATACTAAATTGGTTCAGCACTCTTTTAATCCTCTACTGGAGATCAATAGCCTGAAGTTGGTCAGCTGCTTGATTCATTGATTAGGTCTTCATTGCCTTCAACATGTGCAGCCTCTGTTGGCCAGGTGCAGGTAGCACAGCTTCCACCGCGCTTCAGTGGAATTTTGGTTTAGGGCCTGAGCAGAGCTTGAGAGGGGCTTAGGGTGAGGGGACCAGTGGGGTCCTGGATCAGGAAAGGTGGGGCCTCCAACTCAAAAGATGTTTCCCGAAGAGGAGCAGCCGAGGCAGGGGGAGGTTGTGAGAACGACCTTGCAGAACAAACCATGGCTGCCCCAAGGCGGTCACACTTTAAGGGAATAGATCATTAGGTGTAATTAGGGTGTTCACATTGTCACGTACCCCCCTGACTGCCCAAGAATGAATAAAATCACCAGATACTGCCCCCCCAAACTCACTCACACACACACACAGCAGCTCCCCAGTTAGTGAAAACACTTTGATGTCAGAAGAGTCGTCCAGAACTTTCCAGCATAAAGGCAGTGTTTTAAGCTTTCTCTCTTCTCTCCCCTGTCTCTCTCTCGACCCCTCCATCCCTCCCTCCCTCTTTTATTCTGTCCCTCCACACAAGCCTGTAAGACACACATGGTTGAATGAACGACAACCTTTCCCCTCCTCCCCTCTCCCCCTCTCTCCCCCTCCGTCTCTTTTTCAGCCTTCCCACCCCACATTTCTTTGAGGCCTGGTCAATGCTCCGGGCCAAACAAAAAAAGCATCAAATGTTTTCTGCTGCTGCGTAATGAGGGAGTGGACCTCATCAGGGCCCAATAGTCAGCTATCCTTGGCTTTTGTTCCAGCTCAATGGCACCGCGCTCTTTGAAAAACTCAAAAGCAACTTTTTGAGGAGTAAAGGATAGAGAAAGATATGTTGTAGAGGGAGCAGGCGCAGAGGGGAGCAGAGGCAGCGACCAAAAGAAAAGCCACTCTGTTTTTATGCTAAACGGCTGTCCAGAGAGAGCAGTGGACAGCTCGGACAATGACATGATTGGAGCTACATGTGTTTGGATGACTTTCTTCTAAAGAGACTCTGATTCTCACGTCTGTCATCTCACTCCCCTGTTTCTCCCTCCCTGCGTGTGTCTGTGAGCGGGTGAATGCATCCTTGCAAGTAGTGAAACTCTTAATTTGCAGAGGTGCTGCTTCCATGCTCCGTTTCTGTGGGCGAGCCACACTTAGAACTAGTATTCACATCACAAAAAACTCATAAGGCATAACTCATTGTTAAAATGAAATTAGGGCTCAAACAATAACATTTTTCATCAATTTAGTGAAATTAATAATGCTGCTGACGGTCAACAGTGAGTTTAAATATACAAATTCAGTCAGAGAGTCAAAGGGAAACCTAAGGTTTGAACTTAAATTAACTAAATAATTTGTCCAAACAATTAGTGACTTAGCAAATGTCTTTGACAGGACACGACACTTCAAGTACAGAAGGGAAGACATTGTTAAATCAGAATATTAATCACTGGGGACACTCTAATGCTTACAAAACTATCTTTGACTCATCAGTGCACTGGAACCAAGGGTTATCTAAAATGCTTTCCTTATTTCTTATTTGATTATTCTTGCGATCAGTAAAATGTCATAAATTTGCCACAAAACCACCGATGCCTCAGTTATTTCCAGAAGTCCAGTGTTATGTCTTAAAGCCTAAAGATATTTAGGAAATTAGACACCAGAAGAGAAAAGAAATAAGAATAAAGTGATGAGACAGTGACAGGGAGATAAAACTATAAGTTGCAAAGTAGACTGGCTAGGCTTGGAGTCTGTGAGAGGAGTGTGTGTGTGTGGGGGGGGGAGACAAGACCACAATGTGTAGGCGGATGAAATCTTGGAGGAGTGAGAACTTGACAATCCCCTCAAGATGGATAATCAAGTAATGACCCGCAGGCCTCAGACTCATCTGATTATAAATAACCAATGGAATCATCATCACTGATTGTGTTTCCAGTCCTCCTTCTTTACCCTCTCTTATTTGTACCTCGCTCCTCCGTCAAGAAACGCATCAGCCGTCTTTACCGTAGGTAGAGACAGTTCATAAAGGGAGGGAGTAGAAGATGGCAGGAGAAAAGACAAACTGAGATTCTAATGATGTGGCAGCGATAGTGACAAGTTTTTTTTTCTTCCTTTTTTTTCCTTTTTGGAGGGACTATTTACCCGTTGGTGGGGTCACAGTAGGTTGATGAAATGACACCTCCCTTTTGTGCGTGGGGGAGGGCGAGTTTGTCAGGTTGTTATTAAGACTGATTCAGCCAATTGGCTCAGAGTGGGAACCCCGTTTGTGTGAGCGGACACGGAGATAAAAAGTTGACAGCAGAGAAGAATAGAGTATTTCCGTCCCCTTGCTTTGTGATGATTACTAATTATCCTGCAGCTTAAGGAGGCCAGTGGCAGAAATTCACTGATTTCATAATTTACTGGAGCTGTCGTTGAATAGCCAGGCAATGGCTTGGATGGGATGATATGCAATTCCTTTCTTTTCTTTGATAGAATGGTGGAGATGATGATTATAGTTTGTGCTGTACTCCCTGACATGAATCCTGTTGACGTTTTACACTATCTGGAAAAGTTTGAACTCTGCATCACAAGTTCACCCCTGCTGTAACACACTTGAATAGCTGCAGGAACAATAGATCAACTCAATAAACCATAAAGAGGTGCCACGAAATCCCAGAGCTGTCGGAGAAGAGTAAAATGTCAGCTGCCTTCTGCGGTTGCTCTTTGTCCGTTTTATTATTTATAGTTAGACGGAAGCAGCAACACAAAGCTCTTGTCATCCACATTTTACGTGACAGATGAGCAAGAGAAGCTACTGAACTGTCTGTTGGCACATGCAGCACAACATACAGTAACGTATATGCACAATAATCTAATCAGGCCATTTTTAGTTTCATGCTATACTGTTGTTGTCCTCTATGTGCAAGAAGTACATGAAACATATACGGATTCTTAAAATGTGGCATAAGTTAAACTGCACAAAATATTACACTCTGCTCACTAAATAAAACACACTGCTTCTAGCCACAACTAATCTGCTGATCACTTTCTTGTGTAATAGTTTGGTGGAAAACGGTGGAAAATGTTGCAGCTCTCTAAAGCTGCAGCAGTCCAAAAGCCAAAAGGGGGAAAAAGTAGAGTATAACACCTTTTAAAAGTTTATATCGAATTTATCGATATACAGTAGATAAGATTAAATGATGTTCGGAGGGTGGACACACACGACAGTACAAGTAATTTTTTGGTCCTTTTAATTGTTATTATTATATTATTATTATTAATATTCTGTTTAATACAAATATACATACAGTTTGAGCCCTAAATTGCAGTTCAATTTTCACATAGTGAACTTTGAGTTTAATTATAGTCTGTTTCAAATACAGCAGCATATCTGTTTTTGTACACAAACAGACCTACTCTGAATATTTGCCCGTTATATATTTTTCATTCTGCCCTTATCAGTATTTGTGTATGTACGTGCTCATGTGTGCAGGAGTACTGCCACGCCATCTGCCTCGACACTGGGACTGACTACAGGAGGCTGGACAAGGCGGCAGCGGGGAAACTCTACTACCTGTAAAGACACACGCACACCAGTAACGGAACCATTTGCTGTTTGCAGTGTAGCTCAGCTGAGAGGTTGTGCAAAGCGCTGGTAAAAGAAGTCTACAACAGGCATTCACATGCACACACGACCAAACGAACATGCACTGGTAATGTTTGTGTGCATCATCTAGTTAGATTTTTTTTTTTTTTTTTTTTTAGGAAAGAAAGAGAAGGCAAACAGATGGATAAATAGGGAGGAGCACACTGTGAGATTTGTAAAGACCTACATTACCTTGACAGATCCATGAAAAGAATAAAAGAGGAATCAATAGAATATGAGAAAATGGTAGAGCTGTAAAAGCCAGTTTTCTATTTTCCTCATTACATAGTGTTAGGAACACACATGTGACATGAATGACACTGCTGTTGCTCATCGCTGCATTGGAGCTTTCAAGCGCTTTCGTCTTTTCACTGTATGTAAATAGAGCGCATCACCCTCTTTTACCTGGAGTTAAAACGCAGCACATAAATACACACACGCGTGCACACACACACACACACACACACACACACACTTTTCAAACTCATTTTGATGTATATTCACACACTAATGCTTGTGTTTAGAGCCTAACATCCTGTTTTTTTACTGATGGAGTGAAAAGCTAAGTACCCCCATCCTGTGCTCTCCTTGCTGCCACCGTTTGATGTGGCCACTTCAGCTTTATTAATTTCATTTCCTATTATGTCTTATCTGCTTCATCGCCTGTGTGTGTGTTTGGGGGGGGGGGGGGGGTGTCTTGTGCAGTACAGAGGAGCCTGGAGCGGAGGCCTTCTTGGATGCGTTGTTTGAGGAGCTGGCTTTACGCCAAAAGAGTGGTAAGGCAGTTTGAGGAAACAACTTTTAGGAACATTTATTTGCTTATTGATGCTCTGTTAGGAGATATTAGTATTATATATACCTTACTAAATCATGTAATCTGAGGGGAGGGGACACATCATGTGCAATGTTCAGCAGATGACGAGCAACAGCCCATAAACTAATACAAAGTGAGTTTTTAAATGCTTTGAAACATTTTGAAAGCGAGCATCCTGTGGTTATATTTATTCCATTTAACAAACCAGAACAAAACAATTACCTCAGTAAGCAGCGTGTGTGTTTTATAGCTTTTATTGCAGAACAGTATCTATGCGACTGAGTCACAAAAACTCTTTTTTTTATGCTTATGAGCATGTCATTCCACACTCCATCAGTGCAGTGATGGTTTACTTATGTGTTTATAGTTGGATTGCAAAAGATAAATATGGAGGAGAGAAAAATGCTGTATGAGACTTTGAGTGGATCAATGATTCCTCTTAGTTGGATCATTTGACTGTTGCTTTCAGTCTTTTTCAGTCAAATCCTTTATTCGAAGTTTCTAAACTTGGTGAGATTTCATATTTGTTTTAGAGACAAGCTGTTAAAAATGCAAATTTCTCAACTGACGAGAATTTACAGTATATAGCTTTTCTTTAGGTTCTTCACCTCTTGGTACCTGATTTTAAAGTGACAACAGAGGATTAAAAGCAGGAAGATTTGACTGCTGTGCGTTCAGATTAACTTTCCTTCCTACAGATGTGTGTGTGTGTGTGTGTGTGTTTCCATAGTTACAGGTCCTCGGCAGCTCACAGTGCTGAGCAGAGATGTGAAACTGAAAAAGACCTGTGGGTCCATCGCCGACTGTTCTTTTGACGAGCTGTGTGGCAGAGTGAGTGTTTCATCCTTCATTTTCTCCGAAATAATTTCCTCAATTTGCTTCATCACCAGCATTCTGTAAATTTATAAAAGCTGTTTCAGTAGCAGCGCAATAACAAAGCACATAGTTACAAAACAAGAATTGAGCCAAACTTAAATTCTACCACCAGTTTCTCCCTTTTTAAACACACTTTTCAGATTTTACCCTAATGGACGGCTTATAGAGCGTAAACAGAGCCATGAAACCTGTGGCTTAACTTAAACCGCACATATCCACAGTTTGGATCTTGGACAAGCTTAAAACCAAAAACACACAAATACATCACACGCTTACACACACACACACACACACACACCCCAATAATCAAAACTGCTCATATTCAAAGCACTTCTCCTGCCTCTTTATTGCCTCTGCGTTCTGTTCCTGCCCTCCTCTATGTACTTATTGTCCACAAGCCTTTGCTCTCAAACTAAATCACCTTCCCTCCATATTTTCTTCTCAATGTCAAAAAGCAAGTCTATTGTGCCTGACATAAAGCAGTGTACTACAGTAATCAGCGGCGCGTGTGTAAAGTCTCAAGTTTGATGAACAGCTGGGAGCTTTTGCAGCCATCTGAGCTTCAAGGCTTCTTCCGATATATGTTGGCACATCCACATTAGTTTTGAGAGCAATCATCCTGAATGGCAAAGAACCAAGGACAGGGACGAAAGTGACATCAGTCTGAGCCTTTTACACAAGGTGCCTTCATTGTATAGTTGGCATTTTTTCGGCACACAGAGCGCAGTATTCACACTGCTTGGGTCTGTGTGCCTTTTATGAAGCAGCTCTGCACATGCGCTACACTGGACTACTTCCTTTCCACACTGCTGCAGTGTGAAGATTAGCAGCTGATGTGTAAATTAATTCTGATGTGTAACCTGTGTGCTTGATTTCCAGCCTCTGGGGGCCAGTGACTTCCTGGAGATGGCACGCCATTTTGACACTGTATTGATCCGCCATGTTCCCATGCTGACCGTGTCCCTGAAGGACCAGGCACGACGTTTCACCACCCTCATAGATATCTTCTATGACAACAAGGTATCCAACTGTCGAATCACCGATGGGAGTGGTTCTAAAAAACAGTAGTCAATACTTGTTTGTATTGTTTCAAAGATATTTTATGTGTTAATGTGTCCCTACTTGGGAATATTACTTCACTGTAATATCCCTTACATTACTTTCCCATTACATCCCTATATAACTATACACTTCATAGCCATGTGGGCACTCAGCCATTGGACCCACGTGTACTGTAATTGTCCCAGAACCATGGCCATTAATATCTAGCTACTGTATAACCCGGCAGCAGAGATTGGCTCACACTGAGCCAGAAGAGAATCCGTGATTACATCAGGCCACATACCATTAGTGCCCAAAATCACTTACTCTATTAGAGTTCCTGTTCATCCCAAAGTTGTCGGATGAGGTTGAAGGGAATGGAAAGTCGTCCATGCAGAACTTTATAAACCACAGTAAAGAAATAAGGGATGTTGTCATACAGTAACATTAAATGCTCTCACCCATATTTTGAAGCATCATATTAAAAAAATCACAAAGTATCACCAGATGCTGTAGCATTGGAAATAACCAAACCAAAAACATAAAAACAGCTGCAGACAAATCCCATATTATGTCTTAACCAAATTTCCTGGAAGTTATTTTTTCTCACGTACGAGAAACCTAAATCAGCTGCTGTGGCTTCCAGTTCATCACACTGGAAAGTTTTAACCCAGACACAGTACTGCAGTATCAGTTTCCCTTTCTACATGACTTGTGGACTGGAAATGCAGGGGTTGGAAAGTTTAAGATGGAGTGTAATATTTGCATGATATCATTTTGAACATTTTAAACTGGTATCTGAAATTGGCAAACATAACAAACTATTGGTGGTTACAATATTACTACAGACACAGTAAATCATGCATTACCGCTCAACACTGCACTAACGTTACATTAGCTCACTTTTTATGGATGGAAATTTTATCAATGATTTCCTTATTATATGGAAGAGGAAATATGATTCTGTAAAAAAAAAGTCAATATGCACTTAAATGATCTGAGGAATAAAATAAACACCTCACACTGACCTGAAGTATAAGTACGGTAATTTTAAGGAGGCAATTAATAAATGGTTCACACTCAATGCACAGCCACTTAATCATTAATAGTATAGTAAGTAAACAAACTGGACATTGCTTTGTCTGAGCTTCCTCTGCTTCCCTACATATCCCAGGTGAGAGTGGTGCTGCTGGCTGCAGCTCCATTAGAACATCTCTTTGTCCACTCCGGAGGTGAGGACGAGAGGGACCGACAGCTGCTAGATGACCTGGGCCTCAGTGGGGTAAGATCACAGAACCTACAAAGTAAAAAAAAATTCCTGGAAAACAGACAGTCGTTGCTTATTAGAAAATACATGCTGTGTGTTTCCATGACCTAAAACTGATAAAAGAAATCTGTCAAAGATGAGTTTGCATCATTTGCCTTTCAATAAGGATACCCAAAGATGAAGAGGCTGTTCAGATGTTTTGGAATTACAAAAACTTGAAGGGGCTTTAGACAATATTTTGGATTTCTTGGTAATTTCTTGTTTTTTAGTTTTTAAATGTGTCACCATGTTCTTAGCTTTTTTATAACAATCTCCACTTTACTGTGAATTATTGCTAAGATGTTTAAAAATTAGTATGTGTGATGGATGTTTTTCATCCAAACCATATTTTTTTCTTAAATAATGTGATTTTTGTTTTTTTTATAGCTAATTATAAAAGGGTTATTTGAACTTTCACTGATGGTAGAGATCCCACAGTTTGAATTCACTTCCTGCTCTCTTCAGGAGGCAGCAGAGCACCTGACACTGTTCACAGCTGAAGAGGAGATCTTTGCCTTCCAGAGGACCGTCTCCAGGCTGATGGAGATGCAAACGGAGTCGTACTGGATTGAGGGAGATCGCAGTCACAGAGATAACTCACTAGCTACTGACAATGCAAAAGCCTGAGGACCCGATTATCAGAAATAGGAAAGTTCAAATGAATCTCGGGCAATCAAAGTAAAATGTTTTAGAGAACAAGCAGCAGTTTAAAACCGACCTGATACCCACAGTACTGTAACTACATACAAACTCCATATCTGTTGTCCTTTGGATCTGACTTCTCCTCATAGGATGCATGTGTTATATCAGGTGTACTCTCTCCCCCTTGTGGACAATTTATTTTGAAAAGTGTGAAGCTCTCCAACATGTGTGAAAATATAGCAGGTGCTTTTTTCAGGGGAAGAAAGGGGGAAAACTGTTCCTCACAGTAGCTGGCTACCACCCTCTGGTGGAGAGTGTGAACGGTGTAAAACCCTCTCAAGTGTCTCCTGTTTTTATAAAACAATATCAGTCATAAAGTAAGTAGGTACAAGTTTAAAATGAATCTGACTGTATTCCGGAAAATATTGTCTGTGTGTAACATGGTAAAAGCCTTCAGAGCAATTTCACAGAAATTCATTTTCTTTCCTATGGTTTTAGTTTGAGGACAACAATAATATGAATTGCATTAAAGATCATTTTGCCTTTCTCTAAATTAAGATATCACTGTGCTTTTAGCAGAAAAACTCCTCCAAATGACATCATATGGATGACTTTTTGATTTTAGATACTGAAATCTGTGGGATTCTTGGGATCAGTGTGACCAAGATGGCAACTTCATTATATGTAGCTCCCAAATGACATCATCTGAACTAAAGAAATGTTTCCAAATGCATCACCTGGAGCACTTTTCCCACTGGAGTCAGAGAGATGTATTAATATGTAAAAAGCAGAGGAAAGTTTAATATCATTCATATGCATGTAGTCCCTAAACTAGAGCCATTATCAAGTGGAAAATTGGTGAGGTGCCTATAACATATTCTCCTCCAGTCTTAATCAGATGGAAACACTGTGGATTTTTTACCTTTGTGCATAGTCAGCAGTCAGATCTGATTTAGGAAATCATACTAATCAGCTAATTTGGTTTTATTAAATGGATGTTAAATGTGACAAAATATATTTACTGCAGACATAATCATAAAATTGAGGAATATATAAAATGTTTTAAGTATGTTTTATTTAGTGTGTATTTTTTATTTTCATTATGAAATGGTAAAAACAGTAAAACTCCATTTTAAACCTAACTTTATTTGCGGCTGTCTATAATCGCATTTCTTGATTTTCTTTTATATTCTCTTTCTACTGTAGGGACAGACTTTCCCTCCGAGCTGGTTTGTAACTCCCTCGTGTTCGCCTGTAGATGGCAGCAGAAGGCAATCAATCGCCACAAAGTCGCTTGTCTGTTTATGGATGAGGTCATCCTAGTGCACCACTCCAGCTTGGACTGGTCCACCCTGACTTCGAGCAGCAGTTTGGCTCCTGCAGAGCATCTAAACTAAGACCATTATATAAGATTCTCTGTTTGTACCAAACAGTATCATGGAACAAGTATAAAATCCCCAGACTAAATATATAATCTCATTAGATCCAAGGGACAGTAAAAGGGTTTGTTTGTGTGTGGGTGTTTGTTTGTACCTACCCATGCACATGATAGAAATCATTAGAAAATGCTTGAGTCGGTAGGAAGGCACCAAGTCTATCCCAGCGTAATTCTCAATTAAAGAAAAATCAATCACGCCCTGTGCTGAGGCCCCTAATCCAATCAGAGCGCTATGCTGTTTGGGGGAAACATCAGAAACAAAGATGGCTGCAGTGCTTAGTGATTGTCTTAATTGGATGATTCACGCTGGTTTAGAGAGGTGGTCCTAGTTATCAGCCTCTCTGGACCACAGTCTTGATTCCCCATGGTGACACAGCAAAGGTGGAAAACAGTTTTATTTTAGTTTATTATTTTCTTATCGGTTGAAATAAGAACAAAACCTACTTTTCAGCTTTTACACTACATTACATTGACTGTGAGTACAATCCAACAAACACATGTTCCGAACAGCTTAATACATGCAATACCTTTACATTTACTTGATTGTAAAACTGTGATAGAAGCTCTGATAAACGGAAATGTGATTGTGTCTTAGGAGACTGGATGTGGTTTTCAAGGTTAGTCAGATTCAGTGAGGTTTTCAGGGCAGAGACGGTGTTTGTATAGTGGCTCTAACCTGAAAGGGGTTATATGTTACTAGTTAGAATGTATTTATACAAGAAGTATACACCAATAATGCATTTAGGTGTGTGTTTGCTTGCTTGAGTGCATGGATGTACCCTCATGCAGCACTACCATAGTCTTCAAAAGGGGCATGTGGGGTGAAACTGTCCTGTCCTGTTGCAGAATAAATTAAAGATGGAGATGATGCAGCTGGGACACTATTTCCAAAGACTGGCGCAGGTTAAATCAAATATGACTGGGGACAAAATCTATTCACTTACCTTCTACACTTTGTAAATACCTTATTGTTATGCGGCCTATAAAAGCAATAGTAAAAACAGTTTCAGAAATGTAGGTTTGTGCTTAATATGACTTCTACTAATTGGCTCCAACAACAGCTTTGTTCAAATTTCACTGTAGGAGCAGGTGTAATGTGGGATTATATATATATATAAAGCTTTCCATTAGATGGCTTCGTCATAATGACTGTTGTCTTTACCTTTGCAGGTCTTCATCAGTGTAGTAGGTTCATAGAAGGAATACTCAAACACAGCACTACAATCGCAAAACCGAAAGCTACGTTCATATGCTTACAATTCTTAATAAAAAAAAACTAAAACAGTGCATTCAATTGCAAAGTGCCTCTGTCTGGCTGTATTTCTGCATGTACTGCACACGCTCAGACATCTCAACCTCTCTTTGTACATTTAACGCTATAGTTCTCTGCAGGAGCCAAACTGCTGCATCAGGTATTCTCTTTGATCTAAAGGGAACAAAAAGCATCACACAATGTGTGTACGTGTACATCTCCTGTAATCCTGTGCAGACTCCAGGCTGCTGCTGCTGCTGTGCCAGTCTGCTTGCTGAAATGTGTGTCAGTGAACACTGTTAACCAAGTGATCCAGCCTGTAGAGAGCAAGTCTCAGCATATGTGCACATTCAGATCTACGCTGTTCCTTTGAGATCCACTGCATCACAAACCAATTCCAGTTCAACACAATACATATTTAATTGGGGTCATAAATAACAATTGAATCCATTCAAATGAACCATACTGAATCTATACGGTGGCCTAATATTAAAGCGATATCTTAAGGTCGGCTGTGAACGCGCATTCCTCCACATTAAGTGCAAGCGCGCGCACGTGGCCGCGCAGGCCCTCGGTGAAACAAAGAAGACGCGGACGAGGGTGTTTTTGATCCAGTCAAGGTGGAGGAGGAGGAGGAGGGTCCAGAGCCGCACTCACAGGATGGAGGACCATCGAGGATTTCTGCTGTCATCTCCGGCTAATACACGGAGTGACGTCACCCCCCCGGTTCCAGAGGGGGCGCGGTCTAGCCGCCGAGAAAAGATGTGATTGACAGCTGGCGCCATAATTAAAGACGCATTCGGACATCACATGCAACAAGAGGACGATCAGGGAGAACAGGGGTTATTATTATATTATTATTACTACAGTGATGCCAGTGACATACAGTCAATGCCTCTATCTGTGTCACTGACAATATGTTATTACACACATCGAGTTATTGGAGGAGAGTTTTGGTAGTTACATTTTTGAGGGGGAAGGGATCGATTAATTAATGAGTGAGTGAATCAGTTGATTGCCACTGTGACGTAATAGAAGCGCACCTGTTGTCCCAGCTGTTCTACTGACACCGTCCGGTAACGTCGAGCTTGTAAACATCCACTTTAACGCGTTAACCAACATGTCAAGACATGCACCGGCCTCCACCTGCGCGGCACCGCGCTGCCGAACATGTCAGTGTCTCTTTAAAAGGCGATCCCATGCAAAGGATCCAGGGGGGCTGGCCCAAGCGTGTGTGTGTGTGTGTGTGTGTGAGAGAGAGAGAAAGACAGAGAGTGTGTGTGTGTGTGCGCGCGTGTGTGTGCGCGCGTGAGAGAGCGAGAAACCGAGTGTGTGCGCTCAACGCTCTGTGGAAATCGAGATCCAGTAGTAATCCAGAGTCTTAGTCCACATCGACACGGACTGGTCCCGCACACGTCCGCTCCGTCTCTGTCTCTGAGCGCACTTGGAGGACTGGAAGAGAAAGGAGTCAAGATGGCATCTGGAAGTAGCTGTGGACGAACCGTGATCTAGTCTCTTCTGGGTTTTTCTTCTTTTTTTTTTTTGTACCGCGGAGCTTGACGGACTGGCCGTGCAAGGTATTTCATTTAAAGTGTTCGGGGGGGGGGATTTGTTTCCCCCAGAGACGAGGCTCGGGCACTTTCTGCTCCGCTGATCTGATCACTCGCTGGGTTCAGGTCCTCGCTCCCGAACGGCGTTTTGTGTAGAACTAGTGAGAGATTCGGATGCAGACCTGGAGAGCTCCTGGAAGCGCACGGCTCTGCTAAAGAAGTGTTGTAGACTCGGTGACAGACATTTGTCAGCCCCCACTTTCTGCGGAAGTGTTAAAGCCCGAATCTTGTAGGATAGAGGATCTAGGAAAGACTGTGTCTTAAGCTGCTTCTCGCCGGGTGTTCGCTGCTGATTTCTTCTCTCTCCGTGTCCTCAACAGGCGTGAAGTTGCTCTTGCCCTGTCAGGACTTCGCTGGTGTGGAATAGCAACAAAGGACGGGAGCGCGCATTCATGGGACGCGACTTTGACAGCTCTTCGTTTCTTGTCTTATAACTTTTGATTGCCTGGCTGCGGGGGCGAGATTGTGACTGGTGCAGGAGATCATGGCCGAGGCTCCGGTCCCCGAGCCTGTCCCGGACTTGGACGTGGCCATCGACCCGGACTTCGAGCCCCAGCCGCGGCCCAGATCTTGCACCTGGCCGCTGCCACGACCAGACTCGAACGCGGTGAAACCGGAGAGCAATGACACAGATATCATCCCCGAGGAAGAGGATGATGAAGAGGACAGTGCCACCCCCACGGCCATCAGCGTCAATGGCCCCGGCGTGGCGATAGAGGACCAGAGCAGCAACAGCCCTGCAGCCGATGGAGCGCTCTCCTCCCCCGGCCCAGAGAGCGGAGGCTCCCCGCTCTCCACGCACTCCCCTGCGGCCACCTCCGGCGCGCTGACACCCAGCAGCCTGGCCGCTCAGCAGACCCCAAGGAAGGCATCATCCCGCCGCAACGCCTGGGGAAACCTGTCCTACGCCGATCTGATAACCAAAGCCATCGAGAGCGCACCGGACAAGAGACTGACGCTGTCCCAAATTTACGACTGGATGGTGCGATCCATCCCCTACTTCAAAGACAAAGGCGACAGCAACAGCTCCGCGGGATGGAAGGTAAGAGTCGCCCCGCTCCCCCTCCGAGCCCCCTCCTTCCTCCATCAAAACAAAAACAAAAAGCATGTGGCTTGTAAATGGACGTACACACACTCACGCACACACACAGCGACGGCTTTGTGAACAGTCTGGCGCTTATTAAACCCAACTTCGTCATTCCAAATTATGCAAATTATAGATTGCTCGCATTTAAGATCATTAATCTTACTAAGGGCCGTGATCGGCACCTAACTGGCCAAACATATCTCAGTCCCAGACATGCATCAGACAAATCCTACTGTGCTGTGTTAATTGAATGTACATCAGGTGCACGTCCTTTGTCCTTTTTCTGTGACGCATTGTGCATAGTATTCCTCTGAGCCCGCAGTCACATGGCTGGAATTAGAGCAAACAGAAATTTGTAACCGGTTTGTCTGGAAACACACTTGCCTATTTTCAGTGATGCTAAGCGCGCTAAGACTCAGTGAATGATACAATTACATAAGGCAGGTTAGTGAACAGCAGCTAATCCACTGACAGGACAAGCACCTGAATGGAGACAAAGCAGTGCATCCTCATAAGACCTTTCATTTTTTGTCAAAGTGGTACACATTTGCAGTCATTTTGTGACACATTATATTTAGAAGGTAAATTTCCACCATGCTACTGTAACCACAGAGGCATCACCCTGCTCGCCGTTTGTTATGTAAACCTTGGCAGGGATGTGCCAGTCTCTTGGGTCATGTAAGCAACTGCCAAGGTTGCTGATCCCTCCATGAGGGAATTGCATAACTCGTGGGTTGCACTGAGCTAAGGATAAAACTTGAATTTATATGCAATGATCTGGTCACCTAAAAGACATATGGGTAACGGGGGGGGGCAGAGGTGCAGAAGGACAGAGAGCAGAGAGACTGCAGGACCTGTCCCGCTCCATGCGGAGACCACGGGCCAGATTTTTTTCAGGCTTCTCAAGTTTTGCTATGTGATATGCTTCAGCGAAGATCAGAGGAGGTGGTGTGCACAGCTCCATCAGGTCAAGGCCAGCTTCACCACCACCAGACAGGGCTGGTAGTCCTGGAATTTTGGGTGTGAGGGCCAAGCTGTCGCAGTTTAAAGTTACACATGTCACGCATTCTGTCAGTAAATCCTAAATGCAGGCCACGACCTCTGCTTTCAGTTTTTGTAAAAGACAGAAAATGTGGATGAAACAGAGACTTTTCTTTGGAATGATTCAAACTGTCGGGCAGGTTCCTCAGTCTTTCAGACCTGACCATCTCACGAGCTGTGGTAAAGTTCTAGTAAGAGTACAATGACACCAGAGAATGCAGATCCAGGAGTCTCTCTACTCCACACTGCACCATCAGACTCCACACAGAGCTGGGTTAGTACACCTGCTGTTTCATGCTGCCAGGGCACCTTTGTTGAGGAGATTTGCTGAGAAAATCCTAGTAATCCCTCTGGGTTTCTCCCCCAGGTTCCCACTTACGTCATTCTGCTTCATATCTTTGTCAGTTAACCATTAGCCCTGGTAAAAGTAGGTTAAGACAGAGATAAGGAAATCTTTTATCGCCTCAGATGGTCTTTAAGCAAGAGTCGCTTTTAATAGAAGCACAATATTTGGTCATTTGCTCTTTCTTACACAACACAGAACTCATTGTATAGGATGTCAGTTGTGATCTAAACTAGATTTTTGTGCACGTTTATATTTTTAGAGGCTGGCATTAATACTCAAAACTTTTCCCTGTCTCTTTCTCAATGTTACATATAATCAACTCAATAAAACTTTTTTTATTTGGGAAAATAGGTTTTAAAGGAAAACAACTTAAAACTTTTTAAAGAAAAGTAGCAATAAAAATGTTTAACACAACAAATGTTCTATTTTTATTGAACATAGATGTTATTTAGGGTGTCAGCTTCTTAGTAATCTGTCAGGATAGGGGAGGTGTATAATTCAAACAATACTAAGTATTTAGAGTGATTTAAATTCTCAAATAAATCAGGCACAAGGAACAAAGTGAAATTACAATATGTCTCAGGTGCTTTTTAAGAATGTGGCAGGTGCACTCCGCCCTTTTTTGGTACAACAGATCACAACAGTGCGTGTTGGAGTTTTCTAGAAGGAGTTCTGTCCTGGAGGGGTATGTTTGGTTTGAAACCACCTAAATGTGTGTTGAGAGGAGCATTGGTATGATGGGGAGTGATGGGCTGCATCTCAAAATAGCACCTTTAAACATGCCAGTAATGTACTGTCTGTGTGTGTGTGGGTGTGTGTGTGTGTGTCTTTGCATAATCGAAAGATTAAATGCACCTGTGTGTATGTATGTGCAAGTAAATAAGTGGGTGTTTATGTGTGTGTGTGTGTGTGTGCGTGCGAGTATTCCTGGCTGCACTGAACCTTGTACACTCTAATGTTACTTAAGCCTGTTGTAACAGACTCCTTGTTCCCAGCAACTGTCCATCACTGGCCAAGACCTAGTTATGTCACAGTGTAAATACACACACGTCTGATATTTTAATCTGATATTATGAGGTTTTAATGACCACACGTACACGGTACATGCAGTTCCCTCAGTGTCAGATCAGAATGGCTCTATAGGTGTTGTTACGTGGTTTTTGAAGCTGCCATACATACCCACACAGACAGACAGACAGACAGACAGACAGACATGAGCAGACATACGGCGCAGTGCCTGGACATGTTCAGGCTTATCACCAGGGTTCACGACTGTGAGCCTGCTGCTGCAGGGCCACTTCCATTAGGATTCATTCATTAGATTACTTTATCTTTAGGACCCCCCGGGGTTGCAGCAAGTAGCCTTTATTTTGAACATAAGGTGTTTGCCACATACACTGGTCTGAATGTTCTTCTGTAATTCATGGCTGTTTGTAGCTTTTTAATGTTAATGTTCACTATAAGACCTAAAACACCTTTTCACATTGGAGTTTGACACCACAACGAGTCCCCAAAGAAACAGACGCCCCCATTCCATTCACCCCACATTCCCTTATCTGACTTGGTCGGGGGGGGGGGGGGTAAACAGCCCACCGGTTGCCTTTTTAATTGCCTAGCAAGCTGAAAGTGTTGATTCTCTGGGGCTGAAATAATTTATTGTTCCTATTGGTGCAGGACGGGATTGATGAAAGGAAAGGAGCTGACGAAAAAAAGACAGCACCATGAGTCCCTTTATTGACTGTCCGTCAGCGTGGAATGAAATGAGCTTTATGTGGGTGATAAGATCTGAGCACCTGCCATGAATATTATTATAGCCTGGAATTTTAACCTGCAGGAACCGTCAGAGGTTTACTAGAGACTGGCTAGTAAGGGAATACATCGAATGCCGAAGGCTGTCTATGCTCATGTGGGTGTGGATGTGGGTGTGTGAGCCTTCAGGTACTTGGCACGGTGCCAAGCTGAAGTTACTGAAGCAAAAAGGCAATAAAAAGGGGAGGGTCACGAGGGGAGGGGGCAGAGGTGAAGACAGTAGAAGGAGGAGATGGGAGGGGGGCTAAGGGAGTAAATTAACAAGCTTTCCTCTAAATTGGTGTATTACAGCTGTCCTCTGGCTGTGATTCCCAGTGGAGGGGTTTGAGGGTGTGTGAGTGGGAAAGGGGTGATGGGTTATGGGAACCCACCAGCTCCAGGCCAACTCCCCCTCCCCCCCAACCCCTTCACACAGAGCAGTTAACCTGTGCATGGAGGAAACCCCCCCAGGCTCTGTTCTACTTTCATTTCCAATCAATGGACACATTTTTCTATGAGTGCCAGATGAGGTTTGTTACATCTGGATTTTACATCCCTAAATGATTCACCCCCCAAAAAACCCATTTCATCCATAAGTGATTGTTGAACCTTTAATTTCCAAATTGCTTTAGTTTGCTGCTATAACAACCGGACGATGGATGAAGTTGTTTCCCCTGCTTTGAATGACATGTACAGGTCAGTCAAGTCCTTCCACACCAAAATTCAGAAAATAATTTCTCTACTAACAACCCTGTGTGCACATGGCCATTGTCATGTTGAGAGTGAAAAGGGACAAATTAAGACTTGCCCTTTTACCTCAAGATTAACAGTATGGCACAGCGACAAGGATTGTCTTAAACGTAAATGTGTTATTGCGCAATGTTAAACGATAAGATCTCTGCTACTCTCAGCAAACATGAGATTACCAGCAGCTGCTAGTTTGCTTAGAATAGGACACAGAAAGTAGAAGGATGCCTCGCCTGGCTGTGTCCAGTGAAAAAACGTTTACTGGTTTATTACCAGCTTATTAACTTCCTATATCTCATTCGTTTATTCTGTATGAAATGGCGCAGTGTAGCTATGGGGGCTTACTTTTGGATGGACTGGTCTTTGTGCTAAGCTAAGCGAACTAAATGTAGACTACATGCCTGTATTTACTTTACAGCACGAGACAAACATTCATAGACGTACTTGGGCAGGTACGTCCACATACTTTCGGCCACCTATTGTGTGTTGACCACACAGTGTCTCACTATTTTAGTTTGTCTGTGTGAGCGTGGGCATGTCATTCATCAGATTTTCTATCCTAATTAGTCCAGCCCCTGAAACATGAGACCTTTATGGTAATCTAGTTGCCGTTTTGACGTCTCCTGCTTGTGTTTTGTGCGCACAATCGCTCGTCTCTCCTGTTCTCCTCAAAGACACTCCTCAATTATTTAACGTTCTTGGGATGATTTCAGATCGCTGTATTAATTTTTAAGACCCTGCTCTTGACTAAAGGCTAACCCTGTTTCACAGTTTCTGTCTTCTTTTCATCGCTCAAGCTTCTCTTATTTTCACTCTGCTCTCTTTCTCTTGCGCCATCCCTCATTATTTTCCTGCCAGCTCCCTCATTTGTGTGGATGTAAAACACTGTGGTGAGCAAAAAACAAGCCATCCCCCCGGCTGCCGCTCCTCTGAAGCACAACTCTTGAAATCTGTTATGGGCTCTAATGAATGGCGATATATCTTGGGCCTCTCCTCTTGTTACACTCCAAATGTGTTATGAGAATACTGCAGCGTTTTTCAGACACTTGAGACATTATGACCACGTTGTTGTTGTTGTTGTTGTGAAAATATGCAGATTATATAAATGAAATTAGTTTGTGGTTGGTTTTTTTTAATGCACTGAACAGACACACGCACGCACAGGAAAAAAGAAGTCTACTGTCTGCCCATGTATAGACTGATAACATCAACAATACAAACCCTTGTGTCTCACACACTGATTACATGCGAAAGATCAGAGCTAGAGTTAGATGCCTGGTGTGCTGCAACTCATTTTTTTTTTACCTTGCGCACTAAATATTGTGCATTCTTGAAGGACACAATTTACACAAATAGTGTGTCCAACTATTTTGTCCTGGGACATTCCTGTGCTTTTTTTCATCTAATTCTTGGTAAAATGTCCTAAAGTAAAGAGGTAGTAGTAATGCATGTCACTTTGTGGTTGTCAGCAATATTCACTTTATTAATAAACCTAAACAGTTACGCTGATGCTGTATTTTTCAAAAGCTTGCGTCATAACAAATCTAAGGTGGAATTTCCCCAGAATATTAACTTTAACTTGTTCACTGCTGCTAAAACTAGGGCTTGAGGAGCTGTCATGGTTCAGCAACTTTCCAGAATCTGTTGAATCACCAACACTTCTGTCCCAGCTATCAAAGCATCCTCACACTGCAAAACAATTGCTCAGCACTTTATTCAACATCAGATTACAACTGATCTTTTCCAACTGTTGTTGCATGACACTGGTGTTTCAGTCAGATAAGTGAAGCAAAGAGCAAAGCTGAAATTGGCATTAGGAGCTGGTGCTGGTACTGTCGGTAGGCAACAAAGGCATAGACATTTCATTAAAAGGGACATACTGGGGGTAGAGATCAGGGTTTTTGAATCTGACTCAAATACACAACATACCAGCTCCAAGCAGAGCTCTGTCTGATTAGGTTTAAACTTGAGTACACGGGTCAAACCTGTAGCTGTCTTAAAAAGTCCTTAATAACAAGTGTCTGAATGACTCCCAGCTACAGACTTGCTGCCTGGTGGTTGACCGTGACCTTTGACCTCCATGGGTAAGTGATAAACAGAAGACACTGGGCCCCATGCAGGAGACACTTGTGCGAACAGATTTGTACTTAACTGCCACAGATGAGAAATTTAAGAGGATTTGTAGCAGTGGGCACTTTTGTAATTTCAGAACAGATATTACTTACTACTGCAGGGCCATTTGTTGAAATATTATTAAGTCTAACTATTATACAGAAATTGGTTTAATTAAAATGCACAGCATATGCTACACCCTCTAAAGAATGCTAAATAAACATTTTTTGTATTAAAGTGGGAACATTCTTCTCCCACTTTTGTAGCTTCTGGGTTTTAATGTAGATCACTGTCCAGTGTCACAGTCTGTGGCAACACCCAACAATAGCAAGAATATTTTCTATTGTCTCATTCACCTACGCAAATATTAGTCATGAAATGCTTTGCTTTATGCATTTTTTCATGTCTAACTTCATGCAGCCTGAACCATTTCCTTTGTATTCCTGCCACAGTCAAGTCAGTGACAAATGTACTATTAACATTTTCTAGTTCTAGCTGCCTCGCTTGACAAAGTAAAACAGGAGCTCTGTCTGGCAATTTTAGGGGTGCTGATTATGCCACAGCTGCTCATGAACAGGTGCCACAAATCAGCCAGAGAAGAACAATTTACAACAATTTTTTTGCAGATACAGCTACAGGAGAGTTTGGTGAAGATGATGCGAAACACTTGCATGGACAAACCACACAGCGGTGAAATAAAAAAATGTGAAAAGTTCTTGCATGGGGCCCAGTGTTCTTAAGCATGATCAGTAACAACTATGAAGCAGAAAATTATAGTTTCATGACAGAGAGAGAAAGAGAAAATACAGAAACACCAGTCTGACTGGAAAAACATGGTATGAGCATGTTGCTCCAAGACATGCTGACTGTCTGCCACTAGAAAAATAAATAAAACATCCAAGAAACCAGTAATTACACATTCTCTTTAACCCAGTTTGCTGTGTCTAAATGAGATATCACTGCAAATACACATAAGTGTAACACAAACATACTTGTGCGCAACAAAAAAAAACATGGCCGTATTGCACGTCTGCACATAATGTTTGAAGAGTTGTATTTTTGTTTGAGCTACTGCCTCAATCAGCTGTTTCCAAAAAAGCACCAGTGGCCACAGTTCACACGTTTAGAGAGGCGTCTGACTGAGTCAATTTGCTGAGGATTACAATTTTGTCAACTACTACTCTATGGGTATTATTTTAGGAGCTCTAAGCTGCTTTTTCTGCGAAGGGCTGTCCTGTGAACCTAATCACACAGTGAATTTGCTAAACTTAAAGTGGAATGGTTTGACCTTTTTGAAAAGTAAAGTTAAATGTAAAGATCAAGGAGTTAATACGCTCACTCACTAATATTCACAAAAAAGAGAAAATGTTCTTGGAATAGAAGCCTCTCAAGACGTATGAGTAAATGTTTTTATTAATATATCGTCTAACTCCACTTGTGTATTTTAAGGCAGCAGTATAACCTTGCAACAGAGTGAATTCGGACCATGAGCTCTCTAGCTGTGAGTGGCAGCACTGACCACTCCACCACTGTGCTGCCCACCTCCCTGAGCTACACTTCAAATTAGATCATTTGATGAGAATGTAGCATGAGACACCTCAGTCATCCCTGCTTCTTGTTCTTGTTCTTCCTCTCTCACCTGCTGTTTTCTGACCCATTTATTTGATGATACAACAAGCACAACAGTGAGCTTGAATGCAATAATGGAAATAGTTGTTTATATGAAACAGGAAATGGGCAGTGCAGCACAGGACGTCCTGCTGAGCAGAAAAGGCGAGTTTCAAATGCATTTAATATCCAAATTAGCGTCTGAGTGCATTAAAGCATGCAAACGTGTGTCAACAGCGTGAGGGAAGGAGGGGTTGTTACTTATTTGTCACCATGACAACCGAAAACAAGCAGAGGGGGACAACTTGCAGTTTGGGTGACAGCTGATAACAGAGTGACCCAGTGAACACATCTCCCCCCCCCCTCCCCCTGTCCTCACACACACACTGAGAGGCGCATTCCCATTCTGGCTGTGCCTCTCAGTTTCTCCGATAACCACATTGCTGAAGTGGGCCTCTGCCTCCTCCTCCTCTGTAATCAACTCCTCTCACCACCACCATGCACACACACACACACACACACACACACACACACACATACCATGCATACACCCTCTGTATACATACACCCTCTGTGAGTGTTGCTCAGACTGGTTTTCACATGTGATTAACTGTGCATATACTGTTACAATTATAAGCAGTGTTTTTTCTTGTGGGTGTTTTGTGGAGAGGGGAAGCAGGTGAACGTTTGAATGTCTCCCTCTCTGCACCCCTTCATCGTCCAAACTCATGTCAGTCATCTGCCTGTGGCTGATCTGAAGTTATCTCTGAACTCGAGTTGTCACTGCAACTTTGGGTTTTAAACTTTAATCTGTCTCCTTCTGAGCCTGTCTCTTTGAATTACACCACTCCACCTATCCGCCATCGCAGAGCTACTGTTCCTGATTAACATTTAATTCACTACAATAAAGCTTTCTGAGTCAGACGAGGGAGACTGAACAAGCCGAGAAGTGGGAAATGGGGGGTAGAAATGATGTGCTTACGAAGGAAAAAGCTCTCACTTGCTCTTAAAACCCAAACTGTAGATTTCCCTGCACTGTTCACCCCGATCTCACCCCCTGACCTACCCATACCTCTCCTTCTCTGATAGTTCAGAGGGATGGCCGAGGATTACACTTATTTTATTCTAGATTAAGTCTCCTTGAACACAGAGCTGCAGATAAACTGAGCCAGCACACCTTTGTGGGTTTGTGTAAAAATATGTTGCGTGTTCACAGACGTATTAGTCAAATTTAAAAAGTTTACAAAGGTGATCAGGATTAACTCCTAGATTGATGTGATATACTGCATTACGTCAGTGTCTAAACCACTGATAGTTGGGTTACTATTCTCATAACCGCAAGCGGAAATACAATTTCTCTCCTTTCAAAGACTACTGGAGCAACTGTTTGAACAAAAGCAAAATATAATTTTCAAATGAAACTACCAAATCCCCATATAATGTATGCCAGAGTGCGTACAATGATACTTCCTATATTCTAAAAAATGTTTTCTCTTCAGATGTACTGTACATGTTAGTCCCTTTCAGATAAATTTCAGCTTGTGTGTTGCAGCCTTAAAAAGAAAAGGCTTGCAAGTGTAAGGCTTGGCCAGTGTAAATGATTGTAGAAGATGTGTAAAAAAACAGACAATACTTTTTTACTGAGCATGAACGCCACTGCTGAATGCTTATCTGTCTAACCTTCCCACAGCCTGAATAAGACAAATATCAGAGGCTAGAACCAAATCCTCAAATTATTAAATGATGAATAAATATTCAGCAGGAAGTCATCACATTATGTTGGTGTATTTTGGCATGCAAAAAGACAATTCTACGTTGTAAGTGCAGTGTTAAAAAGTCCATGTCCTCAGAGTTAAAGGTTGAAGCTCTCCAACCACAGAGAAGGCACTCCCAGATTTGAGAAGCAGAGGCTGAGAGTGCCATCAAGCAGCCAGCCACCTGTTCGACCTACAGTCTGTCTATGTGGATGCACAGGATTCTCTTATCTGTGTGAAATACTATAGGTGAGGGCCACACATGCAAAGCGGGTTAGTTTCTGGTTTGAATTACACAGATTGAGATGCGTTGCTGTAAACATGCTGGGCTCCAATGTTCCACATCCTCCATGCATCATTAAAACAAAGGAATGATGTTTTTAGTTCTTTCTGGACATCTGATAATAGTTCCCATAATGTCCCTATGGCGATTTTTCAGCACAGTGTCTTTTTGTCCGTGTGAGTGTTTGTGTGTGTTGGCTTTTCAAGGACTTCTCAGATGTGTTCCTGTAGCTGGTACTGTAGTTCAGAGTCCATTGTGTTAGTTAGCCTCAAGGTCCCACCCACTAATCCCACTCTTCATAAAGTTACAACTATGGCCCTGGATTTTAGAGGTTATGTGTGTGTGCGTGCGTGCGTGCATGCATGTGTGTGTGCGTGAAGTAGGCGGGTCACTGTGGGATGAAGGCGAGCCATTGTTGAGTCCTGCTTTAGCCGCAAAACACTGAAACAGAAAGACAAGGCTCATGGCAGCAGCTGACATTACATCAAAGACAGTGCGTGTCTTTGTGTGTTAATGTCTGAACACGGTGAACACGCAGAGAAAATTTCATTTCGTTTGTCTTTAAATAAATGTGAAAATGTCAGCATCTATTGTGTCCCCCCCCCCCCCCTTTTTCCCCCCTTGCACGAAAGGCTAACAGCGAAGGGACAGAGAAAACACAGAAGGGATAGAATTTCAATTAAGACATTTTTCTTACTCAAGTCACTCTTTCAAAGCTGGAATCCATCTGCTCAGGAACCGGATCCACGTTCTCTTGCAACAACCCTCCATCTTTTGGTTGGAAACTTTTCATGAAGTTTCACTAAATATCTTATTAGCTGGACCAGTACAATTTTATGCACATTTGTGGTTCCTGGATGATCTTTTCTTCAAGTGTCACTATGGGCTTTAAATTATTTTTCTCAGTAATTGTTGGATAGATAACCATGGAAATTGGCACACGCATTCATACCTCCCTCACCGCATTTAAACTAGAACCGACATTAGGTGAAAAATCAGCGTGTTAGCAATGTCATTGTGTGCATGTTTAGTACAGCACCAATAAAATGAGCTCCATTTGATATGTCCATATGTTTCTGTCTTTTGTCATCCAAAAGTGAAAAACTTCACAACACAATGTAGAACTCTCTCACTCTGGATCTGAGGAGGTGGGCCTCCTTTCTTTTCATTTCTCCCCTGCACCCGTCTTATCTGCTATCATTTATGAGGCCTAGGTAAATCTTTGTGTTTGCACACCTGGGTTTTATAAAAGAGAATGGGGAAGGTTGGCGGGTTGATAAGGGTCAGCAGATACGCATGCAGAACACAGCAGCAGAGACAGTGCAGGCTGATCTAATAATCATGCTCCTATTTGTTTGCTGACAGTGCATAAACTGACTTGACCTTTAGTCAAATACTTTTTGGGAAGGTTTGTTTGATTTGGAGAGAACCAAAGAGCTGATAAAAGAATCATACAAATGAGCTCATTTACATCTGAGGGTGAGACTGTGGAGTTAGTGAAATCTGACTGCAGGGCTGTGGGAGCATCTACTGTTCCTTAAGCTGATGAAGGCAAAGGTCACTATGTGACTGGCCCAGTAACCTAGAAAGAAAGGTTTCTGTAGGGCCACTCCCTCTCAAGCCAGTTTCAGTGGTGGCTGTTGAGCAGAAAGCAAGACACTTCTTCCACCTTTTTCCAAAAATCCTGCTCTGCTGAAATTCAACATGAGAGTGTTACATAGATAGTACACTGAGGATATGCAATTCAGGATACCAGGTCAAATCTCTGAATCAGTCGGGTCTAGATGAGAAAAATAAAAACAGCACATTTCACACTTAAAGCGTCATCAACACTGCTGTCATGAGTAATGAGTAAAATGTGAAATGATCTAACAGGTTAGATCACTAAATTACAACATCAGTGCAATTGCACCTGTGATTTTCAGTTAAAGCTAGCTGCGAGAACTTAATAGTTTAAAACATAATCAATACAACACAAGAGCCGTAATAATATTGGCCTGGTTTGTGTCAAATGCAGCTTTGAGACCAGCAAACTAGATTGTGAAACTTCATAAACATTGCAGCATGTACAAGACTCAGTAGGTTACTGAAGATTAGTCCAATCACAGTTCCAGCAGTGGTTGGAATAAATAGGAAGATCCATGCTCCATGGACATAGTAGATGACGCCACACGTCACAGTTTGTTTACACAACCTCGTACTGAAAGACACATAGGTAAGTGGTTCTGAATTTGACATGAGGATTGTCTCTGGAAATTGGCGTGTCACTGCCCGACCAAACAGCACGAAGGACGTGACACGAAGTCAGCCTTTGAGTACGGCTTCCAAGAAGAAAACCACTGTTTATAAAACAGCGAAAAACTGCAAAAATAAACGTGACAGAGAACATGAAAAGTTGCCTGGCCTTGGTCAGATGAAACCAAAATAAACGAGGACCCCGGATGGGGTCCGGCATGTTTGGCGTGGACCTGACCAGGATTTCCACAGTGACTGCCTAATGCATACTGTCAACCATGAAACATAGTGGTGGGAGCGTGCTAAAACGAGCCTGCATGAGTGCAAAAGCTGCAGCAGGGATGGCACCGTGAAAACCAGTTTGTTCTCCAAAATACTGAATGAGAACACAACTCTCGGCCTCAAAAGCTTTGGCAGGAGAGGAACATTCCAACGTGACATATATGACTTTGACACATACGTCCCCTGTAACAACCTGAACACGGTCTTCAGTGCAAAGGTTAAGAAGGCATAAACTGCCTTCTAGGAGCCAATAAAACTTGATATGTAACATTTAAAATGGGGTTCTTTATGAATGTTTGGAACACTTTGCTGCAACATTTAGTAAATGCATCTGTCTCTTTGGTTATCTTTGGTCTGCTGTCCCTGTCTGTCTTGTGCCATGTTTTTTTTTTTTGTCTGATATGGGTAACTGGGCAGAGAAAGTGTGTGTGTGTTTGTGTGCATGTGTCTGGGTCTGTGTGTTTCATTGCTTATGGGGGCATGAAATCGCTCCAAAGCCCCAAGGCACATTGGGCACAGCTCAACCCAGACACAGAGTCTTGCTTCTGTTTTACACACACACTCTCCTCCAGCTCTTCTTTCGTCTTCGCCCCGTGCGGTGGTGTATTTGTGAGCATTATGGGTGCATGCATGTGTGATTCCTCTTGACTTGTAGCTCACCCCTCCGTTCCCACAGCGACCTTCATCCCATCTCCATCTGTCCATCAATCACTTGGTCCCTCTGTGCTGCTGAGGAGAGTAACTGATACCCAGAGACATTGACCTCAAGACCTGGAGGGTCTCAAAATGGCTCGGCAGCAAGGACAGAATTCTGAATACACACATAAACACACAGGCACATTTGGAAGGAACTAATCATCCACAAGTACGAATGCACACACTGAAGTAACACACACTGCAAGCAGAACCCAGTCAGGCTGCTCCAGGCATCTGAATGAAGAGGGGCCCTGATATAGAGCAGGCTTTGTACTCACTATGAATATATGGACACATATGTGTTTAGTACTGTATGTGAAGGGGGATGGGTTATTGCAGGGGACAGCCCAGGCCTCAGCTGTTGTTGTACATTTCCCTAAGAAAGACCCTCACTTTCCCTGCACAAACACTTTCCCTTCTGGAGGAATCCTTAAGGACACTCTGACATGTGAACGCTTAACGCGGAGAAAGATCCGAAAAAAAGAAAGTGGGCCCCACGCTTTCTGTTTTTCTCCTCCTTCTTCTCAATCTCCCTCCTGTTCTTTTCTCAGCATACTGGTGCTGGTGGAGGAGGGGTACTGTACAGTGTTGGAGCTCATGTGATCTGGCTGGAGAGACAAGCAAGCAGAGAGTACGTGCCGTCCCACCCTGTTAGACTGTTGCTGTCTGTGTAAAAGAATCTACACACTATAGGCGACTGTAACTGAGGATAATGACAGGGAGGAAAAAATACCGTAAGGTTTTTTTCTAAAGAACAACTGTTGATATACTGCACTTCTCTGCGGCAATTTTGCACTTTTTTCTTGCTTTTTTACATGCTGCAAAAAAGTAAATGAGTTTCATTTACTTTTTTCATGAAAACTTGTGAAAGTTCGAAAAGGCCCTCTCAGAATTACAGCAAAACTGCGTCATGATAACAGTCATACAGAAACAAACATACGAGAACACGCAACAAGATAAGCCTTTACCACTTTTAGTGACAAACAACAGGAAATTATGTCAAAAGAGGGATGAATCACAGGTCTTTGGTTGGAACTGAAACAAGGATGTTGCACATCATGGATGGAAGCTTAACCCCTAAGCTACAGGGTCAATTCTTTTCAGCGGAAGCAGCAGCCACCCAATGAGCCCAAAAATTATTATTATTATTTTGTTTGCATCATCTAATAATGTTAGGAATTAAAAATTTCACATCGGAAATCAATTTCAGGCTGTGCTGCTGTTCTGGCAATGTTCAAAGTTTGGGTGAAAAAATCTGCCACATCAGAGAAGGATATGAGTGACATGATAAAACCTCAAACTGGAAAAACACTGTCAGGCTCCATGTAGGTGTTGACTGTATAAAGTATTAAAAAGTTACTGAAATTCTAACCCTGGAATGTGGGGAGGGGTGACTTCAGACAAACACAACTTCTGGAAGCCACCGCCTTCACACACTTGCTTAACAATGAGAGTGCTCTGTAATGGTGCAGCATTCATATTGGTGGGTCCCCACCAGCTCTCCGCCCCACTTTCACAACGCGGCATGATTATCCCAGAACCCTCACTTTGGAAAGAGCTTAACATGTTGAGTGCTGCTAGTTTTTTGTTTGTTTGTTTCTAGTGGATGGGTCAGAAATCCATTTTCATATGAGCACTTGAGTCAGTGTGTGCATTATTCATGAAGACCCATCACTCCTGATAGACTCAGCTGTCCAGTGAAAAAGAAGGAGCTGGTGGGGGGACCTCGTATGGCGCTCTAGTGCGAGACAGACCTGTGCTGACCATTGTATCCTCGGGGAATGGATTGTTGATTATCGCTGTGCAGTGACATCATTGTGTGGTTCAAAAGCTTTTAGTCTGATTAATGAATGTGTATGTATGCATGTGTGTGTTTGCCAGGATGTGTGAACCAGATATGGATCTGAAGTACACAAGGGCTTTAAGCACAGTATACAGTATGGTAAAGTCCCTACATGTGGTTTAACTTAGTACATGCATGTATGTGCATGTTCAAATCTGTCTTTCTCTGCACACCCAGTGATTCAAATCCAGTCTTGTCACCGGGCACCATAATATAGCGTTTTTTTCTTTTCTTTCCTTCCCATAATCCATTATTTCCGTCGCGTGGGCTCTGCTGTGGGAGCCGTATGAGCCTCCATCTTTTAAAATATAGGTTAGTGTGCCTCACGCTGCTTCGCTGCGCCTCCCCGCTGCCCCCTCTTTTTCCTTCAGTTTGTTTTTTTAAGGCTTTTTATTGTCTTCCTTTGGAGACTTTTTCCCCCTTCCCCTATTTGCACCACAGCAAAACGATGGCAAGTAGAATAGAACAGAAAAGTGCGTATTATCTATGTTGCACCTACAAATAAACACTTGTGTCAGCTTTTCTCGCATGGAGTGTGTTGGCTGCAGGATGAACTTTCCATTTTGGTCAGTGCCAGGGATGCCCTCATCGTCCCTCTGGTGGCATTGCACTGTGCAAGGTGTGTGTGTGTGTGTTGTACGTGTGCTTGTAGATGTGTATTTGTTTGGTGTGGGTCTGTGGGTGACAGTTATCTTAGCATCTCTGTCTTGAGGCTGTGTTTAGATGAGCTCGGAGTTCCTCCCATCAGTCACAGACGTCTACAGTAAATCTTAAAGGCTTTAATGGGTTTTTTTTTATCTGGCAACAAACAAGTCCACAAACGTGTGACCGTTTTAGAAGAATAACTCAGAAAACTGTTAGTAAAAGGTGAAAGCAAGCACCCCTCTTTACCGTGGGATTCCAAATTAAGCAGCTACTGTACGTGAATGACCTCTAAAAAAAGACAAGGAAAGGTTCATACCACTGACACTGGACCAAAATCATAAAGCCTCAAACAGCTGACTATTCAGGATTTTTTCTCTTTGCGCGTCAGGGGTCATAAAACTAAATTCAAGACCGAGAGCAAGAGATTTTGGAAACAGCAGCAGTTAAAAGGTCGAGCACAGACTTCTAAGAATCAGAAAAGGTTAACCTGGGCCTCAGGCTAGAAAAGGACTAATACAGGACAGTCATCCACACTTTAGTATTAGCCAGCATTAGCCTTCATCTGTCTGAGGCCGAGAGCAAATGAGGAAGGAACAACCCTTTATTTTTGTCCCTCTGAGGCACATTTTGTCTCCATGAATTGCCTTTTTTCTATTTCTACCTCTCAGTCTCACCATCTCCCGCTTATGTCTTTTCCTTTGGTTCAGTTTCTGTGACTCTCATCTGTCGGGCTCACTCTTTCTCTCCCTGTCTCTCTCATTCTCTCTGCCCCTGTATGATTACTGAAAACTGTATGGAGACAGTGCAAGAGCTCCGCGGAGAGCAGCCGATGCCATTGGCTGGCTGGCACTCCACCCCCACTCGTGATTGGCCGCAGGCCTCAACATAGGATTCAATCAGCTGGGTGGAAGTGTATGTAGGTCAGTGTATAGCGATGCGAGCCGTCTCTCTCTCTCACCCTCCCTGCTCCCCTCCTCCACCACCTCAGTTTGTTGAACCGGCTGTTGTGTTAATTGGCCACGTTCCAACTTTCAAACCCAGTGAGACTTGAGGCAAGAGAGGAAAGGGGGAATAAAGCAGGGAAGTTAAAGGAGGAAGGGTAGTTAAGGATGAGAGGCGGAGGAGAAGGAAGAGGGGCAGAGGGGCGTAGGTGGGGGAAGGGAATAATTCAACATCGGGTGCCCTGTTGCACTCAACAGTGCAATAGTACAGTGTGTTAGTGAGTCAAATTTATTTCCTGTGTTTGAATGTGGGAAGAGACGGAGGAGGAAAGAAAAGCGAGAGTTATCGGGAAAAGGGGGTTGGATGAAAGGAGAAAATCGGAAAACCAATTGGGAGCTTGGATTGATTATCTACTGTAAAGCCTACTACTCAAACATTGCATGTGTTCATTTCCCAACTGCTGGCTCATCACAGACACTGATCACAGGGTGTCCTCACAGAGCTGCGGACCACAAACAACTTAAATAGCGGATCATTTGGTTATTTAATCAGCTTGGTTGTGACTTTGTGGACACAGCAGACCCATTGATACACACAGCAATCACGGCCTCGGCCCCCCCCCACATGTCGTGTTCCTATTCCAGCTTTTAAAATGAGCGTGTTGCCCCGAGGAGACGCCTGTTCTGCACCGCTCTACTCGCCTTCACCAGTGAATAATTCACGTTAACCCAAATTCTTCTACAGTGCGTACTCTACCCCTAAGTGCTCCCACAAACACACAGACACACACACTCCAGCACCCCCCATAAGTGGTGCTCCCTAGGCGTTGCCCATAGTAGTCTAACCCAGACAAGCAGACTGTGAAAAGCAGACAAAATAAAGTCTTGTACACTTTACTTTACTACTCCCTCTGCACCCATGTCTGCCTCCATACTTCACATTAAAACCACCCTGCAGCAGTTGGTGTTCTCTGCAGCCATCTCTCCTTGTCTGTCTGTCTGTCTAGATATCTCACGCTTTTACACCCGCTTGCATTTGCATTTTTTTTTTTTATTAGGAACCCATCATTTCATACGGTAGCACTCAGTGCATTTTAGATGAAGCCTTGCCCACATGAACTAAAGTACATTCCTGCCCGTCTGGCTTTCTCCTTTTTTAAATCTTGTCTCCGTCTTCCTCTCACTCTGCCCTAGCTTTGAACTCATTATGATGGATGTAGGCGGCTCTTCCCCACCCACCCACAATCATGCATACACACACGCACTGACTCACTCATGCACACACACGCTGAGTGACTTTAGCCTGATTTTACCCTCTTACCCAGCCAGCCACTGTCCCACTTACTGTGGAACAGCACACCAGACGAATCACACCGACAGCAGGGTCTTTACTCCAGGGCACTCTGGGAAAACTAAATGAAAAACAACAAGAGATGAACACACGCACACACACACACACAGTGGACAAGCTTACTCACAGTCTGACCATGCAGACGATGGACCTGCAGTTTGATCTGATGTCATCGAGCGCTTCAGTACTGGTTGGTCCAGTGATGTCATCACTTGACACAAAAGCATACCTGGACACAGTCACGTCTATAGTTTGTTATCATATTTGTGGGACCTTCACTGGGAACACTCTAGTCTCCGACCTCTGTTATGTGTCTTCTGTGTAATGAACTGTAAACACTGAGAAAGGGTATTAATTTGCAGTTTTATGTGACGATTCATAGTACTGGATCCAGCAGCTGGTTGGCCTGGCTTAGCATAAAGACTGGCATTAGTGGGACGAAAGTGGCTCTGTTAAAGGTAATAAAAAAATCGGCTACACTATCTGTCATTTGTTTTATTCACACATTACCATGATAAATTATGTGATTTAAATAAAAAAAGTATAACTTTAAAGGTGCTAACCAGGCTTACCAGTCATTATGCTAATCTAACCTTATACATTACAACAATGGGAGAATCAGAAGTATTACAAAAGTCTTCCCAAGACAGCAAATACCAAATTTCACAACACATCAGCTTCCTCTTTGGTGGTCAAAACTATAGAGGATCTAGTATAGCTACAGCTATAGAAACACACACACACACACGCACGTACAGTGTATAGAGTGTTACCACACATTGAGCTGTAAAGTGATTGTTATGTAGTACACTGAGTCATTGGAAGGACATTTACTGAGGCCGTGTCAGTAGAATTGTGCACTATTCACCTCTACAAAAAAGATGAGAATATATTTATTTAATATATTTTATATTTGTTGTGTGTCATGCCTTTGCAATTTAATTTTTTCCTCTAGATTCTGTGTTTGCACCTGGCACCAAGACAACTTCCTAGTACTGTTAAGTGTTCTTAACTGTGCCTGCCAACAGTTTTCTGATTCTGAATATTTTATTACAGTTTGTTTCACGTCACTGCATCTTATGTTACGATATAAAGCCACAGCTACAGCCTCTGCCCCTTCTTCCTCCTTGATCTCGTGACCGGCCAAGCAAGCGACAGACCGAACAACTCACGTAACGCCACAACTTCCCCTTTCCTATGGTTATTTCAGGCAGTTTGAGGCCGGCGGCTGCTGACTGCACGTGCCACACTAGGGTGACTGTTCAGCATGTGAGTTCAGAAGTTTTGGCTCGGACGCTGCACCTGGACACCTGAAATCACTTGTCTTGTTGTACAGTTTTCTGCAAAGTGCAGTATGTGTTTGTCATCGCCTCTTCCACCCTCCGTCTTCGCGTTCTTCCTTGAAGACTCGCAGTCCGAATGTGAACTTGTTGCGTGACTAGCATTCATCAGCAAGCTGTTTTTTATTTATATATTTTTCGTATGTGGAAGCAGCAGTGTTGAGTCTGCTATCAGAAAGGGGCCCACTGGTCTGAAAAGCCTGTCAGCGCTTTCTTTGCCCTTGTTTTTTTCCTCCCTCCACTCTTCCTTTCTTCTTCCCTTTTTCCCCCCGTCCGGTTTACAAGGCCTTCGCACACAAGCTCCAAAGGATTAGCAGACACACCCCTTTTAGAAGCACTGAGCCCTACAGCTCCACTCTCACCTCACAGCGTTCATACGTGTGTGAACGCGAGCATTTGATATCTCGCACTTTCTACCCACTCTGCCTCCTCGGAGAAAAGAATGTGGAGGAGGAAAAACAAAAAAGAGGTAGAAAGAGGAGAGTGGAGGTGGGGGGCAGATTGAGTGATTGCTGCTCACCAGCACAGAGAGGGGTGAAAGAGCCAGAGAGCAGAGTGTTGGCCTACAGCCAGCTAGTGCCACCATACAGCTTTTGTTGCAGAAAGTTGACTTAGAAAGGACCTTTCAAAGAGGGAGAGAAAAGAGTGGGAGATGACAGAAAAATACAGAAACAGCCAGTGAGAGAACGTCCGAGCAAAATAGGAGAAAAAATAATCACAAAGGGAGCTGTAAGGGAGAGGACAGACAAATGATAAGAAAGAAGAGAGCTGATGACTAGGAAGAGGGTTTAAAGCAGATGATAGAGACTCATTCATGGGATTGTAGAGATCAGTCTCCAGCTATACCCTGTTAATCTGTCCCCAAATTTGGTTAGTGCTGCAAAGGTTACATGCAAACTTTCATAGGCATAATCTGTGTTTTCTTCTTGTTCAGTTGGGTCACTACCTGCGAAATGCTGTCAGCCACAGCTTAGGTGAGCGACCACAGTTTTCCTGTGATGCCAGAACACATGCGTGCATGTCCATCTCGAAATCAGAAAACCCTTAAAGCTTAGCACAGTGACAAGTACATGCAGTCACACATCAGACAGTAGGAGTATATGTGCAGTTGTCACTGTCTATTAATAGTTGAATAATAAAAAGTGAAAAGGCTGCATGTGGGAAGGAATGGTGAGGCGATGCAGCGAGGAGACGTTGCGATTCAATAGAGGCTACTGTTCACTTGACTGTGTGTGTTTCTGTGTGTGCACGTATGGATGTGTACAACATGTTGGGTTGTGGGTGTAAGAACAAACCAGCCTGAGCTGTGAACAGTACTCTGCTACACTGCGTATTGTCATGTATGAAGAGGAGAACTAAGCTGTGAGCGCCTGACAGAGCCCAGACAAAGAAGGATGATGGCAGGCAGAGGAGGGCCTCTTGTGTCCCAGCTGAACACTCTCCGCACATGGGCCAGAATGTTCCGTTCATTCTAGCCTTAGGCCAAAAAAAATATAGAGGCCTGAAAATAATATACAATCTGCTTCAACTTTGCTAATTAAATTCCAGCTGCGTCACCTTGACACTAGAGGTCATTTTAAGCACCAACCGACAGAAAGGAGGTGTGTGGAGTTAGACATGCAATGAAAAAAGCAATGTCAGTACAAGGTTATTCGTGAGTTCAACTAGCGTCATCGCTTGTTTCATGAGAGACACAGCTTGACTTGCATGTGGGGAAGACGTGTTTGGTTGTACATCCTGCAAAGCTGAAGATCGGGGAAATGAGAAATAGTGGTGGGTCCCTTTGGACAAAGTCAAATTGATTGCAGTCAAACTCATAACCTATGCTGCACACCCCCCACCCCTACCCCGCACCCCGCCAGACTTCCTGTCACTTTCTATTGTGTACTTTTTATTAAAAACAAAGTATGAAAAGAAGGAGCACAAAGAGCAGCGCAGCTGGTGAAAGGACTGCTGTCCCATAATCAAAAAGAGCAGAAGTCACAATGTAAACACTGGACATTTCTGTTCTTCAGCAGCGAGATGTAAAATGTAGGCTTCTGTTGTGTTATGTGCAGCTCAGTCACTGCACCCTCCTACGTATGTGGTTTAAGGTCTGTTTAGAGCCCATGTCCTGTCTCTGACAACTGCTCCCACAGCTGAAATCAGGGTTCAGTATTGAGTCACTTACCACTTCTGTCCCGTGTGTAAATAAACTGTGCACAAAAAGGAAGAATAGTAAGGCGGGGAGGTGAAAAGCCTTAAATTGTGAACAATGGTAGAAAGAAACGCAAAAATGCACATTCATACCACAATGGCTGAATTAGAGTGAGTAAGGTGTGCAGATTGTAGCTGACACAGCAGACTCCAAGTTTGGCAACACGAGCATGTCATCATCATCTCCTTTGGAAATGATTAATAAGCTTAACAGAAGCGTGCCCCACACATGCACGTAGACCTGTAAGCTTGGGCACTCACTGCTGCTCACACATCTTCACAAACAGACACCAAGTGATGTACGCCTGTAATAAGATATAATCATACTGCACACAGAGAGCAGCGAACTGGGTTAATTGGTTATAGAAGAGCAGGTTTTCTTTACAAACCAGGATTTCAAAGAGATGGTTTTAACTGAAAGAGACAAGAGAAAAATACTTTTTTCACTTAATATCAAATGTCCGGTTGCTCTGCATCTAGAAAACAGCCTCGGGTAGAGTAGTAGTTACTGATAAACTCTTAGTAAAGTCACCTGAGTATTTGAGGCAAACTGTGAAGTGCATGTGCACAATTAATCAAACCGAGGCAAGATAAGAAAAGACAGTGAAGGAAAACGGCTGCTCACTCCTTCCTTTAGTCTAAAGGCAGGAAGTCATGTGACTTCTCAGAGGGCCATCGAAAACGGTGTGGTGGGGGGTGAGGAAGAGGGTTACTGTTGCTGGGAGAAGACGGTCCCAAGGTGTGTAGTTAGTGTGTGTCTTAACAGTATGTTTGTGTACCTCTGTCAGCAATTGGCTCATTGGGTGTTTGCCTTGCAAAGGTTAGGATCTGAAACTTGTGACCCATATACACTGTGTGTGTGTGTGAGTTCTTTTCTCCAGCTGCTTGGATGGTGTGTAGGTGGAAGAGAGCCAGCAGACCTTAAATTGCAGACATCAGCAGAGAGTGTGCCGTGCGTAGACACCCACACCCACATACATGTGCATTTGTGTATGCACATGTGATAAGACAGAAATACTTCTAGTGCAGAGGTCAGGGTCAGGCAAGTTTAACTAAAAGAAGCGATGTGTCTGAAAGACGGAAAGAAAACAAAGTCTACTTTTCTTTGTTGCTCATGTTATTCTTCTTAACTGCTCATCAGCTGGTCGGCCAGTTTCCGAAATCCCCGCCCCCACACGCAGTTCTGACGTCATTGTGGGGACTATGTCTGACCATTTCTCTAACTTTACAAAATACAAACTTCACTCACTGCTTGGGAAACTGTGCAGAAGGGTGAGAGAAGCCACAGATTGTACTTCTCTGTCTCTCTCTCTCTCACTCACACACACATACACATACTTTTCATTTGTTGCATCAGCTGAGTACAAAGTTAATGTTTCCCTGCAGAGACTGCCATCAGTTATGGTAAAACTGTACACGTCAAGATGCATAAATACAGAGACATTAATGCTACATGGTGTGAGGAGCCAAACATTTAGATTACAATGCCATGGGACAGGTTGTAAACAAAGTTTAGCTAGATCTTTCCAAGGGAACACACCCAAAATGAGATAATTTTTCACACAGTATTGCAGTGTGTAAACCGAGATGGTTGTTTACAGTGAACTGTTTGGGTAAAAAAATGTAGGATTTAAATTCTCTTTTCCTGTTGAAAAGAAATGGGTTTGTTTAAAAGCTGTACAATTGTCTGGCTGCACATGTATGTCACAGTGTCACAGTGTTCCCATATTTCAAAAACTAACTTGATAATTACAGTTTTACTGTTACAGCAAGGAATGAAAGCAAAAACTAAGAAAACAAAGCCCATGTTGTAAAAACAACAGAATTATCCTTTAAGTGTGTGTCATGGTGCAGCATACGGTAAAAATCAGTGGCTGTGGTCTGGTTTGCGTGTGTGTGTCAGAGTGTGTACTGTATCTGTTTTTAGCACCATTAGAGTGAAGAGCCCCATGAGCACCAGCAGGGCCCCAACGCTAATCTGGACCAGATGTGAACTCCACTGCTGCACCAAACCTCAAAACACACACACACACACACACAGCTACACACATACAAACAAGAAACAGCACATTGCTGTTCCAAACAATCAAGCACAAACTGGATTTGTAGCATACTGTTTAGTTAGTCCACATGATTATGTGTAATGCTATTATCACTTTAATCTGTCTCAATGAGATCATAGCTCACCTTCAGCTGAGTTAATTGAAGGTTTGAGAGGTTATTAAACTGCATACGTCAACAGGTAGAAAATGATTCGACCCTTCTTTGAACAGGCTAAGTCCTGTGGGTGTGACCTGGATCCAGCCCTGAGGCCTTCTAGGCGGGTTCTGGATTAAATAGACAAAACACACCAGTGTCTCACACAATCACACACAAACAGACAATGATATGAAATGTCAATATATATCAACAACGTCAGCGGCAAAATTATGAGTGTATTTATCTGCAGCAGTTCAAGTGTGTGTTGGACATTTTTATGAGAATACATTCATGTTTATTTGCCAGAAAACAAAAGTCAATGAACACGTGAGTAGGGGGGAAAAAAAAGACTAAATCTTACATGTTGACCCATGTTAAGTGAGCGAGTACATGTTGTTCAATGTCTTATGGGACACGTGCACATCGAGGTACATAACGAAGAATGTTTTATTGGCTTTAAGTCGCTAACAACTGTCATTAACCCTGAGTTCATGCCTAAAATCAACACCTATCAATGGGTGTGCAGTTTTGCACATTGGCCCTACGGATTGTGTAAGACAGTAAAATGAAACAAAGTGTATATTGTAATCTTTTTTCACAGTCTATAGCTTTAGTTTTTATAACAAGAGATATAAAAAGTTGAACCTACAGTAAAGGAGGTCTAATGTTTCACTAACAAATCAAAGGACAACTAATTAGCATAAAGCGCTAAGAAAAGTCAAAAAAGTTTAGTTAAAAAATAATGTATAATGAAATGACATGGGAAATGTAGTTGCTCAGTAGCCACATTAATGAAGAAACATATTCCACTGATTGATGTGCAGGCAGCATAATCAACCAAAAATTGTTAAGAGTCATTGATACACCAACTATCTATTGTGAAACAAAATAACTCCTATATCAACAAAAGAAGGATCTAACATGAAAATATCAGGTCAACAAATATTTTGAACAAATTTTGTCTGATTATCGCCTTTTATTGTCTAATCATCCTACAGAATAATTAGGACTTCTCTTTTCAAATCCTGAATGTCAAAAATACATCCTCCCACCTCTCTACTCCATTGCCCTTGAAATGGGCCTGAGGCTTGAGGTGTAGATAGCGGCCCTCATTTCCCTAATGTGCAGTATCTCTTGTCACCTACATCATATCTTCCCACAGGAATTGCAGCATTCCCCTTCCTGATAATTATGAATGATTGCGACCTTCCCCCTCCTCCCTATGTATCTCCCCTGCTCTGTGCTGTTCACATCACACATAGTTGTAATTAATCAAGTGGACACCCTGCTCGTCCTAACACTGAGGCTGCCCTCTTTCTCTACTTGTTATCTTGCTTTCTCCCTCCATCTCCCTTCCCATTTCTCAATCTCTCCACTCGCAGTCAGTCGTAGATTGAAGGACTCATTAATTACCTGCACAGACAGAAAAGCTCTGTAATGGTAACCAGAGGGATCGTTTGGTGACTGGCCTCTCCTGCCTTTTACCCCTCTCCCAGGATAATCATGCATGTTATGCACCGCCACCCCACTGTGCATTCCTACTGTGTGTGTGTGGTTTTGTGTGCGCCTGTCATCATCACGCTCATATGCCAGGATAAATACGATAATCGTCACTAGCAGTCTTGCCCTCTGGTCGCTCTCTATTTTTAGATGTCAGATGTTGAAATAGTCCTAGTTCTTAAAAAGGGCAGGCTGCAAGTCACCGCAGCGTTGTCATCATGCCGGGGCAGAGGATCTGTCAACCCAACCCCACAGACAAACCCAAACAACATTCATTTCACACAGCAAATACTTATTTTAAATCCACTAGCAGTTTATCACCAAATATATTAAGAGCATGTTCCCGCTGGCTGGATTTATTGACTGGCAGATGGCTTATAATGTCCTACAGAAATGCCCTGTGTGTGTATTTAATTTTATAACAGCTCAAAAGAGTTTGACAGATTAAATGAACATTTAAAAATGAGTTCATGGTAGGCTCTAGGTTTAGGACATTATGGCTATATAATAAAGTTCACATCTTATTCACTATTTTTAACTGTAGTTACAACATATTTATAGTTTATAGCACGCTTGAGCTGTGTTACAAGGTGGTTACTATCAGTTCACAAAATTTTACAGAATGAGTTTGACAAAGCATTTTATTTTATGAGGCATTTAATTTGCTCAAAGCCGACATTCACATAATTTCACTGTTTGACACTGAATTGCAAAACTGTCATGACAAAAGTTTTGACTTATACAACCAAGTCTGTGCACACTAATCAGCATGTGCAATAAATAGGTTTGGCACAACTTTATTTTTATTTAATAAACTACTTGAGGAGTAGCATAAATCTTTAGATTCAATTCTCTTATTCGCTGCTTCTCCCCCTGTCTCTGTCTGAGTCGTCTTTGCCTCCGCTGAGATGTTTCTGTTGTCAGTGAACTTCTGCGTGTGTGTGTACTTGGCAGGCACAGTTGCTCTGTAGCTTAAGGACACTGTGTCCTGGAACTCAGGTTGATAAAACCCAGCAGGGATGTCCCGTGTGTGTGTCCCAAAGCAAAGCGCACACGTCTCACACTGAGTCTTAATAAACAGTGTGTACGTGCAACGTAGACTGGCTGTTTATGCCTTATAAGTTCAGTATTTTGCATGGCTGGCAGAAATAAGATTTTGCTTTGTTTTGTAGGATACAAATCGTGGTAATAACAAGCAAAATATTTTCCTGTGACTTTGTGGTTTTGATTTCATCACATCTCCTCAGTGTTTGTCTGTGTGTGTGTTTGATTAACAGCTCTATGGAGCATGGGACCGTGTGCCCTATGCTTCATAGGAACTGAGGTGACAATCCAGCACGGATCAAAACACACAGTGACCCAACAAAGCCTCACTGGGGTGGCAAATATGACCAACCATGCCTTTGCACTGATTGGCTGTTTGAAGTGGGATGGGTTGGCCAACTCCCCCAGCTCAGACCCTGGGATTGGATGAAATGTAAGAGTAAATAAGGACATCTTGGAGGGACGTAGACAGCATGAGCCACCTTAGATCCAGGCAAAATGTATAAGAGAAAAGAGGGAGAGGACGACAGATGGGAAAGACAGAAGGGGGTGGGGGGGGGTAGTGCAGTAGTGAGCTCTCAGTGATGACAAGAGCAGGCTTTTCCATGATTTAACAAGGTCACGACTCTTAGAAAGCAGCACGGGTCTGTTTGCTTTAATTCTATGTCAAATATATAGCTGTTCACACCTTAATGACGGATTTGTCTGTTTAAATAAAGTATTATCTATTGAATAAGACATTTTTTTTAATAAAAAAGAAAAATCTGAGTTGTTAAATCATCTGTGTGTTTCTGCGTGTGCGTGTGTGTGTCTGCATGAAAACCTAAATCTGTTAACAAAAAAGGAGGTTGAAAGAAGAAAGATAAGCAGAATGAGGTGCAACAGGATTCCTTCTGCGCACACAGACACAAGCTGCGAGAGACACCCAGCTTCTGGCCGGGAAACGCACATATGATTGAAGAGAATGGAATGTTCTGTCTGCAGTCCAGAGCTCAGGGCAGCTGGAGCCCGGACCAAGTGTGTGTGTGTTTTTGTGAGTGTGTTTGTGTAGGGTCACACAGTAAATAACTGTTAGCGCAGACCAGCCAGGTTATTTATTTATAAACCCACTTATACATGTCAAAAACCTGCGCGCTGTCTATGCACCTTACATTATACCTCACTCTGCAAAATACACAATGCACAGCTTTTGAACAATGTTAATTCAAGTCAATTTTTTTAAGTCAATGCCCAGAAATGCAATACTATGGGCCTGTTCTTTTTTTTTTAACAGCTCTTCTACAATGTTATATAACTGTGCATTTTTATTTTAAAACACCTGTCAAAATATACGATATAGCTTAAAATTTTTAGATTAGGTTGTCGTTTACTTCTTTGTTTGTGTACTGATTAAATCCGTTGTTTAAGCAAGACACTGCATATTACTGCATATTTGTTACCTAAAGAAATTAATCAGAAGCTCTATCATCATTACGTTTGCTGTATAGAATATTATAGTTTTAATTTATCTGTTGTTCATTTAGGGCACTTCCTGTAACCTTTTTAAATGAATTTAATCTTGTTTGCATTGTCCTACAAAAGAGCACAAGACAATCAATTTAAGCCACACTCCACTGTTAGTGCCTTATGCCAAATGGTCTCTAATATTGCGCAAGTTTTCAGCTAGACCCAGCAGCGACCACTATTGACATAAGACTGAGATTAGTGCTGGTTTACATAATGGCTGATAAAATGTGGTTATATTTGGCCAGGACACTCGCACATTGTGGACTCAGTGTTGGTCCTACACCAGCACGCCAAAGGTGTAAGGTCCAATCACAGGAGATTGCAGGTTTTGAGGGGAGGGACTAAGATGGATGATGCAACCTCAGAGCACTTTGACCTTTGACCAATTGCTGACCCCTAAGTCAGGCCTGTTCCTGACTCCTGAGTCACCACCGGGCCCAACGCTTTCCCACAGCAGTACACCTGAAGAGCAGTAGCAGTGTGTTTTTACTCTAAAGGCAGTGGTAGTGTTGGGCTTGAGATGAACAGTTTTTCTCAGGCTCACGCAGAGTACAGCAGTCTGACAAAAGGAAACTGACCTAGTTCATACATTTGAGTTCAGATATGTGCTGTAACTGAGTGATGAAATACACTTGCAACACCGTGTGGACCCTCCCTTCCCTGCACTGCCTAGCTACGCCAACCAATTTCCCTCCACCAATCACCACGGCTGGAACAAGCTGCTGCAACCAATTAGAGGGCACTTTCACAATACCAATCGGAGGAGTCTGCCTCTGAATGACCTCACAGGTGTTCATTTCGGTATCATCAGTGTTAATAAATGGATCTAGTTCTCTTACAGCCGACCTAAAAGTGCCTCTTTAAAATCTTCAACACAGTACAGTCAATCCAAATTCAGACGTACATAAATGCAAACATATGAGTCCCCTCCTACGCACCTTTCAAAAGTCAGAATAATGAGGGAAAGGAGAAAGAGATTCCTAGCGTGGTTGCTGACAGTGATTAATTGTTCCCACATGTTGCTGACGGACAAAAAGGCCTCTGTGTTCCTGAGCTCTGGCTGCAGCTGGTGCACACACACACATAAACACACACACACACACACACACACACACACACTCGCACACATACACATACAGATGGGGCCTGTCCCATGGAGCAAGTTCAGCTTTGTCAGGCTACTTTGAGTTAGTTGGCTTCAAAAATACTACACTAGGGAACTTACTGAAGATAACTGCTCTCATAAACACTCTGTCGACCCAGCAATTTCTAGTTTTCAACAGTGGTTCACAATTGTAAACAATAGGAAACAGCACAGCAACAAGGTAGCAACATTAAGGTGACAATTTTATTTTTTGCTAAACTATGCTTAGTGGCAGCTGACTATTACTAACATGATAAAAAAAAATTGCATCAATCCTGTTTAACTCTTGGCAAGAAAGAGTATATAAAGTGTATTTCCCAGAATGGCAAACTATCCTTTAAAATCTAAAACAAAAACAGGGTTGTAACCAAAAAATAGTGTGTTGGAAAACATATGCTACGAGCAGGAATGACCAGAATTGTGGAATAGAGGAAAAAAGGGGACAGCGGGTCAAAAAAGAAAGACGGCTCTAAAAATATTCCTCGAATTAGCAGGGAAGTGTCAACAGCATCATTACCCTTGGAAGGTTGTTGCTGTAAGCAGTAGTAGTGTATGCGTGCGCCTGTGTGTTATTTAGCTCTCACGGCTGCACAGTAGGAGTTATGAATCAGAGCCGCTGTCTAAGTGAGCTGTTTTTATTAATGGGAATACCCCAGAGGAGCTACAGTACTGAGCATACAGTATCCCACTCACACAGCGGAGCGTCTGTACACACACGTAAACACATACAGGTCACACTGTACATTCAGCAAAAAAGTCCAACTAAGGTGTATTCAAGAACGTGGGTTTAATGTAAACCCTCTCTTTGTTAACCCCTGAGATGAGATTGAGATAAATTGAGGTAAATACATTTGACAGTGAAGCACCTAAAAATAGTCATCTGCAAATTCTAAACCGTTAATTTGACAAGAAGGGGATAGAATTCCCAGTTGGACTGTTTTTAATGAGTAATCAGTGTGAAGGGACACAGATGATCTTCTTACATGCTGTGGTTTCATCCTCCAATCAGAATAAACTCTGAATGTGAAAACACTTGGACTCTGTGGGCATTAAAACAACTGAATTACGTACTCTACTCGACTGTAGTCATCACTGAAAATGGCAGCTCTGCTCTTTATTTGCCTGTTGCCATGGTGAACCAAAGTATCGCATTTCCACTGATGATGGCTTATTTCATTGAACACACATGCACTTAACTCAGAGTGAACATACAGTCCTCAGAAAAAAAATGACTTGACTTGGATCAGCTGTTTTAAGCTTCTTGTCTCGGGGTTAGCCAAAGCCCGAGTTAGGTTTAGAGTTTGTTAAATGTGCTCTCTGGAAAAGGCCCGTTTTTTTCTTTTATTTTTATTTAGCAATAGTTTAATTAAACCCTGGGAATTTAAATAATAATGACTGATTGATTGGTTGTAAATCATGACAGCCAGAAATGATGTGCTGTGGTATTTTGGAGACTCCAAATGTCTACATAAAATATGGAGCAAAGAAAAACAAAAGTTTAGAAACCACAAGTAGATCACTTGGATTGTATTTGCAGATATTTGAGGGACTTCTGATACTTTCTGTTATTGAGATAATCAGTAAAAGGTCCATGCAGCAGAGTAGGATATTATATGAACAAGTATATTACACATCATAAGAATATGAAGGAGGCACATTTTTTTTGCAATCATCTGCTCACCCTCTTTCTCACCTTTGCTCATTCACACTTTCTCCTTGCCACCCATTTTTTCCCGCTATTTTTTTTTACATCATCATGCTAGTTTGAGATGTTCCACTTTCTTTTATCGCTGCACCATCACATCAAGTTAGATGCCAGGTGAGAATATCTCACTTGCCATTTGAAGACTGTGAGATATGGCAGACAAATGAGAAACGTTAAACAAGTGACTTTAGTGGAGTGAAGGGGTGCAGTGATGGAGTGGAGGATAACGTGAAGGCAAAGGATTGATGAAGTGTCAGGTGCTGGCAGGTAAATGTTTCCAGCAGCTGGAGTCACCTTCCATTCATCCCAAAAGAAAGTCTTTTTCTTTCGTTACAAACTCTCTCCTGCCACTATTTACATCTTCCTGGAAGCTGGAAACACTTAGCTTGCGCATATGTGTGTCTGTCTGTATTTGTCAAATGTTCTGTAATAAAGCGACATTACGTCATGCCTCAAGAGATGCTGGCAGAAGATAAACACTGGTCTCGCTGGTATCTCTTCTCATCTTACCTCATTGCACAGAATACACAACCGCACACACACATACAGTACACTCACTTGGGAAATGTGCATTCATACACACACTCCATTCATGATTACATGCAAGTTTTTATGGCTTTGCTAATGCACATTTGTGGTCGCAAAAAGCACACAGCCCTGCAAAAACAATGCCTGCATTTTTTTTTATTAATTGCAAAAAACTCAATAGAGTTCAAATGCAAAAACGGCTATTTCATGACAACAAACACATACATGCCCAAATACACACACACTTACGTCGGGTCATAGGGTCAGTTTGGCCCCAGAGATCAAACTTTCTTACTTTGCAAACATAGCATTCAGAGATGTAACTTAAGCCTTGCCTCTCTACTTTCTGATTGACCAGAATAACAATCCAGACTAAACTGTCAGTAAACTGTTGCCCAGTGAAGAAGGGATGGCTTTATGGAAAACAATATTGTGATTCCCACAAAAATGAAAAAAATTTGGCCTGCACCAGTTTGAATCCAGAAATCTGCACAGTTTTAGGGAGTAAAAATATACATAGGAGGAAAACAGAGACGAAAAAATGTGTGCATGTTGTGGACCGTGGTTGGGTTGTTTATATGGGAGGATATAGCATAGCCCCAGAGTCCCTCTGGGCCCATAAGAGCTATGTGTTTGTGAAACAACAGAAACTCTGGAAGTGGGAGGGCGTATGGAAAAAGGAGACTGAGGTAAAATAACAAATTCAACAAGGTTTTCTTTGGGTTGTGTGACATTAGAAGATAAATGAGAGTGGAATGAAAGCTAGATACACAAATTTAGGGAAAAAGGTCATATTCTAATTACCAGAAACCAAAGGTTTCATTCAAATGCAGTTTTGAAAACATTTGCAGTTCTATCACTTTGAATTAGGTTTAGGACCAAGTCTGTGTGAGTGTTTGTTTCCCATTTGTGTATCATCATTATGCTGTCATATGAAAACCACGAAATTGTGTCTTCTTAAGTAACCAGATGGCTGCAAGTGTGGGTTTGTGTGGGAGTCTGTGTGTGTGAACGGGGGCTGTCCAGATGGACATGTGCATGGGTGTAACTCACATATCAAGTGAAAGTGGAATTTTAAATCCTAAATAACTGTAAAGCCAAAGCTTACGTACAATGCTTGATTTAGTCTGTACTAATCTATTACTGAAAACTGAAGGTACATAGTGAACTGAATGTGCATCTCCAAAGTGTGAACATGTCATGTGAATTCTTCATATGCAAGTATCATATTCAACAGTGAAATTGACAGGACTTGCTCTTGTTTTGAGCTGTACTTTTATGAAACAGTCATTTCTTAGCTTTTCGGTTCTTGTGGTTTAAGCATAACTCAACTTTGTGACGTCAAAGAGTTAGAGCAATGCTAGCAGTACTTCAAGGTTATAAAAAGCCTTTGACCTGAATCCTAATATCAGCATACTTACAATGACAATGCCAATGTGCGTTCATTGTGTACTTAGCTCAGTGTGATTGCTTTGCAACATTACTTTGTACAAAAGTACAACTGAGGCAGTTGGGAAAGTTATGAGTGCTGCAAGTTTTTAATCACAACCCAAAGTACTGAATCAGTATTCATCTGATTATGTCCAAAGAATATAAATCCGACTTCGATCACTGTTATTTTATCAATATGTGTGTGCCACATTTCACTGCAATGCCCCCAGTAGTATTTCAGTCAAGACTACAGTGGTGGACGGACAACAGCATTTCTAGGGCCACAGCAGTAGAGCATAAAGTAATTCAACGGGGGTGTTATATTGCAGTTTAAGCTTTTTAATGTGTATACATGTCTGTGTTGTAAATATAAGTCTTGATCATTAGCAGGGGCTGTCATGGGCACCAATACCCCCACAATGAGTCTCTTGGGTTTGCACAAGAAGGAAGCTTAGAGTTGATCAATACACACTAGCCACTCATACACAGGCACACACACAACAGAACACAAAATGCTCTCCTTACACAACGCTGGGACTTTTTAAATGTGTCATTCATAATCGAGGAGACACTTGATTATAGACCACTGTGTGTTTTTCTCTTATACGCGCAAGACAAAAGCTACAGTGGGAACAATGCAGACATCAGCGTGTCGCTGCATGTTAATGCGTTCATGTCTATATTTAGTGGATGGAGAATTTACACAATAGGCTTTTTGCTTTGTTTCTTTGTTAGTCACCAAGACCAACTGTTTGCACTGCTGCAGAGTCAGTGATAGTGGGTGGTTTATGGATAAGTGTTTTTGGCCCTAATGAGAGGTTTTCTCTGAATATTGTATTGGTTAAAGGAAAGAAAGCACTAAACAGAATAATACTGATTGCAGATACTATAAGAGTGATTATTAAAAAGAAATTTTGCACACATTGCTCACCCCGATCTCTTCTGTTTTTCATTGTGTTACAGAACTCTATTCGGCACAACCTGTCCCTGCACAGTCGTTTCATCCGTGTCCAGAATGAGGGAACAGGGAAGAGCTCCTGGTGGATGATCAACCCCGAGGGAGGGAAGGGTGGCAAGGCTCCTCGACGCCGTGCAGTCTCCATGGACAACAGCAACAAGTATACCAAGTCCGCTCGTGGCCGTGCTGCCAAGAAGAAGGCCGTAATGCAGGCTGCAGCGGCTGCAGCTAGTGAAGGTGGCGGAGACAGTCCTTCAGGTCTCTCCAAGTGGCCTGGAAGCCCAACGTCACGCAGCAGCGAGGAGCTGGACGCCTGGACGGACTTCCGCTCCCGCACTAACTCCAATGCCAGCACTCTGAGTGGTCGCCTCTCACCTATTCTGGCCAACCCCGAGCTAGATGAGGTACCCGATGATGAGCCCCCACTTTCTCCTATGTTTTACTCCAGTCCTGCTGGGGCATTGTCTCCTGGCAACCCCACAAGTAATGGGAAGGCTGTGCCAACTGAGCTGCCCCGCCTAGCAGACCTGGCAGGTACAATGAATCTGAATGACGGACTCACAGATGAGCTGATGGATGAGTTGCTAGACAACATCAACTTGGTGCCAACCACTTCCAGTCAGAGTGCTCCAAATGGTTCCTCAGGGTTCAATTTTGGGTCCAAACCCAATGGGTTAGGCTCACCTTCCTCTACGTCCTCTCCCTCCTCCAACTCTTCATCTAACAGTGGAGGCAATGGCTACAGTAACTCCATCTTTGGCCCTCACACGACGAGCTCCTCCCTACGTCCATCCCCAATGCAGACCATCCAGGAGAACAATCAGACCACCTTCTCCACCATCAGCATGTCTCGCTTTGGCAGCCAGACACTACAAGACCTGCTTAACTCAGACAGCCACAGCCACAGCGATGTCATGATGACCCAGTCTGACCCACTGATGTCACAGACCAGTGCTGCCGCCATAATTTCTCAGAACTCTCGACGTAACATCATGCTTCGCAATGATCCCGTAATGACTTTTGGGACCACTGGAGGACTTCAAGGCAGCCAAGGACAGACGCTGCAAAGTAATAACCACAACCAGAGCTCCCTGAGGTCTATTAACGGGGGCCTAAACCAAGCCAACGATGCTAACAATCTGGCTAATGCCAAGCAGCAGCTCCTGCTGTCACCCTTAGGAGGAAATGGGTCTTCCTCCATGCAGATTGACACTTCGATCTTCCTGAACGGAACAGTTAGCAGCAGTGGCGGGATCTGTCAGGACCGTTTTCCATCAGATCTAGATTTGGACATGTTCAATGGCAGCCTTGAGTGCGACATGGACTCAATCATCAGGAATGATTTGATGGACGCAGATGGCCTGGACTTTAATTTTGACTCTCTGGCCAATATGAATGGAGTTGGCAACTTCACGAGCACCAAGCAGAGTTGGGTACCTGGCTGAGAGAGTCAGGCCCCAAAGGAGCAAAGCAGGTATTTTTATTTATGTCCCACAACATTGGTTTTCTTAATCACTTAACGCAGACCAAAACTGACCTGCTAAATAAAATTTTTAGTAAAAGCTTTTTTTTCTTTGGTTTAATTAGAAAATGTTGTTAAACTTAGTAATAAACAGAGGGGCTGAAACAAAATCATCTTTACTAACTTGACTAGATGAGATGTTGCATAAAGAACAATTATAGCATAAATAAGACTTTTTGGAATTAACAAACATACAATATTATTTCAATAAAAAAACTGAATAAAATATAATAAGTCTTAATTCATGCATAATACGGCCTCTTTAACAGTATCAGCTCAAATATGCCTATTTCATATGTTTGACATTAAAATGAAAGCCTGAACACTCAGAGCAAATAATGTCATGCTCTTTTTCTTTCCAGGTCTGAACTGTGTAGTGCAAGAGAATATCAGACACACAACATCCTTTTTGCCAAACCTGCCATCAGCACAACGTACATACAAACCCTGTGTTTACAGAAGAAGACTTCCTCTCAAGAGCTTTACCTTCGCTCCCACACTGGTGAACCATGAATGATCCAACAGACTCTAGAGATGCTGCACTTCAGCCCTCGAGGCCTCCTGGGAAAAAAAAAAAACAATGACAACAAAATGAAATCTATGTCAAACAATCACAACAAACTCATAAATCTTAATGTTAGAATTATGCAATTTTCCTTTGACATCCAGTCTGTGGATATCAAAGAGATACAGCTTATCAGAAGGTGTTTGAAGTGGAGTAACGGACTAAATATCAAGAAAAGATAGAAGGAGAGTTGTTCCTGTTGAAGACAAAAAAAGTGTAAAGTTTAAAAAATGAGAAGTGATGTGGTGTAAATCTAATCCAGTGGTTTCCTGGGATGTGTTATGTTTTTAAAAAATTCCCTCTGTTCTCATTTAGTGATTTTAAATGTTAAGTGTATTATTTTGGGGATTTTTCTGTTTTTATCATTGTTGTTTCTGTATCGTACATGTCTACTAAAGGAACTGGTGTGTTGATCAAAGACGGAAACGTGAGATTCTTACTCACTGGACGGCCATACCCATACAATACATACAAATACACATACAGACACTTGGCCCTGTTTTGCAAAATATCAAAACCCATAAAATGTCATGCACTTCCAGTTTTGTTCTTGTAAACTGCTTGAGTTTGAATTACAATTAGCAAAATGAGTACTACAAAATGTGTTTTTTCTTATGTAAAATAAAAAGGAAGATACAATAGTGGAGAAAACAAAAACATCTCTAACATGTTCATGTGTACAGTGCAGGACAGCGAAAAGTTCAAGAAGGATGGGATTATTTCTTGTCTTTCTTTCGTAGTTTTCTTAGCTTTTGATGAGCTCTGTCGAGGTCATTTATCACAGCATATGATGTAGCCAAAATGAATACCTGTGTCCTAGGGTGGTGAACATTTCCACACCATAACAGGTGCTATGTAAACAGTGTTGAATCCTGTCTTGAAAGCAAGCCGTGCATTTTGTGTGTTCGTGTACCTTTTCTCTTTTTTACCCATCACCTGCAGAAGCCCAAAGCTGCAGCCACTTGTAGCACGGCAGAAGGGGGGGAGGGGGGTAGGGGGTGGAGGGCAGGGTTTTAAGGCTCATTCCTCTAGAAGCCATTTGTTTCTCGAGTAAAACAATAAGCTATCTCTGTATATTGCCAAATTACTTGAAAACAAACAGTAGGATATGCTGGCAGCCAAATCACAGCACACACATGAACACACACACGTACACACACACATATTACGCAGACACATACAGTAGATAGGAAAAAAAAATAATACCAGGGATTTGTGTTACGCTCTGCTGTTTTCTTTTCAGAAGCTTGTGGGGCTTGTTATGCATACACAGAATCACTCAGGGGGGAAAGGGAGGTTCCCATTTAAGTAACATCAAGTCATATTGTAAGGGTATTTTAACATTTCTTGATGACAACAGTAATGCTTTGTGTTTGTGAACTTGTAATCTGTGAACTTTTGGCTGTCAAGATGAAGAGGAAGAAGGAAGACAATTGTCCAGATTAAGACTTTTGTGCAGTCTGTTATTTTTGGTTTTGCTGTCATAGCTTTTTCTCCTCTTGTTGGACCCGTGACACACATACAAACATCCCCACATGGACATGCCTGGTGCTCCAGCAAGTGACTTCCTATATTTTCTGATTACATGTTAATGTGTGTGTCATTTTTCTGTTGAATTTATCTCATGAGGATGTGTAATCGCTCACTATCTCTCATGGTGCATACAGCACAACCGACTGTATGCATGCATGTATTTATGCATTATGAATTGTGTGAAATGCATATTTACTCGCTGTATGTCCTTATATACTCATGTAGTACTTGACCCCTGGATTTTGTGTACCTCTGATGGTAAAACTGAAGAAATAATGAACAATGTTATGCGCCAGGTAGGAGGGAACACTGTTACCAGCAACTTAAAGAGTTGAACCAGAGTTTAAAAATGGTGGAAAGCACCAATGTTGTAGCATCTGAAGACCTTGGTACCCCGTTTCTGTGTGGGGTAGCAACATGTATGTGTCAGTGTATGCCCCACTGTGTATAATAGTGTACAGATGTGTGTATATCACTTTGAGGCCAAGGCAGAGGAGTGTGTGTGCATGGGTGGCTAGAACGATCCACTGTGCTACCTTGAGTTTGATGTGCATGACCTAGCTGTACCCCCTGCCCCGGATCCTTCCAATGGTGCCGTCCCTTTTCAGAAATTGTAATACAGAGAGGATCCCTGTGTCTTTAGCACTCAAACACACACTTTGTTTCTATTTTTGAAATCAGGGCTTACAGAGCAACATTTGCACCATCCTTCTGCATAATGGGTTTATGATTATGAGTGTGTGTATATTATCACAGACACAGGGAAAGCCTCCCTAATGGATGTTCCTCAGCTTCAGACTTTTTTATTGCACATGGAGAACAGTAGGTTCACATCATGGTGCTCAGAGTGAGCCGTTATGACTTTGATGTGGTTAAAGCGTCACTTGACAACAAGCTGGAATTTCCTACATCTTGTCAAGTTTATAAATTTCATCATACTTCGTTTGGCAGGAGGGATCCTGAGCCATCACCTGAACTGCTAAAACTACACTGACCGTACAAAATATTACTTTACTATTCCTGTGAAGAAGACTGACAAGGTGAATCCAGGGAACACTGTAATCCTTTTTATTTAAGGAGGGGTTATTGATCCCTGATTAACTGCAAATGGAATCTCAAGTGCAGGAAAGTGTTGCTAACATATTGTACAGGCAGTGTAAAATGTGTTGGACTTGGGGAAGATCGTTTACACTTAGTCATAGTAGAGAGGAAGATTCACACAACCACTCAGTGCACCTGCTACAGACAGGCATGGATTATTTCTTCTCATGCCCAACACACACACCTGCAGCACAACACGTGCAATTTCAAAGTTAAGAAAAGCAAAAAAATATAAAAGACATACCACTAGATACCTTAACCACCTCTTGAGCTTTTCCTTTTCATTATCTTCTCTTGAACCTTTTCCATTCTTGTTAAGAGGCCCAGGCCAGCTCCCATCTATGCGTCCTCTGAACTTTGTCCTTTAAACTTTGCCCTTTATTAATCTTGCTTCTTCTTGACTTGATGTTAGTGGGTATTTTTCCTGTGTATTCCATTTTGAATTGTAATCTAGTTCGTATAAGAAATGGTGCGCATGTAAATAAAGCTTGGTAAGGCTCCACATCCTTTCTGTCTCTTTGTCTTAATTCATTTTAATTCTGAAAGACTATATTAAAGTTTATAAATACGTATTTATCACAGGTTCTGCAGAGGCACAAGGCTCTTCTTACCAGCTCATATTGCTATGACATGAATTGTCAAAACAGAAAAAAATTATAAAAAAATGTTTAAAATACAGCTCTTGCTTGCCCTACATGTGCCATTAATTCAGAAATTAAATCGCAAACTCTTTTTTAACTAAAACTCTTTGTCATGTTGGGCTGGAGGGATCAAAACAGGAAAACAACTCCATGATCTTCTCAAGTTCCTGGGAACCTCTTGTGCAATGTTTATTTTGTGTACAGCTGCGTTTTAAATGAGAGCAGAGATACAGCCAGACTCTGATACCTGACTCTGGGATGGGTATTTTTTCTGGGTATTGCGAAACATTAGGGCCAGGGGAGATGGGGAAGTTGTCAGAAATGCGTTGTTGTGGAGTCTTTACTTGCATGTCTTAAATCTCCCTCAGGCTTCAGTGCCAAATATTAACACTGACCCTGAGCAGGCCACTCTGCTGACAGTCTTCTCCTTATTTCCCCTTTTTGCATTCCTCCAGTTCAGAGCAGCCAATAAGCCACTTTCCTTCAATGCCAGAAGCCAAAACTGCTGTCATAAAAAGATTATTCCACATTGGTTCTACATATATGTAGGCATCTGTGTGGATCCGTGTGCAAATGTAGCTCAAGTCTTATTCTTGTAAAACTGAAAAGTTCTTGGAAGACATTTTAAGAAATCTTTATACTGCATCAAGTTTGGGAGTCTGTTTTCTATTGATCTTTTCAGTATAAATAAAAGCTGGACTTCTCATTTGATTAATACTAATTAGGTACATGAGGATCATTTGGCAACATCCAATATTCATGATGAGCTTTTGTAAACATAAATATGTTTTCCTATTATTTTAGCTTTGCAATGAGTGCATCACTCCAACCCACAAATATAACCATAGAAAAGAATATATTTAAACCATTTATTTAAAAAATGTTTGTCCGTTTTAACACAGAGGTATTGTAGCTTACCGTAGGAAAGACTAATGCAACAACGGTCCGAAAGACACGCGTAATATCAGGCAATACCCTGCTAACTATCAATTTCTTTTTAAATTTTAAAAAAGTACCGTTCTTAAAAAGTTAATATCAAAGCAATAGTGGCAGTTTTTTTTCTTCTTAAACTTAGAGCTGCAGGAAATAGTCTAGATTTAATCAAAGGCACTGACACTTTCTAAACTACATTAAACTAAGAGCTTCGAAATCCTCCACATCGTACGAGAGTTGTTTGCTTTGCTTAATGCTTTTTGGCACTGAATAGCTCTGTAGTATCCCAGTACAGATACATCGATGCAATAGATCCTATTTTTTCCTTGGTTAAATATTGCAAATGCAGTAGGACGGTAACTGTATTTTTTGCTTAGTAAGCACATTACATCAGACAAATACAACTGTGAAAAGTAATTAAAACCTTTAATATTACTGTAACATGTCTGCGTCACTGTTGGTTTCTGATGGTGTTTTTGTCGGTTCAATAACAGTTTCAGCTTGTAAACTAATGCACATGTACCGAGGAGAACTCAAACCGTGACTGGTATTAACTGTACGACAATATATAAGTGACTTAAGACAGAGAGAGACGAATCGCACCAAATATCATCGCCCACTTATTGTTGCTTTAATGTCACCAGGTCTTTGTACCATGATCAATTCACAGCACTTGAGAGGTGCTTTTAATTTCTTTAACTTTTCTATTTGCCAGAGTAAAAACCAGTAAACCAAATTATTTTTATAACTAAAGTTTGTTGTCATATGCAGTGTGGTACATTCATAACCACACTCTTTGTCATTGTTACCAAACCCAGGACATGCATCTCGTACTTTGGGTCTACCAATGTGGGCTTTGTATTGTTTGCATTGTGCTCAGATACACAAAAGGGTCTCAAACAAACAGAAAGTCATTTCTGTTTGATAGCTTCAATCACTATTTCATCAAGAGGAAACATTTTAGAAAGAATGAAAAAAGAACTGGATAAAACGTCCACTGTGCTCCTCTAAACAGCCACTGCCAAGATTTGGGTTGACAGCAATGGCCAAAAACTTCTGACTTGCTTTATGACTGAGCGAGCAGGCTCACCACAACTACAAATACCAAGCCCACATTTCAAAAGCAGAGTCCAGTCAGCTGGTCACCTGACTGACTGAATGTCTGGTCTGGCTGCAGTCACACCAGGCTGTGCGAGGTCACCGAGGTTATTGGTTGGCTAGAAACTCTACTCAACTCCGCTTTCCTCCCCATCTGTTTTTCTGCTTTTTGACTTATTTTCAACGACTCCTCCAACTTAAATGCCCAGAGAAATAATTTGGATATACGCTCTGATACGGATCAATAAACTCTTTGTTGAAACAGAGCTGCCACGTTGGGAGGCCAGCGTCTATTGAAACTCCTTTTAACATCAAAATGGCACATACCATTCATTACAATGGAGCTAAAATAGCACCAGTTTCACATTTGCTTCCTGCACTCAAACACTCAAATATGCAGGATTTAAAATATGCAAACACAGCAAATTGGTTAGATTTAGGTACAAAAACAGGTACGTTAGGTTGGACTAAAATGTTTTATTCTGCCATCCGCCTACACAAGCTACCAGGAGTGGCAAACTCCGAACCACAAGGGCAGCAGCCATCACTGCTACCCGTGCAGGGTTAGCGTTAAAACAAGCAGGGCTGCGGCCTCGAGTTCGCCACCCCTGCGCTATAGAGCATGTCATGGTCTTTCGTTGATTATTGCCACTAGATCTCACCAGGCGGTAAGACGCATGTCATCATCGTTTTTCGCAGACAAAACAAACAACACACTCTCTAGTATATCTCATCCACAACATCCACATTCAAGATTCCTGTCATTTTAATTAAAACTGAGTGCATCATCCTTACCCAAGCAAGATGCTAGGCAGCATTTATAGCTTTGAAATGATAACTAAATGTGACTCTCACATTTTATATTTTAGTTTGAATAAGTTATAGTTTATTGTTGTTTATAATTAGAGCATTCCAAGGCTGTATGCACATATCATTATTTGCAGCCAAAAAAACAAGAACCATTGTGTTTTCAGTGTATTCTGTCTGTCTCGCTGGCTGATTTCATGCCGTGTCTTCACTGACTATGTTTGTTTGCATGCTTTTTCATCTCCACCCACATTTTTGGCTTTTTTATTTGCCTCTGCTTTGTTCCATGTAAGCAGGTTCCTATTTTGTAAATGTCAACTTTGTTTTAATACAAAAAGCAATTAACCTGTGTACTCAGAGTTCATTGTATTCAACCCGCAGACATCAACATATCGATGATATTAGTCAGCAATATTCTTCAAGTGAGCAGATAGGAATGCATAACCGCTATGTGCTGGGTGGTTTAGGTTACAGGTGTGTTTACATGTGCATCCGTGTGAGCTTGCTTTTATGTGTAAATTTTTCATTATGAGACACAGGTGGTGTATTTAAACAGACCAATTGCTCTCAGTGTCACATATGAATGTAATTCTACCTGTGTGGGAGGGGTGTGCTTGTATTTGCAACCTAGTTAGGGCCAAAAAAGTTTTTCCTAACTGAGTTAAGACCTAGTGGACCTCACAAGGCCAGTTTGAGGGTTAAGACTTGGTTTAAGTGGTTTGTGACTACATTGCCAGTAGGTGGGATCCTGGGTCCTTCTAACCAGTCAGAGAAATTAAATAATTTCTGATCAGCACATTGCACAGCATGCTTATTGATTTTAATTAGATAACAGGTAATGCCTGAACAGAAGGGCTGTGCTGAGTGTGACGGAGCGTAGCAGACAGTAGAGGAGCACAGCAGAGCAGAGTGGATTGTTGTTGAGGTTCATACTTGTGTTGGCTTAAACTGCATAGATTTAAAAAAGGATAAAAACATTATTAAGCTATTATTGTTATAAATCTCCTCAAATCCTCTGTCAGTCCACATGACTTATGACTAAACTCTGCCTTCTGCCAGTCTCTTTCCCCACCTTTGGATTTAGCTAGTTATAATAGGTATGACCAACTTGGCTCTAAGATGTGGCCAGACAGCACATCCAGCAAACCCCGTTTAAACTGAACCAAAGGTTGAAGCATTAATACGTCATTGCCATTTGAGCAAGCACTGAACAAAGACACCTGCCTGGGCTGACTAAAAGGTGAGGAGCTGCTGCAGCTTCTAGCTTCCAGTGCAATTAGTCATAAAGACATCTATCTATCTGTCCATCTATCTGTTTGACACACAATGCCATGGATACACACAAACTCAGTGAGTCATCAGTGTGTAGTGTGTGTTTGTGTGTGTTGGGGCAGTGTCAAGGTATAAACAAGATGGATATGTGATGGATCTTTTGAGTTATGGCCATTAGTGGGATTCTCATCCCCCAGTGTGGACACTCTTCCCTTGATGGATGTGGTGGGGGTTCTTTAATCTCAACAGATCACCTGATCTCTATTGCTTATCTGAACTGTGCTTCACACAAACATGCACAAAAACACGTTAATTGCTGCCAGCCACACAAGGACAGAGCCATGACACGGGGGGGACCTGAGAAGTGAGCAGTGGTAAATGATACTGTGACTGTGTGTGTGTGTGTGTATGTGCACTAAGTGCTGCAGTGGAATGATGTCATCTCTGTAATGGCACACTGGCACAGAGCGGCTGAGCATTGTCCCGCAGCACCTCCATTCACAGGCTGTGATCAGCGTCATCAAGGCAGATTATAGCTCAGACTTACAGCCTGTGGTGGGATGGCAGATTGCTTCACATGGCACAGTCCTTTTGTAATCACATTTTCTCACACACACACACACACACACACACACACACACAAAGTGGACATGTTACCAACAGATCAAAAACCATCACCATCATTATCATTAGGAATTTACACATGGAGCTTGCTGTAATGTGCAGGTAAATTGCAGAGAGGAATTTAATCCTACATAACCACAGGCCTTTATATTACTTATCTTCCTTTGATATTTATAGTATGTGTACCCATAAGGGCACATCACAAGTACTAACGTGTGAGGATGTGATGAACAGTGTCGGTGCGAAAAGTGATAGGCAGAGGTGAGGTGCAATGAAATGAAAGAAACCGAGATAGGGAGGAGGTGAGAAGAAGTGGTTAGGAGTTGAGAGAGAGCGAGTCAGAGGTGGCAGAGTGTTGATAATGGCATATTTTAAAATGATAATAATAAAATGATGTTACAGTCGAATATATACAGTACTACTAAAGGAGCAACTGAACCTCATCTTCTGTTTACTCTTCATTTTCAAAAGCACCCTGCTGCCTTGAAAATGCAAATTAAGTGAACTTAGATTGAACAGCCACTTTCAGTCACTGAAAATATGCAGCTAATTCAGGTAATTATTGAACTTATTACTATAATGAGATTTTAAAATATTTTAAAAACATCCACATCCATGCTGCATCAACTTGAAGCTGAGTACTTTGAGAATTTCAGAGTTACTGTATTCTTCCTTTGGCATTTGACATTCTCGATATGACTGAGAAGTTTTACTTTCAGAAATCACCTTCACAATGGAAGAAATATTTTAGATGTAGGTGTTTTTTTATGTGCCCGTTTTGGAATTTAACATCAAATATCAAAAGAACTCTGCAGGCCTGTGTGAGTGCATGTCTTCATTGCAATACAATGCTCCAGTGTGCAGATGTTTCATCATGAGGATTCTTTTGTTGTTTGACACAGCTTGATCTCTATCCCACATGAGACAATCCATACAACTGAAGGTCATAGGGGGCAGGAGACTCACATTTGGATGTAGAAGAGTAGCCAGTCCACTCCACATGGACGTTTTGAGGAGACTTGTGGATGACATCAACACCTGAAACTTACAGGAGGAAAACAGCATCAGTGCTTGATGGATGCACTTTGTCGTCCCTTCTTGTTATCCACCTTGGCGAAGCCTCCCCACAGTTTAGAGATGATTTTGTTCTTTCCATCTCAATCAATGGAGGTTTGACCATTAATGGGATTGAACTGGATAACCTCACGCGCCAGCAGTGCAGGAGCGCCCTGTCAGAAGAGGGGAAATCATTGTGTTGATTAATGCTTTTCATTTGTCACATCGATTTGTTTTGGATGGCGAGAGGTTTGATCAACTGATGTAATCTGACTTACATATGATAAACCTACATATTGTTTAATTGCATCTTTTGAGTTGTTCGGTTAGACAAATTAAATATTAGGCAATAACATTTCGTAAAAGATTTCCTTCACAATAATTTGCTCAGCTTCTGCTCCGACTCCTGCACTCTATTTCTCACCTTCCCTTGATTCATTCTCTCCCCTCTCTAGCCTCTACTATATCATTTTTGATGTATTTTGTTCTCCTATTTCTCTGCTGTCAACCCAGCTGCTCCTCAATAACAGTCCCACACAGAAAAAAAGAGAGGTTGATGCCGGGCTGGTTGCAGGAAAGGAGATGAGGTGCAGCAAGAAAAAAAGGTGCCCATCCAACCTTCTTCTTTGCCTTCATATCACTCCTGTGGATACAGAGTTCGCTGTTACCTTGCACTATGTGAGAGTTACACACACACACACACACACACTCAGCTGGCCTTTGTTATTTTGTCATTTTGTCATGTAAGGCTGCATCATGCACAGCTTTGTTCTCAATCCTGTTGCTGTAAAAGGCCAATAATCCCCATCCTCTCCCCACCCTCTGGGATGAGAGCATAACCTTCCACCATACTGTAGCATGTGGCTCCATGTGACTGCATTACATGTGTGCACTGGGTCACAGAGCAAAATATACAATAAACTACCTTTTTGTGATGAAGATTTTTTTATGAAATGTCATATAATGAAAATAAAACAAAAGTTAAATTCTAATTAGAAATGAAAACAAAATGTGTTATACTGTATAAGTGTGTATAGTAAATATCTCTTCCATCAATTACCAGTGACATACAGTACATGACATACTTTGGATCAAATGGTATCTTTTTGTTCTCATCATGATTTATTTCTGCAAAGTTGACGAAGAAAATATATGTCTCAAATTTCGGTGATGACAGAGGTTAAATTGTGCAAGCAACTATTAAACTTTATTCTGGGCATAGACTCATGTATTAAACAAATGACACAAAGAGTGTTTGACATATTGATATTTTGGCATTATTAACTATAAAGCCCCTTCTGTGTAGACTAGTTTGAGAAAATGAGAATTTAGCATCATTCATCCTTTGTTTGTGCTCAAGTGAAATTATCCCAGTGACAACTGGAAAACTGGTGTCAACTACAACGACTTTTTAGTTCTAACACTAAAGGCTCCCAAAAAATCCAGATTTAACATGTGTCAGCTGGTTTTACAAAGTTTGATTACCTCCAAATTGGAGAGAGTTTGCACTACTAAACGAATAGCAACCGGGCCCTGCTTTTTCATATAACATTGTGTCCAAATTCTGTAGATGGTCCTTGCATCAAAATCTAGCACCAAAACTGAAATTATTTTATAGAGGACAAATTAGGGACTGGTAGTTTGGAGCACTGGCTTGTCTCGGGGCATTACTGCCAAAAATATTGAATCTGTCCATGATAATGTACGGTTTGCAGTGTAATGTGTAACTGTGTGCAAAATTATTTGCAAAGTATTTTGGTTTGGACTTCAGACACTATTTTAGGCAGTTTAAAGAAAACTAATCATCCTGAATGTGTTTGACATGCAGATGGACACTCATACACACACATGCAAAGTACACACAGAACAGCCCGTGCCAAATAGTACACATGCTTTAATAGTATAAATATACTATAAAAAATATATATTCTAAAAAGCAGCTCACAACGACTAGCTATTTCAAATTCTGGTGGTAGGCATGTTAGTGTGTTCCTTTAATTTTCTGTTATTGTTGATTTATTTTTAAATCTGATGTACTGGGGTTCAATTATAATGATTCATAGATGGGTGCACCGGTACAGAGTCAGAATAGACCCTCACCCACCCCCATCCACGCACACACATTCACAATATCAAGGTCACTTTGTTCCACCCATCCATATATCTTCTCTGCACTGGCCTAAATGGAGGCTAGGATGTACACAAAGACACAAAGAGCAAGTCCAAATTATTGCTTTGGGCATTTGTGTGTGTGTGTGTGTGTGTGTGTGTATGTGTGTGTGTGTGTCTGTGTGTGTGCATGCATTAGAACCACTAGGGAAAGCACATACACAGGTTCATTACTCCCTTTCTTCATCTCCTCCCATCTGTCTCCTCTCTCACTTGTATGTCCCCTATTTTCTCAGTACGTCATGTAACAGGCTGGAGAGACAAAAAGGAGCTTGTCTGCCATAAATTAAAAAAATGACACAAATCTACCCATGTCTTACTAAATATTTGCAAAAGTTTTCAGAAATGTCCAAATTCCTCAAGAACCAATAGTCTGGATATGACACAAATACAAATATACGCTGCCACTGCTAATGCAAACATACCACAAGCGACCAACCCTTCAATTTACAGACCAGACACAGCCTGGCTCTAATCAGTCGGGTCAAATGTGTCAAAGGAGGAGAAGATGTTTTTAGAAATGCTCCCAAATTACTTTAATTTGCATTTTTTGTCCCTTTAATGTCTATTTTGTTCCTCTACGCCTCTTTGTCGCAAACATGTGTCACAGCAGGCACATGTTTGTGTGCATATGTGTTTATGTGTTTATGCTCGTGTGACAGTGAGTAATTTCACCCCCTTTCTATTAAGGGCCTCACTCTCATGTGTGCTACATATGTGTTTATGAGTGTGCGTTTCGGCTTTGACGTGTGCAGCCATGTGTTTATATGTTTTGGGTGTTCGTGTGTGTGTGTGTGTCCCCTTGTACAGTCAAACTCTGGGTTTTCGGCCTCGGACTTTGTTTATTAAGGCTGCAGAGCATTTTGCATGAGAACAAAATACTGTATGTTATATGTCCAAAACATAACCACACAATAATCAGCGTCACCTCTGTGATTTGTTTATGTGTGTGTCTGTGTCTTTTTATTTATGAATAAACACTGCAAAAGTTTGATTATGGGACCTTTACACAAAAACAGCTGGCCATCCTGGTGCATGTGGGTTCAGTCTTGTTTTCTTACTATTTTAAAATTTGTTGACAGTGCTTAAAGTTTGCTTTTGCTTTAAAAATGTGGTTTAGGCTCATATGTGGTTTGTAATAGATTGTGACATAAGTCCCACAATAAAACATGTCCTGTTTTGTGTTCCACTTGGCTTGGCCTTTCAGTGTGTAGCCGCAAGTGCAGCAGGGGTCAAATGGGATGTGTTCCCATGTAATAAGCAGAGAAACAGTGTAGTTCTTGCTTTAGTACACTTTGAAAGACTACTCTATGTTGGTATTTGTGTGATTTTTGGCCTTAAGGCAGGAATGTATAGCACATATAATGTCCATTTGACCTATTTCCACAAACAAAAATGACTGGTAGTTATTAGGGTGACTTAAAGGCAGCAAATTCACATCTTTTAACTAAAATCATGTTACCCTTGTCCTTGTACTAATACAAATATTTTTGCTAAATTTTGCTTTATGTCCTCGTTGGTTAGTTAGTCCTAGAGAATCAATTTCTGCATGCATACAAACAATTGCATTAATTTCATCAGTCAACATTATCTTCTTAATTTTAACATTTATTTATTCAGGAAGCTTCACTAAAAGGCCATTTCTCTATTTCATGAACGCCCTGATCATGGTCACATCGAGTCTGAACTGTGGGCACTGAGACGCTCCACCAAAAAAAATGGAATTAAAGTCCTTGCTCAAGTAGGACTAAGTGACATGTGTGTATATTACGAAAAAAACATACCGTGCCAGTAACAGAAATTCAACCGAGAGTGGTACTGTTGTATAAATGGTGCTATAACATCAATCTCAAATACAGAGCAAATAGAAATTTATTTTACACTACGGATCCAGAGTTCATCTCAACTGAAATGATATGATCAAAACAACGCATGCATAACAAAGACGTCAGCACGAAAAAGAGCAGATCAAAAATAAATTTCCTGCATGCCTGCATGTCTATAGAATTATAAAAGTAAAGTAAATACACAATTACTTATTTTCTTTCTCCAGATAAAAAGCACAATTGCAGTATTAGTTGTGTAACAAAAACGAGCAAAACATATTTAGGTATAAGGTTAGTTATTGTCATACAAAAGCAAAAAGACACACACTTGCAAAATGTGACCCTGATAAACACACCAAAGCCTGAAAAAGAACAAATTCTGTGAAAGAGCAAAGCAGCCACTCATGGCCTTCACCAGCTCCCACAGAGTCTTGTTGACAACAGCTTAGAATAAAAGCAGGGGAAGCAAATTTGTGGTGCTGACACATAGTCTCTGAAAACGTGCAATTTATCATTGAAACACTAAAAAAGAAAGGTCTGTAATAAAGTCTGTAAATATAAGTGTTAGAGCATATTTAAGTGTGGTCAGATGGCCTTGGTTAAAAGTGCAGTGACAACTGATGCAGGGGAGTAAGAGTGAAACATGAAAGGTCAGCACACACACCCACATATCTATTCATAGAAACAGACATAAGCTCCATCAAGATAGGGCTGAGTAACGTGAATTTTGATTAGCATACAAAATGAGATGGATATGCCTCACTGGGATCTGTCAGGTTGATGGTAATCTAAGGTGAAACAAACAAAAAAAAAACTTTGAGATAAGTATGCTGCAATTAAATATTTTATTATGCATCTTAAACATAAATACCTTAAGATTTTAGAAATACGCAATTTAAGCTTTAATCTTTTCTAAGGGTTAGATGAGAAGATTGATTAACATGTTAACTATGATATATAGTTTATATACTATAACCTGTAAAACTGTAAACTATACTGCATGCACAGTATTAAGGATTTAAGTTGTCACTGAATCATGAATTAATCTTTATATTTTTATCTAGTTGTGTCCCATGCTCTGCTGCACACCTGCATGCCCCTGTGCCCATGGCGAGACTCTTTAAAAGCTGGTCTTTGTGTAATACAAGCGTGTGCATGTGAGTTATTTAATTTTCCATGAACACAAAGAGAGATGAGTGATAAGATGGCGACTGTCTGCCCGGCATGTCTGCACTATTTGAATGTCTATGTACAGTGCCAATGTCACTTCAGTTTTCACAGAAGTACATGCCTTTTTATGTTTACTTCTGCTTCTGACTTATGTCTAGATACAAATCTAGACATCTCCCTGACATGTTAAAAAAAATACTGAAAATAAAAACTACTACCCACGAAAACAATTGCAGGGGTAACATACTGTATGAGATTAAGTGATTCTATATCTTTTTACCTTTCCTTCTCCAGTTAGACTAAGAGCCAGCAATGATCAAGTGAAAAACTGCTTGCCGTCAAGTAAGAGAAGTTACTGCATCATCGATTTTATATCTAAAAATATGCAGAATGCACTTTGTTCCTGCCTATTTGACCTGTACAGAACATCTTTCGTTATTACAAATTTCCTCCGAATGTGTTTTATCTTCCGAAAAAGTACGTAAGCTGAATTTGTCATCTTATGCAAAGTTATGAGTGAGATTTTTCGTGTCAGAGGACAAACATCATGTCTGTCAGAAATGGGCAGGCTGCTGACTAGGAGCGAAACTCCTGGAATGACTCACTGCTAATTTCTTCATGTTCTAACTTCAACCTGCTGGCTCCTAAAAACTTTGCTCTGTTTGTTTTGTTCATCATTGCTGGAAAAGTCTAATGCAAAGCAGAATTACCTCTCATCCATTAGGAGCTCTGTAACAAGAGTCAACTAACAAAACAGGAACCAAACGTGTGAATTTCTTTCAAAATTCCCCCCCTTCTCTCCTGCATGTCTAAGGTGAAATTCATCATGAAAAATTCTTTAAGTTCCAAAATCTATGAAGCATTCAAGGGTTTAATTTATATTTGTAGGACAGGCAAAAACAGACCCCAAATGATCTGACAAATAATCTTTGCATAAGACATACTGGACATTCTCAGTCAGTTCTCAGTCACATCTTGTGGCTTCCATCAGTGTATAATTTGTAGGATCTGTTTACCTCTCTATAATAGATGAATAGCAAATTTGGCCTCAAAATGCAAATTTCTAATGAAAATATTTGAAATGTGATAATTTCACTGTGCTGGATTTTTATTTTACATTTTATAAAACAAGCAATAATTCCATTAATTGGGAAAATAATCTAAAATTTAAAAAAAATGTGAGATTGGTAAAGAGATGAAACTTTTTAGGTTTTGATACAACTCTGGTAGGGGTCAAACCAGGACTGCATGGCAATCAACCACGATTAAAGAAGCTCCTGTCTTGCGAGCTGAGTACTCTCTGCCACTCTAAGTTTCTGACCGGAGATGGAGCTGGTTGCCAAGGAGACACAACACCTTTAAGCAGGACGATGGCTCTTCCAAAATCAACCCATTCATTCCTGTGGCATGACTACCACTGATAACAGTGATGTGGGTCTACTATGAGCCCGTGTGCAAATGACTGCTCAGATCACAGCGACAGGAGCTTCATTTTAAGACTTGCCTTGTGCTTTTCTGTTCTCTACAATGCTCTTGATCAGGCTCTACAGGTTACATCAAAGATTTACAGTCCGACCACAGTCTAGCCCACTGCTTAGCATGGTAGCACCAACTGCCCTGGTAGTACATTTACCCCCTCCCTTAGTGACAATGAAATCACAGAGTCCATCTTCCTCCTCCTATTGGCTGGTAAGCTCCATGGTGATGCCCTGTGATTGGGCATGCCCAGCGCGCACTCCTGGCCAATCAGGTTCACTGTATCCAAGAGACTGAAGCATGTAAGGCTATTTAAATCCAACCAGAGACTCACAAGATTGTTCAGATGTATATTCCTCAGTGTAAAAAATAAAAAGCCAGGAGGAAAAGGTTTACGAGTGGACAAATGTGCAAACCCAGACAGACCTGACCGACCGGTGCTGGTCAAACCATGTAGAGCGAAACGTGAGTTGATGAATGAACTTCTGCATCGTGTACTCATAAACTCTGAGTTTATCTGTCAATTTTGGTTAATACCTACTACTGAGCTGTGCTGTAAGGATGTTTGCGTTGCAGCATGTGAAGCTTGAAGACAACGGGGATTACATTGTTAAATCAAATGGACAGAGGAAGTTAAAGCCGGAGGTTTTTTTCTTCTGGAAAACTGCAATTTGTGTTACAGGCAGCAGCCGGCTATTGGTCTTTCGTGGTCTACCCGGTGCAGGAATGTTACATCAAAGATAAAGTTTCAGCAACTACAACTACAGCCAGTGAAACTTGATGACGAACAAAACAAATTGTAAGTCTGCGGCCATTTTGTGTCCACGTTTTTTTTTTATGAAACGTCATACTTGGTGCAAATACAAAATGGCGGACAAATCTGAACATTGACTGGCAACACAAAATTCTTTTAAAGAACCAAAGCTAAACCTTTATGAAAGTGAATTTTTAACTTCCATGTTATAGTTGTTTAGGATTTGAGCATACTGGTTATATTTTAGTTTATTTCATTTTTAGAAACAAACTGTGTAGGTTTCCTCTATGGAATGTATTGCTTTCCTGAGGTTAAGCGTAAAAGACAGTGGCCATATCTAGAGAGTGAAATTTGTGTTTTAACTTACATCACCAAAGAGGTAAACGTAAGCTACCGCTACAGAGTAAAAGCCCCTGAATACAGTACATATTAATACTAAAGCTATCTAAAACCTCATCAGATACTTAGAAATTAAGGAATAGGTATTTAATTACTTTTTGATCTTTAAGTACTTGACATTTAACCTTTAAGTTTGGGGTCATAAATCTAAATGTTGATCTTTGCTTTATATCCTCGTAAAGATATTCGGTTTGAAGTCATGTATAATCTCTACACTTTATTGTGTAAGAACATTTCTCAGTGTGCAACACATCTGACAGTTAGACTAGATTTCCATCTGCTAATAATAGTTATGGGATGCTGGTTAACTACTTTTACATAAGCTAAATTTTGTCTCCTTTATTTAAAGTGCTTATTACTTGTTTGTTGCTTTTGTGTCATTCTGTTTTGTGACTTTTGATATTTTACACATTTTACTACACACAGCTATTTGCCGGTGTATGACTTGTCAAAGTTTGTCTTTGAAACTACAAAAACATGAATTTACCCAGTTTGTAAAACCTGTATGTATGCCAGGGACCACGGGGCTTACATGTTAAATGTTTATTGTTTTTTAAATTTTTTTTATATTAAGACAATGTCTGAGTATAGCAAAGCTAATTTATATGGTGGTATATAAAAAATGCCTGAAATGAAAAAAATAATACAACAAACATTTGGTGTGTGCATAATTAAAATGCTAGCTGATGTTTATTAGTTCTAATAATGATGTTTTAGTTTAATGATCAGTGCCCCACTAAAAAAAATGGCACATAAAAAAATTATCAAATTCATAACTGTTTAACACTTTGTCACTACAATTTACTGAAAATAAACAATTGCAGTTTTTGTAAACAATAATTACTGTTCTCGTGGATTTGTGTTTAAGGGATTATTTGCAAAACACAGTTTCTGTCATAATCTAATACTGATGCTTCATCTCAGGTTCCAAATATCCTTTAGTAACGAATAAATTGTGGGTCATTTATCATTTATGGGGAATTTGGAGATGTAAGCTTTCCATTTCCACTCATTTTAAATGCATTTTGCTGCTTTGATTGATTTCATGAATACCTGCATATGTCTATTTTCTATCTTTACATCCAGGACCTTAATAAATAATTACATTTTGCCGTGTCATGCTTTACATTTACTGTAGGTTGTTGTATTCCAGTGTCCCATTTCTTTTCATTTATCCAAAGCTAAATTCAACTTACATCACCTTTGTCAGTGTAGTCACACGCAGGATGTGCTGCAGGTCTGTCGTCCCTCCAGCTGAAGCTGACTAATTTAAAAAATACTTTACATTTCCGAAGCTAATGTCACTTTGTTTAAATTATTATTATTTTTATTTTGTTGAACTCTTTAGAAGACATGGCGACAGGCTCCAGAGTTTTTTCTTTCTTCCCTCCAAAAGCGTCCGGCCAAATCGCGCGAGACTAAGTCATTCGGCGAAGCTCGTGCACGTTGCTTCGTCGGACCAGTTTGGCTCGAGCTGGAAAACTCCAAAGTTTCCCTGAACATCAGGTGTTTCGTCTTCCGGTTTTGGCTGTGGACGGGAACCGTAGGAACCGGAGCGACAGGTGGTGGTCGGCCTGCTACCTGCAGGGGGATTTACCCGGTCGACGGTAAGTTTTCGTCACTTGTTCCCATCGTAATTTGCCCGGTTTCTCCCGGCGTCCATCCACCTCCGCTTCTTGTCGTAAAAAATTAATGTGCTCTTAATTAACAACAGGCGTTTTCAACTCGTGTTTCTGCTAATAATTCAGTAAAGTATTTTAGCTTCGTCCCTATACGGTTATTTTCTTTCTTGGGATGTTTTTCCCACTTGCCATAGCGACATTTCGTTTCCATAGAAACGGAGCGTGCACGCGCAAAGGGACTTGTCGTTCACCCAGACACTTTTAAAAAAAAACAAGGAGCGCTGCTCGATCTAAAAGAAAAAAGGACTAAAAAATGATCCCTCAATGACTGATTATTTGCAGTAAAAATTGCTAAACCAGCCAAACGGATTCATACCCTTTTTCAATTGTGCCATTCTAATCCAAAGTGATAAACCATTGTTAGGATATTCTTCCCTAATGCTAAAAATGTCCCACTGTTGAGTGTGTGTGTGTCTACTTTATGCTCCACCTTTCTTAAATAATATTTAGGAGAGAGATTTTATTTTGTATTTCACTATAGTTATCAAGAAAAGGAACTATACAACTATAGTGCTCCATTGCTAATATTTTTAATAAGCAAAGAGTTCAATTTTACATCCTTTGTGTTTGTCGGTCCAAAGCACAAGCAGATCAGTTCAGCTCGGATCCTTATTGCCCGTCTTAAAGGAATGCTTTTTACGGTGAGGCCACAGAAAACATGCGAACATAACCACAGTGAGAGCACAGTGTGATGACTGAAGACATTAGAAGTGTTTGTAGCATGCACACAATCCAGCCCGAGTAAATGGTGTGTGATAAAAGCGAGGGTACCAATAAAGACAGAATAAACTGTTTAAACAAGAAAACCGTTTGAAATGCATTAGGACTGAGAGGATTGTACGCTGTATATTTCTCATGGGATACATCAAAACTTGAGATACAGTAATATTTAGCCTATTTGCTTAATAAAGAACTAATATAATAAGTAGATAATTATAATAGTTAGGAAATTGTTTTCATCTTAACCGTCATCAACTAAGGGTTGTATCTGTAGATTGTCATAGTAGTCACTGTCAAATTAAAGAATTTACAGACAAAACTGTTGGTGAAGCCATAAAATGTAATGCTGTGTTGTGGATTAAATTACAAAATGGTATAGAGTTAATTACACCAATCTATTTATTGATCAAACGTGATTCTTTAATTTAGTTGTAGGAGTTTATATAGTCTCAGTTTCAGCTAAACTAAATTTCGGGGTGTTTGACTTTTGTCTTGATTTCACAAGTTAGTGGTCTTTATGCTGTATATTTTTCATTGCAACATCAGTAGCTTGTCACAGTCTCTATTTATTTTCCGTTTTGGCATTCTTCTATTTTTTTCCCATCAGTTAAACCTTCTGTAACAACTATAACAAACGAATATCAAACCTATCAAATAATTTTCAGACTGCCTTGGCAAATGTCACATAAGCCCAAATGGTCTCTATGGAGAAGAAACAAGATATTTGCAGCCCTTTCGTTCCACAACACAATGCTTTGAGGAAAACAAGTGCAGAAATAGTCAGTGAAGCCAGACAGTTCCTACGAGTCCAGTCTACCCAGCGACCATTTACTCCCAGAGATGGACACAGGCAACTTTTTGGAAATGGCTCTGATCGTGCAAACCACACCAGCAGACCACCATCTACCTTTAGGTTAGTCACAAACTTAACTGTAATGCTTCTATTGTTTGCCAGGTCCTGAATATCAATTGTTGCTCGCTTGTAACATGTAGAAGTAATGGGCAGTTTTTTTCATACAGTCTTCATGCTCAAAACTTTGACCGTCCTGATTCAAGGCCAGGTTCAGGTACTCGCCTCTCTCCTCTCAACTACGTAAGTTCCCTTACACACAAACTCACACACATATAAGCATGCATCATAGAGTCAGTAGAAATGTATTTTTTACGATAAAGATAATATTTATAGTTAATATGCTTATGTATGCAATCTAATATTGTAGTCTAACATGAAACATAACCTCAAATATAGTGCAAAAAGCAGTATATGGGATCTGTACACCTCTGAATGCTACTAGTTTTATGACCAAGATGGAAAGGTATCTATTTGTTATGAACTAAATTAGAATCTTGACATATGAAATAATACATATGACTGAGTATCCACATAAAAGGTGTGGTTTACTGTTCACACAACTGATATGTTTGACAATGCTAGAAGCCAAAGTTTCCAAACTCCTGTGATGCTGAGGATCTAGTGAAGCTCTTCCCCAAACCCCCAGCTGACCCACTGGAAATAAAGAGGAAGCTGACGGGGCCACGGTCATGCCTCCTCAGGGTTGGATCTCTACCCAAGTTGCCCCCTGTAGAGGGATACACAGATGGTAAGGAAGGAAAAATATTAACACAAGCTGGATTAGGGGGGTAAATATGACGGTAAAAGCATTAAGTGGTAAAATACAGAGCAGGAGGTACGTTTCTTATGCATGTACTGATAAAAAAAAACATTTACTCTTTGCTTTTGCATTTCTGTAAATTTTCCGTGCAGGCACTAGTGCTAAATCAGTTCTCTCAAAGGGAAATGAATGGAGACATTCACATGGTGACATTACACCTAATTTACATTCTCTGTGGTTGGGCTGGGTGAAAAACGTAATTTACTGCTGGTGTTTTGAATGGAAAATGACTTCTCTCACTCTCAGCCCTTTTCCCATGAATCTGCACGGCTATTTAGATCAATATAATAGATAATGGATATTGACTTGAGTCCTTTTAGATGTACACATATATTGTATTTGTCCAGTATGTAAATGTGTACAAATGGACACAATTAGTAGAAATGCTAATGAAGTGCACAGGAACAACTTGTAAAGCAAATCTTTCCACATCCTTTCTGTGTGTTTTGCAGAAGGAATATCAAATCTAGGCCCAGGACAAAAACAACTGTCACCTAAACAACACCCCTATACAGACCACACCAAAACCAGAGGTTCCCACAAACCTGCCCCTCGTAGAACAGCAAGTGAAAGGTACGCTTCTGTCCTCTGCCCTCCCACCTCCTCTTGCTTCCTTTTTTCAACCAAAGTCACAGACAATAAGTGGAATATTTATAATCGCACAAAGGTTACAGTAGTGTCCATTACTCAATAGTGCCTTTCATTTGGTCCTCCTCCACATCCTTCTCGCTTCCTTGCTTCTTATTTTGCATTGCCAATATGTCACATTCAAATGTGTTCTGTGTTCCTCATTTGATCCACAACTTACTCTACTACTACAGGACTAGATAGGAATGATTACCGGAAATACCTAACCAATGCTGATGTAATTATAATTGTTACTGTTTTAAAGCTGAAATACCCAGCTCTCTGAGCTTAATGTTAACAAAAATGAAATACCATTGTCAAATTCGCACTTTTAATCATGATCACTTGGACAACAAATTATCACTTGGATATGCAAACGTGAATATATATGTCAGATAAACCAGAAATGGTGTAAGACATTAGACTATTTAAACCGGCCTTTAGTGCTTTACACTTCACTATATCTTGGTTATAGTTAAATCCAGCCTCTTGTGAGCTTCATCCCCATTAAATTGCCCCTATCTGTCATTACTATAACATGTCAGCTTTTACGTTTTTACAGTACCAAGAGGCTAAAAGCTTTGCTTTTTCTGCCGATCTCGTCTAACTGTATGTCAGCATGAGGGGCATAACGTGTATGGCATGAGGTCAGGGGCTGTCGTTACAATCCATCCACCTATCGATTGGGTGGGGCAACTAGGGCTGCAGGGGGGACAGGCCATAAAACACTTTTACAGGAAATCTGGGCTATTGCCCACAGCATTACCTCCTCCCTCAAAAGCTAAGTTAATACACAATTTGTAAGTTGTTTCCTATGAAGAGAGATCCCAAGAGATTAGACAGTGGTCAATTTATGATCAAGGAGATGCGTTTTAAAATAAAACCGCTTCTTCTTGGTTAGTTATAGAACATAGTTTTTGAAATACTGTTGTAATAGATAGGGACAACGTGAAAATCAAAGAGTTAAGTGGGAAATACACTAAGTATACGTGGAAATAGATGCAGCATGACAGATTAATATGATGAGTTGGATGAGATATAAAGATATGGGAGAATAGACATCCACAAGGTTCTTTTTCTCCAATAAGCTGAAGCTTTATAGCTCCAAATGGCTCTCTATTAGATTTGGGTGCCCATCTGGGCAAGGCTGGCAGCAGCGTGTGTTGTGACTGCAGTGCACTGGCCAGGCCTAAGACAGGGATGAGGTCATGTCTCAGAGAATGCAGTATCACACAAAGAGGCCTTATTATCAAGCTCTTAATCCTATCATACAGAGCCAAAGCCCCCTCTCTTAAATTCACTACAACATAGCTCAGCCAGCACTCCCTGCTGTACGTGCCCTCCAGACCATCTTACACCAATCACTAAATCTCCATCAAATTGAATGTGCATTGTATATTAAAACGCAGCAACACTACTGTATACTGAGCTAATGTCCTAAACTTTTTCAATAGTGATTTTCTATCTCATACCTGAAAGCAAGGCCATAAAATAAAGCTCATTTGAGCTCAAATAAAATCATAATTTTGTTCTAATATCAATGCAAAACCTTTAGACAGTCCTGAGCATTGTCAGGAGTGAATATATTCTTTCATATGTTCAAGGGTGAGTCACTCTTTTGTGTGAGATGCAAGAAGTACATATTGCAGTCACGGGGATGGTTAGAATGACTCAACACACAGATTGTATATATCTTTATTTAATAATAATTATTTTCTCAGCTAGTCTCATGGTAATTAGTAATAAGAGAGATATTTCACTGAATTTATTGTAGCATTAAGACATCACTTCTGCATGCGAGTGAAACAGTGGAAACTTATTGGTGACATGCAGCGATTAAGATACAACAGTGACATGCAGAGGACAAGCCACAACACATAGCGTAGCATGACGCAGGGCGTGTTTTTGGGAGCACTTTACGGTTACTGCACAGAGACAGTAAGGCGGCGGAGACAGCTCACAGTGACAAAGCATGAACAGCTTTAACCAGAATGCCCACAAAGCTAAGATCTTAGTTCCTGTCAGTTGGGGACTGCAGTTCGAGATGCAGAGTAGCACACGATCAAGCACAGGCACCAAGATTCACACAAACTAAAACTTAAAAGCCACAAATAGACAGTATAGGTGCACATGTATTTGCATGAGTACAAATGTGCACATGCAGACACACATTGCAGATAACGTCACCTCACAAGTCTCAACCTTTGCTGCAACAGGGACACCCTGTGGTATGTGATGAAAATACAATAATATGCGTATGGACAGAATATTTAGTCAGCATCTTTTCAGACAGATTTAGTAGTTGACTCACCAATTCATCCAATAATTTTACCAATAATAACATTTTCAAATGAACCAAAGTCCAAAGTTCCAAAGTCTAAAGAATTGTAGTAAAAAAGTAGTCCATATTCCATAGCAAAATCTGATGAAGACTTTGTGTGTTTTTTGTGCCAACAGTAGAATAATGCACCTTGATGCTGACCAAGGTTCCACAGGGTGTGGAGCAGAACGGAGAACAGGTTAGTTCAGAAATGCATCTATTGGGTGATTTTGCAAACAGGACAGGTATATACTGGAAACTTGGGGTTCAGTATTTTGCCCAAGGACACCTTAACATGTGGACCACATTACCTGAGTCAAACTGCTATCCCTGGGATTGGTGGACAATCTCCTGTGTGTGTATGTGTGTGTGTTATATTTACATATATAGTATAAAATGAACTTCAGTTCAGTTTACAAAGCTATGCAAATTTTACACCACTGGCGCTGTATCCTACTTTGATATGTTATCTTTGTACTATTTTAAATATATTAATGACAAATCATTGAATTCAGTTTTTTAATTACATTTAACATAGCTTGAACATTGTTGGAAATTGGGTTGTAGAAATAAAATTACAGTTGCTAATTTCTCAAGCGTAGCATATCACTGGTCCACACAGCGACTTTATTGTTACATTTTCTAAAATACTTGAAGTAAATTCAATATGAACATATACTACTATATATATCACAGTATGCAGTACTTGGTCTAGAAAGGAATAACATAAACACTCTCGCTGCGTGTTTGTCACATTTTGACTGGGGTGTTGTTGCTAAGGGCCTAATTTCCACCGTGAGAGGCAGCCAGCCAATGGCTGAGAGAGCTGTTAGTTTAGGCAACCACAGTTTCCTGCATCACACCATGCAAGGGGGTATGCAAATGTTCAGCAAAAAAGTAAGTGAGTGATTGCAGACTTTTGTGTGAACAAATACACATGCACATGCATTTTCATCGCACATGCCCACACACAGGCTATTTCACAGTGGCACAGAAATAAATCAGAGGAAGTGTAGATGTGGAAGGTGACCTTTCATTGTGGCATCGAGCTTCCTGCCGTCTTATTTTAAGACAATGAACTTGTGAACCATGCTTGGTGCTCATGTTCACTGTCTGCATTTGGAGGTTTTAATTTGCTACATGCAATTCTCTGTGCATATTTCAGAGCCGGGGAAGGAAGACAACTCAAGAAGTTCAGAAGAGGATGCAGAGTCAATGCTTTGGAATCATAAGGTTGCCGCTCTTCTCCAACAGCTGGAGACTGTAGCTGCAGGTGGAGTAGCCAATACAATATAGAACCTCAAAAACAAAGTGAAGTCATGACATTATACGTTTTGACAATAGACAAAAAACAAAAAGAAACTGTCTTTTTGAGTTTAAGAGTGACTCCAAAGCTAAACAAAAATATCTTGTGGTTGCAATGATTCAGATCTTCTTTATTGGTACTAAGCTTCTCTTATTTGTGTCTCAGTTCTGTTTCTTCATTAGATGTCATTTTCCACCAGCAGGATGAGAAATATATTTTTAGCATGTCCAATAGATAGTCATGCAGATAGTCTCACAAAACTAAAATATCATGTCATTTATATGTATAATGTCATTTCATCCGCTGAACAACAGTAAACAAAAAGGTGTTATGTTTGGCATCAATACAAAATTGTCTTAGTCTGATGCTGCAGTCTGGCAACCATAAAATAAAATCTATAGCTCTAAATATTTTAACACTCTACAAATTTAATGGAAAATTCATTTGAAAGATAAATATTAAATATTTATTGTACCAAGTTCCTTGTGGCTCATGCATAAAACACCTTTCAGATGCAGTGGGAAATTGCAGAATTGAGTGTGAGGCTACGGGCTAAAGCCTGGTATTTACGCAGGGAAAACACTCAAAAACTAAGAAGAGGCTCATCCTTTATTTTCCTGCACACTTCTTTCCCTGGATTTCACTATAGAAACTCAAAACATCTTCATAGAAGAGGGAAAACAATATTAGTTTACTGCAGTCCATGGTATTATTGATTAACCTCATGCAAATAATAAATGCACACCATGCAGGATATTAGACATACTGTACAGTGTGCATACAAAACATCACTCAACTTATTTATATGGACATACAAAAGTGAGTGTTTTCAATTTTGAATACTTGCCTTCTCTGTGAATGATAATGTGAATCTGCTGTCCTCCACTGCCAGGCAGCTCGGAGGGTTTGGTGGACCATCTGTGTGATTTGTGCGAGAGTCTCCACGGCACCTTGGCTGAAGCAGACATGCTCGGTCGACACTGCAAGAGGAGGTCAGGGATTCTTCGCACGCTGTTCCGCCTCATCGACATCAACTCTGCCCAGCTCAACCTGCACATCGCCAAGCTCTGCCTTGCTGTGAGTCGTCTGCATGTGTGTGTGGGTGTCACCATGTCTACCAATAAGTCTCTATCCCAAGGACACGCAAGGTACTTGGTAAAAGTTTTGTGATGTTTTTTTTCTTTTCTTTTTTTCAGCTGTCTGTCAGTGGAAACAACCTACTCAACATATGTAAGCTCATCTTCCAAATCAGTCGCAGTGAAAGCAATGACATCTTCTTCCAGAACAACTCGATCATAGGTCAGGGTGATCTACTTCAGTGGTGTACCAAATCACATGTTCTTAAATATACTGCTGTCCCTATGAGATCATTTTAATTTGACATTTTCTATTTTGGTGACTTTTTTTTTAACCCTTTGGTTATAACTGATGCTTTTTGTTTTTTTGTTTTTGCTTTTAGACTGTTTGCTGTGCGTGTTGAGCAATGAGGATGTGTCTACATCTGGAGAAGCGCTGTTGTACTGTGTTGGCACTCTGAAATTTCTCTCAGGAAACAGTTTAATCCTCAGACTCCTGCTGGACAAGAACTGTATTGGTGTGGCTCAGAAACTCATCCAAAGGATTCACATGGTGGAAAAAACCCACTTCACTATAGCAGGACACATCCTTGTACAGGTGTGGCAGATGTAGTACGGCAGAAGATGGTTGGGTAGAGCTTATTAAGAATATTTTTTAAAATTGTGAATCATTTGACATTTGTAGGACAACATTTTCAAATTCAAGAATATTGGGTTTAGTCAGACCTGCTCATAGAAAAATGTCTGCAAAAGAACACTGGTGTACCACAAGCCAGATGAAAACTCGAAGCATCTACTTCTGCTGACCCAAATACACATGCTATAACTGCAATTGTGTATCTGAGGAAAGGTTGTCAATTATAAGTCCATTAAACATATAAAAATGGTAAATGTTGGTCTTTATGTACGTTGGCCGATGTAGATTTCTCTGCTTTTAGAAATCACTGTTTTTGTTTATGTCTGGTATATAAGCGGCTCCGAGAGCATCATATTCTTTGCTGGCTAGGACATTTCTGAACACACCCTGCTTGACTTTTCCGAAAACGAATGCTGGTAACCGCATAAGCTGGTCCAAGCAAACATCTTGTGCCAATGCTTCATTTGAAATCAAACACAACTCATTATGCTGTTAGAGAAGGGAAATAAGCAGACCATGACTTTCCAGAAATTTGAGTGGAGCCGTGAGTTGGAAATTACTGCTTCCCTCTTGTGTTAGAATGATTTATGTCCATGCCGAATAGTTTCCGGTGGCTCTGCTGTGTGGCGTGTTGTACAGGCCATCAGCCAACTTTAATGAGTATATGACCATTATTGTGTGCCAATTAAAATAGACCAATGACGTGCAATAAAACCCTAAATATATACCCTTAAGATAATATCTGTGCAAACTTCTCTAACTAACCAACACGTGTTCGTCTTGTTTGTCTCTCTTTTTCACTCTCATCCGTCCCCTGAAGCTGACAGCAACCATGAGGAACCTCGCTGACCACCCTGATTCTCGTCCACTCTTTGTGTCTTTTTCTATACTACCAGAGCTCTGTGTGGTTCTGCGTCATCACTGCAGAGACCAAGACATTTGCACCAACATTTCCAGAATATACAGGTATCACACATTTACTTACATGTGGTTATAATAATGTCGCTCGATGCCTGTGGGTCGGGGTCAAATTTGTCTGTGGTGCTGTGGATAGTTTCTCCATATTTCTTCTTGCTCTTTGCCTCAGCTCAGTTATGTAAACCATTATAACCTGTCATGAGTTTAATCAAAACAGTCCATATATTTCACCCTATGTCCTCTGTTTGTCCTTCTTCCTCCTGCAAGCACAGTAATTTCTTTTAATAATCTTTTTTTTTTTTTCTCCTTAATGACATCTTTCCATGAAGTTGAGTCATACAAAGCAAGTCTTTAGACATTTAGATTTTATTTATCAGAGATGTGTGGTTATACCTCTGTTTTGCATACAGCCCCTAAATCCCCTACATTTGATGGGAAGACGTTTGTATCCTTGGAAATATACAAAACTAAATTTTTAGGAAACCAATGCAATTTGAAATTTGCGAAAAAAAAGTAGAGCTGACAACCTGACACATACACAAAAATGTTTATACTCCATAAAATATGCATACTTTTAGGACAGGAACGTGCTTTTAACTCACAATGCCAACAAAACATGATCCTGATTTGACATAGAGTAAAACTATGGTGTATAATACTACGCATTACAGGTCAAACATCATGTACTTTAGTGAGGAGGCCGAAGCACAAACCAAGCTTAAAGGAGATTGTGTGTTTATTGAATCAGACGGACACAGCTCGATCCATTGTCATCAACAAACTTATTTCGCCAAACGTTCGCTACTTACTGAAGGATACTTAATGATAAATGATGTGCCACCTAGGTGCCAGCTGTACACACTGGGTAATTGTCCCTCTGGTGCGTCTTTGGCAGCAGACCACCCACTACAGGCCCATTATTCTCTGTTCTCAATCATAGTCCAGTGACGCAAATGATGCTTAGTCCCCATTTTCACTTTTGATCTGTATGTCTCCAGGCTTTTAATGTGGCAAAAGCTCATCATTGATGTGTGAAGCACAAAATTGATGCATTCAGTTCTTGTGTGAAATAAAGTGTGTTACCCAAAATATGAGGCCAAGTAATTTCTCTAGGCTTTAGTGTTGATAAAGCTAATCCTATTTGAATATTTTTTCCCCAAGATAGGGAAAACATTAAAGAATTGTTCCCAGCCCAGGCAAACTTGTCCATTAGCAGAGCTCCTTTAATTCCTACGTATCCAGCATAACAAAGTATTCAGTGAATGTTTGTTGTCCCCTCTTCCCCTCAGTAAACTCTCCTCTTATTCCGAGTGCCGTCTCGCTCTGGCCCAGACCCCCGACTGCTACCAACTATTTTTAGAGCTGCTGAGCAAACATTACCAAAAACAGGTGAGTTCATGAGCTTCTTTTCTGCTTTTGTGTTCTTGAGTCTTTGTGTCTTAGAGACAAGCCTAGCTTTCCCAGTGTACGTGCTGTAACTCCGCTGCACGTGTTTACCCTGAGAGCAAGTTGTTTATGTACAAGTCCAAGCACATTTACAGGACATTGTGTCCATTTGCACTTAGCGTTTATGTGTGTGTTTTGACATTTAATCATCCTAGGAGGGGCCGAGGAAAGGGAGGGGGACGGGAGGAAAAAAATATCGTTGGTGAGCTTTAGTAGGGTAGAGGTGATGCAGAGGTGGAGGGGAGGAGAGATAGGTAGGAGTAGAAAAAAAGGGAAGGAGTTTGGCTATGCAGCATGACCAACATGTGTTTTTAATCTCACCGGGAATAAGCGTGCACCCATGCTTGCAAACAACCACATGCACGCAAACGCACACACACACACACACACAGGGACAGCCTGTACCAATGTCCCGGCACATTTATGGGAGAAATAAGTGTTGTCATGCTCCTGTGCTCTTCACGTTATCTACTAGGTAGAGTCAGAATAGAAAATGTGACGTACAAGTCACAGCCTTATTTCTTGGTAAGTGTGTCATAACTCTTTGAAATGGCAGGGTGTAGTTACACTCCAACACATGCACGCTGCTCCAAAGACTTTAGGGAAAATTACTGACAAAGACAATGGAGGAACACAGGCTCACTGTGCTGTCGTTAAGTTGTTAATCTTTAGAATTTAAATTCTCATAAGACTTTATGCTGACTACTTTTTATATTCTGCTCAGAAACAGTCAGGAGAGCTCTTTTTTTCAAGATAATTTACTGTAAATGTGCCACAGCCAAAACTTTTAGTCTCTTAACAGAAGGCTCCTCTGCAGATATTTCAATTATTGCCTGATGTTTTTCAATGAAATGTGGACTTACCAGGAATAATTTCCTCTGGCTTTTGTAATTGAAGTCCAACATCTTTAGGTTTTAAAATGTTGCCTAAACCCCTTTGAATTGTTGAAAATTATACAAGAATTCACTAATTTCTGACATCTTACAGACAACAATTTTTTATATTTTTATACAATTTTAATTATATTGAAAGTACTTTTTGCAGTCCTTAAATACTATATATATATTTAGATTATGAAAAATACCACAGGAGCTAGTACATGAAAGATTATAATTTACTCGTCAAATACTATCAAAAAAATTGAAATGCTGTAAGAAAAAGCACTGGTTGAAGCCACGTAGTAACTTTGGCTTAGACAATCTGGCCTTTTAACCACATGTACAGAAACACCTAAACAAAATGTTGACTGTTTGCCCCTTTTCTTAAAAAGAACTGACAGATAAAAATTGACGCAAACTCCCCGACAGGATCTTGTTGTGCGCCTTCTTTTCACCCTCGGGAATCTCACAGCCAAAAGCGACGAGGCTCGGCAGCAGCTCTTCCAGTGTGAAGGCTGCATGGACACACTCCTCTTCCTCTACGACAGCTACCAACGAAGAGAGACGTCACCACATACACACTCACAGAAAGTGCCCCCATCGCCCAGTAAACCTGCTCCTCCCATGAGCGGGGAAGATGACGTGCTGGTAAAACTGGTCCGAGTAGTGGCAAACATGTGCATCCACCCATCTGTAGGTCCAGCGCTGGCAACCAACTCAACCTGCGTCAAGCTTCTTATGGAGACACTGGGTGAGCAGAAGGCAGCTTGAACTCATCAGCACACTACTTAAGTTAATTTAAAAAGTTATTCACTTTTTAAATGTTGTTTAAAATCCAGTAGCAGATTTGCAGCTATATTACTAGATTTGTATTTTATTCCTATTTCACACAGCAGAAGAAGAAGTGTGTGAAAATCTGGGGTTTTGATAAGTTTTGAAAAAGGTGTTTGGTGCATTGTAAGTACAGTAAGAGTCTGCAAGGCGCCCTACCACTTCCCTTGTGTTGAGCACAAGACATGACTTTGGTCGAAAACTCTTCATTTGTCTGTTCCTTCCATCGCTTGCTTTCCTCTTAGCGCTTTCTGTTCAATACGCAGCACATCCTTCTTTGGTTTAGGTTTTTTTTTTAAGTCTGACAGAGCGAAGCGGTTCAGTGCATGAGCAGGATGTTCTGTCACATCTCAGAGACAACTTGGCATGTGTGTTTGAAATTCTCCCATGTGGTTAGATGGTTTCAGGACAGGTTGAACTGATACACAGGTGGGTGTGAAACTCTCAATTTCTCTGTTGCCTTCCTCCTACACATGGCAGTTGGAAGAGCAAATTAAATAAACAACCTAAAGTCAAACTAGTGGCAACAGGTAAATCTCAAAAGACAGAGGCCTGTGTGTTGTCAGTGAGTAAGATGGGAAGTACTGTAAATTAAGTATCTGAAGACAGAAACATAAAATGAGCGATTGAAAGAGAATATGCAAATGGTGTAACAGCTGGAGGTCAAAAACAAAATCTCAGTTGAAAATGAAAGAGCAGTCGTGGTTGATCGATGTCCTGTTTTGATCAAGTTTATGACAGGATGCTCTGCTTTACATTACAAAGCTTTGAAGGCAGTGGAGGGGTGAAACAAAGAAGCATTTCCAGTCAGACCCAGAAACAAAATTCAGTGTGACACAGGCGCCAGTTGACAGTGCAACCGCAATATCTGCAATTTATGACCGAGCACACGACATCTGTTGCTATATCAGGAACAGACTCGCTTCCAAGACACTCACGGTGTCCTGGCGGCTAAGATCGGGTCACATTGACCTTTGTACGCAACACATGATCACACAGACTATATCAAAATTAACCACAGTGTGCAGCCACTCTCACGATAATGTCACAGTTTCACATTAAAGTCCACATAATTCAGCATTTCTGCATGTATTTCTCTTGTTAAATTGCTCTAGTTACATATAAAGTAAGTTTATGTTCTCATCCTCATCAACATAAAAGTAAGTGATGCTTTTACAGACACCAGTTTATTCTGAGCCATGGGATCAAATGTCTAATAATATTTTTTCAGATGACATATGACATGATGGTTAGCTGCATTTTACATTTTATTCAAGATCTTAGTAAAAAATAATATGAATTAAACTTTGGTTTTCCTCAGTAGTTTGTTCTTTTTTTTTTGCCTGTGGGTGACATAGAGCTGAGGTCTGTGCAGGAGAGCGAGGAGCTGCTGGTGAATGTAGCTGCCACCATCAACAACCTGTCCTTCTACCAGGAAACCAACTCTGCAGTCAGACACAGTCAACTCAACATTGCAAAGTGTAAGAAGGAGAGAGTTTCAGGTTGTCTTACAGAAATGAAACGTAAAAATGTACTTTTTTCACCTACTGTATCTTCCTCCCTCTGTGTCTGTACTTCAGTGATGATGAAGTTGGTGCTCAGCTCCAGCATGGACGCGATGCTGGAGGCCACCCGCGTATATGGAAACTTGTCACAGTCCAAAGATGTGCGGGACATTATAATGCAACATAAGGGTATATGATGGACACATTTACATGTCATGTTTCACATGTCCTTTTATTTTACTCAATGCAATCAATGAAAAGTGTCTATTTTAGAAAAAAAGTTACCATGAGTTTACTAACCTCATTATGAACTGAAATAAAATGAAAAAGCTCGTGAGGATGCATGAATCATCCATGCATGCAACTTTACAGAAAGCTGAGTACTTCAGCAAATAAGGCCACACCCAGTACGTTACACAACTGCGTATGGCTTTGTCATGTTAAGGCTGCACTCATCAGTCAGTATTAACACACACTCACTGTAGTGATAACAGCCCTCATGTCTTTGCCCTTCTTTGTCCTCATCCTCATCCTCACCCTCGCCTCTTCATCTTCCTTTACTCTCTCTTCATCAGTGTACCGGTTTGTGGTGACGCTGCTTGACTCAAAAAGCACTGAGATGTGCTTTTCAGCCTGTGGGGTTCTCACCAACTTGGCGCTGGACCCTCTCAACCGGGTCAGTCTCTCACTAGAGGGGGCTGCTGTCAAGTAAGGACAAATGCATAAAGTTTTCCTCACTGATTAGTCCATTTAAATTATTTTGTATATTTTAACAGATTTTGTAAATTCACCTTTTATTGACTTCCATAATTCAGCTTTAACACTTAAGTTCTTTATTTTTCAAACGCACACACACAAAGTCTACTATCAGATGTAGGGCCAGTCAAGTGGAGCTAATGACCACAAACCTCCTTGTCCTATATTGTGTGTGACCAGGCTGGTGGACTGTCTGAGAGACTTTGGACCAGGTGACTGGCAGTTGGCGGGGCAGGCTTGTCAGGCCTTGTGGAACTTGATTGGTGGGGGTTCGGAGAAGCTGCTGAGCCCAAAGGAGAGAGAATCATTGCTGGAGACGCTCGCTACATACTCAGGTTCGTATTTTTAGTTGTACGTGCGCAGCGAGGGAGGCGACGTGCTGGGGAGAACAGCCTCTTATACTCATCAGTGGTCCTCGAATAGGGGAGCGCCACAAATATTCACACTGCGATTAACACAATACTTCAGCGGTTACGTTTGGGAGTCACTACAACAAACTCGAAACTTCACACTGCCCCCTCTCATTGTCTGCCCAATATTTTTCCCATTTCTGTCTTAGATGAAGAGGAGGCCCTAAAGTGGGTAGAAAATGAAGATATAAGGGATTTTCACAGGGCATCCTGGGAGTTGGAGTTCCTACCTGTAGCTCAAAAACTAATGAAGACGCTGCAGCTTCCAGACGTACATGCTGGGACATGAAGTTAAGAGTTTCGTTTTAATATTTCTCAAAACTTGCAAGTAGACTCTATAGGATACATATCATAACATTTATCTCCAAATGTGATTCAAAGTAGCTGTAAAGGTTATTAGTTTTCTTTTTAAAACAAAGCAGGTCAGGTCAGCTTGAAATGATGTAAAGGCTGATTCAGTTGGGCTTTTGAGGTAGACAACCTATTATCAACCTATTATAAATTCATCTCACACCTCTGCTGCAGCCTGATCTGCTTCTCCATTAACTATCCATAACCCTAAAGTAAGGTCCAAATGGTTAGCTTTGCAAATATACAAACCAAGTAATAACGCTGTAAACAATGAAACTACAGGGTTTTTGCAGTTGGTAGGTTTTGATTTGAAAGTTTTGACTGATATAAGGTAATTATGCAAAATCAAAGAAACAAACAATATGCTTGAAATGACAAAAAATACATGTGGATGTTAAAATTCCTAGACTTTTTCTTAATATTTGTATTCCATAAAAGCATGAATATTTGCTTTTTAATAAATATTTAATTTTAATTTATTTCTGGGCAGTTTGAACTTTTGCTCTTATTTTTTTAAACTCTTGTTCACATTACTCTTCAACTGTAACGCACTTTATATTTCACTCACATAAGCTTACCAAAGTCTGAATTTCTAGTATCTTTACATGTAAAGCGATAACTTAGCACAAGTTCTTTGAACTTTTATATAACTTGATCTGTTTTGTAAGTACAAAATGTTGCAAAAATAGTTTGATGATAATGTAATCTTGAAAAGAGAGATGGTGACTAACTTGGAATTTACCTCAGGAACAAATCTTTTATGGTCTGTGTATTGTGACACTGGAACTTGGACATAATAAAAAAAGAACGTGCAAAGTGTTTTGCTTCTCAAAGCTTTTATTATTATACAGATATGGGACCAGGCAGTGCTTACAAGTTACACTAAGTAGCCTAAAGAACAGCATTTCAAAATCACATTGTTATTACATTGAAACAAATAAGAAACGGCACTTAATGTAAAAACCCCCAGTGTCTGTTTCCCCAGATTTCATACAATAGTGACTTTAAAACAACCAAAAAACAAGCCAATGTTTTAAAAACGCCTCAACAACTCATTAGCCGATGCTAACAACAAACATTGTTCTCTACGTACAATTTCTCAGGTTGATATGAAGACAGTTGACTGGCTTGTATTAACATAGCCCAATGTCTGATTATGTATTTCCTTTGCAACGCATAATCAGGCGAGGCCACCAAAATTTGAAGGCAGTTTGGTCACTGGGGATGTTACCGAGTTACTGCTGGTGATTGTGTATTAACAGACAGGCCTCTGTGGCCTCGATGGGAAACACCCTGAAGTTTAGACACGTTACCAGCTTCATAACAACTATGAAGCACTTTTCCCAGTGAGGTTAGATGTGGAAGCAAAGAGGAAAAAGAGGTAAGGTGTCATACAAAGGATTCCCCCTCATCTCAATCAAGATGTTGGTCAAGAGCGAAGAGAAATGTTGACCTCAATCGCACCACAGAAGCAGGGACCATTTTCTGGTTCCCAGTGAGTCATACAATTGTCAAGCTTATACAGTAAAATGAAATCCACATGACAGTCCCTGGACCGCAGTGATGACAAACTGAACTATTGCCCTGAGTTCAGCCTAATGAAGACAACTTTATTGTCAAAGTGTACTTTGGAAAAATAAAGGTGTTAAAACACTTCATGTCTTTTTAACTGAGCATTTGCATAACAGCAGTCAAAAACAAAAGCTTACCAATTAACAATGCTTTAATTTCCTGTACTTGTGCAACTGAATAGTGGAAGTTGGCTAATAATGACACCGATTGTGCTATGACTGATTCCTGAATTGTGTCGGCCTCACCACTTCTAATACAATCTCTGACGAATGATGAAGTTATTACATGTAGGAGAAAACTACAAAATGATACACGATTCAATATCAGTTTATTTTTCATCTTTTTCATATAATTTCATATAAAAACGTCAGTAACTGACATCAGTCAGAAGTTTGAAAAAAACAAAACAAAACTACACCTTCTCTCAAACCACTTCCAAATGTACCATCATTGCCTTCCTCTTCCTCATCGGATATCACTTAATTAGTTGTCTGACTCTCTCAATCCAACCTTAGAAGAATGCAGTACTTTAATGGATTTAGTAAACAAAACAGCAGAAGTCTGACACCTCTGTTAAAGAAAAGCTGCTTTGCAATGGTTAGACTTTCCCCCAGAAGGGAAATAAGCACAGCTACAACCTTTTGCATTTAACAGCTATCGACTGCAGTCGGCCCTGTGTTGGCCAGCCAAGCTCCCGAGCAATAGGGAACACAGCCACCCAGAAAGAATCCCTGCTCCCCAAAGAGCACTTTTTATATGTTTTATAGAGAAAACCAGAAGAGGTATTCATTTACTGGTAAAATTCACAATTCAAAGCTTTGAAGGTGTTAGGGTAACCAGGCAGTTGGGATAAGCGGAAGACATAAGATGTGGTTAGGCTAACCGAAAGCAAATCCCTTCTGGAAAACCTGGTTTCTAACTTTCCTTTTGAATCTTTTATATCATCCCCACCCCCCAAATTATCTGAAAAATAAAGACATTATCATCAACAGATGATGGAAAGTAATCTCACAATAACAGAGAGCTACAGCAGAAGCAAGAAGTGTTTACTTCAAAGTGCCTCGCTTTTTTTTTTTTTTTTGGACACATGAAATTTATAGACACCTTGTTTTTGTCTCCCCCATTATTTCTGTGAAAAACACACACACACACATTCACACCTCAGTCATCATGAGAACAGAAATCATCCACATACGTACAGTCAAAGTCAAAAAAGGGCTCAGACAGTGTTCTTTGAGTTGCTTTCCAACACCTCTCTGATTTTCACACTCCTTGGATTAGCTTACATTGACATTTGAGATTTCAGGATGGGGGTAAAGGATAAAAGGGAGGGGGGTAATGCAGTGGATTTCTAATGGACAGGGGCTTAGAGGATATAATGGGGTTGGGATGGATGGGGGGGGCAGTTGAATTTGGGGATCAATATGACCCCACTGAATACAACATGGGAGCAGCAGCATCAGCACATATAAACACTGTGCTGGATAATTCAGGCACACGTAAAAACAAGATCGCCCAAACGCATCTATCTCTAACAGCAACCACATGGACAACAACATCCAACTTCTCTTAATACAACATGAAACAAAAAGATCTTATGGAAAGTACAACAACACAGTGAAAACAGAATCAAAGTGGAGACTGTTTGTGGCTGCACTGCTTTCGGGGGATTTAGTATAGGTCTTCACTCGACCAGGAGACAAAAAGAGATTGCAATGAACGTGTTGGAAGCTGAAATACTGAGATATCGTCCTGCGTGCCTCCGCTGTCATTGCTCCGGCCTGTCACTAACGTCCCAGCTGAGCTGAGGTCCGCTCCAGGCCGCCCTCTCTTGGTCGGTTTTGGCACTGCAGGCAACACAAACTGTATCCACTTGTAGTTTGAGATGACATTTCTTCAACAGTTCTTTTTTTTTTTCCTCTTTGCTTTCCGTTTGTTCTCATCCTCTTCTAAACATCGATCCAACAAACACCGTCACGCCCCCAGGCTCTCTTCCATGCATTTTTGTTGATTCCCCCCACCCCTTGATTTTCTTTTTTCCTTGAAATGTCCCGTAAAGAGCAACAACAATGACAAGACAACGATAAAAACGCCAAAAGCACTTCATGTCATGTAGCAGGTGATCGCTCTCAGAGCGTATAACAGTTCTGCTTGCATTCGCGCTTCCATAAGAAGCAGATTAACATGGACCTGCAAGACACAAAAACAGACAGGAGAGAGAATGAAACTCTGAATTCTAAAATACCAGCAACAGACCAGTAGAGGAAATGCAAGATTAGCTCCCACCTTCTCTGAGTGCTGGAACTGCCTCCAGAAGCTCTCATACATTCGTTTGGTGGTCTTCTCAGGACTACACACCATGGTCTTGATATAGATCTTAAAGCTGCGATCCAGAAGCTGATTTATCTCCCCGTAATCATAGTCATCATACCTGAGAACAATGAGAGGCAATGTTAGCAAAAAGAGGCCACAGAGCGAGCAAAACAACATCCATTAGAATTAAAACGGTACGTGACACAACAAGAAAGCGATGCCTCAGCTTTCTGAGTGTGCAGCGACTGACCTGATTCCAAACATGCAGTGGATGTAGTTCCAGATGGCTCTGCGCAGCATACTGGTGTCCACATCCTTGTGTGTTGCCATGGTGTTGTAGGTCAGGTTGTAGGCCATCTGGAACTTCTCATCCAGCATCTGACCGACATCAGGATACAGTCGATTGACCAGAGAGAAGCCGTGATCCTCCCAGCTGTAATCCTGGAGAAACAGACACGATTAGTTGATAATAGTCATGTGAATTATCTTGATCTCGATATTCAGACTGAATTTAGTCCTTACCTGAGCTCTGAATGTGGGCACGTGTTCACCCCTCCTGGAGAAGTCCTTGTAGCCGTAGCTGGGGTCCTCAAAGTGTCGGGAGATATCTCTGGATGGGACACACTCCTCGTCTTCCGCTGTGACCACCAGCATGCTTTCAGTCTTCTCCCTCTCGAAGCGAGTGGCCATCTCCTCCTGGCTGGCCTCCTCGTCATCCCGGCACTCCTGCAGCTGCTTCATGCGTTCCATCAGCACCTCCACCTCACCACACATTTCCTGCAGACCAAAGGTCAACAAGTCTTGTTAGGGAGCACAAATCTTCCTTTAACAATCACACAACAACCAACCCAAGCTCTCACTTTTCGCTCAGTGCGCACGAGTGCACGCCATCCTTCACTGCTCACCTGGTTGCCGAATGGATCGTCGTGGTGAATGGCATGGCCGTTGCCATTAGCAATGTCACACACGCAGTACTGGCTAAGGGAGGGGGGTCTGAATGTGTGTCCACCATCACAGTGGATCTCAGGGGTGATGCCGCAGCCAAACGTGAACGAGGCAAGGGAGTGGTAGTGTGTGAGTAGGACCACGGCATGGATTAGCTCTGCCAAGGACCAGCTGTGTTCCTCAGCCTTCAGAAGGCGCTGGAAGTAATAAAAGGGAAAACTGTGAGTTATGCTACGTGGAGCCAAATAATGACATCAACATCACTGACCTTTGGTGAAGTGGGAAAACATGTTTTGACCCTTCTAATCCAATTTAGTATGTCTTCATTTTCCAGTCCCCCCCCCCTCAACCCTGTATCCATTCTCTTCACTTTCTGTCTGCACTTCCATAAATGTCAAATCCATTCGAAGTATTGAGCCGCAGTTTTACTACAAGCTTTCACTCATGATGTCAGCCTGTTACATAAGATTCACATCCACATCCACCCTGCGGACGGTGCGCGTTCTCTCACCTCAATGTGCTCCTTGGTGAGAAGCCATGGTCGGTGGGCCAGGATTTTGTTTATTTCTCCGAGCTGCTGCAGCTTCTGCGGTGCTACATCCAGGCCGTTAAGCCACTTTGAATCTCCCCCGACCTGGAGGAAGTCGTTCACATGCAGGTTCACCAAGTAGGAACACTGGTGTCTAGCTGCCGCCTGCAGAATCACAAGTAAAGAGATGAACACAGTCATTTTACTATATAGATAAAAAAAAAACAGCTAAACAAAAGGTGGATTTAACGATGATCTCACCATGATGCAGATGTAGTGTCGGTAGTGCAAAGATAGGGGTCCATCCATCTGCAGCAGGTAGTGCTGTGTGCGGAGGAAACTCTCAAGGTACTGTGGGTGAAATCCCATTACTAGAGAAATATTGTCGAGGCGACCGAGGGCTGCAAACGCATCCTCAAATATCGACTGTGTCCTGGTGTCCACTTTACTGACTTGAAGAATCTAACGGAAAAAAAACACATATATTTATGCAGTAAAAATAAAAAAGCTTTTTATTTTCTATCCAGATTACAGGTTGAGCGCCTACCTCTTTTTCAGGGATAAATCTGCTTGGTCCGTTACCTAAGGGTCTTGGGATCCTTACTCCCAAGTCCTAAAAGGACAAAAAAGGACAGAAAGAAGCACTTTAAACACCACAGGAAAGCAGAGGAGTTCTAGCTCTTTGTCTACGATCATCACTTCCCCATTTCTGCTGCAGCCCCTCTGACTATTTATTCCAAGCAAAGGAACAAATCAAAGTCGCTTTTGTTCGTCTGACACAAACAAACCTGGAGAAACTCTGGATTATTACATAAGAAAATTGCAATAAATCCCATTTAACGTTTCCAAAACTGCAGCATGCATTCATTTTTTTTAAAAAAACTAATGAATGCATGCTGCAACGAATATGAACGCAATCCATATTTAATGACGGATCAAAAACACACAGGCAGACAGACACTTTGCCCTCACAAGAACCCGAAGCCAAGACACTGTCTCCATTCTGTCCTGTAACTTTCCGCTGCTTGTCGAGACATGTCTCCGAGCGGACACTGTCCCGCAGCCAACAACGGAGCAGGTGAAGGAACGAAATGAATGACAGCGAACGAGCAAAGAGAAATGACAGCGCGGTGAAAACGTCCCAACACACGAGTCATTTCTAAGCCCCGTGTCTTCTGGAGACAAGTGAGACCCAGAAACCGTTGGACGCCCGTTGTCCCCCCCCCGGTAAAAACAAGCCCGGACAAAAGACAGAAGCTCCGCAGCTGGTCGCTGAGTGTCTGCTGCCGGCAGAGAGACGCGTTTCTCTCGGATCGTTTCCTTTTCTCTTACCTTCTTGCCGAGTCGCTCACAGTGGGAACATATCTTTATCAGGCTTGTCACTGCAAACGAATTATTTTCCACATTTTCTGCCGGTGCGACTGCGTGCCTCATCTCGTGTCCTCTGTGCGCTTTGATTATTATTATTATTATTAAAAATATGATATTTTTTTTTAACTCAATAAAAATAAGAGACGTCTTCCGAATGGCTCTTTTCCTCCTCTCTTTGTTCCTTGAGGCACTGGGTAAAGTGCTCGGCAGTCAGCTGTTGCAGCCCTACAGCAGAATACCGTCCTCTCTCGCTCATACATTCGGTAAATAAGTCCGGCTCCGTTTGATTGACGTGCTCGGCGGCCAGTCAGTGGCGACAACAACATCCCAGCAGACAATAGAGGCGGGACGTGCGCGTGGGGGGCGGGGCTACGCATGAGGAGAGAGGGGGGTACTAAACGTGAGCAAAGAGAACAATCCCCCCTCTAAGAAAACATCATCACTTCTCTCTCCTTTTGTTCCCTGCTTGCTATTGATCATCATTGACTTTTTTTTGTTATGCATTACACTCTGTATGCTAAACAATGGCACCAATCAATTCAAAATGACTGAAATACCTTTCAGGTATTTAATAGTACACTAGAGATTAGACTAGAGTAGAGACTAGAGTTTTTTTTGCAGCTGCCAAATATATATGGAAAAAAATGGCACGTGTGCATTATCTGTGTAATGTGCATTCAAAGAAAACAACAATCCAAAGTCAGCTCTAGCATGCAGCAGCAAGCCCCCCTATTGGCTCCTTGCCACATATTGTGAGCATGTAGCGAGCCCCCAGCTCGGCTTGGCGAGCCGCAGAAGAAAGTAGAGGTCCTCCTGTGCACAGATCAGCATCGGCATGAAGCAAGATGAAAAGCTGCAGGACCTGCTTTCAACAACAACAGCCCTTCAGTTAGTGGTTTTTGCACCGCAGCCTATCAGACCACAGATACTGCCGTTCCTCCACCAATCAGCCCGGGCTGAAGGAGTCCTTTAAAGGCCAGGAGGAAGCAGAGATAAGGAAAGTCGCTCTTATAGCTCTGTTTATCCCAGCTTGACAATAACATGTTCACTGAAACAGTCCAACTGGTTTATCACACCACTGTGGTCAATAATTACTCAGAGAAAAGAGATGAGCAGGACAGTGCTGAAAATGATCAAATTAAAACTTGTGTCATTCAGACAGGTCTGCTGAACTTTGTTGTCTTTAAAATTCATCGTTTTTTTTCTTATTTTAATGTAAACCAACATATCTGTGTCATGTCTGACATTTTAAAATGTTTCTCAAGCAAACCAAAAAGGCTTTTAGTTTTTCACAAGACTCCACAAAGACATTAACAGGGGCGTGTTGCATGAGTTGCGATACACTGTGCTCATTTCAGTCCATCTAAAGTGCAAAAGCAGACATTCAATTTGATAGACAGGAAGGCAAGGAAAGGCAAGTCTGTCCCCGTGCACTCTGATCACAGGCCTGCTAAGTCAAACTGCAAGTCCCCAGCACCAATAGCTAGATAGCACAGTATTCAGCAGGTTCATTGTGTGAATCAAGCCAACTGCTGCCCCCTCCTCTCTGGACCCTCTCCTGATGCCACAGGGTGGGGTGTGAGGCAGCAGTAAACATGTTCCCAGGGCTGGAGTCAGCACTCCCCGGGCTGCCAGGAGCCCCATGGCTCAGCAAAGCAGCAGAAGAGGCTGGTCAGCGTTCAGGCTTACGGCACATCAAACCTTTTCACATAAAAGCGCTTAGGCTCGGGGGTTCGGCCTCGCAGTTAGGGCCTAACGCTATTGTCACAGCACACACACACTGACTACTCTGTGTTGGCTCCGTATTACTCGTACTCGGTATCGGTGTTTATGTGTGGGATTGAGGCTGGTGCCCCTTCACAGACGGACTGAGGCAATTCCTGGAACTGTTCCTGTCCTTCATTATACTTAATGTGACTCTGATCTGTGCTTAAATCACTGCACATCCATACAAAATTATGTTACCTCAAGAAATATTCAGAAAGCCTCAGAAAAAAATAGTATGTTAAGGTGTTTTTGTCCAACCTCCTGTCTACTCTCCTTAATCACTGCATCGTAAGGTCAGGGCAGTGAACTCGTCTGCACACTTAAGCTAATGTAATGTGTCTGGTGTAATGTCTCTGATGTTGATGCAATTTATAAAAACGTGACAAAATTATTGACTCCAGATTTAAACATGCAATGCCTGGCTTGTATGACTGCCTGTGAGATTTTGTGTGTTCTCGGGTGTCTAAAGCTGCTTCAGAACACAGTGTGACAAAGAAACCGCACTGCAGGTGTCTCGGGGGAGTCCTTTATCTTTAGATCTTCAGTGGTGTCAGATTTGATGTCACCTAGACCGAGTTTAAAGGCTGTTGTTCTCCAAATTAATGGAAACATTAACCAACGCTGAGAAGACACACTTTGAATATGTCCGAGAGCGCGTCCCAATTAATGAGCATGAACATGTTAAATGTGCAAAGCGTGCACAAGTTGTTGAAGAAGCTAAACTAATGACCTTTCAGCAAATGGGTGGCCACTCAATCACTGTGCTACCCTGAGGATGTGGCGGTGTAAGTGTATATGGTCTATGTGTGTGTGTGTTGGGCGTACAGAGGTTAAGTCAACATTAGAAAGGTTGGTTTTGATGAATGGAAAGGCTTCTGAAAACAACAAGAATCGTATCAGATTTGTTGTAGCGTGTATATTATCAGATAGTGATCAAGTGAAGGAAAGCCCAAACAATGGAGACATTTCCACTGGTGTTACAAGATTGGTAATAAAAATATTATCATTAAGAGTAATAAGCTGGGAGATGTGTAGTAAGTGTGCTACTTATGCTCTTTCGGGGCATTATTTTGCTTCAAACATGACTAACATCGTTTTCACATACTGAAAACCAATATGCTGACAGATGCATTTAAAAATGTGAAATTAAAACATACTTTCATATATCTCCAGTGCAGCCACTGTCCGTCAAATCAAACATACTCTCCTTATGGCAGTTAGAAACTGGACATAGAAAAGCAGTAACTGCCAGTTTTTACCTCAAAAAAGAAAAATATATATAGCCAGAATGAATACTCACCCTAGATCAGTTTATTTTACTCAAGGACTTTGGTACTACAACTTTTCATTTATCCAGTTTCCTCACTTTGTGACTCCTTGCCACTTGTAAACTACATTTCAACATTTGCGATGATCTTACGATTGCTTCTTGTGGTCATAAAGTCTCTTCAGACAAAGCCACACATGCTCACCTTAACGCATGAACCAGTGGCCATAGAATCTTTGCACATGGGAGCCTCAGCATATACAAGTTTCGTGGAAGAGGACACAGGGGCTCATAGTGTAGAAGGTATATACATTACATGCATACAGTGTGACTGGATCACCTGAGCGTATTACCAGATGGCAGAAAACTGGATAAAACGCTGCAGGAGTGATTGGACAAGTTTATGGGGCTCTTTGTAAATGCCTTTTTTCTGCAAAAACATAAGACTTTGTCCTTTGTTGCAACCCAGTGTGTCCACTTTAAATCAAAGCTGGCCATCACATCTGTGCTCCACAAAAGGTACAAAACAGATGTTTTACAGGAACTATTGAGGTCTGAAGAGTGTAAGCTCTACGTATTAAAAAGATGATCACGGAAGTAGAGCATGAAAAGTGCCACAGAAAAAAGCTAGAAACTTCTATAAGCGACTTTGCCACTGACGAAGGTTTAGCCCAGTGAGGAACAGCAGTAAAAAAAAAACTTATGTGCTACAGCTGCAAGGCACCAACAAAGGACAGAAATGATAGTACTGCAGAATGTGGCGTGACAGTAGGTACGAAATCTAGAGCAATTCCTAATTTAAAAGTTTCAATAAGATCCTTTCAATAAGTCTACTCCAGTACTACAAAGTTTTATAAGTAAACAAGTATGGCAGCTACTTTCTTTCTTTCTCCGTTTTTACTTTATGATTGCGGAGCAGAATTAAGAACAGCCCTAAACCAATAAAGCCGATGTTAAAAGTTAAGGTTAAAAGCAGAGAGAGGAAGCCTTGCCAGGCGTAAACTCTGCACATGTGTGTCTCAGCGCTGTGGCTGCTGTGTTTTCTCATGCAGCAAGTTACAAGGGAACCGCAGAAAGTGTGGGGATGTTCAACAAGTGGCAGAAGTCCACCGGACCAGTTTCAACCTGACCTATCAGTGCTCAGAGGAGAGGAAGCAGAAAACTCTCCAGCACTGACATAAGCCTAGCAACAGGCTTCCACCAATCACGGGGCAGAACAACAGTTTCAGGAACCAATCTTCGCTCTCTCTCTCTCTCTCCCTCTCTCGTTTCTCTAAAAGAAAAACAAGAAAGAAAAGTTCTGCTGAGGTATGAAGTTCACTGAACAAGCTAATCTGGTCTGTTTCATAGAAAGTAATTTGGTTTTCAGATCTATTTTCACAGTTGTTTGTGTGTTTCAGTTTCTCTGACAGAAAGTGACAAAACAAATATTTTGCAATTTCACAGCAAACACAAAACCACATGGATCAACTTAGCCCAAAGGCTTACAACTCTCTTCCGTGACAAACAAGTGAAGAACTTGTCCCTGTAAACACACTACTTTGAAAGCTGTGCTAATGACTTTTAACAGTAAAGGAGAATTTTAAAACATTGAAATATTCCAGATCTATAGATATGAGGATCATTTACAATTATTACACAGTCAGAAAGTAAAAACTGCAGACTAAGAGGGTCCCCCCCGACCCCGCTCTTCAAACACAGCTCGAGGTTCGAACCTGTGCATCTGTCACAGAGCAGACTGGTGGGTTAACCCTTGCCTGTCCATAGGACCTCAGTCTGCTCACCTTTCTCACATGGTTTGTAGCATGTATGGTTTGTGTTAGGTCATAGGAACCTGTTGAGTGTAACATACAGATTAATGTTTTTTTTTATTTTAACCACAATTTTTAATTAGACATAAAGACCTATGAGCCAAAGTCAGATCAATTTGGGATTTAGAACCGCCCTGTGGTCCTCTCTGCGCCACTCTCGGCCCACTTTTCCCAGTCACCTTGCTCTGATCTGTGTATACTCTAGCAGAATATCAGAGTGGAGCAGTCTCGCCGAGCGCCGGCCTTCCTGAGAGGAGAGGCGTGGCCCCCAGACCAGCAGGTCCTGGACCAGCAAACGCCAATTCGGGGAGGAAGCAAAGTTCCCTGGATTCCATGAAACGCAGAGGAACTGTGAGGACCGTAGGGAACCCACAGAAAAGAGGAAAAAAATGCACATAGAGGGGAAAGAGGTATCTCAAACAAACGGAACTGGTCTTTCATGACTTGGTACTGCTAGTTGTAAACACGCATATACACAAGTTCCTACATAATCTATACGTGCTTTGTGTGACAATCCAGGGGAAAGGCGTTGGTCTGCAACCCTGGTGAGCACGTGAGGAAGAGCGAGTTCCCGGGGATGTTATTCTAACAAGGAAAGGGCAGCTGTCACAATACGACTGGCTGCTGGAGGAACGATCCCATTGAAAAACAGAAAATACCAAAGCCTCCCCTGCTATCTTTGACCTGATCCAACACAGCCACTACAAATCAGTGAAAAACTCCCCCATTTGCTTAACCGGGTCTCTTTTGCTTCTATTTCTATAACATTCACCTCAGCTATGGTTTGACTTCCCCTTTGTACAGAGTTTACCTCTGGGAAACGGATACGATCTCGGTGCGAGCACAGAGGTGCTCACAGCCCCAAAGAAAACAGCTCCTCTGGTGTGACGCTGCTGTGTGCCTTCTGGCGCTCACACCTGCTTTTCTCGCTCTCTCTCTCTCTCTTTGACAAGACCTCGGCTCTGCTGACTGAGCAAAACATGACTCATCTCACTGGGAATCGAGCCAAAAAGCTGTTGATCATCACCCTATAAATCTTCGTGGGCATTGTAAACCGGACACAAAGGAGCCGACTCTTCACCCGTTCCTACGAGAATACACCGAGGTGATGATTCACTCCCAAATACACCAAGAAACAAGTTCTTAACAGACGCTTACAGGCAATAACACTCTGCCTACTTGTAGTAATCTTAATTTGAGACATTAAATCAAAGGGAAATGAAAATGATGAGTCACTGGCCATTTTCGTGTCACTGCTTATAAAAACAAGACTCAATGACCTCTTTTTATTCAACATAACAAGAAGGGTTGACGGTCCTGAGAGTGGTGATCCAGTGTGAGGTATACCAGCTGAGGGAGCAGACGAAAACAGACAGCTGATAACGTCTGATGTAACACATCACAAAAGGTTGCAGCGAAGATTAGAACCTATTGCACACTGCATGAATCTGTACTTCTGTGAGGTGCTGTGTTCACGTCTGCCCTTCTCTGTTTCCACAATCTATTCTCTCAATCTGTTACCTTCGCCAGGATATATTTTAATTGCAGAGTTGAAGGGAAGAGTGAGGGGATGTGATACCAATGTACTTTCAGGGGGGAGGAAGTGATATGGGCCTAAGAACCATTTTGGCAGTGTCCTATTACTTCATTAATAGGCAATAAGCTCCGGTACTGAATGGCAGAACCAAACGGGTGGCAGAACCTCATTTGAGTGTGACATAACAGCGACTGCCACATTAATGTTTAATAGTTTATGAAATGTCACTTTGATTAGGTGGAAATTCGAGCACCCTGGTCTCTGTCCTTTTCACCCGCTGTCACTGACTCAACATTTCCAGTAATTTTACAGATTGTTTCAAAACAGCGGATGCTTCATTTGACATCGAACAGAGGAAACAGAGGAGAAATGGCAGAGAGCGGGAATGGAATTTGTAATTAAATTTGCATGTTAAGTAAAAAGTCACAGTTTTCAATAGCTTTGTTTACAACTTAAAATGGTTTTTGAGACCGTCATTTATTTCTCAATAGTGAAATTTTGTCAGTTTCCTATGTTTATAAAATAATTTTAATACAAAAGCTAGTTTATCCCATATTATTTGAAGAAATAAACCAATTAGTTATCGCTGATACTGTAGTTGGACTATCTGTGGTGCACAGGATCATTGCAGTTTACAATAATAATAATGCCAGATTTCACACTAAAAATTCTTACCATTGTGAAATACTATTTCAATAACATTTACTACTGTCAGCGGTGAACCAGTTAGCCACATGCTAAGAATTGCATCAGATGAAGACAGATCATATAAAACCCATTCTGTACGGTTTTTAGTTTTAAAAATGAAGAAATATATGTAGCCTGCAAATGCTTTAAATAAAGCGCATTGCTTTAAATAGAGCCCCCTGCTCTCTTCTTCAATATGTGGATAAAACCCAAAGCTTGGCAGATCTGTTATGCCCTACCTGGTATGTTGTCATACTAAACAGTTAGGTGCATAATTGTGTAATGATGGTGTGTTTATATTCAGTGTGTGCATACAGCCATCAGTCACAACATTAACACTGGTGGGCTTAATGTCTTGGAGGGCCAAGGTCAGCATGTCCACTGTGGCTACACGGGCACGTACACTGTAAAATGCGATACAGTGTGTGGAGAGGTAGGTAGGAGGCAGGTTTTGGCCTAAAAGTCAAAGAACTCAACTAAGAAAACTGTGTATATTAAACATTATTGATTATAGTATTCATGACAAAACATGTACAGTAACTAATAAAAAATAAGCAAAAACACTGTTGGTGCAGCCGATCTTACCCACTTCATGTGCTGACGGGCGATTAACCCATAATCATGCATCAGAATTTTTTTTTAGGTCACAATATTTTTCTATATTAGTATTTCTATATAAGTGCTAATGTAGTTTAATGGTGTGTTTACAAATATGAGTTCAGTGAATCTGGTTGGTCTTAAAAACACACAACTTGTCCTGGATAAAATGTATAGAAACATGTATGGGCTGGTTTTCCCTTCAGGCCGCATCATTTTTTTCTCTCCTGGGTGAAGTGTGCTTCCAAAAATATACAGCATAATCCAAGAACAAAAATGGTCAGTCAAAGGTCAGCGAGGCAGATATGAATCATAGTGAATCTACCTTTTAATAAACTCAAGTGTACATTTAGTGGTTAAGAGTTACACCCCTCTCATTTTCCATATTTCCTCATTAGTTCCTCATTAATTTCCACTTTAGTTTTTTTCTGTGCAAGCACAAGATGTACAGATACCAGCCTACACAAAGTCAAAGTACACGCACGTGCATGTTGTTCTCTTAAGACTATAACCACCAAGTTCCTCAAATATGAAAGCACGAACCACATGACGTGCGATCATGAGTTTGTAATGTCCAAAACAAAACAGGGAAAAAAAAAGCTTATCTTTGCACATTAAGTTGTGGGACTAAAATCGGACCACACACCCCACAAACACTGTGTTCTAACATTTACATCTTAGTGTAATTTAAACCTAAATTAATTTATAATAATTTATATGTGAAATAATATCACAAATTCCACATAGCAGCTTTTGCAGTTATCTGGGGACAACATCTCTAAAAATTGAAAGTTGCAGTAATTTTCACTTATCTCAGCTAAGACTTTGTGTAGGTGGTTCTTCACTTTTACAAATTCTGCATGGACCTGGTAACCCCGACAGAAGACTGTCTGCATTGTGTGTTGCTCTGTCTCGCTCTGTCTCATGCCACAGGTAGCGTTAAGACATATTTGCTCTGTGGTTAATCAATTACAGACCCCTGGCAAAAAGGAAAGAGCAAACCAAAGGCTGCAAATCATTTATATCCTTCCCCTTGTGGACTTGAGCCTGATTTAAATATCTCACTAAAACACTGGTGTCATTTATAATGAAGAGATAATATGGCTTCTGTCCACGGCAGGACCACTAATTATATCACTGTGGTGACAAGAAACATTAGCTACTTTGTCCATTCAGGCATAAAGTTGGCCATTCCTCTACAAATAATAAAGCTGTCACTTTATGATTATTTTGAGTTCATTAGCTTTAGGTTTTACAAACATGCATATATATAAATTTTTCCTGCAGCAGAAAGGTTATCTGTGTCAGTGGTCTTACATAACCTCTGTATTCGTACGTTTGCACCTACAAGCAACTATAGTGTGTTTTGTCATTAATATTTGACAAGTAATGCAATCAACACTGATCACACTCTACAAGTGTAGATACAACCTCTGAAAGCAAATGTATGGCTCTAAACAGAACATTGTTCATCAGTGATTATGTCACACAATGGGTGTTGGGGTTAAAGAGGGCATTTACAATGAATTAAAAGATGGGGGTGGAAAGAGTGATGAGAGAAGAGTGATAAAAGGTACGAGCAGAGAGTGAGAGAGAGGATTATTTGACCAGAGAAAAGCACTTCAGTACCTGAACATGGATAAGTAAACACCCCACTCCGTCTAGAGTGACATCATTGTCCCGCTGAATCAATAACCAGCTGCTTCCTGTGCAGCGGGAAAAATCGATGACTCTGTACACTACATTACCTATCTGTGCCCACTCACCTGGGGAGACACACACACACACACACACACGCACACACACACACACACACAGTAATGCAGAAGAACATACACAGAGAGCATTACCAGAAACCAACCCGCTGTCACAGTTTACACCAAAGGAAACTGTATCTGTGCAGCTTCACTGCAGAGTCAGCATACTGTGGGATTAGCGGCAGCCGCAGCACAGTGTAGATCTACTGATGAAGTGTAAATAGGATAATGGCTCTGCCAAACCAGATTTCTATCAAGTTTGCCAAACAAACACACACACACACACACACACACACACACACACACACACGCAGACACCTAAAACCAAAGTGGCATGGCTCAGCCTCAACCTGCAAGTCGCCCACATCCCCCTGCTTTCCTCGGGAGCATTTGTCAGCTTCTTTTGTATTGTATTATACAGTTCAGGTCGAGTTAGGACAGAAACTTAGCAATCATGTTCAGCTTCAGGTTGGATTGTGTCAAGTACTGTGGGTTAGGGCAAAAAGGTGTAAATATTTCAAACTATAAAACAGACAACATGATTTAATATTTCGTCTTTATTCTAATTTAAAGTGTTACTAAAATCAAACTAATCTAATGAGTATTTCTCCGGTGCATCCAACTCTCCATGATATTAGACAACAGGTCCCACACTAGGAAAAACACAGCACAAACTCAACTGTGTCAGGTTCTGTCAAGTTTGAATATAAAATACTACCTCTAATCCCTGATCTAGTACAGGCTGGGTTCAGCGTCAAAAGTTAGTAAAATGAAAAAGCAGAGCTGGATGGTATTTTTTAACCACACTGGCATTTAGCATAAGTCATAGACCTCCTTCTAAATTTTGTCACCCATAAATGAACTTCTGGCATGTGGTATGTGGTTTGAACTTTAAGCATCACTGACAAAACTGCAGCTGTATGTGTTCACAACATTATTTCAGCTACATGGAAGATGAATCGTTTCTGCATTTACTTCCTCACTAAAAGTCTAGGAGGGAAAGTTCAGCGTTATGAGTATGACTCTCAGATATCTGCTGTTCCCCTGCCAAGGCAAGCAGTGGAAGAGCGGGCAACTAACTGACAGGAGTGGATAAGGGGATAATGAGTAACTGAGCTCAGTGCAATCCCCCATCACCTGTTTGTGAAAGTGAGCGAGACTGCATGTGCAACAGGAAGGAGAGGGAATACGAGAAGCGGTAGAAATGGAAACACAGGGTGAGGAAGGTATCAAACAACAGTAATGCAGTTCAAAGTTGCACTAAATCCAGGCTGATATGAATATGTGGTGAGAGAAGTTGCTCTCAATTTTAAAATTGAAAATTGAAAAAATAAGCAAAATGTGTTAACTTCTTGACGTAACAAAGATAAACATGCATTTGCTTAGTGGGTTTTTTTTTTTTTAGCACAGACCAGACTGGTTTCATTATCACATACAGTATTGTATATTTCTCTTGCTGAGAACAAAACGTGCGGTTAGCCACTGCAAATCTTTCAGTATTGGTTTTGAGGCGAGTACAACGGCACATGAACGATGAGCAAACATGACAACCTCCTCTCGTCTTTACTGTGTGCCCTCACCTGGGGCACCGTCTGTTTCTCTGTCCACATCCTGCTGAGACTCCAAATGCTTAGAAAACTGGACAGAATGAGCAGTAACATATTGTTGCCAAAAATGTGAACACAAAGAAATTAATGTTGATCACTTCACCATTTCACTTCCTCTACACTCCAAAAAACCTCTTAAGACACTTCAAGACCCTGCTGCTCGTTCATACTATAAGTTTTCTACTATTGACAATTTAGCCTTGTCCTTCAAAATTTCAAAGGCTTGTTCGTCAAGGTTAAATTCAGAAATCTTTCATTACCTTGTAACTGCAAGTTACTCTACATTTAAGCCAGAGTATTTAAAGTTCAACATTTTAAGTAATAAACTTATTATTATTAGATTTCGTGGCTAAAGTAAGACTATGTTTACATGAAATGCTGAACAAACAAAATCTTATTTTTTTTTTCCTATGTCAGATCTAGGCCACTTTTATTTGCGGATGCCCCATAGAGATTTTGGAAGCAAAGTGCGTGCAGCCCCAGACCCTGACTTAACCATCATAATTTGAATAGACCATAACAGTCTGGCAGAAGTAATCATGAGCTTTTTTCATGCATGCAGTAGAAACAGAACCTGGGCTTACAGTGTACATAACCCATCATTTCTAATGATGTGACCAGTGCTGCTTCTGTGTGCTTCATGATGCCTCCTGAACACTCTATTCAGGCATCCATTTGACATCGTATGAGAGAGCAGTCAAGAGGAGGGAAACAACAAATATGAGGGTAAATGGAGAGAGTTTCAAATTTGTTGGAGATTTGGAAAATGTAGCTGTGTACCTTGTGAGCCATTTGACGGTTATTGTAAGCATGTGGCCCACATTCCAGTTATATCGGCAAATGCACGTGAGTGTAGGATTCCAACAATGTTCACATAAGAGTTGTATACCGGCAAAAGATCATAATCAAGCATTTAGCCTGATAATAGCAGCACTAAAAAGACAATTTACACTTCTCATTTTTTTGAGGAAAGCGTGAAGCCAGAGCAAACAGATGATTGTTTTATCAATAAAGAATGGAAGCAGGAGGAAGCTAACCTGTCTCAGTCTAAAGGTTAAAGACATAACCACAACAAGATGGGTGTGGAACCAGCTGAAAGGTACCGATACTGCACATATGAATAAATTTTGTTTGTTCTCTGGCAGAATGTTGCGGACTTTGTCTCCACCTTGCACACAGCAGCTTTTCCAGCTTGTTCACAGTGGCCAACGTTGAGTGTGTCTGATCTGTAACAATAGTGTGCACGCACATGTGTGTGTCATTGTCGGTGTGTCTGATCATGCACACGTCTGGAGAGGAAACCTATTCTCTTGATGCACTGGAGCAAAGTTTGGATTGCAGCCGATAATTCTCTGACCCTCCACTAACCCGCCTGTAAGGCCGAGTCAGCTCACGCCGCACCGAGGACCATCCTGCTGGGTGAGGGTGCGTTCTCTATGGGACTCCCACAGGAAAGCTTCACACAATACTTGGCTCTCCTTGAGGTTGACACACAAACACATGCACACAAAGACACATCAACTGTAAAGAGGCAACCAAGTGCACACACAGAGGCAGATTAAGACAAACTCACACATAAAAAAGGCAAGTACACAATCCATCTCACATATTAAATACACACACTGCATCACAGAGTCTCAAGCAGACAATGGACACTGGAACTGTGCCATAAGGGAAGGCTGTTGGTCCAGTCACTGGGCAACTGGGACAGCAGATGGTCATCTTCCCTTCCACTAACACCAGTCAGGAGAGGGGGTGGGCGTGACACTCAGCTGATTGGTCTCCATCTCTGCGAGAACACCTTTCACCAACTACATGGGAATGACTCAGCCATATCCCATAAACATAAAAGCAAATGAGCTGGACAGAGATAAGCTACAGGTCTACACGGAGGCAGAGCGCAAAAATGTTTACAAGTCCCAGGTGTACTGACGAAACCATAGTTCACTCGAGAGAACGTATTGCTCAAAGCAGTGCTTGGAATGAATGTCACAGGCTCAAACCAAACAAACTCGATAAACTTCAGACACAGCAGAAACGTGCATGCAGAAGGCAAAGAAGCTTTAGTGGTAAAGTAGGGGAAAGTTCAATCCAAACGTGAAGGAGCAAAAGGGAAAAAAAAGGCAGAAAGGAAGGTTTTGTATCCTGTTGACCAGTTGCTGCCTCTGAACATGGAAGTTTTAAATGGACAGTGTGCATCTTATAAAAATGCGTTCTCTGCTCATCTCAGCCTGCATACTCAGAGAAAATAAGCACTCTCTTTCTTTTTCTGCCCCTTTTATTTTCTGTACCATGTCAGGTGGCATGTTTTTTGGCATTTAAATTTATAACGAGAGTCATCTTAAATAAATAAAGGACTTATTGGCTGCAGCAGTTGAGGAAAAGACCTGAGTTATTTATGCGCTTGTGTAAATAGATGTTAAGTGCAGAAAACAAGTTTGTATGAATGGTGCCTCTGTGTGCACAGCAGAGTGCGAATCCTTCAAAAAAAAAACAATGTTTGTTTGAGAGACTTGTGGAGGTATGAGAGAGTGAAGAGTCATGGAAACAGAAGAGGAGGGAGATCAAAAGAAAGAATGGGAAAGAGAAAGAGACAGAGTAAACAGGGAAAGTGGGACAATGGAGAAATGGGAAGTCAAGGAAAGAAAGCTAACCTGTGGTAGTAGTAAGTGGGTCATTAGAGTAGCAGGAAATACTGGACAGGTACACGAATCAGCCACATTAACACAGGTGGTCTTAAAAATGTCTCGGTGGACAAGGGTCAGCATGGCCACTCGGAACAGTCTGCAGATGCACAGCAAAATGGGATAGACTGTGTGCAGAGGTGCTAGAAGTGCACAAACTCATTGCTCAAGTAATAATGCAAATACTTTTTGCAAAACATGCACAGTAATTAATAAAAAAGGGGTCAAATCAGGTCAGTAAAAGTGTAGCTAAGTTTAACCATAATGAAACATAAGCATGTATTAGTTTTACACTATTAAAGAATGTGTGTCATGTTATTATTTACTCAAACAATCAGTTGGTTTTAATGTTGTGGCTGATTGGTGTATATATACTTCAGTCTTTTTTTTAATCTTCGTCATTCAAGCTGTGTACTTCACCTCTGTCAATGAACACCACTCAGTCTCCACCACTAATTATCTTGTTTTCTTCCTGCTCTTCTTTGACAATCTGTTTCTCCCCCAGTGCATTTCATCACTGTCTTGACACAGTCTCCCCTGGTCCTTGTTTTTGGTCAGCGGGAAATGTTAAGAAGAATGTGGTCAAACCAGGATTTATTGACACATCGCTGTGAAGCTATTTGGATCCGATCTGCGTTTGTGAGGGTTCAAGCAGATTGTTAAACTGTTAAAAAGGCAAGGAAATGCTGTAACAAGAAGCTTAACGCTACATGTCTCCCTACAACACCTAGTACTAAAGGACATGAAAACAAAGAACAATACAGTTTTTGATTGTTTCAAGGTGCCAGGGATAAAAACAACTTTTCTACCCCCACTACATTCTTTCTAAGAACGTCTTAGCGGATTCCTGAAAAGCCGGAGGCCCAACTGCATTTCAGCACAGAGTTCTGAACAACAACATCAGCTGCCAAGTTCCTGCATAAAGAAGTTTTTTATCCACACATTTAACTATGACACTGTAGGGACTAGAAAATACTGTAGGCCACATCCTATCTTTTCAGCTCCTCACCCCCTCCCTCCCGTAGGTCCGCCTCCCAACTCCCCCATTCCCCCTCCCTCAATTCCCCCTCCCTGGTTACTTGCTTTGCTCAAGCACAGCTCTGAATAACATGTCTTCAGATTGAGAAAGCGAAGCAACAGAGGGTTGTGGGCAAGAGAGCCAGAAAGAGACGGAGCAGGAAAGCAAAAAAAAAAAGGGGGGGGGGTTAAACTATATAGAAAGCCATGTTTTTTTCATTCCGGGCTCCCAGCAGACTGCGCTTCAGTTTGATAAATAACAGGCCCCCTCAAAGCAACAGATGCTACGGCTCAAACCCCAGCAAATTTGTCAGCCCTGAGCCAAGGCCCTCCACGGCTGTTCCACATACTGACAGCCTGCAGAGCAACACTCCGAGTCTGAACAGTGCACTCAGAAAACGGGACCCACCGTCTATGGCTCTGCAACCCCCCATTGTGAAGGCAACCCAGTTATAATAAGCCCCCAAGTCCCCAGACTTCGCCGGGGAGGTGCCTCCAAAATAGTGACTCCCTCCATCCGCAAATAAGGTCACTGCACTCGCAGATTTCTTTTCAATTGCAAGCTTTCTTGCATCATTTTTTGTTCCTAAAATCATTTTCATTACTTTACTTTATCATTGTCCCAGTTACAAACATTCCGCAATTGACGTCAAGGCATGCTAGCGCTCCAACAGCTGAAATTATTTTACAGCATGGAAACAATTGTAGAGGGAGGAAAATATACTTCCACATTGTTTTCTGTGAACACTGGCTACTAGAAAAGTGCTTTTCCCTCTAAAGACAACACTATTTTTTTTTCTCTTCAAAGCCAAACAGAGACGCTTCTTTGAGGTATAGCTTGGTGTTTGTTCTCAAGTGGGGCTGCCCAAGCGGTTTTGTCTGAAGGAAAAATGAGACGGGAGAGGAGCAAGATATTTAGGGACAAAGTTTGGGCTCTGAGGTGTTTGATTAAGAGTGCTAATGCAATCAGCACTCATTTAGTTTGTTGTCTGGGGAGGTCCACTCGGTGCAGGGGCCAGTGTTCTGTCCAAAAGCCAAACTGTGTCTCAGACAAGACTGAAACAGTCATGGAACAAGTGTTATTTTAAAAACACGTATATTTGCAGCAGCCAAGAGTGGCATAGTTCTCGCAGTGCACATGACACTTTTATTTCTGTTTTTGTCTGCTGCTTTGCTTAAACGCTGTCTGCTTTTGGAAATGAATTCTTCCTGTTTTGTTTTGCCTCTGCCTTGCTTTTATGCACTGGATTTTCCATTTTAAGACAAATAATTTCGAGAACTTCAATAGATAACTTTAAAGGAAGTACTGCTGCTGCTTTTGTTGGGTCAAGCTCTGACATATCAGACATGTTGTGTGCTAAAATTACCAGCTATCATTAAATGTTGGAAGAGTGTTAAAACACATATTTCCCAAAGTGCATCATAAGAGGTCAGGAGCGGAGTTTACCACAGGGCGAGATAGGGACAGGTTGTCCCATCAGATTCCATCCCTGTGGTTTCTGTGGCAGCCACACACACAGATGGAAACAGCCCATCAACAGATATGGTTACCATGACATTTATAATACATCTAATGTTCACAGGTCAAAGGGGGTCTACAAAGCCTTATAGTGTTTTTAAGCACGTTGTTTGCTCGTGTGGTTTTCAGAGGCAATAGGATGACATTTTCCAGAGAGTTAGTGAAGACCAGAGTATAGTGAATACCATTCATCATGTAGAAATATGACTCCAAATACTGGTGCTTTGTATCTGTTTAATGTATAAATAAGCAACTGTTTGCTAACAAGTTTGTTTTATCAATTTAAAAGGTGATAATATGTCAGTGCTATCTTCACAACATGCTCCCAAGTGCTCAGGACTATCAGTTGTTGCTTGTTGGCATTTCCCAAAATAGTTATAAATGAATAGCAAAATTATGTAATCATTATGAATTAAAAAAAAAAAGAGTTTGCGGGCAGATAAACAAAGCTTAGCAGCAGACGTGCTGAGTAGGCTCAATGTGACATTTGAGACCAGTGTAAAAGAACCCGATTTTAGAATAAATCACAGCACAGCTTCATATGTTGTACATTTCATGTTAAGTCTGTTTTAGGTTCCAGGAAGTTGTACATGTTGCACACAGAAGTGAGCGATATCTCAAATGTAATTTATGTATCATGGCTTGTTCTCTTTCAGGTGTAGTAATTTACTATCGTGAACATCGAGTACAAATTTTCAGTTTTTTAGCCGCCAGCAGGAGACTTACTTTGGTCTTCCGTTTCTCTCCGTCTAGCAGATTCTAGTCTCAGTCTCATCTACAAATTGAAACTCATTTTATTAATATTACATTCGCATTTTAGGACTTATCCTGTTAACATGGTGCTATCAACCCACCTTCCACTAGTAAAACGAACCAACCCTTTATGCTATGCTACAAGTTTGTTAAAACCAATATGACCAAGTATAGAGAAAACATGTAACATCTTAATCTAAAATTAAAAATCTCAAATAAAACCTCACAATGTAAGTAGGTAGTTTTGACCCATTAAGTGAGTCTACCGCAATTCTACCAGTCATGACTATTAAGAAGAATGTTTTAATGTCCATGTTAGAATGATCATACTGGTGTCATTATATACACTAAAGGGATATCTATGTGCACAGACATGCAATGTGATAGTTACGGAAAGCTTTTAAAATGAACAAAGACAAAATACCAAAATAAGGTTTAACTGGTGTAAGCAGCACAAAACGCAGCCAATAATAAGCCTTACAAGGCTCAAAACAACAGCATCCAAACAGGAAGCAGAAACACTATGGTGCAAGAAAATTGACATTTTAACAATAATGGAGAAGTTCTAACCGCATGAGCAAAAGCTGAGATTTTCTGTTTTGTTGTGCTGTGTCTGTAAGATTCTAAACCAGCACCACTGACCCTTTAACCTCTCAGGCGGTATCAGTGACCCAGGATAAAGTCTGGCCAGGTGGGACTGATAAAAGGGGTAAAACCGCAAGACAACGAGGTTAAAAAAAAAAAAAAAAGACAAATTAAAACTGAACTGAGGCAAGTGGTTTCTGACAGGATTTTCACAGGCGCTGACATCACTGTGGGAAAGTTCCTTCATGTGTTTTCTTATCCATCTATGACCTCAGAGGTGTCAGGCGGTGTTTGTGCACACAGATGGAGTTTCACATCAAAATATGGCAGAGAAGCGCTCCGTCCTATTTTTCATGTGCACCATTATAAACACCTGCACATGCGTGGAACACCTGTGCATGGAGATAAACGGTAACATGCCATACAAGTCATATACTGTATATTTCATAACATGACATAAATGAAGCCCAGATATTGGCAGCACTGGAAGTGCAGGAAGGAAGTGGAGCACACCCCTGGATCTGAACAGGAAGCAGCCAGGAAAAGAGGACAGGACACACACACGCCCAGACTTCTTCAATTATGAGCAAAACTGATCACGATATACATTAATGAAGTGCCATAGGCGGATTTCAGCACAAAACCCCACACGATCAGCACTGGACAATGAAGCCATTTTGGAGTAGTGGTCAATAGTGGCACTACATGTCATTTCAGAGTGAATTGTGATTCGGAGTCTGAAACAAGTAGCTGCTAGAAAAAAATATGTAAGATGTGCCAAAGTCAGGTATGTATCAGGTGCCATACAGAGGCCTGCAATACAGTTAATGTTTTGCACATGCCCTCCCCCACCACAAGTATAATTCTGTTTTGTGGAATACACTGCATATTTCTGGGCAACAGAATGTGCAGGACACGTATTAACTCTGCTCACAGTCTATCTGAGCTGTAGCATTATTTCATTTTATCCTAAATTCTAAATAGATTAACTCAATTAAATATTTGAGAATCAATGAATAGTTGTCAAGAGTTTATTGATCTTGTTTTTTTGTACTGTATGCAAACGTTTTATTGTTGAAGTTGTTTAATGGAAGAACTTAAAGCCCGAGGACACATAGAACGCTCACAGCTGCCTCGAGAGGCTCACCAACAACCTTCAGGCATACAATACATGTTGCTAGAGAACACACACACACACACACACACACACACACACAGCTGAACATGCAGAGTCACAGAATGCCTGCATGGGCACAATGCAGAGTGGTGTTTCTCGTGGGCATGTTAATGGACATGTCACCAAAGCAGCTCCCTATATTCGTCCTGCTGTCCTGTGACTACAGGGTCAACACATAATTGCGTTACATCGGGACAGATCTTATCTGTGTCTTTAAAGCTCTGTGCATGTGTTTGTCCTGGAGCCCCTGCTGTCCTGCACGGTCAATAATGATATGCGCGTTTCATCAGACAAAAGCCAACCGGCAGCTAAACATGTGGCTCTAACTCTAAGTAGCAGAAAGTGTATTTAACACTTTCACATTCTCATTCTGTGAATTTTTAGCAACATTTTTTCTGGATGATGAAGCTCCATTAATGTGTAATGGAACAGAATCGAACACTTCATTGTGAATTAGACACTGGGTGAGACATTGAACCCCAAGTTGCTCCCAGTAGGTCAGGAAAGCACCTTGGATAACAGCTGCCATCACTGATGTGTGTGAGCAAATGGGAGAATGTGAAGCAACATGTAAAGTACTTCGGATAAAAGTCCTCAACAACATTTGTCTTGTTCAGGACTTCATCATTTGTCATTAAAGTAAGACAGCCCAAGCCTTCCACTTCCTAATTTCTGTGTTTCTAAACTTTTTTGAGAGCACGGAAGACAATAACAAGCAGCCGATAGCAAATAGTCTTTAAAATACACGGGCATGACAGAATATTTTCCTGTTCTTTGCTGCGTAGGGGCCTTGTCTAAAGCAGCTGCACAGGCGTTTTGCCAGAATAACCACTCCCACTCTATCCTATCTCGCTCTGCCTTTTCATTGTCAATTCTGCGTCTCCAAATGTGCATGTTTTTTCTCCTCTAATTCCCAGTATTATATCAACTCAGTCATCTCCTAAACTTCCCATCTGCCCATTCTTCTTCTTTCCTTCAGCCCATCTCTTTGTCCCTTCCTTTTCTCGTTTCAAGCATTTCTCCAGGGTGGCTCTACTCTTTGTTTCATTTCTGGTCCTTCCTTTCCCTTGCTCGATGTTTTTGTGGCTGTTCCCATGCAATATCAATATTCAATTTGTTTTCTTTACTCACTTCACTGAGCATGTGTGAATTTCCCTGTCTCATATATATGTCGAGGTAAACACAAAGCAAAACTAGTGGACATATGCAGTACAAGCTAGTCCAGAAAATCCCATATAGAAATAAACATGCACCAGGCATGACACTTACCCCAGGTTCACCTAAAACTGGAGGGACTGGGGTGCTGGTGAGGGGTCACATGACACTCAACATGTTGCACTCTAGGTCAGTCGCCCTGGGAATACAGCATCTAATGTCTGCTGGCATCTATTGCAATCATTTTTTTAAGCAATAACACTATGGAGTTTTGTCTACAACTTTAATATAGAATACAATATAATTCATAACCCAAATAGATATTGTTTATTCTTACCCAACAGATAGTGTATGTAACTAAAGCCATCTTCTAACTTGTAATAGTTTGACTCTAGAAACACCTATGTTTAGAGCGAGCACATTTATGCCTTGCATGGAAATCGAGAGGCACTTATACTTCATACTTAGGAGGATGAGCTGTTTTCAGCATTCCTCAACATCTTCACACTGTCCAAGGTTTTATGTGTTACACTGAAAGCGAACCATTCATTAGAGAGACCGTTCCAAATCTAGACCAATTGTTTTACAATTATGAAGGTCAGCTTCCAAATTCCAGCTATTCCAGGGATAGCCGATCATTTCTAAAATTGCAGTCTCTGTGTCAAAATTCTGCAAAATGTCAGAAACAACCACAAGACATATTTTGCTCAAGCCAATCTCCCCAAAAGGAATGCATCAAATCCACATGCTTTAAGTTCATGATACCATGAAAAATAAAAATGTTAAATGTATTTCACTGTATTTCGTCTGAGCGTCACAACATGTACAAGATTTAAATTACAACACACGGGACTGGCAGTATAAGAGTAGTATAAAAGTTCAAGACATTAAGATTACTGTGACATAAGGTAGGAAAAGCATAACTGAAATTAGGCTTAAATGACACATTTACTGTTTTAAAGTGAATAATCAACAAATTATTTCACCTCTACACTTCATGGATATCATAACATAAAGAAGCACTGTAAAAGCTTCCACTAGAGAGTATGAAGACAGAGTTGAAAAATCTGCTCATTTCTGCTCACAAAATTTTATGGGTTTTGGCAAAATATGTGCTTATTTCTACTCATTATACACTGGAGCACCAGAGTTCACCAACATTTGCTAATGGCAAGAAGCTATGCTGACTCATCCTCTCACATTACCTGCAGCATGATTGAATGTTTTGGCATGCGCTGTTGATTTAACAGTGGTGTGTCATGATTCAGCTTAGTGGCTTTGTGTAACTGCTTTCAAGCTTAAATCACAATGCAAAATTACCTAACATTTCCTTTAACCGAGTCAGAACCTGCACACAGAAACTAGAGGTGATTGCAGTGAGTTTTAGGCAGTCCTCTGAATTTTTATTAGGTCCTCAGCTTCTGTCACTTTTCAAGATGTTCAGTGATGAGCAATGCCACAACTCCGACCTGACAACTCAGTTGGTGGTGGCAGAGGTCAGGTTTGGCCTTTATGCTCTAACATAACCCCCAGCAAGTGTGTCTTTATGTGTTTATACATTTATGTTTTTGCATGTGGCTTTCTATCCATACTTTCTGTATGTGTCCGTGCGAAGGTGCACATCCAGCCATTCAGAGTGACAAAGGAAGAACTAGTTGGCCCTCGCCCATCTCCCCATGGCCCCAGCTTCCTGCTTCACCCCTGGCTGACATGAGGATTAGCTAGCAGCCACCCCACTCAGCCTGCTCTCTCGCCTCCGAGTGTCGCTCCCTCTGCCACCTCAGCATTTGGGCTGTTTGGACAGGAAAGCCCTCTGCCAGCTGCCTACAACAACAAGCCGACCTCAGTCAATGTCAGTGTGTGTGGCTCAGAAGGTGTACAGGTTTCTATACAAGAAAGGAGAAGAAATAAAAGACTATCTATGGGGGAGAGAATACTGTGGGTGTGAAAAAGATGAAGTAAGAGTGAAAGTAAATACAGTGAGAGCATAACACTGATGTGTGAAATTAGATATTTAAATATCCAAGATCGGTTAGAAACTGAGACGTACAGTAGATCAAAGAAGAACACAGTTAATGTCTCAATAACCAGGGAGAGTGTAGTCACAGTTACAGTTGGTTTTCGTTGGTTAAATTCACAGCAGAAAAGCATGATTTGTTGGACCGTTGTATGTGCTTTGCTTAAACCCAGCGGCCCTATTACAAGTAAACAGGGAGTTTTTTTGGCAGTAAGTAAGTAAAGCAATAGCAGTACCAATGCCTGTAAATTTATGAGTTTTCCATAGTGATTTTAGAGTGAATAGTAGGTTACAACATGTGATGCAGTTTGAACAAGTTTGACTTTGAGAGACACTTTTCATTTAAGTTGTCAAAATGGGCGATGCCACATTTTCACTGACTTCAAAAATCGCTCTTGTTGCTTTTACCTGCACTGGCAAAGCAAACACTTACATAAACAATGTTTAGTGACAGTTTGATTGTTGGAAAATCGTTATTTTTGGGCCTGAGAATACAATTTCCATTTAGCTAAATATCTAGCCTGTAAATGTAGGCTACAGTAGATATCACACACAGCTGCTGAAACCTTGGAGAAACTTCCCCCTGTAGGCTCTGACGACCTCTTACCCACTCTTTCTACTTCCTGAGTGTGGTAGAACACTGAGCCTTACTTCCTGTGAAAGACTCACAAACGTTTTAGCAATATTTTATTAAAAAAACACTGCATTTATTGTAACTTCCCTCTCATACAACTACAGCTTTTTTATTCCTCTGTCTAATTGTCCAACCACTTGTTCCCGGCTCTGTGTTCTCCCCATTTCTAACCCTCTGTGCACACTGTTAAGTAGTCACACTGGAAAGAAAAGCAGTGTTGAGATTTAGGAACAAACTGGTTTGTGCAAATATGTCCAAACTCAGCACCCCACTTCATAAACCACCCTTCATACAGAGCAAACCCCTCTGTTATTACAAGTGGCTTTGTGCAGCGAGGCCACAGCCACATACCCCACAATGACAAATTAACTAGTTTGAACCAGTGAGGACTGTGGGTTCCAGCCAACAGACACTACAGACTCCCACTGCAGTGCACACAAATCTGCTCACATAAAAACGTGCAAAACCAAACAAGGATATGTCTAACATGCATCCAATGCTCTATTCTCATATACATCACTCCTATTGCTGTGATTTAAAGAGAAAGGTCAGTTGAATTTTCTCAAAACTAATGCTTTCCAAGTTTGCTCATACAAGTGCACAGTTCTCTTTCTGTAAGCATACAAAATTGTCACGTATGTATAAATGTGAGTTACATGTGCATGTGTAAACTTTCCACTGTAATTAAACTGACTGGAAAAACAGAGACAGGAAGGACATCTAGGACACACAGTACGTTCACAGGAACGTTCAAATATTATTGTATATGTTCCGAATTCGATGTACACATCTGCAGGTACTGGGGACATTAACCTAGTTTTATTAAGTTACAAATAACCAAAGTCCTGCCAACAGTGAAATCATTCACTGATAAGGACTTCTAAGAATTTGTTTATAACTGAATTTGTTGCCATGTGTCAAGAAAGGAAAATAAGAAACATGAATGATTATCATATCTTGTCAAAACATGTCTGTACATGTAATGCTCAGCAAAACAGCTTTTAACAGGGAGTGATGAGCAGATTACATTAATTACATTAATTTGTGTCATGTGAAGCCTATTGAGCAACATCTCAGACCTGATTTCAATAAAAAAATTGGGTAAAACAAAAAAACAATCACCAAAACAGAACAACATTACATATATAATTGATTTATCATATCATATCAACCAGCCAATCACCAAACCCTCTCTCTCTAAACAACAGTTTCACTATCAAAACTTTTGAAAGCTAACCAGGTACAGCAGGTCTGTCAAGCTTTTAATTTTTTTGATGTGCTGAAGTAATGCATGTGGGACAACAGTAAGTATTTGAGAATGGAATGGAATGAGATTTGGAACAACCAAAACCATAAAAGTAGGAGTGTCAGAAACTGATGTGTGGTCAGATGACAGTATGGTCATCATCCACGATGTCAGTGCTAAACCTCAAATCTTTCTCTCATTTTAGAGTAAGACATATCATTTTCGTATTTTTAATCATGCGCATGATAGTGGAGTGGTTAGGGCTAGTGTCCCACCTGCCGATTGCAGCCTTTCTGTGTGTTCTCCCTGTGACCGAGTAGGTTTCCTCCAGGTATTCTGGTTTCCTCCCACAGTTTAAAGAAATTCCCGTTGGATTCACTAATGATTTTAAATGCCCCTAAGGTGTGAATGTGAGCAGGAATGGTGTCTGATTATGTCTTTCTGTGTTGGCCCTGAGATAGACTGGCAACCTGTCCAGGGTATACTCCGAGTTTTGCCCAGTGACAGCTGGGACAGGCTCTAACCCCTCATTAAAGCCTATCGATCCAGATCGGTGGATTTCAAAGCAGGAATTTCCCTGTAATGTCATGTGTTCTGGAGGACTATCTTGTTGAGCGAGCTGACAGTGGATCTCACGGTTTAAACAAACATGCCTTAACGTCATCAACGCAAACGTGGCGAACTGTATTAGCAACACCCTCTATCTAACTAACGTTATATCCGCTAAAGTTACGTTTTTTTTGTTTGGTTTTTTTTTACACAGAAATGCAAAAATACGGTAAACAACATAATGATCTATCGGAAATCTATTGAAATCTATCTACTATCACAGCCTTCTCTTTTATACAGTAGATTTAAACCAAGGTTTGGTAAGCGGTCCTCAAAATTGGAGACATCAATACAGTGGAAGGCCTTTAATAAAATCAGTCCTTGTGTATTGTTTTCTGAAGCCTTATCTAATCTAGGTTGATATCAGAATCTAAGAAATATGCATCATCCTAGGATCTGTACACAATGACTGACCTTTAGCTCCAGAACACTTACAGAAGTTTTTGTACACCTAAACTAAGACACAAACAACACCTCATTGGCATCTGTGATAAGAAAACAGCTTCTTGAGCAAGTACTGTAACTGGTAGTTTTAACTTCAGACAAGTGATCCCGCACATTTCCTGCTGGCTCAGTGCCACACAGTATTTCATATTGACAAATGGTATGTGTGCTGTACCCGTGAGGCAGTGCTCATGTATATCAAATATGAAAAACGTGGGTGACTGAGTTTCTGTTGATGATGAACCCGTGCCTCTGTAGCATGCAAAGGCAGGCCTGACCGCAGAAACACATTGATTTGATTACCAGAGATAAAGATGTCAATTTTCGTCTATTGCACCAAAGTTAACATGCAGTTGGTCAATTTTCTTGGAAGAGTTGCTGGCTCATAAATGTTGCTCACTAAATTAGCTTGGCCTGGTTGTGGTTTTAAGGAGGCTCAGCACACAAACACACGGAAAAGCAAACAAACATTCTTAATTTCCTAGAAGTTTTTGAGCAAGTTCCAGTGGATGTTTTCCAGTGTACATGAAACAACCCCTCGTCCCAAATCTATTCCCTCCTGTTTCTGTACAATCAACCCCCCCCCCAACTGCAATCATTCCCCACCCCTGATATCCCTTTCCTACCAGCCCCAACCCCCACCCCAACTTCAGTCCAGAATAAACAGATTCTAGAGGTGTGTCTCCTCTCGGCCAATAGCAGCCCTCTCATATAGCGCTTCCAGGCCAATCAGAGCAGGCGGTGGGAGCAGCCGTCTCTCCTTCTGTTAACGGCAGTTGTTGTTTTTCTGCTCTGTGTTTTCTGCGAGTCATGAGAGTGATGGATGGAGGGAATAAAGAAGAGGTCAGGTCAGGCATTAATAGGCTCTGGGTGCAGTTAGGTGGGGCTAATCTCAAATTCACGAGCATGTGTCCGTGTGTTTATGAGAATGGTGCCTGCACAACCTGCACAAACACACACTTTGTTTGACCCTAGAATATACAAAGTCTTTACGTAAAGTATATCTCTATCTGGCGTCTCCCTCCCTCTGCACACACAGACGAGACTTTGTTTCTTGCACATACACATAATTTACATCCGCTCTCATGTACACACACACAAACCACTGGGCCCACAGCTAACTGGTTATATCAGGTCAGGAGGGTGTGGAAAGCTGGAAATAGAGGAGAGACTGTATGGCCAGTACAAATAGGACACCTGTCAAACCAGCCAACAACACAACACAAACACAGACATTTCTGCACTTCCCATATCAACATCAGCACAAAGTAGACGTGCAAAATAAGCTGATTAAGTAAAAAGTTGTAATCTCATTTCTAAGAATATGCTTAGTACGTGTAGTTTTACAATCTTGAAAGTTCTTGAGTTTTCAAATGGCACAGGAGATAAAAATATTACAGGCTTTGGGCAGAAAGTCTAAAATTATCTGTACAAAGAAAACATTCATGACTTGTTTTTCTCACTCTTTCCCCTTCCCTACTATAGCCAAATTTATGCAACGGGGTTTTATTGCACAATGAAGAAACCAGAGTTGTTTGCAACTGCTAATCTGTAACGTCTCAAAAGAAAAATCTTGAGCAAACATGGCCAATATCAAGATGAGCCTAAGCATTTCTTTGATATCAGCAGAAGATTACACTCAAAATCATCAGAAAATAAATAGGCTGTGGTAGGAGGTCTGAGACTTCAGAAACACTAGGTATAAATGTTTAAGCAACTGTGTATAAGTTGGCTTTAGAGAAGTTATTTTCGTCGCAGCCCAGCACATAAAAATTGTAGGCAAGTATAAGCACACATGTGACATAGCACATGACCACAAGACACCAACTGGCTTAGTACATCTACCAAAGCACACAAGATATAATGGGCAAACAAACAGGAATGGATTTTGCGGCAAGGCTATGCAAAGGAAAATAAGCAATCATGCAGAACTGACAAAGAAAATGACAGATGGGCAATAAAGTCACAGAGGGAGGAATGCTGTTTTTGTGTTAATTATGACGGGATTGAGGGGAAAAAAAAAAAATTGGGTTATCTATGCGGCAACCTATCTGCCTACTCAGCTTAATTTTCCTGTTCACGAAGGCCAGTTAACACAGAGTGCAACATCAGAGAAGAGGTGCAGTGTTTCTCCTCAATAAATGTTAGTCAAACAGATTTTAAGATTAAAAAAAATGCTGCTGCTGCCGTTGGTGCTTTAGACTAACATAAGAATGCTTTGACTTGTAAGTCGATTTTTTGCTCACTGGCTGGACATCATCACTGCAATAAAGTGTCAGATAAGCTACGAAAGACCTCTCCCGTCATTGCATCACACGCTGTGTACAGCTTGTTAAAAGGCTCCATACAGAGTTCCTTCCTTTTCTTCCTTCCAACGCCAAGTGAGAAGCGAGCCACTGGCCCACTGGCACCCTTTTGAAAGAAGCCCCCGAACGGCTGATTGACATCCTGAGGGAAGCACATTTGGGTCATGAGGGTAGGTGTTCCTACAGCAGACATGGACTCCTTCGTTCTACTTGAGATTAGGGTTCAGTGTTCGGAAAAGCTGATATTAGCTCGGGGCTTACTGATATTTACCTGGAATTTTTCACCAGTGAGAGGGAGAAAGAAGGAGCTGAGTGACTCAAGAGTTTGTGTATATTTTGTGTTGGCTGGTTGCCAATTTTTACATGCCTGGTTTCCTTAGGGCCTCAGAGTGTTTACTGCAACATGACTAGATGCCTAGAAACCTACAGAGAAACAGACAAGGAGTGGCAAAATGCCAGCAGAGACAATTCGAGAGCCAGATGGAGAAGTTGTTTTTGTCTCTCTAACCATCGCTCTCCCTATGGCCCAAATACTTCTGTTCTCTCAAGAGTTTAGCTAAGTTTGGCCCCTTCTATTCTTGTACTTTTAGGGTCATCTAATGTCAAAGAAAATCTTTACAAATGGTCAGTATTGATTTTCTCGTTTTAACATTTTCCACTACCAGTCTGAGGTGTCATCGTCATTTAGCTTCTTGCTTCCCGATCGACTTGCCCCCTCCAATCCTTTCCCCTATTTATTGTTAGTTTGTCATCATACCATTCATTTACATACCTTCATTCCACCCCGATTCTCTCTTTCCTGTTCATTATACAATGGATTGCTTTGTTTCCAAATATTTCAGCTTGTTTAGATCTCTGTCTAATGTGCCAGATGGCATCCATGATCATACTGTATTTGGTATTTTCAACAAGGAACTAGTTCTTAGCTTTAATCACCATCAGCATAGTCACACCATAAGCCTACATGCCCTGATTGAAATGCTCTGCTAAATGCTTTGTTCACTCTGATATCTGATGCAGTAAAAGCAGTTAAACCACATAAAAGCTCCTCGTTTCTTTACACGTGTACACTTTTGTTGACTGGCCTTCCAAACAGTTATCTAAAGGTAAACATTAATCCCCGAAACATTCATAGAGGACATTTAGACTATTTTTCACCTATGATTCCGTACGTTATTTGTCAGTCATCCTTTAATAGGTATACGGTGTGCAGAATTACAGTAGAGTGCTGTTTTGCTGTTGAAGATCACTCTCAGTGATTCTTGGGAAACTGAACCATGGCGATAATTCAGCTATGTCTCTTAATAATTCTGTCAAAACCAGGCAAATCTGTAACTGCAACCCTCGCTCCATTTTAGCTGTCCATCCGGGCTGAAATGGCATTTTTCATCTTTCTTTATTAAAAGTGGAATTTTAAAAACTGGTCTCTGAATGTGAAACTGCCAACCAGATGTTGAAGTGCAGTGTAGAAAACAGAGCTTTGGTAGACTACGCAACCAAACAGGCTGTGGCAGTAGCGTGGCATTTTACTCTTAAATGAAGTTGGACTTCTTTCAATAAAAGTATGAAAAAGTATTTTTTCTGGGTACTGGTCATTGCTTGTTCTGAGATCAGGCCACAGCAACTCCAAACAACATTTTATGATCTGTGTTTTAGGTAGGGATGTCCGATTACACGAAGGTATAAAAATTCTCATGGTAATTTTATAAATGCTAAACATATTTTTTTAATATCTTGAGAAACAGGAGTATGACTGTAACTAGTTCTTAATACTTTAGCACAGCATTACCATTTCTGCCCGTTATTAAAACTTCTTCCTTCTCATCTTGGTTCAACTGAAGGAAACTGTGTGTCTTCTATACACTGAAGTTTGTAATACTGTCAGAGCGACTCAAGCCAACATCTGGAGTAATTTAATAATCAGTGGACAACCTTGGTTACTGGCACAAACAAGGCTTATGAGTCAGTCACAGGGGATCAGCTTACAGAGCCCCAGCCTGTCAAGTCTACAAGTTACAAGATGTGTTCAATGACCATCCTCCAGAATATCATTCCCCTGATTCCTGCAAAACAAGTCAGTAAAGTAAGAAAGAATTCTTACTTGAAATACAGGGACAGATGCTAGAAAAGTGTGGTGTTGTTAGGTAATGTGTTATCAGAGCATTTTAGGGGTGGTTAGTGTGAACAGAATGTGTTGAGTGCCTGTGCATGTGTTGGGGGGGTCAGAACTCAGGGGTCCACAGTAATAAATCCACAATGTATGATGACTGAAAACATGATGTAACGATATCTCCACCAATAACTGCGTTGGAACATTTAGTACAAGTGTGTGAGTATTAGGAGGATAAACAACTCTGTGCACTGTGCATTGCACCTATTGAGCAGAAGTTTCCGTTCTTTATTCAGACATGTACTTTAAAACCGTTAAACAAAAAAAAAAAAAAAAAAGGGGAACATCAGTATTTCCTTTCTGACACGTGAGTCTTCTTTAAGACACAAGAAAAAAGCATCTGAAATGACCAAATCAACATACACACACCAACCACACTGGGCTCCTATTAAACACACACCTCAGAGTTTCACTTACCACAGGCACAAACAAGCAGATATAGACAAGTGTGACAAATATACACAGGGAGGCGGTGCAGAGTGTGAAAAACATGCCAACGCTGCATTCGCCCCCCCAATTAAAGATTATCATCTTTAACACGCAGGCATATTTTTAGGTAATTTGTGAAACTATCTTATTCGCATTTTTGACAGACCACCACTTTGTCCACAGTCACTTCCAGACTCTTTGCCCATCTCTGCTGTACAGATGTTACTGTCATTCTGATATATTTTTACTTATCTTAGATTTTAGCTATCGTTACATTTTTACAGAAACAGTGTGCTTGCCTGGCACATTAGCATAACACAGTAATATACTTTTTACTTTTTATAAACTTTTATGATCTTTAGCGTATGTTATTAAATTGTGTGTATTTGTGTTTGGCCAACGGTTTGTTTCAAACTTAAAAAGTCTGTTTCCTAAACTCAGTCAACCTGAACAGGCATTCGATTTATAAAGACCCTGGAATAATCAAAGAGTCAAGATGGGCAATTGCACAATAGAATGACATCATGTTTCTACAGTGTGTGCATTTAGGAGTCATGAAGAGCTGAAGAAGCAGTAATTTGTCACAGTACTCATTTTATGACTACACTCTATGTGTGTTTTGGTGTGTGTGTGTGTGTGTGTGTGTGTGTGTGCGTGTGCGTGTGCGTGTGTGTGTGTGTGTGTGAGAAAGAGAGAGGCAGAACACCAAACAACCTCCCATATGAAGATGCATCTCCAGATTTAGGGCAGACACAATGTAAGGAAGTGTGTTTTCCTTTGCACTTTCACCCTCTGTTTCTCTACCACACACACTCACACTCTGGCCTAGCTTTGGAGCAAAAACGCTGAGGCCAGAGGTGAACGACTGTGGGAATGAAGAGGTCCCACAGCTTAAACCTGTCACCATCCTGACAAACTGGCCTGTAACATATAAACAAGCACACATACGTCAGCCTGGGACAATATGCCCACAAGAGAGAGCACAAAACCCACCACCACTCCGCACAGAGCCAAGCCACAGCCAACAAGGCATTGGGCAAAGCTTGGCATTAACACCATTCGGTGAGCACCAACATACAATGGGAAATAATCCATCAGGTGCTGACACAGCTAAGTGTGGATTTCTGTGAGATGGTTGAGGTGAACAAGACTTGAAAACAATATGTGTGTTTTTCTATGTTCAAAGTTTTTTCTTAAAGAATAAAAAGACAAAGACCATTGAACACAATTCTTTACACTCATAAAGAAGCAAATACAATCAAAAAACGGTGCCAGGCATGGAACAGAATTCTTTCACAAACCAAATTGCAGGGCATAGTACTTTTTTAGATTTGACTTTATTTTTCTGTCAAAAGCAGGCATAGCAAGTTCAAAAACAGTAGCTTTCACCCAGAAACATATTTAGGTTTTATCATAGTGGTTACACAATATTTCCTGAGCAGGACCTAATGGCCCTTATATTTTGTTTGTGCCCGGTGTTGAGCCTATGTGGTTTGTGCCCTAATAGGGGTGACCTCAAACTGAGGCCTGGACCACAGCCACTGGGCTATTCATGCTTTGTGACCTGATCTGCAGATGCCTCTAAATCCTGCATGCTCACTGCTATAAATCAAGACTTGAAAACACACACACACACACACACGCACGATGGTCTTTCTATACTTATGAGGACACTCATCGACATAATGCAATGACCTTTGACCCCTACACTAACCATCACAACTGAATGCCAACCCTAAACCTGAACTTAATTCTAACCCTGACCCTAAAACCCAGACTTGACCCTCAAAAAGCACTTTGGAGGACATTTTGGCTTGTCCACACAACTCCAAACACCAAAATGTCCTCACAATAACTGTACTGAAACACAATTTGTTCACACAGGGCAATAAAGACATGTACATACACGCACTTACAATCAAAGTCAGGCAGATCAGCACATATATAGAAAGACATAAACACATAAACTCTCTCTTCTCTCTCTCTGTCGTTAACTCACTCACACATACACACACACAGACACTGGATGAACGCCCAGTGACCAGGGCAAACAGAAAAAAATTAAAATCATGCGCAACATATCATGCATTCAGCCCAGTGCATGGAAAATTCCCATCCAGCAAGCTGAGGCGAGAGCAAAAGCGAGCAAAGGACTAGTACAGAGCGCCCTCATGGGTCCATCCATCTGAACTGCAGATCAATATTCTGCATGAACAATGAATCCACTCAGTAGCAGGTTCTGTTTAATCACAAAAAAGGTGGAGCATTAAAAAGTAAGAGGGTTGCAGATAAAAAGGCACACATTGATTTTTTCAAACACTACATTCTTTGGATAATAACCTACATCCTTTATTTATGTATTCAATCAAATTAACCCTAACACATGGCATGCACATCGAATAAACACCAGCAGCTGAGTGTAGGAGACAAGTGTGTTTGAGGATCCTTATTGGATACTCCTTAAGGAAGTTAAATGCTGCAATAATATATCAGAGGTTCTTCAAGACTATACATCAACGGTACTTAAAACTGTTTGGTTTCCTTCATAATGAACTACGTGTTTTTTTACTTCTTCATCAGTTTTTTTTTTTTCAACTCTGACAACCTCCAATAAGGCAAGGAGGGTTATATGTAGCCTGAAAGACAAAATTCAACGACAAAAAGAAGAAAATAAATAAACTCTAAACTCTTAATGATAAAGTTCAGTGTGTAGAGTGTAAAAGGTGGAAACATATATGGTGTTATGTGTTCCTTAGTAAATACGTAGACATCTTGAAAAAGAAAAGTCAGTTAACCTTCCAACGTCCAGACACACAGCTAGTCAAACACTGCTGGATTATCAGTTTCAGAAAAATTACAGAAATGACAGAAACATGCTGGAGGAGGAAGCTTCAGACATTATTCAACAACATTTAAGCTTAATTCTGTGACTGTATGACTTTTGGGATTTTAGGAGCTGGGCAGAAAAAGGGTGAGCGTCAGTAAGTTTTGCCAAATAAAACAAACAAAAAAATAATAATTTAGAGTCTCTCACCAATAGAAACGATACCTCACACGTGGTAGTGTCATGCCAGGTGCATAGAACTATTGACTTTAATAACAAGCATTGTCCACAGTAGGAAATGCACAGATGTAACCAATAACTTTAACAATGCCTCTCTTTCTAGACAGTGTTGACAGTGAGCCAGCAATTAGGATTTGATCCTGAAGCTCAAGCAGCTCCATACCATTCAGCTATCATTAATTTGATTATTTACACCTGAGCTTTTCTCACTCTAACATGTCAAACATTTGCAGTAATAAACATCCCAAGTTTACGGGCCCATCTGACCTTTATAATAGTAGACATGTCATGCCAGGAAAAACACAGGTGTAATTAATAACAGCTACCATGGCTTAGTTCTATTAGCGGTAGGCCAACACAATGCCAGGCTGTGGAGCACGCAAATTAAACTCATACAGAATCATTTGATAATTACAGGTGTGCTTTCCCTGCTTTGACAAGTTTTAATGTCTCCTATGAGAAAATGTTGAATTTAAACTGGTGGATTAATCTGTCTAAAACAGGTGTTAAATTGCTAAACCAACAAGATTTCTTGGACATTTAGGCACTATGCCAGAACGTTTTATGAGCACCACAGTTACACAAGCTCCAGTTTTTACTAACAACATTAAACTAACAGAGGAGAGAGCAGGGACACTTGCTACTTAATACTTAATTATTACTGACATTTAATTCCATATGCAAGTTATGAATATCACATTATTGCCTGTTTATTCAACAGTGCCATGTGATCACCATGACTATGTTTAAGTTTGCTGATAGGAACACACACTTTCACACACTTGGGCCTACAGCTCACTTAACCCTTTTCTGTGTCACTTGTTATTCCTACCAAAACTGTGCTTCTGTTATTTTGTTACTACCTCTCCTCTCTCCACATTCTCCTCTAATTCCCTCCATAGTCTTGGGGAGTGAGTGTGTGTGTGTGTGTGTGTCAAGAAGACAAAATGAGCCCTGCAATGTATGCCTGACCAGACTGGAGAGAACTGAAGACTGAATGGACTGCAAAGATTTAGATTCCAGTGACACAGTTCTTTAAAATATGTGACATAATCAACTCGTTTTGGACTTTAATCTGGTTTGCGGTGATTTAAAGCTCCTCTTTGTTCAGTTTATTTCTAGATAGAACAGATATATTCACAGTTAGGACCAGGGGGTTTTAGGATGAAGCTGTGGGGTGCTAGTACTTTTCCACTGAAAGTTGCTGACTGAATACAGAGAAGGCTGGTGTTTGTTCTCCCTCCTTCATAGTTTTCACCCCATCTCCTTTGTACTCTCAATGTCAAAATGCTCCATTCTTTCACTGCTGCTTTCCTTCATCTCGCGGTCGAACTTCAGGGTACAGCTACCATATTTCACGACTTTGTCTTGTGCACCTTTTTTCATTTTGCCATCTCTCTCCCTCGATTTCACCCCTCAATTCCTGAATACCATGGCCAGAAATAATCTCAGACAAGCCAGCAGCACCACCCCCAAATAGGGGTGCCAACCAACCCTCCCCACTATTGCACGTCATGTCAATGGTACCATGACGACTGGCTATGCTGCACAAAAGCCGATGCCCAACACTAAGTCAATGCTCCGTCTCTGTGAACATAATTCAGTCTTTACAACTTTTAGTAGAACATCCTTTACAATAAAGACTGATGATGCTTATAGAGAATAAATTTAAATAAAAAGAAATTTCTTTATATTCAGATGTGCTTTTTTAACATTATTTAGTCAGGCTTGCAACAGGACTGACAGTGACCTAGTTGCACACTTCCCACACACCCCCTCCTCTCTAGTCTACCTAAGTTTGCAGCCAGCAGAATGTTGCACAGGCTCAGGGGTGGGAGTTTGTCGGGGCTGTAGGATCAAAGTGGAAGCTTAAGCATTAGGGTCCTTTGCTAGCATGGTAGAAATCAGTTTTAACAGTTGGATTATCATTAAGAAACTGTCTCTGTCAGAAGAATTATGTCCCGAATGCCGGCTTTGAACTTGGTCTGGTCTTTATTTGTTACCACAACTTGAAAAGGGAAAAGAAAAAGAGATAGAAGAACAGCTACATATGTTGCATTTTTCATTTCTTGTATTCACACCAACAAGAGCAAAAATATATTCCCAGATAAGTGAGGCAGTGCAAAAAAACCCAGAATGGCCACAATCTGATAATAACATAAAGCCTCTTGTCACTTTGTAAGACTGAACATCTCTGTACCAGCCCCTATATCCGCATCTCATCATTCGTTCCAGCTGGCTGACAGCTGTAAATCCAAACAGCTTTATTTCAATCGTGTCCTCCATATCTACAGAGCATTTCCCTGTACAGTTACTGTGCTAAAGGTCACTGCCTGCTGCTTTCTCTCCCCCCTCACCATGCAATGTGTCTGACCTGTTTCAGAGATTGCCCATAATCCAGCAGATCCAGACCACAAGGCTTTCCCTCTATGAGTTCTCAATCTATATTCAAGTGAGCAGAAGTAACCCAAAGAGGACTAAAGATATGAAAACACACACACAAATGTATAAGTAATATGAAAAGGACAAGGAGAGAACTTCTTGTCACTGGGACAGTGAAAAAAAACTCTGAACTTCTCTGAATTAATGTCACCATTTACAAATTAACTTTGAATTTGCTTTCTTGGAAAAGCTTTATTGCATCTGTCCACACTCTTGTCAGTCAAGGTTGAAAAGTTTGTTTAAGTGGACTCACCTGAGCATACTGCCACTGAGACAGGTCTATTCAAACAATAAGCCTTCCAAGAACAGACATAATATCTGATCAATCACAAATTATGCAACACAACATCAAGGCATTATATCATTGCTAAAGAATCAACACAACACAAAATAAAAGAAAAAAAAACAGGTCAAACATTTACAGTCCATTCAGATGCGAATAGGTGCTGGAGCTGCACATAAGTCAAAACCCCATTTCATTACTGTAATTGTCCAACCACACTGAAATCTTGACAGACAGATTTAAAATGGTACAAGAAAGGCCTTATAGACCTCCCATGAATACATCAAATATGAAAAGTAAGAAGATCAATATCTAACATTATCTATGGAGTGGAGATTTGCTCAAGCTTCCAAATGTAGAGAGAGAAAAGTGTCTGAGGTTATTCTAGGAGGAGGCCAGATCCAGGAACCCAACTTCTCTTAACTAATCACACATAAGTGTTTATTACAGTGGCTTCTAAGTCATGTATGTAATTAGCAAAATAAGTATGTGTAAAAATGCACAAAATTCCACAGCCATTGACTTCCACTAACAAAAGCTGCTCTACTGTAAGCCTGTTTCTTCCCTCACAAAATTATGAGTTTGATGATTTGAGTCACATTTCTTTCAGTAGTTAAAGCTGCAAGATCTCAGTCAAAAACATTCTTTCTGCTGAAGAGTGAGATTGATTATTGATTATTTTCTTACAATGCAGCTCAATTTCTTAAATGAAGATGAGTCTTGCTCAATTTGTTCAAAAGTAGAAACAATATATAAACATATTATATATTGGGAATGGCTGAAAAGCACAATGTTGGAATATGCAAAACAGCATAAGGTACTGTAAAACAATCTTGTGGGATTTGGATTGGACTGCAATAATCTCACATGTATTTAAAACTGGAGTGGGGCAAAAGGACATTTGGTGTTAATGGGGGATTCTTTACATCATGTCATCCGCGTAGGCGAGGCAAAGTCCCTGGAATCCCAAGCTTCACAAGCCTCCATCACAAGACAAGGTTGATTTGAGAGCAGCTTTTAATTCAAGTTGGGGTAGAGGCCTAACACAATGGTTTGATTACACAACACAAAGAAACCCCTCTCTGTGTCCATCCTGCCGCCCAAGACTGAACTCCTTTCATTCAGCAAGGGAACACGGTGACCAGAGGGAGAGAGAGACAGCCGATGCAATCTGCCCACCCATTTCATAGACTCAGAACAAACACTTGCTGTTGTCTCTCCTGATTTGTGGGCATGTGTGTGTTTGTTTGTGGTACATTTATCTATCGTTATCCTTGATTCCCATAAGCATTAGAACAATAAACCTCAGTGAGGTCAACTGACTTCAGAAGCCCCAGGGTGACCTGCTGGCACTCTTTGCTTATGTTGATCGTACTTGCAGGACTGCACAGGCAAACAGTTTTGACCCTCATATGTTCACCCCAGCAGACCCTTACACAAAGACAGCTTATGGGAACCTGACCCCTCCCCACATACACAGAATATATTTTCAGCTGCGACCCTGTAACCCTTCACCTCTGCGACTTATTCACTAGGGCAACATAACACCAAAAACATTTGCGACCGTTCCTCTAACTGTAACAACTCATCCTGATTATTCGCGGTGTGCATGAAGCAGGCAAACACCGAACAAAGGAATCGCTACATCTCGTATATCACATGGGTTTCTCAACTGTTACTGGACTGGATACAAAAAAAAGGAAAAAGTGTCACAGGAGAAAAAAGGAAAAAAGATGTGCTTATTCATAAAACGAATGTGACACAAAAACCAAACACTATTTGCATTTAGGGAAATACAGGGATTGCAAGATCAATGTTAGTCTTATCTTATCTTGTCAGTATATATATTAAATAAAATCAATACAAGAATTCCACATTTCATTACCAATATCATTAGTTAAGTTAGCCCAGTCACAAACAGCTAGCTTGGATCTGTACAAAAAACGGGTGTGTGTAAGGTGTCACGGAAAGTCCTGATATTCCAAGGTTTCCAATTTTTCCGAGCCACAAGGGTATTAAAAAGATATATTATTCCCACCAAGCAGGAGGCCTTCATCCTCCACTGGGGGATATTACCACGGGGAAAAGACTGTCTGTATATTTAAAGATTTGTCTTTAAACTGTGGATCTACTGGAGAGAGGTCTGTCTGAGCCTAAACCCCCTCCCTTCCCTTAGCTCCTCAGATCCCTGACAATCGGAGAAGGTGTGTGTGTATTGCTTGGGGGATGGGGGGGGTCTTCAATTCAGCTCAGGACCACAAAAAAAAAAAGGAGCTTCCACACTGGCCCCATAAATGCACCTTTTGCAAAGCCATGTGCAAATGCAGCTTAGCATAATTCAAAAATAACAGATGATGTGTAGTGAAGAGCATGGCTAAACCCACAAATCAGCTTTCTCCCTCTCTCATCTCTCAGTGCTCCTCTCATCTTCCAAAAACACACCCACACAAAAGGAATTATGACCACTGCCAAAGTGTCTGCTTCCTCAGAGTTACAACATGTCAGGCTATCAAAAGTTGTCGGGGTTTGTTTTTGTTTGTTGTTACAGAGCATCTTAAGATGAAGAGGCCACAGTGAATGCCACAGGACAGCTGGGATAAATTAATAGGTAAACAAAGGCAGATGTAAATGGAAAGACTAATAAATGCATATACTTTAACATTAACCATCAAAAATGCCAACCATAAAAATAAACGTATATAAAGAATGAACATGAGGAAAAATCTAATTTAGGTACAAGTTTGTTAGTTGATTTTCTGTGCCTTGCGCATGCATGAATTTGTTTGATGGATTGTTTCTGTAAACCAGTAGTTCTTACAGTGCTGAGTGTTAATCGTGCTATTGTATAAAAAAAAAGTCCTATTAAGGTTCTAACTCAAACACAGTGTTTGTGTTGCTTATGAAGAGGTGAAGAGAGAAGCAGATGACAACAGAACAATACCATAAACACTAGTATTTGACCACATCTGAAGCTTAATAGAACATAGCATAAAAAACTCACAAATGTTTCTATAAACTGTACAATCCTCTTACCTCGACAGCCTTTAGAAGCCTAATGCATCGCTCCCTGACATCTTCAAATGGACACCGTTTGGAAAGCATCAGGACATGAGCCAGGATGTCATTCAGGTCACTGTTGTGGGGACTTCCTATGGCCGTTAGGGAAAGGTTTGATGCTGATAAAGGTCCAATAGCCTCCACTTTACTCATGATCTCCTGGTTGATGCTCTCCATGGCTTCAGATCTGGAACTGGCATTACTGCTGCCGAGCCCGTCCCATCTCCCTAGAGACTCCTGGCGCTGCACTTCCATCTTCTGACGTAGGACAAATATTCGTTCTGTCTTACAACAGGCTATACAATAAACATGATACAGTCAAGATTTATATTATGTCACAGTATGTGCAACAAAAACATTTGAATACTATGCTAATCAGGATAGTCAGGATCAGGAGGGTGAGGTGGACACAAGTTTGCTATGTGCTACAGCATCAAACAAACCCTTGTAGCCATTACAAACCTATCAGCCAATATTAAAATATATAAACATAATCAAGTTTTGCTGTAATTTTAAAATAAGGTCATCATTATATAGTTGACAGTGACCAGTTTGGTCACTGAGACTGAGCAAAGAAAACTGGATGAAATCTAGACCCTGACAGATACTGGATTTTTTTTTAAGCCGCTGTTAATATTTATATTTAAAATATAAATATATGTGTCGATACTAACCCCCTTTGGCGTAAAAAACAGATCCATCATCAAAATCAAGTAAACAATAATAATGAACTGCCTAAAACTGGATTATAAATAAAATATGTACTCGACAGCATGTGGTATCAAAGGTCCTTTTTTTAATCATTCACCTGATTTGTCAACAGTCTTTAGCCAAACAAAGACATGATGCTAATCAGGTTGTTCCAGTGTGTCTTTCTTTTATAATATTGAATACCACTAGCAAACAAAACCTGTCTGAATTAAAAACCATCTGCCATGATCTTCTTCTAATAGCAGTGGTGTCTGTGCTTGGTGGTGGTGAATCAGATTTGATGTATTTCCACCCCTTGCAAACCACAAATGTTTGATTTAAATCTTATTTTTGCTAAACCGTTTCTAAATGCACCAGGAAGTTCTTTTTCTGTCTTAAGTTAACTCTTTCTCAGACTCCTCTATTGTGCCAACTTAGACTTTAACTGTGCACGTTGTGTAAATAGGCACATTTAGGATGTCGACATTGCAGTTCTGTTTGATATAAAAACTTCTAACCACGTGGAGGTGTTTTCTGATAGATTAGGAAATACAGAGATTATGGCACAGCTATATTTCAGTATCATGATTAAGTTTGTCAGTGATCCCTGGTGGAGATACTTAACAGTAACACAGTTTGTAGACTACTTTACGCATACACTGTTAATCATCGGCCAACATAGTGAAACTGATCCATCTGCAGGAAGATTACACTACATTTAGTCATTTGCCAATGTATGGGCCTGGCTGATTTACCTCTAACAAAGTCCTCATCTGTCTCTATGTGTAATTTTATACATACATGCATACATATATGCATATCTATCTTTTGTTTTATATAAAATATAAAAGAAAACAGCTTTTTACTGAAATAAATATCTGAAAATCTGGCAATGATGAAAGAATGTTCATTCATCTGCAACACAGTGCTCTACTGATGCTTCATACTTAGTAAATCTGGTGCAAATACTACACCACAATAGTACAGAAAAATTCCTCATGACCTAAATTCTTATATTATATATAAGAAGCGACAATATTGCAACAGTGTAATTCATTTCTTATATAGCAATACGCATACATCAAAATGTGTATTTTGTGCAGGAGGTAAAACCAGTATTGTTCTTATTACCTTTTATAATGGCAGGTGTTTTCTAGACTCTCGAATATCGATGTTGGTATCGGCCTGAAGAATCTAGTATGATCGAGCTCCGGGTAAAATGCTGGTATTTACCGCCTCATAATGCTGACAATAGTTCACCAGGCGTTTTTTTGTTTTGTTTTTTTAATAACTGCACCATAGTTTCATTCCGCCCGGTACCAACTTCCAGCAGAAAAAGCCTGGTGCGGGTAACGTTAGCCGAAAAATTGATGTTACATGCAACCATGACCTGACCATTAAAAGAGTCAATGCCACCTATTACTTAAACGACACCGGACCGTCGTTGGCTCGCGGTTATGGACTTGTTAGTGAATAATTTGACATTTTGATGAATCAAAACGTATAAATGTGTAGCTTGTCAGTCAGTTGGTGAGCACCATTCAATCTCCCCCTGCCTTCCTCTCGTGCCAAGGCTTTTCAAGCAGCCCGTTAACAAAGACGCCTGCAAAGTAAGGAAAAACTAACCACAAAAACAATATCCCCACAAACAAGGCTTCCACCGGCGGCCAAAATTAATAAGTGTCACGCTGAAATACTTACTTTATCCACATTCTTTGGTGCAGTTCTACTGCTACGGGACGCCTTAGCAAGCGACTGGCCAATAACGTTAGTTCATGGCAAAAAAAAGGCAGGAGGCAACAGCTCGAGGGTAAACATTTGATTGGCAGAGGAACTAACCAATGAGCAAACGGTATAGACATCCAGGGAGGGCAACGTTCGGAAGCGACAAATGATTGGTTGGAGGGAGCGGCCAAGTTCGCAAGAAAGGGATTATGGGAGTTAGATTATTTTTGGTGGCAGTATAACACGGAGGGTAGCGCTTCAAAACTATATATCCCGTCATGCATTTCGTCGCCAGCATTTCCTCCCCCTTGTTTTTTAGAAATATCTAGTAAGAAGCTGAAAAACAGGGGAGGAGAGTGTGGTATATTTCTGTTGGGTTTGTTTTGTATGTAAACCCGTTTGTGTGCGTGCAAACTGATAAAAACGCACGACAGTGACCAGTGACAAGCGATATGAGCACAAGTATTTCAATATTATGAAATTCTGTTGAAACATGCAGATCTGTACTAGAGACAAAAGTGTTGCAATTGAAGGATCCCAATTGCACATATTTACAGGACGCAAACGCCAAACTCAGCTCCACAGATGAAATAGATTGTTCCTGTCAGTGCAGCACACTTACCATTCTGCAGAAATGTTGCCTGTTGTGGCAGCAGGCTATTTGCATAATGCTGTGCAAATGTTTACTGGGGAACTGATTGATTGACTGGCTAAAACATGTTACTTACTTACAATAGCCCCAACGAACAGAAGAGTTGTATTAAATGGGAAATATTACAGACATGATGAATAATAAGAAAACTAACAATGTATGTTTTAACATCAATATTCTATTCACGTTTTCACTTAAAAGTATATATATATAATGCTTAGTGTAGAAATGCAAACATATATTAGTCTTATATTAGACAATACACATCTTAGAACATTTTTATCCACCCTGCACCCAGGACTTGTGGCCCTTAGAACTTTTAAATTTCATCTGTGTTGTAAGGTTTTAGCCTTTCTTGAATATTCATGTAAATTGACCACAAGTTTCCTGCAGTTAATCTAAGACAGATCATGTATGTACACATCTTTAAAAAATGCTATATAGGACTATAGGACATGTACATGTGCTGACATAATCTGGATATTATTCAATGGTAATGTTCAATATTTCAACACTTTATTTTCCTAAAATGTTTCTTACAGTGTGGATTGTGTGTTGATCCCTTTAGCTTTTTGGGGGGCGGGGCAGAAGAAAGGTAAAATGAGCCAAATGTAATCTGATAAGTTTAACTCTCTCCTTATTATCTAACTTATGTTCAAATGCCAGAGTGTATGTGACATTACAAAATATTGTATTTATCTAAAATTATTTTATGTGAAGCAGTGGACTGTGGGTGTGGTGAGGGTTGAAACTGCGCAGGCGGAACCACAGCGAGGCGGACGGCAAATAGGAGGGAAATTTAAAACGTCCGGACTACCGGGTGGTGACAGCGTAGATCAACTGACCCATTTGAAGAAGTCAGTTACTGACATTAGAGTTGTCTACAACTTACAGTCAGAGTAGACAATTATTAGACAGACACGCAGGATAAATCGGGAAACGAGTGTCACCCTGCAAACACGGAATGGAAACTTATCACGATCAGGTAACATTCGCTAGCGGCCATTAACTGCGATCGTGGCTAACGCGTTAGCTTTGGCTTTGTTTACTTTCACTACGCTGACGTTTGCTGCTTAGTTATCAAAGGTTAGTTTTTGTTGTTATACTTTACACGAGCGCGGTTAAAAAGTAATATTGTTGATATTGTTTTATATTAAGATATCACAATTCAGAAAAAAAAACATTTGTTTTTGCATTATATACGTTTTTAAAATTGCAATTTAGGCTTTGTAAAATATTCTCATAGTTGCAGAAAGTAAGTGGTAAAGGATACAAAACAATGTTAGATTTATTTTCCAGCAGCATATCAGTCAATCTTTTAAGTCGTCCATCTATTATTTGTAACCACTTATCCTGTTTAGGGTCACAGCATTTCCCAACATTCATAGGGTAACAGGCGGGGTCCACCCTGGGCAGATCTGCTGTCTATCTCTGGGATAACACAGATACATAATTACTAATAAATTAATAATGACCGACAACCATTCACACTCACATGCACACGTATGGACAATTTAGAGTCATCAATTTATCTAACATGCACCACAGTCCAATGTGGAAGGAACTGGAGTACCCGGTGGAAAACCGCACAAGGACAACACACAAACAATAGTTTTAATCATTTACATAGTGAAGGTGTGTGCTGATAGTTAGATTAATATAAGCATATGTCGTTTTTGTTTAGTGAATATTATTGTATATGGAATATATTTGTGTGTTGGACTGTCCAACAGTCCAGTAACAGTTATTTAATTTCTTTCTCAGAAAATGTTGAGTAAAATAGAAATTCCATAGCAAGAAACAAAAAAAATGATAAGACTTGTATTTGTGTTAGTCTTTCTAAAGCAGCCTCTTCCTGTTCATGTCTATAGATTTTAGACTCACCTTCCAAAAATAGTTATATTGGAAGCTATTACCAGCCACCGGACAGGATACTACCGTTACCAAGAGAGCTGGACACCTCAGCACATTCATCCATCAACATGAACGCACAGTTACCCAGCCTGCGAGTGTCTCAGACAAAACCTAATATTGACAGCAAAGGTATGGCACATGCAATATGTCAAGCTTTTTGTGGCATAAAATGTTTTTGTTATGGCCTCTTTTTATGTCGGTGACTAAGTTCTGCTTTTCTGTTAACACTTCTGCAGCTGTTGTTGATGCACTGAAGACTCTCCAAGAGAAAATAAGGCGACTGGAGCTGGAAAGGAAACAAGCCGAGAGGAGCTACCAGAAGTTCTCACAGGATGCTCGGAGACATCAGCAGATCGCAGCATCTTCCACTTTGCCCAGTGGACCAGCAGCCAGCCAATCTGTGACAGATAACTCTGGCAAGAAAGGTAAGTGACATACAGTGCAAAGGGAGAGGCAACTGGCTTCACCATTATGTTGAAATGTTTTCTTAGGCATTATGAGATTGCACAATCTTTTCTTTTGTTTTGTAATAGACATGTCTCTGTTTATGATACCAGAGCTGGACCTAAAGCTTCAGTCTGCAGAGGCTCGTTGTAAGGTTCTTGAGAAGCAGCTGGAATACATGAGGAAGATGGTTGAAAATGCTAAAAAGGAGAGAAAAACTTTCATAGAGAATCAGGTAGACAAAAGGTTTACAAACTGAAAAAAAATGCACGCTAGTATAGTAAATGCAAACTTATAAAGCACTTTAGAATATAGCTTCTCATTCACCCATTCACACACACTCACACACCAGTGACGATGGCTGCATAGTATGTTGTTTAGTAGAGGTGCACTAAATATCTGTTGACCTCCCCATCAGGCTTCAATGCAGAACCAGCAGCCAAGTAGCTCAACCACTGAGCGGGAGAAGCTTGAAAAACTGGAATCTGAATATTTCAAACTGAGTAGAAACCAAACCCTTGCAGAGGTAATTAATGGTTTTGCAGTAGATTAGTCTAAAAACTAATTAAACTGAATCGTACGATTATTGTTTCATTGCACTTTTGCTTTCAGATGAAGCTTGCCATTCTGGAACAAAAACTGCTAAAAGAAGAGCACGAGCGTAAACTTGTGCAGGAGAAAGCCGATGAGGTAAGTCCACAGTTCAGCTGTGACACAGTAATCCACATTTTTATTTTGTTATGTACTATTAAGTCATGTTTGTTGACTTTAACCAAGATATTATTGCTACGTCCGTAGCTGCAAAGGGAGTTGGACATCAACCTTCGATTGTCTGTGCCAGCTACTGAAGAGACAAAGCCAAAAAAGAAAACTAAAAAGACAATCAAGGTGCTTCTCTTATGATGAAGCTAATTAACGTCCTATATTCAGTTAATGGAAAAAAAATATATATTGATATTTTTTTGATGTAGTTTTGAAAACAACTGTCTTCTTCTTCTTCTTCTTCAGAAAACCTCTAAACAGAATGAGCTGGCATCACCAAGCAGCCTAATGCACAAAAGGATGCCATTTGTTGCAGGAACTGTAAGTCAAACTCTAAAACCATGTAGTTTTAACAGTTAACAGGGATACTTTTGGATTAATTTTGATTTCCCTTCTACCTGTTACAGTCAACAAGCCCAAGCCATTCAGTCCATGCTAATGTACAAAGTATTCTTCACATGATGAAGCATCATCAGCCCCAGTTGTGTGAACGAGTGAGCGCTCTGCACAAGTCTGCTTGTGGTGCCAGGAAAAGCCTTCAAAAAGACTTTTCTTCACCTTCTACAGCTTTTAGGAAACTAGACAGGCTGTCTGAGGATGCAGACAAGTCACTGGGCTCGCTGTCTGACCTTCTCTTGGCTTTGCAGGATGAGCTTGGACAGATGAGCTTGTAAGTAAGCATTTGTTTTGCATTGCCCCTCTGCATTTTAATTGTTTAATTTGTTTAATTTTATTATAAAATTTTAGTGAACAGCAGGAGTTGGTGTGTCAGATTGGTGCAACCCAGGATCCGGGACAGAAGCAGGACCTACAGGAAGAACTGGAGAGGTTGGTCGCCAGAATGGAGGAAAAGGGATCTCAGATCACTAAGCTCCGCAAACACCAGCAGACGGTATGTGTACCACCACTCAGGATAGCACCAAGTGATGATTGTAAAGATGGTCAGCAACACAATTCTCAAGGAGGCTTTTAAAACTCCTGCATACCAACAGCAGTTTAAATATGTGCCTGTGCCTTCCTGTAGTGTCAACTGATCTGCATCAGTAATTGTGTCAATAGTGTGTGTGACTTTCATTATTTCATGCACAGGTCCATGAAATGACCCACAGCCATCCATGGGCTGAGGAGCACACATCAAACAGTTGGATTAAGCCACCTGTTCCTTCACCTGTTAAAGCTAAACAGAAGAGAAAGGGAAGTAGAACACCTCACAATAACCTGCAGCTTCTCAGAGAGACCCAGAAGTTCAGAAACAGCCTAAAACAAGATGACATCTGCTGGGAAACATGAGATTTTCTTAAAGACCTTTCTGTGTGAAAGCCTGGATCCTACAGCTGGATGAATTACACGACTCCCCTTGGTCCACTGCGGCATGCTTTTCCATTTAGGGGCTATTTGCAGGTGGATAGGGATTGTAGTGTGTTACACAAGCTAATGTATCAATAGCCAGCTGTAATAAAACGGGTTCTTAGTAGATAGAAGTTGAAGTTTGTGAACCATGACCATAACCGACCTACAAGATTACATAAATGAAATGCATTTCATGCCTCAAATGAAAATGGATAAACACGTTTTATTGATTTTAAATAAAGTTTATTATCTCTACACATTGTGTGTGTGTGTATCTATGTATATATGTGTATGAATGTATGTCTGTTCACAATGTTACAACTCAGATGTTAGTCTGCAATTCGGTACTTTCTTTGGGACCTCACATCAGTAACCACTAGGTGGCACTGTTTAGTTTGTCTATAATAATAATTGTATGTGTAATAGTAAAATATAATAACTAATGTTAAATGCAGCAGCATCTTCTGCTATGTCTATAGCAGATGGATCACATCACTCTGAATTCTTAAGTTAATCCTGATCACAGGACAAGCATTAGTTTTAAGCTGTGCACTATTGAGAGGTAGAGCTTTCTGCAACAGTATTTTCACTGCTTTTCAACCAAAACCTCTGTTTTCTTAAATTCAAGTATAACTATTAAACCCTTCCTAAATAAAAATTCATCTAGTCAGTAGAATGCATGTCTGTCATGACTTACACTTTTGTGTTTGCACTCTTTTTGAGTTAGCCACTTTTAATGACATTAATAATCACAAAACGAAGCTTCCTCATTACATTCCTGCATCTTCCTATTATCTGCCCTTGGTCAACATTTTTTATATCATCAGGTCACATTTTTGATGCCCTGGTATTGTTATTGTGCTCTATAGGGTGTGTAGTCTCATACTGTTGAATGAGAACTAAAATTTAAACTGAACAGCCCTGACTAATGATAATGGTCTTGAGAGAAGTAAACAACTGGTTGTTGTTGTCCCTCTGTGCATTCACTTCATTATCTAGCTAATATTGCTTGGTGCTGGTATTCTTGGCATGGTCCAGAGTTCACTGCATGCTTAAATGGACTGAGCCATGGACTAAACCTAATGCAGTGTTTCTCTGTGCTCCCATATTAGATTACAGAGCATGACTGGACACAGAAATGAGGTTAGCTGAAGCTGAAGTCAAGATCCCTCCATGCCAACCAATATAACATTGTTTTTGCCTCCAAGGCACTGTCCTGACCCTGCAACTCCGATACCTTGTGATTGCACACACCTCTTGTTGTCTGGTATTGAATAGCAGTTGTGTGTTCAGAAAGCAGCATATGTAGGAGGGCTGACTAAGTGTTGGGCATGTTGCTTAAAGAGCTTGTGGGACATTATATAAAAGATAAAGAAGTCCTACAGCATAATGATCAAACAACAACAAGGAGAGCAATTTTTTTTTTAAGTGTTACAAGTTCACACTGGGAAATTTTGAACAGTAACACCCTCAGACTGTGAAAACAAGTGAACTGCATGGCCACAGGAAAGCTGTCTGAGCGTGGCATTTTCTACTTCACAGTGAAAAGAGACAGAGCATCGTGGGCTTTGCCACCTTCAGCCATTAATGGCGGAGAGTAAGTGTTGGGTTAGGGTAAGTTAGATTGTTTTAAATTGACACAGGAGAGAAATTGTGGTGTGGTTATCCAAAACGTAGGGAAAGAGCTCCTGCTGGGAACTCTGGGTGTCTGCAGGAATAACAACTCAGCACAAACACATACTGTACAAATACACCTTGTTCAAGAATGCAGTCAGTGATGCAGATCATATTTTTGACTGTTCACAGACAGATATGTGAGCATTTCTTTAGAGCTTTTCGTTTTTGCTACATAATCGGAACTTTGGTTTGACCCTAGATAATGACTGTCCTATGAGGAGCACCAACACTCGACAGAACAAGGGTTGTTTGCTTAGGTGTGTGTCTCATTTCAGATATTAATAGTAAATGACCGCAGAGATTATCAGTGACACAGATGTGTGCCCATTTCCTTTTCACTGCTGTTATGAACAAAGAAATAGTAGTTTTAAGACAGACAGTCAGTATCATCACTGAGCAAAGTGTGTGTTTACTCACTAAACTTTGTCACACTCAGGGTAAGTCATGGTGATCTAGGCAAAACTGTCACCAGGAGACTGACTGTAGGGTTCTGTAGTTTGCTTTGGTCAAAGGAAGAACGTGTGTCCACAACATTCACTGCATAAACAAACTTTAGCAGTGGTTATCGACCCAGTTTCGATTTTCAGCCTTCAAATAAGTTTATTTGTGGCTTTTGACTTGTTGGCATGAGTTGTGAGCAAAATGACTCTATTTGAGAGATTTTTAGAAGCTAAAAGGGGTGAAAGTTTAAATGTTTCACATAAAATAACATGTAGCCTAATCAAGATGATGATGATGATGATTTGCAGGCCTCAGTCAAAGTAAAATTTCTCTTGGCCAACCATAGAAAACCCACAAACATAATAGCAATAATTATCAAATAAAAGTATGTCATTTAAGTAATGGAGTATTTTTAAGTACTAACTAAATTTCTGCTCAACGTTGTGTAAATCTAACTTGGGTCTGTCACAAAAAGAACAAGATATATTTAGGAATACATTTTTTGCCCATGTTTGATGCAATGGTAAATTAAGTTCAATTTGGAGAAATGTTTACTGTAAAGTGCTGTAAACGTCACAACTATTAAGTACTTTAACTGGAGAACGTGACACAGCATTAGCTTCACAAACAGGGCAAAACAAAGCAAAGCTGGAACTTGATACCTTTTGTTGTCCTGGCCACGGTACAGCTGTAACCATGGCGATGGAGCATACTGAACTCTGGCTGTGTGTCACTGTCCCACTTGTGATTTGTCATGTAAATTTCCAGGTCCAAGAAAGTTGAGACTGCCGTCAAAGGAAAAGTAAATACAGTGTGTTTTTGTTTAACAGTATTCAAACTTTATTGAATTTTAACATCGTGAAACTAAAGGCAAAAATAAAAAACGAGGCAAAAAACTTAAAAGATTCCAAGAGAAAAAGGGGTGCAAATTAAGCACAATACATTTCATACGACGTTGTGGCACCTGCAAGTGTCTACATATGGCTGTGTGTGGGGAGTTAGCAAAGCTAAGCCAATAAGATTGTACCTACAAGAGTGATGGCCTGGAGCACAACAGGTTTAAGAAGAAAAAAAGCAAGTCACTACAGTGTGTGCACCTAGCGATGAAGCCACAAGAGAGGGAATCTAAAAAACATTTTGCTTGCCACTCTTGAAAATAAACACTGAAAGAGAAAAAAAAAAAAAAAAAAAGAATTTTGAATTTAAAATCCCAGCAGAAAGAAAACGAGTAATTCAAAGCAACAACAGAAAATTACAACCAAAGAAGAGTTCAAGTTAACGTGGGACTGTATTAAGGAGGAACTGTTGCAGTAAAGGACACGAGAAGTCTGTGGCTGTGGTTACAACATTATCGGTGAGTAATGTCATCACACTGAGCGAATTAAAAGCTGTCCAGGACACAACCAGGCTTCATCCATAGCTGGTGATAGCTATATTAGCAGCATTTGAACACCTATAGGTCTACTCTGTGATTGGTCAAAATGCAGACGTTTAAATGCAACTGAATGGCCATCCGAGATGCATCCAGCAAACTCTTGGAGCAAAAGTAGCCTGGCAATTACCTGGACATCTTGTCGTTAGCAAATACTCTCTGGATTTAATTAAGAAGTTAAGGCTGAGCGTGACAACATGGACAGTGAAGCAGAAAACACAACAAAACCACCTGACACGCATCTGAAAGTGCTGACTCCCTTTGATATTTAATAGGTGTGGCATATTGTTTTACAAACTACAACTACATATGAATATTAACTGAATAAGGCACTTTTCCTCAAGAGATGCAGGGACTGAGTAACTTGGGAAGTTGCTGAGAGGCAACACAATGGATGTCTGTTGGTATCCATGGATACCAGGGTGTTTTGAAGCACCACACTGTTGACATGTGAGATGCTGTGTTGTTGAGGAATGCAGCTACCATGTCAAAAGCAAGGAGCACTCCAACAGAATTCGGTGGTTACATGCTGTACGATTCAACAGCTGTGAATAAAACTCAAGTACATCTCTAAATCTGGGCGAGGGGACTCCTCATGCAGAGACTGAACACGAGTGCAGCTAAGGCAAAACTCTGGAGCCTACTTGCCATACTTGGGTCTTTGGGCTGTAGCCTAATGCCACCAGGTGACCGTAGGTTAAAAGGCGTGTTAATGGTGAGCAGCAGAACACGTGAAGCTCAATAATGCAAGCCTGAAGAAAACATATGCACTCCTTTGTGGTCATACAAAACAGGTGATTATTCATCCATAATCTATTAAGAGTATTTATACAAGTATCTTTTTTTTTGTTGTTTTGTTTTTTTGGCAGATCCGTAAAGACCTTTACAAAGACAAAGGTACAAAACAAAGCTTGTCAGTGCAACGCTCAATTTTCATGCCAAAACTGAAGACTTTGGCTTAATTCACACTGTTTCAAGGCATTCTTTAAACTAGCATATGGGCTAATCACAAATAATCAAGTGGTTTTAAAGTGTGTCTAAAGCCTTAAGAGCATATTGCAGGTGGGAATCACAACTCCAAGCATCCAGCATGCAACAATGGAAAAAGGCAGACAAAACATTGACGCTGACAAGCCGCTGAGAGCAAAAGGTTCAGATAAACACTCCTTCATTTAGCCTTAGCTATTTACAGGAGGGAAAGAAATGAAGAAGAAAAAAAAAGAATCACAGTTAGCAGCATGCTAATTAGAGAACGTGACATGAACTCTAGCATTGCCTCTTATCTGTTGCAATTCCGCACTTTATTCACAAACACCTCCTTTAATGGCAAAATCCGAAATCAGATCCAATTCTCACGTGACCAGAAAGCACTTAAATGGTCCAACATTTATACCTCTACATACCCTCAATTACTCAGGTTTTTAAATTAAGCCAAATATTTGCCATTTCTAAAAAAAAACAAAAAAAAAACAGGTACTCTGCAGATTTATAGCACCCAACAGCAATCCAAAATTTCCAATCAGTTCATTTTTCAAATCTTGAAATGAAACATAATTTACAGTGGAGCTCTGAAACATAAAAAGTGACTTGGGAGGACATTTGAAAGCTGTGTAGGGAGCTACAAAAAGGACAGTACCTTTAAATTATCTATTTATACAAGGTCAGCAGTGAGAAGACCATAGGTTTCAGGCACTGGATACAGTCCTCTCTATAGGGAAAAACGTCATTGTCCCTTGAATCACAATTCTTCAACAATAAAAAGGCCCATCAGTCCAGCTGGGATACTACAGCTCTGATTTTCCACAAATATCAGCACTGTGATACCATTCCTCTCTTACAAACATAAACTAATGACAACACTCAGACCTCAGCCAAGAAGAAAATACTCATGCTCTTCAATTTCTCTCTTTAAATCATACTGGACATTAAAGGCACTTCACTGCTATCGCTGATCCTGTTGAGAAAGGTGCATGCCATTTTCTTTATCTCCCCTTCTTCTATTCTATACATTTTTAAAACAAATTAAGTATTTATATTTCCAAAATATTCTACAATCGTTTCATTCGCCCCCCCTTTCTGACTACTCTGCAGATAGGAAGGGCCGGCTCCACATTAGCAACTCAAGTGGGTCAATAAAGATCAGAAATTAGTATTGGAAGATTAATATTTGGGAATTAATTTCATACATGATTTATTGCATTGAGCTGCTCTACTGCCAGTCGGACATTTTTAATAACTTGTATTGGGTGAAAGAGTTCCAGAATTCAATTACAGAAAACACACAGCACCCCTAAATGTTGAGGGAGACACTTATCAAAATAAGACTGTTTACCAGAAGGACTGCTATTTTTTCTGTCTGACATCAGATGACTGGGTGTTGCTTTTATTCCCTTGTAAGTAAACCTGCCTCTTTTACATCATCTGTAAACACATATACATGATACAGCTGCATGGGGGCGAGGGATCCTGCACACGATTCAACAGGCTAAAAGCAACACTGAATCATCACAGTCATTACACTTAAGAATATCTGGGAACTCAAACAGTGTTTCCAAATCAAAATGCTGTAAATGCTACCACTCTGCAGCTGTGCTACTCCCGGGCATTAACAGGAAAGACACTTTGTGTGTATAATTAATTCTCTAACCCTCCTGTTGTGTTTTTAATTGAGGAAGCCACAAAGACCTGCGCTGTAAATAACACAAACCTCACTCTGAAAGAAAATCATAGTCGCTTGGTGACTAATAGCATGGTAGGAGTAGTCAAAAGATGATGTAATCCATATGCTCAAAGCCTCAATGCTCCATCACTAGAAATCTGTCTAGATGTTCAAATCATTGCAACTTGAATTACCATACACACAGGCATGCACGGGCGCCTTAATACTGACTATGATGGCAGCACCAATGCAGGCCGAAGCCACAGGTGGCACAAACTGCTTGAAAACACTGTTTGAGTCCATGTGATGAGTGTATGTTAAGTGTGAAGTTTTTTTCTGGAAGGTTCTAGGTCAAAAGAAAGGTCGAGTTATGTGGATCCAACAGAGCTAGTCCTGCTTCAAAGGGTGTGATAGTTGCGGTCCTTGGACTTGCAGAATTTGTAGAGGAAGAAGATGACAGCCTGCAGGCCTAGGACAAGCACTATTCCACCAATGAAGCTTGCAGCATCGAAGGTTGAGTTCTTGTGAGGGGCAGCAGTCGTGGAAGTTGGTGTGTTACTTGTGGTGGTTCCACCTGCAATGAAAAGAAGCAAAAATGAATAAGACACTCATTTATTAAAAAGTATTTAGTATATAATGGGACAGAATCTAAACATATCACCATCCTATAGTGTTACTTACTTGAAGTAGAATTTGTGGGCGTAGAGGTGGACTGAGTAGTGCTGCGAGTGGGGGCAACGGTGGTTGAATTGGTGACTGTCATAGGACAACAGTAAAAACACATATTAGCCTTTACATTGGTGAGTTACTTGGCCTGTTTTAAAGTTATAATCCTTAAGTTTCATGCCTGATTGTTTTGGTGAAACCCATTGTGAAAGACAAGAGAGAAATGGCTGTTTAAAGGATCATTTATGGTTATTTATTAAATGATTGTCCTCAGTAACCAATGTCATATTCAGTCTCTGTCCGCGTGCAACCTGGATTAGCTCGTTCATTTGCTGTTCGTCCTCAACTGTTGTCCAAAATTATTCGTCTGGTAGATGTTTGTTTTCCAAAAACCATTAAAATGTCTACAGCATCGGTAAATAACCTAATCCAGGAAGCAGGCTGACAGATTAGAGATAAAAAAAAATTTGGCAACAGCGGTTAACAAATGGATCTATAAATCTATATCCTTCACCAGGGCCAATAGAGATTAAACGAGCAGTTGCTGTTGGTATGGGGACCATGGATGATACAATTAATTTAGAAAATGACCAAAATAATATTTTTATTAGTACTTCAAACAGAGCCGCTTGTCATGAACAACAGAAAAGCAACTAATATTTGTGTTTAAGGCACAGCTAAACATTGTTTTAGAGGTTAGGTTAGAGGTTAGTAAAAATAGACTGAAATATGATTTTATGCTACACCTTGCCCACAGTTTTCCCCTTAGAAACAGGGTTTACCGGAGGTTATTTTTTGTTTCTCAATAAATGCAACCTAACCACAGTGTCACATACACAGCGCTTCCCGTCATCATATAATATTATAAGCCTGTAGAGCACTTTTTATGTGACCCAGTGGGCCTGTGATGCATGTCATAGCTGCTTTCGCTTATACCCTCATGCATGTCTGTATCCTTTCTGCTGTACTGCAACAAGCCAATAAATATTTACGTGTAAAGAAGGAGCACATATAGACAGCATTAAAGTAACTGAATACAGACCCAGTATGAAAGATGTAGTGACAAGAAACAGTGAAGCAGATATCACTGACATGAAATAAAAGAAAAAATTAATGACAGTGTAGTAGTTGCCACAATTATTTATGCGCACGTGCCATAAAAAAAGTGTTTGAACGTATGAAAACCTTAAGGATTTTAACTTTAAAGATCTCAAAACTATTACAAAGAACGATTTGAAAACTTCGAGACAACACAGGCTGCAGCAGGGAGTAACAGAGGTTACCTGTGGTGTTGCTGCTGCTGCTGTTAGAAGTGGTGGTGGCAACGGGGGTATGGGGGGTTGTAGGAGCAGCGGATGAAAAAACCGGGGCCGTTGTGTTTTCTACATGGAACCAACACCAAGACAAATTGTAGGAGTGAAAACAAAAGACACCATTCTAACAGCAAGGTTAGGTGTGGAAATTGGACACTGCTCCCACATCATTTAGACAGGTGAAAATAATGTTCTACACCTGGCTAAAGTCTTTTGGGCACAAACAAAGGAGAAAGATGACAGACAGACCCACAGTGCAGACACTCACCTGTAACTAACACCTTAGTTAGAAAATAGCTAGACCCAAACAGAATCAGCAGCAAGGTTTATACAGTTCCAGTAAACTTTGAGAAATGCTGTTTATATGTATACAAAAACAAGCTGCTGATTCTCTTAGGGCCTGAAGGTACATGTTAATATAAAATATTAATTTTGTAATTAGATCCAGGCTGCTAGACTTACCTGTGCAGGTAACATTGATGCAGGAGGAGTTTATCAAAGTTGCGCTGTAACAGCCAACAGAAGCTGAAACAAACAAGTTTTCTGAATTAATAACCTGAATGATAGATTTCTGTGTCTGTTGCCTAGAGCAAAATGTCTTTGTTTTATTAATTTAAATTCAATGCTGACCTTGATAACTGTACCTCACTGAAGTCTCATGATTTCCCTATTTATACTTCCACATTATGTCCTGTAGTCTTAAACTCAAGTTCCACACTTACAGAGAACAAGTGAAACAAGCTGAATCCTTTTGCTTATTCTTTGCATATAAAGTGTTAAGCAACATATGCCGTTAAGCAATCCTCTGTTCTAATCTCCTCCACAGGAAGGTCAGAGGCCTTTTTTCACAGGCCCACATCCTGCAGTTGAGAGTATGACATCCAAGTCATTCCACAGCCCTCAACACAACACTTGAATATTTGAATTTTGAAATGTTTGAAACCTCTTTCTATGCATTTTATTCATTTGTACTAAATCAGCAGTACGTTCATGACTGTGATTAGTTAAAGATGAAACAATCACTGATGAAAACGAACAACAACAACACACTATATGGAGAAAAGTAAAGCACTAAAACTAAAAGTAAAAGCAATAAAAGCGGCCAATATCACAGTTGTACTCTGAGATTATGTTGCTAATATACAAACATAGAGGAAGTTTTAATGTTTGGTAAAGGAAAAATAATGAAATATATATTTCACAGAGCAGAGGTTTAATGAAATATAAAATACAAAATATTAAATACATAACTATAGTGCACAAATGCGTAGTTTTTTGTGTTTTCAGTCAGCTCTAAGCTAGAACTGGGCATTTTCTCTTTTGGAAAGTCAGATTACTAATTAACCATGAAAGAAATGGACTTTGCCCTGCCATGGTCTTCTCTTTCCTTATAACTATGACAGGACGACACAGACACAACTAACAGCAGGAGCTAGTTATTTATTTAAGGACTTATTTACAGACAGTATTAAGTGTAGCATGTTTAAATGTCTCTCATTTGTGTAATTACTTTTTCAGTGTCACAAACTGTACCTCTGTGAGGGAACACATGAGTCATAACTGTCAGTAACTTGTGACCTCTCTTTTCACACCCAGTTCTTCTATAGTCACTTTATTGCTGTTGTTCAAGCTAGATTTGACTGTGGTCTTTAGCAAAGACATCCACATACCCCTGATACCTACACTGATACCTATCTGATATACTGGCTTCCTTCAAACTTACTCCATTTAAAAAAGAAATGATCTGTCGTTTCCAGGTGCATGTGTAAATTTAGAAGCCAGCGTGTATTTAGAGTTTTGAAGATCCCTTATTATACGTTAATGGAACTGAAACTATTGGTCCGTTTACACAGACGTAAAAAGAAAGAAGCAGATGGTGGATTCACAAATGACATACACCAACTTTATCAGGAAGTAAACCCAGTATATTACCGACTGGAAAATGTCACCATAAATAAATACATATACAAGTTGCTTCATGCATTTAAACTCATAGTAAAACTTTTTACAGTTGGAAACCTAATGACTCCTTTTATAACTGTCCTTTAGTTGCATCAGAGATCACGTAAATCAGAAAGGCCGGGCTTCCTTATTTTTCCACACCATTTGTGGGATCTGCATTCTGTGTATGTTGGACTATGTGGGAGTAGCGTTGTTTATCTCTCCTGTAGGTCACAAGACAGTTATCTCACAGGAAGCTGTGAAAGATAGGACAGACTCTCACCCTTTTTCAAGATGGTGACATCATCAACACGAGGCACATCCACAGTTTGCCTGAGCAAGGCGTGTGAGTGAAAGCCTCAAGGGCTCACCTTACCGGAACAGCCTCTGGGTTCGGAGCACTCAGCAAGCTTTGTCGCAGACTAGAACCTGTATTTAAAGCAGCTGCAGAGCTTGCGTGTACACGTGTTAAGTTTAGAGCGTCTACACACTGAGCTGCATGGAAATGTGCCTCTGACGCCAAAGGCTTGTTTACACAGGATCCCTAAACCAAAGATAAATCTGGTAATGACAATGTGGTAGGCGTCTGTTTAGTGCAGAACTGCGGTTATACTGCATTTAAGTAAAGCCATCTCAATTGGCCAGAGCTGACCTTTCCGGTTCTCGCTGAGTTCATATCAAATAGATGATCCATTCTTGAGCTTGTGAAAGGATTTAGCTGTAGGCTTACTCAGTGTGGGTGTGTGTGCGTTTTTGTGGCGAGTGCTCAGTGTTGCTCAGCATTGGTTGCGAATGCTTGTATCCTGTGTGGTAGGATGCTCTAAGTTTTGATGTGTCTTTGGAAAGAGGTGGCACAAGAAACACAGCAGCAGTAAGATAAAAGCAACCAATGCTCACTAAAACTATAGGTAAGGAGTACCTCTACCTAAGGCAAATAAACAAGGGAAAAACAGATTTTAGTATTTGATTGCAATTTAGGTTTTTGTGTCTGTGTCTGTGGGTGTGGGATTGGTATTTCCTCCTAAGCCTGACAAGGTTTCTACCTAGGAAAACACAGTGAGCCGAACAATGCTCTTGGTGCTGACTCGAGGCAAATAATTGTCATCTAGCCTGTCCTGTTTAACTGCTTGATAAGTCATTAGGTATTGTATCATCACGGGGCCTTTTAAAAACCAGAAACAAAGCAGACTGAGGGTGTTGGCTCAACACATCTCAAAACAGCCTGTTCTGGAGAGAGTCAAAGCTTCTCTTTGGTGAAGTTGTCAAACAGGTCAAATCCTATGAGAGCTAAATTACCTGTTCTTGTCCTACAAAGGCAGAGCTTAGTCACAGGTAAGATGACACAAGTTACAGTAACTTCCATTATATGAGCCTAATGACAGCAGAAATATAAGGAAGGATCACAGGACACAATTGTCTTGCACTGCACACGAGGTATGAATTATGAGGGCATGATAAACTGATCTTCTCTCTAATCTGTACAGTCTTTCCTCTCACTTGTGCTTTCCTCAGTCTGTTCCCCACTGTGAGGATATTACAAGCTTCCTGCCACACATCCTCTTCCTTCCTCTACTGTTCATCTTTTTCACAATCATTGGAGAACTTTGAGTATCTAACTGCACACACTGAACTTACGCAAACGTTGTTATGAGGCCCTCAAGGCCAATATGGTCAGTATCACAATACACAATCGGGATTTATTTTCACTTACTAGGTTCAGATTTTGGCCAGAGGTGTACTGTAGCCTTTATTTTGGCACAAGTATGCTCTCAAGCAAACAATCACACAGGTTTATTGCTCACTTTTGTCCACTGAGTGAGTTTGTGTGACAAGATTAAGTCAATTTATCTCATAAAACATGTAACCTAATTTCCTGATGCTGATACTAACAAAACAACTAGCTCATCTTTTAACTTACTTGAAAAACGACACACACTCACAAACCACACGCTGAGCGGAAAGTCATCAGATGGACTCAGGAAACAAACCGTCATGCAGTTTTGTTATTGCAACCCATTTTTACTGAATGGTGCATATTTCTAAATCACAACCAGCAGATTTCAAAATTAGGATGAAAAATACCACCGCAGCATTTTTCTTGACATCCCCTTTAGAGTGTCAAAGAGACTTTTCATACTTTGAGCACTCACGTTTACACAGTTATTTCCATTAACATAATGAAATCACACAACAGCAATACAGAGCTGAAATGGAACTTACAAATCCAAAGGACGCTGACAATTAGCTGTGCCTCCTCTGTCAAATTATCCACTTGTGTAGCATTGTAGTGTAGGCAATCACACACACACACCAAACTAGACTTTTCATGTTATGGAGATGTGCACCAATAATTAACTTCCAAACCTGTGTGCAACGCAGATTACGACTACAATACAGCTCAGGCTTTGGGGGAAATGGCCATGACATCATCTAAAAACATCTGCTGCCATACATTTTCTCCATAGCCAGGAATCATGTGTCTAATGAGCTCAGCTGTCTGCACAATTTGGGACGCACAAAGACCAACCTGTGTGTCGCTTACCCCACAACCTGCCACACATTTACGACAGATACTCACATGTCGTGCAGTTGGCCCAAACACATTCAGTAGTGTTTGCACACGCAGCACATGACAGCGCAGCACATCCATCTGCAAGGAAGACACATATCAGATTTAGATATAGCGATTGTAAAGAAACTCACTGGTGACTTCACACATGTGGTAGAAAATGAAACTATTGAGGCTGGCAGAAGACGGTTTGGCTTTAAAAAAATGTGTACCGTAGATAAACAACGCTTCATTTTTAAGTTCAAACAAATAACGCAGGGCCATAGAATGTAAAAAATGATATGTGACTAAAACAAACATGGGCGTTTGTAATGTAAGGCTGTTACACAACAAGCTGATCTGGTCCCTGGTACTTGATCTTCCTTACCTGCCAATTACAGTTGCTCCTGTTGCCGTGACTCACCTTTCATTTTTCCCATAACTGTGCGGGGGACTCGGGTTGCATTTCTGTTCTGATCACACTGATTGTTAGCAGGCCAGAGCCGTAGCTAGCCCTCACAACTTACTGCCACAGTGGAAATAAACCTGAGCCAAAACCTCCTTTAGTAAAGCAGACAAATAAAAGGTGACAACCGTCAGACTAAACGGCGGTGCGTCTATCAGGCATCAGCCGGAGACGAAGGACCACGGGCGGCCAGACAGACAGACAGACAGACAGACAGACAGACAGAGACCCGTTCACCGTGGATGTCTTGGGCGAGCTAAGGAGGGACACGGCTGCTCGGAGCTAGCCGCTAGCTCGGCGCAGGAAGGTCGTCAACTTACCTGAGTCCGCGGCGGTTGAAGCGCCGATCAGAGCCGCAAGTACAGCGAAAAACACCAGCTTCAAATACATGACTGCAGCCAAACGAATGCTCAAGCTGTTCAGCAGCGGGAGTGTGTCGGTGGGGAAACGTCGAGATGGAGATTTTGGAGAATTCACGGCTCCTTCTTCTTCTTCTTCTTCGTCCTGCTGCGTCTCTGCTCGCTCGCTGCTGCTGCTGCTGCTGCTAGCTCGGCACTTCCTACTCGACGGGTCACGTGGCACTTTTTACTGGGAGGGATGAGACGCTGCGAAACACGTCAAAGCAACTTTTCCCTGTCGGGAATCAAACTGGCAGCATTCACTTCTGATTGGCCGAGAGCCTCCAGTTGTGGCACAAAAAATTTGCCGGTACATAATAATAATGATAATAATAAAACCCTCCTGTCACTTACATGGACGGACTGAATCCATATGTGTATCCCTTTTGGTTAGCAATTGATAATTTAGGAAACATTTGGGAGGTTATCAGAGATGACCTCATCAATCTCATAAGTTTAGTTTAATTAATGTATATATTAAAGGAGTGTATTACTTTGAAAACTGAATCTCCAAGAATTCTCCTTGGAAAAGTAATTTACTTCTCATTAGAAACACATTCTTTGGTTACAGCATAAGCATATGTTGTGAGCAGCAGTGGAAGAAGTTTTTCAGGTTCTGATAAATACTCATAAAACTTAGATGTACAACATACACCAACTTTGACAGCATCAGGGCAGAGTGGGTCACCCTGCTGCCTCACAGCTAGTGGGTCCCTGGTTTGAATCTGGCTGTGGCCTACAGTCCAATGGTTAATTTGTCTCTAAATTGCCCCTAGGCACGAATGTGAATGTCTGTCTGTCTGTCTGTCTGTCTGTGTATGTCTCTGGCAACCTGTCCACTGTGTATCTCACCCAATAACAGCTGGGCTTTAAGCTCCAGCCCCCAACCCTGAACAGGATAAGCAGTTAACATAATGAGTAGATGGTTCAAATGTAGATGTAATTTTTAGGGCAAATGATCGTTTTAATTATCATAAAGTTAATATGACTGGAAAATAATTATTACTGTGTAATACACATTGCTAATGCTAGTTAGATTATAATGCATTATTGATCACAATGCTAATTACATTCTGTAATAATAAGGGTTAAGTATAATAATCATATTTCTATACAGTACTTGTGTACATGTTTTTTGTTTATTTACAGTACTGCATAGCATTAAGTAAAATCATGTCTGGAGCAACCTTTGTCCAGAGCCTCAAGTAAAATGAAGAGAAACAACATGGCAATCAGGTCTGATTAACAACTGATTTTAATGTAACTATATAAACACACACAGGTGCAAATACACGACTCTTCTCATTACACCACTCACAAAGAATTTGCTTATATCATTCTCAATAGTAGTTCTATGGACAAGCAGTGAAATTTAAACTGTTAGCTCTTTCTATATCTTTCTCCCTCTAAAGTTCTTATTCAAATTGACTTATTTGTGTGATAGAAGGTTGTGTGAAAGTTGATCTGCTCAGCAAAGCTAAAAAATGCATGCTCGTCAAGAAAAACATTAACAACAGTGACTTCTGAATTACATTATTAGTGTAGGCTGCATCGTCAAGTATTTGAGGTTGTGAATAAATACCTATATTCAGCTTTCAAAAAAGTAAAAAAACTATTCTAAAAATATATTTCTCCCATCCACATATTCATGAACTCTAATTACGTGATGTCTTATCAGACAAAGACACAAAATGTATTTTAATAACTCACAATTTAAACAGGCTTTTAATTTACAAGTTAAAGGTTTTGTAGTAAGGCAGAAATATATGTTTACATCTGTAAGTCCTATGTTACACATATCCTGAGTTTATTTTACTAAATCGAAAACCTTAAAAAACATATGCAGCTCCTAAATAAACAGTTTTGAAGCTACGGCTTTAATACTCCACAATCTTTCACTTTACATTCATACTTGGGTCTTTCATTGCATGTCGGGGCTTCTTCTATTCTCCTGAGAGTGTCGAAACCTTCAACCACTTGTCTAGAAGGAAAAATAAAGGTATTAAGCTTGAGCAAACTGTAAGACAAATATAAGATTACCTATCACTTGTGAAATGAAATTACTGTAGTTATGCAAACCCAAAGGCAACGTAGGTCTTGTCCATCCAGGGTGTTGGCTGCAGAGCTATGTAGAACTGGGATCCATTTGTGTGAGGACCTTTATTGGCCATTCCAAGTGTGCCCCGCTTCCAATGGGAAACAGCAAAATTCTCATCTGAAGAAGAAAGGGGCACATGTTCAGGGTAAAGTATATGCACAGCATGTTTTGGTGGTAATACTGTAAATTTACAGATAGTGTGTTCAATATACCAAATATACATATCTGTACCTTCAAAGGTTGGTCCATAGATTGACTCTCCTCCATTACCTTTTCTTTCTGGGGAAATATCTGTAAAACAATATTAGACCACAGTGATACTGCAATGTTTTTGATTCACTTCCTCAAAGTCATGATTTTTTTATGACTTGCTTTCAAAACAAGGGGTGGTGTGTATTATCTCTGAGAAAAAAAATGAGCAATGTGAATACAATAGCCACTTAAAAGGTGTCACTGTGCATTGAAATAAAAACAGAAAACATTGTAATGTAATGCCACCTGCTCCTTTTCCAAAACTGATAATATATTCACACACTGTCCACAACTTCAACTAGCACATATGAATCTAATGCAAAGATTATCAAAGTCCCTTCACTAACACTAATCTAGGATTCCCGCTCATGTATTTTTGTTGTTCGTGTACTTCAGCACATCTTTTTGAATGAGGCACGTCAAAATTTGTAACATTTGTTAGGACTGAAATGGACTGTACAGTACCTCCACCTTGCACCCAGCCATTGGGTACCACACGATGAAACAGAGAGCCCTTGTAGCAAAGTGTGAGGCCACTGTGGGACACTCCTTGCTCTCCTGTGCACAGTGCCTCAAAGTTCTTTGTTGTCTTTGGACAAACATCTGAGAACAGCTGAGAAGTTGGAAGACATTTTGTCTTGAAACCATCAGTCACCTCTAAATATAAAAGCTGATTTAAACCACATGGGTGAGATAACACTGGCGGTTATAAAAGGTGCAAACAATGTGAAAATACATGCTAACATCTCACCTCAAACAACAACCTCCCCACTGCTTCTCCTGCTATCTCAATATCCATGAAGACAAAGCAATGCTACAAAGAAAGAAAAGAAGATTGTATTTTTGGTGTAAATTAAGTATTTTATACAGTTCTATACATTACCTAAAAGTTGCACATTATTGAAAAATCATGTGGTTAAAAAATGAAGACAAGCTTCCTAAAGTAACTTAGGCTTCTGTGCATCAATTTTTCAAACACATATGCAATTTATATGACTGTGATGTTGACTTGCCCCAGTTTTTTGGAGATGTTTGGTGTAGTAGTCCTGAGTGAGAGCCCTGAAGAAAGCCTGCGGCCGAGTGAAAGTGAAACCCCATTGATTCTTGGCCCAGCTGGCAAGATCCTTCTCATTACCAAGAAGAAGGCCGTTTAGAAAGCACATCAGGTTGCTGGAGTACTGCCACACTTCACCACGCAGCTCCTTGAATCACAAGTGTTGAACAAGAGACGCGTTGTGATTCAGCATTTCAGAATAACCATGATGTCAAACTACTGCAGTATTTTTTGGTACGTAGGTGTATTTAATTGTGTGCTAGAGCATCACATCACATACGAGTTTTGCAGTTCATAAATTTACTTTTGTTTCCTTTGTTCAAACAGCCTCTAAATCACTCTTATCACAGTTTTCTTGTATTCTCTACTATAAATTATTGTTACATACATATAAATTGTTACATTTCCTTCCCGTTTCAACAACTGGACCATCTGCTAATGCATCAGCATCATAATTATTTAGAAAGGATAACGTAACCCACTAACTAAACGTAACACAGTACTAATCCAGTACAGACATGGGCCATATCCTGCTGCCTGACCAGTTCTTTCAATGACCCTACATTTAATTTAGATAATTACACTGTGATTACTGACACATATCTCACTTTTATATTTGTTATGTTAAATTCATCTTCTCAACTCTGATAGTTAGTAAGAACACCTATGTGGGTGACTTTTAAGTACATTTTGTCAGTGCATGGAATTCAAATTTAATTCTGATGTTTAATAGCATCGTTGCTTCTTATTAAGTGCAATGATTTAATTTGCTGGACAAATAGAACTGTAAACAATGAGATTACTTACTCTTTTCTTGTTGCACAGATACATTCGCCAATCAAATTCCAGTAGTGGTTGGATTATTGGATCCAGAAAAGCCTCAGGAAACTTCTGCTTTAATCCCTGTGTGCAAACGATACAATTACTGTTCAGCTGGAAACGCACACACACATAGAAATGTAGATCAGAGGAACTAACAAAAATGAAAGGTTGACCTCGGCAATACTTTTGGCAACTTGAAAATTGCACTCTTTAATTGAACCGACTATTTCTAGATGAGCTTTTGATTCCATGGCCAAAAAGGGAAAAAAAAGTTATCTCCGTAAACAAGTGGCACGTATCCATAGCAACAAGCATTTGAAGGCGCCTTAATATGACGTTTGTTTAAAAATGTCCGGCCTCGTTCGATTTCGTTAAAGTCTACCCTTTCTTTCTACTTTGTTTATTATTAAGCCTATTGGTTAAACATATGGGTACTATATTTACCATAAGAGTGTGTTATAGTATTACTTTTAACCGTTTTATATTCACAGTTGTTTTTTTTCTACAACCTTGTGACAATTATTACAGCAACAAGGAAGCATCCTACGGAGAAGACCAACGATTTGGAACGCGGCCCGACGGCGCCACTCTTTTCAAATTCTTCCTCGTTGTCTTGTTTGTCTCGCTTGTAGTGGCGTTTTCTACACATTCGCATGTTCTAAGTTGGGACCCTCCAACATTTTAAGAAGTCATGGGAGTTCATGATTTGTGGTCTATCGTCGAGCCGGTTCGGGAGTCGGTGCCGTTGTACAGCCTGAGCGGACGGACGCTGGCAGTTGACCTGAGTTTGTGGGTGTGCGAGGCTCAGCATGTCCAAGCAATGATGGGGAGAGTAACCAAGCCCCATCTGAGGTAACCGAAATGATGATGTTACAGTCGATTGTGGCATTTCGGATAAAACCTGACATTTTGTCCGTCTGTTTTGTGCAGGAATTTGTTTTTCAGGGTGTCGTCCCTCACACTGATGGGAGTAAAGCTTGTCTTTGTCATGGAAGGAGAAGCGCCTAAACTTAAAGCAGAAACCATGAGCAAGAGAACGGCAACAAGATTTGGCGGATTCAAAAAGCCTGCGGCCCCTAAATGCACGACAAACACCAGCAGGGGACGCTTCAAAGCTGTCCTGAGAGAGGTTGGCTGGTTCCCCCCGTTGTTCCCCCATTGTCCCCCATTGTCCTGCAGAACACAAACACAAGCCTTCTGAACAAATTAGTTTTGTTATTATGCACAATCTTATCTGTCTCCTGCGTTTATAGTGTGCAGAGATGTTGGACTACCTGGGAGTGCCCTGGGTGACAGCTGCTGGGGAGGCAGAGGCCATGTGTGCTTATTTGGACTCGCAGGGCCTGGTGGACGGCTGCATCACAAACGATGGAGACGCATTCTTGTATGGAGCCCAGACTGTTTACAGGAATTTCAATATGAACAGCAAAGTATGTTTGTTGATTTCCAACATACACAATCTGAAGGAAGTTGAACCCGTACCATCTGTTTAGTTTTGTTGTTCTCTGTATCCTCCAGGACCCTCACGTGGACTGTTATCGGACGTCTCGGGTGAAAACAGAGTTACAGCTGTGCAGAGAGAATCTTGTTGGTCTGGCTATCCTCCTTGGTTGTGATTATATCCCAAAGGTATGGAAGAACCTTTGGTAAATCTAAATCCTCAGGAATACCTGTGGTAACTGTATATTTTCATGTTTCCATAAGGGCATACCAGGGATTGGCAAAGAGCAAGCTCTTAAACTTATCCAGGCATTGAAAGGACAGACAGTTTTGCAGAGGTAACAAACAAAAATCATTGCTCACTTTCTTTCCAACTGATTCAAGATGACACTTGTAATCGTTCTCTGGTTACTCTAGGTTAAACCAATGGAAGGAGGATAAAGCTGAGGATAAATTGTCTGAGGGTGTTGTAAAAAAGGTTCCTCACTGCCACATATGCCAACATCCTGGTGAGCAAGTCTGATATGTCTCATTTTTAAAAAGCTATTTAATGTGTTATGGTAAAGAGATATGTTTAGTTTGAACAGGCCTCTTATTTCAAATCCAAATTGCATGGCTGCACATATTATCTTTACAAATGACGTATCCTTTTTCATACCTGGTTTTTCTCCTACTTTCATTTTGTCATTTTTCAGGCTCAGCAAAGGCACATGAACGTGTTGGTTGTGGGCTTTGCAACAGCACACGTTTCTGTCAGCCCCAGGATTTTGATTACCAGTGTCCTTGTGACTGGCACTGCTATGAACAGACCCGCCAAGGCTTATCCTTTGAGGCAAATGTCAGAAAGTATGTGACTTTATAACAGGTGTAAAGCTTGGAGAAAAAGCTACAAAATGAAAATTAAAATCAATTAAAAAAACAACCTTTGAAAGAAAGAACTTAAGTGCTTGCGAACTAGAAATATTTTCTAGTTAAAATAGTTGCCTACAATAGTAAGCACAACATTGTTGAGTTTTGGACATTTAGTATCACTACGTTGAGTTTAGAAACTTTTATTGAACATAATGATTTTAAAGGGTGGTTTGCTATCATGTGCATTTCATCCCTTTACATGTTTTCTTTTTTTTTTTTCAGAAAAACAATGGCAAGTCAGCATTTCCCTTTCACAGAGGTACAGCAGTTTTCATCCGTCAGGGTTTCGAACTTATCGGTTTTTTCATTTATTATTATTAACTGGTGCATATATATATACTACTTTTTTTTTAGATAATTAGTGAGTTTCTGGTTCCAAAGGAGAAGCCTGTGTCTCATTTCAAGAGGAGACAGCCAAATATGCTCTTGATGCAGGTACTCTGTTTATTTCATATTAATTATTTTTTTTAAGTTTACTTAGCTGCATGTGACATGTGCATGCTTGTTGTTTTCCAGAAATTTGCATATGAGAAGATGGAGTGGCCTAAACACTACACCAGTGAAAAGGTTTTAGTCTTGATGACCTACACAGAACTGATGAACAGGATATATGGAAAAGAAATGTCTTCTCAAATCAAGCCCTTACGGTAGTCCTACAATTGTGATTTGAAAAAAATGCTATTTTGATGCATTTGAAATAAAGAAAGCAATTTCTTTACACTTTTATGATTAACAACCCATTTCTACACATTTTTTTCTCCAAAAGAATTGTCAAACCCAGAGTAAGGAATGGCATTGCTTGCTTCGAAGTCCTCTGGAGCACTCCAGGTCAGTTTAATGCCTCAAAACCTTTGTTTATAATTACATTAATCAAAGATCAGTATTTTTGTAATGTTCTGTTATTTTGCAGCTTTTTTAACTTTGCAGTAGAAGACGAGAGGATTAAGTGATATATATATGTTGTTATATTACTGCTGCATTAAGTAGTGGGGTGGGGTGCAGGGTGCTTGTCTCCAGGTTGTCTGTTAGTGACTGGCTGTGATGTGGGGTTCAGAGGTGACAGATCAGTCACTAGGTGCTAAACTGGCTTCCTCCTTAGACTGGGAAATCTATCAAAGTCATATCAAAGTCTGGCAAGACTGGCCTGAGAAAGTCTCAATCAACTAATTCAGAAAGTGGTTCCTCATTACTTCCTTTGTCTCATGGGAATTGAAGGGTTAGACTGCAGCTATGGAATAAAATGAAATAAAAGTCCTTGTACTGTTATTACAAATATATAGTTTTGTAATGAAAATACAAAAACAGCATTTTTTTGATAACCCACAAAAACAAAAAGTTAAGCATTTACTAAAACCTTTGATACAGTTTTTTTTTTCCCCTGCAGGAAGCTATGTGTTTGCAGACGATCAGCCTGCAGAGAATCAACACGAGGTCAGGACAATTGAGGAAGAAGCTCTCTTCTCTGTGGCCTTCCCAGAGGTGGTGGAGGAATATATTAGAGACAAAACTCTGGGTGAACAGAACAAGACTAAGAGTAAGACAACTATTTTTAATATCAATTTAATGAAATGTGTGTGATTATTTCATTGTCGTTTTCATAGGGTTTATGTATGTGCACTTTGGTCCCGAAAGGTCATCTATATCTGACTGTGAAAGTAAAGTCCCTGTCGCTTCCTGTCACCTGTGGTGTCCCTCTAGTGTCTGTTCCCAGACCGATGCTTTTTATTCTATATAGGCTCCCCCTCGGTCGTGTCATCAGCTGGCATGGAATTTCTTTCCATTGCTATGCTGATGAAACAGCTTTACATCTTGAGCATACTGGTTGGCACCCCACATCAGGTTTATTCCCCTCTCATCTACAGTTGCCAACCTCGGTTCGAGCCTCACTAAACATGTAACAACCAAATTAAACACCTGTGTAAATCAGATTTGTCCACCTCAAAAATACCGCCAAACTCCTTCCCAGTCTAACTGTTTCTGATGCAGAAAGGTTTTGTCCGTGCCTTTGTATCCTCCAGACTTGACAATTGCAACGCACTGCTTATCACGGTTTTTGGAAAAAGTCTCCAAAAGCTCTAGCACATACAATGTAGTGCTGCCAGGATCCTGATGAGAGTGCATAAGCACGACCATATCACTCCTATTCTCAAGTCCCTTCACTGGCTTCCAGTCTTCTCCAGAACTGAATAGAACTGCACTATTTACATATCAGTCAATCCATGGCAACACCCCGGCCTACCTCAAGGAGCTTATCACTCCTTGAAGTAGGCCATTACACAATCTTCGTTGCTAAAATGCCTACTTCCTACATACCCCCAGAACTAAATTACGGACTATGGGAGATCGAGCTTTCTGCTCAGCCACCACCCACCTGTGGAATTGCCTTCCTGAACATCTGAAGCCCCACAGACTGTAGCCATTTTTAAAAAGGACCTGAAGATTTGCTTCTTCAAGAAAGCTTTTAAGTAACTGATCCTTGTTTGCTTAGTGCTAATATCTGTATGTTTTACACTCCTCTCTTTTGTAGCAGTTTGAGATTATTATTATTATTATTATTATAAATTTTTCACAACAAAATTTGGAGCCTCACGTCAGACAGGATTGGCTTGAAGAAGTTCCACATTGCTGGAAAGGATGTCCTGATCACAGACACCTGGGGCTTTAACTTTTTTTCAAGGCTATTACAGCAGCTCTGACACCTGAAAAGCTCAGCTAGTTTGCACCAAAGGCTTTGATGCATCCAAGAGGTGTTTGTTTCACGGGTTTTGCTCTTGCTTTATGTAGGTTGTACTTTACTTCCTTTGGTTGTTAACTCCATTTCCAAAATGTGAGTAAACTATCAACTGAGATTAAAAGGGCTTTACTAAATTGGTGTATTAAGGTTAAAAATAGGTATATTAAAGTAAAAATGTTCACAGTAGTTTCTGAGAGTAGTAGTGATGAAATCATTTTGATGATTTTATCTTGTTTTTCTCTACAGAGAAGAAAACAAAGAGTAAAAAGGAGAAGCCATTGGATGTCTCTGATGGTATTTCTGATCTCTTGGCTCAGATGACCCTCCAGAAATCCTCCTCAACAGATTCCACTCAGCCACAAAAACTTCCTAACATTTCAGACAGAGACAAAACAGAAGTGATTGTTTTGGACACTCCATTGAACCACAAACATGATAAACGGGCAATTGAAGAACGTAAGATCCTGTGTGATTGCCCCAGCACTCCTGTGTCTAATGCAGAATCAGATGCTGTTGCTTCACCCTCTGTCTCTGCTGTTATTAATGCCCTTCACCTGAGTGATATCGACTGGGAGGCTTTGTCTTTCACATCCTCTCCACCTCCACAAACGGCAACAAGCCACACCCCACACACCGATGGGAGAGAAACAGACTGTGATAATACCAATCAGAAAACCTTGAGTCATGTCACACAAACAGACTCCAGATCTGCACTAGAGATGTGTTACACAGAGTGTTCTCTAAGAGACAGGGTGCTCATGAGGAATACAGCCAAAGCTCTAGACCAGAGGAAGGTAGATGATGTGGTCTCAAAACATGTAAACTATGAAATGGCTTCTCTTGAAGATGCTTCTTCTCTAGATTCAAAATCAAGTGGACAAATTTCCACTAAAGGTAGCGATGACAGTAAAATAAGTGGGAAGGAATCTGATGTTTACAAAAAGCAACCACTCAATTACGAAAAAACATTTACAACAAATGATGTAGAAATTGAGACCAAAACATCAAAACAGCTATTCATGCCTGCAGTAAAAGATCAGTGTAAAACTAAGAACAAATGTATTGACCCACAAAAGCTTCCACAGAAGTATAAACAGCCAAAGAGGCGGGCAGTCATTTCATCATCTGCTGTCCCACCAGAGAGATGCCACTCTGACCCAGGTCAAAGTGACAAGAACCAGGATGTGTCACAGACTAAGAGGAGTGTGTGTACAAGTGTGTGTTCATCCAGCGAGGACAGCGATACAGAGAACAAGCAATCTGTATCTCAAAGACAGACTAAGCTCAAGCCCGTAAAGAAAATGGAAGATAACTTCATAACAGACTGCCCTCTAAAACCCGTCCTTGGCCCTAAAACAACTAAACCAACAATGAAACCATCTCTTTGTCTTCAGCGTTTAGGACCGAATTCAAAGAGGCCGAGTGTAGATGTCGAGGTAAACAACACACCTGCATCCACTAAAAGCAAATGCCAGGAGCTTTCACCAGCTAACGTGGATAGCCAGGGGTTCCTTCAGAGTCCAGCATCGCCTGCCACTGTGTTAAATAGTGATGATTCAGTTTGTAGTGAGAGTCCACTGCCATTGGCAGAGAGACTGAGGTTGAAGTTCCTAACATAAGCAACAGTGTTACAGGATAATGGGAAATCTATTATGTTGAACGTCATGATGAAGTTGAGTTTGTCATTTTAATCTTGGGGGTAGCTGTTTGACCAAAAATAACCTTGACTTAAGCTCCACCCACTATATCTTTACAGTAAAGCTGCTACATTTGACAGAAAAATTATCAGCAACTGAATTAGAAGAATCAAGAATTTTTTTTGGATGTTTTTTATATCAAACAATTAAGGAAATAAAAGTCTAAACTATGCCAAAAGCTTTTAATGTAAATGAGGTTGGCCGAAACATCTGAACCATGTATTAATAAAATGTACTCCTGTACAACTTCACCACCCACTTTGGCCTTAATGATAAACAGAGTAGAATTACCACCTTTCTGTGAGTTTTAACTTTAAAAACTGTGAAATTTTAATATTGTAAAAGTATTCATGGCAGAGCTGTATTGTACTGCATTAAATTACATAAAGTGAATGTATATGTTGACATTGAAAAGCTTAACTTGATTGACCTTAAGAATTTTTGGTTCCATCAAAGTCTTCTACTATCCTGTTCTGATTCTAAATGTAATAGTTTATATAAGTCATGTGGAAGGGCTGTGGGTTAGCACTGTCTCAGGTAAGAAAAGTTATTTAATAGCACTCCTATTGTTGTTGGACAAGCTCAATGTCACTTCACAGATCTAAAAAAAAAAAAAGGGCCACTGCAGCTGTGGCAGTCATTGGTTTTACAACCCACCAGTGTAGGTCTCATTGATCATGAGTGAGGCCTTACACACCTTTCCAGACATTAAAAGGTCTACCAGGAGCTTGGTGACAGCTGCATCCTCTCCCCAAATGACAGCTCGGTCCTTTTGATGGTGATTAAATCTTTTCTTATATCAAGTGCTAACAAATTGGGATGGCACATAGTGCAAATTGAGTTGTGTGTTGAGTGTTTAGTAATTTTCTTGTTAAGGGCATTTAAAACTTTCCTAACAGCTAATACTTCATTTAAATGCAGGTAGTGTTACTCCAGGCTTAAAGTGTGGAGAAATGTTTGGACATTAAAAATGTAACATCATTTCAGGATTCAAGATGAGGCTTGACTAATGCACAAAAACTAAAATGGTTGCAAAGAGAATATATATTCTCAACAATTATAATCGTAGTAGTCTGTTTCTCTCCCCCGGAAAGGTGAATAGGATGTGTATTGTCACAGTTTGAGCCTCATTTTAATAAGAGAAAAAAAAACTGGCCTCATGTTTGTTTAGAAGTTACAGACTCAGACACACGCAGGCCTGAGTTGCCAGTAAGATGTGAAGGCATCAGGTGAAACTGTATCCTCCCATTTCTTCATTTGACAGATCACATCAAACCGATAATTGTCGACACGCAGACTTTAAAGAGTAATTTCCCACAAAAGGAATCTAATTATTTTTCTTTCTCTCACATTATGCGTCTATTTAGCCTTATTCACACCTCAGTGAGAACGAACGACGTCCTTCGGGAAGGTCGCATTTTGGCACTTGAGGTTTCTTTGAACTTTTTTTCGCCCGAGCTGTGAACCCATAAACCTCCGGAGATCTGCTTCTGTATAAAAGAACGGCGTTGGCAAAAATCCCCAATCGCAGAATCTGTCGGTCACCCTCGCTGCACAGACCTTTGGACGTCTTTGGATAGAGATGGAGCTGGAGGATGCCACGGCTGAAATCCTCTCAGAATGGAAGTGTCAGGAGAGTCCCTTCGGAGAGGACCAGGATTCTCTTCCGTCCAGATCACCAGACTTCTCGATTGACTCTATGTGCTCGTCGCCGGAGATGTGCTACCCGAGTGGGGATCGAGAGATCAAGAATTTTTCTTTCGGCTTCACGGGACAAACAAGGGCTCCAACAACGCAACGGCAGGGCAAGCCCAAGATGTCCACAAAGAGGCGCATGAAGGCCAGCGAGAGGGAGAAGATGCGGATGAGGAGTCTCGCCGAAGCTCTGCATCAGCTCCGTGACTACCTGCCGCCGGACTACAGCAAAAGAGGCCAACCCCTGACCAAGATACAGACCCTCAAGTACACCATTGAGTACATCAACAAGCTTTCGGACATCCTGAGCCGTGCGTAACGGCGCAAAACGGACCCACTTTACGCATCCGCTTTATCCTCAGCTGGACATTTGGAGGAGTTTTCATGTCCTTGAATCGATACAATATCTTTGGGATAACTTAATTAAAACGTGGCATTTAATATTTTCCTTTACATTTTGCCCCTCTGCTGATGTAAATATTGTTTATCGGGCACTAAGCAATTATTTTTGTATATGACGCTGACTTTGTTGGAAATTGAAATACATAGTTTGGAAATAGAGTGTGCTGTTTTATGAGATGTATGTTTGCTTTTGCTGATCTCTCCAGTTATTTCTATGTTTATTATCATATAGATTGTAGAGAAACTTTATTATACTGTTTATACTGTTTTTAATCTCTTATTCTTACTCTTACTCTTTTATAATTGAACTAGCTGCATGAATTTATGTCTCAAAATTATTAAACTGCAGTTCAGTTGTAGAATATATCAGACTTGCTTAACACGTTTTTATTATAATACAAATCAACTTTCTACAGAGTGTGTCAATTTCAGGTCATTTTCACAAGCATGTTTTCTATTCAATATATCTACAATAAATTTGGGATGAACTGAGTGATAATTTAAGTTGTGGCCCAGTTAATTAATGAGCCGTATTTATCGACAAATGGCAATAGGAAGCTATGTCAACACATTCCTCCAATCACAAGGCCAAAATACAGAACACAGGGAGAATGACAGCAGCCATCGGCCAGTCAAACACCAGCATTCTTCACAGTGGGCGGGACCATTCATGGTGTTCCTCACAAAGAAATCCCAACCCGGGATGTAAAGCAGTCTGATGAATCCGCCATTTCAAAGCTGAAAGCAGATAAAGAAACAGCACGAGTTTTGTACATTTTTATTTTTATTTTTCTAAAATATATTTTTTATTTTTATTAACAAGTAGGAAATTATATTCCTTTTTGAATCTACCTCGCCTGCTCCTCCAGCTGAAGTAAGTCATCCCTTCGTACCAAAGCGTTTGAAACCCCCAGGAACGCCCCTTTCTCTTAACGGTAGACCTTTTACTAACCCTCAATACACGTTATTTCCATTTTTTATTGGCTAATTTAAATTAGGACAGTCTGTCCGTGCGCCGATCTCCGTCCCCAACTAATTGTTTTGGACTCAATTTAACGTCATTGTAAACCAATGCTACGATGTTAATTCCAAGAATTAGACAACGCCATTCCAACAGTTTGCGTTACAGTGTAAACAGCATGAAGCAGCGTTACACCTGATTGTGTATTTCTTCTGGTTCTAGCTTATTATTTTAAGAGCTCACACAGCTCCAGCCGACTCAGGTAGGTACTCAACTCAACTCAAGGTAAATGCTGAACAACTGAACTGAATTAAACCTAGATGACAGTAGGGTGAGATGCTGGACATTTGTACTGAACCGTACTGAAGTTTAACTATTTACACTTCTGTCAACTGAGTGTAAGTAAAGTTGAGCTAAAACATATGTTGAATATAAATACAGAAATACATATAACAAAGAAATGATGCTCTAGGCCTACACCGAATCAATGAAGAAATACTTATCCTGTAGGAAGAGTTCTAAACAGGAAGCCTCATAGTTACCTCATCACACGTTGTGGCATTTTGTTATCTGTACTTCTGATTCCTTTTAGCACTTAAGCTCATTAGAAGATATAAATCTTCCTTCGGTACAGATCATCAGTTTCTCTGGAATTAAAATGTGTTACGGTGAGGCATTCCTTTCAGAGTTTGTTCTTCTGAGGCGGTTAATCCTTCAGGCCAAATTTTGAATGTCCTCACAACATCAGTTCAACCCCTCAACCCTCCCTGCCTACTCTCCCCCTACTTGTCTGCTCCACACTCTCAGTCGAGTTGTAAAGACTCTGGTGCTCTGCCAAGCAGTCCTCTCTGCTTCATTCACATACTTGTCACCTGCTTCAGTGTGAAACATCTAGAGCAGCGATCTCTAACAGGCGGACCGCGGACCCACCTTATATCATCGTTTTTATTCACTTTTTGTGGAGATTTTCTGAAATTGTTTCTACAGCTCTACTCAACAACAGGCACATCCTACTTGTCTCTGATTTGCCAGTATTCGTCGCAATAAGCATAAGGATTTAGATTGGATAAGGTGAGAATGTCAACCAATCACAGGGAGAATGGGGGGCGGGGGGTGCTTATTGGAAAACTCCTCTCGCTCTCTGTCTCTTTCTCCCAGTCTCTCTCTCTTTCTCTCTCTCTCCCTCTCTCTCCCTCCCTCCATCTCCCTCTCCCTCTCTTTCTCTCTCCCTGTCTCTTTCTCTCTCTCTCCCTACCTCTCTCTCTCCCTCTCCCTACCTCTCTCTCTCCCTCTCTCCCTCTCCCTCTCTCTCCCTGATGACATGCAGCTGATCCACAACAGTCAGAATTTTAAAAACCGACGGGGGAAAGTGTCAAGTGTCTTATTTAGACTTCTACAAGAAGCTTTGTGTAAATTAATTGAAATTAAAATTAATCTTGTTTTTTTTTTTGTTTTTTTACAAAATTGTGAATGTGAATAATTTCAGATGGATACAGACACAGGAGAGAAGATGATAGAAACTTCAAACGTTTCCAAGGATGAATCTGAGAGACCTCTAGCTGAAAGCAAGTCCAGGTCTGATTGACAAATGATACATGAAACATAAACATTCAGACTTGTATTGGATAAGCAAAATTTAAAATGTACCTTTAAAGTGTTGGGGAATTTATCTAACTACAATCATGTAAAACCTCTTATAGCTTTGTTTGAGATTAAACTGAGTGTTGCAGCTTCCTAACACTTGGTTATTTCTTAAAATTTTTAAATCACCTCAGGGGACGTGGGTCCAAAGTCCGTGGTCGAGGGGGTCGGATGAGTCGAGGTGGAATGCGTGGTGGGCGAGGTATGATGAAAGGGTTTGGTCCGCCTGGATATGGAAGGGGTCGAATGAAGGATGGATCCATGAATGGACTTGCACCAATGAGGTACTTTTTTCATCAAATTTACATTGTGTTAAGTTTTGTTCTTTTATAAGTGTAAGTGTAAGCGAACAAATATTCTGTAAAACTCTATATGGAAAATGCTTTTTAGAGATAAAGGCATTTCCTTGTCTGTATAATGAAGTAAAGTTCAACATCAAACCACAGCATGTAGAATGGTCATACAGCTCATATTGCTTTCACAGTGGGGGATTTATTACTAGGCTACTAAGTTTTAGCTGGGTTAGCTAAAATGCCAACTGAGTGTATAGTTTGTGTATTTGGATCAAAATGCTCATGTTAGCCTGTATAAAAATGTTTTATTCCTTTTCCTTGCAGAGCAATGAGGAGGATGCGGCCCTACCCAGACCTTAGAGGAAGGGGTGAGCCAGTGGGTATGGGCCCCCCTCCTCCTCCTCCTCCTCCTCCCCCACCTCCTCCTCCACACCTCAGAGGCCCCTTTCCTCCCATCCCCAGGTAAACACCTCACACCAAGGAAGTTTCTCCGGTAGCCAAATGGACAGATACAGGAAGGGTTATATAATGCCTCTTTCACACTTGCATAAACACACTGCTGACCTGGATTTAAAGTGAGCAAATGGGTGTGTTGACAACATTTCTATAAGCCAATTACTATGGCTTTATTTAGAGATACTTTTGTTTTTCTTTTTTTGGCTGTATACTGCATCCCAGTTTCTCCTTTGAGGGCTCTTCTGACTATGTGTTCTGGTGCAATGCTTTTACTTCATTCATATAGGATTTCATGTGTGAAAGAGGCTTAAGATTTTTCTCATTTGCACCATCAGTGGCCCATATTGAATGATAGAGTTTCACTGATAGAAAATGTGTGTGTGGTGTTGCTGTTTTATTTGTCCGCATCTCTAGACATGGGCCTCCCCCACCTCCTCCTCCGGGTCATCCCGGTTTCAGAGGGCGTCCACCTCATCATCGAGGCAGAGGCATGCCACCACCTGGACCTCCACGCCACTTTCACCCCCGTGGCCCAAGAGGGTAAGACAATTTTTATATTAATATGTTGTTTGAGCTTTGCAAATCACAACTCTTGGCAATTTGCTAGCAGACTTTTAAGGTTACTTTTAAGGTTCCTAAATTTATTTGAAATGCTGCATTACTCTAAATCTGACACAAATATGCTCCAAACTGCAAGCAAAGACACTGTGGGTTGTGACACAAATGCACTCTCTCCTATCTCTTTTCTCCTAAGTCCCATTATAGCTCAATCTTTACTTTAACTTGTCCTCTAATACTAATGTCTTTCTCAGTTTGTCTGTCAAATAGAGGAAACAATATAAATAGCATTTTGTTAAATAGTTAATTTGACTATAACAGATGTTAAGTGAAAACTTACATCTCAACTGAAAGCCAAGCTCTTAAACAGTGCATGAAAATTAAAAAGACATTTTACTCTATTTTGCCACAAAAGTGCACAAGTAGGAAGGATCCCTAATACGTCAGATGGCTACTCTTATCAGAGTAAGCCCACTATTGGCCAAAGCCAACAATCCACTGTTTGATCTTATCCTTTTACACAGCTACCACAATGGACCGGTCTCTCCGCCTCACCCCCCACCTGGCAGAGGCCAGAGGTGGCCAGGGCCCCCTGGTGGCCGCCATTTTTAAATACAACTTCCCTACAAAACAAAAACCAAGCACTTCTTAATGTAGATGGGGCCTAAAGTGTTGTAGTGAAAGACACACTCCTGATTTTTGTGTTATATAAAGTCTCTGAGTATCTTTCTAACATACTCTGTGGCCAAATGTCTAGTTATTGATATTATCTATTGACAGAGAAATAATGTGAAAATGACAACTGAGGACTCATAAAATGCCTCACAGCATTACAATGTAAAGGCATTTTTAAGTTCTGTAACCTAGAAATACTGTTGGTACTGTAGAACCATTTTGACATTGTTCAGAAAAGCTGCTTAAACAAGAGTGAATCTGCTGTTTCTCAAAGGGAAGAAATTTCTTCATTAAACTTCATTAAATGTGTTGTGGTTCTTGTTAGTCACCCTGTGAGCCTTAAGACATTTTCCTAAATCTTAATAAAGACTAAAATATGGGTGACACTGTATGTTTGAAGGTGGGGAAAGAGGGGAGACAACAAAGAAAGAATTCACGCTAGCCCTCAAGTACCATGGTGAAAAGTTTAGTGCACCTTGGACCTCTTTATCCTTTCCTTTTGTTACATGGAAATAGCTATGTATTATAACCTCACCAAGCAGTCCAGTAAATATTGTTTAACACTTTTTTTAAGTGATCAGACAATATTCCACTTGTTAAGTATTTGTGAGTATTTAATTTTATATCAGTAATGTGAAGCTTTCTTAAGTATAAGTATCTTATAAGTATTGCTGTTTGGAACATTCATGTTTGTCTTCAGCAATCTATTGTGTAATGACAAAAAGAAACTATAAAGTAATAGTATACTGAAATATATATCTACAGTAGTAGCTTTTATAAATGAAAAAAATCCATTAGTATTTGCTTCAGTTAATGAATAACTCATTACTGTGTTAAGTTTTTTGAAGTGTCATTAATACATTATTCACTGTAATTAACATAAATTTTGTGAATCTGTGAATGTGTTTTTGAAAACCGTCAAGACATGACATAGTCGTGAAAAAAATAAAACTAAGAATAAACTCTACTTCTCCTTTTTTGTTTATTCACAAACAAGGCTGAGAGTTGTCATTACAATTTACAGCATTTATAATATATGAAAGAATTCTGCAATGTCTAAACTACTACTTTGCACAGTGGCACAGTAACAATGTAACAATGTTTCATATGAAAGTGAAAATTTTATCCATATTAATACCATTACAAATATGCAAATAATTATGTAGAAATAAATGCACATATTTATATAGAAATCCTGTGATATTTGGGGTGGACAGAGAGCTGTTAATAAATATAATATTTATTTCAATTGCAGTGCTGAGGGCTGAAATCTATGGCAGACCAGAAACACAGAAAAGAGCTAAAACATCCATTAACTCCAGATAGTGTATTACCATTTTATCTTAGCATGCAAATTTGATGAGAGGACTTAGAACTGCTCCACTTCCGAGGCACTGATGTAATTATGTCACAGTTCATTTTCAGTATTAGCATGTCTAAAAGTAGGGCATCCACACAAGATAAACATTCATATAACCAATGACTGTCACCTTTCTTTCCTTTTATAATTTTTATTTGTTAATGATTTAATGTGCCTTCGGAGAGGTGAGGGTTTCAGAAAATCTCACTTTTGTGTTTTTTGACCATTGTATTTTTTTCTGTTAGTATAATTTCTATAACTTCATATCTGTGTATTATTCTTCATTACGTCATGATTCACAAAAAAGTTTGTTGCCATGCATGCAGTTACATGTGAAGTCACAGAGCTGCATAAAAGTGATAACTGTTGTGGTTATCAAGTTATTGATTTTTGCAAAGAACAAACAGATTTGCTCTTTAATTTTTTTAATCAATCTATGGGAGCAATTTAAAAGCTGTGTAAAATGCCTGTAGCTGTTTTTTTCTATAATGTGATAAGGTCTACGGGGTCTAAAAGGACAAAACAAAAGCCCAGCTGCAATACAAAGGCTGAATCATATGAAGAGGAGGTATTTATTATTGATATCATATTACTAATTCATGTACTGCTGGCACAAACAAGGGTTTGGAATTATTTCTGCAAGAAAGAGTACTGAATTCATTGATGCTGCAGAATGCGCAAACATTGCTGCTGACCCCAATAAATACTCATTAAAATCATTCCATGTCAGCAAATGAGATGCAAGACAGGTGTTGCACTCTCCTTTCCTCTGTCCTTTTTCCATTCCTTCAGCACTTTCAGTGCGTTTTGCTGCCTCTTCAGTTTCTACAGTCCCTTCTTGTTTCTGCCTTTGGTTGATTATAACAGACTGACTGTTGTTGTCTCCTGAAGGGGGCACACAGTACAGTTAACCTCCCAGGCCCCAGGAACCAAGGCTCTCCCTCACATCTCTCCCCTCAATCTCCAGTGGCTCCTGAGGTCCAGCACTTCACTTGAAAAGGTGAGCCTCCTCTTGTGTCTTAATTTCCGAACCCTTCTTCCTCCGATGCCTACAATCAGTTGTATCAAACACAGTGAGACACCTAGGTACTTTATCATCAATGTAGTAAACACTTACATGGTTAAACTGTAAAATCTTGACAAGAACAGTCAATACACTTTATGATAATGAGAAGAGGCACGCGCAGAACACTACGGGTTTGTAATTGTTATACTAGGGATGATTTGATGTAATCTGTTGGTGTTTCCTACTGCCCTGATTAAATTATGACCTCAAAATTGAGGTCAGACAAAATTAATGATGGCTGAATTCCTTTTAGCAGCTTCAGGTTCAGCATATTATGTTTTCTTAATAGTGTAATAAATTGCATTGGTTGAGATTTATTCTCTGCTCCAAAAAAGTTAGACACAGTAGTGTTTTGTGTCTCACAATCCATTTTAATAGAGGAAGAGGGGAAATGATGATCCTCAGTCTTTAAATAGAGCAGTGATTTACAGGGACTTTTCCATTACAGTATTGACATATGAAAATATTAGCCTTCAGTCAGTTAGAACATAGGAAAGTCATGTGTTGATCAGTAAGCAGAAAATGAATGCTGAAACCAGATTGTTGTGCTTCCTACATTTTGTAATAATAATAAATAATGTAAATAATGTTTTGTGTGCTGGTCTTGTTTCCTACAGAATAGAATAACAAACCGGTCCAGTATTACTGCAGAGTTAAAGCAAAACAGTGTAATACTAATGTACGAGACCCTAAATGACAGCTCAAAAATGTGAGAAACTTGTCATTAATTGCTATATGTATTTATTGGAAAAACATACAGTTGACTCAATATTCCACAACAGAAAAGACATCAGCACATAAAAAATGTTACAGTGATGTATTGATATTGTTTTCCTTTATGAGGTCTCATTAAATTAGAGCTGTTCAGGAGTCGATGACAAGCGCGTGAGTATGGCATTTTAACTCTTCCTAATTATTCAACACCCATGTCTGAGAAACTGCATCCAATAAGCATTTGCAGCTCTCACTGCTTTTTCACTGGCTGGGCTTGTCATCAATGGGATGGTCCTTCCACATAGGTTCAAGGATGTGATCTGGAACTTTCTCCATGGCGGTCTGCCAACATGACCAGAACAAGCAGAGGGAATAACAAAAATTAGCTGCTTAACCTATGGCCCACATGCCTATTGAAATCTGTCTCATACAGAATTATGGCAGCACTCAGAAATTTTGCAATGTCTTACCTTTGTCACCTCCATGGCTACACCTTCAGGAAGGTTTCTCTGGATGTATTCAAGATATACCTGTGCTGTACAGCCTGTTAAATGAGACAGCTGCAAAGCAAGAGAAGACAAACTGTTGACTAATGATCTTGAGCCTCCGAAGATTGAATAACTAATGGCTGACTAAGGAGATTGGTTTTAAAGCCACACATGAAGGTGTCACCACTTGTGGTGTCAAGTGAGACGTTAGTTCTGACTGACACTGAGTAGTGATTACATTTGGAATTAAATGAAGTCAAAAAATAAAATCACTGTATACAGCCACATAGTGCTGAGAAAAAGAATTAGAATCAGGCTAAATAAGTGAAACATACTAAAAATATGCCCCATGGGTTTGCAGGGGCTTTTTATTTCCAAATACATTTGAATGTCTTTTGGATCATTGCCTGGTTACTTTGAAGGACCTTACTTTTATGTCTGTGTTCTTTTAGTAATTAATTTAATTGAAATGGTTTTGAGCTGCTCACCTCAATGCACCGGTAATGTGTCCTCATCTCATACTGGACCCTGTGTTTTTTGAAAATGTGCACTGACTTCAGGAGAGTTAACCTCTCGATTTCCTTGGGAGGTTCAGACCTGTTGCAGAGAAAATGTTTAAGTCTCTAAGAAGAACATGTTGTAAAAACTATTATGAATGTCGCCATGTAGCTGTTTAACTCACACTTTGCTAACGGTGATGCCCAACTCCTTAGCTGCCATGGTGGCAAAAAACTCGTAACTGTCCAACACAGCTCTGTCATGACTTTTTACTAAGACAGACACCCTCTGAAACAGTGTGTCGGGTTCTTCTGTGACTGTGATCTGCAACGGAACAAAAAACAAGATACAGACAGATAAATACATAATACTAGAATAATGGATACATATATTGTACTAAAGACTTACTGAAGAAGCTGTTGATGAAAACACAGTAGATGTGTGGAAGGAAGTGCCGGATTTGGAATGGAACCTGCAGGGATGTAAACAAGTTGTAAAACGGAACAGTAATACATACGTTTGACTTCATACCTTTTGATAATACATTTATTAATGAATGTGTGTTTTCACATCTTAAAATGCGTTTTTATGCTTTTGAATTTCTGACATTCCCTTGTCTAATATTCTTCTGCATTCAGTGCTAGACAAAGTGCATTTTAGTGATATATATATATAACAATATTCAGATAGTGACAGCTTATTTCCGAAAACACATTTCATTCAAACAGCTGTATACACGGCAGAATCAGGCAGTTCCTACCTGGTTATTTTCGCGTTACATGTCCTGGGACCCGAACAGGCTCCCAAAGTCCTCGATCCCTGAAAATAAAGAAATTTATTAGCATAAAGTCAGAAATGACGTTAGATGCCACTCTAATCCACATTGTCCGTGAGTGACTTAAATTCAGCTCCGTTGATATTTTTTTTATTTTAACCTACTGTACTAAGTACTGCCGAGTTCGTTCATTATTCTTAGATGCGGAACCAAATATTACCAAATGTGAGATTCCTGTCAGTATCCTTGCCAAAGACAACACATCTCGCCTGAGAACCGTGGAGGCCGCCATCTTTGTGGAGAAGGCAGGACAACCCCACACAAACCGGGAAGTGCTGCCCTCGTGTGTACTGGTGGGCAAACTCCACTTCCAAACCTCCCAGCTGTGATGTTGTGAATATGACACAACATATGGCATATATGCTCCACCTCCATAACTACAAAAAACATGAATCTCTGCTACTGCACGACATAACTTAACTATGGTTGTAACTATGGGGATTAACATTTAAAGTTTAAACCAAGGGAAAAAAATACTGTTGACTGCAAATAGCTTTATTATTTTCTGAAAGCATCCAGTATTTGTTTACTTTGTTCATGATGTTATTTTAACTGATTTCTTCTAACTAATTAACAAAAACGAATTTATTTAGGAATATGTACCCTGAAAGTGGATTTTAACACTGAACTACATAGCAAAACAAGGCTGCAACATTAGCTAAATGGAAATATCCCTTCAGTCAAAAATACATTACTTCATAGTTTTGTCGAATGTTTCTGGACAGAATGTGTGTGTAACGTTTTAAACTACAATCAAGGTTTCCCAGGGCTCATTGTAATACTTAAGGACATGCACATATGAGAATGATTTGTGACACTGAAATAGGATTTTTTTAATTAATAAGAATTTTTGTTTTGAGTAGTTAAACTTTAAAAAACAATACCACTGACATTTCCAGTTTATTTCCAAAATGATTCTGAGAAAAGAAAAAGTTTGTGCTTAAAAAATGAAACCCTTAAGTTTGTATGAAGGAAGGTGAAATTAGTAACATTGACATTTTTTAGGTAAAAACTACTATTACTACCACTGCTAATAATAATTAACAGTAACTAATAATAATTGTAAATATTGTAGCAGTTGTGAGCAGCTGTTATTTATCAGTACATGTGCTTTGTCGGTAACAACAATATGTTGATATTCTCATGTAAAATGAAATTAAAGATTACATTTGAACTAAAACGCCCCAGCTGATCGTGGTGAATTGACGTGAGCCGCGGTGATTTAATTGGTGTAAATCACGTGTGTGTCACGTGACAGAGCTGTCGGGCCCTGCCAGGTCCCAGTAGCAGGCTGGAGGCAGAGGAAGCAGCAGCACGACACAACGGAGGTGAGCGCCGCCGTGGCTGGGGACGATTCTGCGGCTTGTTGCCGACAGGTCTGATAGTATTTTGCCACTTTTGCCGTCTGTCCAGCAAACTATGGTCACTGTGAATAACAAATTAATAGAAGCGCCAGGAAAAAAAAGTCGGTTAGTGTGCTAACCACAGGCAAACAGCGACGAATCCCAGCGGCGGATGGACGGATCCAGTCTCCGCAGATGGAGGTTCAGGTTCAGCTAGCTAGCTGGTCCGTTAGCCGGGTAGCTACCAGTGTCTGTTCTTTGTGATGGAAACAACACAACTAGAAAGCGCTAGCCCTGTTCCCGGGAGCCTTGGTTAGACTTGCCGAATGTAAATCACTGCAAAACGAAGATTAATTTATACATGAGAGATGAATTCAGGCCGACGTGTTTAGATTTGCGGAGCCCACTGAGCTCTGTGTCTTCATCCAGCATCCAGTGTCTAGCTAGCTAGTTGACGCTAGCAGGCGGCTCCCGGTAACGTTATTGGGTGTTTGGGCTATTTTGGCATCATTGCTCGGGCTGTGTTCTATTTGTTTGCCAGCTAAACCAGTATCCCTGGGTCTTACTTTACAACGTGCTGACATACATTTTACCCTCAGATTTGCTGGAGTTGAAAGGGATGCTCTTTACAGGTGTGTTTAGTCAGATCGGAATTGATCATATTAGGTTAAATAAGAATGGCAAATTTATTATTATGCAAAAGTTTCCCTTTAATCGTCAGATACAGAAAGCATCCCTATTCTTATCGTTCATTAGTGGCAGCAGCGTTTCTGTCTAGATTTGTTTTTAAGTGTCACTGCCGACTGTTTTCTTCACATTTTATCCGGAATTTCCGTGTATTTATTTGTATAGCCGCCATCGCAAAATAACACGAGAGTTGTGCGATACAGGCATCACGTAAATATAATATAATTTGGTTAAATAATCTTCCGCCATGCAGTATAGTCCTCGAAATCCAGTGATTTCCCAGGGCGTCGCAAATAGCGATAAGTGAGGCTAGTGCATTAACATTTAATTTCACGGCCGGAGGCGACAGGTGAGTGTTTTTCTGGGCTTTTAACGTTACATCGTGCTATTTCGAAACGATTTAAACTGTGATTTATTCAACACGAACTTGTTGATGTGGTAACGCCAGGTAGGAGAGATACTGACACTTCTTTTTGTATTGTCTCGCAGTCCTCCATGGAATCCCCAAGGCGAGTTGAAAAGACGTGATGACGTTACCGGAAGAAGCGGTTCTTCTGCTGGCTGACAGCTGATGGAGAGGAGTCCCTGCTCCTCCTCTTGTCTCTCACTTAAACAACCGACATTGCATGAGGAGGACACAGAGCCCAGAAATGACACACTGAACTGGACAGAAACCCTATTCACAACATCTGGAAGCACGGGCGATGCATTGCCGGTGTACTAGTTTACAAGATCAGCCTTTTATTGTGGATGCTTTGAGTCTGGAATCGTTTACGGTGGATTCTGAATAACTGTCCGGTACTCTCAATACATTGTCATTGAAGCAGCATCAAGGAGGCAGCTCACTGATCAAACGCATCATAATGACTTGAATGAGTGCCTTTTGTTATGTATGCGAACCGTTTGGTTACAATATCTCTTCAATCAAGCATGCTAAAATCCTCAGTTCTTTGACCTCACTTGTGTACTTAAAGAAGTTGTTGATGATCACTTTTAAATAGCAATCTAACTGAAAGAAAGCCCCACTACTACTATGCACCCTTGTCGCAGTCTCACATCTGACACCGAACCAGTAACGTCAGCAGAGGAAATTCGCTCATAACAGCATAACAACAACCCCTTCCGGAGAACCAGTCTTTTTTTTTTTATTACTGTTATTAAATCCACGGAGGGCTGTAGTGACCTGCAGGGATGTTCGCCGCCGTGGAGCATGGCCCGGTCCTCTGCAGCGACTCCAACATCCTGTGCCTGTCCTGGAAAGGCCGGGTCCCAAAGAGCGAGAAGGAAAAGCCAGTGTGCAGGAAGCGGTACTATGAGGAGGGCTGGCTCGCTACCGGGAACGGCCGAGGAGTTGTGGGGGTCACGTTCACGTCCAGCCACTGTAGAAGGGACCGCCCGACTCCGCAGAGGGTAAACTTCAACCTTCGAGGACACAACAGCGAGGTAGGAACAGACGCGATCTTAGTTACACCGTTGATATTTGTATTGAAAATGAAATTGAAGTCAAATAAAACGTATATAATGCATCCTGATAAACAGCAACGGTGTTGTGAGACATTTTTGCAAATTCAGCATGAATATGACACCTAAGCATTTTATGTATATAGAACTGTAGCTGGAAAGCAAACTTAAAATTTCCTTTCCGTTTCTGTCTCTTGGAGAAATTTCTTATTCTAGAGGAGTAGCTATCAGGCAATCTACTACTAATCTAAATAATTTTCTAAATTGAGTCTATTTAACATATAAAATAGTACATTTTAAAGCTTTTTAATAGTATTGTAGTAGAAAACTTATAATTGGTCACTTCTTGCCTCTAATCCTCCCTCAAATGAAAATCGTTCAGTGTAAAATAAATATTCATCAATCCGTTGTCTCCATCAAGGTCATGTTAGTTTTTATGACAAACCTTAGCAGACATTTTGTGAAAATGCAACTTAGTATCTTTTTACTAGAAGTAATTCTTGGGTCTCACTGAGCAGTTGTCTTTCATTGTAATGACTCAGAGCATGGGTCAGGTCTATAACAATGTCCTTGAAGCCAGTAGCATTTCCTATTATTTAGGGTCTACTTACAAGTGAGTTGTTTTACTTTAGTAAATAGGTTTCAGGCTCAGTGCTATTTCTGACTGAGACTTTAAACTTTTTTCTATGCCAGGTGATTTCACCCATTTAACCACAACAAGAGGAGAAATCAGTGAAATCAAGTTCTGTAGTATTTGGTTGGAAGTAGGACCTGGATAACCTCAGTGGTTTATCACACATTAGATCCATCTGTTGCTGCTCGGTTAAAACATTGTGGTGCTTCACTCCCTGGCAATTCTCTCATCTCTAACCATGGTGGTGCCCTATTGCTGCACTGAGGCCATTTATTTTGTAATTGGAAAGCTCAGCAGTGTCCAGGTTTATTGCCCACAGTGTGTATGAGTATTTCTGTAAGTATATACAGTAGCAGTGCTGGCACGGGTGGAGTTTGCGCACAGGTTGCACTTTTAGTGACTGTTACTGTTGGTCAGATGGAGAAAGTTGCTGTATCAGCATTCCATAAGGAGGCTGAGGCCAGAGTGGATGAATCCCTACAGAGAGTGACTGAAACACGGCAGAAATGTCATTTGACTCGGCCCACTTGAATGTCTTCCAAGTATTGAATTGTTTTTTTTTGTGCTTCTGTATGCAGTCATGAGGATAAATCCAGATAACTAATAATTTAACTACAATTTTCATATTTTATGGTGAAATCGAGCATTATCCTATTACACCAGTCAAAATATTTATTGTGTTGACAGTTGTGTATAAAAGATACCAGTACCAGTGATAGAGAAATTGTGTGAAAAATTGGTGATTGTTGGTGTTTGTCAAATTTATTTTTGGTTAGTTGACTTTACAAGGCCATTCAAAATTTTATAAACGTGCCATTTTATATTTAATGTGCTTTAATTATGAAGCTTTTTGACAACAGAATTATTGTAAAAAGTGCTTGGTAAATATCCCATGGTGTACCAGAATTGACATTAATATTGTGTTCAGTCTGAGCCATGCTGTGTGTGAGTTGTCAGTTACAAATTATGCCATTCAATTACCTCCCTCATTTAGCCAATTATCTTGTTGTTGTTGTTGTTGTTGTTGTTTTTAGCTGATTATTTGCAGTTATGGATCTGTTAAAACAGTGGGTATACCACAAACTGCAGGGTCGGTGGTTCAATACCTGTGACAATTGTTAATATTATCACCGTTATGGTGTTAATATTAAATACAAATTCACATTACAGAAATGAGTCTATTTCCCCATTGCCCTTTTTGCAGTAGTACCAGTAATACACAGAGTGATATCCTGTTAACTTCCTAGATTTGTAATAATTGGAATAAATAAATGGAATGCCTTGGCAAGTGTGAAATTATCACTGCATAATTTGTGGTTTCTGACAGTGATGGTGAAACTGGCTAATGAATTCTGTCACTTCATGACACATCTGTTCACATACTTTCATATTCAATCCTGATTTTTAGTGAAGCATGGAGAGATTATAAAAATTCTTTCAATATATTTTGGTAACCTTTCCTTTTTTTTCAAAAGCTGGTCACTTAGCAGTCAAAGCAGTCAGGTCCTTTAACAGCGCTGTCCTGTGAATGTCAACAATGTAGCTGAACACTTCATGTCATCACTGATTATGAAGGTCCTTTCACATTAATTAGATCAAGTTACCTATGAAGAGCACTCTTAAAAATGCAACATGAATTCTTTCTCTAGGAGTCCAAACTTGCCAAGATCAATACAAAATCAATGCCAATGTCCTTAGGTTCAGCCATTTTTTTTCTGTGGATACACAGATCCAAGTGGCCTGCGATGATTTTAATCTAAGCGAGTGTCTGAATGTTTGCCTTTTGGATTTGGCTTAATACAGACAATGTAGTAAAGTAAGAATCTTGAAATTTGTTAACAGTAGTCAGACACATAGTGGGCTGTGTTACTGTACAAATGTTGCACTGCTTCAGCAAGAATCAGGGCTGTGAATATTATGTAGTAGTTGTGTTCAGATGTTTTCCTGCTACATCACTAATTCTAAATAATAAAAAGGTTTTTAAGACCTGTAGTACATTCCTGATGAGGGTTTGTCCTCCTGAGTCTCCCCTTTAGCAAGTGTTAGAGATAATTACAAGGTAACAGCTTCAAAGAGAACAAGGTGTATGTGTATAATGCCATGCTCCTCATGTTCTGTCTCTACAGCCATATTTTCACAGTGGGCGTCAGATGAAGACTAGTTTGAATTATATATTTTTATTGAGTTGGGTTGCATAGCAGTAATGTTCAGACTCACAGGATATTAAACTATCAAGAAGTGATGGTCCAGTTTACCGTTTTTTAACTTTTTGCACAACATGATTATTTCATTTACAATCATATATAACAACAGTTGTAATAATTTAGCAGCACATTGTTTTATATTTCTCACAACTGCAACAATGCTTTAATAGCATGAAAACAAAAAGTACAATGAAAGTGAAACTGGAGCCAAGAGAATATGGGTTCAATAATAATAAGGGATGCAGCTACAAATTATTTTACTTTCAGTTTGATTTTACTGGTAATCGTTTAGTTTTTGAAATGTCAAAAAAAAGACGTGTCACCAAAGTAGCTTATTAAATATTACTAATTTTAGCGTTTAGTCTTGTCACTGATTTAAAATGACTAATTGTTGTTGATTTTATTTACACTTATTGTAAAGTTATCATTGGATTGGAATAATTCTTTTTTTTTCTTGAAAGTGGTGTTAAATTAATATTAAATTAATACACAACATTGAATTTTGTTTAATTAAGTTACAATTATTTTTAGAAAAACATTAAATCAGCCACACAAGTTAAAAAAAAAAGAGTTGCACTATGAAAATTTGGCCTCAAATGTCCTGATACTATTTTTATAATGCTTTTTTTAATATGGAGCTGTTGACATCTTAGAGGCAGACATCCGTTGCATCACACTTGAATCGAATTGAAAATAGAAGAAAGTTGCAAGTTATGTCTGTTGATGTGAATATTCTTCTGATGCTGCTAAATAATCCCTCTGAGACATGCATCAGAATAGATCAGTGCCTCTTGACAATCCAGTATTTTTCCCGTGCATTTAGATGCTGAGTAGAGCATACAGCTAGTCACTTAGATTCCGTCCATGAGAACTGAGCATTTTAGACGGTTTTGACAATGACTGTCATCATGTTGCCACGGACGTGTTTGACACAGTGCAGGTTTTAGACAAATTGTCGGTCAGTATCTAGTCAACTACTAACTGTACTGTTTGTCTTAAGTGTGCAAAATGTTCACACATTATATTAAATGAAATTCATCCTTCTGACCAATCAGAGAAGAGGAAAATGTATGCTTGATTACTAAGATTATTTGTTATTTTATTATACATTATGTTTTTATGGAGGTTACCTAGCATAGGGTATAATATAAGTCAATTACTTTTATTTAGTAGTACTAGTGGGGGCTATGTGTTCTCAGCATACTGACATTTTTATTTTAGTCAAAGGGTAAATGTTTTGTATCACTGTTAAAGCAGTTGTGCATGCATTGTAGTTAAAAACATACATTCATACACACCTCACACATGAGTCATATGGGTGGATTTTTTTCCCAACGGTAGAAATCCCACATGTCAATTTTCCCACCAGGCTTTTTGCAAAAGCAAAAAGAACAAGTGTCTATGGCCCAATCCAACTGAGACAAGCAACCCTAGGGCAGCAGCTCGTGTTTACCACACTGTGGTAATCATGCTGAATTATATCTGATCAGAGGTTACATACAGAAGAAATAATGCTCAGTGCCAATTTAGTTGACACATAAAAAGGAAATAGAGGCAGAAGTTATTACCTTTGTACGTGCTAAGTTTTCTGTGAGTAAGTTAGTGTGGTAAACCTGCACATTTAAAGCAGCTGAAACTCTGGTTTTAGCATTCAGTTAAAAGCCTCTAGAATTAGCTGACAATAGATGGCGAACGAGTAAGAGTGAATTACACTGTGCCCTCTTTCTCTTCTGCTCTCTGACGTTTTCATGCATTAAAAGTTATTTCCTGGCAAAGCCTCATAAATAAATTAGATTATCTGTGGTAGAGGGCCTCTGCACGGGCAAGCACTGATGTTGGACCTGCACAGCTCTTTCAGATGAGAGCAGAAGGACGACTGTGGATGACTTCTGTGCTGCATTGCAACTAAATCGTCTGTTCAGACATAATGGGGGCCGTAATAATGGATTGCAAGACAGGCAAAATGCAGCATACATTTTCCTGCAATACAAGCTCGGGAAAGTTGAAGTCAAGTCATCACTTTTAATGGGCTGTGCTGCATTTCTCCTTAAGTTTTGGCTGACCTGCATATCCATCACCACATGTGACCAGACAAAAGTTTCGTGGGTCTTGTTACTTTGTGTAATTAGTTGCGTCCCGTGCAAGAACGGCTGTCCATGCTCCCTTGTGCTGGTCATTACCTTACGTTTACACATCTTTAAACATCTCTCCTTACCTTGAAATCTGCTTAGGATTGAAGAGTACATGAACCCTTCACTACATTAAAATGGTCTCGCCAAGTGCTTAGTGAAACTGGCTTTAGTGTGCTAATCCATCCTCAGAGAGGATATTATTGCATAACACTCAGCTCGACTACTTCCTCAGGTCCAGGTGTAGTTGTCTGCTCGCTATGAAGCGAGAGCCTGTACATTTTCATTTACAGTGAGCTGTGTTTGTAGCCAGGGATCAGACGCAAAATGCTAAGCAGGTTATTGCCTTGCGATACCACATATGCATGCTTTAATTTTTTTGCATAACAGTGTGGAGGTAGCATATAGAAGTATATTGCAGAGTTAATACAATTGGTAGAAAGAGCTTTTTCAATATCACTAGCATCACCAGCATAATTGCAGGTGACTCTGCATTCGTTCATATGAACACTGTGTGAGCATGTATAGGTAAATGCAATAAGTCAGCACAACCTGATGTTTAAAAAAAAAAAAAAAAAAAATGCTATTACTGTTGATTTAAGTTTGTTATATTTGCTCTGCTCATAAACACTTCATGTGCTACCTTCCCTGAAGGTTCAGTCCCACTGCCCTTTCTGTCATGCTGCAAATCAGTCCCGCCTCACTTTGCTTTTTTGCTTTCCTTGCCTTTGTATCAGCGCAGCAGTGTGCTTTCCTGTAATTGAGTTTAGCATCTGATTTAATGTCATGTACAAGAATAAGGAGAGGGAGGTTGTAGAAGTAAAGATGTAATTATCCTTCCACATGCTAGATGAAGATATTCAGGTTAATTTTGGAGATGTTTGCATGTGTGTTTCTTTTATACTTGCACAAACAAGTGTCAAATTTAGCAAACCACAATTTACTGAGGAAGCAGAATAAAACTCCAGGAAAAGAGTAGCTAACCAAAAAAAAAAAAAAAAAACTGTATGAGAAAAACCACCAAACTAAGCAAAATTCCAATGAAAGATGATGCTAATGCAACTTTACTTAAAGCACCAGCATTTGTGCTTTCAACTTGCAAACACCATGTTGTAATCCTTGTGCATGTGCTTTATAGACATGAGCAAACAAAAATAAAATGATGAGTTTGTCAGATTATGATAAGTTTTTTAGTTATAGCTTTGAAACACCGATGATATGCTCTACCATTCTTCTCCATTTTTTTCTAACCTTCTTGCAAAAGTTCTTAGTGCCGGCGATTGGTGTTGCCATGTTTCTGTGCGCTCACGACTGGTCCTCTGTGACCCGGCACAACAACGGGGTCCTCTCACTTCTGCTGACTCCAGTGCAACCTAAAGCTGTCCCTTGATTTATTTGTTTCTTTGATTGTCCCCACTTAAGTTGCTGGGGTCAGCTCATCTCCCAGTCTTTAGACCCAGCTAGATGCAAAAGCTGCAGTGACAACAGCTAAAGTGCTCCAGGAGTGAAGACGGTGCCAACGCATGTGATTATTTTAAAAACTTCAAGTCTGTCGGTGCTTGCATACGTGCATATGCCTTTTCTGCTCCTGATCCTTCCAGCCCCTCACTGTCCTCTGGCTTTTGACCCTTATCCTGCCTGTCTCCATGTGTTGTCTGATCTCCTAGAGTGCTGCGTCACAGTTAGGTGCTCAGCTGTCCCCCTCACAGGATGCCTGACCAGCTCACAGTAATCTGCACACTGAGCTAAATTTACACATACGCAGATTACTCTCACCTCTGTGGGACTGCAGATAGATGTGCACACATGCACGATGCAGCATGTCTAAACCCTATGCTCATTTCTTCTTTTTTGTTTTCCTTCCTGCTCTTTGTTTGAATATAGTGTGTGACCGATAGAATTATGAAAACTGGAGCCCTTACAGTACCTAATCTAAAGCCTCATGTCTACACTGGCTGGAGCTGAATTATGTTGTATAATACCATCCGGAAAATCCATTTTGTTCACCAGAGGTTGCAGACAGTTCACAGATGGAGTAACAACATGGATTTGTGTTCTTCCAATGAGATTCTTGTGCATAGAAATATGTTATCTTAGACAATACTACTGCCAAAGCCTGTTAGCTTTGCACTCAGTGAGCACTGCTGCATCAAGACTGCTGTTCCTGAATGATAGATATGCAATATGGTCAACCCAGTCAAAATGGCATAGGGTGTTTTTCTGCATTATAGGTCTATCCTATTGTGTCTTCTTCCCTGTGGCTTGCCAGATGGGACACACCTATAGAAAAACATGAGGTTTTATGCCACAGGGAGTGGGAGTGAAAATACAGTAAATCTGGCTCATGGCTGAGGGAGCAGGGCCAGGAGAGCAATGAATGCTTCTGTACTCTGTAAGAAACAGATCGCATTGAGGTTTCCTTGGATAACTCTGTCTTTTATACCTTATTATCAAAAACATTTAACAAAATAAAGATATCTACAGAAAGAGGTTTCCTGGAAAATAAGCGCTGTGGAAAATGAAAATGGTCACATTTTGTAGCACTATGTTGCAGGTGGTGTTAAACTGTTATTTGTGGAAAATGTTTAATAAAAATTTGCTCACACAGCCTGAAACTAATAGTGTGGAATACACAGAAGTTTTTCACTATATTTGAGAAATTTAAAATAGATTTATGGACATAGTCAATGACACTTTATGCACTGAGCCATTGGCAGTGTGGACTGTTTGTTTGGGTGAGGTGGGGATTGTACTGTTTGGGGAAATAAAGCGAGACTGGTTAGCTTATCCAATTCTCAGACACTGATCTGTTGGACTTGTACTCAGAGAGCATGAGCCCTGCTAAACCCTGCCCTGTGTTGTGTGTTTGAGCGTGTACAGCCCACGTGCTTTGCTCAGCGAGAGCAGAGCTGCTCCTTCATTAGGATTATTCCTCTGGGAATAGATTGAGTCACGCTACAGAAGACCAAACAGATGGAGATGCACAGTGAGGAGGGGGATAGAAGGAGGTTGTAATGGGTGCCTCAGACAGGTGAAACTGACAAAGAAAGTTATGAACAACTGCTCCCTGCCAGTGATTGACAGCTTCATCCTCCTCAGGATAATGATGATCAATCTTTCTGTCCACTGAGCTTTGGTCAAATTCAAAAACCTGTGAATCTGTCAGTCATGGCTTCCTAGAGGCTTTGAAGTTTATAGTGTGTCTAATCTTTTAACCGTAATATATGTTTTTCTATAAGGGAAGTTCATGCATTAGTGCACTTAATGTCTCCCTTCTTTTACTTTTCTTACCCTCTTCTTACTCTTTGTGCTATTTTCTCTTAAATGCCCTTTTCAGCAACCCAAGTGCTTTTAATAAAATGAAACACTAAGCAGTGTCTCTTTGAGCAGAAGTGTGGCACCGAAGAATACGAGACAATAATTAAATCTCATTTTCTGTGATGGTCATGATATTAGCAGCTCCTTTGCGACTTTCGAAATGAGGTTAACCCACTTAGTGATATATTTTTATCTGATTCTATGCTAAATTTAGCTTATTAAAATGTGGGATCTTGGATATTACTTTCTGGATTTCAGGCAGTTTGCATTTTGGAGTAGATGCTCTCATTTACAGAGACTTGTTCTTAGTTTGCAGGGACAGGTTTAGTATCTTGATCAAGGGCATTTTGACAAGGCACTGTACTGCTGATTATTTCATATTCTCTGTTGTAGAGCAAGACAGTGTGAATAAAAATAGAAACTAATGTTTCCTTCTGTCTAGGTCCTCAAATAAAATACCAAATCTTTACTGACGCTTTCCTTTTTGGTGTCTTTAAGGTGGTGTTGGTGCGGTGGAATGAGCCATTCCAGAAACTGGCCACCTGTGATACAGATGGGGGGATTTTTGTTTGGATCCAGTATGAGGGCCGTTGGTCCGTGGAGCTGGTAAATGATCGTGGAGCTCAGGTAAGATTCACTACAAAAAAATTGGACATAAAAGTGTATACAGTTTGTAATGTTTTTTGCACTTACGCAGAAAAAATATACAGAACTAAAAATGGTAATCTTAAAAATGTAATGATGAAAACACTTGCTGAACAAGTGACTGACCAATCTTCAACATTTTCCAGCTGGAAAACAATCTCAGACATTGAACATCCTGATTTACATAATAGCTCTCCAAGTGAACATATGATGCGTAGGCTTGATCCAGCAATCACTGTCATTGCTGAGTTGAGTCTGATGTGCTGGTGGTCTGTCATCTTTTGTGATTACTTCAGAGACTGAATGACAGGCTAAACAATTGCTTCACTCTACAGATATATGGCCTGTGCTGTTTGGCAGCAGCTTTCCTCCTTTTCTGCTTGGAGGGTAAAGCTTCATTTTGCAACTTAATTTTACATCATCTTGAGACTTGAGTCCTAGTCCTCTTAGTTCAACCCAGTCTTCCTTCTCATTGAATTAAAGAATCTACCTTTCTTTTACACCACACTCTACACAGATAATCACATAGTCTTAGCTATCTGATTTTAATAATAAAATTCAAATTCTAATAAATTATACCTAATAAAAATGCTACAAAACTTAATAATCAAGTAGATAATGTAGTGCAAGCCTCACATACAAACTTTCAGAAGCAAGCAGTCTTTCACGGGAGGCTTTAAACACAGCACATATTTCTGTATTTATTTTAAAAATGTTGTATACAGTACCGTTAAGGGGTAATTTCATAGAAGTGCATACATTACAATACAGCTGTTAAGCAAAGTAGGATATAATTTTAGTTGAGGCAGTTGTTTGCAGAAGACCATATATGTACAGTATATATATTTTACGTTATATAATTTCTGACCATGATACTCACTGTTCATAGTTGCAAGAGTAATTGTAAATGCCTGTCTGGTTGCTCATAGAGAGTGATACTGCATTGTACAGTGTTTTCTTCGAGGGTGCAACTAGTGATTATTTTAATAACGGGTTGGTGCTAGTTTAATAACTGTGCTGTAAAATGTCAGAACATTGTAAATTGCCCATTTGAATACCTCAGAGCCCAAGTTGGTATCTTCATATTCCTTGTTTTATCTGAACTAACAGTTCAGAACCCTACAATATAAAATTTTACATCAAATATCAGAAATAAACACAGCATGTGTGAAATTTGAAAATGTAAGTATCTTTCTTAGTAAAACTATGAAAAAGATTGTTTGATTTTCCGTGTGTTGTCCATCATAGGTTAGTGACTTCACCTGGTCACATGATGGCACTCAGGCTCTCATTTCCTACCGTGATGGCTTTGTTCTTGTGGGCTCCGTCAGTGGACAAAGACACTGGTCATCCGAGATCAACCTAGAAAGCCAGATCACCTGTGGTATTTGGACCCCTGATGACCAGCAGGTAGCAAACTCTCTTTCACACACACTCTACAGATATTGATGGGTGTAACCCTAACCCCAGCAACATGGCAGCCTATGAATTCTAAAACTTGCAGAAATTTAGGCTTTCCTTTATCTGGCTGTATCTCAGTTGGTCCACGGACCGCAGGGTCAGTGGTTCGCTCCCTGATCCCTGCTTGCTATGTGTTGAAGTGTCTTTGGCCAAGACACTGAACCCCAAATAGCTCCCGGTGGGTCAGGTACCTTGCATGGCAGCCATCACCATCAGTGTGGGTGGATGGTTGAATGAGAAGCTATATTGTAAAGTGCTTTGGATAAAAAGTGCTAAATAAGCAGCCATTTACCATTTTTAGTATTTAGAAATGGTCCGTAAGTGAGATTAGTTGTATCTGAAGGCAAGTGTTTTGTGTTGAATATATGTTGTGGTTTTGTTAGTCTATGCTTTATCTTTCTTTCTGTTAAACTGTCAGCTCAGGTTTGATGTCATGATGTTAAGTCAGCATCTGGGTCTCTTTTTGTTTTTCCCTTTATCCAATTGTGATATGTATTATGTCTTTCTTTGCTCTCGGTCTGTCGTGTTCTTTTCTTTTTCGAAGTATACTTTTATTTTCGTCTTTGATCTTCTGTATTTTTAGAATTTTTCCTCTCAGTCATTCTTCTTTTGCTGAATAACCTTTCATGTTTTCCTCCCCAGGTGCTCTTTGGTACTGCAGACGGACAGGTGATAGTGATGGACTGCCATGGGCGCATGTTGGCCCACATACTGCTGCATGAGTCGGATGGCATCGTCAGCATGTCCTGGAACTACCCCAGTTTCCTAGTGGAGGACAGCAGTGAGAGTGACACAGACTCTGATGACTATTCCCCACCACAAGGTTTGCTGCTTACGGATTGACTTGTACAGAAATCTCTGTGACCCTCACCTCCAAACCTGTGTAATCTAGAGATTATCATTCATTGCATATAAACTCTATGTTGCTAGTTCCAATCTACATCTTTGCAAGTCACAAATCGATCAATTCACAATTCCTATCTACTTTTAAGGCAAAAGAACAACCACCATCTTATAGATGCATTGCAATATTTGCTCCAGGAAGTTTTTCCGGGCTTGTGGCAAGAAGATGATAATGGTTTTGCACGCTACTAAATGTTCTTTTGCATCCTGTTCTCAAGGTCTGTTTTCACTTTCAGAAAGTGAAAATTTGTATTTGTTTTGTAAATAGCTTAAAACTTTGTTTAAAAACTATAACATCATAAATTAGTCTAAAAGGACAAGATGCTATGTCTTGGCTTCTATAACTACCCTAGGATTCCACCAGATGGTCTGTGTTTGCTTCCATGTGCTGGTTCACCTGTAGCATGCTTTTTGAGCCATAGCATAAATACCTGTGTCACACATGCATATCCCAACACTGGAGCCCCCCTTCCTCTTTCACCCCTTTTCACATCTCGTCCTTGTTCTACCTCCCCTCTCTTCCTCATCTTCGTCTCCAAAATTTTAGAGAAAACCATTTTATGGCATGCTCCCCCAGTCTCTCTTTGTAGGTGGTTCCATTCCATTATGAAAAATCTTAATCTTTATCTTAAAGTGTTATAATGGCAATAATTACTTGTAATGTGTAGCATATTGAAATTAAGCAAAATGAGACAAATACAGGAGAAGCCTGAATAAAGAAACTGTGACAATAACGGCTAGTTTCCATAAACATCTGCATATGTATAAATCCAGTAAAACCAGTATTCTCAGGTCACTTTTTCATGTATTTATGGACAATCAATATTTTATTTTTATTTTTATTTTTTATTTGTACCAAAGCTGTCAGAAGTGCATCTGATTAAGTCAGGGAGGAGACATGGGCAGAGGCACCTGACACAGACTATAAGGGGAAAGGGGTAACACATTTTTCAAACAAATGTTTGTTGCCTTCTTCTCATTCCTTTGGAACTCTTCAAATTTGTAATCAAAAATGTCTGAAGAATATGCAAATTGAGTTTGCCATTCTGGTAAATTTTAATGATTATTCTGAAAATGAGGTTGAAGTAAATGACCGAGGTCATAGTCTGATACAAAATCCTGTATTTTGGATCCTAAAAGAGTTTAAAGTTTAAATCATAAACCGTTTCTATTTGGCATTTAAAAGGCAAGTAAAATACACCTGTCCATCTGTGGACAGCGACTGTGGTGATGGAGATAGGAAGAAAAAAAGGAGTGCCTTAAAAAGAGAGCTCTCCTGACAGTGTTTGACATTGTCACTAAACCATCTGTTTATTCTTGGTTGGTCAGTCTTTTGGCTTGATGGCAGCAACTTGCACAGTGTAAGCCTGTTTGTTACTAAACACTTCCTGTGTAACACACGTAGTGAAACAAAAAAAATCATTGAAAATGTGTTAATCTGTTCTTACTGTATTTTTAGAATGGCCTTCTTTATCTGCATCCCCCAGTTCTCCCCTAGAATGACTTGCAGTGTCAAGGATACAGCCCTAGTGCTTGGGCCTGTTTTAGCCACAGAAGCCCTCGATACAGCAAAGTCTACAGCTTTGGGGGATTTAAAAAAAAAACCAAACAGCTGAAACAGTTCCAAAATTAACACTTTCATCTTATTTGTAGATTCCCCTCCAACTAAAATTATTTTTAGAGTGCCTGATTTACAAATTTTATAATCCTCTTTAGCTGTCATCTTTTCTTTATTTGGCTTCCTGTGCCACCAACTTAAAGATGTATACAATGGTAGCAATTCAAAACAGACCACATTAAGGCTGTGCATTGCAAATACATCAGTAATGGTGTGCGTATATCGTAAACTGGGATTGATTGAAGAGTTTCATGTGCCTGTGGCCTTTCACTGCGTGCAGCCCACAGCCTTAATTTGATTGTTTCCTGTTTTATCTTGTTACCTTCTTTTGTCTTCAACCTAATTTCCGGGTTTCCAGTTTGTAATTCTTTGACCACAGGCTAAGAGGTGAACCTGAAAAGTGTTTACTTTTGCTGGAAAACTCGTTATTGTCTAACTCATTAATTAAACTAGTCAATAGTAATTGATTGACCCCAATAGAAATCATCTCCTAAGTCAACAACCCGAATGAGATACCAGGCCATTTATTCTTCTGTTCTTTCTGCATTGATTTATCGTGATATTGGTCGTATTATTACTTCACTGTGCATTTACAGTAGCATTATGTATCTGTGCTGTGGCAACACTAACTGTAAACTAATTACAATATGAAAGTAGTAGCTATTATTTGTCCAAAAATCGAAAGCAGAGATGGGTTTTTGAACAGTGGAAGCTCACTGAAAATGAGCTCCAGCTGCTATAAATGTGGAGCAGTCCTTGCCTCTCTTGTTACAGCCCCTAACTGTGCCTACAGTAAACACATTCAGCCTTACAGATCAGTACACATACTTTCGAACAGTGTGTTCCTCACATCCAGTCTTCTGGAGGTTAGCCATATGATGCTTCATTTATGGCTCTCGTTTTCAATTAATCTGCTCATTCTTAATTCTGTAAATTATATTTTTAATAAAATGCCCATGGTAGAAGCAGTGACAATTTTGAGGAGCCTCTGGTAATGTCATCATATTGCTTTTTTTTTTTTTTTTGTCTGTCCAACCAACCCTTCCACATTTACAGATGTTCCATTTACTGTCAAGTTAGACAAAGAAAGCCAGAAATATTTTTATGAAGAAGATGGTATGCAAATGTGAAGCTGAAATAAAGCTAGATGTTTGTCATTAATTGAAAATTAAACATAAAACACTAATCTCAGCCTGGTTCTTATTTAAAGTGAGGCCTTTACTAAAATGTTATACATGTTTACTTCTTAACATAGATGTTATAATTGTGTTTGTTTGTGCACAGCTTGTAATGTCACGTATTTTAAGCTGACTGTTCTTTCATTGTGTCACTCCCATACTGCTTTTCTGATGTGCTGGTGGCGTTCTTTGTCTTTCAGTGCATAGCCAAAAACCACTGCTGACAGTCAGTTTCACCTCTGGAGACATCAGTCTGATGAACAACTATGATGATCTCTCTCCCACGATCATCCGCACTGGTTTGAAAGGTGTGTGGCCTTCTTGTCATGTTATACACCCAGTTGCTCCAACAACTTTGGTCTGTGTGTTTAATTGCTTCTCACACTGGCTTGTTTGAAAATATTCATAAATTATGCCTTAAGGAACGTTGTGTTTTCTATCTGTTGTCAGAATTGACTGCATACTTAGTTAATGTTCATGTCATTACAAGTACTTTTTTCTCTGTCTCCTGTGCTATAGATGTGGTGGTTCAGTGGTGCTCACAGGGGGACCTCCTTGCAGTAGCAGGGATGGAAAGGACAGTGCTTTCCCCTGACCCATCCTGCCCCCCCACCACCAGAAATGCTATTGTTAAGTTCTACAATGTTCGGGGTGAACACATTTACACACTGGACACACCAGCACAGGTAATTCACGTTTGTATTTTGTTGTGTTTTCTGTATTCACAGCTTTTCTTTCTGAATGTCTTCCATGTGTTACTACACTTTGCTGCCCCTTGCTGTGAAGACTTTGATAATTTCTGACAAATGGAGGAAATGCAATTTGACAAAATAGTTCATAAACAATTGTGCACGACAGTAGTACAGGAGGTAGAGCAGTCCAATTCAAGGATTGTTTGTTCGATCCCCAGCTCCTCCGGTGACATGTTAAAGTGTCCTACAGTAAGACACTGAATCCGAATTTAGCTTCCGCTGAGAGTTCGCCCAGCTACATAGCAGTTCCCCCATTTGGTGTATGTGTGTTTGTGTTATTGTCAGGGCGAATGGGTGAATGAGAATCAGTGTCAAGCACTTTAATAGGCAGAAAAGTGCTGTATAAATCCAGACCATTAACCATTTATAACAAGAGAAAGAAGAAATTATTTATAGTATCATATAGTCCCATTTCTATATGCAGGACATTCCATGTCTGAAAGTATGTAGTAATATAATTAGGAAGTGTGACAAAATCTTTTCTCCATCACCCTGCAGCGCCCCATCACTACACTGTGCTGGGGTCACCGGGACTCTCGTCTGTTCTTGGCGTGCGGCCCAGCGTTGTACGTTGTGCGAGTGGAGCACTGCATCGCCAGCCTGCAGCTCCTCTGCCAGCAGGGTATCGCCACAGCAGTAAAAGAGGAAAAAGATGTTGCCAAACTCACCATGCCTTCCCGTCTCACTTCCTATGTCACTGCCGCTTTCATCCCCACCATCAAGGTAATGCAAAGCAGTAGGCTGTCTAGTCAATTGAAACCATAAACGTGAATGTAAAGAGCTTCAGGAAAAGTGTGTTATGCGTTGCAGTGCTGTCGTCTGTCATTCCGTGACAACGCAGCCAAGATAAACGTCCTTGCACTTTAATTGCACAGCACTAGCTTGTTGTGGTACTGAGTGATATGGAGTTTTTAAACTTTACCAACCCCTTCTTTCTCCAGCCACCAATTCCAGATCCTAACAACATGCGTGATTTTGTGAGCTACCCAACAGCTGGGAATGAGCGTCTGCACTGTACAATGAAGCGCACAGAAGACAACCCTGAGGTGGGGGGGCCATGTTATACTCTCTACCTAGAATATCTTGGAGGGTTGGTTCCCATTCTCAAGGGTAGGCGAATAAGTAAACTTCGTCCAGAGTTTGTCATCATGGACCCCAAGACAGATGGAAAAACAGGTAATTTTTTTTTTTTTTTTAAATTTAGGCAACATAAAAGAACGTATTAATATTGCAAAAATAGTTTCCCAATTAACATGTTTACTGATTGGAGTGTATAATGCAAACATTAAAACGAGAGAATTGCTTTTCATTTGGTGTAACATTAACAGTAAAACTATTTTTACATTTCATTTGATCTTTCATACGGCAAACTATAATAGAATGCTTTGTCTCACCAAAACCAAAATTGTTTTTGTTTTTGATATTGCAGCATGATTATGTAGACAAATTTGTCTTCAGCACTTTTCCAATTATTTGACTTTCCTGAGCTGGCACCCTGAGAGTGACGATATTTTAGTCACACAGGGCAGACTAGGCCCATGCTAATCTAATTAAAAACTGCTTAATGGGGGCTCTGATGGAACCTGGGTTTGTCATAAATCAACCCACATCCTCCTCATTCAGTGATAAATGAAGCCACCCATAAAATGGCTCCAGTTAATTCCCACTAATGTCCATCAAATAATTTATCTCGACCTTAACTGAAGCAGCAGGGGTTCACATACTCTGTGAATTAGAAAGAAGTAACATGTGCAATAAATGGGATCTTTTTTTTTTGAAACGGCTACAAAACATTTGCTAGTGGCACGACACAGTGGCTGCAAAGATGAGAGATTGAAGTCATGAAAACTGCACAGTTATAACCTATTTGCTGAAATTAATCTCTTGTTTTGTTGTTTTCTTTCCTCAGATGAGATATACAGCAACAGTCTGATATCTGCCATGATTGATAGCTGTAACTGCTCAGACTCCAGTGACATTGAACTGAGTGATGACTGGGTTGGAAAGAAGTCTCCAAAGATATCTAGGGGCAGTAAGTCCCCCAAACTACCGAGGTAACTAGACCCCTCTACTGCATTTGAAACTAATATCTGCTGTGTTTTTCATTGTTGTCATTGTATTATTATTATTTTTTGTTTGTTTTGTTTGGGGTTTTTTTGGGGGTGAAATTTTGGTTCTTTGACGCGTCAGCCGGCTACTTTCCCGGTGAGACAGTAAAGAGGAATATGGCCCCTGTCGTTTTCACCCTTTTTGGCCTTTACCATTTTTGCCTAATCCAATATAGTACCAGAAATTCTTAATGTCGAAGTTTATTGTATGCTCTATCCCTTGGATTAATTTATAATATGGCTCTAACTGTAATTTTCCTATGTCAACCCTTTGCATTAATATTTTATTTTAATCAAATTTTTAATTTTTTGCACTGCATGCCTAAACTTAATTTGTATTTGCTACCTTCTCTGTAGAGACTTAGTTTGTCCCTTTACCAACAGGATCAACATTGATCCCCGAAAGTCACCCAAATTATCCCGCGCATCACAGGAAATCTCAAGGTCACCACGGTTACCCATACGGAAACCCTCCATTGGGTCACCCAGTCTAACCCGAAGGGAATTTCCTCTCGATGACATCACTCAGGTAAAAGTCAAGTGATTTGGTTAAGTGAGAGCTTATCCTATACTTTCATTTTCATACTATGTCTTTAAGCACTTTGATACAGAATAAAATTTTAATTGTTCTTGTCTTGCAGCAAAATTACCTTGCTCAGGTCACATCCAATATTTGGGGAACAAAGTTCAAGATCGTGGGACTCGCTGCCTTCTTGCCAACCAACCTTGGTGCAGGTAACCAATTAATAACAATGAATGAATAACAGAATAAAAGTAATTTCAGTTTGTCCAATTTCTTAAATGCATATATTTTTCACGTTTATTGTTTGTCTTACTGCCATCTTGCCCCTGTACCCATAGTGATCTATAAGACAAGCCTCCTCCATCTGCAGCCCAGACAGATGACCATATACCTACCAGAGGTACGCAAGATATCCATGGACTACATCAATCTACCTGTCTTCAGCCCCAATGTCTTCAGTGAGGATGAAGATGACCTGCCTGTCACATGCCCTGCTGGTTGCACTGATGACAACCCGCCCTGCACTGTAAACATCCCTATTGCTCCAATCCATAGTCCTGCCCAGGCCATGTCCCCTGCCCAAAGCATTGGTCTGGTCCAATCCCTCCTAGCAAATCAAAATGTTCAGCTTGATGTCCTAACGAATCCCACAGCAACCCCTGCTGGAGCAGTGGCCAGTGGGTCAGACCAAAGCCAGGACACCATCTTGGCAGCCCAGTACACAGTACCGGCTCGGTACTCCAGTCCAGGTCAGGTCATCTTTGGTGGACTCGAAATGGGTCGCCTAATGGTGGGATCTCAACCTTCTCATCATTCTTCACAACAACAACAACAACAGGAACAACCAAATCACCATCACCAACAACAACAGCAGCAGCAGCACCAACAACTACAACAACTCCAACAAATTCAACACCACCAACAGCTTCAGCAGCAACAGCAGATTCTCCAGCACCAACACTTACAACAACAGCAGCAGCAGCAGCTTCAGCAACAGCATGTTCAGCAGCACTTTCAACATCTACAGCAGCAACATCTACAGCAGCAACATCAACAACAGCAACACATACAGCAACAGAAGCAACTGCAACAGCAGCAACAACAGCAACAAATTCAGCAGCAGCAACAACAAATGCATCATCAACAGCAATCACAACAGCAGCATCCGACACAACAACAGCAACACCACCATCAACTTCAGCAGCAACTTCAAATTCAAATCCCTGTTTCCTCTATGTCATCAGGACAGCCTTCAGGCGCAGCTGTGCACCAGCTCCAGCCAGGTGTGCTGCAGATTCAGATCCCTCACCCACCTGCTGATTTAGTGGTTGAGAGAGCTGTGGGGGGTGAACACGAGCACCTGCTAAAAATCAAGACTACTCGGTCAACTCCGCAGCTGGCTGAGGGTGACACATTGATTTTCAGTGCCCCTCTTGAGCTCAGCAAGCTGAATCCCCCACCCCCCTACCCCGGTACAGTGGCTGCTGCTGTGGCTGCAGCAGCTGCTGCTGCTGCTTCAGCATCAGCTTCCAATGGAGCCTCACATGCTGCATCTGGAACAGGAGGAGGTACCAGTGGGACTCCTCCCCCTGGTGACCTTTGTCTGAAAAAGGGGGAGTTCCCACAGTATCCTTCAGGTCAGCAACAAGCTCAGTATCCCACACCGCTGGGATATGAACGGATTACGACATTTGACAGCAGTGGAAATGTGGAGGAAGTATGTCGTCCTCGAACGCGCCTCGTTTGCAATCAGAATGTGTACACGCTCCAGGGACCTGGCAGCTCTGCCACGCTCAGGGTCACGTCTTCATCCTCCTCCTCAGCTGACAATAAGATCCAGCTGCCTTACACCTCTGCCACTCTCAACAGACTCACTGCACCTCGCTATTCCATACCCAGTGGAGACCCTCCCCCATACCCTGACCCAGCAAATCAGAACAGTGCTATTGGCAGGAATCCTGGACAGAGGCTTGACAGCAGTCTGATCCATGCCACTCTCAGGAGGAACAGCCAAGCGGCTGCTCTCAAAGTTTCCCAGATGCTGGAACCACCCAGACCACTGCCTCCGAAGGCCAAAAATAGTGCACTAGCATCGTCATTCCAACAGAGGGTGCCAACAGCCTTATACACCTGCAGTCAGTGTAGCAGTGGATCCAGTGTTGGTGTCACTGCTCCAGGGAGCGCTAATGGAATAGCAGGAGGAACTATTATCCGGCAAGATTTCCCTCCAGGGAATGGGGCACCACACAGCACAGTTATTGTTCACTCTAACACTGCTACTCCTCTGGTTTCCCAGTCTTCTTACAACCTGCTGAACTCTCTTGAAAGATCTGCAGCTGTCGCAGCAGCAGGAAGTAACAGAGACAGAGCTGATTATGTTAATTCAGCATTTACTGAGGATGAAACACTGAACCAATCGCTGAGGCATCTGGCACTAGGAGGAAATGACGCATCAGGGCTGGTTGTTAAACGCCCACCTCCTTACCAGTGGGACCCAGGTGCCACAGAGGAGGTGTGGGTTCCTCAGGAACGGACAGCAACATTGAACCCCACTGCTCCCCCTGTATCACATAAACCACCCCCTCTTATTCTTAGTCCAGCTCAGCACTTGGATGTTTCCAGGTTGCCGTTTGTTCTTTCTCCAAAGTCTCCTGTGAGCCCCAGTGCGGCAACATTTCAAGCGGCTGCTGCAGCAGCAGGCTACCAAATCTCCCTTCAGTACCCTACAGCAGCTGCTTTTTCTGGAGCCCACCTGCAGTCCATCCCAGGGTCACCACGCCCATGTTCCTCTCCAAAGGAGGTGGTAGCACCGGTACCTTTCTCACAGCAGGATGCAACTGTTGTCTTACCTCCAGGTTACCCTGCAAACCTTGCAAACTTGGCCTGCTGTTCCCTCCCACCTATGTATCCAGGGGGTAGTGCTTGTGCTGCACTTCCCATTCCCCCAATTGCCCTTCACGCTCCTTGGGGTACTTATAATCCTTGCCCCCCTATGCAGAGTCCTGCAGTGCCATTACCACCCAAAGCCTCGCACATGACAGTAGACAAAAATGTTAACTCTCCGCCTCCTCCTCCTCTTCCACCACCCCCTCCAGCACCACCAGTAGAACTACAGAGCCATGCAGGATTACAAGACACCATGACTGAAGGTGGGGAAAGTTTTCAGGAAGTGCTTTCCTTGACTGAGAGCCCTGTGCCACAGCGTTCTGAGAAGTTTAGCAAGAAAAACCGCAAGCGTGCAGAGGGTAGGGCGGATGAGGCTAATGTGCCACAGTTGGCTGAGGGTAGCAAGTTGAAAAAGGAGGGCAGGGCTCTGGGTGATTTCAACTCCCTCATCTCCAGTCCACGGCTGGGAGGAAGGGACAAGAAGAAACTGAAGGGACAGAAAGAGCAGCAGTTGAAGGCTAAGAAACTGAGTAAGGCCACAGCCAATAGTGAGTTCCAGGACAGTTCAGAGAGTGAGCCAGAGCTGTTCATCAGTGGGGATGAGCTGCTCAACCAGTGCCAGAGTGGTAAGAAGGGCTGGAAGAATAAAAGGAACTTGAGGGCTGCCAGTGAACTGGATGAAATCAAGAGTCGAAAAGCCAATGAGAAGGAGGACAGGGGACTGGGCAGCCAGGGCTTTGTGTATGTTATGGCCAACAAGCAGCCACTGTGGAATGAAGCCACACAGGTTTACCAGCTGGACTTTGGTGGGCGCGTTACACAGGAGTCTGCAAAGAACTTTCAAATTGAACTGGAGGGCAGACAGGTAAGAGAGGTTCTCATATAAAATCCATTATTACACATGACTTATTCAAGTATTGGAAATATAGTGTGCACAGGAAAATAATGTTAATAAAAGTATCTTTGCCTCTACCTTGTTTGTTTCTTGATATAGGTGATGCAGTTCGGCAGGATTGATGGTAATGCCTACATACTGGACTTCCAGTACCCGTTTTCTGCTGTGCAGGCCTTCGCAGTGGCTTTAGCCAATGTCACTCAACGCCTCAAATGAGATGTGCCCTCTCAACTTACCCTGAGTTATATCTGGGATTTAAATGCAATCTCTTGAAGGAACATTGTTTCGTTAGATATTAATTAACTTGGATTTTGGAGAGAAGAGTAAAACCAGCCCTAGTCACAGAGGGAGATACAATCACGCTGCACTACACAATGCTGCCACTAGAGTTGGTGCAATAAGCATTGGCTGCATTTGCCAAGGATCCCCTCAGACTTACTCAGTTTGGCAGCCGGTGGCACCATGCAATGCACGTAGGGCCGAAAAGCTGAGCTTTGGTGATCATGCAAATAAATGCTGCTTTAGCTAGAAGAAGCTTATAGACATGATACTCTATCAGTTAACTGAGAAGAGGTCAAGGTGCAGTTTTCGAAAGAAGCAGCAGTAATACTTGAAAATCGCACTGTGGAGATTAAAGTTATTTTCCCAGAGCACGCAGGTACTACTGGGCACTGAAATCCATTGCTGTACAAACCTTCAGTGAAACATGTATAACTTTATTATACTGCTTTGCTTTTAGGATTTTTTTCAATAACTCCAAATGGTCAAGGGTAGGATAGTGTTTTATTTTTGCTCTTTACCATTAATTTTCTTATTATCTCAGTCTACCTTGGCTTGAACTGAGGCTTTTATATACCCACCATTTTAGGAGCACTATTAATAGTTGACACTTTTCACTGTTGTGAAAGGTGTGTAACTCTCAGAAACTTGGCAAAGTCAAGGAGCAATTGAAGGAACAAGAAATATTCTGTTACATACATTTATTTATATGTAAATTTTTTTTAATCTATTCAAGTACAAATTTTAACATTATTGTCTTTTATTGGTAATATATAGTCTTCATAACCCGTCAACATGGATTTCAACTTGCCTGCTTTTTGTGGGAGACAGGTTTTCTGTGTAGCCTGGAATATTCAGGTGGGAGCAGTGTGCAAAAGAGCTTTGACTGACATTGTCTACTTAGTGAAATATCTACATATGGTGACATGGGCGCAAAAGAAGTCGCCAAGGCCTGGACTAAACATCTTAAGCCCTGGCATGAAGTGATTTGTCACCTGCTATCACTTCTGTGAAGTGAGCGTGTAGTTGGGGGGCTGTCCCTGCTCTTTAAATACCACACAACATCTTTAAGCAAGGTACAGGAAATATTTTTGTATGTGTCACAAATGCCATTTCATACTCTTTTCAAAAGTCATGTAAATACATATCAGCCATATGTAAATGTTGTAAAGAGACTTGGGTGATTTGACAGATGCCTGTTTACACCTGTCTCCACTGTGTTTTCCAAGTTCAGCTGAGATACCCGTCATTGAATATTTGAAGTCAGAATTCCAATGAAGGATGAAACTTTTAAAATCAGTTCATTTAGTAAGCTGACACTAAATTATGAAAGTTAGGTTTATTTTTGTGTTTAGTTTTTTTCCTGGAACTAAGGATTGTGCTCATATTGAAATAAAGATTAAGCAGGACCAGCTATTAGGAGTCTGGGATAAATTATTAGAAAAAATGCAGTTATCTGTAATAGGGTTTATTTGTATAAAATCGTAATCCAAAAAATGCAGTAATATTTGATAACGTGAAATAGGTGAGATTAGAGTTACAGCAGACATTTGTGCCAAAATATGTGTTAAGATTTAAAGTCGGAATCAGTGTACCAACAGGGAAGAGTAACCTAATTTTAGGTATAAAGGAAAATTTTAAAAAAGACCAGCTGTGTTATGGTCTCTGAATTCTAGAGATAATGTACTTTAGTGTGATCCTTCCATATTATTATTATTATTATTATTATTATTATTATTATTATTATTATTATTATTATTATTATATATGTATCAGAGGGGCGTTGTAGGGGTGGGGGTTGAAAAATGATTCAAAATGGTCTTTACAGATCCTAAAAATGAAAAGAACATAAGCATGTCATTAAGAAAATGCCCATCTTTTTGTGTTAATTGTGCAATATTTCTTAGGGGAAAAAATACTTTGTCATCACTTTTGACCAGTTTGTTACTGTCCTTTAGGTTCAGCATCTTGTTGCTGGTCTGTATATTTTATTTATAAAATTATTTCCTAAAGGAGATAGAGTATCTATACATACTGTATATTGTGGAATTTTTTCGGAACATTTCTTTGTGTTGTTAAGTTTGTTACAGTCACAAGTGTAGCCTAAATTGTGAGATTGGAACAAATGGGTTGGGTCGGGGGGGGATTGGGGTGGGTGGGAAATGGTCAAATTTTCAGTGTTTTGTGAAGTTTGCATTGGTTGGAAAAGATGTGAATGAGTAAGTGCCCAGTTTAGTGTAGTTGGTAGACTAGTTTTGTAGAGTGTAACTGTCGACTCAAGGTGTGTCTGTATTCAACTGTGCAGTCTACCACTCCAATCAGTGTTAATTCTAATATCTTCAAATGTGTTTGTGTGCGTGCTCATGGCTTCTCACACATACAGACATACAACCACATCATTCACATGAGTTCACTACTCTGAGCTGCCGAGTTCATGTTCAGAATTGCCTATGGACTAAGCTCAAGGATTCACTTGAATCTGATTTTTCTGAGATGACCTGTTGTAGATATTGTAGGGTTTGGCTTTTCTTTAGAAAAGATGTGATTTGTATTTGTATATGTAGAGTTAAATGGCAAAAACTCTTGGAAAAAAAAGTCTGATTTGGTGACTGAACGTTTATAGTGAATGGATAGTAAGGCATGCCATGTAAATTATTTTATAACTGTATATGTCATGCATCTTTTGAATAAAATGTCATTGTTTCAGATAGGTACTGATTCTTGTCTTGTCTAATACAGTAAATCTAGTCTTACTGAGAAACATTTTTCAAAAATTTCATTGCAATTTATGATTATCATTTAAAGATCCACTGCATGTTCACTGGGAAAGACTTAAATCATGCATCGATATAATAGCCATTGGTCATATTTAAAGTTTAATTATGATACAAAAGTGGGAATATTGTGTGCAGCACAGTATGGACAAAGCAAGAGCATTCAAATAAAAGCAATTTAAATAGGGCCATGAAATTAAACCCAGTCCATGGTACATAAGTTCCACATACACTAAATTCTGGTACTATACCAGGGCAGCCATCATTACCTTATTAATATGTTTTTCCTGCATCAAGTAGAGATGTGTAGTATTACATCTAGCAATGAGTATTATCACAAGCTGAGATAACGGGTGAGTTCATACACTCACTGGCCACTTTATTATATACACCTGTGAAATCTAATACCGCAGTTCTGCTATGAATTCAACTTTTACCAGGTTATACGGGGCCAAAACGAAACCACATCTTCAGATTCGAACGTGCGGTAACTGTCCACCTTCGCCTCTATCCGTGGTGCTGAACTCGTCACGTGACTCTCCTCCCCTGTGTGTGGGCTGTGTGCTTCCGCCCACTCTTCGGATTTTTTTAAACAGCCTTTTTTTGTGAGTGTGTGTTTGTGTTTTTTTTTTTTCTTTCTTTGAACGGACACAATTGAAACCGCTTCGGCTGCACTTTCGATCACACGTCGGAACAATAGAGGCGCATCATCGCGCTGTTGTTTTGTGTGTGTGTGTCTAAAGGACGCGGGTTGTTTCCCCATCGCCATTTTCTGCTCGGGGAATAATCATGGACACGGACTATTCGACCGGCTTGGAAACGCCGCTTTACAGCGAGCTGAAATACTTCTGCAGGAAGATCCAGGAGGCCTACAACGAGCTGAAGGAGGACCTGACACCGTACCGAGATGATCGCTTTTACAGGTGGACCTCCATCACTGTGGGCAACCCATTATTCCACTGCGTTGTGCATCCAGGCCATCTTGTGCTATATGAATTATGATTCAACAACTCGCTTCTTACAGTCCAACAGCCGCCATGTAGTGGTACGACGGTAGATTCAAACAAACGTGTTCACCTTAAAAATATAGAAGAATTTATTGGCTGACATGTCAGTTTGGTTTATTTCCTTACATCATAGATTAAAGTAAAAAGCGTCATCGTCAGTGTCCAGAATGATTCACCATAACGTAAGACAGTATCACATAAAATAAGAAAATGTCCCGATACAGATTGTTAATATGCAGATTACGAACATATTGAGGCAGAGGCCTTGATCTCCATCATAGGCAACAAGTGTGGCCTGTCATGGGGATTTTACCACACATCTGTATTTGAGGGTCGCCATTCCTAAATTACAAAACAAATTCAGTCTGGTAAACTGTATGAAAGAAAAGAATAATTTAACCATTTAAATAGCGCATTAAAAATCAAGTCAGCTTTGACAGGGTATGCCGTCATTCTGTGCATGCGCAGATACAGATGTTCTTTAATACAGATGTTCAGATTAAAGCATGGCAAGATCAGTGACCGGGTCTACATGACACAGGCCCATCACTTCAGACACACAATTACTATTACCAGAAACAAATTAACCACAAACTGACAGAAGATCCACCAGACGTGGGCACAGAAAGACACACAATGACTACAAACAGCCTACATATATAATTACTATAGGGCCTAGGAACATAGAATCAGATGCAAAATGGCACAGAAAGATGCAAAAAAATATATTATGCAAAATGAACATAGAAAAACAAGCCTCTGTAATAGATTTATATAAACATCACAGAGACGCAATATTAATTTAAATATGCAAAAAACATCAAAAAGGTATTTTGAGTGACTTTGGGTTTCTTGTTGAGGCATTCAAGCCTGAGCACCCCATGCTTTTTAAATACAATAAATTATTTGACCAAAAAATATGTTGTCTAATTGTAGAACCTGCTAAATTTATGGTATTTAAAGAAGGATTTGGGAAACGATTCCTCCTGCTCGCTCAGATAAGTAAAAAAATAATAATAATGAATGAGATAAGCGTCCTTTCACCCATGCTGAAATCACGTGATCTAGTCCCGCCCACTTGATTACGTCTCAGTCCAGTTGTCGCAGACGGACGTTGGAATACGGATGTGGATTCAGTGCGACAATTCAAGGGTTTTCTTCTCCCCGCTGAGACCGCGAATCGTGAGAAATGGAACTGTAAGTGTGAGCTTTACTCAGCGGACACATTGGAGAAGTGATGCTGGTGTGTAAATGTGTGGGGACACCGGGGTTAAAACCACTGTGCTGGCTCTTTCCTTGCCATCTGTCTCTGCTAGCATGAAGTGCGCTAGCATGTAAGTTACGAGAGCTCACACATCCGCACCCACGAGTGTAAACACAGCACAGCAGGTTTTGTTTGTCCGACTTTCTCCTCGTAGAGCTGGTGAGTAGCTGGTGTGTGTTAACCCTAACGAGTGTCTCCCTGTCACAGACTGGCCCCCATGCGGCTCTACACGCTGTCTAAGAGACAATTTGTCCTGGTCTTCGTGGTTTTCCTGATCTGCTTCGGCATCACAGTCATCATTGGAATTGCAGGTACTAACTGCAGCACTGGCCAAGCTGGATGTTGGTCCAAAGTCAACAGTTATTACAACACAGGCATCAGGCTTTTTAGACACAGAGAATACAGTGAGTCACCGGGACTGATCGCCACTTATCAAGCCTATTGTCAATAACTGTGATAACACGAGCTGATGTAAGTTTCGCTCTACTCCTTTGTGACACTAGTTTGTGGTTTTCAACCTTCCACATTTTTGTTAGGATCAGTTTTGGAAGCAGAAAAATATCTGTGCCCTGCAATATCTATTTTCAATTAGAGACGTTGTGGTCAAACTTACATTACATTTGCTATATGTCCAATGTGACCACTGAGAGCTGTAAAAGATCTACAATGATCAGCTTTGGAAGGTAAAATGTCAGGCATTTTCTCCCATCATGTGGAAGCAACATCAAACAAATGAAACCAGGTTCCTAACTAGATCAAATCAGGGAAAATATAAAAGTATTTAAATGACTATAAGACTGACCAGAGTAAGTTTTACTCTGCTCCTTTGTGACATTCTAGTGGTTTTCAACCTTTAACATTATTTTTAGGCACAGTTTTGGAAGCTGTAAAATATCTGTGCCCTGCAATATCCAATTTCTGGAAACCATGAACAAAACAGAGAGCTTTGTTAACAAGTAAAACAGACAAAATGTTATTTGTTTTATGCAATTATAGGCATGAAAATAATTTCAAACTTGTTAAATACACTACAGTTGCAGGCAGAAGAAAAAGACAAGTAAATCTTGATAAAGTTGCCTGTGTGAACACAATCTTGGATTATTTACTATACATTTTTAGCATAAATAATTAATATGCAGTTCCCCAGCATGAAAAATGACATTAAAATAGTCTTCCTTAGGTATGCACATTTCTGTCTGTAATTCATCTGCTAATTACTTACTGGTATAGTAAAATTTGAGAACATCTAGGGATATGTTTTTTATTACCTTATTGGCATCGAGCCACTCTTGCTTTAAAAAAAAAAAGAAAAACTATGAAAGCAGCCATAATTATGCTTGATTGCAGATTAATTACAGAAAGGGCCTCTGTTGTGTAGGATATTAGAACTTGTCTAAGTTTGTTAATGTGTTTGCAACCAAGCCCTGTGCATATATATTTTTACAAACAAAATATGTTTGCGTTTTCTTTATTTTTGTAGGTCCTAGGATTGTTGCTGAACAGGAGTACAATGGTGATCAGCTACTTGGAAAAAACATCTCAGTTAAGGTAATGCATTTCTAAGAAAGGTGGATATTGTCAGATTGTGTGCTAGTTGCCTGACATTGTGGTGTTTGGATTTTTTTTTTTTTTTACCTTTTTTTTACTGATATCCTTCATTGTGTCATTTTAGACTGGGCCTTTCAAACTGGAGTCTTTTCCACTCACCACCTACCACCAGCAGCTATGGCTCACCTGTGTGATGCAGGCTGAAAAAAACAGTAAGACCAAACAGCGAGCAACAGAAAACAGCTGTTTGATAGTATAATGTTAAGGATTTCCACAGACTTTCAAATAGGTTTCTCCCTTGATTATAAGTAGAAATACTTGGCTTTAGTTAATAACGTGTTGTTCCTGCTGTCTGTGTCAGTGGGAGACTTCGACCGCCCATTCGAGATGACCGTTGAGCTAAAGGGAGTCGTGCAGGACGCCAGTGTGAAGCACATCAACAACGTGCTAAAGAAATCACGAACACTTCACTGTGGTGGTGTAAGTGTCAATCACCAACCCAGACATATTATTGGCAAAGCACACTAGATTGGCATTAATCATTTAGTCGGGCATCAGAAACCACCACAGCAGTATGAGATTATTATATGACACGAGTTCACACTGTAGAAGTAAATGCAGTGGCCTTATTGCATTATAATGTTAGATACACACATGAAACTGTCCTTTCCATCGAAATATTTATCTTGCATTGCTGAATGGGGTGAGTAACATCACGTCTTTTTTCCTCTTCATACAGAAATGCGATGAGATCATTGTACTTCATCTAGGCTACCTGAACTACACCCAGTACCAGGTTATAGTCAGCTTCAAAGGGCTTGAAAATATCTCATATGAAATGAAGGTCAAGTTTGTGGTAGGTGATAAAACACTTTTTTTATTTTATTTCTGATTGCTGCACGACTCACAGTAACTCCCTGCCTTTCACTCTTTTTGTTTTTCTCATTCTGATATCCTCATCAGTGGAAAACCTACAATCCCACCTTCTCACAAGTAGAAATCTGGTTCCGGTTTGTCTTTGTAGTGTTGACCTTCATGGTCACGGTAAGAGCACTGCTTACTTCTACTAGGTCTTTCTTATCCAAACTAGTTTAACATTTGTTCAACCTGAATAACCGACTTTTCCAGGATGTAGGAGGATTAATTTTTTTTCTCTGCATATTCAAGTGTATGTTTGCACACTCACTGAGGAAGTTTTCAATGAGAGACTGGGGCATAGAACAGAAATGGATGTCAATACTGCTCCCGTTGCTGCTATTATATAATGGTAAGTTTCAATATTCTTGGTACATTTTACCTTTAATGTAAACATATTGAAAGTTTTTGCCATGTACATTCTGGTATTCAACACCCTTCTGTATTATATTGAGGTTGTTTTGTTGTGTTTGCTGTTCAGATCCATTCTTCCCACTGTCATTCCTGGTGAACAGCTGGTTTCCAGGGACATTGGATGCTTTCTTTCAGGCTCTCTTCCTGTGTTCTCTGCTCCTGTTCTGGCTGTGCGTTTACCATGGCATCAGGGTTCAGGTTAGTCTCATGGTTATTTCCATACTTTAATATTTTCACTGATCTATTTAGGGACCTGATTTCATTTGTTTGATGTTGGTTCAACAGGGTGAGAGGAAATGCCTGACATTTTACCTGCCAAAGGTGATCATTGTAGGTCTTCTGTGGCTCTCAGCCGTTACTTTGGGCATATGGCAAATGTAAGTCTGACTTAACTAGCCAAAAAGTCTCTAATTGAAACTGTGGATTACACAAAGTCTTTAATGACAGGTTCTCTTTTCTTGCATTTGCAGTGTCAACGAACTCCAGGATCCCACCTATCAGTATAGCTTGGACATAGTTAACTTTCAGGTGAGACTGTCATGTTTTAAAGGTTCTATAAATGAAACCAAGGATATATGTCTTCATTTGCTGAGCAGTATATTCAAGTGTCGTGTTTTTTCCAGGGTATGAAGGTTTTCTTCCTGATTGTAGTTGTCCTCTACATCCTCTATCTGATTTTTTTGATCATCAGAGCTTGTTCTGAGCTCAAGAACATGCCTTATTCAGGTATCACAATACACTACTCTATACAATTTAGCTTTAATTTTTTGCTATGATGACGTTAATGTGCTGTGTTTTAAAATCACTAGATCTCCGTCTGAAGTTTCTGACTGCTCTGACGTTCGTTGTTCTTGTTATTAGGTATGTTTATGGTGGGGGGACTCCGTTAAAAGATTAAGATTTTTGATCATTTAATTTGATTGTGTTTCATTTTCACCTCTAGCATGGTCATCCTCTACCTGAGATTTGGTGCCAAGGCTCTTCAAAACAATTTTGTGGCTGAATTGTCTACTCACTACCAAAACTATATCCTTTAAGGCAGTTTATTAAACACAACATTACTTAAAATATACTATGTGAGATCAGATGTTGAGTGAGAAATTATTCCTTAATTCCATACATACCAGCTGAATTTTTATCCTTCTATGGCCTGCTAAACTTTTACTTGTATACATTAGCATTTGTGTATTCCCCTTCCAAAAATGCTCTGTACGGTGAGAAAGACAGTACAGCTCTTACTAATTTTACACTTTCTCTCTTTTCTGCAGTGCACAATAAACTAATGTATTAATGCACCTGATTTTGTCCTAATTTTCTAGATTCCCAGTTGAAAGATAATCCCGCTTTCTCCATGCTGAATGACTCTGATGATGAAGTTATATACGGGTAAGAAATAAGTATTTATTCACATAAAAAATTTTAAAATGGCAAATATTTAAAGCATATTGGACAACTCTTAGCTTATACAATGTAGCCAACGTTTTCAGTAATTTGGGATAAACTAAATGCTGAGTGCAAGCTAAGCAGCTGTGGCTGGAAGAGGATTCGTCCACAGCATAGGCCGTGGTTCACTGAAGCCCAAAATGCCCTTGATGTTAGTACCTAACTGGCAGCATGAATCGGACAAAACCTTCAGGCAATATGCCCAGTTTTTATTATGGAAAAAAGGTGAACGTGTTATGGCTTTTGTGAATTCTTGCTCCTTAAACTTTAGTAGGTAATATTCAGTAAATCTTTACATGACCCATTGATGTTTTCATTTTATTTTTCTGTCTTTTTTGAAGGAGCGACTATGAAGATATGCCTTTACAAAATGGACGAGCTGTCAAAGCGACTGCTAAGTACCAGGATGAGAGTGACAGTGACTGATAGATCTCTGACTGCTCCACTTCTGCATCTCTGTTGGAAAGTGTGAGAATACATTGAAACAAACTGGCACGTTTATGTGTAAATGAAGAGTATTTGCAATGAAAATATGTAACGATGTACTGTAAGTGTACATAAATATATTTTTTAAAAAAGTCCATATCTACTGAATGTACTGTAATTTTACTGCAAGTTGACTAGCCACTGAAACATTTTCCTTCATTGTTTATACTTCTGTCTCACTCAAAACAATAGAAACAACCACTGATGTTAAATAATTGTTTCTAGTAGGTCTTTGAGTTCATCACAGCGTGATTGTTAAAGTGGATTCGGGGAAGTCCTTATATTAATGGGTTTTGTTAAACTATTGTTGTCTCCTTATACTTGTGTAGTTTTTGGCATCCCTGTCTGCTCTCTAACAGTGTGAGAATAACGAGAATACATATATCTGGCCAAAGCTGATTAAAATTGAACAAATGGTAGAAAAAAATACACTGTAGCTTTCCAGCACTGACATTATATAAGTGCCTGAACAGTGTTGGCTGCTGCCTCATTATCCTAAGACACATTTTACAAATCATCAGAGCCTTAACTGTGGAGGTACCAGTCATTTCATGCTACTAGTCTTACCAATTTTTCCATTGAAAAGCAGCTTTGTAATTGCACTGCTAATAGCACTAAGATTTGTATTTATTTTGCCAAAAGGTGATATTTAAAAAGGTACTTCTCTTGGATGGAGAAATTTTGAAGGAATTCCATTTACTTTGAATGAACAGACCTACCTATCATGTCACACATTTCTAATTTCACTACAGGTGGCCAAATTATTTTGCCTCAAGTTTAATGTTTTTTTTGGGCCAAATTCTATTGCTTTATGATGTAAGACTTGTGACTCTTTTGTTTTGTAAAACTGGAGTTCATAGAAAAAACAACCATAACAAATGTGTGTATATCTCACCAGATACTCTACTCAAAACGGTGCCTTGTCTTTACATCACTATTTTCTTTTAAGTGGGCTGCATTCCCAGCGTACAGACACTTTTTTTTTGATGGATCTTACAGTTTTAAAGGTATTATAGTATGGTGAAATGTTTAAAGTATTTTTGTTGTTTCATAAGAAGCTGTACATGTAGCAATCATTTAATGTCTAAATAAAGCAAATAATTTACAGTTTTACATGTTTTAATCTCTTATAATTATCAAAAGCATTACACTTATTCAACGTTGCCAAACAACATTCTGGTTACCAAAATTGCACAAAGTACCACACACTATTTTAACACTTGAGGAACACTGCAGTAGCGTTAGATGGACAGCCCAAAAACACTGACGATACAGTACATGGATTTGTTTTCCCATTTCACTGCACAGCTTCCTGTTAGGTGAAATACACAGTAGATTAAGTGACAGATTAGCTAATGCATTTACACAAATAAGTTCTAGACTGTGCTGCCTGTTTCTGACAGTAAAAACTATAACAAAGCATTTTTAAGATGGATCAAAATCAAGTCTTTAAAATCCCTACTGCCTCTGGCACTTCCTCTGTAAACAAAATTACATTTACATTTTCAAATTACAACAAACATCTGTTGTTAGTCTATTTGCAAGGAAGTCACACATTTCTTAACGCATATTTAAGAGTACAAGAAGAACACAGGTGTTTTTTTTATTATTTACCATCAGTAGAGTTGTCCCAGAAGCATGTGCTGGCTGTCTGCAAGCCTGCCCCATTCTTCTGCATGATGATACAAGTTACTGTGAAACACACAAAGTTAAAAGTGCTGCTGTTTAATATAGTGTTCAGAGCACAAAAAACATCCTAATATTTCTGAGGCAGCAAAACCCACCAATATATTTGAAAGGCTTTCCCATCTTGCTGAGTTGACTGAGGCACTGCTCCACTATGGTGGTGGTCCACTGGTTCACTCTGCTCTGCTGGTAGATATTTTCTCCTATGGTTGCTTCCAATGACTACAGAGAAAATGTGATCAAGATTGTGTCTAATGCATTAACAAGTGATCGACATAAAAAACAACACTGTTAAATAGCTTCATCTCCACACCACGCCAGAAGAACTGCCCCCCCGTACTGCTGCTTACACGTTATAAATACATAATTTTATATATTATAGAAACAAATGAAGCAACATACATGGGATTAAAACAGAATTCAATGACATACAGTTATGATGATTCAGTTTTATGGCTTAAATTCTGTGGGCACACGTGGACGGTCCCTAGCAACCGTCATTGTGTCCTTAGCAACAAAGGAGTTGCTAAAAACAAAGTTGCTAAAAAGTGGTACGTATGAAGCTAAAAAACGTTGTGGATGCTTCGACAGGCCCCCATGCTGCACTTCCACTTACCTCTCTTATTACTTTCCTGACGTCTTCAACGACAAACGCAGTCTGTCAGAGATGAGAAATAAAACAGAACAGTTTAAGCTAGCTAACCCAGCGACACCGCTGCTCGCGTTCTACTCTCTGTTGAACCCGCTTAGGTTTCAGTTCAGCTACAAGTTTTAAAGCGTTAGCAGAACATTCAAACACACACTTACGTGGTAATATCCGCACAATAACTAGTTGAACGCATCAAACCCACCTCTTCCTTCGTCTGATCTTCATCCATGTTGATCGTTAATCCGGGTTATTTTGAAAAAATGATCGGAAGTGCAGTTCACTTGACAGCGGCGGTAAATTAGCACGGTGGTCGATTTATGCTTCTCCGTCGACACACGTAGACGTCGACCTGGGGAATTATTGTTGCCGTAGGTCGTGGAGGTTCCGAACGGAGGCATCGATGTGCAGACCCTCGGAATCCCAACGCGTTGTGCGCAGATGTGCGTCGACTAAGCTGATTGGATAAAGTCGGGAGCGTTAGAAGCGGGAAAAAAGAACGGAATTGTACAATTGCACAAGACACATAACCGTTTATACCTATCCAGATGTTCACAGTGATTTTACTCATGTTGTTACTGTTTTACTGTTGCTTTATTACGTCTGTAGTGTATTCATTTTGCTCTCACTGTGTTTGAGATGTGTATATGTCTTTTTCTTTCCAAAACGGAAAATTAAAAAAGGAAAATAATTAAAGTCTGGGTTTGATGGTCTACTATTTTTTTTTTTTACATAGGACACACTATTTGGTTAATAAAAATGAAAATAGAAAAAAAAACGTTACCTTATTATTGATGCAATACTTGTTGGACACTACAAGCTGTTTTCTACTATATATGGAAGAAAAAAGGAATCTTACTGCCGTCTTTCTTATGTGTCTGTTACTGCATGTTCCAGATATTGATTCCTTACATCAATATCTCCAATTAAAATCCCCGTGTTTTCATTTTTAGTCTCTCTGTATTCCCAATTCTTTAAAATGTGAAGAGAACCAGCGGCAATTACATCAAAAAACGATAGCATAATCTTTCGGTGTGACTTGTACACCAACTTTTTAAAGGGATTCTGAATACGAAAATAACAAACCATTTTTAATCTAACAATTGGCTTACAAACAACATTCAATTTTCAAACCATGATTGATAAAACAGTGATTTGTTGTTGTATAGCAGATTCTTCTCATTCCAGATGACGTATCTACGAGGGCTGAAATTGTGTTTGTATGCTAAAGTCCAGGCTAAATTAAATGAAGTCCGCGCCGAAGGAAGCCAGGTTAGTCAGCACCTCCTAACACTTTTCAAAATAAAAGTATCCTCTCGGCCAACCATTAATAGTGAAGTAACTTTTTTCAGTTGTAGAATATTTGGTACAAATTTAGATACGTTTAATTAGAGCATTTTCGGCATGTAAATAGTCAAATGTCCAAAAATCAATGAAAAAACTAAACATCATAACTTAAAAAAACTCTTTAAATCATGCAGCTCATTCTGAGCAAAAACGGAAAATATAGCAGTTCCAAACTGTCTGTTCAAATGTTTGGTTATTCTATAACACATCTCCAACTGTACAATTTGTTTTTCAGGACCATCTATAAAAAATACAATGTAACTTAAGGTTGATTAGATGTTTTGTAAAATTAATATAGTTCTCAGATAGATGTAGTTGGGTAAAAAGTAAATATTCCCCTCTAGTAGGTTAGAAGTGTAAAGTGACAAAAAATAAAATATTCAAGAAAAACGACCAACAATAATAATAATTTAGCAAGTTAAATAAATTGATTTAATACTTAACTAAAAGTGTAAATACCTGCTGAAACAAGTACTGCAAGTACTTCAAAGTATGTACTCAACTTGAAGTAGAATGTACATGCTCTAAATTTTACTTTAAGTACAAGAGTATAAATATTAATGAAACTGACTTCTGAAATACTGAACAATATAACAACTGAAGTTTAAGGAGAGAAACACTTCAACTCCATTTTTCAGAATTTCATTATTTAAATATATATATATAAAAAAATCAAAAAGTAGTTAAATAAATTCCCAGGGATCTCTTCATAAAACGATTTGGTAAAAGTAGAGCAAATTTGAACTATTGACTACTGCCAAAGAGCTAATGCATAAAAATCCATTGCCATTAATTATTTTTTCTATTTACTGCAACAAGATGAAAAAGTCAAACGTAGTTGGAATAAATGTAGCGATTAAAGCCTCTGAGTGTATGTTAATGCAACAGCAAACACCGCCCCCCCTCTGCGCATGTGTGAAGCAAACGCTGCATTCCCCGTTAATTTGAACGTCAATCTGACGCAGGTAGCTACTGCTAGTTAGCCCTTATCCGCTAGTGCTTGGCGCTTAGGTGACACACCTTCAGGTAAGTTAACTCTGACGTCAGTTAATGGTTTTTAGACAGGTTCTGTTCGTATAGCTGTTTGGATAATTTCCTTTTACAATTAACTGGTTTCTCTGAGATGTGGCTAATTAGGTGATGCTAAACACTAAGTTACATGTAGCGCTAATGTTAGCTAGTTAAATTGCTAAGAGGAATAGTAACAAGCGCCTGCCAGTAAAAATATGTAATTTACCTGTAACTTTACTGAGTTAAAGTTAAATTCGTTTTAGCAAAATATTAACCAAATTGGCAGTTTCAACCTTAAAATTGAGAAATTATAACCTTTATAAAGCCGAAGTCATGGCAGAGCCGCTTTAGTGAATTGTACAAAATTGAACAGGTGGAAATAATGTTATGCCTGATTATTGTACGTGTAAGCGCAAATCTGGGTCGCCATTTTGAGAAGGTACCCAACTCAACTCGGTATCCATTTCCGTTTTGGTAATGTCACAAGTTTCAAAATGTCCTGAACACAAAAATCTACTCCAAAGTGTTACAGCCACATACACAAAACTATACATTTTAGTTGTGGGTCTGCACCCAGCAGTGTCTTACTTTCCTCTTTATTATCAGTCAACCTGTTGATTATTTTATCCAACTTTCCCATTTATCCAGCACTAGGAGTTCACGTTTTTTGTGACTTATGAATGTCCCAGTTGGAAATGTTCATCTGCGCAGCAAAGATAAAATGGTCAATTCAGGGCTAAAAATTAAGTTTCATTTCTAAAGTTGATTGGAGAGATATACCTTTTGTCAAAAAATGATTTTACTTAAAGAGTAGATTTCCTGTCAAAGATTGATAAGATATTTGAAAAGCTGGCTAAATGGAAAAATGGGTGGAACATGTCATTATTATGGAATGAGATTCGGTAGAGAGACAGGTCAGGTCACAATTTTAAGACCATGTTTAATGGCGTCTTTGTCCACTGGCTCATTACAAGGATGTCACTAACTCTTTTATAATTTGAATTAGACAGAAATAAAGTACTCACTTTTTGCTGAAGTTTTTCACGTGTCTATCTTCGACTTGTGGTATGGACTGGCTGCCTTATTTTGTTTACTAGTTCATTTGTGTTTTCCATATATGTAAATCTCGGTATTGCTCATCGCTATTACTGATTAAATTTGGTGGTATTTTCAAGCAGAATTTTACAAAATACCCTAGGCTATAATAATTGAATGTGTTTATCAGTACTCTTGTTTGCGCAATAATAGATTATTGTTATCTCATTTTATTAACACAGAAGTATAAACAGAACTTCTAGCTTGATGGTCTTGGTCCACATTGTTGTAATTATAATGAAGTCAGTTGAAATAATGGCAATATCGTAACATAATTTACTCCGATTGGCATGTGGTCTAGTGGCTAGCAAAGTTATCATGTTTATGATGTAGTGAGTATTTTCCTGATTCGTCGCCAGAGGGAGACAGAGCTCAATCTATTTCGGAGAAGCTTCCGCTCCCAAACATAATGTTGTGTATTTTGGTGGTTTTCATCCACGCACGAAATTCTGAAAGGAGTTGCTTAGATACTGAAATTCTAAATCATTACATTAGTTCACTATTTTTTTTATTTACAGCACTTAAGGCTATACATAAGAATTTGGATGATTCGTATTAGAGATCGCTGATTGGACCGTAGCTAATCACATGACCAGAAACAGAACAGCATTAAACCCGGTGCCCTGCTAACGTTAAGTTCCGTAAATAAGTTGAATTCACATGTAGCCTGATGACGATTTGCCTAGCAGATCAAATCATGCTTTTACGCCTTTTCGGTATTTTTTGGGAGTTTTAAAATTTTGCAACCATGAGTGAAAGTTGTGGTATCGGGAAGGAGGATCTTTGTGAGGACCCGTCTGCGGTATCGCTTCTCGGCCTTTTGGCTAAGATCAAGTGTAGTATCTGTTCTTATCAGTTTAATATCTGATACGTCCCCTACCCGGGGACCATATATTAAATTGATTTTTGGAACAGGGAGATGGAATAGGGGCTTGCTCCGTCCACTCCACGCATCGACCTGGTATTGCAGTACTTCCAGGAACGGTGCACCCCCCTTTAACTGTGAAAAATTAAAAATCAACTATTGCCACACGGTCATTGGATGCGTGTAATCATTTTGAAAGCCTTGCCAATGATATTAAGCTTTGGAGCACAAGTGTTATTAAATCGCTAAATCTTGTAGTTTAAGAGACTGCATGTGTTTTCAAATTAGAAGTAAATTAAGTCGTTGCATCATTGACAGATTAGCGTCGAAATAATCTTGTATGTCCTGCATTCAAAATATTTTCCAAAAACAATGTTTTGAAAAATGCTTGAAGTTATGGATGATGCGAGAATTGAGGCTTTCGGAAGCTTTGGACCAGTTGAAGTTGAAATGTTTGACTCACCACTTTAACGACATCTGCTGGAGAAATGTGAATGAAAACAATTGCAAACCTGACGAATATTTGATTACTTGCCATTATTATTTATTTACATATGCTCTACTTTGACTTGGAAATGAAATACACATTTTCCCAGAAAAAAATATAAAGTAGCCTTATATTGTGGAAAGAATGCTTGTGTGACTGGGGATGTTTACACAGAAGTGGAAGGCTCAGTTCGTTTTTATTTGGAAAACAGTTATTGTAATGGCTTGGGATTTTATCAGTTTCTTTTTTTGCTTAAAACCATCACAATGTTGCTGCTGGATACTTTGTAATTTTTTGGATTATTATTGGTCAATAAAGACTTAAACTATATTGTACTTTGTATACGAATCATATTGAAAAAACTAATAACTGCAGTTATCTAATCCCTATTGTGGAATAAGAGTATTGGACCCTAAAATATGATGAAGATTTTGAAATTTTCAAGTAAAACAGAAATACCTGAAATTTCTTTTGCAGTAGTGGTTTTCTTTTCAGTAGTGGTTAAATATATAATAAAGTCCAAATATAAATATGTTGCTAGCCAGTAAATATTCATGTATAAGTGTAGTGAAGATTCACTGTGAACATGTATTAATGCTTTATAATTTCAAGTTGATAATTCAAATCAACATTTTCTTTAAGTTGTAATGTAACTGATGAAATGCAATATCAATTCTATTACTTTTAAAACATTATATGGTATCATGTGGAAATATTGTCAGACTTTTGATTCCTTTCTTGATCTCTGATTCTTTAGCATTTTTGTAACAATTCTTATTCGAATAATATTTCAAGTTTGTCTAATGGGACTTTGCTGTCAATGTGTTCCCTCCTTAGTTATGAATTGCTTTGGACCAAGAGTCAAACGGATTACTAAATGTAACTGTTTCAAACCCAGTAAAACTAACACCCAGTTCCACATCTTTATGCATCTTTGCTTTTCTAGCAGTTTATTTAGGTTGTCTGATTTCAGACAAGTCTACATAAACATTTAGAAACTGAGAAATTACAACTCAAAGCAGCAATACCTTAGGCTAAAATGAAGAAACAATTCTTTTGGATCACCTTCATGTTTCCAAAACGAAGCAATATCCCCATTTCAGGCCACAGTAAAACCAATGCAAACCATTTTCAAAGACATTTATTTATCAGTACTCTTGTTTGCGCAATATATAGATTATTGTTGTCTAAGTTTACTAAGACAGAAGTATAAACAAAACTTCTAGCTTGATGGTCTTGGTCCACATTGTTGTAATTATAATGAAGTAAGTTGAAGTAATGGCAATATCGTAACATAATTTACTCCGATTGGCATGTGGTCTAGTGGCTAGCAAAGTTATCATGTTTATGATGTAGTGAGTATTTTCCTGATTCGTCGCCAGAGGGAGACAGAGCTCAACCTATTTCGGAGAAGCTTCCGCTCCCAAACATAATGTTGTGTATTTTGGTGGTTTTCATCCACGCACGAAATTCTGAAAAGAGTTGCTTAGATAGATACGGAAATTCTAAATCATTACATTAGTTCACTATTTTTTTTTATTTACAGCACTTAAGGCTATACATAAGAATTTGGATGATTCGTATTAGAGATCGCTGATTGGACCGTAGCTAATCACATGACCAGAAACAGAACAGCATTAAACCCGGTGCCCTGCTAACGTTAAGTTCCGTAAATAAGTTGAATTCACATGTAGCCTGATGACGATTTGCCTAGCAGATCAAATCATGCTTTTACGCCTTTTCGGTATTTTTTGGGAGTTTTAAAATTTTGCAACCATGAGTGAAAGTTGTGGTATCGGGAAGGAGGATCTTTGTGAGGACCCGTCTGCGGTATCGCTTCTCGGCCTTTTGGCTAAGATCAAGTGTAGTATCTGTTCTTATCAGTTTAATATCTGATATGTCCCCTACCCGGGGACCATATATTAAATTGATTTTTTGGAACAGGGAGATGGAATAGGGCTTGCTCCGTCCACTCCACGCATCGACCTGGTATTGCAGTACTTCCAGGAACGGTGCACCCCCTTTAACTGTGAAAAATTAAAAATCAACTATTGCCACACGGTCATTGGATGCGTGTAATCATTTTGAAAGCCTTGCCAATGATATTAAGCTTTGGAGCACAAGTGTTATTAAATCGCTAAATCTTGTAGTTTAAGAGACTGCATGTGTTTTCAAATTAGAAGTAAATTAAGTCGTTGCATCATTGACAGATTAGCGTCGAAATAATCTTGTATGTCCTGCATTCAAAATATTTTCCAAAAACAATGTTTTGAAAAATGCTTGAAGTTATGGATGATGCGAGAATTGAGGCTTTCGGAAGCTTTGGACCAGTTGAAGTTGAAATGTTTGACTCACCACTTTAACGACATCTGCTGGAGAAATGTGAATGAAAACAATTGCAAACCTGACAAATATTTGATCACTTGCCATTATTATTTATTTACACATGCTCTACTTTGATTTGGAAATGAAATACACATTTTCCCAGAAAAAAATATAAAGTAGCCTTATATTGTGGAAAGAATGCTTGTGTGACTGGGGATGTTTACACAGAAGTGGAAGGTTCAGTTCGTTTTTATTTGGAAAACAGTTATTGTAATGGCTTGGGATTTTATCAGTTTCTTTTTTTGCTTAAAACTATCACAATGTTGCTGCTGGATACTTTGTAATTTTTTGGATTATTATTGGTCAATAAAGACTTAAACTATATTGTACTTTGTATACGAATCATATTGAAAAAACTAATAACTGCAGTTATCTAATCCCTATTGTGGAATAAGAGTATTGGACCCTAAAATATGATGAAGATTTTGAAATTTTCAAGTAAAACAGAAATACCTGAAATTTCTTTTGCAGTAGTGGTTTTCTTTTCAGTAGTGGTTAAATATATAATAAAGTCCAAATATAAATATGTTGCTAGCCAGTAAATATTCATGTATAAGTGTAGTGAAGATTCACTGTGAACATGTATTAATGCTTTATAATTTCAAGTTGATAATTCAAATCAACATTTTCTTTAAGTTGTAATGTAACTGATGAAATGCAATATCAATTCTATTACTTTTAAAACATTATATGGTATCATGTGGAAATATTGTCAGACTTTTGATTCCTTTGTTGATCTCTGATTCTTTAGCATTTTTGTAACAATTCTTATTCGAATAATATTTCAAGTTTGTCTGATGGGACTTTGCTGTCAATGTGTTCCCTCCTTAGTTATGAATTGCTTTGGACCAAGAGTCAAACGGATTACTAAATGTAACTGTTTCAAACCCAGTAAAACTAACACCCAGTTCCACATCTTTATGCATCTTTGCTTTTCTAGCAGTTTATTTAGGTTGTCTGATTTCAGACAAGTCTACATAAACATTTAGAAACTGAGAAATTACAACTCAAAGCAGCAATACCTTAGGCTAAAATGAAGAAACAATTCTTTTGGATCACCTTCATGTTTCCAAAACGAAGCAATATCCCCATTTCAGGCCACAGTAAAACCAATGCAAACCATTTTCAAAGACATTTATTTATCAGTACTCTTGTTTGCGCAATATATAGATTATTGTTGTCTAAGTTTACTAAGACAGAAGTATAAACAAAACTTCTAGCTTGATGGTCTTGGTCCACATTGTTGTAATTATAATGAAGTAAGTTGAAGTAATGGCAATATCGTAACATAATTTACTCCGATTGGCATGTGGTCTAGTGGCTAGCAAAGTTATCATGTTTATGATGTAGTGAGTATTTTCCTGATTCGTCGCCAGAGGGAGACAGAGCTCAATCTATTTCGGAGAAGCTTCCGCTCCCAAACATAATGTTGTGTATTTTGGTGGTTTTCATCCACGCACGAAATTCTGAAAAGAGTTGCTTAGATAGATACGGAAATTCTAAATCATTACATTAGTTCACTATTTTGTTACTTACAGCACTTAAGGCTATACATAAGAATTTGGATGATTCGTATTAGAGATCGCTGATTGGACCGTAGCTAATCACATGACCAGAAACAGAACAGCATTAAACCCGGTGCCCTGCTAACGTTAAGTTCCGTAAATAAGTTGAATTCACATGTAGCCTGATGACGATTTGCCTAGCAGATCAAATCATGCTTTTACGCCTTTTCGGTATTTTTTGGGAGTTTTAAAATTTTGCAACCATGAGTGAAAGTTGTGGTATCGGGAAGGAGGATCTTTGTGAGGACCCGTCTGCGGTATCGCTTCTCGGCCTTTTGGCTAAGATCAAGTGTAGTATCTGTTCTTATCAGTTTAATATCTGATACGTCCCCTACCCGGGGACCATATATTAAATTGATTTTTGGAACAGGGAGATGGAATAGGGGCTTGCTCCGTCCACTCCACGCATCGACCTGGTATTGCAGTACTTCCAGGAACGGTGCACCCCCCTTTAACTGTGAAAAATTAAAAATCAACTACTGCATCACTGGATGCATGTAATCATGTTGAAAGCCTTGCCAATGATATTAAGCTTTGGAGCACAAGTGTTATTAAATCGCTAAATCTTGTAGTTTAAGAGACTGCATGTGTTTTCAAATTAGAAGTAAATTAAGTCGTTGCATCATTGACAGATTAGTGTCGAAATAATCTTGTATGTCCTGCATTCAAAATATTTTCCAAAAATAACGTTTTGAAAATTGCTTGAAGTTAGTGATGATGCTAGAATTGGGGCTTTCAGAAGCTTTTGACCAGTTGAAGTTGAAATGTTTGACTCACCACTTTAACGACATCTGCTGGAGAAATGTGAATGAAAACAATTGCAAACCTGACAAATATTTGATTACTTGCCATTATTATTTATTTACACATGCTCTACTTTGATTTGGAAATGAAATACACATTTTCCCAGAAAAATATATAAAGTAGCAAGTAAAACAGAAATATCTCAAATTTCTTCTGCAGTAGTGGTTTCCTTTTGGTTAAATTTATAATAAAGTCCAAATATAAATATGTTGCTTGCCAGTAAATATTCATATATTAGTGTAGTTAATGCTTTATAATTTCAAGTTGATAATTCAAATCAACATTTTCTTTAAGTTCTAATGTGATTGAAATTCAATATCGATTCTATTACTTTTAAAACATTATATGGTATCATGTGGAAATATTGTCAGACTTTTGATTCCTTTCTTGATCTCTGATTCTTTAGCATTTTTGTAACAATTCTTATTCGAATAATATTTCAAGTTTGTCTGATGGGACTTTGCTGTCAATGTGTTCCCTCCTTAGTTATGAATTGCTTTGGACCAAGAGTCAAACAGATTACTAAATGTAACTGTTTCAAACCCAGTAAAACTAACACCCAGTTCCACATCTTTATGCATCTTTGCTTTTCTAGCAGTTTATTTAGGTTGTCTGATTTCAGACAAGTCTACATAAACATTTAGAAACAGAGAAATTACAACTCAAGGCAGCAATACCTTAGGCTAAAATGAAGAAACATTTTTTTTTTTGGATCACATTCATGTTTCCAAAACAAAGCAATATCACCATTTCAGGCCACAGTAAAACCAATGCAAACCATGTTCAAAGACGTAAAACTGTAAACTGTCAACAGTCTATAGAGAGTTGTTATTTCTGCGTTATGGGGAATGAATTCTGATCCATTAATTCGCCAACTCTTTCTTGGAGGGTCTGAACAACTTCTGCTAGGATGAAGACGTGTGTGTCATCAAGGTCTTTGAGGATGAACTTCTTTCCCAAGGCCATGGTTTCGTCCAGGTAGAGGAGGAACTGTTTCATGGCAGGATCACTGGTCCATGAGCAGGGAGAAGCAATGGGGAACTTCTGTAAGTCATTGCATTCAGACCCAATGCAGGGAACTACACAGTCTCAATACATAATCACACGTATCATCTCGCCATTAGTATGCACATCATTTTTAACATGCCTTGATTGTGATACAGTAATGTCTGGACAGGTTTCAGCTTTCTTTACCATTCAACAAGGACGCCTTTGTGCACGTTGACCATGTTGACAGGTGCTGGCAACTCTGCAGTCGGCCAAAATGATGGAAAACTGCAGTACAACAAACACCGTAAACTGTGACAAAGGGACAAACAAGGACCAGCGATGAAACGTTACATAGAATTAGTTAATTAAAAGTCACGAATGAAACGATATTTTCATCAGCTTAATGCTACTTTGAAAAACGAAAACTGCTCATTTACGTTTTAAGACTCAATGTTTGACTGACTTACGATGTGACACTTTGGTTAGCTTAGCTTGTTAGCGCTAACATTTAGTCACAGTGAGCTCAGGCGATTTTATTCCAACTTTCAAGGACAAAACACAACGAGCTGCATGGCAAAGATTTAGACCGATAGATTGAAACGAAGACGTAATTAAAAACCGTAGACTTACCTGATAGCTCGTCGTTTCCGCTGTTCGCCGTCTTCAAACCATTGTGGGACACGTGATTATGTATGGCGTCTGTCGAGGGACATTCATCACGAACTGCGCGTACTCTATTAAACTTAAGTTTAATTTAAAATAGTATAATAGTAATATATAATAATAATAGTTTTAGTTAAGATGGTAAAACGTTATGATATATTATATAATGTATAATTTATCAAATTGTTAAGGAAATAGTTCATTTCTAAAGGAAATGCATATTCAAGGACTATGAATATGAGGGTGGGTATTAGTGAGGATAAAATTCTCAAATATGTACTTAATTATCACATATATAAGTCTGTAAAATTTATGGGAATCTGGGCGAATAAAATCTGCTAATGAAATATGGAATATGCATGTCACAAAATGTAATATTATATTATAAAGCTGCCTGGATAATGTGCACATCTAAAATATGATAGTATTAACATTGCAAAATAAATAGTCCCATGATAGCCTATAAATTCCAAAGCATATTTACCCTGAAAGTAAACAGTGCAACAATGTGCATAAACCTTTTGGAGTAAAAATTTTTACTCATTGTTAGCATTGCTAGTGGAAGTGTGGAAACTGGAGATTAAACTACAATGTGCCACACAAATAAGTAAAGCAACCAGAATTAATATAAATAATATTTTTACAGGTCCATTTGAGGTAAGGCTCAGGATTTCATACATTTTGGCACAAAACAGGACTGTGATACGGTCATAATAATATACATAATTATTAATATATATATATAAAAAAATCTTATTTTAACATCTTAATATCTTCAGCATCCGGCTGGTCAAAAATACAGAGAAGCGAAAGTGACATAGACAGGTCAGTGCATTATTTAAAACAGTATGGGCGTGTGCTATATGTTAGACTTCTACGTCTTAGGTAAAAAGTACCAGAAAGAACAAAATCTAAAATGAATGCCCATTTTTAGTAAAATTAATCTGAGTTTCTAGTGAATACAAATTGAAAACCCAGGAATCTTGTAGCACAACTGAAAACTCTTCAGATATCAACGTGTAAAATAACAGTAATTAGTGGGGATTTATGTATTTGTGCAACAAATAGGTTTCACTTTGGCATGGGTGGGTGACAGTTATCTCCATAATTTCAAGTAAACTGTAGGTTCTGTCAGTGTATGTGTGTTTCTATATTTAAATCAGTGGCTGATATAGCTATGCAGTGCTTCCTGGATAAACTGGAGACTGCGTTTGTACAGGAACGAGTCCTTCTTCTCTGGCTTGCAGATGTTTAGATGATCTACATCCACTTCAATGAGCTCCCCAATGCCAACATCTGAAACCAAAGTAAAGCAGGTTTATGCATTTGTATTTAAGCTGTACACAGCAGATAAGTGTGTCTTCTTTCCCAAAAGCATTAAAATTACATACTTGCTGACTGTGTAGGTACCACAAGTATTCTTATCATGGGTCCAATGTTTGTTGGTAACGTCTCTGCAAAGCTCAGCACCTTGAATTCCTTTTCTTTTGCCATTTTCAGGAAGTTCTCATTTAGGTTACGCAGAGCAGGTGAATCTTAAAACAAAGACAACAACTTACAGTAGATACTAATCAATTTCTACCAAACAGTAAGTAGAATGTATTAGTTCAGAATTAACGTTCTCTAACTTACCTTTACAAAGTTCTCTGACTTCTACGGAGGGAAAGAGGAGATATCTGACATTGACTGAGTACTCTGCCACAGAAGTGCCATGGTGAGGAACACTATAGAACACAATTCCCTTGGTGTTCCTCAGGAGGTCACGCATATCTGGGTCGTCTGAGGCATCAAGCAGCATTTTCTTCACAAGCAATCCTGGCAGAAAAAACAACACAAGAGATTACATGCAGATTAAAAAAAATAGTTTTTCAAGTTAAATTTGATTAATAGAAGTAGCAATCTCACACCCTTGTTGAAGGAAAAGACTGACAAAATACCTCCCATACTGTGGGCTACCCAGATCACAGGCCTCTCTCCAACACCTGCTAGCTTTAACTTTTTTAGCATCTCTTGACTTCTGTAGGCCAATGACTTCCTGGAGAGACAAAAGCAAAGAACATAAACATTTCAGTGATGACAGTCAGAATTGTGGACAATGAACAAGGACTATTTAGATAATAAAAAAATATAATGACTAGTAATGTTATATAATAACTTTCTTTCCAATAACAGAGAAAAGTCAAACTTCTGATACATGCACAGACTTGTATTATTTTATGCTCAAACACCATTGGACATCTGAAGAAAATACAAATTCTCCACCTCTGATTCTCAGCAGGACATTTGGCCATCCAGTCACTAAGGTGAGTATCATAGTCCACTGACAGTACTCTCAGATTTGGACAATCAGCAGCCAGCCATGACTATCAATACAGTGGATGTGACAAGACAGAAGAACAATGAGAAATGATTAATCAAAATCTTAAAAACTTTGCATTTCATTGCGCAAACCAAACACTGTTTGATGTTCTTCTACATCACATAATACTGAATCCATACTTAACACAAAGGTGGTAGAGTTTTTACTTTTGGCCAGCACTCTGTGTAGTCATCCCTCATTCTTCCTTCTGTCTCCTCCTCTGACATATTTATGTCCTTCTGCCTCCATGTCTTAAAAGCTGCTCCTAGAATTCCGTGGATGAACAGCACATCTGCTTTGATTGGCTGGCTGGAAATCAAAACATTTTCAAAGTTTAGTTTAGGTTCGAGGATATAATATAACATTCATTACAAAAAATTGGTGACAACAAAATTTGTTGATTTCCAACTTGTCACGTGTTTGTGGGTGGAGGATATAAACCCCGTCTTGGTATTTTTCTTTCACAGTTTCTCTGTCGAGGTTGGCCAGAGCACGAGCTGCATGAGAAGCCTGCATGATATGAGGAGACTGCATCATCTCCGCCAGGACAGATACCCAACCTGAAGGTGTTATGCAGGAAAAAAGAAGAATTAAAAGAGATTGGCTCCAGGAAAAGTAAACACTATCAAGCACGTCTACATTGGCAACATAAAACAAACAATATAGATTGATTGACTACCTCTTTATGAAGTCTTATTATATGTCATTTTGTGAACTTTATACAAGATCTCTATGTAATCTAATTATCCTCCTCAGGTCAATCAGTACATAAGAAAAACGCTAAATTAAATAATCGGATGAAATACTGACTTACCAGACTGGGCTATGGCCTCATGGACACCCTCATTGAAGGCCAAGTTTCCTATTATACGAACAATGTTTCTCTGAATCTTCAGGGAGTCTCTACGGAGCTGATAGAGCCGCTGGAGGATCTGCAGACCCCCATTGGCAACAATGTGATCACAGTGGCTCTGGACCTACAGGCAAGAAATTCTTTTCAGTAAGCCACAAGCAGAGTTAAGCTGCAAAGTTAAATGTAAATGTTATCTACACTGAGATGGTTGTTCATGTTCAATGATCAGTTTTTAGACAACCCCATATCTGGGGTTCTCCATATCTGATTATGTTCAAATGTATAATAGGCATGCTTACCTTGGAGTGCTGCACCAATGCCTGTAAACAGAAGGACTCCACCTTCTCTAAAGGGACAGAGGTGAGGCTCTGGGCATAGGGCAGACCATTTCCACCAAAACACCAGAGACCACCCTGTAACACAGGTGTTAGGTGACAGCATTGAGAGTTTTCTCGGCCATACGATCGTATAACATAAGAGATTGTTTTTGTCCTGCTAGTATGGATTATGGACAGTCATCATCCCAAAGACTTTATTTGTGCTAACGCACAGAAATACATTTCTCATAATTACCCGTTGTGCTGCCATAGATTGAGTGCTCTCTCTGAGGGCCAATGAGGTGAAGTACTGAACACATTTGTCTACCTCGGACAAAGGCAGAGATGCCAGCAGCTGCCTTAGTCCTTCTTCTGCTGATAAATCCTGCTCAAGATGTTAACAAATTTTAGTTACCATCATACATATAGTACCTGTGTCATAGAGCTAAAGCAAATGATCACTAGGCATATCTACAATAATAGTTTTCAGATTCACTGAGGATACTTACATCTTCCATATCAGGTAACAAAGGTGGGGGCAGGAAGAATCGTAGGTCTACTTGTGGAGACCGGGCCAGGCCCACTGCTGTTCGCTGGTCTATAAACTGGGCTGCTGTCTGGTACTGGTAGTCTACAATATTGAAAGTAGGTATGAAATAATAACACATTATTTTACTTTTTCTACTTAAACCTAACACAATGAGCAAACATGTTTACCATGCCAATGGTGGTTGTCAGCAATCTCCTGTACAGCCTGTAGTCTGGTGGCTTTATTGGCTGACTGAGACCTCTTCAGCAGGACCCATAGTGCCACCTCATGAGGGTCTGCATCCACACTGCTAAAGTGCTCTAGGATATAAAAGAAGGACCCGACTAAACAAAGAGGAAAACAGGCCACAAACTGTTCTTGGGGCACTGTCAAACAGTATCCAATCTGTGTCTACCAGACTTACAACCAGGATCTGAAATACCATCCAGACTAATACAACAGCGTGGTGGTTACAAACCTTGTGTCATCCATTTGGCAGCTTTTAATTTTTAAAAGGTCAAAAGTTAATGTATTAAATTTTGAGTTCCATTTACAATAAGAAGCCAAGATGTAATACAAAACCAACAATATAATTACAATAGAGTTGTATACTACAGTCAGTTACACAATATTAATGCACAGACCCTTTGGGATCCAAAAACAGGATATGCATGTACATGGCAGGTGTTTCCTTTGGTCTCCATGTAGGCACAGCACAAAAGAAAGAAATTGCAATTGTAGAAATTGAGGTGTTGGGCTTTTAATAGCTTTTTTAATCACTTAATAATATAAATAGCATAAAGGGAAGTACTACAGGTTCCCACTGTACCCTTTCAACATAATTTACAGTTGAACTGACATAAAGGGCAACTTTTAGTTTCTTACCATCTAGTGATTGCAGCAAAAGCCTAGAAGACATTTCCAAAAACCTTCGTGCTGCTTTATGAAGTTCCTTCCTCGCTTTGTAAGTAAGCTCTGCAACAGAGAGACAGTGGAAAAAATTTATTTGACTATTTTTGGAATTCTTTATTTATATTTGTACAAAACACATCAAGATACTGTAACAAAAGCTAAGACTGTAGGAATGGTTGCTCATTGTTTAGCTTGTTGGTGACTGTTTCCATTCTTTCCAGCAAACCTTGACTGTTGGAAGTGAGATCAGCCAACAGACTGACCCACATATATAGACAGGAAATACAGTAAAGAGGGCGAAGTAAGGGAAGAAGGAAGTAATGATAACAGATGTCACCTGACACCTAGGCATGACAAACTCAGTTTGATTTTGTTCTCATACAAGAAATAAAGCCACTCAGCATATTTGCTACATGCCATCCACGTGGTCTGGGGAAAATATTCAAAAAACATTACATATATATATATATAAAAAGGACATTTCATTTTTGTTTTAAAACTAACCCTTGTAAAAGTTTTTGTTAAAAGGCACAAAGGATAACATTCTGCAAGAAATCTTGATAAATACCTGCAGTAAGATTGTCATTTTCATCTGAGGGAGTAGCTCTGAGATAAATGTAAGACTTGTACTTCTCTTGAAGAATTGCACTAGTGTCAATGGTTACAGCCTTGTCCAATGCCACAACCTCGTAAGTAATAAAAAGAGAGCCCCTGCAGAAAGATAAGATCCAATTCTACTCACATTTTGTATTTCGTATTTTAGTCAAGTATTGAAATGCATCTCAATACTTTAACTTACCCCAAGATAACTGCACTGGTTACTTTAGTTACATTTCCTAAATTTCACCGGAGAGAAATCAACACAAAAGGCTTTAAAACTTCAAATCCAAAGATGAAATCCTGTATTCAGAATAATTGGCTCTATTAGAAAGCTGTCAACAAACTGTGCAAGCTGATCACGTCCTGTTACTTACTCAGATCTTTCCACTGAAGCACCTTCTTCAGCCCAGGGTGCCCGGCCGTGCTCAGTCTGCGACAGCGGATGAAACGCAGGGCAGCTGCAGACATCCTCCACCGGAAAGTCTCCACTACGGTGACGGCAAGTTACGTTAAGGAGCCTAACACTTATTCCAGCTTTGCCCTACGTTAGCGTTACATATCAGCGATATTAGTTAAAGCTAATTTAATGCAAAGCTCCTATAAACTGTATATGCATCAGCCCTTATGCAAAACTGCCGTGTTATCCACCTACAAGGCTCGAACGAGCCAACTATGGATAGTTCCATCATTTAACAATAATGTGAAAGTAAATAAAAGATCAACTCATTCACAAGTGCTCGACCAAGCCACGGCGAGTTCAGTCAGTTTCTGTAAATCTATAGCTACAAATACCAAATTATTTAGGTTTCTGTTACATCGAGGAAATACTTAGAACCTTAACATACACGCTGCTGTCAGATACTAACATCACGTCAAGCTAATGGCAGCTAATGCTAACAGGCGGGTTTAGCTTTGTGGCTAACGGTTCGCTTTGAGAGCTTTCTGCCAACTTCCTGTAAAGTTGGCAGTTGTATTCTTTGCCTAACCCCGTTCTTGTTGATTGGTGTGAACTGTTGAACAGTGACATTACCTTATTTAGGGACTAACCCAGTTGATGTTCTCCGTGGACACAGATCCCGACGTTCATCATAATAAACAGAACGTGAACGTGTCTCACAAATAATACGTCATATGTCGCTATCGGAAAGTTGGAGAGAAATGATTTCACAGCAGTCTCTAGACCAAACGCCATGGATTTGTATATACTTTACTTGAAGGTGAATGAATCTTGAATTGCTTATCACTTTTTTGCTCAACATGCAATAAATTATGTGTGATGGGTTTTCCACTTCCACAGCAGGGAAAACCTTTGATTGACTTCCCACACTTTATTAAAGGATAGTTCCAACAGATAAATACAATCTATTGTAAATAGTACCTAAAATAAACAGTGTTGTGGTGGTAAATTAGATTTCATAGTATTGGATATATTGCATTAAAGCTTAATTATGTCATTGTAATGGACAGTCACACAGTGCAAAACTAAATGTGCAAAACAATATCTTATTATAATCAGCAATTGTCTTATGAAGTCTACAGAAATGTAAGTTAAGAAATTTCTCTAAAGAGGAATGTCAACTACTCTATAAGCTTGCTGTATGTATGTTATTAATTCTGCATATTGCCATGCAAAATATGCAGGACCTCACTGTTTCATTGGTATTATCAAAAATCCCCATGCTTTGTATGGAAAACTCATGTTGTCATGGCTTTGAAACTTGCTTTTATTGTATTAACTTATGAGAAGAGGTCAGTCAATTGCATTCAGACATACATAACATACGTACTCTTCTTACACCTAATGCCCTCTTTTCTGTGTGTATCACTGATAGCTCGATCACACTGCTTATGCAAAAAGACATATTACTGCCAATTACTTTGATTGCCACTCACATAGATATATACCACAGCTCTGTAAAAATGTTTGTGGCAGCAGTTGAGACATCAAAGCAGCATTTAGATGTTTCTTCCAAACATCTTCATTTACTAATAATGCTCATTTCATTTAGGACAATCATGCACAACCATTCTCTCTGTTTTGCATAGTTATCAAATGATCACCAGGAACAAAGCAGAAGCCTTGTCTTGCATCATAAATGCTCAGCCAAGAGGATGTATTTGTAGATTTCTCCTTGTCTAAATTAAACAAAGGTTTTATGAAAGCATACATTTCAGTCTCCATTAAATACAGACTGATGAGAAGTCATTATTGGTCACATAGTAAGCAGCTATTATCACACTGCTTAAAGTGTCATGGCTGTTTTTACTGAATAATGGAAGGCAAGTATACTTCAACATCAGCTGTAATATTAACCAACCAAAAGATATCCAAAACTGATGGAGGGTGCTATTGCATTTAGTTGGGCACATAGTTCTTAAGTTTGCTCCATCTAGTTATTTAAGTCATTACACATGTATTCTAATATTATTTGTAAGTCATATACAACACTGGGCTCATTCAGCTTGTCAGCATGGTTTTATTGCTCCTCAGGTGCAAGTTTCCTGAAAAGCTCTAATAATGCTCTCATAAGCTGGAGGTGGGGTGTGTGTAGCATGGAAACCCCTCAGGCCATTGCTCCCCCAGAACGACTCGGGTCTAGATGGGGTAACGGCTGGCTGGGTTGCAGTTTGAGCTGATCCAGCTGATGCGGTCAGAGTTGGTGTGCGAGGCAACGTGGTCTGGCTTCCCTCCTCTGCCTCCCTAGCGATTTGGCTGCACTGAAGTAGAGGGTGAAAAGTGGAAGCCCTAAAGCTGGACTTGTTTCCCTGTGGGTCGGTGGGATCTGGGGAGGAAGTCTGGCGGTGGAAACTGAAAGCAGCGCTCACCAAGCTGTTGTTGCTACGCCGGTCATAGCTACTGTTACGATTAAAGCCTGGATGGGTGCGGGGCGAAGTGCGTGATTGACGAGGTGGGCGACGGGTGATGCTGGCAGAGCCTGCTCTGCGTCTTGACATCCAGGTCAAGATCACATAAACCAGGGCGCCCAAAACCAGGCCCACCCCAATGGAGACACAGAAAGCTATGATCAGAGGGACTGTGAAGAAAGAAAGAAGTCAAACAATATATTTCATGGTCGGTGCTGCAATATGCATATTTGATTTGTACTTATTAGATATCTGTCAGAACATTTCACTATTAAGGATCACTGACGAATGATAATTTAATCATGTTATCTACATGTAAATACACTTTATCCTAAGTAGTGCTTTTATCTGGCCCAGAGAATGGAAAGAATTTTAATTTGAATCTATGTCCTTCCAAGCTTATACAAACCATCTGTTTATAACAAATGGAACATTGCCAGCCATGTTTCTCAGAATTGTGTCTGTCGACAAAATAATAATAGGCCTTCCTTTTCCATGTTTACCAAAGCAAATCAACAAACTGGTGAATTTCTTTTTAATTTTGCTCATGGCTTTCTTTCCCTTGAAAGTAGTATTGCCTAAATACTTGTGCATGAGAGGAGAATGCACCAGCTAAGAAAAATCCTGTTTAGTTTTTGCCAGAGAAAACAAATCAATTTCCTTGTAATACAGTTAAGCGTTAAAAAGACTGAACTTCTTTTGATACCACCCCATATTTCCACAGCACTTTTTTTTCCTTGTGACTTAAGAAAGGGGAAAGCAGATGCTGGTCAAATGTCATCTGGAAATGACATTTGGGAAAACAGAAAAAACAGAAACTATATCTTTACGTTATGGGTTTTAAATGTGAGTATTTCTATAAGCTTTGAAAACATTTTTTCAAGTTGTAATGTTCTAATTTGTGTGATAAGATTAGACCCAAATACTTTAGCTACTCCATGGGTGATAAAAGGTTAAATTCCTGAGAGAACAAAAGTACCAATCAGAAAGACCACATGAAAAAGACCAGCTAAAAGAGAAAGGAAGTTAGGAAATAACTCACCAGCATCGAAAGACTGAAGTATTTCCCGAAAAAGATTTGTGTCGTTCTCAGCCATGACTTTGCTCTGTTGAAGGAGAAGAAGAGAGACTCTGTTTAGTCTGTCTTTAACTCTCTCTTCTTCTCCCCTTTTCCTCCCGTTCTGTCAGTTCTTCCCTTTCTTTTCGTCTGATGGGTTTTCCTGTCTTATTGTCTCCTCTCTTTCCTGTTCTCTCACTTTCTCTGTCTCCCGTCCCGTGCTCCCTTTCTGTGTCAGTGTGTCTGTCTCCCTCAGATGGAGACGCAGCCCAGAGGCACACAGGACTGGCGGCAAACTTTGGCAGTTGTTGTGTTTATGGAAGCGGAAAACTACACTGTCACATTTCCTGCTTTTCAGCTTGAAATTAGCAACAGGAGTGGCTTATCTATCAGGACAGAAATCCTGGAGGTGGGGAGGTGGGGTGTTGCTATAATCACTTCCTCTCCCATCATTTCCTTCAGGTTGAGTAATGTTAAAGAGTATCACCCAAGTGCCTTAAGATTCACTACTTCTACTCTGACCACAGGAAAGTCCACGTCTTTACCAATATTTTTCTTCCCTTCTGAAATGAAAAATGTTTCAGTCTCTTATTTTTCTTCCACTACAGAAACCACAGAGGACACTTTTGCCATTAGCTGCATCAGCAGTTACAGGTGTGAAATGGGTGTTGAGGACAAAACACAGCTGAAATTGATGGTGGCAACACTGTAAGTGCTTTTAATACTATACAGCTGCAGCATCTGAGTATGTGGATATTAGTTTGTTCTGATTTCTCGTCCCTTATGTTTAAAGACAAGTCTTTCCACAGCGTTTGCCAAGTCTGCGGAGTCTGTATTGGATGTCTGGTGTTTTCACAGAGAACAACATTGTGGTGGTGTTACAAACAATTACTGATTTTCAGACAAATCATATTATGCGAAAAGTTGACTCCTTTAGCCTTCTCACTGGAAAAGAGAGAGAGAATGTTCAGACCAAAGTTTGAACTTCCTTTAATTGTTTTTGGCTTTGCTTTAAAACCTTTTCCAAACACTCAGCATAGACCCATAAAACTGAAATAGTATGTGTGGTCATTGTATCCTGTTTGGGTGTAATTGGAGTATAATGGACCATTCTGATTATACAGTAGGTGACATTCTTGAAATTAAGATTGTGGTTTTGTTAAAATGTGTGGGGCGTATGATGGGAAATGTCATCAGGAAATTAGCTGTCTGTAAGTTGTAATGTGGGCACACATGAACCATATACTTTCTATGTGTTCAATACATACAACAGTTTTCTTTCTAAATTGTATAAATGAAATATTGTTGATCTCCCAAACAGATGCTTTTCTCTAGGTGCCATTCCTGAAATCTAAGCTTAAAATATAAGATGTGATAAAAGGTAGATATGTTAAGACATGTGGTTGTGTTGATTTCAAAGAAGTAAACAGCCAGATCCTGTCATATATGTGTTTGTTTTATTCTGTTCCTGACCAGTAGATGGCGAAATCCTCCCAGATAACTTCACCACGTACCCCACCAGGTTCTCTAATATGAGACTCTCAGGACAGAAAAGGTTACTTCATATTTAGTGTTAAAATTGCTTTTCTAAACATAAAATACTGTTGTGCTAAACATGGTGTGTCTTCTATTATGTTCACTGTGCATTCTAATGTAATCCAAATACAGCAGCTCTTCTATGAATTTTACTGTTGCAAGGTTATAATTTTACTAGTTACTAGTTACTTAGTTTACTAAGTTGAAACTGTCAGAAAGGTAATAATACTGTATATTTTACCAATTTACTGCAGGTAGATTTCTGATTTAACACTGGGCTTTCTCTCTGTTCTCAGTTCTCCTCTGCTGCAGCACTGTGTGCTCTCTCTTTTGCTGAATCTGCTTGGTCCTGTGGGCCTCTGAACGGTAGAGGTCACCCCGCGCCGAGCTGCATGAAAAATGTTTGAATCAGCAGTCCATCCCTGCTGCAGAGGAGCTGGCCAATCCCACTAAATCCCACAATATTTCATTACACCAGCAAATCAAACGGCTGATTCTAAAAACTTAACCACAAAATGGTTGAGATGTTATGAAGTGCTGGTCTAGTTGTTACTGAGTGGATTGAGGTTAAATTCCAGTACCAAGGTAATCAATCTGCTTCTGCCTTCAGATATCATTTAGCTGGCCTGTGAATGGATTATTTGTTGTTCATGTTTATGGTATATTAAGATAACAAACTGCATTTTTATTTGTTAGGTTGAAACGTAGATATTCAAATTTATTTAATGAGAAGCTCTACCAATAACAATTTGTAGTTTGCATTTGACAATGAACGTTCATGTTTAACAAATACTAAAATCAAAAATGTATTATTCATCCCTCCATACCAATTTGACTAAGAATGTGATTTTTCGCCTAGTAAACATCATGTTTACTCAGTCATAGCAGAAAAATGGTACAAAGGAGAGCTTTAAATGGCTGCCTAGGCAATACAGTTCAAATACATTTTAAAAGCCTGTTTGCTGTGAACGCACCATCATTCACCTGCTCCCACTGCCGCCGTTTATCAACATGGATCCTTCCATGATTGACGTCAGTGTCCTACAGTACATGTTTACATCCCGTGTCATTTATGAAAAGAGGGCTGAGAATCGGCAGTGATTGTCAACATATACATTTAGGTGCTTGTACCTTTGCCTTTATTCATTGACTCTATGGTCAGAGCAGCTCCCCTTTCACCCCCTCTAAGAGCTCTCTTGAGAGCATAATGAAAAGACTTGTCTAATAAGATTACACATCACAATAAGTGCTCAGAGCCTGGCGGTTCATCACACCTCCCAGCTGCATTGAAAAGAGTGACATTAATTCACTGTGTACTACCATAGCATTTTAGAGATATCTTTTATTGGAAGTTATTTTCATTTTTATTAATAATGGCTATTTTCCCATATTGCTGTTTTTATATCTAGGGATTTTGCCTTTGCCCTGAAAATTAACTACATGAAGAAATGTGCTATTTATAATCCAATTTTCTTTAGATATTGTTCAGGATTTAATTTGTGGTACAAATCCGCCTTTTGCTTGGACAGCAGAAGTGCAGAATGTGTCACAAGATATTGACTTGGGCTGTTCAACAAGCACTGAATAATGGAGCCAGCTTTATGAGTTCATAAAAACATCGCTGGTGACCACTCTAAAATATGATATTCTGACATACAACTGGGAGCCCTACCTCAATTAACCTTTTATAAGATACTTATCACAATTATAGTTCAGTACATTAATAATATCACTATAAAAAGAAAACTGCAATAACAAAACACAGAAACGTGTAGGAAAGGGAAATCACTGATATAGAGAAGACCAGTAAGCATTCATATTAACCCATCAAGAGAAATATATTAACATAATACAGTATATACATAAACACTGATACACACAAATTAATATACTTTTTAGAATATTTTTGTAATTATTGTAATTACAACCTCCTGACATCAAAATGTCAGGAGGTTGATTTTCCCCTTTAGGCTAAACAATGCTTTTTTGAAAATGTTATATTAAGTGAAGAATGTGTTGCTCTTTGTTGCTGTAAGTAATTATATTCTCTCTATGTCTGATTTCTGAAATTCTGTCAAACACTTTCTCTCCTACACTTAAAGATACAGCAGACATATCAAAGGGGAACCAGCAGGCATGAGAAGATGTTGGGCACACTATTGGTCCTGACACCTCGATGCGATGGAAGCGTTATCCAGTTTGATTGGACGGCAGCTGGTAGTGCATGCAGACCAGGAAGCCGTCCTGTCCACTGAAGTAAAGGGCTCAGGCGAGGGAGGGGAGCTCTGAGATGTGCAGTACACACCCACACGCTCTCATACACAAACAGTATAGACTTACATCATCATCAGGGGAGGAGCTTTTTTGAGTGTGAGTGTTGCAGACTGCCACTGCAACAGGGATGACTTCAGAAGAGAAACACAGCAACATGAACAGCCTTTAGTCTTGATGCCCTGCAGTCAATGCAAAGACACAAAACACCTGCAGCCCAAGTCCTGATCTAAGAAGATGACGGCAACTCCACAGTGACAGGTGGGGAAGTGGTGACCTCCGGTGAGCAGCATGGCATCTCCTCGGCACTACGCTCCCTCTTCTCGGGATATTGCCAACGTGATGCAGAAGCTTCAAGGTAAGTGTAAAATGCTTACTCACCAACTCACCCACTCACTCACGCTGCTCCACCTTGGTTTGCAGTATTTTTAGAGGTGACCTGATGTTTGGCATGACACAGCAGAATAGAATGCACTTAGATACTTTTTTGTAAAAAAAAAAAAAAAGCTTAAAAAAAAGCTTAAAAAAACAACCTTTTCTGTGTCTCAACTTTCCTGCTCATAACCATGAATGTGTTATATTTCAAGCGCTGAAATTCAAGTTCATGTGGCTTATAAATGTGTGGTATGAGAAGGACATAGTGGAATGAGACATGCAATGTCACAGCAGCTGAGGTACATTATTTTTTATAGGCTGTTATGAGTCAGTCATTATGCTTTATCTAACTTTCAGCTGTTATCAGGGCTTTAGTTTGCATCACTTACTGTAGAGCTTTCCCTCATCACTATGAAAAATGAGATGCAGGCAGCTGTTACTCTGTGTATATATCTATGAATCATGGCAAATCTAATGCCGTAAAATAAATGTGCATTTTTCCTATTTGGCTTGAGACTAAATTGCATTGTTCTTGTACTGTATCTGCCTTTTACATTTTTACGTGCACAAGCATGGAGTGTCCTTGCTGTGCGTTTGTGTCCATATGTGTTTGTGTGTGGATAGACAGGGAAGCAGACAATAGCAAAGCTAATCCCCAGAGGACCTGATAGGATGAAGTCTATTCCTCTCTCTTAACTCTGCTGTAGCAGCACCACTGTCGTCTCCTCAGTTTACTGTAACTATAAGTTACTGCGGCAGAAACACTTGCATGAGCCACAAGGTTCCTTATGGCTTTCTTATTTTATCTCACCTCTGCCCTAACTTTTATCATCTTTTACCCTACATTAGCAGTACATTTCTAATATATATCTCAGAAAATGTGGATTCATTTTTTATGCTATAATCTGATTCACAAGCATGCCTTCTAAAAAGCTGTACCTGTGTGGGGAAAAATCACCCTTTGCACTGACAGGATCCTATTAATGACACTTGCAAAGTAGCAGGAAAGTCAGGTGACAGCAGAGCCAAGCTCCAATATGGCTGCTCCCTGTGTGGCTTCTGAGGTGGCAGTTCCTGTGAAAGCTGAGAACAGCATCACCAGCCACGTGGTTCCTCTGCATCAGTCTGTGGAGGTGTGAGTGCACACTTTGAATTTTGATTATGCTGTGATTGCTCTAATTTTAGAAGCTTCCCCTTAAGCTGTCTCTCCATTGTGAAGACATATAAATGCAAATACATATTCAGTGAAAAATGGAAGAATTTGTTACAATGCAGTGGTGATGAAATTACCCCCCCCACCCCCTTTTCTTGAAATAATGATTGTATTGTACGATCTTGCTCCCTGCACCCAGTCATCCTCAAGGAGAAATTGTTATTTAATTTACACCAAATGGATTCTTTGCAAACTAGCAAATCATACCTGTATAAAAGCCATTGCTTGTAGCCACTGCGTGTAGCCCCATTCAGGATCTCAATGAGCACTGTGAGGCACAAATACCATGAGCTGTAGAATTTGCAGTTTGTGTCAGTTGGGCCTTTTGCCAAAAAATACTCCTGTCAAAACTCGCAATTTGGGCTGTATCAGTACACTGGCTGGTGAAACACTATTAACACCATGCTATCTCATTACAAACATTTGTTATATTGCTGATGTTTTGTGGCATGTAAGCATTTTTAATAAGGCAATTTGCCGCTGTGGTTGCCACTTAGAAGATGAATGGACTGAGGATTTATGAGAATAAAACTGCCTTAATATTAACTAGCCATGTTAGCTTTGACTCTGCAGACACAGGCAGTGTTTATGCCTACTGACTTGCATATATGGGGTGTCTTCTTTTTGTAGCCTTGATCAGAGATGTGCTGAACGACGAACATGCTGCCTGTGGTGTGAATGGATTTACTCGAACATCAGTTTTTGCCATGAATACATTCACTAATTTGCAGGTGTCCAATGGGATTTATAGTTTGATGAGACATTTTATTTGATGTGTTCTGGTTGCCTTCAATCTTCTGGGAAACCAGAGCTGAACCTGATGATATTAGCAATGTGTTTTGTAGGAATCAAAGAGGAACACTAATGTTTTCATGAGTCAGGACATTAAACAGCGTCTAGCATTAACATAACATGTGTCCTTGGCTTTGGCATCATACACAGTTTCTATAGGTAACTACAAGCTTAGTCCCAGGTGACAGCTTTAAATTTCATCAGTCACCTTTGTTCAACAAAGCTTTTTTTATAATTTCTCAAGAATGGATTTTTCAATCTTTAAATAATTTTTGTGAAAATGAATTGCTATCTAATTTTAGATTAGCTTAACATAGGTCATCTAATACCATTTATATGCCTTTTAAAGTCTAATTAAAACAATTTATTTGCCATCTTCTCCCAAGAGAGAACAATTTCTTAATTAATCCACATTCCACAAATCACCACATATCATGAAATGAACTATACTTCCTTCAAGTTTAATTTGGAAACCATTACTAACTGTTCAATTCTACATCAAAACAATAAAAAACTTTTGGCCCAGTTTTGGATCTGTGTTTTTCTCCCTTCAACCGTCCCTTTTGGTGTACCTCTCTGTTGCAGTGAAAAACAGCAATTAGTGACACCATATGGCAGTGAATGGCAAGGCTGCTTTGAACGCCTCCCAGCCTGAACTCCTCCATATGCTGTGGAATTTGGCTGTTTGTTGTCTCTCGTTAATGGGAAAAGTGATGCACAGTTTTTTCTATTTCAATTTCTTACCTGTATTCTCTGTTGTGGGTGGCACAGGCATACATTCTTGCCTACGCTTCTGGGTCTTACCGTCTGCAGGCCTAAGTGGACAATTTTGCTAAGTCTCATTGTGCTGGGAGCACCTGCTTGAGTTTTCTGTGCGTAGGTTGTGTGTAATCCTGTGGTGGTAATTTGTTTGTGATCAGATAGTACACAAGGAGTTTGCCACAGATTGTGTTTCTCAGTTAAGGATTCAGGTTGTGCTGTGCACTGCATTTAAGGAAAATATACAGTGTGGGTTTTTAAGCTCCTGTTTTGTGAAAGGATGCTGAGAAGGGAAAAAAGATTGAGAAGATGGGAAAGGGCAAGGGCGACTGAGGTCAGCACAACTGGAAGATGTGAGTGCCACATTGAGAGGATTGGATGGATGAAATAAGAATGAGAGAGGCAGCAGGAAAAAGCAAGAAAATGAGACTGGACAAGGAGGGGGAGAAACCAGGAGAGCCCACACACCAGTTTTTAAGCCCCTGATTGCTAGTGGGACTGGCACAGATTCTCAAGTTGGCACAGAGCCAGAGTGACATCCTGTTGCCAGGGGCGACATTATGGTTCAGCCGCAGCCAAAGAAGGCCCAAGCAGACGGTCACCTTGAGCCATGCCAACCTCCTGTTTAGTTCTGACACCACCATTTATCGTCTGTGGCTCTGAATACTCTGGCTTCACACACACACGTGCCCACACTTGCTTGCAGACACAGAAACAAACAGTGAGTGTTAAAAATAGCTGTGATACATCCCGTTTTCCCTCCTATCATACCAGTGGGAGTCAGCAGTTTAGCTGAGTGGTTAAACAGACCTAGAGCAAATCCTCAAGGCCACCAGACCATTAACATGAAGCCATTACTCTGATGTAGCTTCAGATCTGTGGCAGTAGGACCAGTGTGGGATAGCGCATGAGTTATTGTTTATTCTGCTGCTTCTTTTACTTGTCTTTACAGATTGTGTTTACAACTCGTTGCCATAGCAGCTGTCACATGATAGCCTTTGCAGGCCTTTTTTGCCCTGTGGGCTCATTGGCCATGTCTGGTTCAGCTTCTGCTTCTGTTTTGTTTCATAAAAGGTTGTGTGCATCTGCGTGTGTGTGTGTGTGTGTGTGTGTGTGTGTGTGTGTGTGCACTAATGGATGTTTGTTTGATGGGGGTTTAGACAATGCTAATTTATTAGTGACAGCTTCTATTGGAGATCAGATTATAATCTCTTTTAACCTGATGGTCAGTGAAGGTTTGAGTGACATATCACAAGATTAGGTCACTCGGGTTCCCACCCACTCCCCACTGGAAGATAGGCCAGTTGACATCTACACTAAACCGTCTTTGAAAGGTCATATGTTCGGCAAAGTCAAAGTGCATTTCAAAAATGCTTTAGTAATAACACATATAGCAAGCTTTTACTCAGAAATAGCTCAAATAAGAAGGGAAGAAATAGACAAAAACTGGAAAGTATTTATTATTTTCTTGAATTAATTTAGACTTGTTGGCATTTCTGTGTTTTTCTGCCAGTGGGGATAATTGTTGATTCAGCTGAACTGATTGCCTACAGTAAATGTTATGCACACAAGCAGCATTTCAAGATGAAACTGGCAGTAAAAAAGCTTCTCATAAGCGCAGTGAAGAAGGAACATTATATTTAACATGGAACAAAACTACATCCCTAAATCACATTGATTCCATGATACAGTTCCTTCAGCATTTCTGTAAGATCTCTGATGCTTTCTGTCAGATTAAGGCATCAGATGGTTTTGATGGATGTACAGAACAATGCCCTCAAGGATAAAATCCTGACACCTTAGTTTGTGACCCCAAGACACATTCCGCTCTTTTTATAATGCTTGGAGTCTCGTGCATGCCCTTATCTTCCACACACAGACACCTTCCCTTTTTTTTCACCTGTCACAATGCGATTGCACAGTGGAAAATTCTGCCGCCAGCAGTTCATTTAGCACTTGAAGGTTTTTTTGCGGAGGTCAGGTGCCCTGACCTTAAGGGGTCAGCTGTCCAGATAATGCGATCATATCTGCATCTGTAATGTATTAGTAAAATTAGCTATTTTTTAAGTTTTTATTTCAATCTGCTTAGAGTAACAGCGAGTTCATCTTAGCTTAGTTGTAGATATTTATAATATTTTGTCTTTTACAGAGAAAAATATTGACCTTAGAAGAATATTTAAGCTTGTCTGAAACTTTCATCACCTCTTTTATTATGTTGTTCATAAAAATCAACTCAGCATTATTGTTTACTCCTAATAAAATCAGTTACCATGTTTCTAGAGGAAGGGGATTCATCATCCCTTTTCATTTACCTCCAGTGAAAAACAAATATATCTGTAACATGTTCTTTCCTGTTGTAATTAATGCTGATATCTGTCCTCAGGGCCCTTTGTCACTCCCGCTCTAGACGCAAAAACAGCCTGCCACATAGCAAGACCCTGTCTTCCTGCTTTTAATAATTCAAAAATGTTCAGTGAGGAAAACATTAGCATTTAGGAGATGTTTAGGACATTTCTAGGAAATTAATAATGCCTTTACAGACTGGCATTACTGACTGGACGTGTGGTTAATAAGAAACTGAAAAGGATCGGTTGGCTGCAAGTGGATTATTTTACATTCACCTTGAGTAACAGTGTGACTTTAGCTGGAATAAGCACTCAAGTGGTGGTGTGACAGGATTGTGTAGATAATTCTGGCTCTGTTCCAGTTAGTATTTTTATTTCACAGCAAAGACAAGACTTATAACTGAATTTAATGTTCTGGCCACAGCGATTTATTCAGTGTGCTGACGCCAGTCCTTTCACTTCACTCGTCCCTGTAATGTGTGGCGGGCCGCTGAACCTGGATAAAGAGCTTAGACTGTCTGACCCACTGCTGCACTCCCACCCACACACAAACACACAAAGCATCACTCAGGCACAACAACACACACATAAAATCACCACTCACACATAGAGTAGCAGAGGAACATCAAGCTGAAAATATTTTTTCAAAGCTAAATTGGGTCTTTCTAACGCTCCTGTTGGCACAGAGTGGGCTTTTGATATGGCCCCCGCTGCCTCCAGTGAAATAGATTCTTTGTGTTAGTGGCGGGTTGAGTCTGTTTGTGTAAAGGTCTAAAATTTTGTTCAAGCCGAATGAATTTTCTCTGATAAAGGAACCCTGACAAGTAGGAAGAAGATTGTAGCTCAAATCTAGTGCTGTGTCACTTAGTGTACTCACTGGGCTCAGGATGGTGTTTGATTTCTTTAGGAATCTCTATCACTGTTTAACTCAAACTAATTTTTTAACGGAGTGGTTATCTATGTGCTCCATAGCTACGAGGTTGTGGGTTCGCGTCCCTGCCTGAAAGTGGCCTTTCTGTGTGTGGTTTGCAGGGTTATGCTTGTGTGGGTTTCGTCTGGGTACTCCGGTTTCCTCCCGCAGTGAAAAGACATGCGTGTTATGTTAACTGGGGACTCGTAGTCGTCAATGTCCGTGTGAAAGGTTGTCTTTCTGTCTATGTCGCTCTGTGTTGGCGCTGAAATAGACTGGTGAACTGTCCAGGACGTACCCCCCCGTTGCCCTATGACAGCTGGGATAGGCTCCAACCCCCCACGCCCCTACACAAGATAAGTGGTTACAGATAATGAATGGATGGATGGATGGATAATTCTTACAACCCCAGTATATATTTAAAAATAATATAATTTATTTTATATTCAATTTTTACTAACATTTGTTTTCTTACATTATAAATACCTTTACTTATGTCATATTCTTATCTACTTCAGCGCTGTGTGTGTGTGTGTGTCAGTACTGCAGGTGCTGAAATTGCTGAAATTACTGTATCCGTAGCCTGGCTTTAATGAACACTGTGATATTTGGACATTTTTGTCAACGACAGAGTGCCTTCTCTGCACATCTGCTACTGAAAAGGGAGTGATGGTGCTTGAAAGAGGAAAAGGGTTGTTTTGATAATCACTTTGACTTGTTCCCCCCTCCTTATTCTCTTTAATGTGGTGTCATTATTACTGAAATGTAATTAGCTATGCTAATGGGCTGGCATTTGGACTTCCGTCTTAGCACTTATGTTGGGACTGGTTAAAAATGTGCTGCAAATGAAGTGGGATGGTGAATGGAGAGGCTGAATGTGCATGTGAGGGTTGAGTGGAGGTGCCGAGTGTGTGATAGAGGGTGTTATTGAGTGTAAGGGCTAAAGTACTCCAACGGAAGTGCAGAGAAGGGTTTTTTAAATTAGGAATTGTTGGGTTGAAAGAGAAGAGCTAAAATCAGGAAGTGGATGAAGGCGCTTTTGGGAGGAGAAGAGGGACAGAAAAGCCACAAAACCTCTTAAATCACTTTGTATGCTTGTGTGGTGGATCATGAACGTTTCTGTGCGTGTGTGTGTGTGAGCTTGTGAGTTAGCTTGTATGTGCACCACTGTAGAAGATAACAAAGCCAACTATTTTGTGTGTGATGCTTTAACGGGCATGTTCCATTAATGCTGTGCTGCAGTAGAAGATGCACTGCCATTGTGACTCTCCCTTTTCATAATGGCATGCTCTATAAATTTAAATATACACCGTCTTGAATTATATTAAAATGATATAACTGAATGAATGCATTACTAAATTAATAGTTTACGGCGCAGTTTGTGACCTTGTACAGTATATGGGTGTAGTTCCTGTCTATACCTGACCTTCCACTACCGTAGCTAGTGAGTTGTGGAATCGTTAATAGATTGGGAGAGATCCGCAGGGCAGGGTCATCTTACATGTTTTGCTGAGCTTGTTCATTTTTCCTGTCCTGGTATGTCCTGTGTTACCTCGGCTTGTCTCGCATTGTCTTCTGACTCATTTCTCCTCTTTAGATCAGACACTTAGAAGGAGAAGTTTGCATTCTTACAGCCCCATCTATCCACTAGGTGGCGCTGTGCCTCTATACCCTTCTCAAAGGGCTAGATAAGCGGTCTTGGATGCTCTGAAAGCAAACCCAAATATCCTCGGGGTGACGAGATTACAGTATGAGCAGAAGCAGCATTGTTCCTCTTTCCAGGACTCAGTCTGTTTTTTCTTTAGCGGCTGAAAAGAGGCTGTTCCTACTCTCCACAGAAAGCATCACACCCTGCAGACATACCTGTGTGAGCATCAGGCACTGACCCACGTCCAACCTCCATAACCTCAGAGGGGGATCTTGTGTACTGTAGGGCTGCCAGGAGCTCCATTAGGGATCTAGACCAGCTGAGGTTCAGTCTGTTTAAATCCCCCACCCCTACAAACACTCCTGAAGTCTGCAGCCTAAAGGAGTCTGTTGGTTTATTCTTGCACATATAGTAGATGTGAAAATGATTGTCTCCATTCAGCTTTTTTTTTTACTTTCTCTCTCTCTCTCCGAGTGTGTGTGTGTGTGTGTGTGTGTGTGTGTGTGTGTAAAAGCACCTGCTCCCCCCTGCATTGCTTTCAACTCCCACGGTGAAGCCTAATAAGTTCCTTGAATCCTCAGCATCTTGTTTTGATTTTGTCCCGGGGTTGTTTTTCTTAACAGCTTAGCTCTCCAGGGAAGTTTAGCTTTTTCTTTCTCTGCTATGGCTACTAACTGGAAGAATTCTCAAAAAAGTAGAAACAAGAAGTCTCTTACATTCACCATCATTGCTATTTTCTGTTGCTTTACCATGAATTTTGTAATAAATCAGAGTATTATGAAGCTAAAAAGATTCTCAGCACCTTGGATAGTTCCCTAACCCTTCTGAATTGAAGAATAATTTATCTGGCATCAAAAAAACGTTGGCAGATAGACTTGTGCAGAGTAAATAGCAACACACTGTGCGTCATTGATGATGTGCGGTCTAACCTGTGTTAGTGGCTCAACTTGGTCTGCAAAAACAATATAAACTGTAGAGAGAGCAAGAATGAGAGTTATATATTTTGGTCTGGCTGTAGCTAACAAATTGTCTTGCAGTAATATTATTGAGCAGGGACTGTGAGCTTCTACAATGAGAATGTCCCTCTGGATTCTGCTTTCCACTGGCATAAAATGATGTTTTTATGTGCTGGTAAAGGCAATGTATATGTAAATATGAAAAAAAAAAAGGACTGCATGAATATTTTTTTGGAACTCTCAGTCAGTCAATAATATTTCCCACTAAGGCATAGACACAGTAATCATTCTCTATATACAAAAAGGTGAAATGGACGCTGACAGACACTCGTTTCAAAGATGGATACAGGGAATAGGCTAATGATGGTAATATGACGGCCAGTTTCAGGGTTATTCAATGAAGGAGTGTCAGCAGTATGATTATCAGCAGACAGATAGCGGATGACAGCTGCCATTGGTTATTGATGACCTTCATAATTAAAATCCCTTATAGGGGGAACCCAAAGAACAAAAGGGAAAATTACACACGTGATGAATGGTCCTTTCATCTTTAAGGCTGATATAAGACCTTCCAGTCTTCTCTGCATGAATATTGGTTTGCAAGAAAACTCTCCGAATTTGGTTTCAAAGAAGAGCCCGGTGCTTTTAATATTGACAGAGTTTACATTGGCTGCGTTTGTGTGTTGTGTGGGCATGTGTGAGAAAAAAAAGGGACAGAAAAAGAGGAAAATAGACAGACTGAATAAAAGAGAGCATAGGTCAGACAGAAACAGAGATACAAAGCAGACAGCAAAAAGGAGAGGGGGGTCACCTACTGGAACACTTGTTTTTCTCCTGCTTTAATTTTAATGCAGCAGCGGAGGGGGTTGGGGTAATTTTGGCTCCTACTATCAGCAGTAGTAGCTCTTGCTGTTTCAACAATAGTTGGATGAACAATGCTGCCATTATTTCTGGTGGTGTTGTTTGTTGGCCAGTTTGATGGTGAAGTTGAACAAGCTGTAAAGTAGATCACAGAATGAGAATGAGTATGCATTAAAAAACACTTTTAACTCTTATTTCTTTGTTCTAGGCTTGCCTATGTTGCATATTCCCGCTTTAGACTATTATTATTATTATTGTCTGTACTGCGTTTATCATATGCTTCTGCAGTTTGTAGAATTGGTGATAGGACATCCAAACCTCACCTCAGATATTGTCTTGCTGTCCATTGTGTTTATTCTTATTCCGGACTCTTCCCACAGAAAAAACAAATAGACACACTGTATGTGACTATGGTTCGGATGAAAGAGGATCCTTTTTAAAGGGAGTGCAGTAGCAGATCAGATGGGGCAAAGGCACAGATAGTCTGCTACCCTGCAGGCTCTATAGAGTAGAAAGCTGCAAGCCTTGCACCACATGTTATCTGTGTGGATGAGAGACAGTGGGAGGATCTGTGTTAGTGTCGGAAACACACAGGGAATTCCTGGGTGTCTGTGGACACTGTGTTAGTCTGTCTGTGTGTGTGTGTGTGTGTGTGTGTATGTGAGACGCTGTCAGAGTAGAGCTCCCACTTCCTCCCTTCCTAACCTGCGAAACTGTCCCCTTCAGCCACCCACCACCACTCTGTTCTTCCTCTCCACATCAAGACGGGGCTTCTGTGACATCACTCATTCCCACACACTCTGATTGGCTGGCTAGTTGAGGGAAGTGATTGTTCCTGCAGCCTATAGTGAGAAATTAAGAGGAGGGGGAGAGAGAGAGAGAGAGAGACAGAGAATGTGGGAGGGAAAGACAGAGATAGAGTATGTGACAGGAAAGAAAGAGAGAGGGAGAAATGGACTAAGATTGATGTTGAGGCAAGCCAGCACTGCGCTGCACTCGTACACACACATACAGTCTTTGCGTCACGCGTACACTCACACTGCACTCCCAAGCTGCTCAACGGGCAGGAAAAACATTGAATCTGACTGAGTCTGCAGTCAGGTGCTGCAGGACAGGACAGAACAGAGGGAAAAGACAAAACAAGACATTCCTGCTTTTCCTCAGAGCAACAGTTCCACCGCTGTCATCTCGGGAAGTCCAGTGCTCCAGGGAGCGCTTGAAGACACCTCCCCAAAACAGGGGGAGACGCAGCAAGGACAGGAGCAAGGGCAAGTGTAGCCTCACTCGGAGGTCGCAGTGGATGTCTTCTCAGCATCCCCATGAAAACAGACGGTATTCAAGGTGTAGTTTGTGGTACAAGATGGCACGGCGAGCAGAGGGTAAAGCCCCACCGAAAAAGAGCACATCCCTCAACCTGGTGACAGGGTTCTACCACTGCCTCCGAGGTAAGTGGGACAGTGTGTGTGCAAGGTGCTCTGCTGAGATGGAAGTGCGAGGAAAAAGTACATTTTGTGTGTGTGTGTGTGTGTGTGTTTTTTGTGAGTATGTGTTATTTAGCGTGACACTGCAGTATGGGTTGTACGTGCCTGGTGTATGTAAGTGTGTCCATTTTGGAGTGTGCTTTTCCCTGCTAAGTGTTTTATGCAAGGCAGATTTTGTGACTGTGGGTGTGGTAGTGAAATGCTCAGACATTTAAAGGAGGTGTTTCCACCTTGAAAGGTGTTTAACCCTGTAGCTGTCTGCTTATGTTATTTTGGATAGCATGCATTTAGCACTCTGTCTGTCCCACTGTCTGAGATAAGATAAGACTAAAAGAGAAATTACAATAATATTTCTCTGGATTTTTTTTCTTGTCACGTTATCTATCCATCCTAGTAAAGTGTGCATAACAGAGTATGTCTTCGAATAGTAGCTTTACAGTTTGTTTGCACTGAATTTGTTCATGTGTTCTCTAACATTTTGTCTGTAATTGTCACAGCTCATTAGTAGACACAGCTTCTGAGACAGAAAACTAGTTTTGAACAGTATGTCATTAAAGTTATCATTCAGTCATCGTATGACTAATGATGGTCAATACTAGCCGTGAAGGTAATCAAGTTCTTTAAATTGCTGCGGGGAAGCTTGGTTGCTGAGGATGGCTGTTTTTTCCTTTGTCACATTCAAAGAATGTGAGCATCTGTGTATGTGCTTAAGTGCTACTGTGTGTGTGCGCATAGTTCAAAGTCACTTCGTCCCTGAGACTGAAACGCTCTACACGCATGCAGACGTGTTCTCTGTCACACATGTTCCTGGTCCAGCATTCAGGGTGGGCTAAATCTTTCTCATTCTCATCCAGTATTTTCACCCATCAATATTTGATTACTTCCAGATCCAATCAAAAGATTAATTCATACAACATGGATCTGCTCAGTGGTACGTAGACTATGCGTGAATGTATCTGCATTATGTATGAACACCCCCCCAAATACACACACACACACACATTCACACCATCCCATCATCAATGCACACACTTCAAATCAGCCCAGAGTTCCCTGTAATGCACTAACCAACTTGAGTGTAATCAAACCGTCAACATATTTCATAAAGGTAGAGGAATGCAACTCTGTCACTAATGCCATGCTTATCTTATGCTAAGGATATTGCTCTGTGGTGCAGATGGTACAAAAAAGACACATTCACTTGTGACAGTCACTGTGCATGATTGGATCTTTATAGTCCCAGGTAGAGTATAGATCTGAGTGGCGTACATTATAGTGACATTTTTGACAGTTGCTCAAGAATGTTTGGGTTACTGATGGAACTGGAAAAAGTCAGTTTTTATTGCATGATCTGTGGGCAAAAATAAATTGTATCAGAAACGATAAATTCATTGCATTAATAACATAAGTTGTTTTTATGTTTGGTTAAGGGTTGGAAGCTACAATAAACTAAATCCATGAGGTCTAATACACCAATTCATCAATTAATCCTCTCTTTGTAAAGGTTCTTAGTATTTATTTTTGTATTGATTTAATAAGCTGGGTGTGCCCAACAAACTGTCAACTTTCTATATGTTTGCCTGTGAATATATAATAAACAAGGCTTGATTTATGTTTTGTCCTCATTTACCTTGAGTGGCTTTTAAGAGAATATCATCAGCAGAGATCTATGCTATTGATTGTGCCTTTGCTAAATGGGTTTTATCACTGTAGCCGCCGCAAACAATATGTAGGTAACTCATTATGTTAAGGGTGAGGTGGGCTTTATGTGATTTGATTATTGCACCGACCAGTATTGTGGCAGTAGATTGCATCCTTGAACTGTTGTCAAAAAAACAAATATATCTTATAGGTCATGCAAGGATATGTTTCATCCTACAGAACCACTGCCTTTCTATTATTTAAAGGGCATTTTTGAGAGCAGGATTGTCTGTCCACTACGAGAAGTCCAGCTGGTGGAATGGTGTGGGTAAATGTCAAAAGCCCCCCTTACTGCATTCATGTGAGCTGTGATTTAGTGCAACTGTGTTCGGGCAAATTAGACAAAAAGTAATAATATCAAAGTTAATTAGCATCACCATCCAGCTCTGTAAACCCAGTCAGCTCTCAAAACAATAGACAATGGGAAGATTGTGTTCTAATTCCCTCTTTGTTTATTATTGCATGTGACTGATAATGATGCTCTGGGCTTTAATTTACAGACGAGCAAGAGGCAGTACAGAAAAGGACATTCACAAAGTGGATCAATTCCCACTTGGCAAAGGTAAGAGAGTTTGGCGGATTCTTTTTGCTAATGCCAGCATTGTTGTTCCTTTATACACACAATGGTGCTGGTGTTTGTGAAGTGAAAACTTTCCTGTCTTATTGCCTTTCTGCTTCATATCACTATGCTCTTCTGTACTCCATCCACTGTGCTCACCATGACATTTGTTCCATTTCCATAACGGACTGTGGAGCCGGTCATGTGACTGGCTTTGCCAGCTAAGACCACACACACAAACACACGATTTTCATATTCCTTTTTTCCTTTTAGCAAGGATTTACCCTCACTCTAATCATCGGCATTTATTACACTGTATATTTTTTCCTGCAAGCTACTGTCAGTAATTTCAGCTCTCTATCTTAATATAGGCCAATTTAGATAGTTTAAGATAAGAGGTTGTAGTTAAAGACTATCCTTCGTTTTCGTCTTCAGTGAGCTTAGATAATCTGTACTGTGCCATAGGTAATTTCTTGATCCTGCTGTATTCTGAGAAGCTATCGTAAGCATGCACTATTCTATTATTCTGCATTAGGGCTCCTTAATTTAACCCATTAGTGCTTGACTGGTGTATCAGAAATGGGTGGACAAGGGAAATATGGTGCAAGGCAACACAATTAAGTGTTATTTCAATCTGTGACGCTCCTCTCAAGGTTTCTGATTTGATTATGACAGCTGTGGAGGCCTTGAACCATAGTGACATGGAGCAGAAAACTGATTTGAAAAGCCCTCTGAAGGAAATAAACCATGACAATATCACATATCGTGTCTCAGGACCATGCCAGCAGAAAATTGCCCACAACCCAATATTTAAATGCTTTGAATTTTTAATAATGTTTAATGTAAGCACATACTTTATTTATTAAGTCATTCTGATGCACTGAAGTGGAGCTAGGTTTTTTTCCTTATTTTGGTGATCTTTAAAAATGATGGTGTTTAAGTGATTATGGGAAAGACAATGAGGATTCGACGTTTGAGACTGAATCGTAGTAATGGATCGTTGAAAAAGAATTTTGGAATATTTGCATATTTGCTTTGTGGCCAACATAGATTACAATAATACCACGCTACCACACACATGCCTGCATTAAAAATACAGTTTAACACAGACTGAAAAACTTAACAGTAGCTGGTTAGTCTACCTTAGTATAAGCACTTAAACTAAGGGAAAATACAACTAACCTGGCTCTGACAAAGGTAACCTATATACACCCAGCCATGTAATCTATAAAAAAATACATTTTTTCTTCCATTTAAAAAATTCTTATTCTAAGATAAACTAATTGGCTGTACAATATTTTTCTCATAACACTGAGCAAAAAATAAAGTCCAACTATTTGTCTAATTGGGAGCATAAATAACATTATCTCCAATACACCACCAGTCCTGAAACAAATAAAATGTCAAAATGACAAAAAACTTGAACCTTTCATTTAAATTCCCTCTTAATAAACTATATCACTTAATCAATAGATTAGCAATACCATTACAGAAAAGGTAACCATGTTTGTTACCCACAGTTTTCTCTCTCTCTGCTTGATCAAATTAGCACTGCTCCATATCGTCCATCATAAACCAGCTTACCCTTTCACCTGATGCCTGATGTTGCCATAGTGACACCGGTTGGCCTATATTTGTCTTCGAAAATATCATGATCGTCAGTGCAGACAACTCTGGAATGAGTATGGGGCGAAACTCAGTCCAGCTGGTGTGGAGAATCTCTCTGCAGTAGGGAAGTAAATTTCTTGCAGATATCATCGGGTAGTGACTAGCAGAAATAAATTAGCATCTTACGCGCGTCTGGCACATCTAAAAATACTACTACAAAGAAGCATTTAACGAGAAATGTTGGGCAAAAATATTGTGTGAGAAAGAGTCAGAGAGAAAGATCTAGAGAGGGAAAAAGCTTTAACAGTTTAGCTTTGCTTTCTGAGGGATAGGTAATGCCCTTGGCTATGCAGATGATTAGACCACTCCAGTTATCACAGGTCTTTAATTCAGTGCCTAAAGGTATGTGATTAATCGTTAGGTGAGTTGAGACATGGCATGAGGGCTTCCTTCCACTATCACTCCCCTCCCCCTTACTTTTCCACTCCACAGGTATAACAAAAGAAGTCTTATGAGCTGTGACAAAGAGTTTCTGGGAGATACATATTGGAGCTGATATTTCATACAAAAGATTAACGACTCTCATTACTTGGAGCAGTTCACCAGTTTCGGTCACCAGTTAGGGAACAAATGCATAAAGTTTAAAAAGAGGATGGTTTCGTCTGACTCTGTAAATACTTCTCTATTTGTGTATATCTTGTGTGTCCTACAGTAGCACTTCGCTCCACGTTTTACCTAGAAAAGCAGATATTTGGTTTCCAAGTAAGTAGCAGGCTTTCCAGTTATGCCCAGCAGTCAGAGGATTCAGTGAGCAGACCCCAGATTTTCATTTTGACAAATCCCTTCTGAGAAGGTTAAAGCTAATTACTAAGTGGACGGTGTGAGTGGCAGAAGTAAAGTCATTTCAGGCATTCTGCAGGCAAACCGCTTTAGTGCAGTAATCAGTGAACCAAGTGTTCTTAGAGATTACGGCAGCAATAAAGTGACGCTCCATGCTCCCTGTTTGTGTTTTCTTCCCCCCCAACCACTAATGTTATGGTGGGGGAAGAGGAGGATTGGGTCGATGACATAGACTTCTCCATGCACACTAAATTCAAACCAACATCATCATATGCCCATCTGTTTTCCTCTGCCTGTGCGTGCACCATTGGTTCGATTACTTATAGGTTAACTTATTTATAGGTATTCATGCTTCCCGGAGGACAATCTTTCTGATATTGGGGATCCCTGGTCGGAGACTGCCATGAGATTTGGCAGTCCAAAATCCATTTGTTTACTCTGTGCTTATTTTTAGATGTGCTTTGTTTTTAGTTCTAAATAGCAAATTTTAGGACGCTCACATGCTACAAAAAGATGGTCAATCATTTATCATTATGAGCAACACAGCGTCCCACTGAGCTAATACTATGGCTGTATACAGTAAATCCTGATCATTATTTCTCCATTGGAAAATGTTAAATGACATTAATGCCAAAATAAGACATAGACCCTGTAGTAGTTTAGTTTAAATAATTTATAGGAGAGTCACTTTGTTTATTAATATTTGCCGCTTTTGAACAAAAGAATGTATTCACATGGGCAGCACAGTCCTGTAACTAACCCTTTACCTTCAATTACTGTACACAAACAGAGCGACACCATTGGAGATCTGCTGACATTTGTTGGAGGGTTTGGCGTGCAGCCATTTCCCTGCTTGGATGCAAAATGTTATGTTATTTACATTATTGATTTTATCTTTAAATAATGTTCTTTTAGAATAACTTTACCTTGGAAAATTTGATCAATAGGCTTCTAGTATGGATTGCTCCTTCGAATTGTTTTTATTGCAGTTCAGAATGAAATCCTTCAGTCTTTGTCTCCCCTCCCTCTCTCTTTTGAGGAGTTGATCTTTTGGAATCCACTGAGTCAAGTGTACCAGGGGAATAACGCGAGAGCACAGACAGACACACATCCTAAAACTCATCTGCTCACAATCAATTATAACCCAGACACTCATATGTAATTAGCTCATTAAGTCCTTGATTTATTTATTTATTTATTTTTTGCTCATGTGGCTGAGCAGAGGCAATGGATATTACTTTCTTATTTTGTAATTAGTCAAAAAATTTCCTTATTAGCTTTGGAATTATAATGAACAAATAGGTGAATTTAGCTTTAATTAGCTTGCAGTATAATTCATCCCTTTGAAGGGGTTTTCATAAGTGTTTCTTCTGTCACTTTATGATAGGACACAAGTGCTTACTGAGTATACTAATATCTGAAGCCATGAAGTGACTTTAGAAGAGGAATTAGCAAGTGGAGCTACTGTATTCTGGTAATTAATTTTGAAAGCAAGAGGCTTGTGTCCCTTCGCTCTGCCTTTTATCATCTTTCTCGCTGTCACTCTTTCTACTCCGTTTTACGCCTCTCACTACGTTTGTGGCTGTGTCTTTCCCATCACACAGACACTCCTATTGCACATGCTCATGCAGACACACCAGTGCAGTCATCTTAGTTTTGCACTCTTCTTTCTTTCGTCGTCACTCCCATTGCTGCTAATCTCCCTGTGAACGTCTGAAGGCTTCCCCCCCCCCTCTAAACCTCTCCTCAGCCCCAGCATGTGACTGTGCTTTAAGAAAAATCCTTGATGTGGCGTCGCCAAGAAGCAAAGATATGTGGATTTCTCAAGTCTGGAAGTCTGTGTTGGGTCAGGGTGGAAGTCAATGAAAAGCATCCTTTTTTGAAATCATCAGCATATTTTAGGATTTGAAGACCTCATTCAGAGCCTGCTGAGCCTCTGCTTAGGCTGAGTCTGGCTGTCAGTAATACATAGCACCACCAAACTCCTTTAGAGCTTCAAGTTTAAAGAGATTTCCTTTATCCCTGTTTCACAAGTTTAAAAAAGGTCTCAACATTGTAATATATTTATTGTTTTCTGGTTACTGGGCTCTGGCACTTAGAGTAGGATCATTTGCAGAAAGAACGCTTGCTTTATAGTTTTATGTACATTGCAAGGTCTGATAATAAGACTAAAATCCAAGGTCTTTGCATTCCAGAAATACTGAGGAAGCTTTGTCTGAGTTTATGGCATCAATGGTTATATAAACAATAATTTATGTAACTGCATTTACTAAAGTACAACCCTGTACTGCATGTCTGTAGGTTTTGTTTCTAGAAAAAGCTTTTAATCATACATTTACATCATAATCAGATATTCTCAGTCTTTAAATGTCTTTAAATGTTTGTGATAGAGCCAATATAGATATTTTTTCTTTTGCCCCATGTGTTATTTGTACTTTACAATTGTAAAAAGTAAAAAAAACAAATAAGACCGGTTTATTTCATCACATAGTGTGCCCCACCTCTGGTGGTGACAGACCTGTTTGAGGACATCAAGGATGGTGTGATGCTGCTGGCCCTGCTGGAAGTCCTTTCTGGGCAGAAATTGGTGAGTCTCATGGTCATTCCTACAGCACGTGATCCAGCTACAGACCTCAAACACTTCATACCCTCTGATCTTGTCACGTTGAGCTGATGTAACATGGATCATTTTAGTTGTTTTTTTTATTGGTGTTTCTGGCCAACCTCAGAATGTCTATAGACCTAATGGAGTGCATGTGAAACAAGCCACAATTAAGTCCAAATGCTTATTGATCTGAATTTATTAGGATTGTTTGAATCGAATAGGAAAACCGAGATTAACAAGGACAGATCAAAGTTCACAAACACACACACACAACACAGACAAAGACAAACGGCTTGAGGATTGTGCTGGGCCAATATTGCCTAAGGTCTAAGCTGTGTATGTCCGATTGATCTAGCCGTTCATAGTCCAACAACTCTGATTGGTCTATTGTGTCTTCTTTTTATTTTGAAACCTCACTTTTTTTTTTTTTATATCAGTTTTAATGTTCTTATTGCGTTGTTATGCATGTTATCTGTGCTATGGCCAATAGCTATACATATACAATCATTTTTCCATTACTAGTGTTTTACTGTAACCACACTATCTATTTACCTTCCAGCCATGTGAGCAGGGCATGAAGCTGAAAAGGATCCACTGGGTCGCCAACATCGGTACAGCCCTCAATTTCCTTGAGGGTAGGAAGGTAAGGGTTCAGAGGCTTCTTTTTATGTTTTTTTTTCTTTTGCATTTTACATTTCATGCTGTTCTCCTTGTTCAGCTACTGCCTTGTGGCTACAAACATTGAATCCTGACCTTATGTGACCTGTTTCCCTGCCCCCCCCCACCTCTCATTCTCTCCAACTTTCCATGTCCCTCTTTATATTGACACTAATATGCTCTATTTTAAGAAATTTTGAAGTGTAAAACCTTTTGCATCCAAAAATGCAAAAAAAAAAGTCTTGGATGCATCTAAGTGTATCAACTGCTTTTCCATTAAATTAGTAAAGCATTTTCCAAGCTTCACCCAGCTTGTCTTTGGATATACATAAATAAAGCTATAACTATGAGCTGATGTCTGCAGGGACACTGATTTGTCTTCCTCAAGTGTGACAGGGTTAAACCCATAAATCTTGCACCAGTAATCTGCAGCCTGGAGATGAAATGTCATTGGGCACTCTGCTGTGTATGTGCATGGTAATGTGCCCTGTGTGTAAATCGGGTGTTTGTTTAGACTGTATTTACATTTTGCTTTGGTTACATGTTGTTTGTTTTATGGGAAATGTGTATGGTGGCATAATTATGTTTACCATCATGTAAGTAGCATATTTTAGTATAATAGAACATTATAATATATATTCAACTGCAATTTTAAAATTCTACATTATAACTTGGGTTGCAACTAACAAAATTTTCATCCTTTTTGTCAAGTTTGTGAAATTACAATAATAAAATAAAATTTGGGAACAATTGCAATGTCCTAAAGCCTCAAGTATCTTGCTTGTTTATTGTGGCTAAGCACTGTTCCAAAGATATACATTTGATATGATATCAAACAGAGAAAAGCAGCAAACGGTCATATACATAAAGTTGGGACAATGATCAGACTTGTTTACATTTGTGCTGAATAATGTGTATTTAAACACATTTTTAGCAACAACACATATTCAGTATCACGTATGGCTCAAGCCTCACACTGATGTGCCAAGTTGCCAGCACAACCTGCTGTGTTTTCTAATATAAAACTGTGTATTGCGTATGTTCTTATCAGTCACTATCCCACACTACCCTGTGCTTTTCTCGTCTGCCTCCAATCTTTTCCTCCATGCTTGTTAACCTATGTGGAGTAGTATGTATTACCATCTGATGGCTTGTTGTGCTGCTGTACCTTAGTAATATATCCCACTGTGTGATAATATAGAATACTTCATTATGTTACAAGATATTACCTTTTCTTGCTCATCTTTCTCTCTCTCTCTGTATCGCTCTCACCGCCTGTCTGTCTCTGTTGGATGTAATCCCTGTTGCCTGTGTAGTGCTGATAGATCTCTCTTCTCAGCCAACCACTCAAGTTATCTCACCTCTGAGATGCTAAATTATCTGCCATCTCGCAGTCAATGATGCATCCCTATTCATTCAAATGCAACTAGAGTGCTTCTAAACTCACTTTCTCTCTCTCTCCCACCCTCTGTGTTTCCTCCTCTTCTCTCTCATCTCCTTTTACAAACTGCCCCCAGTCGGCCTACAGAGGATCTCCGGTCAGTATTCAATACATTACTGCACTTGTTTTTACAGGCCATGTAAAAGAAAAGATCAGCATTAATATTGGGTGCATGTCTATAGTGTATATGTTTTACTCTGTGTAAACAAATGTAAATCATCTAATTGCCACATTTAGGGAAATTATATAATTCATCCATATGTATGAGGTTTTAGTAAAGTGTAAACACAGTTTGTCACGGTTTTGTCCTCTTTTGGAATATTTAAATATTGGATATTGTTTTTTGACACAGATCAAGTTGGTAAACATCAATGCCACAGACATTGTTGACGGACGACCATCAATTGTATTGGGTTTGATTTGGACCATCATTCTCTATTTCCAGGTAGGGCCGTCCTCACTTCATCTGTACCAGTACCAATAATTGAGTTTGTAAATTTTGTGTACATCACTGAATTTCTAATAATCACCACTAAATACTCTAGACTACTAGGACTTAAAAGTGCCATGTAAATGGCTTTCAATGTACAATCAGTATGGCCCTAAATACAGTATTAATGGCCTCAAAGAAGCATTATATGCAGTAAAGATATGCAATAGTCTGAATCAGTTTGCTCTTCTACCTCAAATTGGCAAGGCTTGAATATGAATATATATATATATATATATAATATATATATTTTGTTCTACCGACCAAAAGTTTGAGACGTAAAAATCAATCTTCTAAACACCACGCTGAACATGAGGATGTGCTACCTCAGGCTTTTCAGACAGGCACACATCAACAAGAACTAAATTACAATACTACAGTCTCTTAGCAACATCAGCAAATGTAAATCCCTGCTATTCCAGAAAACATGACGATATTAAATAAAGAAATGAACAACACTGGAAAATGTACTTATTTACTTACTGACATGTTGATATATTTTATTCCACACTTGATATTTATGGCTGTGCTGTGTTGTGAGCAGCTTTGGCTTGCTAGCAGTAACGAACATAAACTGACAAGTGGATTACATATGCATAGAATGTAATGTTTAACAACTAGCCATTACCAAAATATTTAAAAAGCTTTATTATTGTCCTCTTAAAGCATCCACATATCTTTATTTTTTTATCACAAGCAGATGACTTTTTAAACGGTTGATGAATATTTAATTTTTTGTCAATTGAATTACAATTCTATATAATCTAGGTGGTCAAGAATTTAAGGTTTACAAAAGCAAAATTGCTTGATAAAATGAATGAAATACAAATAAAAACCACCATGTGCTATGAAGGGAATCAAAATAAGTACAATGATAATTATAGTAGTAAAATCAAAATCATAAAGTAAAATGTAATTTTCAAACTGCACCATGCTCTTTATTCAGCCTCCTATAATTAAATACCGAATAATTCCTACAGTAGATTTGGTATCTTGACTTTCCTCGTTTGTGTTGGTTGCAGATTGAGGAGGTAACCAGCAGTCTTTTAGCACTCCAGACCTTGTCTAGCAGCACCTCCTCAATGGACAGCTCCACCAGCAGCACTGAAACGACCAGCCCGCCTGTCAAAAGGAAACCCCTCCCACCACTGCAGGGGGGGGCCAGAAAGGCTTTGTTGCGATGGGTTCAGCAGACAGCTACCAAGTATGCAGTGATTTGTAACAGTCGAATATCTCGGCAAAAACAAATATGCTACATGTAATGATTCCTATAAATGGAATTTGAGAGTTAAAAAAATTCTTCTCTTAAATGTTAAACGCTATGTTATGATTTAACCTGCTGCGACCTTGTGACCTTTGTTCTTTCTAGACGTCTGGGGCTTGAGGTTAAGGACTTTGGCTGCAGTTGGCGCTCCGGTTTAGCATTCTTTGCAGTTATTCATGCCCTCCGGCCCAATCTCATCGACATGGAGAGTGTGTGGGGGAGGCCGAACCGTGAAAATTTGCAGGAGGCCTTTTTATTGGCTGAGACTGAGTTGGGCATTCCACAACTTCTTGACCCAGAAGGTAAACACACATTTCCTATTGCTACAGGAATATGTTGCAGAGTCTTTGTCATTACTTTGATTAAAAGTGTTCACATCACACAAAAACATAAAAAAGTACAGGATCAAGGTAAAGGTTTTCTTTTCTATATGATCTTTAACAGTCACCTTCCATATGAATATAATAATATAACATGAATTACCTTACGTGTAGATTAAATCAGTAGCTTCTTTTTATATGCGTTTTATATACAGAAATACTACAGTGATAACTGTGACAGCATCAGATGTGCATCTCAGTGTGTCTGCCAAATACCATCTGTGCCCCTTCATGCCTGCCCTTCTGAATGAACTCTGACAAATCAAGCTTGACATCAGCGTAATTAAGGTCCATTAGGCCACAACATTCAGCATGGTGGAACCTGCTGACAAAACGTGGACACTGATCTGTAGTGCTGAAGGTTGTTTTCATGAATAGATATGGTCGTCAAACACGTTTTTGTCAATGTCCGTTATTATGAGAGAAAGTAAGAAATAATTATAATCCGGCCTTGCTTTTGATTTGACTTCTGATTAATATTTGTTTGCTTCCCTCCTCAGATGTTGATGTAGACAAGCCAGATGAGAAATCCATTATGACATACGTAGCCCAGTTCCTGAAGCATCATCCTGATCAAAAGCAGAGTGACCCCGATGGACAGCCAGAAGAAGAGGTAACCACTTGTTTATTTCTGTTAGTCTGTATAAACCATCATTGTCTTCTCTCGTTTTGCATCCTGTGTGTTTTATCTTTTTCCCCAAATGTTGCAATTAGTGTGACTTCAGCCATGACATTTACATAAATGGAATATTGTTTTTACAGTTATCATTGAAGTGCGCACCGCCGGGTATTTCCAAATACAGCTTATTGCCTTTGTAAACCTGTGCAAGATGAGGAGGTGTCCTTCATAGAGCAACACAGTAAAAGTCAGAGCAATTAAGTGAATGTGCTTAATTTAAAATTTACTTAATGCTTTTTTAAACTGTCTCCTTCTATCCACTACTCATTAAAACAAGTTTCATGTGTGATGTTTGGCAGAGTCTTGCCTGTTTCATGTCTTTCTTGCTTTGCATAGCTCTATCTGTTGGTATGTCTCTTTGTCTTTGTCTCTCTGGTATTTTTGTGTGGTGACTGCGGTCCTGTGGTTGTTATGCTGCCCTCTGTCCTACAGTGTGGTCTTGCATCTCGCGATATAGAGGAAATGTTGGAGGTAGGTTACATAGTAACTTAAGGTCCCAAAGGTATATTTTCAATTATTTTTCACACCCCAAGGCATTTAGAATGAAAGCACATTCATGGTTTCCATTTCAATTTCATTAAACCCTATTTTCCTCACTCTTCTATTGAATTAGAGTATCATCATATACTGTACAGTGTACAGTATGTGTGAGATTAAACATTTTTCCATGAGTTTTTCCATGTCAGAGTTAAGCCTATATGCTAATATTGGTACTTTATCTTACCTGATATGATATTCCTGCCCCAGGTTTCCTGAGCCATAATAACAATAAGAAGTCCAGTATAATAAGATGTGATATTACCATTTATTAATGTTACCGCCAAGCTCTATGGCTTCTCGTTCCATTAGCATGACAATAAAGGCCTCTGGCATTGGCAGTGTGCATTGATACAGCTAGTATGATGGGAAGCTGGTGAATAGGGGCTGTCTGTTTTTAAGGTTAACAGTGTCATGAGCTGTAACGTGCTGTAAATCCCCCCTAACCACTTGCGTTCTTTGTCATACTCTTTTGCTTTTTGTGCTTGTTGTGTTTCACACCTCCTTTGTTTTTTGTCGATAGAACACTCTAATTTTCATACAGAATTTTTTTCATTGAATGAGGGTCAATGGGCCCTTGTGTTTTCACATAAAATCTTCAAAACTGTTAATTTTCTAAAATAAAAAGATACTGAAATGCTGGTTCAATAAATATTTATGCACATTTTGGTGAACGCAGTACAAAAGATAATAAACTTACCCTTTTGAATTAACTTCATCTGCTTTGACGTTTTGAGGTGTGATAGAGAATAAAGTTTGAGCTGTCCACAGGAGCCAAACTAACTACTGTGGGCCTAAATTGAGAGTGAACAGCTCTCAAGCTGAATAGTCTATCACACAAGCTGTTGAGCGGCATAGTATTATCGTCATGGTTACTTAAAATCCAATGAAATGTTGGTAGGGGGTCTTTGACAAAGTACCCTGTTTAAGCTGAGTATTTTTGGCAGCTGTGAGCTTTTGACGTTTTGTCCTACAGGGAGACACAGAGGATTATGGGAACACATGTATAATGGTACATGCTCTGCCCCCTCTTTCACCCTGTTCCTCCCTCTATCCCTCAACAATCGCTCAAACATTTTTATTTCCTCTTCCACCCTCTCTATCTCTTCACTGTATTTGTTTTTATTTTCCTATTGCACCTTCTAATTTCCATGTCCATACTCCCTCCCATTGTTCACCATCCCTGCTATCCCATCATCCTGACCTCCTAGAGAGAGCATCGAAAGAGCCTGAGGGAGCTCAAAATGTGGCTCGACCAACTGGAGAGAGACGCAATACAGGCTCAGGAGACTGAAGGCACTCTTGCTCAACGGTACCAGGTTAGTGTGTGTGTGTCTGGGTGTGTGCATGTGTGTAGCGTAAGCCAGGCACACCGAGTACAGACGCTCCCATTATTAGCTTAATCAGTGGCATTACACTGTGGGGATCAGACTGCAGCCGTCATATTTCCCATCAATCTGGCTTATTCCACCAAGCCTCGGGATACATTCCATATTCAGCAGCATGTGGGATATCCCCATTTCAGAATATTCAGACGAGTCTGAGAATCTGAAGCCAGAAAGAGACAGCATTCACAGGCAATTAACCACAAAGCGTCTGATTAGAAACCAGTGGTAAGAGGGTGTGACTCCCCCAAAAATAAATAAAGAAATAAACACTTGTTCTGATGTCTCTATGTTCCATTTGTTCTCAGTTGTTTAAAGGCTTGCGTGTCCAGTTGGAGATGAGGAGGAGGCAGGTGGAGGGAGCTTTGCACTCAACTCAGAAAGATGGGATGCTGACTGTGGATCAGGCTCTGGTCAAACAGGCCTGGGAGAAGGTTTCAAATAGGGTAAGAGAAACAAGTGGCATCAGCACCTTTTTTTTAGGGTCTTATCTTTGTAGAATTATGTTTCACTTGTGGTTATAAAAAAGTATAAATTTTTTTTTATCATGTTTTTATTTTTAATTTTAAAATAAATATTTTTTGTAAAAAGTAAATTTTATGGCAGTGAGCAAAAATTAAGACTCTTTATTTGTTATTTAACATTAAAGCATGTATCAAGCTATTTAATTGTATTGATATTCACTGGATTATTGACAGTTATACGAAGAATTCCAGTCAGAGAAAGAGAGCAAAAAATTTGCTGCATGCACTGAGGATAGTCACAATCTGTAGTGTTTTTCTGTTCAAATTAATGCTTTTCTATGTGTCAGCTCCTAGACTGGCATCTGCAGCTAGACAGGTCTCTCCCAGCTCCCCTGGACATGGTGGGGGCATGGTTGCATGAGGCTGAAGGAACCCTGCGGCAGGAAGTCATCGTCCAGCAGGCACATGAATTGACAGCAAACACTATTCACAGAGCACTGGAGCAACACAAGGTTAGTGCGGAACTGGTATTATTATTCTGCAAAATGAGTTAGATCATGATGCAAATTATTTTTAACTTGAGCAATTTTCATATCAATTTTTGTGGTACTTAAATAAGTATTTGTATATGCACTGTGCAGGATGTGTTAAAGAACCTGGAGAGTCACCAGCAGGTATTTCAGAGGGTACATAAGGACAGATGTGTTGGTGGAGTCCCCCTTCCGCTAGACCAGCTTCAAGATATGGCTGAGAGGTAAGGACAACTGCCAACCTTTTCTGCGAGTCTGACAAAATATATGTATATTAAGGTAGATATTATTGGATTTGACAGGCAGACTTTATTAGAGCTACTTTCAATAACTACCTCACTTGGCATGATTTTAAATTCTGCTTGTCAGAGAAAGAACAAAATGTGAGGTTCGAGATGTAGGTCTGATATATTTTGTAAACTTTGTCTTTTCTTAGGATCAACTTTGTCTCTACATCTTCTAGCATCCACTTGGCTAAGATGGAATTCTTGGAAAACAAACAGCACATGCAGGCCTTTCTCACTCTGGCTGAATCCAAACTCAAATCCTGGATCATTAAATATGGCCGACAAGAGTCAGTGGAACTGATGCTTCACAACTATGTTGTAAGCTGAAACACTACATTTGTTTTTTATGTGATGTGCTAAATTGTTAGTATTGTCTTCAGGACTTGAATATTAAGTTTAATTTTAAGATATTTAAGATACAAGTCACAGATCTACTAGTAATGTAATTCTTGCTCTATTTTGTATGGCTCTTAATTTTATTTCCATCTATTTTGTTGTTGCTGTTATCATTGTCACTTCTCGGGCTGTAACATATCTTTTTTCACTTCTGTTTTCATCAGTCATTTGTGGAAACACAACATTTCTTTGAAAACTATGAGGTGTTGTTTCAGTCCCTGAAAGAATCTGCTGAGGCCTATGTCAGAGCTGATAACTCAGGTGAGTGGAAATTGATTGTCCTTTACTGTACAGAATCAATACAATAAAGGGTGTTCTTTAATATACATTAATGAAAACATAATTGCTCCTATTGGGAACATATTACAGTACATAATATACATTATTGTTAATATATTTTCCTGTTTTCATTGAACAAAGACATTTCTCAGCACAAATGTCATGTACACAAGAAATCTTGTTTCCATAATTGGGGTAGGACATTACAGGAACCTAATTTGCCCTGGTGGATTTATCCTGTACTATGCTGAGTTCTCTCCCATGAATATGTAGAACTAGGTTACCGCTCAGCTTTTTCAACCTAATGTGTTTGCATGGCAAAAGAGAGGCAGACAGCTCAGGTAGTGGAGTTGATGGATGATTTAAAGGAAGGATCATTACGGGCAGTCATGTTGCTTTTTCGAGTCAAAATCAGCCCAAAGTCAAAATAAAATTCAAACTAGCACAAAGTGCCCTGTGGAATTCTAAGTTTGTCATATTTCAGCAGTTGAGACAGTACATTTGGTCTGTCTTTCTCACTGATCCCTTTACTGTATCCCAACTTTATTATTCATATCAACAATTTGCTAACCAGTGAAGCTTTCTCTTCCACCAGCTCAGTCTGGCCCCTCCTGGTTTTACAACATGGTAAAAGGCAGCGTCTGCAGGCTACAGCTAAATGAGGTTCTTCAACTCTCAGTTCTCAGTGGGGAATACGACCCCATTTGCTAGTTTGGGGCTGCTCTACTTCTTCAGGTCTCTGGGCGCAAACTCAGCTAGCTTTCGGTTTCATTAAGTTTCAGGGTTGTGCTGCTTTAGGGTATGCAGAGCAGGGATGTGAGGTGTGGCATGAAATAAGGATATCTAAGGCTTGATTGGTCAACCCCACAAATAAAGCGCCCCCCAACACCACACATGGTGAGCCCTGCTGGTAGGGAAGAACCATGGTCTGTGATTGGCTGGATGAGAGATTATTTGGATCTTTTTTAAGGCATGATTTGAGGTGAGAGCAGGAGACTGTATAAAATATAATGTATTGCCATTTTAGGGTATGACTTTAACAGATTTTGTATAAGTTTTATCAGCCTCAACACCAAAAATAGTTTCTGGTGCAGGAATTAGAAAGCCGAAATAATGAAACACACAAAGGTAATTTATCTTCTTTTTGTGAGTTTTTTAGGTCAGACATTTGTCTGCAAAGGCATGTATCTCCATCAGCCTGAATGTCCTCTTGTCTGGTGTTACTATGAATATGTGTACCATCTGTCCTTAGGCGAAAAGTGGGTCTGTGACTCTTTCTGCCAAACCGCAGTCATAAGTGTATTTTATAGAATAGTAGCATTACACTATACACGGTAGTATAATGATTGCTAACAGTTGTCCTCATGAGCTACTGGTCATAGCACTGCAAAACCCCAAGTGTGCGTTGGACTTATGAATGAAACTCTTCGTTTATAAATGAGATGATAATATTTTTTTAAAAGTGTATATTTTTATAAACAAGTACTCAATTAATTTTCAGATAGATCAGTATGTTTATGCTTGTGGCCATGTACAGTGAATATTAGTAAAACTAAGACTTGCAAATTTAATGGCAGTTTTTCAGCAATGTGTGTGTGTGTATATATATATATATATATATATATATATATATATATATATATATATATATATATATATATATATATATATATATATATATATATATATATATATATATAGCAAGTAATGCCATTTCTGTTATTGTAGTTAGTTGGCATATCTCTGTTCTAGTGGATGAGGGTGAGTTGGAAGTGCGCAGGTTCATGCGAGAGGTGGTGACTCAATGGAGAAGTCTATCTATGGAAGTGCGCAGTGTGGGGAGCATGCTGGAGGAGGTGTTGTCCAACTGGGAGAGGTACAGCTCCACAGTGGCCTCCTTACAGGCCTGGCTGGAGGATGCAGAAGAAGCCCTAAGCCAGCCAGAGAACACAAAACGGGTATGTGTTTTTTTTTTTTTTTCCTGCACAGATTAAGGAACCTCTCTTATGTGCATTTATTTGATGGATTGAAATGCCTCCCAGTCAGTCCAGTTTAAAGCATTTAGTTGTCTGAGTGAAATCATATTAACCGTCTCCACTCAAGTATCAAATGATCTCCTTAACAAACAACAAGCCAGCACGGATATTTTAGTTGTTGCATTGCTATGGTTACCTCAGATTTACATCCTCACTAAGGATTAGATGGCTAATTACCCCAGTGTTTTATTATCCTTTCTTTGAATCCCTTTCTTTGTTTCTTTTTTGATTAGCTCTTTGTTTCTTTTTTGACACCCTGTCTTTAAGTTGATCTTTGTTATTCTCAGTTTCTTTGTGTCTCTTTGTGTTCCTTTCTTTCCCCTTCATGAGTGTGTCTATCTTCCAGGAGTTTTTCAGAAATCTCAGCCACTGGATGGATCAGCATACAGCGATGAACGACGCAGGGCATTTTCTCATTGAAACCTGCGATGAGACTGTTTCTCTTGATCTCAAGCAGCAGCTTCTTCTTTTGAATGGAAGATGGAGAGACCTTTTCCTCAATGTCAAACAAGTAACATAAAATAATAAATAATAATACTGTACATCAGCAGAGTTTTGCAAAATGGCAGCAACTCTGATAAAGGAACATGAAATGGATTATAAAATCTGTCTGATTTTTGTTTTTTTGTAGTATGCCCATGCAGATGAGTTGGAAAAGGGGAGAAAGGACCATGTCAAGGCTGTGTCAGCTCTAAAAGAGTTTCTGGAGATGACAGAGGCCAAGCTCAATGCTCCTGTTCAAGTATCTTTCCTCAGCGTTAGAGCTTTTTTGCATGAAGTGGAGGTGAGGAAAGCAATGTACCAGATAGTCATATAAAAGTAAAAATAGCAATAACAAAACAACACAAAACGCATAAACAGAATTTAAAAGAAATTCTGTTGATGTAGCTAAAACATAAATTTTTGTTGAAAGATTTCATAATACAGCAACATTATCACAACAATACAAAAATTCAGTTTCTGTCCCAAATTGACTGATTGATTGTTTATTATGTTATTAATTGGAAGAATTTGATGTTGATATGCATTAGAAAATGGTCTTCTTCCCCAGGAAACAGTACTATAGAAATAAATGCCATTATGTTTACCAATTGTTTTGTTTTGATGAAAGTGCATTCATTTGAAGTTCATATAACGTGACTCTTTGCTTCGACGTTTCATCACAGAATACCAAACAAAAGGTTATTTCAATGGAGACGCAATACAAGGTGGCTGCCCACAGTGCTCAGCTCCTTGCCAAGGATGCACCTCAGGATGAGGCTACAAGGGTCATGGCCATTATGGCAACAGCTAAAAGTCAGCTGAGTAAGGCAGGTATTATTTGAGTACTAAACATGATAAACCAACATACTTATCTTACCTTTTTGGTAAGACTTATTTAATGTCCTTTAATATTGCGCATTATTGTCACTAATATGTCACCGTTTAATAGCCTGTTTGATTTGTCTCCAGGTGAGAGAGCGGTGTCCCTCACTTGTAAGGGAGTGTCATGCCCTTCTGCCGCTGTTGGAGGAAATGGAGAAACACATTACAGCTTTTTACCAAGTTCTGGAGCGGGTCAGTTGCATCACATCTGCTGCAAGAGACCCAGAGTCACAGGCCCAGACCCAGTACAAACACAAGTGGCAGGTAAGATTACTGTAAAGCAAAAAAAGGAAGTTATTATAAAGGATTTATTATAAAGGAATTAATAAAGCTATGTGGATAATTGAGGGGAAATAATCATCTCAGCACTATTTCTGGCTGTTTCCTCTATATCACTTCTCTTCCCAGGTCATTAAAACAACATTTATCTTTGTTTTTATAGGCTTTTAAAAAAACTTGATAAGATGTGAATATATTAAAGGTGTTGACAATATATTTTAACAATATACATATATGTTGCAGTTAAGTTTACATTGTTTCTACAATTTCCTCAATGTCCATAGGAATTGGTAAACCAGCAGCAAAACTGTAAACGATACCTATCAGTGATTGAGAGGAACCACCACACTTTGCAGAGGGTGCTCTCTACGAGTAAGGTGCTTCAAAACTTTGACCTGTCACTACTGCAAAAGAGAGTGGCTGAGATACAGGGATCCGCACAGGTTAGTGTTATTTTACAGAAATGTACATGTATACATATCAGAACGCACAGGGACTGTATTACCCACAACACTGATTACATTAATGAGATTACCAGAACTTAAAAACACCCAGGAGGCAACAGTGCAGATTAGACTTACTCATGTGTCTCATTATTCAGTTGCGTGACGTAAGACAAATAAAGTAATTACAGAATTACCAAAGAGACCAATTATAGTCACCCCTACTTACTGTTTGTGCTCTCAGGCTTTGCTGAAGGAGGTTGGGGAATGGAGAAGGCAAGAAGAGGCCAACAACTGCTTGAGGAGGAGGTTCGAGGAATCACGACAAGAGCTGGAGAGAGTGCTGAAGAAAGCTCAGGGCTGCTTGAGAGAGACTGGAGACGCTGAAGAATTATTGAAGAAACACACTGTAAGATCAAACCCGTCACAGTCTGCTTTATATAGGGAAATTACAATCAGGGTTAATCTGTTGAGAACATAAAAGTCTCTACGGTTGTATTAACAGATTTAGAAGGATAATAAATCTACGATACTAATTCTATGATACTAAATCTATGGTCAACCTTCTTCTTATTTTTGTGTATCTACAATAATAACCTAATATAAGTTTTCCAAACAAAAGGGGTTCATTAATTTAAACTCATAAATTGATTGTCTCATCTTTTCAATTACCCTTGCACAGGAGTTTTTTGGCCAACTTGACCAGCGAGTGCTAAGCGTGTTCTTGAAGGCATGTGATGAGCTGACCGATATCCTACCGCAGGAGGAACAACAGGGGCTGCAGGAAACTGTCCGCAGGCTGCACAAACAATGGAAGGTCAGTGGTCACCATGCTTTAGCACTTTTTTTAATTGTTGTTTACCTCCAAAGACACATAGCAGATACTTCATTTACTTAAAAAGGAGGACCTTTAGCTTTGGCAGTGTTCCTTTGAGTCTCTTTCCAATTAACCTGCACTAGTTAGCTTAATATGCAACCCTCTTAGTGTTCAGTCACTCTCTTTAGGGGATATTTTAGATAATATGTGTTGCAAGATCAGAACTCACCATGTCTCCTGTCCCTTGTATCCTCTGCCTTTTCCACAGGACATTCAGGGTGAGGTACCATCTCACCTGCTTCATCTCAAGGTAGAGGTCGAGGGAAAGCGAGTGGCTGTGATCCTTCAAGACTGCAGAGCTGAGCTGGACAGAGAAATGCAAGCTCTGTCTGGCACTTGTACCAGTGAGCGAGTGATCAAAGAGCACAGAGTGAGCCTCGGATTTGGTAGAAACTTAAAACAGATTCAACCAAGATTTTGAGAAAAGGATAAAATCAGTTAACGTTAACATTGTAGCATATCTGGAGCCTTTCAAGTTTCAACATTTCCTTTTTGTACCTCCAGACTTTCTTCAGAGAACGCAAGCCTCTGATTTTATGTGAGAAGAGGATTAGGAACATGGAGGATCTGTGTCACACGTTGCCTGACAATGACCCAACTTATCGAATGCTAGACTCCACCAGAAGGGCTGTGGAAGAGGTTACAGAGCAAATCCGCATCACACAGCTCAAACTGGAGCAGCACCCCGATAAATGGAAAGAGTGGAATGAGAGGTAAAGATCAACAGAAATAAAAAAATATTTTAAAGTACCTCCAACGTTAATAAGTGTGACTTTTTCATCACTGAATTGGCTCCGTTTATAGGTTCTGTGAACTTTCTGATTGGGTCTCATCCCAGAGAATGCAGCTGAAGCTCTTGAGAGAAACAGAGGGAAAATCCAGCCATCAGGAGCAAGTAGATGCCACTGTTCAAGTGAGCCAAAACACTGCTTTTCTTGCTCAGATTTTGTTATTATTCAATGCATCAATATGTTCAATACCAGTAAATCTACATTCCTTTTCATGTGGGTTAACCATTTTTAGTCACTGCAGGAAGCAGTGGATGCTCATGAGGAGAGTTTACTCTGGCTTAAACGTCGTCTTGCTAGTTTGTCTGAGGTCAGCTCTGAACTGGAGGTGCAGAGACAGAGATCAGCCCTGGCTGAACTGTCAACTGACCTGCGGGCACTCTTTTCTACACTCTGTCAGGTACTCCAGATATTCTGAGTGTTAGAAATATGCCTTTCCCATTTTGTATTCTCTGCAAAACCTTCCTCTCTCTTCCTTTCCCGTTCTGTCACAGTGGGGTGAGGAAGGTTCTGATATGTTCCAATATGAAGACCTGAGGGATGAGGTACATGGTGCTCTAGAAGAGATTCTTACAGCACAAAGGGGAGCGGAAGAGCAGGCCAGCGGGATTATGGATGCTGAGAACTGGGAGGAGGCCAGAAAGCTTTTCCTTATTCACCAGGTGTGATTGGATAGAAACATCCATCACATTCAGATAACACCAGCATGGCTATTTACCCACCTCACATAATAATGTCCACAGACCTCATAATTGTACACATTGTGTGCTTGTTTCTACATGTTTTATAGCAACACCTAAAGCGCCTGCATGATAAAAGAAGAGATGCAGAGCTTCTGGTGTCACACTGTCGCCAACTGCAGAAAGGAGAAGCGCTCACTCAGTCTCTGCTGAAACTGGAGGAGGCTTTCACAGATGTCAATCACAAGTCAGGGGAGGAAGACCACAACCTGCAGGTAGGCTGAGCCTGTTTTTTTTTTTTCTTTTTTTGCATGTCTATGTGCTAATGTTTGCATGTTTTTGGGTCATTCATCATCCACACACACACACACACCTACCATAATCATTGACTGGTCTACGTTAAACCTTAACCAGACATAAAAAAGTAAATTTTGTGGAATTTTTTTATACACCTCTATCATAGTCCTTGACTTAATCACAAAATCAACATGTTTCTGCAGGAGAATCTTAGTAATGCCTCAAAGGCCATAAAATTCCCTAAAACATTCAAAAAGACAATGAATAAATATTTATGATTTTGTTGACTTTAAATTAAAGGACAAGTTGTATGTGAAGTACTTAATTGTAGAATATGCAGAGGCTGAAGATGCATAATGTTTCGTTTTATGCCTCAGTGCCCATAAGAGAAGAAAACATCCGTTAATGGAAAAGCTTGGTCAATCAGTATTTTCAGGTAGTCAGCTACTCATAGTATCAATGAGGATTAAAAAACTTGTTGCCAGCTGAGAATATTAATTGCTGCAGTAATTATCCCATGAAAGGTTCTGTTTGCCCAGTTAAACCCAAATGATGAGTTTTGTTGGGGATAAGTGTATAACTTAAACTTAAAGTTATTTATGTCTACTTTTTGCTAAAAACAGTTGATACATTGAATGTGTGTGTAGCATTTTGTTTATAAAGCTTTACCCACAGATGTTTGCCTGTTGTTTTTTGTTTTTCATCTCAAGGCCTCCGTGAGCTCCTGGCAGAGTTTTGAACTGGAGAGAGAAACACTTTGGAAGTTTATCAATAATACCAGTGATGAGCTACACAAAGAACTTATTTTCAACAGTCTGAATAGCTTGAGAACTGAGCTGGAATACAATAAGGTGTGTGTGTATATGAATATATTTTTGTGCATGAACACTAAACCTCTATACACATGAACACTAAACCTCTATACACTCAGCATTTGCTATTGACTTCTTGTCTGTCTGTCTGTCTGCCTGTCTGTAGGAGCTCCTCACAAAGATTGAGGAGGTTTGTGTCAGAGCAGATCTCCTCTGGGAGAAGGCAGAAGATGTTCAGCTTGGTCCAAAGAATCAGACTCTTCTTCTACAGCAGGCAGAGTCCACCAGAGATGCAGTTACCCAACTTCAAGATCATCTCAACAAGAAGTAGCAATCTTATTTCCTTATCTTCTTAAATAAGTTCTTTGAATTCTGTACTTTCCTCAAATTGCTTTTTTTTTTAGGATTGATGAGGATAAAAATGAAGTTGCAACATTTTGTTCTGTAAACAGGCCTTTTAGGGTTAACTGCAGCACCATTGATCTGTCATATTATGTTTTTACAATGCAACAGCAGAAATATTTGTAAAAAAAAGTAATTAAAAAATGTAAAGCTAAAAGTGTAAAAAAAAAAAAGCAAAGCTAAAAAGTAAAACAATATTTTACCAACATGTTGTATCACTTTTGTTTGACCTAAATGACCTACACATGCATGCAGTATATTAGATGACGTGGGTCTAATCCTGTGTTGTCCAGTGTTTTCCAGCTGGAGATGATGTGTGGGTGGTGGGAGCGTTTCAGCCGTGAATCTGAGAACTTGTCCTTTTGGATCAGTGAGAAAGAGAAGGAGCTAGAGGCCATCAGCACAACCTCCTCCTTGGATCCTTTAGACAGAAACATCAGTGCAGTGGAGGTAGTGTACCTTGCTTTTTTTTATTATTTCATTGAGTTCTGAAGAAGACAGTAGGGATGAGGGGACTTTAATGGGAATGTTGGAAGTTTTATATAAGACACAGAACAGTCAGTTTCATTTTTTAGCCCACTTTCATGTTTTTTTACATTAAAGATTTTCTCTATAAAAATGGGAGACAGCAGTCCATGTTCGCCAGATAAAAAATTGTAAATTCTGTCATTCTGTCAGATGTGATATTTTCAAACTTTTTCTTACTCTTACTCTTTCAAATTTTTTTTCTTCTTTTATTGTTGTTTTTTTTTTTTGCTGGTCCACCCCTCCAGGAGGTGCGGATGGGTTTAGAGGAGAGAAGGCAAGCATTGGCCCACATGGAGGCAGATTTTGAGGCCCTGTCAAGATTTGTGACCCCTGGAGAAGCTGGACGTATCTGGGCACGACTTACCCAGATTACGCGTTACTGGGAAGACCTGAAGGAAAGAGTAGAACAGCTGGGGGGACAACTCAACCAGAGTGTCACCTGCAGACAGAGACACATTAATAATATTGAACAGGTATTTAGAAAAAAATTATTAAAGGGATTTTACTCTATAATTAAATAATATTTTTTGAATAACTGAAAGATTTGTAATTGCTAGGTCAAAAAAATAATGACTGATCTTAAAGTGAAGCTTGACTGTCCAGTCGCAAACTGTACATCATCATCAGAGACTTACAAGATCCTCCAGGATCACATGGTGAGAAAAACACAAGAGAATCCTAAGGTCATACCCTTTTTTTCCTAGAGAAATATCATAGATACAGTGTAATAATTTTATTAATGTACTGTTCCAGATTCATTTGCGAGTGCAGCTGTAATCAAGAGTCTGACACTTGTGACAGTGTAGTTTGGCTGTCATTTTAGTATATTTTATGTTCAGGAGCTTACTTTGTAACGCACTGTAGTTTAGAATCCTCTGCTGAGCTAATGACAAGTACATTTCTCTTTCCTTCAGGAGGTCTACCAGGCTGTTGAGCAGCTGAAGCCCAGGCTGATAGCTTTGTGTTCAGGCATGAAGAGGCTTGGAGAGGGCACCCAGCTGGAAGGAGAGGTGGCTAACCTCCAGAAGCAACAGGCTAAATTTCTGGGAAAGGCTGCGGAAAAAAAATCTGCATTAGATAGCACTCTAGCACTGTGGCAGAGGTAAACCTTAATGTGTGCCTTTGTTTGCATATTGTCCCAGGTTACCGCACACTTGGGACAGGTCATTGTACTGTAGACTGGTATTTAGGTTTTAACAGTATCATATCAATCCTGTGTGTCATTTGCATGTTTACAAGTCATCTTCCTTGTGGGAGTGACTATGGCTAAGGTTATGGTTAGTGTCCAGGAAAATGAATGTAAGTCAACTTAGAGTCCCAGAGAAACCAAATCTGTATGGGTGTTTTTCTGTTGTCAACCTCATCTCCTACCCTGCAGGTGTACGTATTTGGGATATGTTTGCTGCATTATGAACCTGTCACCAATACTGAGCCATCAAGATCAAAAATAACACACAGACCGCTGTGTGTATACTTTACAATCACAGGCTGTTACTGAGTCTAATGGGATCCTAGTTGAATAAATAAAGGTTAAAAAATCACATGCATACATTTTCTTTAATTTGATTAAGTACCACCTTTCCATCTACAGATTTGAAAAGGAGAATTCATCTATGAAAATCTGGCTGGATAGGTGTGAGTCTGTCTGCTGTCCAGACATTGCAGTGATGTCTGTTGATAAAGTAAAGCTCAGGAATGAACTACAGCATGTACAGGTAAATCAATTTCCTATTGTTTATTTGTCTCTCACATTTCACTTTTGTAACCATATGTAGACAAATTGTTTGACTCGTTTATTAAATGGTGTATTTTTGAGTTGAATAATTTCAAAATATTATTTCACAGGACATGCAGGGGGAGATACCATCTTATGAGGCTCTTCTCCAGGGTCTTGTAAATCTCGGGCTGTGTCTCTATCCCACAGCACCTGGAGTTCGTATCCAAGAGCTCAGTGATGATCTCACACAGCTACAGGAAAGATGCACATCTGTGAAGAACAGCATAATACTGAGGCAATTGTCTTTTGTGCATTGTTATACAAACTATTTACATATTTTGCCTCTGCGTGAATTGAGTTGTACGGTTCAACCTATTTCTCATCATGCTTTTAGTTTTGTTTAATAATAAATTTGTCACAATGCTAATCACTGTCATATTGTTCTTCCAAACTTTCATCTCTTCTGTAGGTTTAAACTGCTGGAGTCACATTTGTCACACCTGGAGCTGTTTGATCAGGCACTGCTGACTCTGACACAAAAGAGTGAAAACTTCCTTTTTGGCTTGAGAAGCTCTTCCAAGCTTAACATTGCTGATCTTGAGACTGCAACTACCAAGTTGAGGGTGAGAAATCAATAATTTTCTGTCAATATCGATGTACTTTATAGACTCTGTATATCACAGCAGTTATATTAAGCACCTTTATATTGATTGCTTTTGGAGCTCATAAAAATGTGTCTAATTCAATTACGTGTTGCAGGAGCAGGAGGTGCAACTGCAGGAAATTACATCACTGAAAGAGATTCTCCATCAAAGAGAGTCATCCCTGCTTTGTTGTTCCACCACGGAGGCCCAACAGCAGCTCAAGGGATGGAGGGAACACGCCCTACAACCCCTCAATGAGTCAAAGCGTCTTCTTCTTCTTCGTGAAGAGTGCCTGGGTGTTATAAAGACTTTTATTGAGAAGCATCAGACAGCGACTAAGGCTGTGGGCCACCTTCGTGAGGCTGTGGAGGGTAGGGGGAGCTGGGACCACTCTAAAGCCGAAGAACTGCATCAGGGAATAGCAGAAGTTGCTAAAGACCTGGCCCGGCTTGAGGCTGAGGCGGTTGGGCTAGATGGACTGCTGAGCAAGGCACACCTCCACCTGTTTGGGGCAGAGTGGCAGGGCTCCAGAGATGTGGGTCTTCCTCAGGGAAGAACATCTTGCAGAGGACAAGCAGTAGCCTTGACAATGGCATTAGAGGAGGTACAGAGAGGTGTGGGATGGAGGCAGAGTGAAGCAGATGCTTTAGGGGCCCTATGGAGCTCCTTCAGGGAGAGGAAGGAGGAGGTGATGAAGAATTTAAAGAAATTGGAGGCTGAAGTTAAACAAGAGGCAGGCAGAGAAAGCTCTGTACAGGCCTTTCAAAACAGGTATGTACATGGTAAAGAAGAATAACTGTCATACAGGACACAGATTCATATAAATACAGTACATAGAAGTACATACAGGAAATAGCTGTTGTTATTTTCCTACAGTTATACGCCACAATGGACACATCTGTTAATCCTATACCAGTTGTGATGTTAGCTTATATAATGTAAAAATGATCAATATTCATTTCAATGCATCCTGTGAGACCTAATATATGCTATATATGAATTAAGACAAACTGCCCAGTAGATTGACAAAATCCATTCAGCTCCTAAAAGAAATCTGTGTTATATTGAAATTAGCCTAGTAATCCCTATTGTTCTGCATTTTTTTCTTCCAGGCTACGTTTCTTTGTCCAGCTGGAGGATGAGCTTCAGTCCCTGCAGGATTCTCAGCAGTGGTTAGAGGAGAAGGGAAGCCAGCTGGCTCAGAGAGACAGTGAGCTGGCTGGGGAGGCTCTCAGGGAGGTTGCACTGGTGAAGACAGCCTGGGAGAAAGTCCGGACTCTTATCACCATTGGGTAAGGCGGGGAGACTCCGCAAGAGAGGGATTTAGACTTAGTCATCTCATTTTAATCCTTTGCCTTATGTGTTTTTGGTGCAAAGTTTTGAGAGCCAGTAGAATTTTTGGGACAGAAGCAGAAGGGGATAAGGAATGTGCAATTATTTTAACATGGAAACACACTGGAACAATGGAAGCAGATTACCAGCAGTTACAGAATATGTGTTTTAACTAAGGTCCTACATCTTAATAAGTAACAACTCTGACCTTTTTTACTTCTATTTCTCCTGAAGTCAGGAACAGAGTGGAGTTGTGGTAGATCTTCTCCATCAGTTCCACCACCTGAAGTCAATTGTTAACGCTATTCTGGAAAATGCACAGGCTACTGCTCACAACCTTCCCGATCATAACCATAATGCTCTGGAGGTCAGAAAGAGTTTCACACGGGTAAGAAGCTGTTTTAAATGTATACACAAAAAATACAGAATAACTACAAAGGATCTTATTTTGATAAGGAAAAAAACTGAAATGCATTTCTCTGGCCACAGAGTATGTTTTTTAAAATATTTTTCATAGTTCATAATTAATCTTACAATGTGGAAAATCCCTTATAATCCAATAAGGATTTATTACCCCAATTAAAATCAGCTGTGTTGGAGATGAATTTGAAAATCAAACTTTTGTTTCTTCAAATCCAAACACTGTTTGTGCATACATAACATGTATGATCTTACAGTATGTGTATGAGTTGTTGACCTACCCTGTGAGGAGACAACTCCTTCCTCTTCCCTTTCAGTGTGTACATAATCTGTTCTCACAGTGCTGGTCTGTTGTTGCTCCTATTTCCCTCCTTTCTGTTCCTCTAGCATGAATTGGTCCAAAGTGAGCTGAGAGAAAAACAAGAAGACATGGACCACCTCATTAGAATAGTTGAAGACCTCCAGAGAGAGCTGGACAAGGGTCCCAACTCTGACAAATGTTCCATACAGAGAGACATGGAGACATTAAGAGACCAGTGGCTAGATGTAAGTGGTGGCCAGAAAACCATTCTGTGTTGTGCACAAACATCTGCTGCTCCCCATACCCATATTCACATTCCTAGAGCTACACACATTTAAAATTATACAGACCTTTTTGACATTACTGAGTTGTCCTGATCTCACTGTGCCCGCTGTTGTCCGGAGCTGACAAATAATAACGACTATGAAGTTGTTTACCAAAGAAGAAAGAAATCAATTATGTCCAGTCTGCAAAATGCCTCCACCATTCCACGTTTAATATTTATTTTTGTCTGTTTTTCATGCTTTTCATGCTTTTTTCATTTTCTCCTCTTGTGGGATTTAGTTGGCTGCTCAGCTGTCACAAATGAGACAGGAATATAAACAAGTCTAGACATGTTATCTGCCTTTCTGTCTCACTCTCACTTCTCATCCCCACATCTGTCAGACCAATTAAGTCTCATTTTCCTTCCATCTCCCAGTAAAACAACCTTTGTTACAGTGAGACACAGAGTGAAAAGTAAAAATAAAGTAGAGAGATTGTACGTCTTATGGTAATCGAGGTGCTTTGTGTCCTGCACATAAACAGAGTGCTTGTCTGTGTTCCCTCAGGTCTCCGAAAAAATACAAACCAACACAGAGAGACTGGGCTACTGTGTGGAGCTTTGGGACGACCTCAAGTCCATGGAGCAGGACATCAACGAATGGACCACTACCTCCATTCCTGAGCTAACTGACAGTATCGCTGATCTTAGTGACATGGAGAGGACAGAGGTGCAAATGGCTGCCTTTCAGGTCAGAGTGACTTGGACAATCTTCAAGAAAGTTTAAGTTACTGATAATGCTTATAAAAAAATCATAGTGGTTGTTATTGAGTTATAATGTGCTGCACATTTTTTCACAGGCTGAGGTTGAGAAGAGAGAGCAGAAGCTGGATGCTCTGCAGAAAAGAGTGGCAAAGCTGAAGGAGAGAGCCAAACTGCAAGAAACCCCACTACAAATGCAGGTGAATATGGGCTGGGAAGAAATACAGGAGCAATTGCTCCTTGTCTTGAGTTAAGTTTCACAGTTGAGTTAAAATGTTTTCATCTCCTTAAGTTTCAAAAAAGTAAAACGAATGCTTTTCATAATTTTTTTTAAACGCATTCAGTTAGTGCAAATGTTCCTTCATCATCAAAATAACAAAAATAGCCAAGGGGTTTATAAGAAAGTTATATTAAAATAATATAAGACACCTAATACTTAATAAATGGTACCTGATGTGTTAAAATTTTAAGCTTTGCATAAAGAGGGAAGCTTTTGCACTGTTTTAATTTTGTTATTTTACCGTCAATTTCTTGGTATTCACTCATTGACCATTTTTGTTGCTCCTGATGTGATGAAACATTTCTACTAGATAAATGTATCTTAAATGTTACATCGATAAAGGTTTTTGTTGTAATTTTGCGTGATTTCATTGTAAGGGGATGTAAGGTTTTGCACTCAACCATATTTGGTAATTATCCCAGGTCCTTGAGTCAGACCTGAGGAAGAAAATGGCCCATGCGCAGGAGGTGTACAACCAGGCCAAACACACTCTGACCTACTTCAGTTTCCAAAAGCAGCGACTAGAGGACCTGATATCCCAGATGGATGAGCGGCTGCAGGCGGTTGAGGGTTCCTTGTGTGACCTCACTCAGGCTGCATCACCTAAAGACATTTGTACTGTCAAGGTATGATGTTATAATTTTTAAAAGTAATACACATTTAACAAGTAATATAACAGTAAACTGTTTAAATAATTTATATTCTTCTTCTGGAGTCTCAGTGGTAAATCATTGGTTTGGGATGCAGAAGCCCGGTGTTTGAATTCCCCCTCACCAGTTATTGCCCCGCCCAACCACCAAGGGCCAAGGGGCTTGGTGCCGACCCCAGATGAAAACGGGGAGGGCTGCGGCAGGAAGGGCATTAAAATCCAACTTGGCGAGAGAAGAAGTCTATGCTAATAATTTGTGAATAAATTCCAAGAAACTACCACTAAATTGCATGTCAAGACCTAGACTTATTTAAACTGACAAGGATTTGATTACAACTCAGGTCCTGGGTGATCTCAGTTCATCACTTATGACCCTATTTTGGAGGTCAGAGGTCAAGCACAGTTTCATGACAGTATCCTTTGATCTGAAGACTTCTGTAGGATAGATATTAGTTTCTACGTCTCTGCCCTTTCCACACCACGATAGCCTCATTGATAAACTTTTAGAACATTTATTTTTTACTGCTCTATATTTACAGGACCTGGAGAGCATTGTGCAGCAACAGAAGTCAGATATGGAGTCGGCCAGAGATGCTCTGACTGCCCTGTGCAGGTCACATCCCTCTCAAGAGTTGTCATGTCTATCATCTGACCTTACTTCCATTGCCAAGCGCACAGAGGCTGTTGCACAGCAATGTGCCAAGACCAGAGGGATTCTGCAGGATGGCCTACAACTTCATTTTAACGGTAAGTTATATTTATATCTTGTTGGAGGAGTTAAATTAAGTCCTGATAGATATTTTATTTATTATCCTCATTTTATCTTTAAGAAAAGTTACTTTGATTACAAATCAAAATTCAATTAAATACATCTGGTCAACAATTTGCTATACTAACATTGGATAAAATAAGGTAATTCCACTAAAACCAAAAATATATATTTTTTAAATATAACTAAACATAAAAACACTTGTGTAATTACGAATGTAATTCTGTTTGAATGTATCTTATTGTTACATTTCCACAAAAATGAATTGTCTGTCTGTGAGGGCAGTTCTACACAGCAAGTCAGTGACACTACCCATTTTCAGGACACACTTGATGAGTTGTCTAACCCAATGCTCTGGAGAAGCCACAAACAACAAAAAGGTTTCTGTTATAAGAAGGCGACTCTCATATTTTAATCTGAGTAGCATCTTGCAAACAATACAGGCTAAGGTTCATTAATCTCATCATGTGCTGCCAAAAAAACAAGAGTATCCAAAGGATCAGTTTATGTAAAAAATCACAGCATGATTAGCCGCTCACTGTTTAGTCGGTAAAGATAAATTAGACACTGATCCATTACACCTCAAGGATGAGAATAATAATTTGACTCTAATAACCTTTCTTCAGAAAACAGTAAGTTTAAAGCAACCATATTGTTTGAATAAAAAAAATCTTTATTTATTGTGTTATTGAACAAGGTGGAGACCAAACGCTGTCATGATTCAGCCCCTCATCTCCACTTCCTCTCTTGGACTTTTTAATTTGTTGCCTGTTTTCTCCACATCCTCTTCCTGCTCTATAGTTAATTCTTCCAATTTTACCACCAATCATTGACCTTGATCAGTTTCACCTGTTACCCCTCCCTGCCTATTCCTACCTGGCCTTCACCTGCCAGATTGTCTCTCTTTGTGACTGCTCTGCAGCAGTACAGGGAGCCAGCAATTTGTGCATTACGTTTTAGACCTTGGTACTCTGCTGCCTGCTACCTGTCTGGTTGACTGGCCTGCTTGTCATTTGCTATCCTGTCTACTGGTAAACTGCCTGCTAAGCTATTACTCGCCTGCTACATGTGTACTGGAACCTGCCTCCCAATCTGCTACTTCCTTAAATCCGGCCTGGTTTTCCTTCCTGCTCATCTGGTAACCTGGCTATTCATATCCACTGGCTAAGCCTGCAGCACACCTGCCTGTTTGCCCGTCTGCTGACTTATGGTACTATCTGCCATCCATTTCTTTGCATTACTATTATCAATAAAACTTCCTCAAACTTCTCCAAAAACAATGATGTAGATGAAAATCTCCTAAAATGTCTAACCTGCTTTTATTCTTGTGCATTAGTACTTGGCTTCAGCCAAGATTGTTTTTATATATTTTTCAAAGATCTTTTTCTTCAATTACCTTAATTGATATATGTGACAGCGCTCACAGCCACTATGCTTTTAACTTGGTCCCGATAAGGACAAATTAGAATTTTAATAGCACTTAAAATCTCATAATCTCCAAAGAAATGGTGCACAACTACATGGTGCAGTGTAATTTTTTTTCATGTTGGCGGTGCAACAGATTTAGAGTTGATTAGCCTACATTTTTCCCCAGAGCACACTCAGCCCGCCCACAACAATCCACACTTCATTGACACACACTGTCTGGTGCACCAGTGCACTCTCACCGCTCAGACACACACCTGTGCCTCTAAGAGTAATGTTGCTCTCGTCACATCTGCTCTCGAGGGAGTCGTTTTGGGCTTGTTGCCAAGGCAACCTGGTGCTGCACAGCATGGACACGCCAACACTACCCATCTGCCTCAACACGTCTCCTTCGCTTGCTCCCCTCTTTCTGGTTCCTTCACTTTTAAATCTGCCTTAATTTTACCACATCAGTTTTCCTCAACTTGTCACCCCACCTTTCCTTTGTCATTTTACTGGTTCTTCCTTATCCCCAAAACAGAGCTTGTTCAAGATTTCCACACCTGGCTGGCGGATCCAAAGTTGGAACTCAACGAATGTTCAAACCAATCTGGAGATCTTCCCCTGCTCGGAGCCAAGTTACAGAGGTTGAAGGTACTGTTATATCGTGCTCTTATTAATCTTACTTACAGTGCAGTTACAGGGGAAAAATGATCAATGCAGCATTTTTTTACATTGAAATAATAGTCATAATTATATCATGTTAAATAATTTACTCTTTTATCTGTATTACTTTCTAGAAATTTTTTTTTTTTGTTTTTTACTATGTGGAATTTGTATTAAATCTAGGTGTGAAGGTTTTGACTCTTAAAAATAAGGCACAAATATGTCAGGTTTTTATGCTCACACGTTCCTACTCTTACTAAACATCTACAGGTGTTGACTGAGTGGACGGCAGAGGGTGAAAAGCGTCTATCTCAGGTTTGCGAGGAGGCAGAGAGGCTCCAGCTCCACCTGCCCAAAGCTGTAGTTGCTCAGGTTCAAGAGCAACTGTTCTCCTGTCAGAGAGAGTGGAGGAACTTTGTTAACAGCTGCAATCAGAGCCAACAAGACTTGGAAGAAAGTATGGACCTTTTGAAAAAGTAAGTCTTCTCCCTTGTTGCATGTTGTCTGCCAAATAACTAACTGTAAAGAAATTCTAACCAAATGAATGTGTGCCTCTATACTTCTCTTCCCTCCATTCTTTTGCAGTTTTGATGACTGTGTAGAGAGTGTAAGAGCCTGGCTAAAGCAAATGGAGTTAAGCCTTAAGAATGAACCTGCACTTGCGATGGAAAGCAAACAAGGAGCACCAGACACCACAGAGGAGCTTGAGAGAATAGAAAGTCTTCATAAAGAACTTCTAGAAAGAAGGTGTGCGCATACTGTATGTGGATGTGTGAAGCCATATGCTATAAATCCCATTGCATATGCTGTTAAATATATTTAACAAAAACCTATCATTCTGTCTTGAAAGACCATCTATTGAGCATCTTTGCCAGGATGCCCACTCTCTGTCTGAAGCAGGCCGAGGGTCAGGAGGAGAGGTTAGAGTGACAAGCCAAATCCAGATGGAGCACCAGACCCTATTGAAGGCAGCCAGAGAGAGGCTGCGAGGATGCCAGGAGAGCCAGGCCTTTGGAGAGACCCTCCAGGGAGTTTGGGCCTGGCTGGAGGAGATCCAGGAGAGGCTAGGTACAGTAGACAGTACGATGGGAACCAAAGAGCAATTGGAGCAGAGGCTGGAGGCTGTGCAGGTAAGAGGGAGTTTAGTTGTTATGCAATACATAGACTATTTGGCATTTGGCATCATCAGCTATAATACGGGATATGCGTTTAAGTAATTATCCTTCATATATTAACCATGCACACACTGCATTGTTCTTTATGTGATTCCTTTTCCAAAGAGCTTTTGAGTTTCTTTTGAACAGATTCTTCTACAGTTCATAGTTGTTTTGGTGAACACAAGAGGGGGCTGTTTGCCTCTTCTGATTTCTGAATCAAGTTCGCTGAACTCTGTTCTGTTCACACAGGACATCCTGCTTTTAAAGGGAGAGGGAGAGGTGAAGCTGAATATGGCTTTGGGTAAGGGTGAGCTGGCACTGCGCAGCTATGAAGCTTCGGGACAGGAAGTGGTTCGCTCTCAGCTTCAGGAATTGGAAGATGCATGGGCAACACTGCTTGTGACTGCAATGAGCTGCCACAGGTAGTGCTCACCTTAAATTATCAATTACCGGTATAATGTAATTGGTGGATTAAAGCATTTAATTTACATTTCTAAAGAAGTGGTCCTCAATTCAGCCTAATATTATGTCATAATCTTATTGTATTATTGTGTGTGCAGCAGGCCTGACAACCTGCAGGGAGCAAATAGCACGTTTTCATTTCATTTTAATGGAACATTTCATTATGCCTTTAAAACATTTACATCAGGACATTTTAGCGGGCACTTACTTACCTGTATGCCAAATCCCTATCTCTTGGAAAATGGTTATTTTCATCATGATAGATTGATGTCTCAATGCCATTAATTATCATTAGTATAAATACATAAGAAGTATTGCCTCATTTTGTAACTCAGATTAATGTGTCTGATTTAGTAAATACTCCCATGTATGTAACAGTATGCACATACGACAGTTTGTATGTGTGTTTGTGTGTGTGTGTGTGTGTGTGTTTAATTGAGCAATTATGGCACCTCCTAGAAAAAAAATTGATCTCATTAGGGACTAATGGTGGAAGCCAAACAGTGGGTCACACATGGGGTGTGTTTGTATTTAAGGGAAGAGAGATAACAGGAGGCGAAGGGTAGCAGGTGAAATAGTGGTGCATTTGTGTGTGTGAGGATATTGGCGTTATTTGCACATGCAGAGGTAACAGATGGCCAGGAAAAATCATGGGTATGTGTTTGTGTCCATGTATGTTAGAAAATTCTGTTAAATGGAAATGTGGGCACTAGGGTGGTACAAGAATTTATGCTTCTCTCCAATGGCATAGGTCTAATATACATTCTGTATTACTAAAAGGGTGCCCACTATTTTCTATCTTGAGAATTATGTTCAGTCATTATGTGCTGTGATTATCTCAGTTCAAAGCAATGAAATTACATATAGATTTTTTTAAAGAAAATTTTGCTTTATTGATACTAGCTCAGATTTATTTTTTAATGAAATTATATTGCGTTTCCTTTCATTTCCACCTTTTAGTCGGTTGGAGTGGACAGTGTCACAATGGGGAGGATACCTTGACAGTGTGGCACAGCTGCGATGCTGGATGGAGGCTGTCCAGCGGGAAGTTTGTGCCCCTCTCCCCCCGCAACCAGGGCCCAGAGAGAAGGCCTCCCAGTTAGAGAGACTGAGAGGTCTGCTGGCTGATCTCGAAGACCACCAGATGGCACTGTCTAGCCTGGAAGAAAAGGCCAGAGAACTTTTTAAGAAGACTGGCGATGCCGGCTTTAACCACGGTGCTCGCACCCAGCTGCAGGCCCAGTTTGATGACCTCACAGCCTTGGTTGAGGTACAGAGATGTTACTTTACCTTTTAGTATAGATTGTATACATTTTTACTCTTCTTGCTTGTAAAACCCACTGGTAAAATTGTCAGTTACCAGACAATGAACATTTACATTTTTGTTTTGATTCCATAGGAGAGAGTACGTTTAGCTCAGGCTGTGGTGTTGGAACACCAGGAATACCTGGAGGCTGTGAGGGAGCTAACTGATTGGCTGATGACTGCAGGGGAGGAATTACAGCACTGGTCTGATACATCAGGAGATTCTGATTCCATCAAAAAGAAACTGTCTGAAGTGAGGGTAAGTAGGAGTGTGACATACACACATGCATTAATATACTAAACCTTTTTATTAAATGGTACATAGTGTAGGTTTTTGTGTAAAATAAAAAAATATATTTTTTTTATTGTTTAAAAATGTTTAAGTCCTGCATTTAATTTTGATATTCTTTTGACACTTCCTGAACCTAGCTATTTATTAATATACTGTTACTGGTTTATACAGTGTTTTTTTTACTGATCCTTGTGAAGGGAATTGATCAGATGTGTATTAAAATACCTCTTCCACAAACGAATTCAAAAATGTGTCAGCATAATTGTTTCACACATTAAACGAAAAGCAAACTATAAATTTAACAGCAATGTTTCTGTAAACTGACACCACTGTGAGTTTTTGTGTGTGTGCTTGAACTACACCTAGTTTAAAGGTTTAGTATGTAATATCTGTTGCTAAGGTAACTGATTGCTGAATTATCTGAACCTGTCTAATATTAATGGACTCCTGCCATGAAGAAGTACTGACTATGGAGGGAACTGGAATTGGTTCTCAGTTTGTTCCCATATCACTGCCAAATATCTCAATCTCTCCTGCCACATTTTACTGCCAATAAGTTGATCTATGACAGTGTGAAAAAGGTAAAATTGCGAAGAAATGAATTTAATATGCCTAAGCTTTTCCCTGACCAATAATTCTGCCATTATAGAGGAGAGAAATATGTGAGACGATATTGATTTGCATTTAAATTTCACACATGGGCCCTAATTATCACATTATAAATGTGTGTTTGTAGAGCCGTGCTGAGAAACATCTCACTACAGCAGGAAATGTATTTTGTTGTATACACCAGCTAGTTGCACTATTTCCATTTCCTGTATCATCACAAAGTTAATGTTCATATTGTTCAATTCACATGCTCCAAAAATGACCAGATGCTGTTTTTTCTATTTAATCCCTTTGTCATCTCACTACTATCACATCACACTCAAGTGTTTGCTTTTAACACCGTCTGCCTTCCTGCACACTGTGAGAGATGGTGGTGGAGAGAGATGGAGACAGAGGATGATTATTAATAGTCAGAGAATAGAGAGAAATGCAAATACAGGACATCAAAACACCGGTAGAAAGACAGAATCAAAGAACTGGAGATAAAGATAGAAAGTCATAGAGCAAGTGACTTATGAGAAAAAGACCACGTAGGCAGCTTTAAATAGAATCAACTGTGAATCTGGAGGATACAGTTTCCGTAGCCACAGTTTCCGTAGCAACTTTGTCCACTGAGTATCCTCCCTATCTCCCCAGGAGCGTGTAGAGTGTTGGTTACTCGAGGGCCGAGAGCGCCTTAGCCGGGTGCGTCGAACTGCAGCTACTACAGCAGAACACACAGCGGCAGGAGGCTGCGAGGCCATGGATCGTCAGCTGGGGGCGCTGTCCCAGGCGCTGGAACAATGGGAAGGGGCTGCTCTTAGGGCCAGGGACGGCCTGGAGGGGGCTCTGGCTGCTGCTCAAGCTTCTGAAGAGGAGTATAACCATCTGACTGCTCAGTTGGAGGATGAGTTAAAAGAGCTGGATGGACAGCTGAGGAGGTGGAGCCAGGAGTTGGTTAAAGCTGAAGGGCGGAGCAACGGCAAGGAAGCGGTGGAGGGATGGCAGCTAGCTAAGGTACCATAGCATAGCGACTTAAGAATAAATGGCAGCAAATTATTCATTGTTTATCTGCTCACAATAGTTTCATTAAAAATAATGAACAATGAAAAAGCAATTTGGGTCTGTGCATTGTGATGTGTAAAACTAAACAGTTTTTAATTTTAGAGACTGTGATTAGTGTTATTTAATGGAAAGACCCCCAACACACACTAACACACACACACATTGTGCAGGCATACATCCTCTGCATTCAGCTTGCATCCTCTGTTAGTAATTATCCATTCTATTTGTAAATCCTAAAAACAGATTAGTTTGCAAATCAGCTTTACTGCGATGACGAAGGGGTGACAGCTACAGTACAATCCAATCAGTTTCTGCTCATTCGCTCTTTCCTTTCTGTTCCTAACTACCCCCTACTCCTTTTGTTTTTTGCCATTATTTCCCACTATCTTTCCCCACCAAACATTTCTCTATTTTTTTCTTGCCCTTTTTGTTGTCGAACTTGTTTGAACTGCAGAGGAAAGTGATGTCTCTCTCAGCTCTCGGGGTTGTTTCTTTCTCCTCACCCCCCTGCTGATCAGTGTCTTACCTCTACAGGATGTTTACACTGTGATAGTTTCACTGTATTGTCAAGGCCATGCCAGTATGTACACCCTCATGCTCCTCCCCAGGCTTCTTCGTCCATGGTTTTCTCCAGTTTACCTCAATTTGAGGCTGTCAGTGAAGAGAGGAGGAGTCATTCCCCTCCTCCGCTTCTCTTCCTCCTCCTCCAGTCTGCTTCCTGCATCCAGCCTTGTTTTCGTTACGTGCTCGTGTGTGCGCTTGAACCAATCCTGCATCTGTGAGGGCTGACAGCTGAATTCCAGTGGGAGAGAGTGTGAGAGAGTGAGAAGGAGGAAAAATGTGTGAGTGGGAATAAGTGTAAGAAGTGGGAGGGAGAGAGAGAGAGAGAGATAGAGGAGGGAAGCGAAAGTAGCAGAACGATGGGAGGAGGGAGGTAAGGAGAAGAGAGCTGCGAGTCCACTAGAATAGAGAATGAGGGAGGGTTGTTTATTGGCCATACGTCAGAAAGTGAACGAGCAAACGAGAGAGTCCGACAGTTTGTCCATATTTCATGGGACAGGATTTCATGACTCTGTGAGTGCAGAATGCAAGGCATGCTGAGGAGAGCGGGAGAACGTTATCCACAGCTCCTTCCTGCCACACTACGAAGAACAGAAATGCTATTGTACATGCAGCACTGTGAGTATGTGTTGAAGGGCGCCTCTGTGTGTTTACGTGTGAACGTGAGAAGAGCGAAAAAGGACCAAGCCCGGGTGTGAATAGGAATGCGAATGCACTTATTGAAGGGTGTCATGCAGATCCATTGGGTGCTCGTCTCTTCTTGACACCTACACATACACAGAAGCAAACAGACAGCTGGTGTCTGTTTTGTGTCGTTTAGGATATTCTGGAGGGCTTACAGAGTGCAGAGCCGATGGCAGAGATGCTGAAAGGCCAACTGAACAACCTAGTGCGATACTCCAGAGACCTGGGCTCACAGTCGGACCGGGTCACTTCACTTATCAAACAGCACAACAGGTAAGAAGAGTCTCTCTGCTTTAGTAAACAATGGATGGTGGAAAGTTATGTTTTCATAATGTGGATTAGAAATAAAACATTTATTGGCTAAGACTGAAATATAATTCCTGCAGTGTTACTATGTCAGTATTTTATGTTTCTTAACATAGTATTGCAGATCAAGCTGTAATTATAAACTAACCAAAAAGTTTCAAAAGTTCTTTATACAAATAAACATTTGATCCTAAACGCTGCAAGAAAAACATTTATTTCTGTGATTTTTGCATTAATTTGCTGTGTCATAGCATCGTCATCATACCATCACACTGTCTATTAAACGTATTGCTGAAGCCAGTTTCTCTCTCAGTAGAGGGATTGTCATGGGCAAAATAAGATATAAAAATGCATAAAACCACACAGAGCACACATTCATTCCATTTCAACACAATAAATTAACCAAAGAACCACAACAATGGAAGGACACAGCTCAAATGAGTGGGTAGTGTAAGTTCTCAATTTTGCAATCTTTACACCAGTCAGCCAAAACATGAAGACGGATGGTCTTCATAATATTATGGAGGACAAGCGTCAGCATGTGTTTGCGTATGTGGGTGCGTGACCATCACACACAGAGTTGTGACATGTGTCAACCAGACAAAGGTGAAAGAGCACCAGAGACACCAGTTGCTAAGTGAAATTCATTCAGCTTTTGTTCACCCATGGTTGTTCCTTACGTTTTCTTTAGTTTGTTGCCTTCTCCTGTTTAATTCTCGTGCTAAGAGTGACGTACCAAGCTCTAATTGTCTGCTTTTAAGCTAGTATTCATTTCATGGTTTTTTGGGAAGATGCAATTACTTTTCAAAAGAATAACGGTACATGCTAAAGACCAACATGCACACAACCCATTTGCATATGGGTAATATTAACAATTTGAATTTGTGCAGGGTAGGTTGACAAAGCACTGGGACTAACACTTATTGGCAGGAAACCTGAGTGAAGTCAACTTGATGGAGATGCTCGGGCAGGTTATTTTCTTTGGCTTCTGATTGACTGAAGAATATTCTGAAGAATATTCCTCTTCCCCATTCACGTGGTGTTTTAGTTTCTAATAGACTTGGCCTTTGTGCTCTTTGCACCTGCCCTGCATCAAGCACTGTGGAAAGAAGAGCCAAGAGGGAGACAGTGAAAAAAAAAAAAAAGAGTCAGTGGAGACATGAGAGGAAAAGGCAGTGACCCCCTCCTACTCTTCATAACACATGGCAGATTTTGTCTGTCACAGCAGAAAAAAGTGCTTCTTCTACACCCATGCTATCCCCACTGTGTTACCCTTTCATGCCCTCTTCGCATCATTAAATCTCAAGGGTGTTTGTGTGTATATTTTAGGTTTGTGTGTAGGGGTCTGCTACAGTAGGTGTGTGTGTGTTTATGCCTTCCTTTGGACAGTTTCTCCTGCTTAAACAGCTTTGCACCTTCTCCTGCTGTCATACTTTCCATTGCTACTTCCACTCTCCCCTCCTCCTTTTAACTTTCACCAACTGTCCACTATGTAATAATGTACATTTTACTGGCTTTCAGTTTACCTGCATGTCCTTTGCATGTGGTTAAATGTAAAAGGTTTACTTGCCTGGAATATATTAAACCATATATTACACATGTCAGAATGCCTTGAAATATTTTTGTTAAATTCCAATGCAAGGTGTGGTGTGCACAATACAGTATGTAGCATAATGGGGAAAAAAGAGTGTAGAGGCTGAGCTTGTAATGCATTTGACTTTCCCAGAGGCAGCGCAAAAGCTGCTGCTCTTTTAGAGACCTCCCATTAAGTGTACTGTATTTGTACTGTAACCATAGTCCTGTCCCTAACCTTAACAGTACTGTAACTTTATGTACATATTTAAAAAAGAGAGAACAGTTTAAATAGTGGCATTAGATGTAAAATAAAATTGTCACTTCTTAAGTTTTAACAAAAGAAACTAAAAGTCCTTCTTTAGATTTTAAGTGCCCGTTGTCATGGTTCTTGTTATTATCAATCTGTAAATTTAAAATTCAGAATGATTCAATACAAATCTAAATGTTGGCGTCTGTTTTTTGGTACATCATCTCTCCTGTGTAATCTCTCTGCCATATTCCCTCAATCTCACCCTATTTCTAATATCATCAGCCAGTCATCCATCATTCTCTCCATCTTGTCACCCATCTGAACTCTTGCCCCACTCATATGTTGCCTCTCAACTCCCTACATCATACCCCTAAACACCATCCCCCACTCCTCTCTTTGCCCCAACGCTCATTCCTTCCACTTCACCCACTTTGCCATGTCTCCACCTGTGTGTTTCTCATTCATTTTCATCTAACTGTATGTAATTTGAGGACAGCTTCTGAGCATCTGCTGACGTGTTGTCTTTGTTTTAACGAGCACGTTGGCAGGAGAAAGCAAACACCGTCTTTTGTGTCTCTTTTTCGTTATTCCTTGAACGGCCTGCTAATGGCGATAGTTCTCAATGTGCATTTGAACCTGTGATGAACTTGTTAAAGTCATCCCTTTGTCTTGTTTCCCAGTCTAAGTCTCCGTGCATCCAGAGAGTGTCAAAACAAGGAGCGCTTGTTGGAGCAGAGGTTCCGTGCAGCCCTGAGAGATTTCCAGCAGTGGTTGGTCAATGCCAAAATCAGTACCGCCAAATGCTTCGATGTGCCACAGAGTGTTGCCGAGGCCACCACTGCCCTGCAGAGGATCCAAGTAAGACATGTTTTCAAAGCTCTTATTTACAGGAGACACTTGTACATGAGATTTGTACTACGCAATGCTGTTTTTGTATTATGCATCGCAGATATGACTTCACATACAAACTTTGTGTAGTTAGTTTAGCTTTCTGTTGGTTTTATTGCTCTGCTTATTGCCTCTGCTGGACATATAAAATTCATCACCTCCTGCACACCAGAGAGTTTTCAGATCTGCCAGACACAGAACAGAAATATATGGATTTAATTACATTTTTGTTGTATTACTCAGACAAGTTAAACAATTTCTGTTTATTCAAATAAACATGTCACTGAATATTGCTGCAATCCATCTTTTTTGGCAAAAGGAATACATTTTTAATAACTTGCTTTATGATGTTGAAGTGGTTGCTGGAAAAAAGGATACTTGTTCATTGTCATGTCTGAGAACCATGGCCCTAAACGCTTCTACGGTTGGCCATTAACCAGCTTCACTGAGTAAATAGCTGATGATAGTCTTAGTGGAGTGGAATTTATTTTAGCCTGGTGGGAGAATAAACTGGTATTTTACCACAAAGGAAGTTAATATAAAATTATTATGTGATAGGTAAAGAATCAATGCGCTTTTAAGAAGTGATTGCTCAAGGGGAAGTCTGTGTTGACATGCCCACCGTTGAGTGTCCTTTGGTGGGCTTATTGCAGTTGTGGGACCTGCTGTAGTAAGCTGAAAGTGGGCACATGGCCAAGAGGAATAAGTGAAAGCTCTGCAGCGGGGTCTCTATGCCATTCTCTACTAAACATTTGTGTGTGTGTCTTCTCTGAGAAGTCTCTGTGTCTTTCTCTGAGAGCCTGGCAAGTGTAATAGTCTGGCAGGCTCCTAGAGCACCCCAGGGCCCTGGCTAAGAGTCAGGTGCTTGTCACTTAAGGTAGACGTCCCTACAGCCCTGGACCATACAATTAATTACTTCATCACACCTGACCACAGCCACCATTACATTACCTCACCGGAATTGTAGTGTAATTCTTTGTGCTGAGCTTTAATTCTCTGGGCTTTAACTCTGCACTTGTAGATTAGAGATTTTTAATCTGACCTTTTATGTTTTAGTTCAGTGCTAATCATGTACACATGATACTCAATTCAACAGCCACATGACCAGAGCAAAATGCCAGTTCAGAATATCAGTAGGACAATGGATTATGTAGAATAGATCTTTTTTTGTGAAAGCTTGTCAAGAAGAAAAGCACTGTGCAGGAGTTTTTGTGGGCTTCTTCAGAAGTTTCTAGTGTCATAAAGTGTATGGCAGTGGAGAAGAGGCAAATACAGAGGAGGTCATGTTTTATTTATTAATGACTTGGTGAGGAATGTGGAACAATGTTTCCACATGGCTGACCTCCATGAGGGCCAGCATGGGAGGGGCAGGGGCATCCATTGTGTCTCTTAATTGGCGGTATACAGTTACATTGACAGGCGGAGAATAGTAGTAAGCGTGAAAAAGAGAGTGAATAAACATAAAAGAGAGAGAAAATAAAGAGACAGAGAGCAGCGGAGACATGACGAGAGACGGAGAAAGTCACATGCTTATGTCTGCCTGTACCATATTGAATGTATGGGGGTGCATGTGAGGAGAGTGGATCTGTAGTGTGTGTAAGTGATGTGCTGACTGCACAGATGGTGGAGTGGTCCCTGCTGTGCTACTGTCATCGGCTGAGCTCTGAGGGAGGGGTGTGTGTGTGTGTGTTTACACACATTTTTTTGTGGGTGGGTATGTAGAAGCTATGTTAAAACCAACACATTTCAGGCTTACTGACTTTCCTTATCTGTAATTGCCTTCCTGGGTCAGACCCCTCCTCTTGCCCGCATATATGGTAATGACTAGTCTAATTACTGCTTTTGATAGTGTAAAGTGAGATTCTGGAAAAAAAAACATCTGGGTCTATGGTCATATTCATTTCAGTGACTTTTCATTGAACCAAGAGTACTGTAGAAGACAAAAAAGAAGAAGTTCTAGGGTTTCATTTGGTCCATTAATTTTCTCTCTGTTCACTTTCACACTCTCATCCCTTTGTATGTTTGTAATAAATAGTCAAGGGTTTCTTTGTCTCTGTCTGTGTATCCCCACAGGATTTCTTGAGTGACAGAGAGCATGGTCAGGCCAGACTGAGTACAGTAAAAGCCAGTGGGGAGCTGCTGATGGCTGTGGTGTCCAAAGACAGGGTGGAGGGAATCAAGGCTAAGGTGGCAAATGCGAGAGACGACTGGAAGAGCCTGATGAATAACCTACAGATGAGGGAAGATGCACTCAAGGTTGGTTTTTGTTTGAATGTTTCTTTCTTGGAGAGGTTCTACCCTGAAGATGGAAATTTATAACTCAGAGGGACTACGTGGTAAATAAAGGTTAACTGTGTTTTTTGGACTTTACAGTATAGCTATAGTTGTGTCTGTTTTTTGTTTTTTTTTGTGCATCTTTAGTAGCACTGTTTATATACATTTTATGGTTTATGAACTGATTTGATTGAATTTAGTGTCTATATAAATTATGGTGTCCTTATCTAATGCCGGCAGATAGTGAATTAATAATTTCATGATTATTTCTCTTAAATTCTCTTTCGTGATGCTTTTATCTAATAAACTGAGTTGTCTTATGCAAATGTGTTTATACAACAACTCTTCTGCTTCATCTGAAAATGTGTTTTTCAGAACTTGCAGTCCCAGATGATAGAGTTTGAAGCCAGTGCTGAACCTCTGCAGGACTGGCTGAACACCACTGAGGTCAGAGTTCAGGAGAGCAGTGCTCGCCTACATGACCTTCCAGCCAAGAAAGAGGAGCTCAGCAAACTACAGGTATTAAACCTGGCACAAGTCTGCATTAGTGATTCTTAACCACCAGATTTATGATTCTTAATTTACAGCTTTTAAAATTAGATTGCTTTTGTAATTACAGGGAAATTCATTAAGCCATCTGTCATTACATAGGTACCTTTTAAGTAATGCGTTCTGAAAAACATCAGGGAATTTACATAATGTGTCATATAGAATAAATCTTTTTTTAAAATGCTAAAAGCCCAACCGAGAGTGTTATTTCACATTTCTCTGCTCAACTGCTATCACTGACATTTGCTTTTTCCCACTCTTCACTAAAGCTGGCATTACAATGTAAACTGAATATTAATATTAAGTACGTTTTCCAAGGACACTAAATAGTCATAGCCCTCCATCAGATATGGATCCCTAACAATTTAAATTCAGCTTGGAAAAGAGAAGGACCTAATTACATTTGTTGAGCACCACTGGATCAAAATAGAACAACGTCTTGACACAATAGTCAGAGGAAAAGTCCATAAATCTAATTAATTCTCCTTCTGTCACAGCTGAAGCACTGCGTGGCTAACAGGCCCTTTTCAGGATGTGATAACAGCCTCTGCCTTGTCTGGCAGAGACAAAAAAGGTAGAGCGGCACAAAGCGTTAAAAAGATAAAACTGACAAAAGAGAAAAAAGATATCAAGCCCATCTCAAAGCTCTGCCTCTATCATTGTTGCTATTTTTGTATTTATCCTGTCGCCTGCCATAGCACTTCTCCTCGTTGCCTTTTGTCTGGCCCTGCAAGCAATTACATTTCTTCCCCAGCACCTGAAGGACAATACAATACATGCATGCTTCAGTGTTTGAACCTGTGTTGGCAAAATCCTCTTTACGTTTTCAAATACAATATACGCTCTACCTTTGCAGTATTTTATCAGGCTTGTCTCCTCTCACTGTTCTATGCTGTGGTATCTAAGGGAATAACCATATTTCTATTTAAAAATGAACATGTGCTGAAGCTGTTTTTCCCTTCTGTGTACTTGGATGTGCTGTGGTTCTCTGTGTTCTTGTGGCATGACGAACCTCTTTCCTTCCTCTGTGTCTCCTACATTGCATTTCTGTCTCCACTTTCATGAAAAAAAAAACATATGTTTGTCATTTAATTTTGCCTTTGTGACAAAATTTTATGGTACTTACAATCATTGTCTCCAATTTGCCCTTCTTTCACTTTTAACCCTGCTCACCCAACTTGTGGTCGCCAAAAACCTATTGCTCCTTTATCTTTATTTTTACATTTTCATCTCCTCCCGCTCCTTGCATTTCCTACTGTCTCAGTGTGTACTGGAGGAAATGGCCTGTCGGGAGGCAGAACTAGGCAGGCTGAAGGAAAGGGCTCATTGTCTCTGGGAGGGACAGGCTGCCGGCAAGGGCTTTGTCCATCGTGTATCCCAACTGTCAGCACAGTACCTAGCCCTCAGCAACTTAACCAAGGTAAATTGTCTCCCACCTTGTAACTTATACGTGACTTTGTCTGAGAAATGTGGCAGCACGCTGCAGTATGTCATGTAAATCATCTCCTGTTTGAGGGTAAAAACTATGGAGCCTTCTTTCCTACTTTTGTAGTTTCCTCTCTTGTGTTATCTGCTGTGTCATGCACCAAGTCACACATGAGCCAAGGTTGCCCTAATTGGCTTGCCTCAGGTGAAGGCATTGCACTCAAGAACGTCTCTGTATCCAGAGTAATTTTTCTGAGTGCAATACTGCCATCTTTTACCTCCTACAGGTCCTCACAGTTGCAGCCTCATCAGCAAAAAGGCCAGGGTTGTGCAACTTACCTTCATATAGTGGAGCACCTCTAAAATGCCAACACTGAAATGTGTCGGCGGTAAAGAATCTGACCTTTTTTGAAGCTCTGATTAGATTGGTCACACTTACATGATTAATTTTATACTGCGTAGGACAAAACATTACACTGACCATTGTCGTACCTGACGACAATGAGAGTGCCTCAGTGATGATGAATGGACTTTGTTTACATTGCTGGCAGACCAGTGTAGTGCTATTTTTAGGTCTTCTCTCCCAGACATGGAAACAGGAATGAAATTAACTAAAATGTTCACCTGTAGACTGTTATTGTTTCTTTCTTCTCTCTACAGCTACACATTTCTTTAAAATGTACTAGTAATGAATGCAGACAAAGACAATGTGTTTGTGCTCCGCTGTGGGGGTGGGAAAGTCTCTGGAGACATCACTGAGGAAAAATAAGATTTCAAATACAAACAGAATAATAAGAAGACACTGTTATGATCCAGAAACAATAGTGTTTTTAACTGTCAACTCAGTGCTAACACGTTTCTTAGAACCAAAACAAGAATTGAAGATTGTGCTTACAGTGCTGTGCTCTGATCTCTATAGGACAGGGCCTCCAGGATTGAGCGTATTGTGGGAGAACATCGCCTCTTCTCCCAGGGTCTTAAAGAGCTCCAGGACTGGGTGTGTGAAGCTCAGAGGGTCCTCAACACCTGCATCTCCTCAACCACTGACAAGGGCGTGTTGGAGGAGCGAATGTTACATCTAGAAGTAAGGAGTATCAGTATTATCCCTAAATAAAATACACAAATGATTTCTGGAAATCAACCCACTGGTCAACACATTATAGTAAAAGACAACGCAATCATTTTGCTTTATTCACTCAACCACAAGTGGAGGAATGTCTTTTTGTAGCTTTAACACATAATTAGTGCAGAGGTGTTTTGTACTTAAAATTTTTATTTTTTGATTTCTTTGTGTTTGCAGGCCTTACTAGCTGCCCGTCAGGAAAGGGAGATCCAGCTAAAGATGCTGCTAACGCGGGGAGAAGCAGTTCAGAGAAACACTTCAGCCGAGGGCATTCCAGTAATTCGCAAACAAATTCAGGACCTCAAGGACTCATGGGACTCCCTGCTTTCTGCCTCCATTAAGTGTAAAAGGTTGTGATCATGAATAAATCCATCTGGGTCAGTAGTTAAATGAGACTGAAAACTGTCTAGTTTAACTTGATGGATTTCAGTTAACTGTAAGGTTGAAAGGACAGTTGCATTCAAATGTTTAAATGTATAGGAAGTGTGTGTCTCTGGATTTATATCCTGTGTGTTAATTGGGTTTTAATGTATGTTAATCGGCACAGTCAATTGGAGGGTGCGCTGTCGCAGTGGACCAGCTATCAGGAGGACGTGAGTCAGTTTGTGTTGTGGATGGACCGAGTTGAGGAAACACTTAGCTGCTCAGACCGGCAGTACTCCGAGATGAGAGACAAGACTGCCAACCTGGGAAAGACCAAGGTATCACATCTTGGTAATACTAGCAGAAAAACATGCACGAAAAATTTACCACCAGTATGTTACTGAATACACTGGTTTCTTGGTATTTGTAAGAGATTTTTTCCCAGACCCGCTGCTCTTTTTTTCATTCTTCCATTTTTTTTAGTAGTGACATACATTTATACCCTAAGGCCCAGCATTGATAATTAATAAACTACAATAACTGTGTGCATTTGTTCTTATTTAATGCCAGCTTCTCTACGAAGAGGTACTGAGTCATAGCTGTCCTCTGGAGACCATTTCCTCAAAGGGGTCCAGTATGGCTGAACATCACACTACTCAGCAGGAGGTACAACAGCTGCAGTGTAGATACAATGCCCTCAAAGAAAAAGTCAAGGTACATAACCTTAACATATGATTTTTTATTTTCCTCTGCAGGCATTTGAATAATAAATGATTGTTTTCAAAATACTTCTGAACACTTTTATAAATCTCAGCTATATTCCCACAAAATTATTCATGAGATCATGACCTGTCAGTAAAATGTCTAAGTATCTTCTCTAATTCTCATTTTAAATGAATTTTACTTAGCTTCATGCTGTAGAGTTCTAATGTTAACGTCACTTGTTCATATTTTCAAAGTGCGTTTAAACATAATTTCACACAATTGGCATTTGCATCATCATCAACAGCTGTATTGTAAAAATAGCTAGTTAAGACTTTTCTGTGCACTTTGAATGAGTACAGTGAGTTCTTTAATTAACCTGGTGTTTTGCAGAATGCAGTTAGTAAGGCTAAGGGCCTGGTTATGGTACATCAGGAGTACCAAAGGGCATTACATGTGTTTGAGGACTGGCTGGAGCAGGAACAGGCCACTCTGGCCTCTTTGTCCCATCCAGAAGGAAATGTGGATACACTAGAAATGACACTGCAACAGCTACAGGTAGTAATTCTGGAGAAGTTTGTGAATAATCTAATTGTCATAAACACTGTGGAAAAAAATATTTTGATCCACGTTAAATTCCTCACTCACAGTTCCTTTCTTCTTTCCCTTTTAATTCCCTCATAGCTGCTGCAGGAGCACTGCTCAAATGGCCAGTCTCTTCTGTCCTCTGTGCTGACCAGCAGGGAGAGAGTGATCCCTTGGGGTATACCTCAGATTGAGGACAGAGCCCTGGACTCCGCACAGCAAGAGTGGGGGTCTTACCAGGGTCGGCTACAGGAGACACAGGCCCAGCTGAGCTCCATGCTGATCAAACTGAGGCAGATGGGCCAACGGTTCCTGAGTCTGGCCCAGTGGTTGGAGGAGATGGAGAAGGTGGCAAACATTAGACGTCATCGGAGGTCAGACAGAACCACCAAGGAGACTCAGCTAAAAAAGCTCCAGGTCAGAAAGAGAGATATGGTTTCAGAAAAGAAATAAACACATTTTCCAAATTGTTTACTTTAATGATAAGTTACTGTGACAGCATTTGAAAAATCAGGTATTATTTTAACTTTCATACTATCTCTGAAGTATTTTCTTTACATTGGTGCAGTTCCCAAACCAGTGGCAGCAAAAAATCAGCAAAGCAAATGTTAGGAAGGATTTTTCTCACTCCACTCACAGCATTTGTTTGAATGATCCCCTTTTTGAGCACACTTCCTGTCAGTGTCAGCATGTCAGGATAGTTAAAGTGTTTTGCACCCCCTACATTTAGATAGGTGTATAACACATACACATACACACATACAGCATTTGGCTTCATATCTTGCTTTTTGTTCTGCCATACTTCTTGTTTCTTTTGTGTTTGTTGACTGTTATTAGGGAACAAAGTTTGTTAATTCAATGCTTTTCGGTGTCTCTTGTGAACAGGGATGTTTAGAGGCGGTGCTTGCACGGCAGGGAGAAGTTGATGGTCTCTCCCCTCTGGCCCAGCAGGTTCTGGAAGAAACCTACATCAGCAGTCATATTAGTGTCACTGCCACCCAGCTCTGTGCCCGCTATCATTCCCTGCTTCTCAATATACAGGTAAGACACTGTTCCGCTGTTCAGTGTTTGATGATGCAGAGTATTGCCAAAACTCCCATTGTTTTTACATTTGTTCATGAAAAACACCTACTTCAAGTTGTGAAGCACTTAATCAAAGAGAAAAGAAAAAACTCAACATTAATTTGCTTTAAGGTAAAATGTATTACAGTTTACAAGAATTCCCATATTTTTATTATGTTAACTATATATAGCCATAGCCAGGTGTAAATTATGTGTTTACAGATTTTTTTTTATTTAGTAGTTGTTATATCAAAACAACTACAACCTAACAAATGTTAAATGCTATACTGTTGTGAAGACAATTTGTAAAATATTCTGGTTCTCTACATACAGGTGTGTAGAGAATATTATTACTCATGTTGTTTTACTTTCTCTTCGTGGTATAATGGTGGTTATAATATTCTGACATTTGGCTTAAACAATGCCTTTGGCCCTAATGAAGGATGTCTAGTACAATACCGAATTCTGTTTTCTCAACATAATCTACCTGTTATCATCAAACTGAATAGAAAAATATATAAGGTCTTTGCAAAGTTTTAATACCACATGATACTGTAGTTAGCAGTAGTTATTCATCTTGATATAGATCTTATGGTGCTGATTGAAGCTAAATACAACAGATTAAACTGCCCAGTACAGAACTGCCCACATATGTATGAAAAATACTGTAGATTGACCCATGTAAAAGTATTTCATATTGATTAGTGTGCACTTAATTTTGAAGACATAAATCCTTACAGTCCCTTTTGATTTGCAGTGATTTCTGAAGCCCCACCTTCCTTCTTCCCACACGACTGAGTCTCATTTGTTGTCTTGTCTTGTGCTGCTGAAGTGTCTTTGTCTTTTTTTCATCACTCTGGTGAAGGCCTCTAGCTGAAGTCTGCTGATGTCAGCTGTGCAATATTTTAATGTAATATAGGCCCTTTTATTATCATACTCGTTATACCCTTTTAGATCTGTCTCTAAGCAAAGGTAGTCTTAAAATATTAAAATATTTCAGATTTTTGAAATCAAAGATTGAATGTTTTTTAACACATTCTTTTAAAGATCTGTTTACGGCTCTGTTTAACGTGTAGAACCCCTTTATACAGTCAAATTGCAAAGGTGTCGGTTGAAATATTTTTGTTATGCACTCTCAATCAGGCCTAAAATCTATGTGATAGCAACTGGGGTCTCTGCTCATAGTGGGCTTTTCACACCTGGTTATCCCCTCTCACCATAGAATTTGCTCCAGTGAGATTTTGGACTTTGAACACCCCATTGAAGTAGCTGTGAGCACTATGTCTGGGCGGCCAGTCTGTGTTCCTCTGTACACTCAGATCCAGCCTCTCTATTTGTCTGCTCCTCTGGGGGGGGGACTAAAGGAAAATCAATGGGCTCCTCTGGTCTGGGGCTAAGGCTGTAATTAAATGCTACAGAAGGCAATCTCACACCCAGCACCAGAAGTTGAAAAGCTTTGCCTGAACTACATTGATTTTTACACCTTCAGTAACACATATGATCGTGTGTGTGTGTGTGTGTGTGTGTGTGTGTGTCTTCCCCTCCTTCCCTCGCTTTGTTATGCCCACACCCCTTCCTTCCCCTCTCAAAATTGTCTCAAGCATGCATATACTTACAGTCATACCAACACATGCATGCAGACACATACCCTCCCTCTCCTACCATGCAAGACTGTAATTATACTGTGTGAAGTGGGGGCCATATGGGCTTGAGGTGGGAAGCTGTTACCTCTGTCGAGTCAGAAAAGGTGTGCACTCAGCACTATCAGCTAATTGGAGCTTCTCACCACAGGATTTGCAAGTTGAGTGAATAATATGTCAAACCTGCGAGAAACCCTCTGCGTCCTCATGGTGTTATTGACTCAAAATCTCAGTCAAGTGGATAATGTGTCAAAAACATGAAACCCCTCTCCACCTTGTTGTGAGGCTATTGACATTCAGCAGATAAAAGAGTAGGAGGGGAAAGGATATATTCTGTTTTGATGGCTGATCAGAGAACTTTTGGTCCATGGCGGCCAGCGTAGACTGCTGTGGCACATCTCCCACCTTTCTAAAAGAAGAGAAACACACCATGTTTCCTCAACAATCCCCTGACAAATACTTCTAACAAGAGTTCTATCCTCAAACAAAAATAAGGAAGTCTTTGTTGCTGCTTTGTCACTCTTTTGTTCACGATATTAAAAGCTGTAAATTGTTACTAGAGGAAATGAAATGTTGATTAATAATCTGTGTATCATATTCAATATCGAAAACATTGTAGTTATGACTATACCTTTGCCTACAGTGAGACTATACATACAGTGTATGCCTTAAAATAAATGTTTTCTTTCTGCATTGAATTTACACTATATACAGTTAAACCTAAATATGCAAACCATTGTGGATTCTGACCTTTTATTGTATACTTATTTTATTTAGGACACCATCAAACAGCTACAGCAGGAGTTGAAGAATATTGACGAGGCTGAAAACCTTTCCGCATCCTTTACTGACTGGCTCAACTCAACTCAGAAAAGCTTTGCAGTGTTAACAGATTGCTCTGAACCTCTGGACCGAGTCGCAATGGAGAAGAAGATGAAAAAACTACAGGTAGTGATATGTTTCTTTAAATCCATGTTGAAATTATTCGTGTGGCTAGGTAGTTTAAATTTCACGGTAACAGTTCTGAACCTTCATTTAAAGTGAGGCAGTGAGACAAGGTGCAATATGCCACTTAACATTTCCCTAAGCATGTTGGAATAAATCAGCACAAACCTTGGGTATTAACATGGAAAACTGATGAGTTAGCAAGACTTCCGTTTATCTGAGCACAGACTCATCTGACTCCAGCATCCAAGCCAGCATAAATGCCATGTTGCAATCTAGTCCTCTGGCAAGCAACATACGGTACCTGCTAGATAAATCCAGTGTAGTGATTCCATTGGCAGCTACACTATAAGCATTCAGTAAATTATGCATACACTAGGTGTAAAGGTATCAAATCTGTCTGTACCTATACCTGTAATATTTGGATAGTGCAGTTGACTAAAAGAAGCTTGACGTATGTAAACAGTCGGTTAAACATTTTTTTTCTGTAGGTTCTTTGTTAAATGGGCCTTAGATGTAAGTATCCCTAGTGAAACATGCCCACATTGCAATATTATTTGCTTGGCATAGTTTATATTGAGTGTGTGGAGGACTGGATGAGAATGTGTGTATCGATTGGCTCTTTATGAAGACAAAACGGGTGCTGCTTTAAAGGAAGCATAGTAGCAGAGAGAGAGACCTCCCACAGTGAAGTAGAGGATGAAGAAGCGCCGGTGTCATGGAGCCTGCTGGCAGAGACACTGTAATTGATGCAGTGCCCTTACCGCTTCATATCACACACACACACACATGCACACGCACAAACACACACACACACTTTCTGCTTTCACGTGCACTTATTTCATATCACAAAACCCATCCAAAGTACTAACAAGCTGCAGCAAAGTCTCAAACCTGTGAATCCTTTTTTTAGTACTTGTGTGTATGTATCACTACGTCTTGGCTGTCTTTGTCTTCCTCATGCACATATCCAGAATGCATGCACAGACACACATAGACATTTACGATACATCATCTGGCGTGGGCTTTGCAGTAATCCCTGTCTGGAATCAATGCTCTGTCTCTGCATAGGGACTGAAGACATGGCTGTCACCACATGTGTCCTTCTCAGCACTACAGATAACACATAAATGCTCCATCCCTCATTCATTCTCCTGTAGTGAGGACTACAAAGGTTTTCAGTGAACACGGATTATTATGCATTCACACAAAGACAGTTAGTCAATAGCTGTGTCATAGGCCATTAGTTCGATTTGGACTTCATTTGATACCGAGTTGTAACTGTGAAAAGGTGACTCGGGTGATGGGCTAAATCAGCCGGATATAAGCTGTGACTTTGTGAAGATGGTTGATATATAAATACACTTTGTGATAGTAAAGCGTGGTAAGAACTAAGTATTTTTAGTTACATCCTGCACTGTTGGCACTTCATTATCAGTGTAACCATATCCATAATTTCCATATTTTAACTCAACAGGCATATCAAAAATATTCAAGGGCAATCGTACTCACAAGTGCCTGTTTGGGTTTTTGTGCTCAGTATCATGGTTTATCAAGGTCAGGGTAAATGGGTCCACATCAGCTTATTTGTTAGCCAAAAATGACGTTAAGCATAACTTTAATGAAATATTTATAGCTCACTGGTCTATTTATAGCTGTACAAAATAGAGTATGCTTTATTGCCTTTTTTTTTTTTTTGCTGCAGCCCATGTATTGAAAAAAGAGACACCAGAGCTAATAAACTGCTTATTAGTCGTCTTAGTAACGCCGTAGCTCTTTTAGTACGTACTGGCAGTAAGAAAGTAAATCCCAGCATATTCAGCACTTACAGAACGTGCACAAGACATTTGGCACGGATAATTAGGATTCACATAGTACAGTTTACATCATTAAGGGCTCACTGAGTTAAGGACCTCATATATATATATATATATATATATTTAATATCCACAAGACCCTTATTGTACTGACTATTGGGCTTTAGTTTTTGGCAGTATTGTACATTTTTTGTGACATGATATAAAGCAGGAACCCGGTTTTAGCTGACAGCATGAGATAAAGCGTAATACTCATTTAGCTCACCTTCAAACCATACAGAATTGTATGAAATTAATATATACTGAGTGTCTCTTATTGAGGTTATATAGCAGGGACCTCAGCATTCGTTACTGGAGACTGTACCTTCATATTTAGCAGGAAACATGGACGTGTGTGGACAGACACAGGGCTAGTTACCTTCTATTATCAACACTAGCTGGAGATCAGGGGTTGTTTCGGGTGTGAATCCATGGTCTACTCAAGCAATAATAGACTGATGATGAAAGCTAGATGGCGTCCCATCGAGTGGAGGTCTGTGTGTGCGTTGTGTGTTGTGGTTACCCTGGAAACTCCTGCGGCTACTGCTGCCTGTTAAGGATGCTTATAATTGGGTCCTCCTTTCATATTATTCACTGCGGTTCCTCGACACCATGACCTCCCAGTCTTCCCTACATCTCACTATGCAGGTGTCAGCCTACCTGATGGGTTCAAAGTCTTTCAAACACACAGCGAGGCTGGCTGGGTGAGTAGTTCAGGACTAGAAAAGAAGGACAAAGGAATCTGTAATATTGTGACTGAATGGTAACCTCAAAGTCAAGGCAACTGTTATACTTTAGTTGGATTTCTTGTCCTACACCATATGTGCTACAGTTCTGATGAAGCAGTGAAAAGAAACTGTTTTCTACTGCTTTTCTTCAACTCAGCAGTTTGTAAAATGCCTTAGAGGAAGGTCATTTAGTATAAAGTAAACATAGTAACACTGCACAAGACCCATGCTGAGTTGTATTTCTGTTTTCTCTTTTAACCAGAGCCTCCAGTCTGAGCTCCAGCATGGTCACAGCTTCCTGAAATCTCTGAGGGAACGGGCAGAACAGGCAGCGGGCTTCCTGGATGACTGTGGAGCTGAGAGGTTAGGCGGCGAGGTAGAGACTCTTCTTTCACAGCTAGAGGAGCTTGCAGGTGGGCTCAGGCAGGAGCGCACCTTTCTCGAGCGGGCATTAGTTTTAGCTAAGGAGTTTCAGGACCGGTACAAGGCGCAGGCCCAGTGGCTAGTGGAAACCCGGGCTTTGCTCAACACCCCGGTGGACCCCAAAGCTGAACTCTATCAACGGAGAGCACAGCTGGGGAAGTATAAGGTAAATCAACAATATGTCATGTCTCTCTTAGTCCATTAACCAACTGAATATACTTTACAGAGCTGGCAAGTATTTTGTACCGTATTTACAGTGTGCAAAATGTTTATACAATATAATAGTATACTTATAAAAGAATCAGTTGGTGACAAGTTAACCAATATATTCTTAAATACTAGTCAATGATCTTGAGTAACCTTAGTTACTCTGTGTAACATCCTTAAATGTCATAGGGATCATCATCTGTTCTGGAGTATATGAAAGAAATGCACGTTATCTTTTTATGGCTGCAGGCTCTGTTGCAGATAATTCAGTCCCATGATGGACCCATTAAGTCAGTGATGGAAAAGGGAGACTGTCTTCTGGCTTCTGTCCACTATCCCTCCATCAGAGACAAAATGAACAGACTGCAAAGAGACTATTCAGAACTGTGTAAAACAGCAATGGTGAGAACATGCACTGAGATATTGAGGCTTCAGGTAATCATGTATTAAGATAAAGTGTAAGTATTATTTTATTTAATTATTATAATTATATTTTTCTCTGTGCATGCTCATATAGTCTCATGTGGAGAATCTGGATGGCCAAGTGAAGGAGCAGGAAGCGTACCACAACGAACTTCAGGAGGTGGAGCGCTGGCTGCTCCAGATGTCCAGCAGAATGGTGACTCCTGATCCCACTATAGGCGGCAGCCTGGAAGCAGCCACTCAACAGCTGGCCAGACACAAGGTGACCAGTCACTGGGATCACTTTATTGTCTAAACTGTTGATGATGCAGCTCAAGCAGCGATTAGAAAGTGAAATTACTCTCTTAATGATCATCAAAGAGTTTACAGCTTTGAATTTTAAGACACCTGTTAAATTCAAATAAACTCTTACATGAATAATCGCTTCTTTCATCTGGGGAAAACTTAGCTTGTTCTGGAGAGGTAGGTACATTCCTGCACAGGACTGTTCGCTGAAGATTTCATTTTAGCTTTGGATAATGTTTTGCAGAGTAAATGAACATTATTTTCTGACCTGCCCTGGGGACCATAAATTATGGAGTGTGGTCTTCAATTGTGTTTGTCAGTTTTTGATTTGAAAGTTGAAAATTTGCTAAAATTCATTAGAATAAAATAACATGTTTTTATTCAAACAATGTAGTGATTGAAAATATTACAACTTAGCAGTCTCTGAATATATACTGTTGTAGTCTCAACTTTGTATTTAGAAAGCCATAAAGACTATATTGCTCTATTAACATAATGTCATAAAGTTTCATTTTTGGGGGGCTTGTCTCAAACCATAAGCAATCACAATGTGTGATGTCAGGTAGTACTGATCTCCTGGGACCTATTTACTGTAGATCACCTGTCTAACATGATCACACTTGGTTACTTTGTCCTCCACAGGCTATCATGGAGGAAATAGCAGGCTTTGAGGATCGCTTAGTAGGCCTGAAGGAGCAAGGAGACCACCTGGTACAAGGCTGCAGTGACCGTGTACAGAGCAGACTGAGGCAGCAGGTCCAGGCTCACCAGCAAGGCACCAGAGACAGCTACTCTGCCATCTGTAGCACAGCACAGAGAGTGAGTGAGGAAGAGAGGAGGGAAAGGGGGAGGGGGAAAGGACGGGTAGCTGCGAGAGACATGTATTCTGTGTTTGAAGTGATGAAATCAATGCTTCCACATTCGTCATTTAAGGCATATAAGACATAGTGACTGTACTCATGTGCAAGGAAACAAATTCTACTGATTTTGCTGTTAGTATTCCATGGCATAGACGTCTACTTAATCCTAACCCATTCGGACACTTAAAGCCATCTCTCAAGACAGCCCTTCACTGCCAGCGTAGAGGGCACAACCAATTAATGCTGCCAAAGTGGAGCTCAACAGCAGCCATAGTCAGACAGACCCCCACCAGCCAAAATCACTAACTCAATCTCCCCATATTAATCTCCACATATCCCCTGTCAACTTCACTTTTTCATGCATGAGCCAAAAAATAGTCACACGCCACTTTTCAGTAGATCTGGCGAGCCCTCTAATCCAGCACCACTCTGTCAATTTGGCAAACTCCACTCTGCCATCATAGCTAAACTCCCAAGACACCACCACTTGCACATCCAATCTGGCATTGTGTGATCCAGCCGCACTTTACCACTACACTGCTGGCTTCTCTACAACTGTGCCTCCAGTGTTACAGTGGCTGCCAACTGTGTCCCAGCACAACACAGCTCTAATATCCTGCATGGCACTTGCCACCACGCCAACCTTCTAGCATTTGCCAAATACATTGGGCAGTTTGCCAAATCATGCCCCCCTTTTCCCACTTTTCGGGCTCTCATATTAACACTGTCAGTCAGACCTTGCTGTTTCGCTTTCCCTAGGAGGGCATGGACGCCTCCACATTAAACACCTGTCAAAAGCAACACTGTCCTTGTTTCATTGTATTACTTAAGTTTTATCATGATATCTGTCTTTGTGCGTGGTGATGACGTTTTGCTTTTCATTTTTGCATGTTCTGTTTTTTTCAATAATATTTGTATTTGTATGTGTGTGTATTCTGCTGCTGAGATACAAAAAACATTTTGTCTTTGTTTCAGTTTTCTTTTAATTGCTGAATTGGGTTTTATGAAAACATAATTCTTAATCATATCTTAAAATTTGAACATCAAGTAATGTATTTTTTTAATCCAGACATACTATACTTATAGTATTTGTGTGTGTTCTGCAGGTGTATCAGAGTCTGGACCATGAGTTACAGAGACATGTGAGTCTCCAAGACACACTGCAGCAGTGCCGGACCTGGTTGACTTCTGTTTCAGAGGACCCAGAGCCTCCTGCACATCCTCCTCTCAGCCTTGAGGAGGCACTACAGCAGGTCACTAAGTCACTACCCTTTAGTACAGAAAGTACAGTATTTGATATATTGATTTATTGTTAGACATTGGACATCATTTATTGCTAGTCTGTAACTCTTTTATATGTTATGTATGTTTGTTGTGTATGTTATGTATGTTTTATATGTTACCTCTTGAAATGACACGGATGTCTGAATTAGTATTATTCATACTTGACTATCACGTGGCAATCTTACTTGCTTGATTGGTTGTAGTCTTGCAGATTGTCCTGAACAAATATGAGTCAGCCAAAAACAATCCAACGCCATTAACGGACATGTGTTTGGCAGGTGAAGCAGGAGCGGGCTCTTCAGGAACAGGCCAGCACCTACCTCCAACTTGTGTGCTCAGCATGTGACCTGACGGAGCCGCGGGTCAGGGAGACTGCAGCAGCTATTCAGCAGGTTAAACTGCAGGTCAGTTTACTTTAACAAGTCTTTAAACAAAAAAAACAGTTACTTTTTATGAAGTGTTAAAATTTTGATCTGTGTTTAGATTGAGGAACGTATGCTAATTTGTGAGGAAGTAGCGGACAGCTGGAGGGATATTGAGGAGCAAAAAAAAGATTTGGAGGTTCAGCTGAGAGAGACGGCACAGCAACTTCAGAACCTAATCAGGAGACCTGCTGAGCTGGAGCCCAAGATTGCACAAAACCAGCTGGATAAGTCACAGGTATGTTTCCTTACACTGAAGATGAATAATTGTTTATTCTCACTTTGGTTCATTCTGTAACATTCTTGTATTGATGTCAAAGTAATTAAAAGATCATCAAGTTACACATGTTACACAAGTAACACTCAAGTTTAGAGTGATTATAAATGTTTGTACTCTTTCCTGCAGGAGTTTCTTCAGCAGATCAGGGAGAAGCAGTCTGAGGTAGCCCATCTGAATGAAGCCTTTGGTAGGTTGACAGATGCTCAAGTCTGTTCTACCTTGAAGGAAATACAGAGACTGCAGAAAAGCTGGATGGAGATAGGCCAGCAGGCTGAAGAACTAGAGTCCCAGCGAGGGGAGGACATGCAACGAAGTGTGGAGTATCAGGAGAGTGTTGTCGCTGTGGAGGAACTTTTCCACCAAGTATCCAGGGAATGGGACTACCTTGCCAGGTATGAAGTAATATTTAATTTTTTTTACACTTTATTACATACTCTGAATACATTTCATAAAGTTTTATAAGTTTAATTTGTTTCATACATCAGAATAAACACTTCATTTTGTATTCCAGTGCCTATGGTACTACTAGGGTATATATGCAGAAATTGCTGTATAGATCATAAGTCACTCAAATCCTGTCTGTGTTCTTACTGCAGAGCCCACACAGAAAGTACAAGTGAGCATCTAGAGGCTCTAAGAAAGCTGTCCAATGATCTGGAGGAACAAAGAGCAACACTAGAAGACCTCAGAGACCAGAGACAAGCCATCCTGCCTCGACTTAGCTTGCTAGACAAAGAGCTGGTCAAGCAACAGGTGGACCTCATTCACATAATTTTCTTTAACAGTTTCTTATCCTGGTTGGAAATGTTTAATGACGCAGAGGGTTAAGTATTGGATCCAGGTTTAGACTGTGTTCTGCCTTTTACTAGGTGGGTCACCTGGAACAACGCTGGGCACAGCTCGACTCCCTGATTCGGCAGAAGATCCTGGACTCAGTACAGACACTGGAGGATCTTGCACGAGTGGAAACCCAGTTGAGGGATGCCCGGGAGTGGGTGGAGGAGCAGCGGCCTGCACTTACCTCTGCAGTGAAAACCAGCCCACCCCCTGATTTGGCCCAGAGTTTTCTGTTTGACCACCTAAGTGTGTGCGTTGAACTGGAGGCCCGTCAACAGCTGCTGGGTCAGGCAGTGAGAGAAGCTCATGCCGTTGGTTCTAGACTGGGGCTGAGTGAGAAGAGGTGTTTACATGAGCTTGTCGAACAAGCTCAGGCTGAAGTGGACGCTCTCGGGGCTCGGGTGGCCCAAAGGAGGAAGTACCTCAGTAAGGTAAAAAGATGAAACTGTAACTTTTATTATCTCTTACAGGTCACCTGATTTGATTTAGTTTATTTAAAAAAAATGCTTTTTCAAAGAAAGAGTAAAATAATCCATGTCTCCAAACTTTTAACGTTTGATTCCTCCAATCTAGGCTTTCACAGAGAGGACACAGTTTCTTCAAGGGCTAGGGAGAGCATTGACTTGGGTACAACAACAGGAGAGGAAAGCTTTGATAGATGATCACATAGCTCTTCTTCCTGAGGACCTGGCCAAACAGGTTGCTACATGTCGAGGGGCCCAGAGCAGCTTAAAAGCTTACCAGAGGGAGCTGGCATCTCTCTGGATACAAGGGCGGGAGCTGGAGAGAGATGCCACTGATAGAGAGAGAGCAGAAACCTTGGCAAGACTTGAGGAGCTACAGGCAATGTTTGAAACTGCCCTTCAGAGGACGACTCAGCGTCTTACAGACTTAGAGAAAGCCTTGACCTCAAGGAAATACTTTCAGGTTGACCTGGACAAGACATGCAATTGGTTGAAACAAGCAGATGTCATCACCTTTCCTGAAATCAACTTAAGCAACATTGACGATAACTCAGAGTTGCAAACACAACTGTCTAACTTTCAAAATGTCCTAGAACAATCTTCGGAGTATGAGAATCTCCTTCTTATTGTTCAAAGAATCGGCCAGGAGATCCTTCCCACTCTGAATGAGATTGACCATTGCTACCTGGATGAGAGGCTTAATGCCCTGCCTCAGCAGTACAATGCCATTCTAGCTCTAGCCAAAGAGAAAAAAGACAGAGTCCATCAAATGATTTTGGAGAGAAAAGAGTTGAGCACTTTCTTTGATATTACTCGTAATGCACTGGAGGAGCTTCAGGAGCAGTTTGACAATCTAGAGAAGCAGACTATCGGCATTAAAGAGGAGGATCTTGTTTGTCTAATTAGCAAACACAACAATATTAATGAAAGTTTATTCCATATTAGTCCTGCTGTGAGAGAACTCCTTGGCAAAAATGAGGGGTTTCTCAGTAGAGGTCAGCAATACAGAGCTGAAGAGACACAGCAGATGGTCAATCTCCACAACACACTGAAAATAAGAAATCAAGAGAAAATTAAATACTTAGATCATTGCTTTAAAACACTAGCTGAGCATATCAGAGTATTAGCCAAGTTAGATGCAGAATTAAAGTCTATTAAAGAGAATCTGGAGGAGCTTAAGTCAAGCAAAGAACTAGGTGTTATAGATAAGATCACAATTCTATATTCATTGTTGCAGAGACTTGATGTTTTGAGTTCTCAGGCTGAAAATTCTAACCAGCAAACTAAAGACCTTTGTTTTAAGTTCGATCCTGCTGCCTTTCAGGAAACTAACTTGCAACTCAAATCGTTGCAGTGTGTACGTTTTGAGGTAAAAACCTTTGTTGAAGAAAGTGAAACAAATGCACAGAATGAAGATTTCACAAGAGGGACTGAAAAAATCTTGGAACGGCTGAGGATTATTAAGGACAAATTGGAAGAGCCTTTGGCCCTTTCAGAGGTCAAAATTGAGAGGGTACATGAGGAAGTGTGCAACCTCAAAATCACAGAAGAGGAGCTAAAAAGTGGATTGAGGATGGCGGATGTTTTAGGCATTGCAGAAAAGCAAAGATTTTGTAGTGGGAAAGAAACGGTTCCAGCCCATGTTGAACAGAAACTACAGGAGGTGGTGAAACTGGGAGCTGAAATTAAACAAGGAATTACAAAAAAACAGGTTTGTCCATATCTTATTATGATTCCTGTCTTTTATTCTTTTATTATTTATATATCTGATACAAATCTGATTAAGACTGAATGTCAGTTGCTGAATGTCAGTTGCTGAATGTCAGTTGCCAAATGTCAGTTGCTGCTCACTTATTAGGAGTCTGATCAATTATTCATGAACTTATTTAATATTATTTTCCAACTCACGTTTGCCGATTAAATTAATATTAATAGGCCCAGCAAAGTTGAAAGATTCAAAAGATTGCTTAAGATTGATTGATTTATTTAATAAATAAAGTTAAAATAAGTATTTTTGATTAATCTATAGCCCCTCTGGGGCTGTAAATACAACATCCCATTATGTTGAATAAAAGGTAAAGGCTATAGTAACACACAGTTTTACAGAGGAAAGGTGTAGATTTCACTCATTACATTCTGCACTGAGTAGAATCTTTACAATGGACATTTTGAGCTAAAGCTGTAGATTTCCAACATGTGATAATCATTGTTATTTTTGCACATTACTGCAGTTAAAATGGAAAGCTATAACACTCTGAAACAGGAAAATCTTACTCAATGGCAGATATACAGGAGTTTTCAACATAGCTCCTGTTTCTGCCTCAAATTTCTTTGGTGACAGGATCATGGTTGTTGTAATTATTCATGCATGCACCTCTAACTGCATTTATATGGAAAAGCAGAAACCGGATTTATTAAAATCACATTTTGCATTTTGAATTTTCTAGCTGGCTGTGGATAAGGCTCTTTCCCTGGTTGAGAGGCACCACTTATCTCTGCAGTCCATGCGGAAATGGCTGGACCGTGCTGCATCTTTCCTTCAGAGATCCAGCTTTGGGGTGGAGCTCGAGAACCACACAGCTGTTATGCAGGAGATGCAAGATATTTTAGCCCAGGAAAAAAGCTTCACATCTGGTTTAGAGGAGCTGAGGACTTTGAATTCACTTCTGGAAGATTCTATAGAACCAGGAGTGATGAGTGGACTTGGAGAAAAAGTTGAGATAATGCAGCAGAAAAATACAGACCTCAAAAAGCAACTATATGCATACACCGAGGTGCTGCACAGGTGTGTCTTAATGTACAGTATTCTGCAGTACATTGTACACTGTACATATTTTTTATTATTTCATGGAATGCTGTTTTGCAATTTGTTTAATTTTTCCAGGTTTGCAGCTCTATGGACCTCCTTCCAAAATGAAAAAGACAACCTGGTTGAACAGATGAATGACACAGAAAGCAAGATGGCCATGTTCACCACAGCTAAAGCCATCAGTATCCAGCAGGCGGAGGACAAGTGTCAGAGATACAAGGTTAGTCACTGTCTCATTGTATGCTCTTAGAGCAGAGTTATTGTAATAGAGTGTTATTAGCTATTTATAGACATTGCATCCACATTCTGTGCCCCCTGTGGCTGGTATATTAAATCCTAACATTTGTTTTTTCATATCAGCAGATGCACAATAATATTTTGCCAGCTGAGTCTTTATGCATTTTTATTTGTTGCTTGTGTTTCAGCAAAATTGTAACCATTAGTGTAATGTTTTAGTTTCTGTTGTATTCAAAAGAATGCATTTGTGAAATAATTATGTATGTCTGCTTTAATCTTTGCCACAGTCTCTTGTGGCTCACATCGACCTGATGGAGTTGCCTCTAAATGCTTTGAAAGAGAATGCGGCAGAGTTGGAGCAGATCATCTCTGAGTCCAGCAAAGCTGTTACTAGTTACTCTGTGTTGTCACTATGGCAACGTTGGACCAGGCTGCGCAGCGTGGCCCAAGCTCAGGAGAGGGCTCTGGAGGACACAGCGAGAGAGTGGAGGACCTTTACAGAGAAAGTAAGAGGAAATACTGGAGATTTGTTTGTGTTATTGTAGATGGTCCCCTGTGTGTGAGCATCAATATGTTTCTGCATAATCAACTGCATACTGTGTGCTTCAGTCCGTGTACATGTAATGTGCCAGTATCATACCACTGGACTGCCAGCTGTTCCGGACAAAGCTAGTTAAACACACATGCCTACTGTACCAAATTGTTCATGCATATTTAGGTCACATGCTGCAGCAACAGAATACCAGTTGTTGTGTGTTGTGATGTAACTCCAGGCTTCAGACCAGTGATTTCCTTCTGCCAAAACATTGTGTCATGAAGCGTTTTCCCGCCTTTTGACCTATTTTCAGCGTGGATGCTGTCACTTCCCAAGAATTCCCACAAAGCATTTGCTCCTAAAAGGACAATGAGCTTAACTTGTGAACACTGTTCACTTCCTCATATGTGGCACATTCCTGTTATTCTATGGTCCTTTTGTTGATCAGACGATGAAGTCATTCTTTGCCTTTGAGCGTCTGTTTTCTGCTTTTGACCCTCACAAACAATACCATGTACTGTAGATTTTGGAAACTGTATGTAGACTAAACCTAGTAGTCTAGACCGTCTAGATCACTGGGCCTTGATATGTTTACACTGTTTATAGAAAATTAAGTAATCTGTAGCAAATTGTTTCATTTTAGGGAATTGTTTGGTGGGACCCTTAGACAGTAAATTATTAGCCCTAAATCTGCTGCATCAACTCTGCATTTTTGCACATGAACCTCTCTGTCCTGCAGATGGAAAAGGTGCGCTCTGTGTCCAAAGATCTCCAGACTCGTGTCCCAGACAGCACAGTTGAAAAGGCAGCCACCAGGGCGGCGCTTCAGAGCCTCCTGGAGTACCATGACTCATTCAGTCTGGAGATGGAGAGGGAACAGTCCATCCTGGCCCTACTGGAACAACATACTCACAACCTCAGAGGAGAGGAGGAGGAGACAGAGAACGAGGTGAAAGAGAAAAAAACAGAGAATGGGCTCAAAGAGACATCGTGCCTACAAGAGATCAGAAATCTGCAGGAGCAATATGACCGGTAAGTAGCACACTATGACTGCTACTTACCAACAACAGCACTGATCTCATTTTATATATGTATATATGAAATGAAAATTTCAACTGAAATCATGTACAAACCTAACACAAGCTGACTATATAGATAATTTTATTTAACAAAATAAGAGTTATAGTACAGACAATATACATTAATGTTGTAAAATATAATTTTGAGAGCAAAAATAATGTAATATTTTAAAAGGTAAGAATATTTCAGTAATACAATACAGTATTTTAGATGTTAACAGCCCTTCATAGAATAAAATTTTATTTTTTAGATGTTTTTCACTAAGCTGTTTATTATTATAAAACCAGTTTCATGTTTTCATTGATTTCTTTTCCATCTATTTAGAATAATAAAAATTTTGTGAAACCAATGATCAAAATATCAAAAGAACAAAATGAATTATGAATCACATCCTCCACTTTTCCCTGTCTAGCCTTGTGTTGCAAGTACGAGCCAGCAGGGCCCAGGTTCATCAGGAGCTGCGGGAGAGAGAGGAAGTTGAGAAGGAGCTGGGGTTGGTCAAAGGCTGGATCCAGGACACTCGGGGCTTATTGCTAAGTCCAACTGCAGACCTGGATTCACTGCTGCAAGAGCTCGAGGTCACTATACGTCAAAACAAAATCAACAAAAATGTTCTAATATCATATAACAGAAATGATCCAAATTGGGATGTTATGTCTGTTATAGACTGCACATGGTGAAGTCATCAGCAGACGTCAGAGTGTGGAGCGCATGGCAGAACTGCAGCAGTCCAAATACCAGGACCTCCAGGCTGGTCTGCCTTCTGAGCTCAGCATGCAGCTGGCTGAGGTGGCTCTGGCTCTGGGCTCTGCTGAAGACCAGGTAACTTCTCCTGACTACAGTATAAGACTTTATTAAATACACTTTCATTAACTTATTCAAACTGTCATAATGATGTTTAATATGGTTGCAACTGAATATAAAGCATAAATACAGTTCAGCATGTATTTTTGTTTTTAAGAATTAAAGCAGGAAGCATATTTTCAGCATTTCCTCGTGCAAATATATTGTTTACACACCAGTGTAGTCTTGACATGTATTTGTATGAGTTGCGCTGTTCTAGCTGCAAAGATGAAAGTTTCTGTGTGTCCACAGGATTAAAACAGCCATTACTATTTAACATTGGTAAAAGGCATGTTATATTTCATTATATTGTTGCTTTGGCTTTAGGTGCAGGCAAGAGAAAGGGAGGTCCAACAGACCAGAGATGTGAAAGATGACTTCAACTCAAGACTCCAAGACACAGAGGCAAAGCTCAAGACCATTGCTCTGAAATTGGAAAACAAGGCTGTTGATCTGGAGGAGGCAACAGAAGAGACCAAAGTAATCAAGCAGACAGATTGACTAATTAACAAGCAATTAACCCCTGTTAAATTGGCTCTTCACTTTGCAGATGTTGAGGTTAATGAGTGTGAGAGAGTTGGAATGGCATGAACTGAATTCTGCCTTCAACAGTGACCCACTTTTGAGCCGAGTATTCCAGTTGGGCATCTGAGCGCTTCCCTCCCGTCTCTCTTCTTGTCACTCCAACTTTTCTCTTCTCTCACACTTCAGGCCATCTGCAGACCCACAGACACTGTCTAGTTACAGGAATAGTTCCAGTTCTTGTGCCAGTACCTCTAAATCTCGCATTTCTAATTATTGTTCCTGAGTGAGAAGTTTTCAGCTTTACAAGTTTTGAATTACACAAATATACACTCATCTTTTTCTTTGATTTGTCTTGATTTGATTTCTGCTGTCTCACTCTTCTTACTCTCCTTTGTCCTTTTCACTATTTTTCAGGCTCTTTGTGACGAGTGTGAGTCCTGTGGTCACTCTCTGGCAGAGTTAGGAGTAGCAGTGCAGGAGTTTGGTGAGCAGAATCCACTGCTGTGTAAGCAGCTGGGCAATGCTGTGGCCAAACTGACAGAGGTGCAACATCACACAACACACCTTGTGCAGAACAAAGCCAACAAACTGAAAAAAGTGAGATGCTTATTTTGTCACCATGCTATGCACAGTACACCCACTTCAAAAATTGCTCTTTGAATAAACTAAAAATATACAAGTTTTATATATGTGTTAGAATTTGTAGCCAGTATTTCATAGATTTTCCTTATATGCCAATTCTTCTGTAATTTGGCCTTGATCTTTCATTTGTGAACAGGCAGAAAGGCTGGTGGAGGAGTATCAGTCTATGAAAACATTCATTTTGACCTGGACAGAAAAGGCAGAAGCTCTGGTTACCAATAATATCATCTGGAGCTCTGCTTCTCAGCTACAGGAGCAAATTCGGGCACATCAGGTGGGTTATAATGAGCCTTGCAGCATGGATTTGCATAGTCTCAAATCAGCTTTTGTCCTGTGCAAAAGATGGATTGTGATATACCCTTGTATTTATTTTTCAAGCGAAAATAAATACTGCAATTTCTCTCTTTTAACCTTTAAATATTGAAGAGAACCCATAAATGTTCAGCTAATTAGACCCACACAATTCTGTGACTTCCAGTGAAATGTTATGTATTGTACAGTGTGTTGGCCAGCCCTAATTAGTATAATTGCACCATACAAAAGCTTCCTCTCCTTGACTTGTAATTTATACCACTATGGTGACAGGCGTTGCTGCGGGAATATCGGGGTCTCCATGGGGACATGGAGGCCATGGGGGAAAGAGAGGGACAACTGGGGGAGGTGTTGCAGACAGAGGAGTGGAGCCAGCAGGTGAAACACCTCTGCAGACACACGGAGGAGCTGCAGCAAACTGCCAAGACAAGGCTCCAGAATCTGCAGGATGCGGCAAAAGTAAATGACATTCATGCTGGAATTAGACATCAGCAGTTCTTCACCTTAAATCTTGGGCTTCTGTGACTAAATTATCTTCATTAAGATAACGAAGACAGAATGGGTTGCACACCCTGTCAGTGAGTCAAATGCACCAGTGCCATAACCCAAAAGTGCCCCCTTTTGGTCACTAACGCATCATTACACCATAATCATGATGCACTGCACCATTTTAGCTCTAGTGGGAGTAATCTGTCACGGTAATCTGGTTGTTACACGTGGTACCCAGATGATAGTCTGCTGATTGTTGTTAATAACATTGCATATTGGAAATCTTTTTTACAAGTCTTCCTGTTGTCTAGGATCTTGCTTGGTGTAGACTTTTATTTCTAGTTACTGGCAATTAAATTTGCATGACCTATACCTGGGCTAATTAAAATTGGCAAATAAAGTTTATTTCTATTCATATGTGAAATTGAATAGAAAAATACTACATGACACAAGAAGAAGATCTACAGCAGCAATAATAGTTAGAAATAAAAATAAATTTTTACCTCCCCTGTAAAGAAGCTTGATTATGTGTTTACAGTATGTGTGCAGTCTAAGCTGCTCCGTTACCCCCATGTGCTTCCCTTTGATTTGTTTGATCTGCTTTTCTAATCAGGACATGTTGCATTTGGAGACAGAGGTGAAGAGTCTTCATGCAGTTGTAGATCAGATCCAGGTCACACTTGCCTCCCCAGACCTTAACAGACTCAGCCTAAGGGAGCAGCTCACACAGAGACAGGTATACACACATTTACAATGATGTGTTTAACGTGTTCAGCCTCTACACAGAAATCAAGTGTTAGAGCTTCAAAGACAAATGAAGACAGAAAATATACACACTGCATCCTGCAGTTGCAATAGGACCGTCTTATCTTAAATCTAGCTTTTGTGAACCTTGTATTGCTAAATCACACACTCAATAATTTCTTTTTGCTTCTTAAGCGTCTTCTGGTGGAAATGGAGGGCTTCAAGCAGCAGGTTGTGGCAGTGCAGCAGTGTCAGAGTGCCCTACGGCTACCCGAGGAGGTAGTGGCCAGTCTACCTATCTGCTGTACAGCTCAGACTTTGCAGCAAGAGGCCAGCCAACTGCAGCATACCACCATACAGCAGTGCAACATCCTGCAGGTAGATGGCAGCACTCATATTTGAAATGATGTTGATTAGTTAACATACTGTGTACTGAGCAAAGTTAAGAGCGTTATTTTGTTTCACATCACAGCAATAGTCATTGTATAAAATCCTGTGTTCTTTTCTGGTGATTTTTGTTTTGTCTTTTCCCTAATTTATTTCTCAAGTCACACAAAAAGCTACATCCAAGTTATTCAGCTTTAAGAAGGCATTCCAGAGTATAGAAGAGCTGTGGTGTGTCATTCCATCAGGCCTTCTGTTGTGCTCAGAATGTCTGCTTTCTTTTAGCCCCTATCAGACCGGTATTATCCTCCAGTCTTTTGAGATTAGGTGGATTTTGCTTTTGGGATAATCAAGATTAGCCATTCTTCAGAGACTACTGTGGAGAAAAGATGCTTGAAACATCACTGCATGTTTTTGTAGGATTTGAATCAAACTGTGTGTGCTCACAGTGGTGGAAGATGATATTTGAAATATTAATACAGATATTTAACACAATAATCTGTATTTTAAATTCTTTAATGTAAATGTAGCATAAACTATACTACAGATGGTACAATTGTTATCTTGCTGCTCCAGTGTCTTTTTGCTCCAGACGTATAGGATTTTATGTTACGTTATTCAGTTTTTAAAATTCTTTTCTTACACTGTCTAAGAGTGAAAAAATATTAATTCTGAATATTTTCTTTCATCCCTATTATAATAAAGTTAAATCAGATATTTAAACCACATTTTAAGACAGCTTTACAAAAGATGCAGATTCAGACTTAACTTATTTCCTTATTGACAGGAGGCTGTGGTGCAGTATGAGCAGTATGAACAGGAAGTGAAGAACCTCCAGAGATTAATAGAAGAAGCCCACCGCATTATTCAGGACCGACCTGTCTCCACTAATAACATACAGGAACTTCAGGCTCAAATACACCACCACGAGGTGAGGAATAATATAACGTTTATCATTACACTCATATCTATGGGCAGTGAAATTCCTTCTTTATGTGTTTATTTCCAACTTCACCACATCACCGCCATAGTACAAGATATACTGAGAGGATATAACAAATATATTTTTTCTCACTTAGGAAAAACATAGTTTTGTGCTTGGTTTTGTCATTTTTGAACTAAAGAGAACCCTCCCCAAATTTCACCTGACAGTAGGAAGGTTTACAGTATTGTGTAAAACACTATTATGTATTGTAGCATGAATATTTTTATTTAATGGAGGCTAAGGGGCCTAGCTAGAATCATTACCATTAGGCCCTGAAACCAAATACATTTTAGGCCGTATATTGGACTTGAGGATCAATGTTTACCTGAATTAATGTCTGTCTACTAAAAGTACAGCTTGTCATGACAAAAAAAACTGTTTGATAATAGAAGGCTATTAAATAATGAAGAACTAAAGTCACTATTGTGACTGTAGTTTTTCTAATGAGGTCAGCGTCTCCAACATCAAAGATTCTGGACTGATAACTTACGTTTGTTATTAGCTATTTCCTGCACTCTTTAGCAGTTAGAAACAGCATAACAAGAGAAACTGAGGCAACAGGAAACATTGTATTGTGTTCTGTAATACTTGGTTATAGGTAACATCATTGTTCTTAACCCTTGTCCATACTGCTACTGTATTACAGTAAATGAAGGCAGCAAGTTCATCAGTTCAGAATCACTTTTCTGCCATATTTATATTTGTTTGTTCCCAAAATCCCAAATTAAACATGGCTGATTTAATCACCTTTTAACATTGTGCTATCAGGACATTAATCCCATACAACAGTGCTGTGCCTCCACAGGCACAACTTCTGTACATTCCTCCTTTATCTGATGATGCACGGAAATGTAAGCTGCATAGATTCCTGTTTGATCCTGTGGGATGGGAAGATAGTTTTCACCCGTGTCATATAAGACCTATGCTTTCGGTTGCAGTTTGACTTTGCTGAAAAAGACTGTTTTGTCTCAGAGGGACAAAGATCAAGGTGCAGGGTGCGTAGAGGCAGAGACCGGCTGAGACTTTAGCTTTTCCTGTGTGGCAGATATAATGTACCTCCAACACTTGAAAGACTACCTAGTATAGTTTCTCTTGCTGCAGAGTTGCTTGGCATGGTAGTGTGTTTAGGTCTGAGTTTTGATCTCTAAGCTCGGCAGATAACTCTACTGGCCCAGTTAGTCACATGACTTGATAATCAGTGCACTGGCCATCTGCAGAACAGCGGGAGTAGGAGGAGTGAAGGAGGAGCTAGACCCAGCCTTTTAGCTCATACCAGCGCTGTAATTTGACACCATCTCTGTCATTCTTCCTCTATAAACCCTCCCACAGCTGCTAGCAGCTTTCTTTTGTTAATAAAGAATCTATCCCCTGATTGGTGGAGGAAGGAAGACGCAGGCAATCGAAAGCTGGGGGGAGGGTTCAAAGAGATCACTTCCTGTTTTTCCTTTCCATTTGTAAATGTGTACAAGAGGGAGTGACTGTGGAATTTAGAACTATTTTTGCGAGTGTCTCTCTGTCTCTCAACCAAACATCCTGTGATCTGAGTCACCCGCCTCTGTGCCGCTCTGATTGGCCCAAAGATACAGAACACAGAGAGAGGGAGGAAACGGGAGAGAGTGCGGCAGTGCTATACTCTTTCTATGCTTCCACTCTGTGAAGCCAAAAGTGAGAGACCGAGAAAGAAAGAATATGCGTCTGCTCCACTCAGTCTTCACATACCAGCATTATCTTTAATGCTGAACCAAGTCAACCAGGAGTAGATAGAACCAGGAACTATCCCTCTCCCGTTGTGGGCTAAACCACAGTCTCCTGACTCTGGGGGTGGTTTTTCCTTCTGTTTCGGGGGATGTTTTGACAGGAGTTGGCCCAGAAGATCCGTGGCTACCAGGAGCAGATCGCCTCCCTCCACTCGAAGTGTAAGATGCTGACAGTGAAGGCCAAACACGCCACCATGCTGTTGACCGTCAGTGAGGTGGAGGGCCTCTCAGATGGCATGGAGGAGCTGAGTGATGATGAGCTGCCCAGCACTGTGGCAACTGCTGCCGCCACCAAGCAGCTTCCAGCACACCCCTCTGTCGTCATGGTGAGTGGCAAAGCCTTTTCTAGACACGTGCACAACAATCACAGAGACTATCACATGCACTGACTGCATGGCTGTTTGTCTGTCTGTCTGTCTGTCTGGCAAATGTTGTACGTGAGGCCTTTCCATCTGTTCTGTGTATGCCCAGATGAGTGGGTCTCAAAGTGGAATGCCAGGGATTCCCAGGGGTCTTTTTGAGGTTTCTAGTGGGTGTATACAGTTTACTTAACAATAAAGCACTTAGACTAAAGTTAGCCTAAACTAGAGGATGTCTGACAACTACTGCATTTATAAGTTTAACGCTCCTGACCTTATTTCCTTTGTAACAGTGGGCAAAGTTATGCCAGAGCAATTCATAGAAAGTTAATAGCTATTATAAAAAGTTTTCAAAATGTCGACCCCTAGGATGACTTTTTTTCTAAAGTGGGATGCAGGGCCACATGTGCATCCACTCAATGCTCAATGCAAAAATATTCCAAATTCAGAATATTTTTTTCTGTCTCTTATCCTGTCTCTATGCGTTTCCTTCTTACTTTCACATTGCACTAAAATAACCTAAGATCATTTTTTTCCTCATCTTCCCTTCACCTCAAGCGTAAATTTTTGGCAATCTCCTCCTGTGTATTAATGCGCTGACATTGTGCTATGCCATTGCATTTTGCTTCGTATTAGCCTCAATCTGTCTGCGTTCCACTATGCTGTGTCATTCATCTTTCTTCCGTGGTGGCACATTAAGTAACTGCACTGCTACCTACTCGTCCTCCGTGCTTCTGTGGCTTTGTTTCGGATTCAGATAGCTGCTCTCCCTTGCCTCTGTACTGCTGTCTGTGGTGTGTTCTGTCTCACTCCAGGAAACAGGATATTACTGCATGTATATGTAGTGTGGTGGGTTTGTGTGTATAGCATAAGTCATTTGCTATTTTTGCTAGTAATGATGTTATTGTCGTAGTTAGTGCTGTAGGAGTGCAGCTCAGTCTCAATAAGTTTCTAGCTGATTTCACAGTGTAAAGACTCCCACAAATGCTGGTAATAGTTTGTTGCATTGTGTTGCATCATAAAGCTGAAAAAGGGTCCTTTGAATATAACAAGGTCCCAAGTCAGTTGGCCAAGCTCTGAGTTAACAGCCACAAAGCAGTCCAGTAGGGCTTGGCTCACATTTCAGCTCTGCCTCTCTGCTGAGGCATGCAGGCACACAGACAACTGCACTACTTCTAGGACAGCTGCTGTTGTATTCACATGTACTCCCGGAGTCTGTGAGCTGTGCGACAGTATGATTTGGATATGCTTTTTTTTTTTTAAGTTTGAGTCTTGAAACCTGTGGGGATTTCCGTCAGGCTGTTTCCCCTTACAGTTACATTTTCATTTTAACTGATCTATTGTATTTATGCATAACATTTTAAGTATTTTGATTCTTCTTAATAATGGACATTACTGGTAGAACATAACTTTTGCCTAAGAAGATATTATAATATGGATAGTGTCTAGATGCCACTCTAAAAGGAAATGTCTGATGAAAAGGAAATGGTTGTGGTCCAGAAACTGCAACTCTACAGTATGCGTGCAGTATGTGTGTAGTGTGAGCAATCACTGTCTGTGGTTACTGTTGGAGTGATTTTGATTTCCGGGTAATGGCCATTCTTTTTCCCCCATGTGCTGTATCCTGTAAAAAAAAAAAAAAATCCTGTTGGCTCATTGTTGTCTGTGGAATCTGGTGTTTGTTCATTTTTAACACAGCTACAGTGAATTGTGTCTCTTTAATGCTGTGCTGTGGCTAAAGCATTGGAGTGTTGGGTGTCAGTAGCAGTAACGTGATCTAATGAGTCTCTTCTGTGTGTTATTTGATTACTCACTGTCTAATTATTCAGCAATGTGCTTGCTGCAATCTACCTAACCTGCACTACCCCATTAATTTTTATGCTCTTGTTCTCTCTCTGTCTGTGTCCTCACTTCTTTCTCCGGGCATTTTCTGTTTGATTCCCTATCCTTTTCCCACACCTGCTTCTTTTGATGTGTTGTGTGCATGTGTGGTCAGATGACAGCCGGCCGTTGCCACACACTCCTCTCCCCTGTGACGGAGGAGTCAGGGGAGGAGGGCACCAACAGCGAGGTCTCCTCTCCCCCTGCCTGCCGCTCTCCCTCCCCAGTGGCTAACGCTGACACTCCTCTTAACCAGGTACTGCAAACCCCATCGTCATCATGTCCAGAGCCCTCCAGCATTTTTTGGGCTGACCACCCACCTCAGCAATACCTGCTGTAGTGGCAGGTTTCATCAAAAAATTTCCTGTCTTACACTGGAAATATTTACTCCTCAACTTTCAAGAATGAATCAAAGTATTTTTTGTCTTGGAATTTCTTATTATGCTATCTGTAATTTGTAAAACAAGTCAAATTGGTTCCATTGGCATTATAGTATTTAACTGGTTTCTAATGCTAATTAACTAATTTGTTATGAACTAATGAAGATATTGTTGAACTTTTTGACAAAAAAGTTCAGCTGTTTCAGATTTGGTTCAATTGATTTTATTATATTAGATAACCCTGTAACGCCATTATTAAATACCTGTCTGATAATGGCCACTTAAATCCCAAAACCAAATCATGACCTCATCACCACTATTCATGCATGGATGTTAGAAATAGCTGGAGAGTTGCTATGCTGCCCCTGCTTCCCCTTTTTATGCAGATTTAATTTGCTGAAGTTTCTTATTTTGCCACGTGCTTTGTGCTGAGGTCAGAATGAGTGTGTGTCATTTTCTAAACATAGCACATAACAAAGTTAATATAAAGTAGTTTTTCTGTTTAATCTGTGAATGCTGCAGCAGTGAAACAGTTTGTTGCAGCAAAGGACATTGTTGTTTTTTGTGTATCATTGTGTAATGTACAGAGCATTTCTGTCTTGTTATTTGTCTGTCAAAAGCTTAGTGTATAGCATTTGGACAGTGACAGAAGAAAAGTATCAATAGAGATACAGTAGTTAATACGGAAGTCATGTGATCTTAGCAGCATGCCACTAAAGCAAAACATCCCGCAAAATGCTTTGAAATTTGGTATATATCCTTTCTGTGGACATGTATGAGTTTTTGGTTACTCTGAATACCTGAGTGCTTGATAGCAATAACTGCAAAATATTAATTCATAACATTATGAAGTAATCTCTGTTAAAATCAAACTGAAGAAAATATGTGACCATGTGAATTTCGTTCAGAGAAGTGGAAACTTTTCAATTGCCTAGAGTTAGTTTATATCTTAAGAAATAAAAATACTTTACTAAGCAATGCATACATGTTATGAATGATCCTGTAATACACGTACAGCAGATGTAGGCTTATTTTCTTCCAGCTGAAATTAATCAGGAAATGAAAATAGACATCTGAAATAGCACACATCTTACACTTACTCTGTATTGAAAACCACGCTGATTGTCATGCAACAGGGCAGAGCTGGTTTAACCCGAGCGCCCCTCCAGGAGTTGTATGACCCGTCCATGGAGACCAGTGCTGCTAACCTGGATGACCTGCAGAGATCCTGGGAAACACTCAAGAATGTGGTATGTTAAATCATGGCCTACTGTTTAAATTTATTTTAAATATTTACAAAAAAACTGCCCAGACGTGTCTTATTGTAAGCAGTACAGCACAGTCTGCTTTGGGTAACAATAAGTTAGAAAAGCTCTATACAAGTGACAGCAACAAAAGAAAATGTAGAGGTGAGCCCATTAAATAAACATGGCTAAAGGGATATTTTTTCACTTTAAAGTACACTTCCTAATATCCCTATAATTAACACGATGTCTTTAAACAATCATTAATTCAATCTCAGGAGTAATGGTACCAGATGTGGAGTTAAAGGAAACAATTTTCCAGTAGATTAAATGCCAGCTCTTTCTATACAGCAGCATCAATTTAGCCATTAATATCTTTTTATTTTTTCCACTTATTTTCTACTACAGATCAGCGAAAAGCAGAAGAGCCTGTATGAGGCACTAGAGCGGCAGCAGCATTATCAGGAATCTCTCCAGTCTATTTCCACCAAAATGGAGTCTATTGAAGGTGCCCTCAATGAGGGCCTGGAACCCAACAAGAGTCCTGAGAGCCAGATGGCTGCACACCAGGTGAATCTGTGACTCTGGAGAAAGTCTCCAAACATGGGGATGTTGTGCTCGTGTGTGCGTTAGAAGAAGAGAGAGAAGCGGTGCTATACAGTACAGATAATATCTGTGAATTGTATGGCAGACAGAAGGCATCTCTTGAGAAAAAGACAAAAAAATAGTCTGCTCTGGGAAAACAGTGAATGATTGAGGAGTTTGGTATTGCACTGGGCTGTGTAATGGTGGCACAGACCGCATGGCACTGCTCTCAGTTGCTATGCCAACTTCATAGCAACGGCCGATATAGTTCCTTTTGTAACACTACTCTAAGCAATTTGGATAAACCCTCTTTTACTGCTGTCCTAACAGCTTCTCTTCCGTCTTCTCTTCTTTCTCTCTCTCAGCAATTTCTATCTTGTTCCAGGCTCTCCTTTTGTGTCCTGTCCATGTCCTTTTTTCACTTATCACACTTTTAATACTTCTATCTGTATAGGCTCTGATGGATGAGATCCTGATGCTGCAGGATGAGATTGGTGAGTTACAGACGTGTTTCTCAGAGGAGCTGGCAGACAGCGATAGTGAGGCTGGTGACCAACTGGCCCTTCAGTCTACCCTCACTGTACTGGAGGAGAGGATGGCCACTATTCGAATGAAGGCTTCAGGGAAACGGCAGCTATTAGAAGTGGGTGCCCAACGATAATATTCAGATACTTTTTTATATTGAGTTATAATATACCCTCACATTTGTTTCTTTTAAAGTTGTAGTTGATAACTGCTTATTACCAGTCGTTACATGCCGTCATGTTGGCTTCTACAGGAGAAACTAAGTGAGCAGTTAGAGGAGCAGCGACAGGAACAGGCCCTGCAGCGATATAACAGCGAGGCGGAGGAGCTGGACCACTGGCTGCTCAGCACCCGTGCCACTCTCAGCTCTGCACTTCAGCCCCAAAACGAAGACCTGGACATGGAGGAACAGCTCATTGACTGTCAGGTAAAAATCACGTTGTTGGTTAGCATTACATCGATGGTATGCAGCTGATTCTTCACATTTTCCTTATCTGACACAGTCAAGGAAAACTTTTGAACTCTATTACAATAAGCCAGGGGTTGCCAACCACTCTTCTAACATTAAAATAAAACTTCAGTCAACACATGTTGCCCGTCAGGCTATTCTTGCTCAGAGTGAAGAATGTAAAGGTAAAAAACAATATTTGCATTGTTATCTTCAATTTAGATGTTGAAGATTTAGATTTTTTAGATGGAAATGGGTCCAAATTGCTCTGGGAGTGTTTAAGGTTGCTGACCCCTGCCCTAGGCGAAACATGGAAACCTGTGGTTTATCATTGTCTCAAAAGAAGGAGCTATCAAAGGCTTAAGTGGCTGAATCGCTGTTCTTTGGATGCTTTATTTGGCATTATATTACAGTTACTATTTTAGTTACAAAGAAACTGTCTATAAAAGTTTTATCTTAAAATTAAATCAAGAACAATATCTAGAAAACTTTGATTGAATGTGGGACTCTTTCAGAACAATAGAAACAGATAACCTGGAACTTCACATTGGGGTCTCTGTGGTCCCCAAGTCAAGCACTGATTCCCACAACAACTCCTTCTCTCTCACTCCCATCGTGGATAACTGCTTGTGGTTGTTACTAAACCATAACCCTTGTAAAATGTTTATTCTAATGTTAATTTAAACAAAAATGAACCTCAAATGAAGAAAAAGTTTGACTGTAATAAACAGCACAATTGAAATTATTTCCAGCTGGTCCTTTTTAGATTTGTTCGTCATTCGTCCAAAATCATTTTCTTCTGAGTAATGATGTTAGCTTTGTGGCTCAGGCAAAATAAGTTAGTGTTTAAAGTGTGTGTATCAGCCTGGGCATAGTAAGCTGATTATAGCTCACATATGGCTCCTGTGGCACTCAGGTCTAAAAGTTCACTTTATGTGGAACCTGATCTCCAGGTGGTAAAAAATTGAATGGAAGACTAGATTTTTATAGAATATTCTGAATTGAAAGGTCGAGATCTCAAAAAGGATATGAGTTTTGACGGATAATGTGTGGAGCATTTTTAATATGCTGGAGGGACTTTAAAGAGAAACTTAAAAATGAGTCCTGTACTTCTGCTGGTTACAAAGAAATGAAAGTTGTCTTTATTGTGTATAGTGGAGGAATCTAAACCACTCTACGTCTGTCAGCTAAACCAGTGAATCCCAACTTAATGGTTGGTACACCCACAGTGATTACAGGATAAAATAGAGGGATCTGGAGACCATAAACAAGATAGGAACTGGTTAAGAAAAAGTTAGGTAGCTGCTCAGAAGCTGTGTTATGAAATGGTTATGCAGGTTTTGAAATGGTATTTTATCATCTACTGTGACTCTTGACTTCCCAGAACATGCTGTTTGAGATCGAGCAGAAGGTGTCGTATCTGTCAGAGCTGTCCGTACACAGTGAAAGTTTGCTGTTGGAGGGCCGGGCTGAGACCAAAGGAGAGGCAGAGCAGCTTACCCTCAAACTGCACTCTCTCAAAGATAGCCTGCTGGAGCTACAAAAGATGCTGCAGGATAAACAGGTTGACATACAGGTAATAATAGAGGTCATATTGTTTTATTGTCCTACTATCTACAATGTGTTGTTATGCTCGCCGGCCTCTACTCCCACATGTTTTCCTATTGACCAGCGTTTCCTTCTCCCTGATGTGCTGTGCTCCATTATGTTGCACTGGTTACACCAACAATGCTCGTATTGTGCAAACACTAAAGGTCATGTCATGCTCCTTCATAAAAGTCCACTGTTTTCCACTATAGAACAATAAGAGCCTGTGTGTCTCACAAAGGGCCCTCAGACACAAAACAGAAATATGCCACCTTATCACATCCTAATACCAAAGGTACTGCATCAGGTGTTTTTCTGCTGACACAGCATTTTAAACTTACTGCTTTGCAGCTTTTTTACAAATGAGAACTATGTGCTCTTTTAGAAAATAGTCACAGTCCTTAGCCTCCAAGTCACAGGACACAGTGTACAGCACAGGAAAATAAACTGCAGGTCTGTCTGCTGAGCCCATTTGAAATACTGGCAGAATCTCACTTAGATAAATTTTGTGGATGTAATTTACTGATGTCCTCAAGTACAGTGGGTAATTAAATGGATGTCATGAACACTTTGAATGGCTGAAAATACTTTGTGAACATGCAGTACTGTACCTATCTCAGATGTGCTGCGTTCACTGTTCACAAACTTTTCTAAGAAAGTAACAAATAGGTCATTTTGCATGTTGTTGAAGAGTTTAAGTGTGTTTTGTCTTTGTCTCAGGGTTCATTGCAGGAGCAGGAGGACAGTGAGCCAGACTCATCTTTGTCTCAGAGTCCTAATGTCCAGGATTGGCTTTCCCAGGCCCGTTCAACACGCACACAGCAAAACAATGACAACCTGCTTCGACAGAAGGTAAGAGAAAGATTATTATTAAGATGTTTTGTGAACTGTAGCTATAGACTAATCTACTCTTGATTCAATGAAGTATATGCCTGGAATTCTCAGGGTAAATAATGTGCTATAACTACCATTAGTACTGTTGTATAAAACTTGTACATTGTTGGAATATAATCACACCCCTTGCAAACTGAAAGTTAATACTGTTTTTGACAAATCTAATTAGTGACCAATATCTCTTAGGAGTTGCAGGAGCAAGTAGCTGAACAGAAGAAGTTGCTTCAGTCTGTAGCAACTATCGGGGAAGAGTTGCTCAGCCAACAGACCACACCCAATGGGGACAGGTACTTTTTCTAATCTAAATGCGGGAAACACTTACTTTGTTTTCCCTCCCATAAAATAAACAACATTTGCCTTCCTATAACATTCACGCTATTCACCTGACTACATCTTAAGATCTGTCATGACACGCCCCTCTCACTCCCACAGTGAAGTGTCTGTCCCAGGAGGAGTGTTGCTGGAGACAGACACCTTGTCTGGTTCGGACCAGCAGAGACAGCGCTGGGAAAACCTGAACAGAGATCAGAGCACAAAACTGCAGCTCTCCCTTAACTCTCTGGAACAGGACCAGCTCAGCCCGGTACAGTTTCTACATTGATGATTTTTCTTAGTTAAATTATGCTTATGGCTGATGTGCACAGTTGTCTTTTTATGTCTATCATGTAATTTTATTATTTCTTTGACATTATTCCTCATGTGTCACTCTTGGCTGCAGGTCCTCCACCGGTCCCATTTGTGTAGTCCTAGTGTGGTGTTCAAAAGCCAGTCTTCCAACCAGGACTGTCAGTCTCCCAGAGCTTTGTTTGAGTCCTGCATCTACAGTCTGGAAAGAGTCTCTGAAGAGGTATAGCACTAATTTTCCAAAAATATTTATTGCTTGCATATACTAGCAATACTTTCTTGCAGTGTAAAAAAAAAATATATATATATATATATATGTATATGTATATATATTATCATCATTATCATCATTATTATTATTATTATTATTTTAAGTTTATTTATATTTATTTATATTTATTTTTTTCACAGGCAGCAGGTGGAAAGCATTCAAGGTCTACAGGAGCGGCAACTGTCCAGCAGGACCTATATACTGCCATTTCAGCGGCCTCCTCTTGGTTGGATGCTGCTGAGAATCAACTGCTGTCTGGTCCTGTGCTACTGTCTGAAAACACAGAGACACAGCTTGCAAATCTGGAGGTTAGCAGAAACAAAAAAATCTTATTTCAGTTTGTGAATTGGAACAGAGATACACTAACATATTTATCAGTATGGTTGACTAACATAGGTAGAAAGCTAAAGCAAATAAAGTAGGCAAATTACTAACAGGTGTAAGTCAAAAAAAAGATGCGTATACCAGCCGTGTTACTCACCGTACGCTATCTGTTCAGAGTCTGAATAAACAGCTCAAAGAGATGAGCAGGGAGGTGAACCTGTGCAGAGACCTGCTGTGTGGAGGCGCAGGCCAGCTGACTGGAGGAGATGAGCAAGCTCTGATGGAGGACACCTTGGAGGGCCTGCAGGAGAGAATGGGTTTGCTGGACTCCACCCTGAAACAGTACTGTGATGGCTTAAGAGACAGGCTGCAGGAGCACTCAACTTTCCAGGTATTTAAGTTAAACGGTTTGGCCAGCAATGTCTGTTTCTACATTGGTGATGTGGAGCAAGTACCCTGTTACCGTTTTCTTTTTTTTTTACTTGGCAGAATGAAGTAAGGATGCTGTTCACAGCTCTTAGTGACAGTAAACACCAGTTGCTACAAAAGATGGCTGGAACTGCAGACAGACCTGCATCCAAACAGATTGAGGTATAATTTTTATAAAGTACTGAGAGGAGACAAGACAAGAGGAGAACTCCTGAGAAGAGATCTCATTAAATATGGTGTTCTTTTGTAGACATTGTCAGAGGTGGAGGACAGTTTGAAGGAGTTTGAGCAGAGAGTAACTGATCTGAAGAGCAGAGCAGAAGGGCTGCACTCTGACCAAGTCTCCAAGCAAGAGTTGCTCAAACTACAGGTAATACTTTTTTTGTGGTGCCCAGTTCCTTCTTTCTTGCACTTAACTAGAATGATGCAGTGTGTTACTAAGCTCATAACCCACTAGCATCTTTTTACTGACTGACTTACTGACATATTAATTATTTTATGTAGGATGCATATGAAGAGTTGGTTTTGAAGGTCGGTTCAAGGCGAAGCAGCCTGAACCATGGCTTGAGTCTCAAGGCTCAGTATGAAGCTGCACTTCGTGACCTCACAGACCTGGTAGACACTGCTCAGGACAAGATGGCTGCTGATCAGAAGATGACAGTGGCCTCTGTCATAGAGGTGCAGATGTTACTGGACAAACACAAAGTAAGAAAGACAGTAAAAGGTCATTGCATGTCATTCAAATGGATGTCATTGTATTTATTCAAAGTACACTTTAGAAATAAGAGTTATTTCTTCTCTAATGCTGTCTTTTTTTAAATACAGGAGTTTTTCCAGGGTCTGGAATGCCATATGATCCTCACCCAGACATTTTATAGTAAAGTGTCTGGTCTGGTGTCGCAGAGGGAAAACCAGACCCTGGAGGAGACCATGGCTTTAGCCCAAAGTGTCCTTAAACAGGCCCACAGGAGGGGAGTGGAACTAGAGGGCACAGTGGAGGTGGGAATTAGTGATCAGCATATATAACAGATAAGTACATGCAACATCGTGAGTAAATAGATTAAATAACACACCATCCTTTTCCGACTCTCTCTGACAGTCATGGAGCAGACTTGTGGAAGACTACCAGGCTCTGTGCAGACAGCTAGATTCTGTGGAGTGTAGCATCCCCACTGTAGGTCTAGTAGAAGAGACAGACGAGAGGCTTATTGAAAGGATCAGTCTGTTCCAGGTAAAAACAGACACTCATGCAGTAGATTCACAAATAAATGTACTCATGTTAGAAGACTTCAGATTAATTCATCAATTATCCATTTGTCTTTCCCTTTGTCGTCCAGTGTTTGAAGGCAAGTCTGACAGAGCATCAACCCCAGCTGTACCAGGTCCTGGAGGAGGGCAAGAAACTCCTTCTGTCTGTTGGCTGTTCTGACTTGGAGAACCAGCTGACCCAGCTGGGAGAACACTGGCTCTCCTCCACCACCAAAGTCAACAAAGAGCTCCACCGCCTGGACTCAACACTCAAACACTGGAGCAGGTCAGGTTCTAGCAGTAGTCTGAGATCGCTTTATTTTTTATTATATGTGGCTTTAGTTATTTTAATAGTTTAAAAACCTGTTTGTGATGCGTGGAAGTTGTTTCCAGGGAAACCTAAACCCAAAGTCTTGTGTAATCTAATCTGTACATAGGTACCAGAGTGAGTCAGCAGAATTAAGCCACTGGTTGCAGTCGGCTTTGGACCGCCTTGAGTTTTGGACAACCCAGTCGGTGACAGTACCTCAGGAGCTGGAGACTGTTAGAGACCACCTCTGTGCTTTCTTGGTTAGTTATTTTATCAACTCAGCAGGAAAATTAGCTACTGTTACAGTACACAATATTTAGCCTTTGATCAACGAATAAAAATCTCCATTTTCCTTTACTTCTGTTTCTTATAGGAGTTTTCTAAGGAGGTGGATGCCAAGTCTTCTTTGCGTTCTTCTGTGCTAAGCACAGGCAATCAGCTACTGCGTTTGAAAAGAGTGGACACAGCTGGTCTGAGGACAGCGCTGGGACAAGTTGACACTCAGTGGGCTGAGTTGCTGACTCGTATTCCTGTAGTACAAGAGAAGTTGCACCAGGTGTGAGAGCAACTTACTATAGTAAAAAACCTTTTTATAATCTTAAAAGAGAACATGTTTCACTAAGTGCTTTTAACATGGCTATTTGTGCCCTCAGTTGCAAATGGAGAAACTGGCATCACGGCATGCTATCACAGAGCTGATGAGCTGGATCTCTCTTATGGAGAACATCATAGACGAAGACCAGGACAAGATCATAGAAGCTGTAGGATCTGACGTGGTCCAAAACTTCTTGCAGAAGTATAAGGTATAAAATTCCATCCTTTGTAAAACCAAAGCCACCAGCTGTTGGTGAAGCTGCCAGAAAACTTTATATGTAATTAGTTTATTATTTCTTGTCTTATAATGTATCATCTAAACTTCACAGGGATTCCGCATCGATCTGACCTGTAAGCAGCTGACTGTAGATTTTGTTAATCAGTCAGTGCTGCAGATCAGTAGTCAGGATGTGGAAGGGAAGCGCAGGGACAAAACAGACTTTGCTGAAAAGCTGGGAGCTATGAACAGAAGGTGGCAGATACTGCAGGGGCTTATTACTGAAAAGGTAATGTTTCAGATATAGAGCAATAAAAAATACAAATTATATTTTAGTCTCATTTGCTTCTCACAATTTTAGTTTGCCATTTCTGAGATTATGTTATTTTAAAACTTTGTATTTCAGATTCAGCTGTTGGAAAGACTATTGGAAGGTTGGTCTGAGCATGAAAATGGAGTCCAGGCCCTTAAAACCTGGCTCACACTACAGGAGGAGAAACTAAGGAAAAGACACAGGATAGAGGATGTAGCATCTGTGCAGAATGATCTTAAAGACTGTCAGGTAGGACACAACAATACTATATAGCTTACATCATTTTTTTTATATTTTACAAACTTTTATTCAACATCAGTTATTTTGTCACAGGAGCTGGAAGAATTGGTGAGGGAAAAAGAAAAGGAACTGGAGAAGGCAGAGGAACGAGGAAATGCTCTCATCCAAAATAAGAAAGGAGCAGCCTGCTCTGTTGTTAAGGAGACGCTTAAAGGGCTGAATGATTCCTGGGGGCATTTAAACCAAATGGTGCGTTTCTTTAACCCTCACGGCTGTTGTTTTCAGCGTACCTGATTTGCAATATAACACATTCATCTCCCATTGTTCTTGTCAGATAAGTCAAATGAAAGTGAGCCTGCGATCAGCGCTAGAGCAGTGGACGCTGTACCGGAGAGCCTCAGAGGAGATATATGGTTACCTAATGGAGGGGAGATACTCTGTGTCCAGGCTGCGCCTCCTCAATGGTTCTCTAGAGGCAGTACAACAGCAGGTGGAGAGTCTGGAGGTGAGGGGTGCAGGAAATAGCCTGAGATTGTTGTCATAAGAAACATGTCTTGAGCATATTTATTGCTACAGATGATATACATTTTTTATTGGTACCTATGTTTTCAAGAACCTACAAGAAGAGATGGATAAACAGGAGAGTAGTCTAAGGAAGTTTGGATCTGTAACACACCAGCTACTGACAGAGTGCCACCCATCTGTGGTTGAAACACTTAACCGAGCCCTCCAGGATGTCAACATTAGGTTGGGATAGCCAAAACTCATGTAGATCAAAATTAACATAAACTACACGCAGACCCGACGTCAAAATGTAACAAATTTTTCTTTCTGTGGTAGGTGGAACGGTCTGTTAGAGCAGATCTCAGAGCAGCTGAGGATCAGCAAGGCCTTGCTGGTGCTGTGGCAGTGTTACATGTCATTGTACAGCCAGTGTGTGACAGCAGTCCAGAAACAGGAAGAACGTGCTGATCAGCTGTTGAAGAGCACCACGGACAGCGAGATCTCCGAAGAGGAGAGCAGTGCCTGGATAAAGAACTGCGATGTGAGTAGACACTTGATGATGTTTGCCTTTAGTGTAGGAATGTCTCCGTTTTTCTGTGCATATTGGCTTGGTTTTAAATGTTTTCTCACACTGCAGCAGAAAGCTGTAAACATTGCTTCCAATTTGGTTTCTAGGATCTTGTGAGTGAGATCTGGAACTGTTTGTCACTGTGAGGATTCACTAAGCCTATATCCCCTCTGCAGAATACCAAAATGCACTCTTTGTTTGCTTAAATGTAGACTCACAGCACAATCTAACAAAAGCCTTTTGAAAAGGACACTGCAAAGGCAACGACAGGCCCCCGATTTACACTGCAGGGGTCCTCCGGTGTCCTGCTGGGTGATGTCTAGAGACCTACTGTCCTCAGACTGTAAACAGATGGTTATTTTGACTGAGGACCATCGATGCAAATTGTTGATGGACTATGTGCTAAAAAATTCAAGTTGTTGCATGGGCTCTCCTTTGTGACAAACTGTTTTTAGGTTTATTGCTAACAAAACCCATAGAAGACACAACCTTTCACTTATTATGAATGTATCTATCCATCCATTATCTTTGCCTCTTATCCTGTTCATGGTCACGGGGGGTTGGAGCCTATCTCAGCTGGGCAAGGGGCACGATACATCCTGGCCAACAAAGAGAGACACACAGACAGACAACCGTTAACCCTCACATTCATACCTATTTAGAGTCACTAATTAACCAATTATCAAGCGTGACTTTGGACTGTGGTAAGAAATGGGAGTACCTGTAGAAGCCCAAGCAAGCATGGGAAGAACATGCAAACTCCAAGCAGAAAGGCCACAGGCAGCAGGTTGATTTGGAGCAGGGATGTTCTAGCTATTACTGGAGTAATATCCTCTTCAGGTTCAGAAAAAATAAACAGAAATTATGGAAAAAAGTGTTTCGGATAATGTTTTTCTTAAAATAGTAAAAATATGCCCACTCCCATTGAACAGGAATTCTGTGATTATGTTTCTATCCATGTTTAATTGTTTATTACCTTTTTGTTTCAGGAGTGCCTCAATGACCAGGCTACGGTGGGGCAGTCTCTCCAGCAGCTGCAGACTTTAGGGGAACAGCTGAAGAGCCAAATTGATGCCTCCTCCTCTGCTGCCCTCCAGTCAGACCACCTGTCACTCACACATCGCGTAACAACACTAGAGCAAGCCCTTCAAAGACAGCAGGAAGTGCTGCAGGTAAAAAAAAGTAGGGATGGTTATGCATTGGCAGAATCACCAACACACAGAATCACAGATGAGTTCTGATTGGCATGCTTATTCTGGTCACTGGTTATTTCTTGTTGTGTTTACGCTACCGTTCTCATCATATCTAGTCTGGATCCCAGGCCTGTGACGGTTTCAAAGTGCAGTTGGACACACTGATATGTACAGCTGATGAGGCGGAGGAGGTACTGAAGGAGTCCGATTCAGTTGGCTCACCAGAGCTCACTGTGGTCCAGACACGTATGGAAAAACTCAAGGTACAAAACTGGCTCTTGTTGTATCGTGTGTGTACGTCAGGTTGTTTCAAAGACTCTTCTACTAAAAGCGTGTACTAATGTGTTTCCAGGCTCACTTGCTGAAACTGAGCAGCCTATCTCCAGATCTTGAACGGCTTAATGAGTTGGTGTACAGACTGCCAGTCAGTGACCGAGATGTTAAACGCCTGCAGAATCTTAACAGAGCCTGGGCTGCTCACACTGCTCATCTCACTGAGAGGTTCAGGTACCTAATGCCTTCATCTTTTACTTTATAGTTGCAGAAGTGAACTCTTCAGCAGTTCTCTTTTTTTAAGTACAAAACATTTTAAAATTTACATGCAAGGTAGCTATCTGTTAGCAGGGACATCCTGAAAAATCCTCTTCAAAAATGTGGTCCTAATCTTCCAAATTAAAGTTTTTATGTACAGAGTAACTCTTCTCTGTTCCTGTCTAGTAAACTGCAGGCAGTGTTGCTTCAGCAACAAAGCTTCCTTCAGAAGTGTGAGGTGTGGATGGACTTTCTGTCTCAGACTGAACAGAAGCTGGCAGCTGAGATCTCAGGCAACTACCAAAGTCTACTGGAGCAGCAGAGAGACCACGAGGTCAGCCTTTATAAGTACAGGTGTACTACCTGCTTTACTTGTATGTCCAGTGGGTTTGATACAAGCTTGTGTATTTGCAGTTGTTCCAGGCCGAGATGTTTAGCCGGCAACAGATACTTTACTCTATTATCGGTGATGGTCATCGTATGTTGGATCAGGGACACGTGGACAACAGGTAAACACACATGTATTGCACAATCCTATTTAAATATTTTACTGATGTCATAAAAAATATATGTATGATTTGAGGCACATACATGCTATCCAAATGCTGTCCCACTAACAGAGATGACTTCAGTGTGAAGCTGGCCTTGCTGAGCAACCAGTGGCAGTGTGTAGTGAGGCAGGCTCAGCAACGAAGAGGTATTATTGATAGCCTGGTCTGCCAGTGGCAGAACTACCAGGAAATGGCAGAGAAGCTGTTGCGATGGCTACATGAAGTGACCCGTGATCCAGATGTGTATCAGCCAGGAGAACCAGTGGCCCTGCAGCAGGCTAGAAACCTGTTAGATCAGATACAGGTAGGTTATAGTACTATGGGTAGGCCCTCCCTTTACTCACTTAACTAATTTAATCTACCATGTAATCTTCATACGGACTGTATACTCTGTATAAATCTCTGCTTATAAATCCTTGCCCGCACTCTAACTTCCCTAGTAGTCATAATTCTGTCTCTTCCTGCTCCTTCAGCTGAGGGAGCGAGTTCTCCAGAGGCGGCAGGGAGGCTACATCCTGACGGTGGAGGCAGGCAGGAGCCTTCTGCTGTCAGCCGACACCAGTGCTGAGTCTACCCTCCAGACAGAGCTGATGGAGATTCAGGAGAGGTGGAGACACGCCCACCACCGCTTAGACCAGCAGAAGAGAGAGTTGCACAGCCTTCTTAAGGTCAGACAAAATTACCAATGGATTCACCTAAATTGTGAAGCTTATTTTTTATTCGTTTATTCAGTGTTATCTAGGTCATCTTTGTCTTTAAGTTTATGACCTTAGATGGTCTGGGTTACTTCCCTATCCTTTAGATGATTCTGCTCAGTTTTAGAAAAGTAGATTTGTAATTATAATAATAATGTAATTATAATTAGCATTTTATTTACTTTATTATGGGACATTTTATAGGAAATGTTGCAAGTATGCAAAGCCTCAACTAAGCATAGTCCTCCTTGCAGCAAAGGCTGCCTTTCTAAAATGCTGCAGCACCAGGGTCCTGATAATGGTGTCAGGCATTTGTGCCCTTGTGAATTGTGTACTTTTACCCTGTACTCTAACCCTAATCCTACCCCTTAAATTATGAGAAATTGTAAAAAGTGCAGTGGTGGAACATACACATATCGGTTAAGCTCAATAGTCAAAAAAGACACTGCACAAAAAGTTCTAATGACTTGAATGTTGTGGGGTAGAATATATAGGGCACAGTTTAAAACCGTTATCCAGTCCGCTCACCCTCTTAATCTTGTTCTGCGGGATCACAGTTACTTTCTCTTTCATTTGCATGTGAAAAACAGCTACTGAAACTAAGTCCTGCCCTCTGTCCTTTTACCTAGACTCTTGCTTCAGGTTTGATACTTTGCTGCAGCATTTTGACCAAATATTACCCTGTTCCAGGGTTCCACGCTGGACTGCTATTCACGCTCTAAAAATAGCTGTAATCTGGAGTCTTTGAAACAAAACCTCCCTCTTTTGTTATTGAAGCTGTGTTAATTCTGCTAGTTGGCTGTTGGGTTTTTGCTGTATCATTGTGTCTCACTGTTTTGCTTGAGACGTTCAGAGCTAAGTGCATCATCTATGGAATGATATTGATGTGGTGTGACTCGTTAAAGTTCTGCATGTGCGTATGAGTGTCGGTTTATCGCTTTGTATTTTTTAGCTTATTCTTCGTGAAGAATATACAGCATTTTTGAGTCTGAGAAGATCTGCAGCATGTGTGTGTGTGAGTGTAATTTATCCTCTTGTTGTTGGTGTGTGTGTGTAGAACTGGGAGCGATGTGAGAGGGGCATAGATGCATCCCTGGAGAAATTGAGGGCCTTCAAGAGGAAGCTGTCGGTGCCACTGCCAGACCACCACGAGGAGTTACACTCCGAACAAATCAGATGCAAGGTGAGGACAATATAACTCACACACAAATATATTTAAAGAGTTGTCTTTGCAGTTTGTATTAATAAATACATACATTCATACATTTGTTATGCATAATACACACTCATTGTCTCTATCTCTCTTGTCCTCACTATACACACTCACAGACACAGACTTGTCCTGGATCTCTTCCTTTAATCTCTCTGCAAGGGCAAACAGATAAATATACCAGCAGCCAAACAACATTTATCTGTCAGCTGCTGTCTGATTCTGTGACCTTGTCTGTTTCAATGTGAATGAATGATTTAAATGGGTATTTTAAAATATAGTAAAAAAGACAAATGTGTATCCAAAACCAGCAAAATGATGCCTGAAATTAATAAATATTGATGCTCTAATTTTGCTCCTTTGCTGCTACCACAATCATCAAATTTTTGTCTGAAAATTCACCTTATGATTCTTTGCAGTTTGTGTTAACTGCTGGACACACTGTATGCAGTCATATTTCATGCATGACATGTCCTCGGTTCCTTAGGGAGGAGGAGGGCTGTGAGAGTAGCTGCACCATCGGCTGAGGAGAGAGAGGGGGTGGGGAGAGAGAGAAAGAAAGAGGGAGGATGCGTGCGCATGTGATTGAGCAGGAGAGAGCATCCCTGCTTGCTGTGGGGGTGTATGTATGTATGAACGTATATGTGTGTTTCCTTTCGTGGGTGTTGCATAATGGAGACATTCTCTAGTTCCACAAATTAATACCTGGCAGCAAAACTGTCACAGTGACAGTAAAGGAAGAGATGCAAGGTTAGATGTCTCTGTTACCTTATCCTGCTTTATCCTTGAATGTTGCTGTTTTCAATTTTTGATTGTAACAATGTCGTTGTAATTTTATTCATATTTTTGGAAAACCAAAATCTACCTCTTGATTTAGAAGAAATGTTTCTTTTTGTGATTTACCATGTTGTAATATTGTCTGCTTTCTGTGTTGCTATTCCCGCAGCAGCTGCAGTGAAGCCGTATGGTTTTGCTCTATTTGGCTATGGCTCTTTTATGAGGGGAAAATCCCTTTTTACAGACCAGTCTGAGAGAACTGACTCACGGAAATGGATCCCCACTCTGTGTGTTATATTTAATTTCTTGTCATGTCATCTGCAGGAGCTGGAGAGCAGCGTGGAGGGCTGGGCCGATGACCTCACCTCCTTGTTCCTGCTGAGGGACTCCTTGGAGGGTGTGGTCAGTACGGATGACATCACAGTCCTGCAGGAACGCCTCCAGCTGCTACAGTGCCAATGGGAGGAGGTCTGCCACCAGGTAAAATATGTTTATGTCTGAATTTAAAACACTCTCTCTGTCTATTCGTAATGTGGTTTTGTCGCTTGTCTCTTTCTTGGAAAAAGCTGTTTCGATTTTGTCGCCTTAAAATGTTTCAAAAATATTGGCCCGAGCATGGTGAATTTTTTCCTCCAGCTATAGTACAGTTAGACAAAGCTAGGAACTGTGTTGCATTGGACAGAGTGACTGTGACCTCGGGTGTCACGGTAACTATGTTCTAGTTACTGCTTTAGTGGGTTGGTTTGTTTTTTCCATAAATGTGGCTCAAAACAAAATAATTCTTTACTATGTCTTTGGTGTATGTTCATACTGTTCAGTCCTTTGCAAAAATGTTGTAATTAGTGTTTTTCATTTTTTTATTATTTTCTCCTGCTCTTTTTGCTATTGAATTTCCATCATTGGCTTTCACCTTTGTCTCCCTTTAGCTTTCCCTGCGCAGGCAGCAGGTGAGTGAGAAGTTGAATGAGTGGGCTGTGTTCAATGAAAAGAACAAGGAACTGTGTGAGTGGCTCACACAGATGGAGAGCAAGGTTTCTCAGAATGGAGACATCAGCATTGAAGAGATGATTGAAAAGCTGCGCAAGGTAATTTCACCACATGATCAAATATATTTGAAGTGCACAAAAGGAGTAACTAATAAACACAATACATCTCTTTATGCAGCAGTAAATTTGGTATAACTTGAATTAAAAGGTTGAGATGAGTTCAAATTGCTTTGACAAAGCCATTTCCCTGGCCAGTGCTATGCAGAGTGATTTATGTACACATGTGGATAATACCTAGAAGTTTATTTGTGTGAATCTAACATCAAAATACAAAATAGGTAAATATCAAGGCTATATCAATAGCTTGTAGACAAAGATTTAAGCACTCAGAAAAATTCTAAAGTCAAGTACTATATATCCTAATTGTTTCCAAAGAACAATAAGACCATTCTTTCAAAAAAATGTATCACTTGAATCCAGCTGATGGTTTTAAATTAATAGTGCTGTTATTGCTCTAGAAATGATGCTAAACTTGGTCTTGTGAGGTATCTGCTACCCCCTGCCTTAACGTCCTGCTTGGCATTTTTCCACCAGAACTACCAGGAGGAAATCAGTGTAGCCGAGGAGAACAAGCAGCAGCTACAGGTTATGGGTGAGCGCCTGGCCAGGGCCAGCCAAGACAACAAGGCAGCTGAGATCCAACACAAACTCAGCAAAGTCAGTGAGCGCTGGCAACATTTGCTGGACCTTATTGCTGCCAGGTGGGTATACAGGACCAGCAGGTAGAGAGTGTTTCGTACTAAAATCTTCATGTTGTGTAAGGGGCAACATGAACATTTTAGGCAAAGTAAAGAAATATCAAACTGGGTAGTTATTTTAAAATTTGAAGCATCAGAATGAAAAACAAGAACAGCAGGAAGCAACTAATATACTCACTGGTTTATTTTTTTCTTTTTTAGATGAACTATAATCTATTCATCTTTTTATATTCCATATTCCTTTGTACTTGACCTCACACTGCAGCACTCCTCCAAGGGGTTTATATTAGCAATGGCATCCCTCAGCTTGTCTTAGTTTCCATGAGCACTATAGCGCCTGTGACATGGTATTCACTTTCACTTTGTGGTGTCAGTGAGGCTTGTATTTAGTCGAGCTGCAAACCAAACAGAGGTCTCATTTTTTTGTCATCCTCAACCATCACTTACCTATATCTGTTAACACACTCCAGATTTGGAGCAACTTTTGTGCTGACTGGGTCATTTTCATTGTTGGTTTAATATGGAAATGTGGAAAGAAAAACTCTCACCTTAGTGTCTGTTGTGGATTGAAAGTGACCTGACCCAAACTTTGACTCCTAGCACACCAACAGCCCCATCCCCCCCGGCTGTTTTCCGGCCATTGCCCAGTGGGACTTTACAGAAGGAGGGAAGAAAGAGGACAGTGTATGACCTCATAGTAACAGCTGCATTCTCTCAGTCTGCTCAAATCTGCAAAACAAGAAGACGATAATCTCTGTAGCTCTCACAGGCAGCAGGAAACCTTACAGTCCATTGTTTTCATTTTTGGTCATGTGGAAGATTTTACTGACAACCTCTGGTGTTTTTATTTCCTGTAGAAGTAAGAACAATTTTTTTCCTCTCCTGAAAATGTATTATTGGAAATCTTTTCCTTTTGTTGTACCCTGCCTATGAAAGTTTTCTCATATGCATATGGCCTGTAGCCTGGCTCCTATTCACACTCCCTCTGGGTGTGTTTGGTGTCTGACTAGCTCTGTGGCACATGCCTCTGACTGTAAGTCTGTTTTTAGCAACAGCAGCACTTGTCACTCTCAGGCAGACAGGCACTCGCACACACATACATATACACAAGCCTGTTGTGGTTCTTTTTTTTTTTTTTTTCAACCTTGGAGAGCAACAGTTGATAAGTCACAGTTGTGCCACCCTGCCACTACCTGCTGCCCCTCCCCCCTCAGAGTTTAGGGAAAGTTCTCTGTGCAGCTCGCAGACGAAAGCTAAGAGTGTTTGGATCAACACCCCAAAGGCTCCCTGCGATTTGTGTTGTCTTTGAGAATTCTGCAACCCCATGGTTTTGGATTTAGGGCTGGATAATATGGCAGGATGCCAGAGTGAGGAGGATCTGCCGGACTGTGACTGTGATGTTAACAGGCAGGACAAACTTGAGAATTTCTGTTAAACTTGTTTGTTGTTTTTTAGATTGTGCAAGATTTACAGTTTGAAAAACATAAAATTTGCTTTAATCTAAATGTAATTATGTTTTTTAAAAGCACTGTTATGTAGTCTTTTTTTAAACCAGCCCCTGCTAGAGTTCAAGAATATGTACATTTGATACACACATATACAAACACACACACATTTAAAGTTGGTTTTAGTTTATCTCCATGTGGTTCTCATTATTTCTGGTTTAGAAATAATACGTGTTTTTACTAGTCTTGGTTTCGGTTATAGTGAGTGAGTAAGTAAGTTCTGGCCAGTTTAGATGTCAGCAGACTATTCCTGTGAAGCACTATAGTTACTAAGGTGTTAGCTATAAATTCTTTGATTTGCAGTCAATCATGCAATAAGTTGCAGGTTGTATTTAAAAGAGAGCTGATGTATACAGTGGATTAGATGTGAGGTGATTTTTTTCCTGGATGTTTGAGACCACAGCAAATTTATGAATTTCAGACTGTGGTTTGCAGCTGGTGCCATGCAGAAATTAATGCATCGGCACACTGTTTTCCATCTTTGCTTAGATCAACACAACACATCTGTCCCATAGAAAACACTGGGTACATGATGTGGAGTAGACCTTCTAAATGTGTCTGTTGTTGGCGGATTTTTGTCTTCACCTTGTCCGCGTAATGAACAGGTACAGACTGAGTCGGATCGATTTGCAGGGTGTTGGATGTGAGGCTGTCTCGGCAAAGTGAAGTATAGATAGATAGATTATGTTAGGTCAGGGTTAAAATCCTTTTCCCATGACATTCCATGCAAACTTCTGTGTATTCTATCCAGATCTTCTATTTTCTAAGGCTGATATCAGGCAGGATACATTTTTGCCTTTACATTATTTATTTCAGCTGATATATTTATAGTGTGTTTTGGTTTTTTTTTTTATCAGCCGGTATGCCTTACTAATTATGGATTGACTCTGACATTCTCTCTAACAGGGTGAAGAAGTTGAGGGAGACCCTGGTGGCAGTGCAGCAGCTAGAGAAAAACATGAGCAGCCTACGCTCTTGGCTGGCTCGCATTGAGACAGAGCTGTCCAGGCCCATCGTCTATGACACCTGTGATGACCAGGAGATTCAGAGGAAACTCAACCAGCAACAGGCAAGTGGAAGAAAATAACATTCCTGGTCTGCAAATACTGATTTTTTTACAGGCCCTTTGATGGAATATACAACAAGCTCTGTTCAAGTCAGTGTTTAAAAAAATTGCATTAGTTGACAGTACGTGGTAGTAACTGATATCCTGTCTTGTACATTTATACATACAGACACAAACAAGAATACATATACAAGGAGAATGTACCTTTCTGTATTAAACAATAGCAGAACAATAAGACTCAAATAAACATTGTGGAAAATAAGGAACACTGATTCACAGGAGGCAACATAAGCATGACTCATATATACATTTTTAGAAGTTGTTTAAAACTGGTCTACAGTAAGTATCAGTGTACTTCCTGCTGCCAAGATGCCTCTCTCTGTCTGGACTGAAGCCCGAGTCCTCACTGACCTCCTTACTCTCCAGAGCCGCAAAGTTTGCTAACACGTGCCTTTGCTGTAGTTTTGCCCCCTGATAGTGTTCCCTTTGTGCACAATTTGCTCAATCAATTCAGTTCACAATAGTATAATGAGAAGCAAAGCCATTAAGGTCTATGCAAAAATATATATATTTCTTTGTTTTTTAGGAGCTGCAGAAGGATATAGAGAAACACAGCACAGGTGTGGCATCAGTGCTGAACCTGTGTGAGGTCTTGCTCCATGACTGTGATGCCTGTTCCACAGAGACTGAGTGTGACTCCATACAACAGGCCACCAGAGGATTGGACAGACGGTGGAGGAACATTTGTGCCATGTCCATGGAGAGGAGGCTCAAGTCAGTTCCTTTTGGATGAAATTAGTCCCATATACATACAATACTGATAAAATTCACACTGCGATTTTTATGTGTTTTAAGAAAGTTCAGAATTGCAAAACTACATTATTCAAAGATATGGATGTTCACTATCATATGTGTGTTAATTCACTCAGTGCCAACTAAATGTAGCTATCTTCTACAATAAATTGTAATAGTTCTGATTATACTACTATTGTTAAAATGTATTCATTATTTATTTTTTCTCTATGGAGGATTGAGGAAACTTGGAGGTTGTGGCAGAAGTTTCTGGATGATTACTCCAGGTTTGAGGACTGGCTAAAGACGTCAGAAAGAACAGCAGCTCTGCCTAACTCCTCTGGAGTCCTCTATACTGTAGCTAAAGAGGAGCTTAAGAAGTTTGAGGTCTGTTTATGTATTTTTTTCTCTGCATGCTTTCATTATTAGCGTTTCTTATCAGATACAAACAGTACTCCATGTGAGCAAAAATGTTTCTAGACAGAGACTGTGGCTGCAGGGTCGAGGAAACAGAAAACATAGAAGAGAGTGTCATATTACTAAAAACTTGTCTACCCTGATCTGTTCAGCTGCCGCTGTCCGTCCTTGTGCACGTGCACATTCCTGATAGCTGAATGTCTGGCCTGGGCCACCGCTACCTTCACTGCTGTGCTTAATCAGAAAGTTCATTTCAGTTAAACATGACCTTTCAGAATTGGTTTTTGTCCACTTTTAATATAGCATGTTTCCTAAAAAGTAGGTCCCTTGTAGACTTTGAATGTCTGTGTTTTTCACTGTAGGCATTTCAGCGCCAAGTCCAGGAGTGCCTGACCCAGCTTGAGCTGATCAACAAACAGTACCGTCGCCTGGCCCGGGAGAACCGCACCGACTCCTCTTGCCGCCTAAGAGAAATGGTGCATGATGGGAACAGGCGATGGGATAACCTGCAGAAGAGGGTGGCTGCCATCCTGCGCAGACTCAAGGTAACTTCCCACTGGATGTTGACCTAATGGAATAGCTGATTCCCTCTATGTTAGCATTCAAAGGCTTCCATTGTATTACTCTGTGTGGACACAGGGAGTTTTATTATAAATGTCCAGAACCAGAATCCAGTAACATTCTGCTGCTTTATTTACCTTTGACTTTTTTAAGAAACAAGCTGATTATTCGAGCTTGTCTAACTGTGTTCATGCAGCACTTCATCGGTCAGAGGGAGGAGTTTGAGACAGCGCGAGACAGCATCCTGGTGTGGCTGACTGAGATGGACCTGCAGCTCACCAACATCGAGCACTTCTCTGAGTGTGATGTACAGGCCAAGATAAAACAACTCAGGGTGAGATGATTTGATGACAAGCCCAACACAACTGAAAGGGAACACTAATCTATATATAATTGTTTAAATTGAGGCCTTCTTTTACATTTACTCAGTACAAAACACTAATGTTGTTATATTAATATCAACATAGTTTTGATTTCTCACTGTACATTGCATATATCAGCAGCAGTAGGACATAACCCCTAGAGTTTACCGATTCACGGGCAGTTCTGTTTTAGAGTTGAAATGAAAATGTAATGACTGAGGGGAAATGTGACTACTGTAGCAGCATAAGTAGTATACAAAAATGGAGATAAAAAGGATTGCAAAAAATATTATTTGAATATATATCATCAGAATTAAAATGTAAAAGGTTCATCATTAATTCTGAAAGTTTTTATTTTAACTTTGTGCTTGACAAAATTGTGATAGGAATTTTCTTTAAACACCACATGGGGTACACAATAAATACAATTTGCAGTTAATATTAGATGGTCTGTGTTACACGATACAGTCCTACATTCACCTGATGTTTGTGATGTGTTTTCTCAGGCCTTCCAGCAGGAGATCTATCTGAACACGGGAAAGATTGAGCTGGTGTTCAGACAGGGTGAAGCTTTGATTGAGAAGAGTGAGCCTCTGGATGCAGCCGTCATCGAGGAGGAGCTAGAGGAGCTCCAGAGATACTGTCAGGAGGTCTTTGGAAGAGTTGACAGATACTACAGGAAACTCACACGACTGCCCGTGAGTAAAGACTGATGACAGAATTACCCCCACAGCTGTGTCACTTCACAACCCATGACACAGTGACAACATGTGTCCAACATAACAGCAGTTTACAGATGTTATATCAGCCCCTCCAGTGTCTCACAGCCTGCAGTTCACACTTCTAAGTTACAAATACTGTAGTTTGAAATTCAGAAACCATACCAGTGTCAGATTTTTCATTTTCTGTCTGCATTTTTTCTCATCTTGTATTATCTTTCTTTCCTTACTTTTGCTAAACGTTTTCTATGCCTCTCTCCCAGCTGGCTGATGATGAGCTGGATGGTTCAGACCGAGAGCTTGACAAGGAGGACGGCGGAGACCTCTCTGAGCTGCAGTGGGGCGACTCCTCTTTACCTCGGCCATCCAGTCGTCAAGCCTCAGGTACAACCGCCCTGATCCGGGCCGAACGTTCAGGACGCGATACCCCGGCCAGCGTGGACTCCATCCCTTTGGAGTGGGACCATGACTACGACCTGAGCAGAGGTCTTGACAGTCCGGCAGGAAGAGGACACGAGGACAGCAGCAGAGAACAAGAGGAAGAGGATGAGTATCTGAGGACAACTGCCACCGGGCTGTCAGGTGGGTCCGACGTTTCTAATGTGCGTTAGCTTGTTGTACAAAATATTTCATGATGTAAAGAGGATGTAAATGTAAGCTCATGTACATGTTTAGTAACAAATTACTTTATGGGTCTGTAATTTTTTAATAATCAAGAACTATGGCTATTCATGTGCTACTTATTAAAAGAACTATGGAGCATTGGATTAGTAAACATACAGTTACTTTCTACTCCCTGACAAAAGTAACGTGTTGGATTACTCATTAAACTACTTTTCCAAACAGTTGGGATCTAATAGACGGACAGAGACTCAATAGTTACAATGGGCAACATTTCATCCATCACATATGAATCCAAAAGAAAGAAAAATGCAGCTTAAGCTTTTTTTAGTCATTGGAGGCTAAAGCCACACTCTGTGGTTGCAGGCGGCTCATTTCTATTGCCATTTACCCACAAACTTCACATTGTTGTGCTGTCTTAAAAGTGTTTCAAGGGTTTTGAGCTTGTGCTTTTCACAGTAGAAACTATATTAGCACCACATGTACACAATTCTTATGTTCTTTCTTCCCAACAAAATCAAAGTAACGGGAATATTCCTAGACCCCAAATGTAGCCACTTCCATCTTCCAGCCCACCTTATTTCTTGTTGTGTGGCTAATATTGACATGTACAAGTGCAACAACTACAAATACTAAGTGATTCAAATTAATCTTTGCCGTGGTGACAACTAAAGTGACACCGTAACTAGTGTTTTGTTTTTTTTTGGGGGGGAGTAAATGCAATATTATTATAGGATTTTTTTGTGTAGCTTTTTACACTAGTCACTACTGGTACAAGCACACAGCAATATTTACCTGTGACTGAGCACAACAATGTTCTACCTTGAAGAGAGCAAAAAAAATCTTAAACGTAGAAAATAAGAACCAGAAAAGGAAAACGTTAAAATTTAACATAAACAAAATCTGGACACAATTTTTCACCAGTGCCAAGATATTACACAGGTATTATATTCAGTCATGCCTGCATTCCAAATAGCACGTGTTGTATATCTTTCTTCCCAGATGTAGTTATTCCTGAGAGCCCAGAGGCCTACATTAAATTGACTGAGAACACATTGAAATCATCCTCTGGTAGGAAACAGCAGGGAGCATTCCATGAACTAAAACAGTCTACTAGCACACTAAAAAGAACCATAGTTGCATGTCCACCAAGTTGACAAATCTATTTTTGCATTTGGAGATGAAACCACTGCATGCTGAGATCTTGCTCGCTAAAAGCCACTTTTGACTACTGCATTTATATTTTTGTGTTTTGTTTTGTTTTTTTTTGTCTTTTTCCATGCGTGTTTGACAGCTAATCACGTGTGAATGTGAAACCCGGCTTCTTTGTTCCTGTCTGTCGTGATGTGCTGTTACTTTGCATTTCAGACTAATGCATGCCATCGCAGATTCAGATTACACCCACAGCATGCTTTTATTTGTCATGGAAAATGTGACCCTCCTAGTCTCCTTGACCTCACGGTGCTCTCTGTGCAGGTGACCCGGGCCAACTAGAGGCCAGTCTGAGACAGCTGGATCAAGCTCTTGATGCAGGACGATATCATCTCCAGCAGAGGGAGGCCGCAGCCAACAGCTCCAGCCCTGAAGTCGACTCCACATACATGGGCTATGTGAGTCCTTGTCAACTTCAATTTCATTCTTCCACTTTTTAACTACGTGTCTCCTAGAGAAATAGTTTTATTTAGATTTACACAATATTTAGCTTCACCAATATATTTTAAGATGCTTAAGTCCAAGCCAAACATGAATACTATTATTTATGAAGTATGTATGCAAATGCATGTAACTCATGTTCTAATTACAGATGCGTCTGATGGGAGAGTGTCGAGGCAGCATAGATGCAGTGAAGAGAGCAGAGGGAGAACTGACTGAAGATGAGGACGACATGCCGGGACTCACCAACCCCACTAGTACAGACACTCAAAATGCAGGTCAGTTACACATAAACACACTCACTCCACTGCTAGTCAGTTAGAAGTTATTCACTGTAAAGACTGTGTGGCTTGTGTGAAATGGTGCCATAATTCTCACCCTCCAGGAGTAATTGAGCGCTGGGAGCTGATCCAGGCTCAGTCTTTGAGTGAGAAGCACAGGCACAAGCAGAACATGCAGCAGTGGCAGCAGCTGATCTCAGATCTGCAGACAATGAGGGCCTGGCTGGGCCAATCTGAGGCTGAACTCAGCCAGCTGCGAGGGCTCCATGTCAGTACTGACATACACACCATCCAGCAAAGAATCAAGAAGCTCAAGGTTTGTGTAGTTCTGTGTGGATCTGTTTCAAGAAATCATATTAAAAAACATTAAATTTTTACATAAAAGAATTTGTGCTGAAATTAAACGTTTAAGAAAGGTTTTCGGCAAAATTGATATGAAACTGCAGACATGTAGTTGCTTTTGGAGGTTGCAACCGTCAATTTTGCTGTTTCAATACACTGAAGAGCTTGTTGAGCATTCCTCAACACACACACCTAATCAACGAACCAGCCAAGTTATAAAGAATTAAGAAACCTGCGAATCCACCCCTCTGATGCCTAATAACTTACATCTAATCGTACGTTCAGGAGCTGCAGAAGAGCTTGGATGCTCACAAGTCAGAAGTCCTGTCCATCAACCTGAGCAGTGCAGACTTCCTCCAGCTAGAGCCAGATTCTGAGGAGGCCTGGGAGCTGAGGGACGGACTGAAAGAGATGAACTTGCGCTGGGATCGACTCACTACCTCGCTGGATGAATGGAGGGAGGAGCTACAGAGGGCACTGATGCAGTGCCAGGTACTAAAAACACTTTAGTAAAGAGTAAAAATATTTTTGTCTTAAACAATATTAATATGTCTCCTTATGTTTTGCCATCTTTAGTTTTTCTGTATAAATTTAGACTCAATCAATAGACTAAATAAAAAACGTAAATTTAGCTTGTATTTCTTGCATCAAAAAGCATCGATGCCTTCCAGTGTAATTGTTGCCTTAATTAGTTAATTAAGTAAATGTTGCAAAGGTTTAGTTATATGAATAAATTACAATAATAATTAGTAATTTAGCAGGCACTTTTATTCTATGCAAATTACAAGCAAGTAGCAGACATCAGGGACAACTGTGTGGTTCAGTGTCTTGCCCAGATACAACGTGCCGCCAGGAGGACCGGGAGTCGAACCATTGACCATGTCGTTCATGGACAATTGCTCAACTCAGCCCGAGCCCCACAGTCCAATTTCAAACAACCTAATGTCAGTAATTTCATCTTTGCTTTCAGGAGTTCCATGAGATGAGCCACGGTCTGCTGCTGTGGCTGGAGAACATCGACCGCAGGAGGAACGAGGTGATACCTATTCCTCCCAAAGTGGGTCGAGAAACATTACAAGCTCATCACAAGACGCTCACGGTACGTCACTTTATTAATAGCTTCGTGGACAGCACATGTGTATCTGACTTGATCTCTGACTGTTATATTATTTACTGCCACTTGTTTCCCAAAGAGGTCCCTGCTAAACTGTAAAAAGTTTTAGTTTTCATGTAAAAGCCAAGTAAAGAGGGAGTCTGGGGTGTGTAGTTGCACAGAAAAGCTGAGGTCCTTTTTATGTGTGTGTAAAAATACATGCAGTAGTCAGCCATGGTAAGATCACATGAAAAATGTTCCTGTTTAAAGAAAAATATATGAGAACTCACGGTTTTACTTTCCTGCAGCAAATCAAGCGTGAGCTGGTGGACTCGCAGCAGAAGGTGGTGTCTCTTCAGGATCTGTCCGCTCAGCTCCTGGTCAACACTAAACCTCAGACTTTGCTGCTGCAGAGTCAGAGCTCAGAACAGACCCAGGCCCATGGCAGCGAGTGTCTGGAGGCCCAGGAGAAGGTTCATGTCATCTGGAACAGGCTGAGGCTGCTCCTGAGGGAGGTCAGCTCAGACCTGGAGGGCCTGGAGAGGAGACTGGAGGCCGTGCACACGCAGCAGGTCAGACGCCTCTGCGTTAATCTTTCACTTAACATCCTCCTCTCAGTTAGTCGCAGTCTTACTTACATCTAAATGTTATGTGACTGTTTTTCTCTTATTTAACTTTCAGGATTTCTTACCGTTGCCTATTGGCAAATCAGAAACCTGTGGATCGGCTGCTCCTGCGTCAGAGGTGACCGTCCAAAGGCACAAACGATTGGTAATGGTTTCCCTCACAGTGTCCAGTTGGGGGTGCTAGCATCACCACCAACCAACCTTCTTATTTCCACATAAATATCTCATAGGTTATTAGAATAAATGTTTTCCCTTTTGCAACTGCTCTGCTAACATGTACATGAAAAGATTTGTGGCTGCCCCCTCCCTTTTTTTGAGATGTTTTTGCTCCTCCACACCATGTTGATCTTCTAAAAATGTACAAGAAATCCTGGCTTTTCCTTTTGCATCATAAAATACGTCTGTAATGCTTAATTTTAGTTAAACTTTAAAATATGCATGGGAAAAACCTTCCTAAGTTTTACTTTGAATACAATTTAGACTTGAGAAGCCAGATTTCTTGGTTCTGAAAGTCAATCACCGTCATGGATTACGTTGCTGCACTTGGGTTGTTGATTCTTCCTCTAGCGATGTTATGGCTGTCCTTATGTATTTTGTTTTTTCTCTCATCAGGCTTTGTCTTTATTTGCCCTTGACTGAAACATTCTTTTCTTTCTTTTACCCCTCCCTGCTCATTACGTGGTACAGCCCCGAGCCAAAAGTAGTCAGACCCACCCAGGACACCCTAAGAGCGGCCCGCGCCACAGGTACCTCTCCTGGACTCTGGAAACACGGGATGATGATGGAACCAAAGCTTTTCCCAAGTAGAAATCTGATTTTCATTACTAATTTAGTTTACGAGAAAATCATTCGATCTCACTCTGCCACTTTTAAATTATTAGGTCATAAATAGATTGAATACTAGGGAAATCTGATCATTTGATCCCTGCGTTCCATGATCCTCCTTCATTCTAGAGGTCACCTCCGAAACGACGGGGGAATCGCCTCCTTCAGGCTGCTCCCTCTCTCCTTTCAATGTTTTCTTCCACTGCTTCTCTTTGCCCTGCTGCTTTTTGAATGGCATCATACTAAATTGCCTTAACCTTCGCTTCTCCTCGCTCAGAGTGACTTTGCAGCACTCTCTTCATTCACTAGATGGCATTATCTGAGTTCCTTCTCTGACCCTGTTGGTTTCTTCTATCAGCTGCTTTTCTTTCCCACGTTTCCTTCCTGTTTTATTCTTTATGGTTTTAAAGCAGGATGTGATGCATTAACTCCTGCAGGTTTTCCTTCTACCTACTTTATTTCCTCAGTGTCCTTTGCAGACCTCGTAATTCTCCCACCTCCGACATTTCAGATTGACCCTCTGTGTGATTTTGATTCAGTACTAACAATAAACACAGGTCTGGGGAAGACTTGGTCAAATCTTAAGTATAGCAGCAGAAAATGTCTTGATCTTTGTGCGAAAATAAATCACACGGACTACAGACACTGAAATCAAGCAAAGCAGACTCCTCCTGCTTGGCCTGAGCCACATGAATAACAAACGATGAACGTGTTGTTCATGTGTTCACAGTAGACGTGTAGTAGGATGTCGGAAAAGTAAATGGAATTGGCTGCAGGGAGACCAGCTGGAGGAGTGTCGGCATGTCCGACCCTCCTCCAGCGTCAGTGAGGACGGGCTGTAGTAAGAACACGCTGTTCCTCCCCTTGAGTCTTGGCTCTAACTGTGTAAATCTCCAGAGAGGCATTGGACATTCCTTGTGCTTCTGTTTGGAATGAGACGTGGCATTGAACTGTCACATGCTCAGCTCTTGCACAGAGCTGACGCAGAGCTAACTATCTAGAAACGCTCGTGATTAAACGTGTTTGTGCCTGTGTCGTGTGTGTTGGTAGATCTACTTTGTCCGTGTCTGTGTTTGAACGTTGTGACTGTCCTGGTCTCTGTCAGATCTGGATCTGTTTGCTGCATTTTTGTTTCTTTCAGTCTCGTTGTCTGTATTTGTCATTTTCCCAGACATGGGTAAGTTAGTATTTGCAAATAACTTTTAGCCCAGTCAAAACTTACTGCAACTACATATTTATATTATTGTTCTGACATTACTCTTTGCAATTAATACTTATGTCTAACATTAAAAAAAGCCCACCATACTCATACAGGGCCAGGATCTGATTTCTCCTTTTGTCTAGCCAACAATTTTTTCTTCAAAAGAAATAACTGGCTACTAATTAGTTTAAAATATTTTGTCAGTTCTAATTAGGAAATTACACATAATAAAAAGGTTAATCAATAACGAATTCTAATTCTGGTCTTACATTAAACTACTTACTTTTGTCAATTTAAATGAATTGCTAAGCATATTTTATAATAAATAATTTTATAATACATTTTTAGTTTTTATAAACTAAACAGTTTTACCTTTATGATAATGGCTTATTTAAGCCTCTGAATTTGGAGCATTTTTCCTACACAGATAATCATATAGAAATAGACAGAAAAGGGGGTTTCACCGTGATTTGCAAATACTGGTGAGCTCAGGTCTGCTCTCTGCCGTCTTTAACTTGTGTTTGTCTTCCTGCAGCCGGAGCAGATCACCAGGCGCCGCTGGCTGCGTTTCCTCCCATTCTGATCTTCCGGTCGGCGTCTCGTCGTCCACCTCCACGTCCTCAAAGGGCCAGTCCTTCCTGCTGCGTGTCCTCCGGGCCGCACTCCCCGTCCAGCTGCTGCTCCTGCTCCTCATCGGCCTGGCCTGCCTAGTGCCCATGACAGAGGAGGACTACAGCTGCCACCACGCCAACAACTTTGCCCGCTCCTTCCATCCCATGCTGCGCTACACCAACGGACCTCCGCCAATCTGAAGGGCAGCTGAATATCTACCTGCTGCTTTGCCAAGGACTCCACTGACTCCTGTGAATGTTTCTGCTTCACATGCATCATGAAGTGATTTAGAGGTGACATGAAGATTTCTCACCGACATTGCGCACACACACACACACACACACACTCACCTGAAGTCACCTCAACCCTTTAAATCCTACTCTCCAGACTAAATGGACCTTCATCTGGAGAACCTCCTCCCCAATCCAAATATTTAACATTGTTTTAACTTAAATGTGTATAGTATTTTTGGGGGGTTTCTAAAGAAACCTGGGAAATCAATTACAAAACAAAGCACTATTTATATACTGTATGTTAGGAGCCAAAGTCTACTGTGCTTTTGTCTATGATATTCAGTGCTGCTACTATTTATTTAATGTTCAATCAGTTGATAGAGTGTTAGTATTGACGAAGCTAAGCGTCACCTTGTGTGTGGATGATATACCGATCCATTTTAGAGTAGACTTGTAGTTTGTGTAGCAGTCAATTACATTCACAGAACTGAAGATTTTCTTTTCCGGAGACATTTGAAGAACTGCTCTGACAAAACGATAAACGGAACATAGTGAAGGGTAAGCTTGATGTGTTTTGGTCGACATATTTTGAAGAAACGTCTGGACTTTGGACATGAAGTCTTCATGTAATGTGCAAATGAAAATCTGAACTCACAGCACCAACGAGAGCGCTGTTGAAGGTACTACACATTGAAGCTGTGCAGCCATGATGGCCGACTTCTTTCCCCAAAAGCCAAGACTTTCCTGTTCCTGTTTTTAATTTCCATATTTAATCATCTGGGGCAAATATGAAAACACGTTTCTTGTTAAAAATACAACTGATTTGTATAGTATTGTTGAAATGCCTTTGAATACGGGCAGTTATTTTTTTATCTTTATTTTTGAGCATGCACTTGAGTCCCCTGCTTTTAAGAAAGCCAAACAATCACTGGTAGCATTTTAGTAGATGACTGTAACATGAAGAAGTGTGCTTTGTAATAACTGCGATAATTATTCTGTGGTGAACAGAATGTTTAAAAAAAAAAAAAAGATAATATGAAAACAATTATTTATGTATGTACAGTTTGCTAATGCCAACTTCATAAAGAGTAATAATCCCTTTGCAAATAAAACTTAAAATGTTAACTTCTGTGTCTTGTTGGACTTGGTTTTAGAACATAAATGGTAATGAACAATGCTTTTCCAAACTATTCTGTTTCACTGGATTTAAATCTAACTTTTCCCCTATACTTGGTAGCTGGCATTTTTTCAGTATAAAGGTAACATGATCTACTAATGTACAGCTGGCTCCAAAAGTTTACATACACTCATTTTGAAAATAGCAAAAATTTCTCTTCATGCACATAATGTTTAACGCACATTTAGCTACTACAAATGTTGCTTGATCAGAAATTAAAGTTTGTTTTTGATTCATTCTTCAAGGGGGAGGAAAATGCTTTTGCTGACATAATTTTCGATATTCTATGTTCTTTGTACACTCCTCGGCATTATGTCCTGAAAAACTGACTTACAAACGTCAATACTGATTGTAGTAAAAATGATGAGGAACGACATGAGGCAAGCACACTGCCCAACCCAAAAAATAAATAAATCAGACATTCACTGGGATATGGTTTCAATAAGCCTATAAAATGTCACAACATGATCATTTATTAATGATGCGAGAGTCAGCGCACTCCATTAAGTCTGCATAAATTCTTAAATGGGTTAAGGTCTAGACTCCTGTGGTGGTCAGGCCGCTTTGGCAAAATCCTTGGTTGTTTTCTATGCTTGATGGTGGCAAACTCCTCTGATACAGAGTTACATCTTTTCCAAGATCACAGTATATAAACATTAACATGGTTAATTGAGACACGAGAAGCTAATCATTGCATCAGTTATGGCCAAATAACTTGTTGTGAGCTGAGAAAACAGTAACTGTCCAATAGAAGGCTCTTACCAGTTGGGCATTTCAAAACTTTCTGCTTTTCTTTATCGTTTGGGTGGATGGTAAATTCTAACACTTTACAGCGCAAAACTTTCCAATACAATCTAATTGTAAGTACAGGGAAACAAGAAGCGAACTTGGAAGCTGAGTAAGATGGTGAAAATGAAGAAATAAAGTCACAGCAGTAACTCATTACAACGTCCTCCCCATGTTACCGGTGTTGTTGTTGTAATATGTACTAATACAACAGGTACCATCTATAATAAAAAAAAAACTTCTGGCTAAGTTGCTTAGCACACAGATAATATATGTACCATGTGGTATGGGAAAAGATACTGCTTAGTTAGAAAACACTTGCAGTATAAATATTTTTCAAGCTCTGATATCATTATCTTATTATAATAAGGTATTCTGTGAATTTGGTTCAGTTATGTTGCAAGCTGTTATCTAAGGTGTTACTATAGTTTAAAAAAAAATCCATCAATAAACCTATTTGAATTTAAGAACAACAATTTCTAAACTAAACAAGTGCAAAAACTGTATTGTATTGTCCACAGCAGATAACTTTTGAACACAGGATTCAAATTTAGTTAAGCAACAGCAACAGACAACTGCATATGTGCATCTAGTAAATTATAAGAGCTTGCATTAATCCAGCCACACTTAAGCGTTAATTACTGGATCTGCTATGACTGGTCAGAGGACATTTCTCTGTTTTTTTAGAGACTCTCAGCCAAATCCATACACAAAACTTTAAATATAAATTTGGGAAAAAGTAAGCACAGAGAACAAACCTACTACACACGCAGCGCTGTGGACAGGGTTTCCCAACAGTAAAGCTAAGCTTCCATCAGTGCTCATTTGTGCATTAAGTGCACTGCATTATTTCAAAAAACAGATACATGTTCACAACCATGGTTCCTTTTAGAATTTTACAGTTGAAATGTTTTATCTACAAAAATATCAGTTTTGAATTGTTTTGAATTGTTTTTGTGTGTAGAACAATCATTTTCTTAGTGATATTTTAAGGATTTTTTTTAAAGATGTAAATTTAAAAAATAGTTACCCATTAATTTTAGTTTGGCATAATTTAGTTTATAATCATCCTTTACATGTAAAGATAACACCTACTAGCCCCTTAAACTCACGGGGAAGTGCACTTTGGTCAAGACAAATGACAAAAAAATTAGCTGCTCATTATTTCAAATTGTAGCTAACAGAGTGTCACAACACTGTTTGTTCTAATGCCTGCTGGAAAATTATAAGCTGTACTGTAAAGCTCACAGTCAAAGATATTATGACAGGCAGGACAGAAGATTAACTGCATTAAAGACCAGACTGTAGTGAACGTGAAGAAGTGCAAAGGAATAATCTCAACTACAAATGTTTGTAAAAGTGGCTGTGTGTGTGTTTGTGTGAAGCAACACCAAGTTTTAAAACCTTTAAGCACTATATAGGTGGGCATTTACCAAAAAGAAATCACTAAATTCAAATACTGCTATGTATCCAACTCCTTTTCTCTGCTACACATATCCATAAAAATGACTTCTGACCTTCACGCATTCCTTTCTCAAAGGATGTGGGTGCAGTCGGAAACGGACCTTCCGTACTGCAGGACACTTGAACCTGTGGGGGGTTTGCTTGGACTATCATCGCTGCTTCGAGGCCCTGAACTGGGGCCAGCTGAGGAGGATCCGATGCTGCTGTTGTTGTTGTGGTTGGCTGTAAGGGAGGGAGACTCTCGGTTTGTCTGGAACCAGGACTGAGACGGTCTCACTGGCCGGTGAAGATGGTGAGCATCCAGCATCTCTAGCAGCAGGTCGTACAGAGGCACTCGGTTCTTGCACTTCATGCTGTAGAGGTGCTCCATGCCTTTGTTGCTGCAAGCAGTGTGGAAAAAGTGGAAAAGTTCATTTTCATTTTGGACAGATGCATAGAAACAGTTATGGTTCACTTTAGTTAGGTTGAACTATAAACCTGCAGTTTTAGGAAAAAACACTGCAGGTAGAGTAAAGCAAAAATGACAAGTTATCATCATGTTACATTTTGCATTTTTTGCTATTAGCATACAGTACATCCACTATGAACAGATGCTCTGTCTGGGTGGGATGGGTGAAGCTGCAGCTGTGCGTGTGGGGGGTGCCGTACAATGTGTAGTTCACATAATATAACTGGTCACTGCATGAATCTGAACCGAAGCACAGACTTGGATGTAGCCACAACCGCATCATTTCAGTCACAATCACAGCTATAGCCTCATTATGAATTAGCCGTGGGATCAAGGGCAGATCTAGATATTTTTTATTGGCACATGGTCAAAGGCACAGTTTGGGAAAGTGTGTTTCTAAAGTTATGTTCAGTGTCAGAAATGACACAAAAGCAGGGCCTGGGGTTTTGCCGGTAACTGGTAACTTTACCGGCCGTGTGTTTTCCTAATTGAAGCGCTGGCAGTGTGCTATTCACCTAATTCAAACAAATGTAAGATTAGATTACCGTATTAGTTGAGAGAGTAAACCGAGTTCGTATGGTTGTCACCCTGTCACACAATAATCAATCACCAGTGCTATTACAATCTTCATGTTAACCAGGGATCTCAAGGAAAAGCTTCTGCCATTTCAATAGATACAGTTGCTTTACAACTACTTGACTTCTTATGACATCACAACTTGGATATATATTAGAAAGTGTAACCTTAACAGTAACAGATTCAGACACAATCATACGTTTCTTGTTGGAACACAATATTAATACAATTAAGCAGTAAGTAGTAAAAATTCATATTCACGCAAAAGATTAATAAAACTTTCAAAGCTGGATATACACATCCATCGCAGTCCAAAAAAGAACCATAACCATTTCACGTGTTTGTCTTGAGATTCTACCAACCTAGAGCATCGTTTTCAGGCAAACTTGTTGAATTGAAAAGACCTTTATTATGATAAATGCAAAAGAGACATTTTCTAATTGAAATTCACCTCATGTGCCTGATGTGGGAGAGCAGGAGGAGCAGCTGGGCCTGTCGTCGCAACTGCTGCTGAGCTGAAAATCCCGATTGGCTGATGTGATGTACAAGGGCGTCAGTGATGGTGTCCAGCATGTTCTGCACTGCTGCACTGTCGTGTAGTGGCTCCATGGTGCCGGTGCAGAAAGAGAAAGCCCCTGATGGAGGGAAAACATAAGCTAGTTGCAAATCTTTTAGCTTACCATCCTTTTTTTCTAAACACTCATGCACTCATTAATACAGTGGTATACTTAGACTTATGTTTTACTTAATATACGCAGAAAATTAAGTGCAGTTCAAAGGCCGCCCACACACTAAATCGGATCATCTCGCTCTAGCATCTGCACCACTAGTGTCATCAGTTGACCCCGTTTCCCATATGGAATAACTCATTTTCTGGGACAAACACGGTCCCCGTGTCTCATGTTGTCATGGGAACAGTTATTGGGCATATTGATGATACAGCCCTTTTCAGAACATTCTGTTCAAATAATGTGCCTGAGTAGAGTTAAGTGTGTGAGTGCTACACCTCTGTGGGTGTAGCTTAGCACTGTTCAAATTTACTCTGCTAAACAAAAATAAATCTAGAACGAGGTATTGAGCATGTGAGCAAAGCTTTGTAAAACTGTAAGAATTAGCTGGAGAGTCCCTGCTGCCCAAGGTCAGTGTATCCAGGCATTAGTTTGCTCAGATTTACTAAAAATGTAAAAATATATATATATATTGTAGAGAAAGCCAGACAATGTGAGGCAAGCAGTCACACAGGTTGCCTCACCAGAGTTAAGCAAGATGATGGCTTTAAGACAAACAAACTCCTCAGGTTTGAGTTTGAGTACACGGAAGCGGGAAGTAGTGGCCAACAGCATGTCAAAGATCTCAGCCATGCCCTCAACACAGTCCCCTTCGCTCCTGGAGGGGGGAAAGACAAAAAAAAAAGTGAAATTATACATATGATTTTAGAGGTTAAATTTCCTTTGGTATTTAAGATTCTGTAAATCATACATGAATAAAAACATTGTGTAATTCACAAAAATCTGAGTTCTAGGCTGCAGTGAGGGAAAAGACTCACTAGACTGTGAGGAAAAAAGAACCTGACTGCTTCTGTGACCATGAAATTATCCACAATGTGCCCAGATAAACAGCTAATGGACTGAATTACTGCGATGCTCCATTTGTCGGCATAGCTGAAAAGTGATGGAAAGATTGACACTATCCAATGGCTGGAGTGTAAGATAAAGCTAAGGCAGCACAGGGCCAAGGGAATTTGTCAACCCTGACCCACAGCATTTTAGCCATCATGGCCGACTGCTGAGGACACTCATACAGGGACATGATTTTCGAGATAATACTTTGAAGAACACTCAATCGCCACATCAGAAGGTAAAAGCTCTGTCTGTCTGCGTGTCTCCTTGGTCCCTCTCTCTGTCTCTATCCCCTTTTCTCTCTGAGGTTGACACTATGCTTGGCCAGCTTGTTTACTTTGAACTTAGAGGAAGATGGAGGGAACAATCTGTGCCCGCAAAGCAGACAACAGCCATGTCTCATGTCTCCTTGAACGTCTATTTTCTCGTCCTCTCTGTTCGTCATTTAGCTCTTTCTCCTTCACGTCCTTCCCCATCACAACTGCCTTCACTGCTCTTCCTTTTCCATCATTCTTTGCATTGAGGATTTGATTAAATTTCTGCCCTGGTGGCCAGCTCAGCGCTGTAATGATGAGTGGGTATTTCAGGTTAGAGAGAGTCTGCTCTCTCCTCTATGGGCTACATGTAATTAGTCTTCCACTCTGGCAGATGTGTTGGGATGGCACAATGGCTGACAAGGTGTGAAATGGAAAATCTACAATGCTGATATATCACTCTTAAGATCCTAGTGAGAGTGAGAGGAAGCAAATAGGAAGAAAAAACAGAACCAAGGACACGGAGAAGTACAGTAAGGTGCATGTCGTACAGATGTGAGACAAGTATTTCCTGCTACCTGTCCAGTATGAGATCTTGTGCAAAGATGAGTTTGCCGGGGCAGTGGATGGATCTCCAGATGAGCCCGATCATCAGCACCTCCAGCCATGAGCTCTCTAGCAGCTGCACCTGGTCATGAAGAGAGAGCTGCAGGAAACCTAGAAAAACACACATAAGGTGCACAGTACGCCTTTTATGAAAGGAGAAAGGTGATCCATGACCATTTAGAGTACGTGTAACACTTCTGAAAGACTTAAACAGCTGAATATCCAGAGGATATTTTTCTCACAAAAAAATACAGAAAAAAATCAGATGTTCACATCTAGCGTTTTTGTATTAGTACAGGTCATATGAAGTGGTGGGTGTGTTCCGTATTTTGCCGAGCGATATTAGAACTCCCAGACTTTGTTTACTGTGCATCTTCATTTCACTCAAAAATAAATATATGAGCCATTGTTTTGTGGCAGGGAATGACTACAGTAATGAAACCATCTGCAATCTCTTTGCTCTCTTAAGAAGCCTTATCACCTGCACTCAGCTGTTCCTGGTCGTACGTAATTACAGCCAATTCCCTTTCATTGTCCCGTCCTGTACCCAGTTTGGACTGTCGCAATTAAAACTGTGTGCCTTAGGGCTTTTAGTGACGCACAGGGTTGTAATACCTCAAAATCAAGATTTGCTCATTTAGAGGACATGCTGTGTGCGTGTCTGTGCGTACGTCCATGCATACAAACTGGTGATCTCTCGTACTGCATTTAGGCTCTATGGGGTGCCAACAGATTGGCCAAACAATCCTCTCAAAAGGTGATGACTGTAATTACCATCACTGTAATGGCTTTGCATTTGTGTGTGTGTTTGTGTGTCTCTGCAGTAAAGGTCTTCCATTAGCAGCAATCAAGAGCCACCACCTATCTCTCACAGAACATCTGCACGTTTGAATGTTTAAGAGAGACACACGGTTTCTGGTCATGTGGCTGCAGCAAACTTAACCCGTATTGTTATCACCTTTGTGTGTTGTAAATATAGGTTTTATTTTGTATATTGATTGCTACTTATAAAAAAAAAACACTAAAAAGATTATTATAATTATTTTTTACTTATCGCTGTGCTATTTCATTTATTCCCACCTGGAAGCTTTTTGGCCCAAGCAATCATGTGGACCAGCTCCCTGTCAGCCATGCTGGTCAGCAAGCCCATTATGGTGACCTCAGTGTAGGGTCGGCTCAGCTTCTGTCGGGAGCTCAGTACCGGGGGCTCGGCTCCCTGGAGCAGCAGCAGTACCTGGTGACGCAGCCGACACACAGGCACACTGTTAGTCCATTCAAGCAAAATATTATAAGATTTTGTATGTCAAAGGGATGTAAAATGACAACAAACATCCAGTGTTTGGATTTTCATTAAATCTGGTGTGAATATTTAAAATTCCTATAGGGACACTGGCCAACAACTTGTTGTACAAAAGTTTTTGTTTAAATCAAATGTCGCTGTCTTCAAATGAATCAGCACCTGGTCAGGAAGCATGCCAGTCACAGAGGATTTCTCGACTTCCCCACCGGCACTAGTGCTGCTGCTGTGTTTCCTCCTCTCGTGGGGAGGCGCTGTTCTGGGCCCCTGGTCCTTAGCGGTCTTGACTCTGTCACTGTTTCCTGTCCGCCGTTTACAATTCCGTAAAACACGGTTGCGGTCTTTACGCACGCCTTCAGGGGAACAAGCAGATACACATAGAAAACCCACTCGTTTATACACACAATGTCGTCACAAAGTGCTGCACATATCCTGCTCAACAACCAGGCACTTCCCCCAACGCCCCACATGCAAAGCTTCTTTTCTGCTTCTTGCCAAAAACTTCAGCAGTGCATTCAAAATGGTGCCTGAGTGATTCAACAAGTATGAAAACAAAAATGTGGGTGTGCTAAGCAGCAGTTGTACTCCTTAAGAGGAAATCATTTCAAGGTCACTTAAAGCTAGTCTCAAGCTTATCTGCATCCACCACAGTTCTCATGTTTTTGCCAATCCTCTCTGCAACATGAAATGATTGATGGATTTCAAATTCTTTTAAAAGACAATGTTTTTTTTTTACATAAAAAACTAAACTGTGCAAAAGCAAAAAAAAAAGAAAAAGAAAAAAAGATGCAGAGGCCTACGAATGAAATTGTGAAAACATTTGCAAAAAAGATAATAGTAATAATTCTCATTCAGGCCCTTTACTTTTAACAATCCACTTCAGTGTCTGAAATTGGACTTTCCAAAAACTGGAAAATGTTTTGTCTGAGTTTCAACCCACCTCCTTTCATCATGCCCACTTCATAACACTTCCGAAGACGACAGGCCTGGCAGCTCTTCCTGCGATTCCTGTCTATAGTACACTGGTTGGTTGCTGGGCACATATAGTCGTTGTGACCTAAAATGGAAGAAAATCTATTAGTTTAAGACCCCCACTCCACTTTTCAGTTCAGATTTAGGTTATTTAGCAGCCAGGAACAAACACGCCATTCCTACTTGAAATGAATCTAAGATGGAGAAAATTAAAATGGGGCATCTTGGCTTTGTCATTTTTATGGAGACTATTATTTATGACCGACAACAGATGAAGCTCTGATCTGCACAGTGGTACATGGAGGTTCTACACCACATTGTAAAGAAAGATGCAAACAGAGAATAAAGGATTGATGGGGCCTCAATGAAACATCCAACAATAAAACAAAAAATGCTACTAAAGTGTATATATTTTAACATCTCAAAGCTCCATACTGATAATTTATGGCATATTATCCCATTTTTCTTTTATGTGACAGTAATCTAGTTCCAGTTTACCCACTCACGTCTCTGTAACTGTATCCAGCTGGTATGCTAAATCATCAACCTTTTAATTTTTCTTTCTTTTCTGCACACCAATTTTTTTTAATGACTGCAAAACAAACTTAAAAAGCACAGACTATTTTCACATGACATATGTCAGCACAGAAAGGCATATTGTTCAATAATGAGATTTTTTGGGAGTTGATGACACTAGTTTGGGGAATTCTGGATACAATTGATTATTAAACTACAACAAAATAAGACAAAATTCTCCACATACAAATAACATTCTCAGATTCACAGCCACTGGTCACAAATAGCCAAAGCAAACAATCGACTTACCCTGGATGCTCCTCTTAAAGAAGGCTTTGCAGCCCTCACAGGACCACACCCCATAGTGGTACCCCGAGGCGTAGTCGCTGCACACCGCACAGAAACGCGTCTCTTTGGCCACCTCAAAACTTCCAGGCCCTGCTGCAGCCCCCGACTCCCCCACACCGTATGGTTTGTCACTGGTGCCACACTGCTCCTCTCTGGAAACTGGCTGTGGACTGGATCTGCCACAGGATACTGATTTCAGCTCAGTTAAAATATCACAAATATGCATTTTACGATTGAGTGTTTTCATAAAGATAATCACAATAACGTGTCATGCAAATTAATTAATAATGAACAAGTTATCCACTCATAAAATAAAGATAAATTGTTTAAAAAAGAGAAATAAAGAAAAGTCACACCAGAAAAGACTAGAGCTAGCAACTATTTATTTAACGAACCTCTTATCAATTTTCCTCTAATTAGACATTGCTCGGACATAAACAGAGCACTATTTTCCACACGAGCCTGGAAACAATCTGTACTTCTGTTGTTCTTACGTATTGTTCCTTTCTCAAGGTCCTTGACAAAGTCCTTAATCTCTGGAATTAGAAACCAGGGAAAGGCTAAATCCTTTCTATAGAGATAATGGCGATGTTTTGTATAAAGCAAGAGATTAAAAAAAACAATGTGGTTATATAACAATGTTTTGTTATTAACTGCATTTTGAGCTCTGAACAGAATGTCACTGACATACATAAACTATGAGTTGCATTTGTAGTTATGGAATAATATGAAACACAGTAAAGTCAATAAAGTTAGGGAACAAAAAAATAATTATTAGAAACTAAACACGTTAGTTTATTTTCTTATTGGATAACATTAGTTACTTTTATACGGGTTAAATGTTAAATAAGCTGACTGCACACCACTGAAAAGAACCGCTCACAATCAATCACCTCCCTACTGCACAAACGAAACTGACCAAACTATCAGAGCGAAGGTCCGACGCTGCCATCTCTCACAAATTAACCCTCCCAGGTAAAATTTGAAGGAGTGAGTCATACCTGTTGGTTCAGTCTATGAAACAAACTTTTACGCACAGCACACAACACACACTTTCATCCACTCCGCTGATAAAGAAAAGTGTACTCCCTCACTTGTACACGGGTGTTGAGGTGGTCTCCAGATAGTGTTGACTGGACGGGTGCATAAAGGGGCTGAGTCGGGCGCTGGACGGTACAAACACCAGAGGACTGGTAGACCCACTGCCCAGGGACTGAAGACTGCCATCAGAGGGTGGTCCATGGGTGTCCAAAGGAGCAGAGTAGTAGCCCGTGGTAGCGTGGCTGTAGAGTGGAGTCGGAGCAGGGGTGGTGGTGGCAAAGTCGTACGTTCCTTCCAGGAAGCCCACAGTGGCTGCCCCTCCAGACCCCCGGCTTTCTTCGGGGTACATGTCACCGAGGGGGGCACGCAGTGGAGGCGATTGACGTGGTGAGGAGAGGGTCTCCAGTTCTGAGAAGGCTGGGTTGATCCTGGATCTGCAAGGCTGCCTAAGCAACATCACAGCAAAACAGCACTGATAAGCAACATGATTTAGACTTGCTCTCCCGTTTGCTGGGAGGGGGAGTGCTGCTCTCCCTCTCTTTTTACTCTTTCCTCACTCTCGGTTTCTCTTTTATGTTTTCCAACAAAGCCTTTCAGACAACCCGAAGAGTTCACTGGTTTTCCAGTCCTTTTCCTCCATCTGCCCTAAGTTTCTGCCTACAAGAAACCCCCCCTCCCCAAGACATTCAAAAGACTCCTCCCAACTTGCCTCAGTTAAAACCAGTATAAAATGCTTTCCTCACTTTTGTTTTATTGAAATGTTGTATATGATTTGCTGTAGAAATAAGAAAAAGTAAGACAATAACAGTAAAAATGAAAAAATTCACATGATAAATACTCACCTCTTACTCAGCTTCACACATGCTGTTCAAAACAGGGACTGTCACTCCTTCAGTGCTTGATTCATCTCTCCGACTTTCAGACATCTAGCTGGGCTCACTAAACGCAATTCTAGGAGTGCAAAGGGTTAAAAAGAAAAAAAAAAGGATAAACAAATTATAGATGCAGCCAAATCGATACCCAGGTGTATTTAAATGCCAGGTCACCATAACACAGCAAACATGGCGGGAGGTCAAATCTCATTCTGGCAGCCAATAATTATACAATCAATCCGAAATGATGGGATTGATGGTTACTTTCATCAGATGCGGCACAACCTAAATTATTTACTTATAAACTACAAAGAAATGACACCGCCACCGCCACACAAAACAAACAAACAAAAATTATACAGGATCACAGTATAAATGGGTTAATATTTTACCAGGTCAAGTCAGACATGAAATAGAACACTATATATAAACAAATCAAAAGGGCAGAGCATTTATGTAAATACAAATGGAAGGGAATCAGTGCTTTTAGATTTTACAAGTTTCTGTTTTTTATAAATGCATGTTTTGGAACCAAGTGTCAAGGTTTAAAAAAAAAAAAAAACATTCTCCGTAATTTGAAACGCTACAAAACCTAAAATGAATATATTTAGGAATAAATTCAACATATGTTGACCTTATAAAATTAGGATTAATGCATATAGGTGCGAAATAAATCTTCAGATCACAAATTAAAGGTTACATCAAATCAGAAAATTTTGAACTTTAATTAAATTCTACTAATTTCCATGTAATTTTGGATGAATCATTTATGAAAAGAAAAGATAAACATGACCATAAGCAACAACCAACACTCAGAAAAGACATTTGGCAGGGAGGCTTCATTTTCCATTCTCTGTGCAACACCTTTCTTGAGTAAACAACCCAATTTTCAGGACATGTCAGGTCAAGTGGAAAACAAGTAGCTCTGATGATGATATAAATTTTTTGCATTTCCCCTGGAATAAAATGAAGACATTGTTACATAAAAAGCAGAAAATGAAGGGTAGTGAACCAGCTGAAATCACCTAAATGGCTCAAGGCAAAATGCTTCTTATAGTAATGTCTTCATTTTCATAACAGGCCAGATTCACAAAGCATGTCAGCAGCCTGAATGATGCCACTTTAACCAGCTTATCCAGCATTGTAATACACATTGCTGCATTTCCGACAGCAACATTTGGATGTTCTGGGTCCAACCTGACCCCAAGTTTATGAAAGGTCAATAAGTTAAAACTTCCAAAAAAAAAAAAAAGTTACATTTAAGGTAATTATAAATCATACAAACGCTGATTTAAAAAAGTTATTATAACTCAAAAATCTTAGCTTTCTCACACTTGTAAAGAGCAAGAGTGGAGAGGGAAGAGGAGTCACTGCAATTCTTTTTATTTAACGAAACCCATTAATGAACATGACAGAATTTCCCACAGCAGCATTGAGAAGAATCCAGTTAACATTTCATCGACACTGACAATAAGAATTTAGATTACATAACAGTGTGCACAAACACATTATTATTCATCTGTCAACATACAGAGGTCTGGGTTGCTATTTGAAACAAAACATCATCGCCATTATTGTTACACTACCTCAATAACAAACTGAGCAAACATTTTCTTTAGGATATGATATGCCTTGAGTGAATTTTAATAGCTTTTGATGCATGCAAATCAGTAAGACTGATTTCCACTAAAACAACCAAAGCTGAGCCTAATAGCTCAGCTTAACACCCACTTAAGCTGAGCTATATATTTTAGTTTTATTACATTTATCACTCTACTGAAACTGCATGCAAAAATTTAAGTATTGCTGCTGTAACATAGAAATTTCTAAAGCCCAATTCTTAATTAATTTTAACTTTGTTGTAAACATTATGGCTTAACATTCTGTAAACAACTCATAAGCCATCTGCAATAGAGCTTGACAGAGTTGACACAGGTTTGTTATTGTAAACAACTGAGTTCAAATTATTGTAAAACATGTGAATATAAAAGTTTTAACATTTCTGGAAGTAAATGGTGATCAATAGCGAAATTATAAAATATCCATTATTGTGCATTTATGCATTAAACCTGATGAAGTGCTAACTGACAAGAGACACAGACTTGTAGAACTTTGTGGAGTCTTAAAGGTAAATCCTGCTTGTGATGATTTCTAGTGTAATGTTGTTTTGCATCCAGTGAGATTCTGTGTTTAGTTATACTGTTCTGACTTTGGGCTGTAGAACTGAATGACTGCATACTTGCCACAGGTCATCCAGTCTGGATCTTCTGAGGCAAGCTTTTCTCCCTGGCCTTGCTGTAGGCCAACCTGAAGGTTGGCTTTAAGAGTCCTCAGGCTACACAGTGGTGCAGGGCCGAAACCTCGTAGTGCAGTATCAAAGCTCACTGCGTGATCCCAAGCCCTGTCTCCTGTCAGTTTCCTATAGTTGAGGTCACCTTTAAAGAGAACCAGGTCAGCCTTCTGCAAGGTTGCATACAAGTCTGGAGCTTCAGCTGCCATGTCACAGAACTCATGAGGTTGTGTCCAAAAAGGATGATCATGATAGCACCACACACCCTCTTTTATGTACCTCTGCCACTGCGCACCACTCTTGGACATCCATTTGTGATTGGCTGCCATGGTCTGTCGGATTGTCCACTGAAAATCGTTAGCTGTGACATCAGAAACAAACCAGGGGAAGCATTTGCCATGAAAGTGTACCTTGCGCGTGAGGCCAGAGGAAACCAGGAAGTCTGCTAAGACCAAGTCAGTAACTAATTCAAAGCCAGCATTGTCTAGTACAATGTCCACTCTGCCTGCGGTGGCAATCCCTGGCCTTTCTGGCATCTGTGTAGAAATCAGAGTTGACCATACCATGTCGGAGTCATCCACCAAAATGAAGGGTTGTAGGCTATTAAGAACCTCTAATGGACTGATCTTCTGTGAGTTCTCTTGGCCAGCAGAGATTGACAGATCACATTTATTTCCCCATAGAGAAACCTAGTAAAGAGAAACAAATGTCCAATGATCAGTTGTTGAATGATACACATCTGTAAAACATTTACATCTATATAAGTTTTTGTTTAAATAGTACTTTGCCAGACAAGAGTCATATCACATTCTAAATATATGAAGTTTAAATCCACCATAGTTGTTAGATAGTATAGATATTTATCTCATTACTAATCAGCCACTACAGGTTACCATAACCCACAATGTGTTACACCTGACAACCTGATTAAAAACCATGTAAATATCAGTGTCAAAGATAAATGCAAAATCATGTTTTGTCTTGTTCTGACAGTGATTCATGAGGTCAGCATTACACATAAGTCTTACCTTAATTGCAAAATAAATAATATACTAATGCAAATTTATGAATACACTACATATAATTAGGATGCAGTAAAAATATAAAAATTGCATGGATAGATCTGTTTAATAATTTATTTCAGGAGTCCAAATAAATCTTGGCTGTGATTAAGGTAAGAAAGATACTAACCAGCAACAGTTTGTTGAAATGCTCCAACAGCTGATTTTTTGACAGCTCATCCATGCACTTTTTCACACCTTCCAAGTAGGTACATAAGGCCATCACAGCCTGTTGTGAGTCAAAAAAGCTCTGGGTTTTCCCTTCATTAAAGACATCATAGCCGCTGATAGGTGGACTGCAATAAAAGCAGAAAAAAATATCATAACTTGAAGCTATAAGTCTGTATTTATTCAGTCTGTGGATGTGTATATACCAATACTAACCTCAGTCTTATTCATTAAGCATAATTTATTGTAATACCGATATATAAGGATTCCTACTTAAAGTATTAATGACATGGATTTTGAAGTAGGATGAATTTTCTGTAGCGAAAACAGAAATCACACCTTAAGACAATTTCTTTGCAGTCCTATTTAACTAACATCCTATGAAAGATAGCTTGTATTACTGCCTCGCTAGACAAAAACTGTAACACATATCAGTTTGCCCTATTGATTAAGATCGTAAGAGTATAAGTGTTTTCTACTTGTGCCAGAGAGCTTCCTGTATCCTGCGGTACATGTAGCACTCCACATAAAGCCACGCAGACTTGAACCAGCTGACAGACTCCTGGTCCCCTTCCAGTCTCTGATGTCTCTGCAGGTACTGGTTCCAAGACTCCGCATCTTGCAGGCCATCGGTCAGTGCCAGGACCGGCTTATCGGTTTGTAACTCATTCCTCAGTTTAGACAGGAAAGAGATTGTTTGCTTCTCAGCCTGGATACCGTCCTGCATGAAAGAAAAGTTTGAATCAAGACCATCATGTTTTGATGAATGAATGAATGAATGAATACTAATAAATAACAATCCTTACCTCTCCGTATTCTTCAAAAAACTGGTTTTTGTTTCGATGTATTGTGTCTATAACCTTAGTCAGGATGGTCGGTAATCTGTCTTTCACAGTAAAGTATGCAAAAGACCTGGGAGGAAGGACAAACCAGTAGTGTTATAGATCCGCTTGTATCCTGGAGCAGGTGTTTGCAACAGTAAGCTAGCAGTCAGGTAACTAGCGTCATGTGAGGTTAGCCAAACCACTGAACAGTTCGCCTACATTAATATTACTTGCAAACCACGACGCCTTACATAACTTTCATGACACAATAATTTGACTTAAAGTTAACTGGGTCACCGTCAACACTTAAGCTGTTAAGGGATAAACTGAATTATTACGAAACTTACAGTTAGCAAAGAGCTAATGCTACTGCTGGTATAAACATGGCAGTTTTAAGGTTGCGTAGCTGTTTTAATACAGCAGTGTAGACTCAGACATTATGATTTATGATAGTGATAAAGTAGTTAAATGTGCTGCCAACGTACCCAACCACTTTGGCGGACAGCGGAGGAGGAACTCCGGTGACAGACGGATCAGTCGCCATGATTACAGCGGAGAGCCAGTTCAAATTCAAACTTTATCAACAAAGTTACGGAGACAGGAGCAGCTTAAACTCGGTGCCACGTGTAATTTTTGTGTTCATGACACAAAAGTAGAACGTATCAGGCTTCCTTTGTATCTTATGAATTTAAAAATCACTTTCCGGTGACATATATTTACCTTTTGAATAGCACTTTCCTGGCTCCCTGTAGACTTTGGTTTTATGCAGGGTGCGATGCCACCATCTAGCGGTCAAAACGTGGAATGTCACGTGAACGACTTCAGCTTCAAATAGCAGAAGGTGCGACGAATCCAATGATCTGTCTTTAAATTTTTCTTTCCTCCATTTCTTTGCCACATGTCTTTCAGAATGTAAAGTGCGTCCTTTATTAGGTTAAATCGGAATGCCGCATTGCGCATGGTATCCTATTAAATTGTTAAAGCGCCTTCCCGAGCATCCCTTGTTGTTCAGGGCAACGGTTGTTATGGAGACATCGATTCGACCTATCACAAAAGGGCAGAATTCGAACCCCCAAGGCTTTTTGGCGGGAAGAGGAGGGGGTAGAGTATCATTTTGATAAGGGACAGTTTATCATTCCTCTATTGATTTTCTGCTGGGGATGCTGATTAAATGGCCTACAAATATAAATGTTTGTCTATACACTAGCACTTTGCGTGCTTAAAATTAGCTTGTTTAGTATAATGCCCGTGTAGCAAATACATTCATCTTTCGCTGGGACATAACCATGCTTATTACAGGCATCAACATGCTCATTCCTAATAATGAAGGAGGTATGTACACCATTTTCTTTGCAAAATTGCAAAAAATAACCAATGAAAACAATCAGTATTTTCTTGGGGGGGTGATCAATTTCCCCTGAAATATAAAGACCTATAAACACAAGGATAAATCTGTGCCCAAGAATATATCAGTGGTGCTATAAATAGGCCAGCCTCACCTTGTGTTCACCCTTGGACAAAATATAACAACATATAGACAACACGAAGGAAGTGACATTCGGTTTACTGTCCGTTTATTCTGGCGGTGTTGTTTTTTGTTTTTTGTTTTTTCTATCGGAGATCAGTCACCATGGGAACGCAGCGGGCCGTTGTCAGGATGTGGGGTCCTTGGGAGTGGGAGTCCAGCTGCGTCCACCTCCGGTGTTCATCCACCGCCGGCCACCCATCCCCCCACCCGGCCCCAGCTTGGCCGGATCTGTTTTTCTAAACCGACAGAGGAGTGACTCACCACTCCGGCTTGAAAACAGGCCATGGACGGCGGGGCGGGTGGCGGTTAACGTCGAGGCCCTGTTTAAACAGGTGTTGCAGCTCACCACAGACTCGTCAAATGCAACAGTAGGCTCGCGGGGTAGGTCTATTTTAGGGAGCTTGAAAATGTGCACGGACTCAGGGTTGGCTATATCAAACGCAAATCTATTTTTTTATATCTATTTTATACAGACTGCGCAGTTGATTTTGAGACTACATCATTGCAGAATGAAATCCTGTGCAGGATTGCGTTTATTTTGTTGGATTTTTTTTGAGAAAAATAAAGATTAAGAGGACATAAGACAGCCGTTTGAATGAAGGCTGATAAAATCAATAGTGTTGAATAAATTAATGGAAAACATTGAACAATATAACAGTGTATCTCTTATTTTAAAAACCTTTGCTGTGAGCCTTTTGGTTACTAAACATGCCTGTGTTCTTGTTAGCATCATCTACTAGCCTATTGCTCTTCCAGTGGTCACAATTCATGTTTAGACCGCCCCATTATGCATCCATATATGCCAAAATTCTTAATAGTTCATTAGTTTCAGCAAGGGTAGTAATCTATCTCTGTTGTGCCTCCTCCCAGATCTACCCACCCTCCTTTGAAACACAGACTCTCCATCCCTCCTGTGCCGGCCCAAGAAGCCTTTTCAAAGAGCTGCAATTTGCTTAGTCTGGCCCTCTCGTGGACTCCCTGTCCTCAGGCTAAAATGCAACTCTGTAATGATAGGTCTGAAAAAAATTGCTGTTTACACTAGGACAACATCCACCAACTTACTGACGACAACATCTGATGATAAAATATTGATGAAACTCCAAAGTGCATTTGTGAAAAGGACAAACATTTCCTATGGTACGGAACAAACAACGTGTGGTTTGGTTTAAATCTACTTCCAAAACCTCCACAACCTCAGTCTTTTGGTACTTGCCATATTGTTCTCTCTCTCAAAAGATGGGCCAATGTTTACAGTTTAAATTTATAAAAGTGCATCTTATCTTGTATTGCAGTCATATAGATAAACTATACAACAGTATATATGACAAAGTCTGGACCAAAGATAGGTTGAACTAGTATCCACATTTTGTGTTGTACAATGAGTTATGTGGGATTCAATATTACAGTTGTGCAACCAAATATATGGCCATCTTATGAGATCAAAATGTAAGCTTAATCATTCATACGTGCTGCATATAAATTTATATTCAGCACTTTACAACTACCTCAAAGTGTGAATTGTACTATAAAATGTCTAGTTAATATTGCATGGCTATAATGAGAGGGGAGAGTAATGATATGAATTATAAATATTTTAAGAAAGTCATCAGTTATTAAGCCTTTGGTCTTCAGAAATAAATTACTGTAGGGCACCTCCCTCAGACTTTTGTCCAAATTTAAATACCGAGTTGTTAGATCTGTAATGAGTCTTTTATCTATATCTATTACTGAAGCCAAGTTATTATGTTTCCTTTTTGCACAATATCAACTACGATTTAATATTAAAGAAACATTGTGTAACGTTTACCGGCTACTTCCTTCCAATCTGTAAAAAAAAAAAACTGAACCAAAAATGCAAATGTGGTAGTGTGGGTAAAACTGTGTTATTTCGTTATTTCAGTGCGACAGGATGAGCGACACCACACACACACACACACACACAGACACAGACAGACACACACACTTGGGTTTTATGTTTAACGTGTCGTTAACGGCAGAGACTGAATGATTAACTAGCTCGCGCTGAGTCGACGTCGTTGCTAACTTGGCCGTTTATGGCCGAGCTCACCGGCTGTCAAGGAGCGGGCTCGCGGGGGCTGATCTCAGCGGTTACACTGTGCGGGAAATTAACGTTAACCCAACCGCCCCCTTGCTCAACGGATTTTTTACAACGGCTGTTTTTCTTTTCTGTTTTTTTTTTTTTTTTTTTTTGTTGGCTGGCTTTTTACCCACAGTCATGTGATTGTAACGTAAAACCCCTAACCGGAAAACACCGACGGACGACCCCTCTCCGCCGCCAACGAATGCTGCGTTTGCAAGGAACAGTACAAGCTGCTGCGAGCCCAGAGCGAGCGGACGGACGGACGAGTCCCCGGTGACAAACAAACAGCGGCGACACGCCAAAGTCCACGGATTTGAGCGCAGTGCAGGTACGGCTCGTTTTTTAACTACATACTCACCCGTTCGTCTACCGCTACTGTTTGGTTATTTGGCTACTTGTGTGAGCTTTGGGCTCACACAGATTGTCACGGGGAAGTTAAAAGAAGCGCATTCGTGACCGGCCCCATCCCCCTGCGTCTCTCCTTCCTTCTCTCCGCGCGCCTGTGTGCGTGCGTGCGTGCGTGTGCATGCGAATGTGTGTGTGTTGCGTGCCCGCGCGTGCGCGTACGTCCGTTTTCTCGCGCGAGCAGCGGCAGTAGCAGCAACCGACAGAGACCCGAGGCAGCGGTCCGTCCGGGCCGTTGAAGGCTTTCATGTACTTTATGGGTAATTTTTCTCGGGCGTTGTATTCCCGCGGCGTGCTGACGTTCGTCACACGCTTCCCCGGCATGCGATGTTTAGGCGGTGGATTGTCAGAATAACAGTAAAAGCTCTCTACGGAAGTTACCGTTCCACGTGTCTACATCACATCAGGGGCGGCGCTTTATTGTTGGAAACAACTCGGTTAACACATGTTATTGTGGCTTTACTGGCTAATGCGAACATAAACGAGCGTTTATGTGATAAATGTTATGCTAAACATGTGGGTCAGCCCAGTCGTTTTACCAAAGATGCATCATCCGTGAGGTATTAGCAAAACAAAAGAGCAACATTTATTCTTTTAGGTAACCAATGTGAAGGACTGAAGTGCTGCATATGCTTAATTAATCTTGATATGTATTCTATTGTTTTAAATGTTTTAAGGATTACGTTGTTCCTAGTAAAAGGCACCAACAAGAAGGTTGTGGTATAATACTAGATATGGTTTTGTCAAATATGTAACCTATTGACAGAAAACTTGAGCATCTGTGCTACTATCAGACAACCACGTTGTAGGCTCTGTGGCTAACCTGGAGGCTAGCTTGGATTTGCACTAAAGACAGAAAATAATATGCATCTGTTCTGATAATTGATTATCTGGGGTTTCATTTCAAATTTCACACTAACATAGAATAACATAGTTCTGTGGCTCCAGTGCCTTATATGTGAATATTTTGTAGTTTCACATATGAATTAACAGGCTATGAGGCTTTCTGAGGACCACTTTGTAGCTATTTTTTAAATTTCTGCTGTGATATTAGTGTGTTCAGATCAGGTTCAGATCAGGTTTTGCAAAATGAGCAAACAGTATGTACAGCTTACCATAATTCCCCCAGCTCTCTTGCGTTTTGATGTAAAAGTAGCAACAGGGCAAATGAATCTGTGCAAGCTTTAATGGGAAGCGTGTTTTCTTTTTGGAGGTTGCAGTCAGAATGAGGAGTGTTTAAAGCATATACACTCAGTTTACAAAGAACACACACCAGCATCTCCTTAAGATATCATACTGTAATAAAGATTATAAAATTTAGTGTTTTTTGGAACTGTTCTATGTTGGTACTGTTAAATGGTTTTGTGTTAAATGAGTTATAGGCTTTTAGGAAGGTTATTTTATTGCAGCTGTTTTCTGTTACGTGGTATAATTTGCAGATAGGTAAAACTAAGTGTACAGTATATTTTAATTTTAATGACAAAAGCGTGATTGGTGGTTATTGTACATTTTTAATGTCTGCTTTTGCTGTTCCTCTCCTCCACCAAACACAGAAACTAGACTTTTCCTGGTGAGCTGCAGTATCATTTTCATTGCTCTCTGACCCCACTGATGAAATGCATATGTCTATATGCTTGCAGAGTGTTTTTGTATCCAGTTAGGTTATACAGAACTACATAATTTCAATTTATCAGAGGTAAAGTGGCTGAAGAAGCCATCATACTGTGGCTTTGTACATCGTTTGGCTGTATGGTATGGCGAAAGTGTTGGAGAAAGGAGATCCACCCTGCCTACGGGTTGTTTCCATACTCCAGTGAGAGGGGGTAGAACCAGTTCTGTCTTAGGAATGTGTGTCGACACCCAAAACTGCGATCATGTGATGGCCTGAAGCCCTAGTAGTCCTCCACTGACCTTTAGGGTCAACAGCCATTGGTCAAGTGAATGCACCAAGCTCTAAAATACATCAGCTGAGACTGAGTTTGTAGGGTTTTGGTGGCACATATGACAAAATAGATAAAGTACATTTAAATGTTTACATACCATTGGCACTGTTTTTTATTCCTTACTATCAGTAATTAGATGTGATGCTATTTTTGAAATTGTCAATGTTCAGTAATGAACTTTCACCCTCAGAGCTTGTTTTAGAACTACTTATACAACTTGGACACACACTGATTAAAAAAACATCTGGAACATATCCTGGAACATATTTAAATTTGAACTGTTGTTTCCTGACTCTTGTCTGCAAAACATGATGAAGTAAAACAGTACAATACAATGACCAAACCAAACCAAGATGTTTTCGCTGCGTTGGGCCATACCATTAATTCATATACATTTCTGTAATGTTAGTGTTAAATCTTCAGCTTCACAAAGTGGCTCTTCAGCGTTAATTTGGCGTTTACAGGGTTATTAGATCACCCTTGTCAGCCTCACTCTTTGTGGTCACAATAAACTCTGCTCTCCTTCCAGACAGGAAACCCATTGCTCAGTGTGTGTGTGTGTGTGTCTGAAACTTTGTGCAGGTTGAAGAATGGAGTTGGCCAACCATGGTCTTATCCTGCTGCAGCAGCTTAACGCTCAGAGGGAGTTTGGCTTCCTGTGCGACTGTACTGTGGCTATAGGAGATGTCTTCTTCAAAGCCCACAAAGCTGTCCTCGCTGCTTTCTCCAACTATTTCAGAATGCTCTTCATTCACCAGGACAGGTACAGGAAAAATGCACTTACAGTTATTGGGCTCAAGCTCACAATTAGGTTACAAAACACTTCAGAGATTTAAGCACACACAAAATTGTTAGGTTAAAACAGTGAAAGTCGATTTAAACGCTTTTTAATTGTAGGTGAGTAACACTTTTTCTGTCTTTTTTTTAACAGGCACTAAATAAAATCTGTATTACGCTGTGCTGCCATTGATCATGGACAATCTGATAACTGGCCTCACATAATTTTTGTCATTAGGTAACTGTAACATGTTTGTGTTTCAGTGACTGTGTGCGTCTGAAGGCTGCTGACATACAACCAGATATCTTCAGCTACCTCCTTAACCTGATGTACACAGGCAAGCTTGCACCCCAGCTGATCGACCCTGCACGACTGGAGCAGGGCGTCAGATTTCTACATGCCTATCCGCTGTTGCAGGAGGCCAGCCAGTCTGTGTATTCACATCCTGAGCACAGCATCAGCCTTTCCACTTCCCTCTACGGAATCCAAATCTCTGACCAACAGGTGGCGTTGTCAACCAGATTGCCCGCACGACAGCAGCTCTCATCACCCTGTGACATGGAACAGCTCACCTCAGAGGGGAAGTATCCATCCACACCAGCTGCCACAGCTTCATACACGAATTCCTTACAGTCCAAGTTGGCTTCCTCACCCCCAGACATGGAGGCATCGACCAGCAGCATTAAGCCTACAGCTGACGAGGGGGCAACCGACTTGCTGAGTGCTGACGGTTCTTCAGCTAGTGCCATCCTCCATGTAAAGCCCAGCATCATGAAGAGGAGTTCCTTTAGGAGACATTACTCCTGTCATTTGTGCAGGAGCCGATTCACGCAGAGAAGTCTGCTGAGAGAGCACCTTCTGCAGCACACCCAGGCTCTTCAGCAGAGCCCGATGGAGCCCAGCAGTGCACTCTCACCTGTTATGTCTGGAGAACACAGCATGGTAGAGGTAGAGGGGGTGCTTCAAGGAAGCAAGCCAGCGTCAAGTTCTTTGGCTGCTGCTACAGCGGTCGAGATAATCAGTGACAGTGAGCAAACACCTGTTTCTGGTACCAACTCGGACTCTCCCCGAGCAGAGGTGTCCACATCCAACTGGGGAGTGGGGGGATTAAATTCTCAAGCAGACACTCCACCTCCATCAGATATTGCAGACATTGACAACCTAGAGAGTGCCGACTTGGACCGGGAAGTGAAGCGGCGGAAGTACGAGTGCTCTACCTGCGGTCGCAAGTTCATTCAGAAGAGCCACTGGCGCGAACACATGTACATCCACACGGGAAAGCCCTTCAAATGCAGCACATGTGGCAAGAGCTTCTGTCGGGCTAACCAAGCTGCCCGTCATGTGTGTCTGAACCAGGGAGCCGACACCTACACCATGGTGGACCGACAGAGCATGGAGCTTTGCACTGCAGGTGACGATAGCACCCAAATGGAGGGGATGTTCTTGGGCTCGTCAAAGCCTTACAAGTGTAACATTTGTGCGACCACCTTCTCTAGTCCTAATGAAGTGATCAAACACCTGTGCTTCACCCAGGGCGGTTTAGTGGGGCTGCAGGCTAACATGGGTGCAGGAATGCTGCTCCAACGCGAAGAGTTCTCCAAAGATGAAGGCTCTGATTTGTCCAATTCTGGCACCCCACTAGAACCCATAAAGACTGAAGAGATTCTTGTAGAGTAGTTGCGAAATTGGGCATTTTTCCTTTTTAACTTGTGTTGTGTTTATTTTCTAAATTATGCATAATAGGTAAGCTAAAGGTTATGTTAGTCAGGGTATGTATGTTGGTTGTCAGTTTACTTTTAGTTTCTTTGGGGGCAGGACAAAAGTATTTTGGATTTCTTTGGCCCTGAGACAAAACCTTAAAATACCTTTTAAGAAAGTAAAATAGCTTGTGACATAATCACAAAAATACATTTTATTAACATTGACTTAAGGATAAATTGAATACGAATGAGGGAGAAGTATCAGCTATTACCTTGCTTGATTACATCATTTTATTAGTGATTTACACTCTCAGATGTCATTTTTTTCTTAAGAGCTACCATTGTGGTGGCAGACTTTCAGTATAAAAGAGGAAGCTGTGACAGTTCCAGAGGGAAAAACTTGTCAATATGAGATATTTTAAAGAGGGGAAAGAAGTGCAAACTACTAATAATCCCTCTGGAGAAGGACCGAGGAAAGTTAATCATCGTAGATGAAAGGCTGATCCTGCAGATCAAGTATATATCATAGTATACACAGCAAATTTTTGCTCTTTTTGAGTTGATGTTCAGTATGCAAAGAAAGTACCTTTGCCTTCCATTTGTGTTTTTGATTGGCATTTTGGCCCAGCAGAATACCTTGAAATGTAATAAATAACCATTAGCTTCACCCTTCCCGGCAACCATTTGGATTTTTACTGGTTGCAGCCATTTCATTTTCATATTAAAACACAAAGGCTTTTAACCAGCAGAAATTGGTCACAACAAGCAAGAGCGGTTATTGTGTTTACCGTCACACCACATTGATTTTTTTCCAGATTTTTTCTTGCGTTATGCAACTCTTTAATCTCTGATTAAAGACGTACCATGTTCCATCTAGACATACATACCTAAATGGGAAATTCATGTACAATATGGTACATCTTGTATATTTTATAATTTCTTTAAATCTAATCCTAAAAGCCCTTAAAGTTTGTTTAACATGCTTTTCTAATTTTATATACAATGCTATATATACAGAGAGTACATTATATTGCAAAAGTGTATGTATACTAGTAGACAAATAGTTTTTAAAATAGAAATTCAATGAGGTTAGCGTGAGTGCATGTATTAGGGATGGGCATAATACCGTTATGTTTAATTTTTAAAAACTGTAGCCTAACTGGCATTGAGATTTTAAATACTTTTTAAAATTAATTTTGCATATCTCTTTTTTTGTTGGCATAATTATAAGTGCTAACCTTACTCATTTTGTGCAAATGAAAACCTTTTTATTTGTATTTTAGGACCTTATGATATGTATATTTGTTTTTAAAATGTTTCTAATCTAACTAAAAAAGTAGTGGTTGCAATAGCAGCCTTGTCATGTATTACAAAACACAGTGTCAGAGTAAATATGCATAAGAACACGATTAAATGATGCAAAGGTCGAGAGAGATCACAGAAGGACCTGGCTTTAATAAGCTTGTAAGAAAGATTATCGCAATATTTCTGTACATCTGTCTATATGTTTCATTCTGATTTAATAGGTGCTATTTATTACGACAGATTTGGGAGGAAAATGACAGGAAAGCTTTGTGTACTACTGATGACTGCAACTTGTGAAAATTATTGTCACATATTTCCAATAAATGTGAAGAAAGGGAAGTGTTTTATAGTTTTTCACGTCAAGTATGATAATCCAGTTCCAGTAATATAATAGTAAAATTAAGCCTGAACTTTAATTTATCGGCAATTTTTTTCCCTCGTATTGTCACATCCCCGCAAGTAGACCTGTGAAAAATACGTAAATGAACGGCTTATGTTTTATCTTTTGCAACAAAATTTTTATTTAAACGACTAAAAAGTCTGGAATCTGTTTTGAAACAGCAGTGTTAACTAATCAATGGTAATGATCAATCACTGGTTTGTTTAATTTGGAATGTAACTTTAATGCAAAGCTGTTAACTAATGCTTGCAAAGGTTTACTAATTGATATTGTAAGAAATAGTGTGTTAAAATGTTTTGTTGACGTTATTGACCCCTGTTTTAATTGGAATGCCCATCCCTAGTATGTTTAATATGCATTTTCCTTTTTTTTAAATTTGCTTGCTACCCCCTTTCCACCTAGGCAGATATGTCCTCCTCAAGTACAGGTTTGTCACAATGAAGATGAGGCTCAGCTTAAACTAGCTTTTGGTGGCATTTTTTTCATTTGTACTTTAAATTCAACTATGCGAAGTATTGAAAAGCAGCAGATACATTTGATGCAGGTAGCCCAGTGTTTGGCCAGGTGGCACTGTTTTTCTTGACTGTCTACTCAGGTCTTGTGAAGGGAAAAGCTATCAAATTTTAAAAGTGATATCTTTACTAATATGGTTGTGTGGTTGCCAATTGTAAGATCCTATTTGCCATAAACTCATTATACCATCTCATTTTAGTTTAACACAAATGTCTGTGAATTTATTCTTATTGTGTTTCGTGTTGACTAATGAAAATGATTCTTGTGTGTGTCTTCACTCAAGCTTGATTTGTTGAGGGAGTTGAAATGCTGTACTACTGACATTGATATCTCAGTGCTTAATTGTATTACAGAAATATGCACAGCTTTGTGAAAAAGTCTAAATTCTTCCTCGATTCAAATTCTTAAGCCACACCAGTCATGTAACTTAAGAGTTGTGTATTTGTATGTTAAAACATCTCAGTATCTCAGGATAGAAGTTTGAGTATCCAACTCATGATACTTGAGTGCACACAATGTTACCCTAGTCCCCTATGCCCATCTGACATTTAATGTGATCAATCTGTGTTCTCAGGTATGTGAGTAATTTTCTGTATAAACATACTTTTTTCAATGAAGAACGAGTAATAAAAATGTGTTGTTTTTTTATAATTGCGGATGATTTTTGTCTTCTCTACAGGAGAACCAAAGCTGTTTTTATGCAAGTGATATTAAGTAGTTTATAAAAAGATATAAAATAGTTTAATTTACATAATTTCTCAGCCTTTATACCTTAAGATAGGAAGAAATGTTACATTATAACAGCTATGCTGTAAAATATTGCCACTATGTTCAAATACTAGACTGTCCACAAAAGGATTGAACATAAACTACTTAAATCACCTTGAAATTACATTATGTTTTAAGAAGTGTATTACTTTAAATATTCAGTGTTTCTAAATTAGCCTTAGAATAAGATTAATTTCAGAGCAAAGTTCTACTGTTATGCTTTCTCTATGCCAGGAACTAGAACAGAGTAGAAAGTACACACTCGTTTTGTCTAACTTTATTGAATGAAATATAGACAAGTTTTTATATCCTTACTATTTAACAGCTTGGAAAATATAAAATATATTTGGGACCATGCTACATGTACAGTATATTAAGCTAAATGGCTGCAGATATTAGTGAATATCACACCAAATGTGATTTGTAAGTACATACAATAGGTACACAATCTGTACAATTGTTAACAGGTTCACAGTTGTGTTACAAAAAGCAGGGAGGACTGAAGGTGGACGGGTGCCCAAACTAAATGCTTTGCATTATGCAGCAATAGCAAAAGTCTTTAGTTACCTCTGTTTCTTCAATCATTTATCAATGATTTTTTAGAATCATTTCATAAAGCATGTATCCTGATTGTTTCACACCCTGAAGGGGTCAAAGTAAAGGGATTGGTGACCTCACAGGTGTACGTGCTTCCTAATCTTTCTCTAGTTTGGTCAACAGTCACAAAGCTTAATGAGATGTAAGTTTCCACACCAACATAATTGGATTATAAAAGCATTCATGGTTAATTCTCAAGGTATTTAATTGATTCACACAGTGCAAATTTGCCAGATTTGGTAAGAAACAAAGATTGACCATCATAGCTTATTATCATTGTCATTTGCTTTGGTGATAAAACTGGGTCTCAGGACAGTTTCAAATATTTATCCAACCTAAAACATCTTCCACTTTCGCAGTAAACTTATTAATCGAATGCAACTGATGTCTTATCCTTTGGGCAATGGAAAAAATGCGACTCCCTGATCTACTCTAACTCAATTTAGCTTTTAACTTAGGAGCAAAATGAGCTTGTTTTTATTTCTGGTACCATGGAGTCTGCGCCTCTAAAAACCTCAAGCAAGTGAGTCCATGTCCTCCCTTGTGCCAGTTTAATGAACTATCACAGTGAGAGATACAGTGGTCTAGTATGAGACTAAACAGGACAGATGCAGTTTCCATACTGAACACCGTTGCTAAAACTCACAGGTAAAAGGCAACATGACACCAAAGACTGAAGAATGTACTACTTATTGTAGACAGCAGAGGACGTCAGCATACTGTTAATAGCAAGAAATGTAGGTATTGTGCAGTAAGGAAGGAGTTGAACCTCGATAATACTGTGCACAGCAATAATACATGCCACACAGCAACTCGGAAAACTGTAAAACACTGTAAAGATGATATTTTTTCAATTGTCACCCTAACACTGGCATAAGATAAACACTGTACAACAAAACTGAGTAACCAAATAAATAGATAATGTGATTTTTTTTTTAGAGGAATGAAGCCAACTCATCTGACAGATCTTTTACTTGAGGGATTTTTGTACTTTGATTGAGATTATTGTAATAGAAGTGTTCATAGTGAAGTTTCTCTTCTGCCAAGCGTATTGAGCCTGGGAGTCATCATTTCATTCAGCATTTGGATTAACAGACCTGCATTCATAGTGACATCTATAAACACCACTACAGCGTTTGCACTCATGCAGCCCCGTCTCAGCACAACGTCGCCTTCAATTGTCACAGTCAGTGTTACGCAGCCACGGTGGGATTTCTTTCCACGTCCACCGCAGACTTACTGGACTTCATCTTATCCAAAAAATGGTTATTGAATTTTCAGTTACTGTCAGTATGACTCCTCCCATTCCTACTAACCACTGTGGCAGCCGTGATCTGCCTTATGGTTTGTAGCATATTAAAAGTGCCTTGTCACAAATTGTGTTCACAGGTTACATTTACATTTAGATTTAATTATTTGGCAGACGCTTTTATCCAAAGCGACTTACTGCACAAAAAATCTAAGTTAAGGAGAAAAAAGGTTATTTCATAACCTTGCTAATGCAATCCTCACAAGATTTGAACTTATGCTCAGAGCTTGTACTTCTAATGTGATCTACCTGTATGTTTTAAACAATATTCAACATTTAAAACAACATCACAATTTGGAAATGACAGTGAGATGCTTTACATGTTTAATGACCTAAGATTTAACTACTCAGTTTTGTTAGTGAAATACCTCTGCCATGTGATCAAATGAGGATGGTATATCAGTCCTTTATTGTATCATTACATTAAACAATGAGTAACAATGTTGTTCACAGTAAATCAGGCAGTGATTGTTTCTCTTATCAGCGTGAAGTATATTGCGTGTTTTGTTTAGGTGCAGAGTAAGAGGAACATGTGACAACAGAATGTGTCAAAAGTCAAACATGGTGTCGGTCTATTCACACTCTCTGCCCTCTTGTCGTTTTCTGCAGTCAGTATTAGCAGAATTGTACCATAGTTTAGTTATAATTGCTACAAATGCTTGAAATAATCGTGAGTATCTGAATATAACAGTGAAAGCTGTGATACACAAGGCTCTTAATGAACTTTCACATTCGGTTTGGTAAATTATTGTTGTATGCACACATTTTTCTCAGTTTATTTTTTCTCTGTATCACATAGTATGCCTCATGTATCACAGCTTTTTATGAGAATAAAAATAAAAGCAATAATGTCTATACAATAACAAAATAGGGCAAAAAATGAAAAAAATAAAGGTTTAAGAGTGAATAAAAGAATATTCAAAATATAAATACAATATACAAGATAATAATCCTCCACCTCTTCACCTTCTGACACCATCCAACTCACATCACTACACACACACACACACACACACACACACACACACATACACACACACACTCACACACTCACACTCAACCAGGCAGCAGATTCTTGCCTTATGCATCAAGGGCAACGGAAAGTCACTGAGACGCTGAACATACATCACACTGATTACAAGCCAGATGGGAAGCTTCTGAAGCACAGGACATGCGCGAGTGTGTGTGTGTGTGAGAGAGTGAGTGAGTGGGTGGGTGAGTGAGGACATGTTCGATGGACGTCACATTGCTATGACGGGGCTGCAGGGTGGGGCTGGAGTACAGGTGCAAGAGGAGGTTGAGAGAATGGTGGGGGCTGTTGCTCAGTCACTCAGTCTATCTGGGCAGGATGAGAGGGGCCCAGTCTCAGCATTTTATCACTGAGCATCCTCTCTCTCTTTCTCTCTCTCTCTCTGTCTCTCTCTCTTTCTCTCTTTCTCTCCCCCTCCATCATCACTCACTTCCTGGTCCAGACAGTATGTCTCCCAGGCATCAGTCGTGCATCTTCCCCTGTGGTTGTCAGGCACAAAAACAGATATTAGGAACATGAAAATGTATTATTTCTTGTAGCTGAGGGATTAAGGAGCATAAATGTATTTTTGCAGTGCTTTTACTCTAGACATTGACATATAATTATGTTGGTAGTTTTACTGTATTTGTTAAAATGATATGATTAATTTCTGTATGGTTCAGACCATCGGTCCTATTGTATCTATCTGTATGTTCACTGAATTCTTAGTGGAATCACACTGTGACAGCTTCCAGTAGATTTCAATTAACTTTATTCTAAAAGTCTGATTAATTCACAATTGTTGCATGTTAAAACAACGAATAATTCAGAGAAAAAAGAGCTCTTTGAATCTTTGTTATCGATGCTAACGAATGTACCATGTACTTCGACATGGTTTCTTGACTTAAAACTGAGCCTGTGATAGAAGAAAAGCAGGAGGCGGGAGGGGAGGAATCATAATCAGTCTTTCAGCACAAGTTCATCTGCCCCTCACACACCGCTTCCCTTTAAGACCCCGGCCTACAAAGAAGGGGTCAATGGCGGCATTCCTGCTTTGATATCAAAGGTCCCCTGGTTACTCATGGCTCAAACAAAAGCTTTTTCATCTGGTCAGTGGGCAAATCCCCTCCCCTCCTCCCTAATAAAAGTAGGCCCCATTGATGTTTCAAAAAAGCCAATATGAGAAGATTGTCTGATAGACCAACAAAGGAATTTAGAAAATAATGCCCTTTTTTTTTCATTTCTGCAGTTCTATTACAAATTTTACACTAATGAAGTACTTCAAACACGGGTAAACTTCCTATTATTCCTATTAATGTGCAAACATTTTTATTACTCTGTCCTGTAGGTGTGGACATTCATACATTTCTTACCTGCTCATGATGCTGCTGTGATCTCTGTGGACACAGGCTCAATCTCCTTGACGGCCTCCTCGATCACCTCGATGACCTGCGCCATCACTTCCGCACACTTTCCTGATGGACTTTTCTCGCTTTCTGGCTGGCTTGATGCCGCCTCTGTGACTTGGCTGCCATCCTCTGCCGAAACTGCCACTTGAGTTTCTTCGGACAATGTTGAGAGTTTCTTTGCACTTGCAGGGCTCGCAGCTTTTACGCTGGCGTCTTCGGTCACAGGGCCGTTGCTGTCAAACTCTACCGCGACCTCTTCCTCAACGGATGGTTCCTCAACCTCTTGCGCTGTCTGCAGGACCACCTGGACTGGCATGTGGATCTCAGTCACTTTTTTGTCCTCTGACGGGGCCTCTTTTTCTGCTTGTGGTTTCTCTTGCTCTGCAGCTTCTTTTACATCTGTTTCCTGGACGTCCTCTGAGTCCTCTTTACTCGGTTCCACTTCACCTGTCTCACTCTCTGCTTTTATCTCTACAACTTCTTCCACTGCGACGGTTTCCTCACTTACTTTGACCTCCACGGCTTGCTTCAACTTTTTCTCTGCTTTCTTCTCCTCTTCCACTACAGAGGCATCAAGGCTCTCTGTGAGCTCTAATGGGATTGTGTCAATTACCTCTGCGGCAACATGAAGTGTCTGAGGTGATTTTGGTGCTGGTTTTTCACAGACCACAGGAATAGGGGTGTCGGTGATGACGGGCGTCTCTGTAGTGATTTCTACCTCTTTCTCTGTTGTTGCTATTGCCTGCACTGCAATGGTAGCTGATGGGGTGGTGGGCTTTTCGGGTTCACTCGTGTCTTCAGCAATTCTATCCACGGCATCCTGAACGGCAGCCTGGGCAATGACCAAGCTCTGAGTCTCAATCTCACTGCTCTGCTGCACATCGTCCTCGGTTTCCTCCGTCTTCTCGCTGGCCTGTTCAATCATGGCCACAATCTCTGACTCTGTTGTTTGAATAGTAGCAGCCTCCTCCACTGCTTCATCAGCAACAGGCTCCAACACCGAAGCACTTTCCATGACCACCACATCGGAGGCGACAATGACCACTGTTTCTGTGATGACAGGAGCCTCCTCGTTTGGGATGTCGGGCTCAGTCTCCTTTGTGATGATGGTTTTTGTAGTTTCACATATGGTGGAAGAAATCACTTCAGTCACAACTTGAACTACCTCCTTTACAGGTATATTTTCTTCAGTGGCAGCAAGCTGTTCCATGTCCATTTGCACCTCCTTGGTCTCTACGGTTGGCTCAGTGACTTCTGCGCTCTGGGTGCAGACGACAGCCTCAGACGTTGGTGTAATGGGAGTCACTATTACGGCTTTAGGCGAGTTCTCGCTTGTGGTTGTGAGCTGGACGACTTCAGACTGCTCCAAAACAGCAGTGACGACTCCAACCTTTTCAGCCTGAGGTTCACAACTCTCAGTGGCAACCTGAATGTCTACCCCTTCGCTCAGGGAACTTTCAACAACAGCCTCAAGCACAGTTATCTCTTCTTGGTTCACTTGGGACTCGAGCACTGCATCTTCGGTAATGGTTGCTTCCTCTGTACTTGCTGGCTTCTCCTCAAAGGACACCTCTGTGCTTACAGCTTCGTGGATTACAGCCACACACTCTATTACGGGCTCTGCAGGCTTCTCCACAGCTACTTCAGCAATCTCGCCAGTGCCTAGGTTAGTGCAGATAGCAGTTGCCTCGTCACAGGTATGTGCTTCGAGGATGATATTGGTCTTAGACTCTGCTTTCTCACTTGGTGGTTCATCCTCAGCTTTTTCCGATGCAACCTCTACTGGTACATCTTCAACAGTCACAGATGTCTGGGGTTGGATCTCACTTATTTGGGGCTCAATGGCTTCCACAACCTCCTCAGCACTTTCAGACTTGGGTCCCTGTGGAACAGGGGTGGTTTCTGCAGCTGGAGCTGGAGCCAGAGGCTTCACTTCTGCTGTAGAGAGTCTACGTCCTCTGTCACCTGGGGCTTTGGGGGAAAGTGCAGCCTGGTCCTCAGTTTCATCTTCTGCAATGTCAGTGTCAACAGACTTGGGTGTGGCAGCATTCTCTGCCTCCTCTGGGATGTCACTCAGCTGATCGTGTTTATCATCAGTCTCATCCACAGTGGCTGGGATCCATGAAGGGGATCTATCCTCAGCAGACACTTTGATTTGGACTGGAGCCACAGCTGCTGGCACTTCCTGTTCAGCCTCACCTTGCTCGTCATACTCCGAGAGAGGAACGACAGCTGGGGTGTCGGAGTCTTCCTCACCTGAGCCCAGTTCAGTGGAAGCTTGTTTTTCAACCTTCTTCTTTCTGCGTCCAGGAAAGAACTTTCTCAAAGAGAAAGATGACTCCTCCTTTGGTGCTTCACTGTCTGACTGGACTTGGTCTGCACTCTCCTCAGGCTTTTCCTCAGATTTGGCCCTAGTTTTTGGCATAACTATGCGTTTTAGTGTGTCCCAGGCAGACTCCTTCTCCAGGGGGCTGCTTACAGGTTCAGCAGCCGTACCAGCTTCTCCTTCAGTCTCTGTATTTTGGGAAGTGACAGGTGCAGCTTCAGTTTTTCCCTCCTGCTCTCCTTCTTCCACTGCTGCCGCTGCTGCTGCTGCTGCTGCTGCTGCTGATGCCTCTTCCTCAATCTTAGTCTCATCATCATCAGAATCAGAGGTCCTCCTTGTTCTCTTTTTTGGTCCACCCATACACATCAGAGCCTCCCATGAGACAGAGGTGTCCATTTTCTTTTTGGGCTCCTCGGTGCTGCTGACAAGTTTCTCAGTGTTTTCAGTTTTTGGCTCTTCCTCAGTTGGCTTTTCCTCCTTAGCATCCTCCTCAACACTCTTATCTGCTAATGCTGCACTCTCAGAGGAGGACAGGGTTGCAGACTTTGCTGGTTTCTCATTTGTGGCTTCGTCTTCGCTCTCAGAGGGTCTTTTTACACGTTTTTTGGGAGTTACCAGCTTCTTGAAGGAAGACCAGGCAATAATGCCCTCTTTTTTCTTCTCTCCATCAGATCCTAGATCACCTTCAGCCTCCTGGCCGGACTCATTTTGAGTCACCTCGGCAGCAATAGCATGCTCTCCTGACTCCTCTGGAGATGAGGGTCCACTGTCAGTTTTTGGAGCCTCTGTAGACTCAGTGGAGGATTGAAGTTGTTCAGCTGGCTGCTCCCCAGACTCCGTCAACTTAGTCTCACTATCTTTCTTGTTCTTTTGTTTTTTTGTTGATAGCTTCTTTAGGCCAGCTCCAGTGAACAGCTTCTTCAGGGGGCTTCCCTGGGGCTTTGCCTTGTCCTGTGATGATAGCAGTTCAGCCTCAGAAGTCACTTGAGCCTTCTCCTCCTCTGCACCACTTTCTGCCTTTTCTTTTTCTTCTTTGGCCTCATCAGTCGCAGTCGTAGTGGGAGTAGAGGGTTCAATAGTGACCTCCGGCTCTGGTGTTGCTTCTGGTTTTGCTTCCTCGGGAGTGGCTGGTGCCTCATCCTTGGGCTCTGACTTTTCTTCCCCTGGAGTATCTGGTGCATCCTCCTTGGACTCTGACTTTTCTTCCCCTGGAGTATCTGCTGCGTCCTCCTTAGCCTCTGCTGTTTCTTCCTTCGGAGTTACTGCTGCCTCCTCCTTGGTTCCTTCCTCCACTGCATCCTTCTCCCCCTTTTCCTCCACAGCTGCGATTTCGTCTGTCTTAGGTGCCTCCTCCTCCTCTTCCTCTTTTGTTTTCTTTATGCTGGTTTTCTTTCTCAGGTTAGAGAAGAGTCCTGTGCTGAAGAGCTTTCTGAAGGGGGACAGTGCAGTTTCCTGTGATGGTGGAGAGCTCTCTCCTTCTTCTTTTTCAGCTCCTTCCTCCTTGACAGCTCCATCAGTACCTTTGTCAGTAGAGCCTTCGGTTGGAGCATCAGTGGTTTCATCCTTAGAAACTTCAGCCTCTGCAGTAGACTCCTCTATGTTAGCCTCCTTTTCTTCTGCTGCGCTCTTCTCCTCAGCAGTAGCAGCCTCTTCCTGCTTTTTTGCAGGTTCATCAGAACCACTAACCTCCTCCTCTTCTTTATCCTTGACTGTCAGTAGCTTCACCGGGTCTTTCTCCTCACTTTTGTCCTTCTTCAGTGTGAACTTAAAGCCAACAAAGCGGAAGATCTTCTTGAAGCCCACTTCACTGGCATCATCAGGTTTCTGCTCCACACTCTTCTCCTCGACAGCAGAGATATCGTTGGCATCTGGAGACTCTTTCTCCATTTTCTCACCATTCACTTGAGGAGCCACTTCATCCTGGATGGTGTCCACAGTTTCAGGAGCCTCCTCCTTCTCAGCCACAGATACACCATCAGGCTGGCCAACTGAAATGACAAGACAAGAGCTTTCAGACTTTGATCAGATGTCTCACCTTAACTTTAATTCATATGGCTCATCCTGTGCTACAGCTGGATCACTAACAATATACTCATGATCATGTTAGATTTTGTAGAATTTATACAATTATGTACAATTTGCTACGTTTAGTTCATGGAATTCAAGTAATGAGTAAATCAAATCATTGGCCTGGACAAGGAAATCTCCCTGTGTTTAGTAAAAATCTCTACATCACTCTTCTATGGAAGCACTTTATTAATATAATTTTTATGTCTTACATCAAAGGCTTTTTGTGAACTGCAGATAATGTTTAACAATCTGTGAACTATTGTTCATCAACATATCATACCGTGGGTGGTCATACAAATCCGAGACAAATGACGTATTAACGGCTGAGATAAGACACAAACATACGGACACAGTGGCTGTCAGCCACATCTATCTGTGTTTTGACAGAGGAAGGTGCAGAGGGATGATGACATGCCAGGGTCTTAAGCTTTTCTTCTTTTTCACTACGGTCTGGAAAGCATCACATCTGATACGCTTGGACTTTCAAAACAAATTCCCAAGACCTTTACAGCTTAGATATCGGTTTACCTTAAAACCATGCAAACTGTGGGAACTAGCCCTACTCTTTGCCTCTGTTGGTTACTAGAAGAGTGCGTATCCAATTGCATCCAACTCAATTTTATTTTTAAAATGAACTAAAAAAAAAATGAAGAAAGTGTAAAAAAACAATGTTTTTGACCCAAGACCCATTCTTTTTAGCTCATTTCTATATCTGAGAAAGATAATTGCATTCTTGTGTCACACACAAAAATGTTAAACTGTGCGCCTACATCTGTCCACATCCTTTTCCTAAATTATAGGCATGAAATGTCACTTACTACCACTGCATTCCTGAATATTTAGCTTTAAATCTGAAAAAAATATTATAACAGGTCCCATAAATAATAAAAGTACTTCCCACATATTAAGCGTCAGTTTGAGAGAAACGCTGTTCACTTCATGTATGAGAAAATTATTTTTAGTATTTTCCACACATAATGACGCATGTTAATGTTTGGGAATTTAAAAAGCGTTTATTTGTTTTTACAGTTAAACCGTGTCTCAACTGTGCCTATGTAGGATTCAAACCAAACAATACGGGCCCCCACTAACCCTCCTTAAACTAAGTCCCAATCCCCTTGACCCAAATTCCACCACAGCAGGATGGATGGGGACCCACCCCATTCCCAAGACACACACTCATGCAATACAATAGCTTTCTAACCCTCGCTGGCCTCTGAAAATAAAGGAAGGGGGGTGGTCAACTTGCCTATTATCTAGACACACTGCAGCTTAGGGGAAGTTTGGAGTAAATCTTGGAGTTTGCTGACTTTACCAAACTCGTGTAAACGTGACTGAAGACGGCGACTTGGGCAACGTATAAAGCAGATGATGATCATGAGGCAGCGAGGCCTGTCGCACTACACTGTTATTTTCAGAGTAGTTCTCTAATCAAACTGTTGTTGAGCCAGCGAGACCAGAAGCCAGACACATCCCACAAACACAGTATAAGCAGATATACACCTAATATGTAGCTTAAGCTTTTAAGTCCTGGACATGATTTCGACTCAGTTTTGTCTCAACAGTGCGTCTCTGTTTGAGTGCAACAAGTACAAAAGTTCCTTTGAGCTGTTTTAACAAAGTTCCGGTGCAGTGAAGAGTTTATGAGCGAAGACATCAGTGTGTGTCTGTGTCAGACTGCTGGCAAGCCAGATGAAGCAATGAGCCTCTACATGGATAATAAAACAGGAACCATGTTGATTTAACTACTGGTATCTCTCCCGTCTGTTTGATCTTTGTTTTCAGGACCGGTTTTTAACAGGCTCACAACTGTCAACATCCCTGGACTGATTGGATTTTGGGGGAGAAGGAGTAAATGTGTGGCTGAAAGAGGAGGATGGGTGGGAGATTTGAATAACAACTGTATAACATAGAATGTGAGTGTGAGGGGTGAGGCTACAGTGGGTGGGGGCACGGGATGAAGGGACAGGGCCAAACGGGGGGTCTGGCCCTGAGGCTGAAGCTCGAACTTACTTTACTTTAGAGGGTGTTACATATCTCAGTTGCACGCATTCATAGCTGGAACGCTTCTCTCTGCTGGAGACGTGGCTTTGTTTATGTGATGCTCTCATATTATATATGCTGCAGCCAAAAAGCGATTGTTGTAAATCTACTCCAGTCTCCAGCGAGATCAGATAATGTTTCTGTTGTGTCTGTTTCTACGCTACTATTGGGTTTGTGTTGCTGCAGGGAGGGGGCTGCCTGGAAGCTGAATGGCAGCTTTTCTTCCTTAGACACTGTTTACAAACCGTGTTAAATACATGCAAATCCTTGTTATGATGACTGTAGTCTGGAGCAGAAGCCCTTTAACACAAAAGAAGTCAGTTAAAAAGAGGGCTCAACCCTCCCACCACCCTTCCAGCAACCTCAGTCCGTATCAAAGCTGGGGTCAAACCGGCTCCGGCACGTCAACAGCCACAGCAATTATCATCCACATTTTTCACAGATTCCCGTGTTATCTCATTAACTTCAAGTCAAAGTGTGCTGTGGCCCACTTCAACTCGCGTACTGACTCACTGCAAAATATATCAATGTCCCCATGAAGCAAAACACCCCAGCCCTGCTCCATCACGACCATCACTCCCAGTCATAAGGCCCAAAGAAGAATCAGTCTTGGCATGTAATTAAATTCATACGCCCCTCTCTTCTTCCTCCCTCCCTTTGCTCTGCGGCTAAGCTAAATAACCCCACTGGGAATTTGGATTCCACTCTAATCTAATGAAATACTTCACATGACGGGACACGGGGAGCTGACTTGGATAGTGACATGAGCTAAAAGCAGACTGAAAAATATTTGTCAACGCATCTTCGAGTATTTCATGTATCTGGCAGCTGTCACTGTGCAAAATTATTTTCCCACCAAGAAGTTTGGTGGTCACATGGGATGTATAATTTACAGTTACAGGCGCCCAATGATAACAGTTACAGCTCTGTGAATGGTATTTGTTTGTACAGTAGATATTTTACTACAGAGCTATAAAACGGGATGCTCTGAAGGAAATACCAGGACTCAGTCACATCCTACTAAACATGACGATGATAAAATGAAAACTTGCTGACTAGAGCTCAAAAACAGCATGAATGAAGAGAAACACTATTAATTGTTTTTACACAATGAATCTCCGAGGGAGGTCAAAGCAACTCTATCTCCGTCTGAAATCACTCACCCGTGCAGGGACAACTACAAACCACAGTGCAAACTAACCACACCCTCAGGACAACAATGCCTTCAGCCACACTCACTCGTGGAAGAGCACAGCACTGGCTTTGGTTTTCAGTATACACTACATCAAATATTAATGCAAACAAAAGTGACGAATCAAGTAACAGATGATACGGTTCAAGCACAAAAAACACGGAAGATTAAAGCTTGTTGTAATGAAGGAGAAATGGAAAGTACAGTAAACTATTTTTTTCTTACCTGTTAAAGTGATTGTTCCAAGCATTGGTAAAATCCAAAAATCTTTTTTCCAAAAAAGTTACAAAAAATAAAACCAAAACACCGATATGATAAAGATACTGTACTTGTAGCGTTGCCCCTCACTTCTTTTGCACACTCAGCAGACTCTTTACTGAACTCACTCTGCTGCAGAAGCCGCGTTCCTTCCTCCCCGTGCTTTCTCAGTCACTGTGAGCAGAACAGAGGGCTTCACACTCATTTCAACAGACTGACACACATGTCATGTTAGGACCACCCCTGCCTCCCGCTTCCTCCCACCTCCCTCGCTTTTCTTCAGCTGTTCTGAATGGGCGCCCCCCCCGCTCCCCCACCAGCCCTCCCTCGCCTCTCCACTTCTTTCCCATTCCTTCCCCCCCCTCCTTCCTTATCCATTTACCCTCCCTCAGAGCTCAGCATCCACCCAGGATGACTGAAGGTCATCATGTGGTCTTTCAAGAAAGCATTTGTCACCTTCTATTGTACATGGTGAGAGCCCCCCCATCCCAGCCCCACTCTGTGTTACATACATATTGTTCCTTGGAAGGTGTTGTGGGGAGCAGAGTTTCTCTCTTTGGACTTCTCTAACTGAATTTATTTTTAAAAGTCACCCCACCGTCAACCCCCCTTTGTTGGGAGGCAACACATTCTCCCCAATATCTCACAGTTTAAGTCACTATGTCAGGTCATTTCAAAGTTTAAAAATCTCATAGGACTTAGTTTCCTCTTTTGTGTTTCCTAAAAAACAAATGATAAAACAGTTTAATGCAAAGTTCTCAAAACTCCTCACCAATTCCCAGTTCAAAGCTCATACCATGGGGGGGCAATTGAGTTGCCGCCTTCCCCCTGTGAATGTTAATAGGCCCCCTCTCAATTACACCAATCCAGTCGAATTTGATTCAGCTTTTGTCTGTGGGGGGTGAGAGACTGGAAGGAATGCAGATAAATCCTCAGGTAAATACCAGCATAATCAGATCTGTCGCTCTTCAGCATTGTCCCGGAGGAATGTGTGAAGGCTACCAAATGGGTGATAAGAGGAGTAATCAAGTACCGTCTGAAAGCAGACCCCTCATCCAAAAGGGTGTAGACTCGTTTTTTACTAGATTTGGGAAAGAAACTGATTCCACTGAAGTCAAGGCTACAGCTGAAACATCACGAATGGATTAGGACAGTTTTTTTAGGCCGATGCCGAAAAAATATTCAGATGTTATGTGTTTTGTTTTTTACCCTATTCACGGTTAAATTTGAAACCTCCTCAATTCCCAATACACAACCAAATTACATAATTTAAATTCAAACCAGGCGAAAACAAAGCAAGCTGGGATGTAACAAAACATGGGTGAAACCAATCGTGTTATTTTCTCTTTCTCTATTCAACACCACTTCCCCTCAGTTCCCTCAGATCCACTGAATGGAGAGACCCATGAATACCAAGGATTTGCCCATGAATGGAGGACGTCATATTTTTTTGTATCAGAGCTGGCAAGAGCAAGAAAGAAAGATTGGAGATTTGGAAGGGAAGAAGAAAACCGTCACCAATCTAATGAGTTATATTCAGAGGAAGTTTCTGAGGAAAATTAAATGAACCTTTTAAACATGACGGTCAGCTTTATTTATGTCAGTGTTTGGTACATTAGCAACATAATTTATATGTACGCTATTATTATTATTATCCACAGGTTAAAAGTGAAATCCTAAAGGTATATGATGAAGGGCTGATTCATTTGATCACGGTCATTCACAAAGAATTTCTTCCGGATTTATCAGGATGAAATGAGTCACGCGTTTGGAATTTCACTATCTGTACTATGCTACACAGTGACTACTATGATAGTGGACAGTGAGTCAGAATGAGAAAAATGCGGGACACGGACGGAGAGTGCCTCCTTCGGGTCGGACCACATCTTCCTTTCACCTCCCAACTTCCTTCATATGATTCATGCAATGTCAGTCACATTCCTGGAATTACACACCCGACATTCAGAAACACACATGCATCACTCTACACGTATCCACGCGGTTTGATCTCGCGGTTACAGGACGAATCCGACATCTTCAAAACAAGTGCTACAAGTCCTGAGACAACACCCAGTCCTGAGTTTATCCTGCTAATAAGAGCCCTGGTATCACATATGCCTCTACTGTATACAATCATTCATTGTCATGCCAATGCTATGACATAGTTCTTAATTAATATCACATTTAAGAAGTCCACATACACCCACGTGTATTTATAATTCATTTTGCTTCTCTTTCCTGTGACCTTTAAAACTACAGTGGTCATTACAAACTAATCATCTGCAGGCGAACATTGCTTTGGGGCTGCAACACATACTTATCTTCACTGTTAAATTAATCTTATAATAATCATATAGTCTGTGGAACAACTCAAATGTCTCATTTTGTCCTTTGGTTTTCCTTAACAAAACCAAAAATGACTCATAATATTTGAAAACGATAACACATTTTCAGCTCTTGGCTTTGAGTGGCAAAAACACATGCTCTCAGAGTAATTATCACTTTGTCTCAGATGCAACACAACACAACATGTAATGAGCATCCAGCACCACGACAGGAAGAAAGTATGTTGTGCTGAAACTTCTTGGCTCAAAACGTCACTGAGACAAGCTGATACTGTCAGACAGAATAGGATCACTTCAAAGCCGCTTAACGGCAAATGAAACAGGAGAACCAGACGTTAAGGGACTGTTTTCTACCCCTTTTGTATTTATGTAATAAACGGTCATTTAATTTAAAGAGGCTGCTACCACAACACTAAAGGAACAGGAGTGTTTAGTGTTTTAACTGCAGTTAAGTCGGGATAACACAGGGCCAAGATTGTGGGGGTGACGCCCCACATATCTCAGTAATCAGAAAACGTGCCTGAGTTGAGGAATGTTTGAGGAGGGGTTCTGAATGGTTGGGGGTTGGGGAGCTGGGCAGAGGGGCTTTTTGTAGCCTGCGCATGACATCATCCATCGGACAGCAGAGAAAAAAAAAACGCCCCCTGCTATTCCAAGAACTGGATGGGATAGTTTTGAAATAAGTGGAGGAAAGGGAAACAAGTTTGTGAGGATGTGAAACAGCCTGACATCAGACAGGTTTCTCACTCGCTATCTTGCATTTCTTCTCCGTATTCATACACTTTGCCTCCTTTGTCTTTATCTCCCACCAGTCCTTTGTAATTGTTCGCCCCCTTCACCACTTTCCCCTCTGAATCTTCAATCTTCTTGAGCCCCCCGCCCCTGCCGACCTCTCCTCATGCTTGTGTGTGGGCCGGAGGGATGGATAAGAATGTCGGACAGGAAACAGTCGTTTCTTGACATCACTGCTTCCTCTTCCCTTTGCCCGTTTCCTCGAGCTATACTTCATTCTGTACTGTGCACATTCTGTCCAGCAACCTTTCCGCCTTTTCTTGATCATGTCCGTACATTGCGTCATGTTGCACAATGACTAACGCTCTGTAGTAGTGATGATTAAGAAAATTTCGTGACTGTGGTTTGTTTGTTTTTACTGTAAAACAATGGAGGCCAGTATTTACAGATTCCAGCGTTGAGAGAGGAGGCAGTGGCTTCGTAAAGTCCATTTCGTTGTGCACAGAATTGGATGCGGTTAAATTCGAGACAAAAATGTGTCCTTCTGCTACACAATTACAATTACAAGAGCTATGACCCACAAAATAAGGGTGGTTTTAAATTTGGAAGAAGAGCAGCACTTTTTCCAGAGGGCTCTGTTTGGCCAGCTTTTGCCATCTGTTGTATTTGTCTTCTCTCTTCTCCGCATTCCTGGAACAGCAGCCGTTTGGCATCGCAGTTGTTATTATGCATCATCTTGTCTTCGAGTACAGGCTGGATTGTAAAAAATGGTGAAGGGGTGATGTTACCCCTCCTAGAGCTTGAAAAGAATTTGGAAATGGTTTACATTTACAGAAAAGAGATGAATGAGCAAAAATGAGTCGTATTTTAACTATCAAATAAAACAGGCTGCTTTGAGAATGATTCTTTGATGCGCTGCCACTTGCCAATGAATCTGATCAACACTAAAATAACAAGTCATTTTATTTCAACTGATCTTTTATACCCAAATTCTTCTGAAAATGCCAAGTAGTAAATCATTAATTTATGAATTGTGTTGGACTAGAAACAAATTTTGGTAACTGATGTCCAGGTGGACAAAAGCAGATTGCTCAGCACAGGGAACATTGGATTAATTTATTTTGATGGATGCAAGTGAAAAAGCATCACCTCAGCAACTTCTCTCGGCAGGAGAGAGTTATTATTTTGCATGGTAAAAGTGATGTATAGTACATAGATATTTGCTGGATTGCAACACTGGGCAAGATGCTACTGAAGAAAGAGAAGAAGGAGGGGTCAGTCACATTCCTGATCCATTCTCTCAATCCTCCATGTGCCTGAGGGAGGTTAGGGGTTTGGTGTGTGTGTGTGTGTGTGTGTGTAACTTTGACCATTTTACTGTCCTATTACGTCTCTTGCATCAGGAACTACATGGTGTGAAAACTGCTGAGCTGGTCGGTTAAGTTATTTCACATGACTTTAAGAGGTTTTTGACAGACATGCATGAACAGTGCCTTTTTGACAGGATGTTTTGAACGTTGAGCGGAATGAACAATTAAAAGCAGGTCACAAATGATTGCTCTGCTACTTCTTTTTATCATCTCTCGAATAATAGAATTATTGTTATCTTGTATGTGCTCATCATAGTGTTAAATAAAAAAAGTATTGTAAGGAAATAAAGCCGGAAGGTGTCATCAACTGCTGCTTTACAATCTGAATTTCATTTTTCATGTAAAGTTTGTGAGATTGTTAAATATGTGTAGTTTCTAACAAAAGGAGTGCACACACACACACACACAGGCCTTACCCAAAAATTGCAAATCATATTTCCTATGTTTAGTTCAGGCTTTTTCACTTTGCTAATTCCACTTTGGCACCGAATAATCCATTTTTCTCCATAAAACCTCCTGGGCTCTGTAGAAAAATGTCCAGCTTTTTGCCAGTGCTTTGCCAGCGGAGACATTTTTGATTAGCTTGTCATTTGATCGGGCTGCAAACTGTCAGAGCATCATTTAAATAGCTGTGACATTGTGGCAGGGCTCTGTATTTTGTATTTGAGCAGAAAGTCTCCCGTCTGATCAGCTGACAGGATGAGACAGCCACTGACAAATAGCAGCTTTCTAATAGAGTTCTCCTACTCTCTCCTGCCCTGAAGTGTATCCTTCAAGCACTCACTTCATGACAAATGACTAAATAAAACATGTTGCGCAGATGAACGTAATTGAAATACAGAGTGGACAATGATGGATCTTGAGGGACCAAGGGCCTTTCAAGCACTACAATCGAAAACTCAGCCCCCTTAACACTTTCCTCAGGGATTTTTTCTCCTTTCTAAAGTAAAGAGAGATGATTCTGATGCCTTTAAGCTATTTCTGCACAAAAAAACTAGTTAAAAAAAGTAGAATTTAGTATAAAAACAGCAGAAAAAACATTCGAAAGAACATTTAATAGCAAACATTCATGATAATGATTTTTGTCAGTTGGAATGTAAAAGCAAGATGGGTACAGGTCCAAAAGGAACAATTAGGCGGCTGGGTTGTGTTATGACGACTCTACAGCATGAAGCCTTCTTGGCTGAGAGCTTAAGTAAAGGGTGAGGTCCCTTCCAGTGGCATGATGAACATTTTGGCAACGTGGCCACGGACATCCCTGGAGCCAAGAATGAGTAAATCCAGTCTTGAATTAAATCATGCACACACATACATACAGTACGGACACACACATACACAGACACACGACCCCAAAACCTCATAAAAGTTTACACCTGCAACCAACACAGAAATACAAAATGTATCAAACAGAAACTCTAGTGGGTAATTTCTGACAATCGATGAGACACAAAGGACCAACAGCTTTTAAAAAATGTGTCTCACATTTCATTTTCAGTATTGCTGAATAAATAATTAGGCTATAAAATGTCCAAAAAGGAAGATTGTCCATCAGATGTTGCAATAGCCTTTGCTTTTGCAAAATCCATTAAAAACCCTCAAAGGGACTCAGCTCATAATAAGCGAGATAAGAAAAGCTGCAGTCACACAGACCGGAGGAGCTAAAATCTGCAAATACTGTGACACAATACACCCAGAGATGGAAAGTTTCAAAATTCAATACCTTGTTTCTTTCATGGACTGACAACTTATCGTATCTGACACAGATTTGTACACATACAGTAGGTTAGAGAATGGATTCAATTATTTACTGTAGCGCAGTCAGCTGCAGCTGTATCAAACAAACAGGACACGCACAGTTTGATCTATGAATGTTGTCCAGCGTTCCTACAAAGGAACACAAGCTGCACCAACACACCAACACACTATCACACAGTCAGCATTATCTCCTTCTCAAGTCTTCCAACAAACTTCATCTGTTTTCAGCCTGTGAGCCATCTGGGAGGGACGGACAACTCACATCAGCTATGATGTCATTCTCTGGGCTCCCACTGCACCCCAGACGCCCACACCCTCGAATCGAGCAAAGCAAACACACACACAGGCTGAGAGCACACAACACACAGCAAATCCCTTTTTTTTTTTTTTTTTTAACTGATCAGAATAACACATCAAAGACTCAACATGGATACTTTGACACATCATTTACTGTTGCAGACAGTTACAGGATCATATGTCTCATTTTGATTCAGTTTGTGAGATTGATGCAATGTGGTTGGTTGCATCATTCCCAGATGACTTTATTTCAATGTCTTTCTCTCTTTTTGTTCTTATCTATTTTAACTCTTTCTGACTCCGACTCTTTGTTTGCCTCCAAACATTTACACACATTTAATTATCATTATTTTATATAACGTTTCATAAATTGAATGTTACTTTCGATAATGAAGGAACATTTGTACTTGCACTATTATTATACTAGGTTTAAGTTTGCGTCCCCTTACACTGAAATGGCTTTGAAGGAGAGACACACACCTCCTCACACCTGTCCCCGCTAAAAACGTTCTTAAAGTGCAGAGAGGATTGACATTATGGGAACAGTTGCTCCCTTTTTTTACGCTGCTGTGTGATGTGTTTGCATGTGGAGTTTCACTTCAGGACTGCTCCTCAAACTCCAAACACTCTGGTAGACCTGATAGACAGAGATTATGCTGGCGTGTTTTTGTACGTGTGTGTGTGTGTGTTTGCACGTGTGAGTGTTTGCTCATGTGTCGGCCTTTTGATCTGCAGCTTGCCATTTGTTGATTTTCTGTTGTTATCACAGAGATTCCTGTTCTCTTCCTGTCTCTCACAATGCATTGCTGTCTTTATCAGCCTGCACATGAGGTGGAGCTGTGCTGCCCATGTGAAACCCTTCCATGGCTTTCGCTCAGCTATCTCCCCTCTCTACGCCGGTTATCTTTCTTCCTTTTACTCCCTTACACTGCTTTATTTTGCAACCTTGAGTCTTTCGCGATGTGACCAGGCTTTATAAGGTCAGTATCAGCTGGCTGCTACTAAAACACAACAGGTGTTCACTGGTCCACGGTTTCTGGTCAAATCTGGTTGAGTAAGGATGTAGGTGCAATGGTTTTAGCATGTGTCTTACGTTCAGCAAGGTCCAAGGTGACTCCTAGTAAGTTGTGTGATGTCTGTTGTATGACATTGAGAGTTCCAAAGTTCAGATTGTAGAGATGTGGTGTTGTTTTCTGACAGTTGAAGTTTTTGAAAACTGAAATCAGCCACATTATAGGTAAAAGACAATTATTGGAGATCCACTGTGTAATCCGCTATGAGACTATGAGATCACATTTTCCCTGAAACCACAACTAATCATGCTTAGACTTGTAAACAACGTGTCTTCTGTCTCCTCACACGTCTTACATGGAGATTATCAATGTTTCCCCCTAACACATTGTTTCTGAGTCCCTCAGTTCAAATAGAACAGGCTGAAGAAATCCTTAAATCTGCACATCAGTCTATACTGATGATGACGCAACTGCACCACACGCAAGATCTGTTTAAAAGGTTTAAACAACAGGTAGACATGTACATTTTAGTTGAGGATAGTATAATATATGCTTGTTATACTGCAAATAAAAGTCAAAGTGGTGGAGGAAAGGTGGGAAATCTATGGTCACTTTCAGTAACAATAGTTCTAAAAACAATTTTTGGACCGCAAAAAAGTAAAGGACCTAACTGTGTGTTAGGCCCGAAAAGCTGCAGCCAGAGCAGAACTATAAGATCTAATCAACGTCATGACATAAAGATGTGGTTCCCCTTATTTCTGTTATATATCTGCATGTTATGTTGCAGTGCGAAGTTACCCTCTCTATGCTTTATAAACTCTGCGTCTCCGCTCCGAAGGGAGTATTGGGTTACGCTAACTTTGGATAGAATCTCTTCATTTAATAAGTTATTAAATAGGATATTTGACAGAGTGGTATGTGACATCTCTGTGTTTTAAGTAGTATAGGGTTACTCACTCCCCTGGGCCATAACATATCATGAAGTGCACAGATTGCTTTGTGCGAGGTCTGGGTCACGGCCTGATAAATATTTAGGGAGGGTGCACACACCCCTCCAGCCCTCCCAGATTGAGGGAGACATAATAGAGTGACACTGAAAATAAATATAGACAACAGTGGAGACAGAAGGAACCTGAAGGAGAAGAATGGAGCAGGTTATGAATCTGACAGCTAATAATATTAAAAATGTTCCTCTTGTCCCTCACTTTATAAGCAAATTACTTATTCGCTTCTATTACATGAAGATTTTACAAGACTATATTCCACACAAACAAACGTACTTTCCACCAACAATCCAGACACAAACGCAAACAAACATTACCACTCTTTACCTCACCGACCTCGGGGAAAGCACCCAAAGCCACACTGTAAATAAACCGGACAGATACAGACACACAAATACACCCACCTTCTGCCAGCGTGTTGTCCTCTGAGTGTCCATTCAGGCTGGTCATGCTGGAGATTTGTCCATTTTTCTGCAGAGACTGGAAAAGAGGGAAAGAAGAGAGAGAATGCAGAGAGTCAAACCGAATTTAAAAACACAAGTACACGAGGACAACTGGGGAGCAGACCGGTCTGCCTCTGTTTTAATTAGCCTTTTCGTGAGATGAGGAAGGTAAAAAGTCGACGTTTCCTTTAGGACTTTCAGCTTTCACTTTAGTACTACAACAAAAATACGAAGCACAGCTTATCATCAATATTATACTGTACAGTCCATCTAATGGTTTTCAGATACTAAATGCCTGTACCGACCAATCACGTCTTATGATCAGCCTGTTTCATCCCTAAGGGTGTGTGTGTGCCACTGTGGCACACAGAACGTCATTGATTCAAAGGTCAGAGTTCCTGCACGTCATTGAAATGTGTTTCTGCTGTTCAGTAAGATGATTTCCAATCAAGTTCCTGAACCATTAGCAAAAACATACTCAGGGAAGAGAGAATATTAAAGGTTTTTCACTAGAAACACATGACGAGTGTGTTAACAAGTGAACAAAACACGATCTAACTCTCACAGCATCTCATCAGTAGGTCCAACTGTTAGCCGAACAATAGCAGGCAGACCAGAGCTTTTGTCTGTCCCGACCAAGGGAGAGGGAACCAGAGCCTCCCCACAGAGCTGCTAATCTAACTAATGGACTACTCAGCCCTCATTCCCAGCTGCCCAAAGTCCTCCAGGAAAGCCTTGAAAAATGACACCACATAGGAGAGACCCGCTGTTTGGGACGGGCTGAAGGAAAGTATTAAAAGATGAGGAAAAGAAAGTGAGAGCAGGTCGGACGAGGGAAGGGAGGAACCGTCCCACGTGTTGTTGTAAATGCTTGTGAGAGTTACGACGAAGACAAGCGCTACTGGAATCAGCTCGGCCTCCCGTGACCCTACTCAGGTTAAGGGGTATGAATGATGGGTGGACGGAGGTTGTAGGAAGGAACAAATATGAAAAACTACTTCAGTAAAAACCTCAGTAAAGATCTGCACACTGAAAGACACTTTTCTGAATTGTGTTCTATTGTGAGGTGAATGTGATTGGTTGTAGATCTAATCAGCTGTAGTCAGTCATTTTCTTAAGATGTTTACTGGAAAAAATTCAGCCACACCTTTTATTCGTGTTCCCCACAAGTGTTCTCACCCTGCAAACTTCACACAGAAATGGAAAAACTTGGTGAGGTCATTTCAGAATGGCTCCTCAAGTGCTCGCGGTGCCATGGTGTCGTCGTTACCAAAGGGCTTGTTCCGTCCAGGAACACAGTACTTGAGTAAGTACACGCATAAGTACACACCAAGTAACTCCAAAGATAGAAATGTAGATACTGGAATTCTAATCCCTCAAAAACTCGATTCAAAGCCAGACAACAGCCCGACTGAGTGTTTAATTAAACCCAGACATATGCTGTAATAGATAAAACACTCACTGGTTCAAACCCTTACACCCACGGAGGGGGACAGTCCTTTTATTTTTGTCCCTTAAAGCCACCAGGACCTTCGATCAGATCTGGTTTTAGCCACCAGCTGACCTGCAGACCTGCACCGACACCCCCCCCAACTACCATCATAACTGGCATTCCCTGCATTCCTTGCCCTCTTCACCAACATTCCACAGAGCCCCTAACTCCTGATGGCGTCCTCTTTTTTCAGCCCACCGCCATCGGAATATTCACCCTTTGACTCCATTCTTCAGCACCCACACATAAGCCCTTTCTGAACTCTGTCAAAAGGGATCGAAAAGGAGGATCACTCCTTATTCGAGGTGTGAGACATGATGCTGCAGCAGGTGTAAACATCACAATAAATTCTAACGGGAGTATTTGGAGTGACGAGGTTTCCATAGATCTTTCAATCTTGTCCACAATAGACAAACGAATAACTCATGGTCTTTGATGCTCCAGTGAGAACAAATGCAGGAAGTTCAGCATCCTGCATCTTGCAAGTTGCAAGGAAAGTGTGTTAAAAGTCAGTAAACATTAGTTTAAATAGAAATGAAGTGAGGGGAGGACAGGGCGGGGGTGATTTTCTGGTTCGAAAAAATGTGGAGTTCCATTGAAACTTTTACAAACTTGACTGGTGAGTTTAAACCTTTCAACTTTGGAGAGAGTTGTATGATTATGTAAGCAAAGAGGATATTTCTCTGAAGGATCTTCAACCCCGCCAATGTATAAATTATTGAGAGTGAAGGCTGCGTAGGAATCATAGGAATTTCAGCTCCAGTTTATCATTTCAGTGAACTGAAACCGAACTGACCTAAAAAGTGATAGGTGTCGTCCTGCCTGAGCTGCTCGGAATTCTTTCACATGTCCCCAGACAGAATATGTCGAAATCTCAGTGCCAGTTGTGCATTTTTTGACGTCTGCCTGGTCAACATGGTCTGCCACAAAGACCTAAAGACAGACTTAGATCTGTTCCAAAAACAGCACAAAGGTCCGGTCACCAACAAAACATCTGCTTAACAAAACAACAGCAGGAGAAAAGGCACGAGGGCGTTTGGGTCTATACGCGCTTTTCTCTGTGCCACGCTCAGATTATAATAAGAGTAAATTTATGTATGTCTGCGTTTGTTTGTCTGTAGTCTTTGTGCGCATTAGGGGTTAAAGTATCACTAAACACTTCCTTCTTTCAGCCCGTTTCATTTGTTTTTGGTCACATTTTCATTTATTACAGAGGCTAAAATCTCACACAGGGTGATTTCATCACCCCGATCCTTTAGGAACTGGGTGCAGACACGTGTGGCACTTACTGATCGTGTGGATTGTCATTTATAAAACTTCTTCAGCCTATTTAATTCAAGTTTTTATAACGAACTGATCAAATAGACAAATACAATGAGTGAGAGACTGATGGAGGTCCTCACACAAACACAGCCAGCTAAATAAATGATATTAATTTCTCACAGTCCCATTCAAAGAATAACAGGAAGGTTTAGATAAAGGCTTATGTAGACAGTGGTGTTCCTCAGTCATGAGAAACACCACTGTGGTTCATTGATTTTATTCCACATATGTAGTTTTATCCCTTTTAAATACACGCTTAAACTATTGTCTGCTACTGAAAATAATCCCAAACGAATAAACACTTTAATCTATTTTATGTATTCTCTGCAAATAATATAGTTTCCAGCTGGTTTTATAAACTTTTTGAATAATTTTGTAACTACTTTTTAAAGATGAACCATCTCTCCAATGTGTAACCATTTCTAAATAACAAAAATGTTTTTCTTTGCCCCTGTTCACACAGCAAAGGGACAGAATTACAAAGAATGTGCGTTGTGTTTTTCTTGCATGTGGTTCGCAGGATGTTTTTCACCTGTGTCGCAACATCCCATTTGTCATATTGGCCTCTGCGCCTCTAGGATTAATAGTGAAACTGCTTTGTGAATTGCTAAACCATAAACACTGACATTCCTCCATTTCGGTGACAGAGAACTAAACCTTCACAGTTTCTAGCACAGCAACTTGATCTTCTGACTGAAAAACTCGGGCTGCAAGTGCATTTAATCTTTAAAACTTTTACATATTTGCGTATCACTGCCACGTGAGTGAAGCCTGTATGCAAAAACGAGCCTTTTAATGACTAATTAATACTTCAAAGTCTAATTTGTCAGTTTTGCTTGTGCAATCAAAAGGCTTCAGATAAAGTTCAAAAACCTTCCTATCTGATCGTGCACAACAGGAATTGTCTCCCACTTCAGGATCAGTCTCGGAATAAAGATTACATTTTCTCCTTTGCTGTTTTCCTGTGATCTTTTCTCTCCTTCTCCTTTGACTTTTATCCCCAATTTATCTTTGATTCTTATTTCCTCTTATCTGTCTCTCCCATTTACTACTTGGCTGCACCTCTACACTCAGTGGCTCCAAGAGAGAGACGACACACTGTCTCCTAAATCACTCCACAAAGGCCAGCAGCAGAGATTTATACGTCTAAAACCAAACACAGACTGCAGGCGGACGGGGGTTAATGGAAAAGAACATTGTGACAGAGCTGGAAAATTGCATCACAACCTTAAGTCTTTAGTCTCGGAAACGGTTAAGAAAACGCGACAACCCAATATGCAATAAAAAGTTCATAATATTTATTTAGCTTGAAAACAAAATGTTGTTAAAAAGGCTGAAGAATAGTTCAATAGACATTAAAAATGCTTCAAAGATTTATGTGTACAGAAACAGCAGTTCAGAAGAATAGTCTTTTTTGCTGTCATTTATAAGACAAAAAAGGACCAGGATGGAGAATATAGTTCCCATAATGGGTGAATGTAGCTATTATAGGGTTTGAAATATTTGAGAATCTCTGTAAACACGAGTTGAGTTAATAAAAGGCCATCGTGATGCAGAGCCCACTAACGAAGCAGTCGCAAATTCGCTCCATCTGCTCAATGTAATGGTCGTATCGACAACGACGTGGCGAGGTGTTGTCGAAACTGTCCCAAGAGAAAAACTTCACGGAAAGTTCACGGCTGCTTCTAAATCCCTCATCCTTTTAATAAACACGTAGAGAAGAACGAGATTAGTGTTCTGTCCGTGAATGAAACACGAGCTATTGCGGATTATTCCCAGATGAACTCAGGCACACAAGCGCAAACTCGCAGTAGGAGATAACAGGCTTAAAGACTCTCTGTGGGGTCGTAGTTTGTTCGTGACAGTTAACCTCCGACCTCTGAGGTGCGGACAGAGACTCCAGGCAGACGAAAGGAGGATGACGCCGTTGGAGGGAGGATGGAGCGCAGGAAGATAAAGAGAGAGGAAAAGGGGAGTGAGAGGAGGTTAAAGCCAAGATGGGAAGATTGAGAGAAGAGAAGAGGACCAGAAACCGAAAAGGAGGACGCTGAAGAATAATGGACTGAGAGAGATGGACGGCAGTGCCTCCCTAATGGCTTCATTTATACATGTTGAAATGGCAGATTATGGATTAAATCAATTTTGATAAACACTCCACCGTTTGATAGAGAATCAATAATTTCTGGCTACGATAAGAATCACCCGAATAGGATTTAATCTGCAAACTGAACTATTCTACAGAGGTTAAAATAAATAATAAATGATTAATCCCGGTTGAACAGGAGGCTTCAGGGGCCTGTGAGAACCTCATATCTGTCTCTCACTCGCTCGGCCTTCATGTTTCTTCACCCCTGTCAAGTCTGCATCTATTATCCCTGACCCCTACATTCAGTACATACCAAAGATCAAAGCCTGACAAGACCCCCGAAAGAACACTCTCACTGTTTCCACAATCCATTAACTCGGCTCAGGTGCTCGGACTGACAGGACCTGTGCTTCTGTGTGTAGAACATGCAGGCACGCGTGGGTGTGTTTGTGCCGTGCGTAGCGGCAAAGAACACACATAAGTCAAAAAAGAGCTGGACTTCAAATGAAGCTTCATAAAGTACACTTACTATTCTGCTAATTTACATGTTTAAAATAATCTCTCAAATATTTGCTAATTAATACTAAACACCATGTATAGATCAGGGTAATGGTCATGTTGCTTTCACGTTGAGTAGTTTAAATGGCAGCCAAGGCCAAGTTGAGTCCATTTGTAATTCCTAGTTGTAAAGTAGATGTTCAACAGTTTATTAAAAGGCATCGTCATCTTTAGACCCACATTGTACTTCTCTTAAACTTAATTATTAATAGTGTTGTTGCAAATAGATTTGATTGTCTTGGGGCCTTGACTTGGTCTTGATAAGGGGGTTTTTACTACAACATTAATTATAATGTGATAGCATTGAGAGGACAGAAAAGCACATTTAACACACTACAAATGTTCATTTGTAACTTTGATTTTTCCCACAATGCCAGTTACAATTAACATAACTGTCAGGTAATTTAGTAAAGACACTCACACACCTGTTAGATCCCACTTAAAGCCAAAAGACAAAAGCCGCTTGTCCTCTTTACCTACATCAGTGCATCACTAACCCTTTAACCCCTAAGCCTCTGTACCTCCCACAATTTGTCTATTTTCCATCGCCCTCATCCCTTCATCTGTGCGGCTGCCACACTTGAACAGCAAACACAGGCAAACAACAATAACAACAGCACTTGTCGCAGGAAAGACCCCCCACAACACGATCATAATCAGGCCACAGTGGCCAGTGTTTGACCCCAGGGGCCTGCCAAATGGGTTGAAAAAACAAACCCACCCCCTTCACTAAACCCCCGATCGGCATCACAGCTCTAGAGTCATACGTGAGAAAATGAGGCGACTGGTGAGAGGGGGTGTCTGGAACCCATAGATGCTATAAACATGTTTTTAATTAGGGAAACATTTCAACCAGACATTGTTTTTTTATGGCTTTAGGCCTCAAATGACTCTTAGATTACTGCTGATATCTATATGTCTAGTCTAAATGTTGGCCCACAGCCGACGTTAAGTAAGTCACTTAAACTGTAATCAATCCAAAAAACTTAAAGAACGGTTTCCCAAGCCACATACCACATGTCACCGAGAAAGAAGGTGCACTGCTCCTTCCTTCCCAGCAGAAAGAAGTAAATTAAATGCGAGAGTGAAGAGTGGAGTTGAGTTTAAGTGGAGCTGGGCACTTAAACTAGTATTTATTATTAGACAGTGAAGTTCTATTTATGATTCAGAAACATAAAGCTGGTTGATTTAAATCATTTCGACTTTTAAACCTGTCAGCATGTGCTACATTTCAGAGAGTTTGCAAAAATGTTTTAGAGTTTTATGTTATTTATTGAACAGATTAATTTGGTAATCCAGTTGAATTAAAACAGCAATAATGAATTTGTCAAGAGGATTCAGCTGATCTAATCATGCAGCTAAACTTTTGTGTTTCAATGAAAATCTCTATTCAAACACATATCTGGATGGATAAATGGATAAATGCATAAATTACTTAATGGTCCTTTCAAGCTGAAATAATTATTGCTTGGCCCGTTGGCGGCAGCAGAAAGAAGATGTGAAGAAAACATTAAATAAACATCTTTGAATTGATACAGATTGAAGGTAAGAGCTGCACAAGCGTAAAGGTATTTTGTCAGGATTTTATCTGATAGACCAACACAAGGTGGAACATAATAGTGAAGTAAAGGAAAATGATAAACGGTTTTCGAAACATCCCCCTTTACTCTGAGAAATCGTACTAAAACCTGTTGGAACCAGTTGCCTTCAGAAGTCACCAAATTAGCAAATAGAGTCCACGTGTGTGTAATTTAATATCAGTATAAATACAGCTGTTCTGTGAAGCTCTCAGAGGTATATTAGAGAACATTGGCGAACAAACAACATCACGTCCACAAGTCCAAGGGACACATACACAGGTCAGGGATGAAGCTGTGGAGAAGTTTAAAGCAGGGTTAGATCATAAAAAACTATCCAGAGCCCTGTACATATCTATCATCTGAAAATGGAAAGAGTATGACACAACTGCAATCCTACCTAGACGTCTGTCCACCTAAACTGACAGGCTGGGCAAGGAAATCATGAATCAAAGAAGCAGCCAAGATCCCCGTCGTAACTCAGGAGGAGCTGCAGAGATCTACAGCTCAGGTGGGAGAATCTGTCCACGGGACAACTATTAGTTGTGCAATCCACAAAATCTGGTCTTCTTCTATGGCAAGAAGAAAGCCATTGTTGAAAGAAATTCATAAGAAGTCCTGTTTGCAGTTTGCAACAAGCCTTTGGGGAACAGCAAACTTGCTCTGGTCAGATGAGACCAGGATTTTACTTTTTGACCTAAATACAAAAGGCTGTGTGTGGCAGAAACACTGCACATCACCCTGAACACACCATCCCCACCATGAAACATTGTGCTGGCAGCATCATGTTGGTCAGAGTTGATGGGAAATGGATGGAGCCGAATACAGGGCAAAGAAAACCTGTTAGAGTCTGAGACTGGGGAAGAGGTTCGACTTTCAGCAGGCCAACGTCCCAAAACCTTCAGCCAGAGCTACAATGCAATGGTTAGACTGGCCCAGTCAAAGACTAGACCAAAGTCCAGCTGGGGATCTGTGGCAAGACTTAAAAACTGCTGTTCACAGACACTCTTCATCCAATCTGACTGAGGCTGAGCTATTTTTAAGAAGAATGGACAAAACGTTCACTCTCTGGACGTGCAGAGTTCGTAGACAAATAGTCCAACAGACCTGCACTTGTAATGGCAGTGAAAGGTGGTTCTACAAAGTATTGACTCAGGGGAGCTGGACACAAATTATTAGTTATTTATTTGTAATAAATGTATAATTTTCACTTTGTGTTGGTCCATCACATAAAATCCCAATAAAATACATTGACATTTACAAGTTCCTTTGATAGAAACCCGCCTATAGTGAACTTGTTAACAAGTAAATCTTTTTTAAGAAGGTTTTTTTTTTGTCTTTAACACAGTTAAAGACACGTGAAAGAAATCAACTTTTAAAATAGAACTGATGGGATTTTTTTTAACCAAAAATTTGCCTCTTACTTTGATTTGCTTGTTTAACAAACGATCTGCTGTGCTAATGTAATTATGCTAATGTAATTATGTCGTCTAAAAAAATGTGAATGGCTTGATCACAAACAAGCATGTGTTAAGTCATTATATTTTGTTGTCTCAATATGGAAAATGTATTTGTTGTCTCGACTGGACTTAATTATAATGAATGAAAATTTGTCTGTTGTACAAACGAAACCTATATATATTTCACAAACAGCGGGGACACGTTTCATGTCCCCCTGCAATAAATCACGGAGCATTTCATTGCTGTTTAAAGCAACACTTCCAATCGTCTCAAAGGAGTAAGCAGAGACCACCTGATTCACTGCACCGCACTGCATGTTTCTAATTATCCTGAAAAACCAGGGCATCATATGAGAGTTGTGACTCTCCCAATTACAGCTGGAATCAGTTTTGTTCGACGGGGAAACATGTTCAGTGTTATTGCACACAAAATGACTACGTGTCTTAAAAATGTCACAGGCCACCCAGTTTTATTAAAAATTATGTTTTTATGGACAGACCAAGGTTTACTTCATGCCTGCTGCTTCCTCTTTCCTGCTTAGTCACTTTGGACTTTTTTATGATGAATAATTTAACAATAAACCTTTCCTGGCCTTAACAATAGCTTTTGTACGTCTGAACATCACCAAAAAACAAAAAAAAAACAAAAAAAAAAACCATAACTCACACTCATACACTCATTTGTATATGCAGTAGACTCCTTAAAAAATCATTATAGAAAACTTGATCTGAAAGGCAACAGGATTTTTAAAACATATTACATTTTTAAGTTACTTGTATTTAATTAAATACACTGTTTGGGTTGATTTAATAGACACATTTGGTTTAAGAGGCATATTTCACAAAGAAACATATTCAGTGGCTGATTATGAAATCCATCAGAACATCTTCATACACTGATCAGCCAGAACATTATGTGCAAGTTCATTCAATCCAACAGAGTGGCTCTGCCATGAATTCTACTTTTACGAGGTTATAATTTCTCAGTTATTAGGTTGAAAGGTGATAAATCTACTGTTTATTATTGAGGTCATAGTGCGTACTGGACTGCAGTAAAATAAGACGTGGTTGTAATATTTTGGGTTGACCTTTTAAAAATGAAAGGGGCTGCCAAAACATTAGGACCACCTGTGGGGTCATAATGCTTATCGCAGTTTTCAAAAGTCACATCTGAAAAGTGGCCACTAACAATACAGGTCAGCAAATGAATCATAGAAGAAGTACAAAATTCTGTCATGCACAAGTGGAAGTAAAGACATTCAAGTAAAGCAGCTCAAAACCGCAAAAGAATCTAGCACTTAAGTCAATGCACCACTGCTCCCCATTTTTAGGTCAATGGGTTTTACTGTAATTGGATGAGGACTGCGAATCGGTTATTTGGTCAATACAGTAAATCTCAGACGCCCCAGCTGTAGAGATTACAGCGTCTGCACAGACCCATACGAGTATCCTAACAACGACAGCAGCTGCACTGAGGCTATGATTCACTGTTTGTCCTCCAAATGCTCCCACCAGCACCCACCATCAGAAACACACACACACACACACACACACACTCAGCATGACCTCACACATCTTCCACTGTGCTCCATGGAGCAGTCAGTGCTGCATCAGGACCAGAGATGATGAAAAATTGATATGCAAAAAGAAGCAACATAGAAAAAAAAAAGGCTAGGAAGAGAGGTGAACAAGTCCACGAATAAGGAGGTGCAGTGTGTGTCTGTGCACGCACTTTGAATAACGAGACTTTCACAGCCTGTCAGGGAGGAAGCTCGGAGTGGAAGATTGTTCTCGTAAGACAAATCACAGCATCAGTTGTTTGTTCCAGAGCATAAATAAAGTCGTGGCAATAATGCTGCTTCTCAGGAGTAAGTCACATGTTGTCTTATTCCAACAGTACAGAACTCAGCCCAGCCCTCACCCCACCTTGTAAATGCTTAAACCTGCTGGGTGTGTGTGTGTACAAGTTTTATAAATGTTATGCGAAACCATCCACATCCTGTGTGAAAATGTACCGTTGACTCTCAAAGTGTAAGAACCGTGGGACCAGGAGCCATTTTGTTTCATTACTGCAGGAATCATGACAAACAAAATGGGCCCGGGTGCATCCTCACTCCTGGGTTTTTTTTGTTTTTTTTTTAAACAGAGCATGGGCCAACAGGTGCATGCAAAGATAAAACAAGATGAGTCATGGACTAAAAGGAGAAGAGAGTGAAAAAAAAAAGGTAGAGGCAAGACGGATGAGAGAATCCACAGAGGCTCGTGATGTAACGGAGGTAAGAGGTTATTTTGAGCACAGTGTCGCAGTGAAGGAGCGAGCACAGACTTTAAGAGAGAGAGAGAGAGAAACTTAAACACCAATTTCAACTAACAAACCACAAGACCTTTTGTGATGAGAAATTCATGCCTCATCGGATCCACCTCATAGAACAGGGTTTCAATAGTTTTATCTGAAATTCCCAGAATAAGACAACGATTGTCTCTGTCATGGCCAGTGGATGGATCCGCGGCTTGTTTCTAAACTCCGCACAGCCGTCTCTGCGAGGGATGGACAAAGTAATTATACTTTAATCAGATTTTGTCCATGATCACAATCTAATTATGCAAGGATATGTATCCTGATTTGATTCACGCTCTAATGTAGAATTAACCCTTTGCTTTTTGAACGATAATTTGATTCAAAGTCTTTTTTGACACTTTTAATTTTGCACGAGGACAAAAAAAAAAAAAAACTCTCAAAACCAAGAAAGGTTGGGCTAATCGAGGACGTTGATGCGGCAGAGACTTGCAGGAGTATCTGTAAGAGTCCCAGTGGGGCAGTGAACAGGCCAAGCTCCACTGGTCAATAACACATCATCACCATCAGGCAGGAAATCCCCTCCTCAGTCCTGCAGCATCACTACTGCCAGGGACAAATCACTGCTACTGCACGCAAATGTGTATTTGTGCACAGCGGAAGTGAAAACGGGAGCCTCTTAATGAATTTAACATTATTTTCTACTTCTAGGGTCAGTTCATGCACGACACAACTGCAAACGTCAAAAGATCTAACTTTTAACTCAGAAACAAAGCAAAGATATTTGTATCCAACTCATGTTTCCAGTGGCAGATGTCTACTGGGTGCTGTCGGGTGAACCAATAAGTGAACGATGTTTGACGTTGATCAACCTTTTAAGATGTTGAGAGGTGTAATTTTACAGTACTTACTAACGAACGTGTAAAGATATAAGAAACAAAGAGAAATACACATATTTGTGTGTTGGAAACCAATAGCAATGAAAACATTGAAAGAAAGTAAGAAAATACTTAATGTGTAATATGGCACGGTGTTATTTTTCTGCACGGATAATCATAATTTATGATGCAGAGTCAGTGGAACAACAAAAACATTTATTTTCAGGTTGAATGTCATGGAATTTAAAGACTTTAATGCTAAATGGAGCTGGAAGAATTAACTGGGAAAACTGCTGTTGAAAAACAATACCGTCTTCAAGATTGTTAAAATGATGTAATGTTTTATTGTTGATGCCACTTTGGGATTTGATATTGTTCTGAGGACTCATTACTGGGGTGAAGTCTAATTTGAGCGGGGGGTGGGGGGGGATAAAAGAGCTTTGGTTTTTCACATCCTCAAAACACACATGTCTGTTTGTTACAGTAATGGAGCTGGCAGTGAATCTGTTAGATGCAAGAAAACTGGCTGAAGGACGGACTAATGAGCAAAGAGCCACTTCCTGTTTCTCCTCAACAGGGATGAAAAACCAGAACAAAAATGCAATTTAATTTTCTCTTTGGACAAGAAGCCACACCACAGTTCACGAGTTCATTATTCCACTTGTCTAGTTTGTCAAGTTTATACTATTTCCACTTGACAGCACCTATTTTGTGGTGACTTTGGTTCTGATAATATATTTTATAATATTTTTAAATATAATACATTTACACTCAAACATAATAAGTAAGTTTGAACAAAAGACTTCAGAGAGCAGAAACATATAATATCTCATTATAAACAAAACTGTGTAGTAAGTTAACAGTTTTTACATTCCTCTGTTTTTACGCAGCAATAATTAAAGGCCACTCCACAAAATTACACCGAAGTGTCAAGCAAAGTGCGTTTGATTTGTTTTGGTAGCAAAGCTCGCACAAGTTTGTCCTCTGGCATAAATTTTCTTTTGCTTACAGAACAACTTTTTGCTCTAACTCCATTAAACGAATTACTCTGACTCTGATAGAAACTCAGCGACCCCACTGAAGACGCTGGAAAGGCGAGTTGGCTTCCAGGACGAAGACAAACCCTCTGGACGAATCTGCTTCTAGAAGTTTCTAATCATCAATACACACGGTGACATCGGCCGTGTCTCTTTCCGATTTACCATTTTGGTTTGAATTACGGTCGGGCTGAAGAAGGCAAAAAAAACGCTGACCACATTAAGATGCTAGTTTCATGACTTTCCTCATAGTGTGTTCAACAGGCCCAACTCCTGACAAATTATTCATTTTGAAAGAATACTCAGTTTTACAGGACAACATTTTAAATTCTATTCTATATTAACAACTTTTCTCAGAAATCGACTAATTACTAATAAACTAATCTGTGTGTCGTATCCACAACAGGCCTTTGGTCAGACTTGTAGGTTGGAAGATGTTGTGCTTGTGTTCTCTGGTTTTTTATGTAACATGAGAAGGAGTCAGTAGTTTAAAGAAAACTAAGCTGCAACGTGGAAACGCGTGATTTGTATTTGTTTTTTTCATTGGAGTTGTGATTAGTCTGTGGGCCCTGATAGTAAGGCCAGTCTCATACCTTCACTTTCAACACACACACACACACAAATACTGGGTTTCTTTTACCTGACTCTCACTCAGCCTCTGTCATCGGTGCCCTTTTAAAAATCAGGCTAAAAGCAGAACACAGAGAACAATCGGCTGATTCATCTGCCTTTGTATCACACTGCAGGGTCCCCCTCTCAGCTCTCTCTCTCGCTCTCTCTCTGAGCTCCACACACACGTCGCCTCTTTCCCTGCCCACCCAAAAAGCTGCTGCACCACCTCCACTGTTGGTTCTTTCCTCTTGTTCTGTGCCGGTGCACACAAGGGCCCCGGCATGTCTCTGTCCCAGCCCATCGTCAATGGACCCTCTGTCTGACCCCCCTCTGCCTTTCTCTCTGTTAACCAGGATAATCAGAGCCACAGCAGCGTGTGATCAGCCGCAGCTCGTTATACAGGACAACATTACACAACAGGATGCTGTGGATCCACCGGCTGCTGCTGCTGTCGAGATTGGTGGGGAACTGACATGTGATGCAGATCTCATGTTCAGGTTTTTATTTGTGAATGAGAGTGAGGGAGTGCAACAACACTTACTTTACAGTTCCAACATAACAGTAACACTAAGAATGTATTCTAGACCGCTCCGTTAGGTCCACAACAACTTCGATTACTGTTGTGGTGATCCAAAGATCATTTGACACTGCCCCTCTGGTTACAGGCAGGATTGCATCTGGTTGTCACACGGCAATAATTTCAGCACATGCACAATCAGCAAATCAAATTGTGATAGTTACATATGTGAAGTTGCCCTGTTGCAGTGAAGTGAGAATATTTTTTCTTCAGCTGCCTGTGACTCCTGGACCTTCAGCCTATAACAAGTAAGAAAATAACAAGAACTCAAGAAGAAGTTTACAGTCATCAAATTACTATCGAAACTTTCTAAACTTTCAGCCATTTTGCCCAATATAAATTTCAATGTAATGTTTTTGGTTTGGAGCAATATCCGGTCGACTCAGGCAGACTAACAGCCCAAACTTCAACATGTTCAGCCAACAGAAACACAAATGCTCAGATTGTATATGACAAAACATTCTTACATTCACCATCTCCTTGTTTAATACAAAGTAGCAGAATATGGTGTAAATCTCATGCCTTTTTTTAATTTATTTATTTGCTGGTAATAACTAAGGGGAAGTGGAAGCCAAATGTGACACGGCAAATAAAGTGTCCAAACAGGCCAAGCTGTGTCAGCAAATGTACATGGGTGTCACTCTGAGATGTTTGTGTGGCCCTTTCTTAGCTACGTGTAAATTTTTCTAAATCAACCCATCAATCAGCTTGTTTGGTCGCGGTGCTGATCTGCGAGCCTCTGCAAATCTTCTCAACTGATCCACACATGTGATCTCAAACACACTTATCTTTGCAGACCCGTACATTTCCAGCCTCACAAGATACTTCTGCAAGAATTAGAAGCTCTGTCCTCCAACGCTGGGAACGAGATTAGCTGAGTGGTAAACACCATGTTTCAATAAACATTGTCTGGCTTCATATATAAAAAGATTTTTAGATCAATGCGTATCTGTCCAGCCATGTTTGCATATTTTCCATTTTTGAATAGCAGAGAAAGACGAATTTTCAGACATTTGTTCGTGACACTGTGACGTCACTTTGACAAATACTGGTATATTAGCCGAAACATAACTGATTACATGATTTATCTCTGTGCTATGTATCGACGCACGTGCCTGAAAAGTCACAGAGTACAGCAGCGTCAATAGGAGTAACGAGGACAAAATGTTGTGAAAGGACGCTTCCATGTAACCGCCCACTTGTATCAGAACCATATTGTGATTATTTTGATAAAACTCGTGAGGCTGCTGGAAACACAGAGGCATTGCTAAAATTCCTCTGTGGAGCGAGGAGGATATTTATCAACTGTGTATCAAGCAACTCTCCCCCATCTGGTTCAACCCACACACACACACACACACACACACACACACACTTCCCCTTACTCTTGCGATACAAATGTACTTAATTTTTCTCGAACGATAACACTTTTATTAAAAATGTTAATAAAGGAAACACACTGGTAAACCTGTTCCTCTCACAACCTCCTTTTAATTAAATACTTAAACTTGGTAGCACAGTCAAGGCCATGATACCACTCAACGGTAGGAGGGAGGTCAACATCCATCATGTCGGAGTTTGGGACTAAAACTAATTATTTGATGAGATGTCCTTGGAAGATTGTGATGGACATTTTCAGTATTTTCTAAAAAAAATAACTGCAGATGTAAATAATCAATAGCTGCAGCCTTATTCACTCACTTTAAAGACCTTTGAGGATAGATTTTATAAGAGATGCTAATGCACATTGGAGTCTTTGTGAGTGTGTTACAACCAAACATGCTTGGCATCATTTTAGCAGAAAAGCTTGTGTCAATATCCAAAGTCACATCTGTCAGCTTCATTCTTTCAGGCTCCACCAGCCTCACTGTAAACTTTAATGGCTTGTCCCTTCAAACAGAACTTCCAGTGGGACAAATATTGCCAAGTTGTGATGGCCTTTTTATGTTGTGATGCTGAAATTGTTTAATTATAATTTGCGTCATAGATTTTACTCAATTTGAAAAAGATGACAATAAATTTGTCCTGTGGCCTGCAGCATTACAGCGGCACAAACGTTTATATCATGATGACAACAACATCAAGGATTAGAAAAAAACGTCCATCCAGCTTCCACACGGATTATTTGAATTCACTGGAAATCAATGGCGCAGATTAAAACACTTATTGTTAAGAATTCAAAAAGTATACGGACATTATTATAAGCTCATTGGGCTTCTCTGTCTAACCTAATGTCTCCCTCAGTGTCATTTGACCTTTCTGCTGACCTTTCAGGAGAAAAGAAAAGACCCAATAATGTGACCTGTGACCTCCAGTCTATAAAAAAGTCAATAAATCCAGTAGGTTATACGATGTGTGAAAAGAGCAGGTGGCGAAACATACATAGTCATTAGTAGGTGCCTTCCAAATATTCATTCACACAAAGCCGAGCAATTTACACCAAGGTAACAGCCAGAGTCAGTAAGATGCCTCACAGGATGGCAGCTGGAGCGTCATAAATCATACAAGCCTGGGGACGTGAAAGGGGCACGTTGACTGGAAAAAGAGCACAAAGCTGTTTGTCTGTGCTCAGAGTTTCCTGCAGTTGTAAACATTATTCAATCTATCAAAGTCTATTAAATTCTGGACTCACAAGGTTGAAATTATGGAGACTTGATTTGATTTGAAAATTAAGCTGAAACAGATTAATCAGGAAGTGGATTAACAGATAATTACTCTTTGGGGTCATATTTTGAAAATAAAAGCTACACTTTCATCGCTTACAATACGAGGAAGAGGGAAGAGCAAATTTAATTTCTGTCGCTTAAAACCCTATAAATCCTATTTCTTATGAATATTTCCCACATTTGCATTGTATTTATCCCACTTTTTCCTGTTTACTCTTTAGGGAGATGTTACACAATGTACATGCTCATGTCATTTTAATATGCTGTACTTTTATCTCAGCCGTATGTAACTATAAGTAATATATGGATGTTTAAAAAGTGTTTTTTTTCCATATGCATACAAAATATATACATACAAGCATGATTATTCATTGGCAAAGGATGATGAAGGGCAGTAAGCATGAAGCCCCGTCACTATCATGATGCAGCCCACTTCAATAATTCATAACTGCTCTGTTCACAGCTGGGGCTCGGCCGAGGCCTCCCGAACCGGTCTGAACTAAACTGTGCGGTTCTTCTCCGGCCCGGTGAGCTCGGACACAGACCTGCTGGCGCTTTATTACTGCGGGACTGCAGACAGCTCGACCCCATTAGTCAGCAAAAACGCGTCCGGACGCACATGGAGCCGGAGCGCTGCAGCACGTAACTGGTGCGCACGGAGTGAGGCTGGGGGGGGCGGGACGGGCGTGTTCGCAAACGCACAGGTGGAGACTGAAGCTCACGAACGAAGGTCGCCGAAGGCGCCCGTACCTTGTCGTCGAGGATGCTGCCTTCCTCCTGGAGCACCTTCACCTCCGATCCGAGCTCCTCGGGGGAGGCTGAGGCTGAGGCTGGGGCTGAAGCTGGGGCATCCTCCCGGCTCCTCCCGTCCCGCTGCGCTGAGCTCTCCGCTCCCATGGCCGAACTCCTGTCGTCTGTGGCTGCGTTCGCTCCGACCGACGCGATCTGCGTAACCAGAATCCAGTGTCCGGATCGTCCAAACGACGGGCTCTGTGGTGCAGCTCCGCCCCGGGGTGGCCTGGTTCTGGAGTGACGGAGTGTGAGGAGCAGCAAACTCTTTTTGGACACCCCCACCCCCTCCGCCCCCCCTCAGGATCACATGGTGCTCCGGTGCGCCGCAGCGCGCCTTGCAGCATCAGAGACGGTGCTGATGGAGGAGGAGGAGGAGGAGGAGGAGGGGGGGGTGTTAATAAGTACACGAGCTTTTTATGTGCAAGTAACAGTTGCAGGTCTTTGGTTCCAGCGTGGCAGCCTGTAATAAAATGAAAGAGTCACAAAAATGTGAGTCATGCTGTGGGAGCCTGGGAGAAGTGCAGGTGGCAGACACATTTACATGGTGTTATTCTGTAGATGTATTTCTCACTCACCACGTTTATGGATGGATGAAGATTTTTGTCAGTCTGAAGCTGAATTCATAAGTCAAATCATTCATATACGTCTCTCATCTAATTCTCTGTGTGACTGTGTGTGTTGTGCTGGTTACCAGAGGTTGTGGCTCCCTGTACAGATGTGACCGTGTGGAGCGGCTCTGTGTCTCCAACAGGGAGATGATGTTGATTGTCGGTTGAGCCACACGCCATTTTTTTGTTTGGAATTTCAGAAGGCACAGATTACAGCCAGGATCACACAGACCCAGACTGAGGATCCCTGCAGCTAAACCAAAACCCAAACACCACAACACTACAACACCACAAACACACGCTGAATAGAGGAACATGATTATGCAAAGTGAAGAGTTCAACAACTTTGTGGTTTGTGATGTGTCAAGGTTACACACAGCAGTGAACCTCGATTTCAGCGAACAAAAAAATAAAAAACTCTACTGGCTTGGATTTCAGGACTTCAGCTTGCTTTACTTTGCCTCCTCAAATACATTTTTTGTTGCGTTTGCAAGACTACTAGCACAAAAGACATCAGTCTTTTATCCTCATTAAAACTTTATTAAAGCCTGTGAAAACAATTGCACCTATACCCAATGAAACTGCAGGCCCCCCTCCTCACTTTATCAACACTGTGTGACACCGACCTGTGCAGGACTTACTCTCTCCGTCTGCTTAAATCCTGCTATGGTAACAATGAGGACAGAAATGCACATTTACGAAGATGACACTTTCATTTACGTAAATGAAGTGTACAAAATTCAAGGACACATTCATTTATTTTGAACTTCTTTTAGGTTGTCAACTTACATGTTAATACAAATCTGGGTATAGAAACAAATTGTTAATAATTCTAAATAATGCAGATGTATAAACCTGGCAGTTAAAGCACATTGTTGATAAACTAATTTTAAGAACAAGTTGTGGTCAGTTGTTACAGCTTAGCATTGCTTTGTCTAATAGCAAAAATATTGGAAGCTGTAGTTCTGGACTATGCAAAGAGCATGAATACAGATAACTTATTGGTTTACATGTGACAATCTGAAAACCACATGTGCATTCTGGAATAATCAGCCTGCCTGTCTGTCCAAACAAATGTCAATATTGACATTTTTAAAAATAAATGCACACATTTTTTAAACATTATGGCACAGACTAAGCATTACAATAGGCAGTTTAGTTTCCATAATTGTCACTGGTATTTCCCTGTGACCCCATGAGTTTCACTGAAGCTGCAGCAGCGTAGAGGACTGTGGTTTTACTGGTCTGCTCCCGAGGGGACGCGTGTGCATCAACATAAAGCAGGATGTTGCTCACAGCTGAATGTCCAAATTCTCACGAAAACATTTTCCTGAATTTGTGGCACCAGATCATCTCAGACTTGTAAAGTAGCATTTTGATAATTCATGGCTCAGGCTGCGCTTGTTGACAAATTACAGAATACTTTCAAATGTGTGCAGTACCAACAAACGAGTTAGTGAATGACCTTCAGCATGGCAGGCCTGTGAGTGGGGTGCAGGGAGTGCAATGTGTGAAAGAGGTTCTCGTTAAAGACAAAGCAGGACCAGTTTGTCATGGTACGCAATCATTAAAACAATGAGGTAACGACGCAATAAAGTCACAGAGCGTGTTCACACATTTACAGAAGAAAGCAGGTAAGAACATTAGTGTCACGCTTTTTCAACGTGATCATGAAGGACAGAAGAATCCAATCTGGGTTTTTACCCACAGATATTTGAACTCAATATATTCATAAGATCTATACACGCATTAACTGTAGCAGCTTATGTTTAATTTTAACTTTTCAGGCTGCCAATGAGCAGTATCTCTGGTTGAAATGTAGACGGAGACATTCTTGCAGGATTGCCAGTTAAAACACTGACTGCATATTTTTTTTAAAAATTGCAACAATAAAATGTTGGGAAATGCTGTTGTTTCTTCAGACAGAGACAGACTAAGTTGAAGAATGTGTCCCGAACGGTTGACGTCCGGCGTGGGCGCCAGCGTCTCACCCAGGCACAGCGAGCGGCAAATTAGGGGCTATTTCTATAAAACAAAATGGGTTAAAAAGAACAGCTTTTTTATAATAACGTCTGTGCTGAAGGTGAAATGTTACGTAAAAGAGCAAGTTTTGATTTAAAAAATGCTGCAAAATATGAAACCTGCTTTTGTGAAATGCCTGTATTTGTGCAACAGTTTTGCAATACTCCAGACGTGCTGAACAAACAGCTTTCAGGTCCAACAGAACCGAGAGCAAATGTGGGCAAACTAAGAAAATGAGAAAAACATGGAATGGCTGTCAATAACCGCAAATAATTCTCTTGATATTTTGAACAAAGACTTATAAACCGACCATACACCTATAGGTACATGGGCTAAGGTTCTGTGTTTGTACTTATTTGATGCAACAAAACTTTATTTAGTAAAATGCACAACGTGACTAAGATATAGGTGCTAATACAACATGAGTGTGCAGGAACTAGCTGATGCCACTTTTAAATGCAAACTTTCATGCAATTTTTCAAGTAATCAGATTAACTAAATGCAACGGACAACGTAAAAACAGCGAGGTTCAAGGCCCTCAAGGTTTGAGCGCCACAGCTGCTGCCTGTTATCCAGATATTCTGGAATTAGACTCACAGAGACGTTCAAAGGGACCTGTCCTTGGTACTGAAATTAGCCAATGTTTTAAATATGAGTGCTAAAAGATGAGAGCTTGAACAACTGGAAGCTTTAGCTCAGTGAGTCAGAATCTCAGCATAAACAACTCCAACCACACAACCCCACGCTGGAGCTTTGCCAGGAAAGTACAACACGATGATGAAGCCCCGTCCTCATCGACTTCAAATCTGTCATCAGCTCAGAACGAGAGAGTTCAGCGTCACACAAACACACACTACATGTGCCACTGGAGCATTATGCACGAGAACATTCCTGCAACCTTGACTGGACTTACAATGCCAGTTCCTGACAAAAACAGACTCAGCAGGTGAGAAATGCCGGTATGACAGTCACACACATGTGCACACAGCTTTCCTTCTTTGCACTGAAGCATCTCTTTGGAGAAGCATGACACAACAGGAAGAGAGTAGATGTGTCAAAAACAACAGATGGGCTGAGACACAAGTCAAATGCTGGGTGTTAAACAAAAACACGGTTTTGGAGTAAATGAAATGTTTATTTGAAAAGCACATACATATCTCTGAGAACCAATGTCTTTAACACAGTATGAATGTCAGTGAAAGGAGTATTAAAAATGTTGTCAGAACAAAACACTTAGATTGAAGTTTAAATACTTTCCGTTTGATATTACTGTAATTAAATAATCTATTATCGACTCACAGAGTTTATTACTCCATATTAGACATTTCAAAACTTAGTTAGTTAGCTTGGTTTAAAAAAGCAATGTTACATTCAAAGACATGGACATCGCACAGAATCAGTTGTACTGAAATGCAAAAGTTTGGTCTGTTTCGTAGGTTTTGATAACAGGATGAGTCACCTCGCTTAGAATTAAGATCACCTTTATAAAACATAAAAAAAATGTGTTCATTTTCATAAAACAAAACATACACACGCAATGTTGCAGAAGGCATTTTCATCCCGGGTATTTTGGCGGCTCTTCACAAGGATAGTTTAAAATGGCTTAAGCATGAAGAGTGTGGCCTGTTACTTGAAGTGAACTCTACTTAGGCAGCTTGGACTTTCATCAGTTTCCAGAAGGTTGTAACACTACAGTAATAACTAGATGCTAACACCATATTTGCTTTTTGTGCGCACGATAGCATTTCTTTAATACATACACAGGTTGTGCACATTGTGCACAAGTTAAAAAGCTTAAGAAGTAGATAAAAACTGCAGCATCAACGGGTTTAAGATGTAAACTTAGAAAACACCATAGAGACATGTCAAAAACATACACATACAGCTTATATGATACACACGATATGGCTGTAGGAAGTCGTCTTTAACATCACACAGATGTGCAAATACAGCATAAAGCTCCAGTGATCTCTTTCTAGTTTACAAGTTAGTGAGGAGGCAGGAAGTGGTTGAGCTACTTCCTCAGAGTGAGGAAGCCTTCTCTGATAGCTACTGATAAATGTGGCTTGCAATGCGCGTGCAGAACTTGAAAAAAAAGAGTGGAGCTCCTGAGAAAAACACCCAGCAATGAATCGAACAGTTTACTGTGTGAGTAGGAGACAGTGTGGCTTTGCAGCCTTGGCACTGAGTGAACGAGGTAGTAAAGTAAAAGCTCCGGGGAGGAAATAAAGTTTCATGTTATTTTAGATGACTACTAGTCAAATATTTATAATGAGAGAACACCAGCTCCTCTAGAGGAGTGGAATAAATATTTGATTTTTGTCTGTATGTGATAATACCTATAGGGATCCCTTGATTTGAGCATGCTCAGAAAAGCCCGGTGATCTCCTCTGTGACGGGGTCAAGGTCGATGTCATAGAAACAGGGTCGTGTTGGCAGACCAGGCATGGTGCTCATCTGAGGGAAGCACAACAACAAGCACAGAGGGTGAGGATTCGTTAGGCAGACACAGCACATAGAAATGTAGGCAAAAAATGAAAAATTATAGTTAAAAATTATGCTTTTCTTATGTTTTCATTTCATTGTCTTGGTCGAACTGTTTCGCACTGTTAAATACATGTATTGCTTTATGAATATTTCCAGTCAATGCTGCAGACAAGCATTTAAAAACTGTCAAATCTTGTTGCTTCAAATGTATTAGAAAATGCAAACAAGGACAAAAATGAAACACCTGCCTATGTATTTCTGTAAAAGGAAACAGTAATATAAAATACAAAGTACTATATTTGTAAAAAAATAAGTGGACAAAATAAAAGTTTACAATAAAACTTAATACGCGTTAACCTAAATTACTGAAGGAATGACAATTATCAGCAGCTGGTTCAGGATTTCTGTGTATACAAGAGTCACGAAGATGACCATAGCAAAAATAAATAAGGAAGGAAAGCGTACACCATAACTACAGCCTCATATTAAAGCCTGTATAACACAACACAGCTGTTCTACGACAAAAAAATCTATACTCTAAGGCCTGGTATCAAACCCCCAAAAGGTAAATGACCACTTCAATACCTATAATCTAGACCCATTAAACTCCGGGGAGACAGATATTCAATGTGTGGACAGCCTCGACTTTAAGAGAGTTGAATTTACTCGTACACAGTGGCCGCTTTGTTATCACTGTTGTCAAAATATGGATAAGAAAAAACTGCCTGAAAGGGATGAGACAAAGTTAAGAAGCAGTAGCTGAATTTTAATTTCTCCTTTTTTATAAGCTCCATTTTACTTCAACTTGAGTACAACTTTTGAACTTCCAGGTAAATACTTGCACTGTAGGTCCTGAATTAGTGAGATTTGTTTGTCCCGTCATCGTCTACAGTCTGTTTGCACATTTGCATTAGGAAACCCTGTTACTGTAAAGAGCTAAAAGCCAGTCTCTGCTCAGAAAAGTCATGTGGAACCTCAATGAGATCGATTCAATAAGAAAGAAAAAAAAGCAAATGGCAGGGGAAGTGCTTACTAATAATATCTGTGACATGGAAAAGAGAGAGACAGAGCACGTGCACTTGACAAGACAGATATTGGTCTGACAACTGTCTGACTCATAAAAGGCTTTTCCCCCTCCCACAACCCAGCCAGATCCCCCCATCCGAGCTGAAAAGTTAATTATCTTGCTCATTTGTCAGGTAGGGACATTCTTTGAATGCAGCTCCCTCCTTCTGACCCGTGGCCAGTTTTATAGGCTCATTAGTACAAATGAGACAGAAGGAAGTAACCAGGCAATTTCCTGTCTGAGGAAATGCAACTCGGCATGTAAATGATGGGACAAAACAATGCGTACCTGCTTTCATAGGACAGATGCAAAAGATGCTGCTTATTGAATGTTGGCAGCTGTTGCGTGAGACTGTGTCTGACTGTGTCCATTCATAAGACTTTCACCAGAGATGACAGTCCATGAGCAGATTTCAGGAGCATTAAAATCACAATTGCATTATTTTCTAATGAAGTGATTTAAGAATAATATTTTCCTACAAGCTATTCTCACATGGAGTGGAGAATGATGTCTGTGATTACATCTAGGTAGGGAAAACTATTGTTTTTTACTATTAATCATGGAGCAATTTTAAGATTTTTTTTAATTATACAAAGCAGATAATTTTTTGCATCATCAAACAAATCCAGAATTATGTTAAAAATGTTCATGGGCATTTCGATATGTCATACACTTTGGTACCTTTGGACTATAAACTGTCAGCCCACAGAAAGAAATGACTCAATTCTAAAAGCAAAAGATGCTTTAAGTGGTCAAGGTCTTGGAAGCAACAAAAGCTGCACTGTGTGGTCGGTCCTCCACTCCAGCCTGAGAACATGTAGGCACTTGCAAAAACCCTTAACACTCTGTGGCTAAAGTTGGAAACTCCACTTGGCCGAACAAGTGCTTCCATTATTCCCAAGCACAATGTGTCTTTGTCAGGGAAAACCCTGCAGGAGACAATGTAGCTGAACTTCTACCCCCCACTGAGTTTGGAGAAGAGTCTCGGGTCGACCAACAGCACGGTTGCAAAAGAGGAGGACTAAGAGGATTATGACACTGAATTCATGAGCAAACTCTCACAATTCATCAGCCACAGACTATTACAAAAAGTACATTTTCAAAATGACAAAAGGCAACAAAAGAAGGCATTAAATGGAGGCTCCATAATTAGGTTTCTAGTGACTGGATTGAATGGAGCTGAAATTATGAGATTGAAGAGATCATGGGAATAGTCAAAACACACTCACTCACCTGTGAAAACATTCAAAATAATAAGTTATAAGCATCAGGTCAATACTAATCCTCTTTCAAACCTCAGCACAATGATGCACTGAAACGTAAAATGGGGGAAATAAAGTTGACAAGCACCATTAGTTCATGTGTGAACATGTAGCTACAGCATCACGATGATATGCAATTTGTTTAATCTATTTCTGCATCAGTTTCATTGTAACTGAAGACGATGCACAGGTAAGTTTTAAAGTTTCAAACATGCCTGGATTTACTGAGCTTGTTGGACCAAAGTCGGACAAATTAAATTAAAGTGTATTTTCTCCTCCTGTGACGCAGGATCTATGGGTGGCATGTGGGTTTACGTCATATCTTTTCATCGATGTGATCACAGTCTCATAACCAGTCTACCCCACGTTAAGCATTAACCAGTTGCGACCATGTTGAACATGCACCCAAGGAAGGAGGCTCTATAAATCTGAACTGTTTTGGGTTTAATGGTGCAGGGGAGGCTGCTCTAACGGGATATGAATTCTACAGAGATCTATTGTTCTTCATGTGACCCCTCCCTCACATATCTAAAGAGTGACATCAGCCTCCTCCTTCACCCTGTAAAGACCGACCCTTCATCTGTGCCCCCTTCTCATACTCACGCCCTCATCCTGTGGCTCTGTTACAAGTTTGAATGAAACAAAAAAGGATAAACTAAACTCACATTTTCTTCTAGCCACATTCTTCTTTAAATAACACAAGGATTTTCAATTCATATTTTTAGTGGGCAATTGCTGCTTGTCCCGAATTGTGGCACCGTGTGATTTTAATCGAGCAGTGGTGAAATTGTTTTTAGTAGCCGAGAGCAGAAAAGCAGGGATATCTGGAGGCAGGGCTGGATTTTAAAATTGAAAAATTGAAATCTATAGATCTAAAACAAACAGAGGATAAGCTAAAAAGTTCAAAGAAATATCTGGAGTCTCCCTTTGGGTTAGAAGTCACAGTTCAAGGGTCGTCAACGTACGAGTGGCTCAGCGGGCCACACAGATCAAAGGCAGACTGGACAGACACCACACCAAGAGGCTGCCACCACATGCTCGGTGTTTGACACCTCTGGCTCAGACTATCAAGCCCTGGCCCTCAGGGCACCCTGGTGAAACAACAGGAGGCAAAACACTCAGGAAGTCATTTCCTTCCTGGCTGGCCCATCATCAACTAAGGGGTTCCAGCCAACCCAGCTGTAACCAGCTCAGTAATGTGGCCGTCAAAAAGAAAGAGGACAGGACCAAGATCATAAATACTGTTTAAAGATTAATGCATTGGAGGGAGAAAGGATGAGGGGACACAGCACCTGCTAGAACCTATGTGAATAAAGGAGAAGCTGGGAGAAGGGATAAAAATAACATTTCAGATTAGGTGCCGCACACTTTCTATCAGATTAAGAATTGTTTGTCTTTCTTACGCTGCTTTCAGACATGCAGTGGAAACCAGATATAATCAGGACTTTATCCAGAGGGGGTGTAGGTGAGAACGCAAACAGCCGAGTCTTTTGGCCCTAAAATTAGCTGGATGTTCTCCAGCCAGCTCCCTTGTGCAAAATCCAAATTATCTAGCTAATTTGTGAACAGAGGAGGTTACACTCATGTCTCACCTCTAGCCCAATTACACAGAGTATTTCATCGCAGGTGAGAACGTGTCTCGCCCGGACTATCTCTCGATGTTGGCTGCATGTCTGAAACAGGCTTTAGAATCGTTGTCCTAGAAATTTATAATTAGAAACCAGATCATTTACAGAAAATGCAATAATTGTTGTATAGGCATTCGTTTATAAGAGATTTCCAAGTTTGTGAAGACACTTCACAGCAAAACCCATAGAGTCAACCTTAACTTCCTGTTTCCGTTTTATTGCAGAAAACATACCGTTCCCACAAGTGGGTAGATGAATCCAGCCCCGATGCTAGCGCGGACGTCTCTGATTGGCAAAGTAAACCCTGTGGGTGCACCCTTCTTGTCAGGCATGTGGGACAATGATAGGTGGGTCTTGGCCATGCAGATGGGCAGGGAACCATATCCCTGTTTACATGGGAAGAAACATAACACTTGATGTGTGTGAGACACACAAAGAAAGGCGGAGAAGAAAGAAAAATCTGCGTGATTCTTGTCAGTGTGTGAGACAGTCTCTGTTGCAGCAGCAGCAGCGATCTTACCTGTTGATTGTAGTAATCTATCTTGGCCTGGGCATCTGGTGACAGCTCAATGTCATCAGCCCCATACACTTTTTGAGCAATTGTTCTGATCTTCTCTGTAATCGGCATCTATGTGTGAGAAGTATGAGGGACGTGTGAACTAACTGGCACTGCACATGACTTCAGGGTTAAAACAAATTGAATACAGTAAATATTCAACTCTAAGTGAATTTGCAAAGCTGCGCTAGTTGGAGGTAATTCTTTAATTCTGAGTGATAACCTATCAGGCAATTATGATTATTTCCTGAACCTATTTGCTTCCACATACAAAGACTTATCAGTTTAACAGGATCAGTAAATAACAGCGACATATCCGGCAACAGTAAAACAAACCACAGTGGATGACGTGGCTTTCATTACACGCCTTAATCTTTAATTATGAAAAGCTGACAAACAGTATCGTACCTCTATATTGTAAAGGAATTGGAAGCTGCTGGGTGTACAGGCAGCTTCATTCACAGCTTTTGCCAGCTCTATACACCCGTGACCTCCCTGCGCCCAGTGGCTGCACGGCACCGCATCAGAGGCTCCACACTCCTTTGCAATCTGACACACAAGGTCAATCTCTGCCTGGGTGTCAGTCCTAATGAATCGCCAAAAGAAATGCTGTTAGCTGTGGCCATGGCAATGAGTTACATCTATATACACACACACACAACATAAACTAAACAAAATTTGTGCTTTATAGTCACAAACATAACTCATCACTACTCATCTGAGGTAGAGTGTGTTTTTGAGTATATTTGTGGTGCATCTTACTTGAAGACATTGAGTGCCACCACAACCGGAACCCCGAATAGATGTGCAATCTGTATCTGCTTTTTGAGATTGCTATGGCAACCACCTGCAACCAGACTTAGGTTCTGTAGATAGAAATATAGAAAGAAAATAAGTCAAAAAAAGGCAAATCGTGTGTTATTGCAATTTAAATAAATCTTTTAAAAAAAAAAGACCAAACTATCTAACTTACATAACAACTAGTTTTGTTCATTAGGCTAAAAGTGGGTATTTGTCAGTGCAGATAATTACATCTCTGTAACCTCCTGGGATATAGGTAGTCTGGAGATTCATATTTCATATTCCCGATTTGACCTTGCCTAGGTATCTATGTTGCATGTTTCTCTCTCAAACACATATCTCCTTAAACTTATTTTTGAAACCCTAACCAAGTTGCTATGATTGTGAACATTTCCAACACTTATAATATTAAAACTTAAAAACTGCAAAAACATTTGGTGACGTTATTAAGCAAAAGCAAAATGAAGAACTGCCAATTAGTTTGATTCGTGGCTCAATACTGAGGATAGATATTCTTTAGGCTGTCAAATGCAGGGAAAAAATGCTGGAGACCTCTACGCCAAATAGTTTGCAGAGACATAATTTGAAGGGTATGACAGGAAATCTGTAATTGCAGAGAAAACTTTGTTTAAATCAATGTTTCCTACTTCACTCATTTAGGGGGACTTGTCCAAACTAATAGCAGTAAAATTAAATTCCTATTGAATTGTTAGCAACTATTAGTTTTACCTTTTTTTGTACTTGTATTTTGGTTCAACAAAAGACAAGAAGAGGCATAGTGTTTGCTGTGTCAAACTCACAATAAATCCACACTGTTTCTATTTGCATTCTTTATATAATACAAAATATATAAGTATGGATGTATTTTATAGCAATTGCGATTCATTCAACATGTACCCTGTAAATTCTGCTCAACCTTCCAGTTTATATCATCATAAAAACTTTGCAACATGCAATTTTTAAAAAATGTTAACACATAATCAGGCATTTTATTTTGTAACTATTACAAGAATGTCATAAATGTGAAATCCATAGAGATCGCCACATCAACTTGGGAATAAAACTAATAACACACCATATGTCCTAAATAGTATATTGGGTAAAGTGTTGCAAGCAAAACACAATTCCATGTGTCTTCTTACCCACCCCCTTCCCACTTTTGGCAAATGTGAATATATTTTATGATATACATTTGAGCTGTTTTGCCACAATACATCACCCCCTTTGTGGCAGACGTGCTCGGGTTTGCTTGTTACTGCACTCTACACCCTTTTAGCTGGCATGCAAAGAAATAAGGACGTTTTAATAAATCTTTACTTCTTTCTCTGAGGAGAATATCTTCTTGTCTTTACTATGATATTGTTAGTATTTGTGTAACATAAGACTGATTTGTATCCTACTGAAACCAGTTGTTTATTTATCATTCTAATATTGTACACAACTACTTGTACAACTTAACAGCAAAGACTCCAAGTTTGACCAAAGTATTCCAATCTTGCACTCTGTGGATGTCTGTGTGTCTGTGTGTGTGTGTGTGGATGTCTGTGTGTACGTGTGTGCTGCCGCAGGCTTAGAGCACTGAGGCCATACAGATCCCATAAATTTATTTCCCTGGCTCTGTTTTCCCCAGTACTTCTGGTTCTAGTTAAAGGCTTCACAATTAACTTATACTGCTTCATTATTTACTCAGCTGAACCTGCCTGAGATTCTAGCCAGATATAGAAGTGCACCCACCCACCCGCACCAAAAGAATTCCACTTCACTCTGCTAAGACCCACATACCCTAAAACCACATGCAAAGGTTGTATTTGTGCAGTTAATCAAATAAACGCTCTGAACTGTGTTAGTGGGTGTTGTATCTAAGCGTACAACTGCATAATTAAATGTCAGTGAGTCTACAGTTAGAGACCTGAAGCATGTACATTTAATACAGCCTGAAACTTCCTTTGAATTATCAAATGTGTGTAAAATGATGTTCCATCTCTTTCTGGTTTGTATCACACACTCTTGGCCTAAAGGACAAACTTAGTATACAGAATTTTATAAGTAACAGTGAATCTTGTGCGAACCGTCAGCAATAAGTCATCTCCATGAGATTCTGACTGATCCTAATTGTTCACATCTTAACAGAGGAGGCCCTCAAGGCAAGTCTGGAATGTTTTCGGCCACAAAGCAGGACTAGGAGGATTACGTATTATAACAAATTGTTTTGCATGCGCACAGCTTTTTAATTCAAAAAAACCGGCACGCCACCAAATAGCTCTTTTGTTAGCAAGGACGTTTGTTTTAGATTTAGCGTTGCACTGGTCAATGAGTTTAAAAAGCCTTAAGTACCCCCCCGGAAATATTCACAATTTAAAAGGATAAAAACGGGCTCAAATCAATTACTTATACTGGAATACAAATGACGTAAGAGCCCATTAACTCGTCAGCTCTTTGGGTTTGTCATGCCTTCCTCAACCTTTTGTTGTTGCCGGTGGTTACGCTTCTTTGTGTGTTATTTGTGCATGTTTGTGGCCATTCATATATATTCGTGTGCATAAAAGTATAGCTCTATATAACCCATACCTCATCAATGTACTCTTGGGGAAGAGGTGCACCTGCTGACACCTGGAAAGACATGACACAACACAACAATTATGAGCGCACATTAACTCATGTATAATTTCTCATCTTGTTTCACTTCACATAAAACACTGATGTTTTTCTTGCTTTGTTTTCATCCTGACTCTTTCTAATTTTTCCTGTAAAGCCAGCAAATACTGCAATCAGTCTGGGGCATTCGTTTCAAACTGGATACAAATCAATAAATACCAAGAAATTCTAATGGACCAAAATCCAAGTATATCAACAGAGGAGTTACATTAAGGCTTTTTGTAAGCTGATTTATTTAATTGTTTTAATTGTGTAAATGTGGAGGAATGCACAAACATCTGCTTCATGTTTTCAAATGAAACTGCAACTTTTGCCAAGGCTATGAAAATTGCTGTTATGCCATTAAATTATCGTTACATTTGCAATGGGGTGTATACAGTGTATATTCTGTCTTGTGCTGATGTATAAGATGTACTTTGTCCATCTTTGTATTATCTACAAAGACGGACATTGGCTACATTGTGAATTAATAAACTAGCTAATTCTTATTGAGTTAACAGCTTTGGCAGCTATTTTGAACGAACAATGAAACTGGCATGTTTCTGTTTATGCAGGGTGATTGTGACCATATGGAGAAGCTAGTTTAGGATAGTGAAGATATTTATGGATACACGTCCAACGTTCCTATAGATGAAAAACAAAACACTCTTTAACACCGTTAACGATTAACTTACATTTGGGCCTCCTCCGTGCATCTTTAGTGCTCGAACAGTTGCAACCAGTACCACCACATGAGGTCTCAAACCTGAAGCTCGACATTTGATGTTGAAGAACTTCTCCATCCCAATGTCTGCTCCAAAACCAGCTTCAGTCACTAAGGAAACACACAGCAAGTTTCGAGAAATGCACGAGGACAGTTTACAGAAAATGAATGAGTTTTCTTCAAACTTGTTGAGTGAACTATTAGATTCTTCTCCGAATGTAAATAGTGTAAGCCATAGTGGTGAAGCATTTAAGTCTGTAGCTGCACCACTTGTTTATAATCACTGACATAAATCACAGTGATGCCACAGCTTGGCCGATGATAAACCACTCGTCTTTCCACTTGTATTTCTGCCACCTCTTTGTTTAAATGTTAAATACCATGTTTGACTTCATTTGACCTCAACCTTATACACATGTGAGCTCAGTCAACATCTTTAAAGAATCAAGAGATTAAGCATTGAAGCTGAGCGCGTTTCTGTCTGCACAGTAATGTTGTACTGAGTAATGGGTTCAATGCAAGGGCTCCTCAGAGAGAGACAGGGCCTCCGATAGGACGGCCCAGCACACAGGCCTCTTGAACAAGCTCCAAACAAAGCAAATAGTCCACCTGGATTGACAGCCTTGTTAAGATAAGGTTTCCTGTTACTGTTGTTGTATGCGTGTGTGTGGGAATGCGAACATGTGTGTGGCACCATTGTTCCGAAGCACTTGCTTCTGGGCAAAAGTAGACTTGTAAAGACCGAGGCTGATTTCACGCCTAACAATTTCTGACGTATTTTCACCTTAATCCCGTCTGTTTAGTCTGGCGGGAACGCTGGCTTTGGACACTGATAGGGAATAAGATAACTGCTTGTACACCGCCAAAAAAAAAAAAAAAGGTGAGCTTTAAAGTCTGCTTCCACAGGAAATCAGGTGATTGCACAGGGTTTGTTTGAAGCAGCCATGGAGCATATGAATGTATATGAATTAAAAAGATGAACCGATTCAATTTACCATGTCATGCCGTTTCCTTCCTCTCTCTTTTTACCTCTGCTAGTCAGTATTCACCAGCAGCAATGTTTGCGTATTAAGCTTCTGGGACGCCGCGTAATCTCCAGAGAAGAGCAATAAAGCCTTCAAACACAGTTAAGTGCTGCATCGCTTGTTGTCAGTGGCAGGAAAAAAGTTTAGCTTTTCTCCCACAAGTCTGCATACTGTGGTATGTAAGTTACTACTCTGTTCATGGGACTCCATGTTCACAACTCATGGCACATTAATAACAGCTGAACCCAAGGCAGCCATGAACTATAATGCAAATGGATTGTTTTTGCTTCCATATGAACCGTTTTAAGAGCAAAGATTTAGTATCCGTTATTTTATTATTCCAATAAAGCTCAATTAACTTTACAGTTACAGCTCATTTGAATTAGTTGCTACCCCAACTGTGGGCCAGTTAAAAGACTTTAATAAACACAGTCATATATATAATCCTTCACTCGTATTCTGGTTTAAGCATTGGGTAGCCTGAATGTAACAGAATGACCAACAGCTAACCTTTATAAAATTTAATTAAAGTGGTTATAATGAAATGTGACCAGGAGAGATGTCAGGAAAAAATTAAATCAATATGATTAATTGTGTGTATGTTTTCTTATGCGCTTGTTCCTGCATGAGAGCGCGTGCACACAGATTTTATCTATACAGTAAATGCAGCGTTTATAGCATACAGCGAACTTGAAACAGCCCCAGAAATTATTTGTTTCAATTCTTTTAGAAAAGAAATTTCTGTTATATGCTCTAAAATAAATTTACTATGAACTCAACAAAAATCAAATGGCTTGAAAACAATGACTGTTTGGCTACCAGAGAGCACTACATATACGAGGCCTTAGGCAAAAAAAAAAAAAAGTTATTCCCTGTAGCTTAAAGCATTTGTGGCTGACACTTGATAGATTACATCTCTCTGAGGCTTTAGTGAGAAAACAAGGGTTTCCATGAACAAATGTATCATTCTGTTTGGTTTGGTTCCCTGCGTGAAAGTATGATTTATTTGACTAAAGATACAAGGGTAAAAAGACTTAAAGAGTAAAAAAAAAAAAAAAGGAATGGAGGGTGAGAAAAAAAGAGCAGAGACAGACAAGGTCCTAATGATATTAGAAAGATGAGAAAATAGAATAAATAGTAGATGAAGAAAATGTGCAAGAGGGATAAAAAAACATTGCTTTATTATTAAGACTTTAAGGTTTCTATTAATATAGGAGATATTTTCGGGGCTTTGGCTGCATCATCATGAGCTTAGTGAGTCACAGTGAGTAAAGAGTAACAAAAAAGCCTGAGGGATGAGCACAAGAATGTAGCTAGACTTTGTTTGGCCACAGACCGCTGACAGAGTGTAGTGTTTCTCATTAGCACCACACTAGAGCTTTGGCTCCCAACACTGAAGCAGTCTGCCAATGGAAATCACATTCTTGGGCACAGTTTTTTGCGGATACTTCCATAAATTGTGTGATCTCCCACAAAGTGAACACAGACAGACAATCTCATACCACACATGCACAATTCAGCCGAGCAAGCATTTTCAGAGAGAAAGGAACAACGAAGACAATGTGTGTGTGTGTGTGTGTGACAAACAGCAAACGTGACGAGCTTACTATGGCCACTGTACACTGAGTCGTGACCACAGGGAATGTCATGAGGAAACACGCTTCCTGTTCTGCATGACAACCTTGAACTGTCCAGAGAGCAAGAGGATAAGAAAAGGTCGATGATGCTGCGAATATGATCAGACAGATGGATGGTGTTACTACCAAAACACTGGTACAGGCACCTGGCCAATAAAAACTAAACTGCTGGAAGCCAGCTAGGCCAATCAAACCATTCTACTTTAGAGATTAGAACGTATTGACATGAATAGTTCTAAACCAAACATATTCAATAAACAATTATAGCAAGCTGTGAAAAGTGTCAATACTTTCATTTGAAAATGGCTATTTTGGCCATTTACCTCGCCTCCGACTAGTTCTAAATTAATATTTTAAAACATTGTGAAAGCTGTTGCAGTGACATTAATACATTTATTTTTGTGGGATGAATCAATGTCCAATTGGAATAAAATTACACAAACTGCCAAATAGGTTTAAGGAAATCTTTACCCAATACAGATGCTTTAAACTCAAGTGTCAGTATCCTGAGCCACACTGGGTTTAAAGATCTTACACTCAAAAAAGGTTGTAGGTTTTAAAAAGTTTAAATGCATCATAAATGTATCATCATTTCTCAGTGGCCACTTCTGTAAAACCCCAAATGATTTGTTGCTTTAGTGTAGGCAGACGTTGCAGTGTGGGAAATCTTACAGTAAGTTAGTTCTCCAGACTCTTAATGATACTGGAATTCCTCACATCTGGCATGAGGAATTCGTCTCCCAGCACCCACCACCCCTCCAAAGGCTTCATTTCTGCATTTCCATTTTAAGTCCAGATTTCAAAGTGACTTGTAGAAGAAGAAAAAAAAAAAAAACAATAATATTGGGAATGATGAAGCGTGACCTTGAATATGTTTAAACACACCCCCACAACCATCGCCGAGTTCAGAAAGAGTTCATGTACTTCCTTTGCCACATGAGAGGAACTTACATAGATAATTACAAAACCTCATATAACTTTAAGTTATAGTACTTTCATCAGTGTCACAGACATGAGGAATAATTCATGTATATTACAGCTTGGGGACATTTTCTTCTAATTTTGGACATACATTTTTATTGTCCTTTTTGCTCCTATAATAACACTACACTTATCATGTTGATTGTTGCAGTCTGGGAATGACACATGAGAATGTGTGTTACTGCTAAAAAAGAAGGCAGATGAGGAGACAATTACGAGTTTTTAAACCTGTATATTACATTTTATTTGTATCCACTTTTAGGCCTTAAAGTAAATACGTATTTGGCTTATTCTCCATAAAATATAAAAATGCACAGAACTATTTGGAGATATTTCAAAAATATTTCACATATTGTCAAAAACAAGTTGCAGAGACATGTGAGTATTAATATGGCTGTTGATCAGTCCTGATTTCCGCGGTCCTCTAACAAATATGTTTAAAGTTTTGATGTGCATTATTATTTGTGTTTAAAAGGTACAGTGTAGCTTGTCTTAGTTGTTTGTGTGTTACAATTTCTTATACCTAATGGCATTTTACCGCGTCAACGGTGAGCTGTTGGTAGTTAATTGTACAGTTAATGAACTAAAACTATAATTCAGAAGTATAGGCCCAGTCAGGAGATTTGCCCTGTAACCTAGTATTCACATTTTGTCACCTTATAAATTTGGCGCAGCAAACAACTGCTTATACATACACATTCAGCAGAAACAGGGCAACATCAAGTTTATTTACTCTCCTTTAGCTCTGGCCTGGTGTCCACATCCCTTAATAAAAGCTTTAGTGATTGCTAACTCCTAACTGCACTTTGGTATCGTTTTGTTTTTTACCTGGAAACAGTTGCCTGCTTTTGATAGGAGAAGGATGAGACAGGTGAGAGTGAACAGAAACAGTAAAAACCAAAATGAGCTGAAATTCAATGACCCAGAGCGAAGAGGAACGGCAGACTCTGGTTTTGTCAGTTCTTCTTATACATCAAATTGTCTTTTGGTCCATATTACAAACAAAACTCAAAAGACTGTTCACTGTGTTAATTTTTTTTAACGCTATTTAGCTAAAAGTAATAGCAGCTAATAGAAAGCTGCCGGGGGGAAGAAACAGAGGAAGGTTGAGTTCTTGTCATACCTGAGAGTCAGGTAACAAACATGCAGAGAGGGAAAACATGAAATAAATGGACAGATGGAGAGCAAGCGGGGCGAAGGGGCCTAAGCTTAGAACAAATACAAGCCTTCCTTATTCTCTGCTGCATTGTTGTAAAACCCAACTCTCTGCCCACATGGCCCACATGTTTCCCCCGAATCCCAGATAATAGCTTCAGAAAATACTGAGATCGCAAGCAATCGCTCTTTTCCTTTTACCCATTATTGCCCTCACACATAGAGACAAGTCAAAGTTTGGAGGAGATTTGTATGTATGTAAAATGCACCTGACAAGCCCCACAAACTCATCAGAGCATACACACACACACACACACACACACGCACACACATTCCAAACATATTTCTGCATCCAAAGTAAATGAAGAGAGAAGGAAAGAAGCGGGACAGATTGACAGATAAAAATGGAAATACTCATGTATACTTTGAATTGAAGGGATTAGTTCGGTTTACTCTATAGCATTCCAGGGGCTTTTAAGATTCCCAATCTGCTTCCTTCCTCTCCCCTGTGTACGTGTGTGTGTTTTTTTTTTTTACGCAATCCTTCCACCAATTTCCTAGAAAGTTTCTCAGGACCAAGGCACCAGAGCACCACACCAGTCAGCGAGTGGTAGGCAAAACAGAGCTAGAACCAGAACTCAGATGAATGGAGGCCAAAGGTCAGAAAAGCTGGGGAGCAAGCTGAAGTTCATGACACATGGAAATGTAAGTTATAGTTTTAATCTGCTGAGGTAATGAAACAAAGGCTTTCAATTTCAAAGCTCCACACTCTACAGTTCACCTACTTTTGTCTCAGCTCCAGGGTTTTGTGTGTGTGCACCAACCTTAGCTTATGTGTGCGATCTGTATGCATGGACTGTGTGCTCTTACCCACAAAGCCATCCCGTCCAACCAACTTCAAAGCCAGCTTGTCCGCCAGCACAGAGGAGTTGCCATGGGCGATGTTGGCAAAGGGCCCAGCATGGACAAACACTGGCGTACCCTGCAACAATTAGAGGGGCATACAAATAGGAGAGGTTGAGAACTAGTGTAGCCCACAGCAATTCAACAGACCAGACAATACTGAACTCAACATATTTCAGTCAAATGTCGAGGATAAATACTCAAGTGTGGATCTACTTTGGCTGCCAACGTGTCTGTCAAAACAGTAGGCACAAGTTAAGAGGGATTTGAGTGGCGTGCCAGGCTGAGTGCGGGCCATGCTTCTTTCTCTGTTGATTTGGTTTACTCCTCACAGACTGCACACAAACATTAACCAAAAGAGCATCTCAAGTGTGAGTTTGTGTAGCTGTCAGACGCTCGGGACAGTACAATTACTGTCACTTATAGTAACTACTGCTGTGAACATAAAGACAACATGGAGGAAGAATATAATACATGCAAGTAAATAAATATCGCAAATGTTAAAAACCGAGCTTATGGTTTGAACATGTAATCCTTTATGGCTATAAGAGATCAGGTCTCCGTCAGAGTTCAATAACAGAACCAGAAACTTAATCTGAGCTGAATGAAAATATTAATTAGAGGAGGCACTGGATGTGAACATGTATCCATATTTAAGAGCACTGCATTAACAGTGTTGCTAAATGTTATTCAAATTGAAATGTTTTAGTTTTCTCCTAATTTAGGGTGAAACACTGATGCTGTCAGCTTACAAGCTGCAGACCTGTCCTAAAAATTGCTCCAGTTTTTGTTCTGAATTATTCAAAGACTTTTTGCATGGTGAATCCAGCAGCATGCAGCAAAAGCATTTAAAAAAAAAAATACAGTTTTCAAGGAAGGATCTACTTTTCAACATCACAATCCGTTCACTGAACTCTTTAAAGACTGAAAAATGCAAAGACAAAAACCGGTGAAAGCACATGGACCCATTGTTGCTGATTGCAAATTCCTTGAGAGGGAGGAAAAAGGAAGGATGGGAAGGCCTAGCACGATTTTTCTAAACTTTTGTTTGCATACCTCTCCCTCCGCCTGCATAAACAGCCTCCCCTCAGAGGAGTAAATCAACAATTTAACAAGGCTCTGACAAATGCTGCCACTTGTCTACTTTCTATGTAAACTAGTTGCGTGAATTCCAGCAGAATGTAGCTACATAAACGAGAAATGTGAAACACACACAAAAGAGCATATGCAAAAGGAAAAGGGGAAAGACTGCTCACTACAATGGTAAAAAACATCCTTTTTCAATTATTAACCTTTCAATAACATGTTCCTTTTTGAACTCCTGAGGAAAGTTAACACACGTCATACACTGTGGATTTCCATGTGTGTTTGCAATTTCTGAACTATAATATGACCCAGTTCACTGTTTTCACTCTTTCCACATCAGTACACGAGGGAAAGCAATTCAGGATATGAATAACCACAAGAGGATGATCAAAGTGGAAACAAATTAAAGGTCTAGTGTGTCACCTCTTCAATTAGTGGATAACGGGGCAATGACGACTAAATAAATGAATAAAAACAGGAAGATGGAGTTCATGTCATTATTTCCGCTTCTTGTGGATCTTTTTCATACCAAATACAGGACAGTGCTAAACTAAAAATATTGCCAAACAAGATTTTTAGAGAGCACAAAAAACTTATACCTGAAAGTCTGGAGTCACAGCTGTGATGGTCTAGGCTATGCTCTATTGCTTCTTCCCAGGACAGATGTTTGCAGTGAAACTCCACGTAGACAGGATGTTTGAAAAACATACAGAATGACTGAGGACTGCTTAAAGGACACGTACACAGAGACTGGGTTCCTCTCCTGCTATGTCCCCCTAAACTCTACCCAATCTCAAACAACACAGACAGAAACCAACTAGCTTCCACATGCCAACTCTATTCTCATGTGTGCATCTGCATTTAACACACACACACAAACACACACACGCAAACACGCACACAGGCCAAAAGGGCACAAAGGCCACGGGCAGTCATATTCGATGGAAAGTTCTCATGAAGCACTGAAGTCCGGTCGGTCCTGATACCAGTTCCCTGACCAGAATCACAGGAAACCCACACAGGAAACAGTTTCACACAACAGGACCACAATGCTTCCTCCAAAAACACAGAAAGTCACCAAATCTGTGCTCAGTGAAACACCCCGCCCCACTCCATACCCTCGAAAACACCCAATCTGGGAGCGTCTGATTATTTTCCCCACCCAATAACCATGTAATGAAGGTTTATGTTCAAAACCAGCAAAGAACAAACAAACGAAAAATAGAAAAACACAAAAAAAGAGAAACACAAAGCTGTTATCAGAAGCTTGACCACTAACATTGTGAGAACTGTAAACTTCCGTCTCTGACTGCCCAGCTGGGAGCCGCTGTCATACACTATGCTGAGTGAACACTACGCTGTGTGAGTACGTCCTTAAAAACCATAATGGCAAATTCATCAAAGCTGAAGAGAACATTTCCCCTCTCATCCCATAGTTTGTAACATGATCAGACTTCTGTAAACTTGGCAATGCTTTTACCTCAGGTTGTAAGAAAACAGAAATACAAAATGCAATCTACTCTCCTCTAGTTGTTCATTTTTCCACCAGTATTTGGACAGCCTTGGGTTGATAATGCCTATCCGCATGCTGTGTAAAAACACAAACAGTTTACAGTATGCACCATAAAATCTAAATTAAATTCAGATTAGGCTGTTTGCTTAGGACAGCTGCATGAATCTGGACTGAGTGACCGATCTGAAAGCTCTACATGTCCTGTGCAGAACTGCTGTTGTGATTAAAAGCCATGGGAGGAAAATATCTCTCAACCTTAGTAAAAAAAAAATGTAAGTAAAACACTTTCTACCCATTTTTTTCTCTTACATCAGGGGGAATATCCCTGTGGAGTGTCAACCTATAAATTCTACAAAATATTAATCAGGAGACTCGGTGTAGCAGGATAATTTATATTTACGCATTGTTATGTGAAGGTCTCACCTCCAGAGTCTGCATCAATGTGGGCTTGATGGCATCCTTCATTAAAACGGCCAGTGCTCCACTCACACCCTGACATGGAGGAAGGACAATAGATGAGGGCAGTTGTTGAAATAATGAAAGTTCTCATGTTAGCAAATAAAACTTTAACCCGTTTAATAAAAACAACTTAAATCATCGTAAATAAAATGGATAATTAGTTGTCCTCTACAGATAAAGATCAGCCACAGTCAATTTGTGGGTCTCTGCTTGGGCCTGGCTCTGAAGAGGGGTAATGTTTTGGATCAGGAACAAATCAGAAAAGCTCATTTAACTCGATAGGAGGCCCTTCTCTTCAAATATAAAACAACAAAGTGCAGATTTCTGTGGCAAACCAGATCCAGACTACAGAAGGATCTATGTGACACATCTCAGACCACATGTTATACTTTGATTAGAAGTTCTGTATGAAAAAGGGAAGTGGTACCGTAGTATGTTTAAAACAAGATGAACTGCTAAGCTGAGAGTTTGACAAGGGACACCTATCCTTCAACCTTGTTTCTACGTGGTAATAGAAACAACAATAACGTGAACGTTCAAAAGACAGTAATTTAGCCGTTTCAATACTGTGGTGGTAGAAATTCTGGGTGACCGTAGTCATAAGGTAATTGAAGGGTGGTTAAGGTTCCCATGTTCCCTCGGTAAACAAACCACACAGTGACGCATACCAGGTCCTCTGCAGTGACAGGCTTTCCAGAGCGACTCGTCCCCACCACCATGCGTGCCAGTCTGTCTTTCATATCTGCCAAGCTGTCTGCCAGAGCCAGGATGGCCATGATCTCGCTGGCCACTGCAATGTCGAATCCAGTCTGGAGTGTGAGAAAAGAGCGTAAACCACAAGGGTGAGAAACTGAGGCTTCTACAGCTGGGGGATTTAACAGTTCTAATTTAACCAGCTGTGAACTAGAACGGAAGAAATTCTGTAGTTTGCCAGCAGTCATGTGAATGTTTGCAGAAATATGTTTTATTTTCACAATAGAATAAATGTATTTTAAGATGTGGTGGCTGCTCAGTAAAGACCAATATTGAACAAACGAAAGACAGGAGAATTTGAATCCTATGACCACAGTTTGGCAAAACAATTAAACCAAGACCATGTTTAACTAATTACTGATGTGTCTTTCATCAATAATTACGTAAAACTAACAGAAAAAGAGAGAAGCAGAAAGAAAAAGGGGAAAAAACATAAATAAGGATTACCCACAGCGAAGAGTATGAAAAAACATACTCTACCAAGACTCTATTCCACATGACAAAAAAAAAACATGACTTTAAACCACATTAATTCGCCAAGGAACACATTTCTATTCCCAGTCACAGTGAAAATACCCCGAGGGGCTATAGTGTATCCAACACTGGAGGAAGGTGGAGGACAGAGGAATGAAAGGGAAACAGAAAGGATGAAATGATGCCGGTAAATGTAAGCATATGGCTGAGCTAGCTTAATGGCTGTGTGTGTGTGTGTGTGAGTGTGTGTGAGTGAATAGGTGTGTCGGTTTTCTCCTCTTTCAAACATTTGCTTTCACTTAGGGCAACTTGCTTCCCATTGAGGTGAAGTGTTTATTTACAGGATTTCATTTAGTTGTCGTTAAGGCTCAGATACATCTGGGCTTTATCATAGTCAGACAAGAATGAAATGGAGGGGAGGGTCTGTATGTGTGCACATGAGAAAGTTTTTAGATACTCAGCCAAATTGTACGAGTACCTAGAAGTCACAAATTCAATGCCACGTTAACAATATTACATCCATGTGTAATGGATGTATCTGCAATGTATATGAAAAGTAAAAACGCTGTCACACTGTGTGGTCCAATTGTCGGATATTTGCAAAGAACAGAAATGTAACACATATAGATTAGTCTTCGTCCAAAACCCGTCGCAGTTACATTAGTCATATAGCAGACGCTTTTTCACCCCAGCGTCTTAAAGGTGAGGAGCACACATTAAGAGCAACTTGGGATTCAGTGTCTTGCCTGAGGACATAGACATGTGGCCAGGAAAAACCAGGGATCAAACCACTGACCCGCTGCTCTATCAACTGGCTCATGGCCTCCCAGTAAAAATACACAAAGCCAGGCAAGTTTGAGAGAAATATTTAAAAAGAACACCCGTCATTGAGAGAAGATTGTGAAAGCACGGGAGCCGCATACCTCTCTCATCTGTCCTTTTTCAGTGCTTGCCTGTCCGACTGTGATCTTCCTCAAGAAACGGTCGTTCGTATCGACAACTTGAAAAACAACGAAACAAAAAAAGTTACATTTTAGCACAATCTCAAGAATGTGCCACTTAAGGCACACAAAACTTCACAGTGGAAAAACCATAAAAACCATTTCCATATGTGTTGTTAAAAAGAAGCAAATCGACTTCATTTGTGAGTAAGTGTCCAGACCATCTGGTCCACACCACCATCAAAAGTGCTGATGCTGGGCTATGAGGAGGTTTTCCCTCTTACTTTCTTCACTTAACACTCAACCTAATCTCTTATAATATGACTAGAGGAACAGGCAGACTACTCTGTGGATAGGCTGCGGTTAAAAATCAGTCAGGAAGCCACAAGAACCAAATATTATCTTGATGCTGGTTTAGTGTAATGAAAGTTAAAAACATGGCTTGTTTCGTTAACATACATTACATTCAGTGGCAAATCTGTTTTTAATCTCCAGGGTCCTTCTCTTAAGAATGGAATCTGGAGTTACTGAAGTAAATATCACATCACTCAGAGCAGCAGCCAACTTGTTGTTCTCACTGACGACTTTATACCAAAACAAGTACTACTGAGGTAGCTATTCCCACATACCACACACATATATATCGTCCATTGACTGATAACTGCCACATTTCTAGAAAAGCTGTGTACATTTTATGTGAACATAGGGGCACAGGAAGAGTTGTCACTCCCCATTTTCATCCATTAGGATTAAAATATCTTATATCGAATGCATGCCAGTTCTAGGATGCATGTGACATTCCTCACGCATGGCACAATAAAAGACTGACTTAGTGAACCACGTGATGTTTTTCAAAACACTGTTGATGTAAATTAGATTTGTGTGATAGTCATGGTATTGGTTGTGATTGAGAATATGACTCTGTGCTTGCAGAAAATTACGCTGCTGGTTTATAAACAAAAAATTATATTTCATTCTTCACCTCTCTGCCAGGTGATCTTGGCAGGGTCCAAGTCAAGACGGACAAAGTTGCTGACTTCTTGCGGTGTCAGAGTTGCAGGGTCTGTTTTGTTGATGCCAAGACGCTGCATGTGAAAAGAGAAAGAAGATGTGAGGATTCTCCATATGTGGTATTTGGAGAAGTGAATTTGTACAATTGTTGGTTTTGGTTCCACTTGTGCCCACATTTTAATCTTAGCTTTGGCACTAAAGCTAATGCAGGAATTAATCTGACTTGTGGCACTATGACCACTCCCAATTTTAGTTTTTTAATAAAATCTGTGCTACTTTTCCTGCTGTGTAGATGCCAAGCAGATGCTGTATCAAAAGTATAATTCAAGCATGTGAAAACAATAAATTACCAGCAGATAAACTCACTGTCAGGTTCAAAAGGTTCACTGTGAGTGCTCTAGTTCTCAATCAGTGTATCTATTAAGACCAATAAATAATTTATAGCCCTTTTAACTTCTCATCCCAAAGTTTGTTATACAACAGGACAGACAAACATTGGGAGAACTTATGTTCAAAAGTCTTCTTCCTGTCTCCATAGCATCAGCCAAATATCAATGGCCACTTCTATAGGTACACCTGTACAATCTAGTGCAATCCATTACATCATTTATGCCATAAATTTCTACTTTTTAATTATATTAAGAGGTGGTTATAATGTCTTGGCCCACTCTTTCAACTTAAATAGGGTAGCCAAAACACTGTAAGAACCTTTTAGTATAATGCACACCAGTACAATAATCTCCATTACAATAAAAAATGCCTTTCTGACAGTTTCAATATGAAAACAGAGAAAACACAACCCTGCAAGTAGAGGCAGAGCTGCTGTTTGGAATTTCATTAGCCTGTACTGGTGTACCTAACAAAGTGGTCAGTGAGGGTATGTATTTTACCTGATGAAACGTGATATTTAGTCTTCAACACTACATCAAAGAGCAATACTCATTTGGAAAAGTGGATATGAAAGAAGGTAAGAGTGTACATTTTAAAACCACCTCACTGAGAGCCTCTAGTGGACAAAGATTTTTTTTTTTTTTTTTTTTTTTAGGAGTGAACCCAGCAACATGGTTGACAAGAGGGATTCTAACACTGTAGTATTTAGACTTACACGTAACCTGGAGATCTGGATGGGTGAAAATTTTCTGACTCCATTCACCGAGGGGACCAGTCTATTGAAAAGAGCCTTGGAAGTACAAGACAAAACAGTTATATCCATAAACTGCAAAACAACTACAAATCCAGTTTCAATGACATTGTGAGGTAAGATGAAGTTAAGACAAGTACAGAGGTGTCTGGGTTATGTGTGGTGCACCAAAACAAGGGCTAATATTACATAAATCCTATACATTAAATTTATATTTAACACACCTAGCATTTGCATTGAAGCATTACTCAAATGCTTCTTCTTTAATGTTACTATTTAGTTAATGTATTATTTTCTTTCTTAAAAATCAAAACATGTGGGCTACACTTCATTACTTTTATTAGGTAGTGTTTAAAGAGTGCTAAGTAACTTGCACATCATTAGACTGATATTCAGGTCAAAGGTTATAAAGTGTGGTGGAAGAAAAAGCAATTACAATTGGACACCAGAATACACTCACCTTGTCTGACTGAGTCGCCTCATGGAGCATCCTGGCATCAATAGCTGCTGCCACCAGGTTATTCGCTGCTGTGATGGCATGAATGTCGCCAGTCAGATGAAGGTTAAACTAAAGCATAAAAAAAAACAAAAGAATAATGGGGAACAGCCACAAGTCGTCAAAACACAACTACAGAAATGCAGTAGTACATGTTATTGTTCTGGAAAAATTTAGCTAAATTGATAAAATCACAAACTTTAGCCTGACATGATAAATGTGGCTTCGAACAAAGCTATCTTTTGATATTATGATACAATATACTGTTTATCATCAGCACTTTGATTTAAAATAACAGTCATGCAGTGTGAAGAGAGGGTGGTAGAGTCTTATTGTAGGCAACTTGTCTAGAGCTCTGAAACTCTGGGAAATGTTATGCCACAACTCCAGGGGTCGTAAGTATGCACATAAGTGTGTTTTTGTTCAAACTGCTGGGAGTCTCTGCCAGTTACTGCTCTTTGAAGTGAGCTCTGGGCCTTTGAAAGACTACTGTGAGTCTTTCTGTATGCCTTACCTCCTCCATAGGTATGACCTGGGCATATCCCCCTCCTGCAGCTCCTCCTAGTTAAAAGGGAAGAGGTGACACAGTCAGAGGGAGACAACAGGACAAGGACATACAAAGAAGGAATGCTAAGTGCTTGACTACTCCACCCTAGCAAACATGTAGCAGGATGTGAAGCCTTTGCTTCACGCTGACAAAAAAGACGACTCATAATTCCCCTTCAAAGACTTCAATGGGCATACAAAAATTAAGACATTTATTCAACAGTAATTGGTGGGAGAGTGGTTACCACTGTCACACCACCGCTAAAATGTCCCAGGTTCGAAACCACCAGCTGTGGCCTTTCTGAATAGAGTTTGCATGTTCTCCCGCAGCTTGTGTAGGTTTCTTCAAACTACTCTGGTTTAAAATACCATCGAATTTAATCTGTCAAGGAAGGGTGTACCCCAACTCTTATTCAATGACAGACTGGATAGACTTCGGTCCCCCATTACAACGAAAAGGATATACAATGGATGGATTTAAAAGTAACATTAACCATTTAAAAAAGATGGACTTAATGATGTTTTAGACTAAATTAATTCTAAAACAACAAGTGAATGTGTGACATTATACATAATGTTTCTCGATACATGTTAAAGAGGTAAAAGCATACTTCTCAAACAGGGTATGTACCACTAAGTAATCATTTCTGACCTTTAACGCCAAAGGTGGGTCCCTGGGAAGGCTGTCTGAGACAGGCGAAAGAGTTGAGCTTGAGGTGTGCAGACAGAGCCTGGACAAGGCCAATGGTCACTGTGCTTTTACCTTCCCCCAGTGGGGTGGGCGTTATGCTATGAATGGAAGACATAAGATAACATTTTTCATTTTCTCGTTAATACGTTAATTACATTAACTGGCAACTGTTTTTTTTAAAGATTATACATTTCATTTCACTACTTTGAGGTAATACAAGGGAAAAGAAGAGCACTAAAAAGACTTGTTACATTAAAATTACAAATTTCACCATTACGTTGTAGTGAAGGAATAAAAATGATAAAGAAAATAAGGACCTGGTTTGATCAATAAATCAAACTCACCCAGCAACCAGCACATATTTCCCGTCCGGCTGTGTGTGCAACCGGTCTAACACAGAGAGTCGGACCTTAGCTTTGCTTCGGCCATAAGCTTCAAGCTCTTGTGGCAGTAAACCAATCTCCTCAGCCAGCTGGTTCACTGCTTTGGGCGTCTGGGCTCTAGAAATCTCAATGTCACTGACAAACACAGAAATCATAGCAAATCATTAGGTACTTTTAATAATATTCAAATATTACAACAATGTTTCAGTGTGTTATACACCACAATCAACATTATTCTTATAATCCTAGCATTTAAAGTTTTATATGACACAATAAAAGGCTCCTACATCTGTGTAGATGAATATAGAAATTTCCTAATAGCTTGTCATGGAACCCACTATACCTTGGTACTGGGGTCATAGGCTGCAGTTTGAGGCTGTGCAGACGCCAGGGTCGGTACTGCTGCTCCTGGAGCCATCGACTGTAACTATGCACCACATTCTAGGAGACAAACAGAAGTAACCAGAATAAAAAAAAAGTGAACAATTAGAAAGAATATAGGAAGCAAACAGGACAGGGACAAAGGACAGAAACAAAAGCGCACCTGTGTTCTGTAGGCTGCTATGAGGTGTTCTAACCCAGACATTGAGGGCATCTCAACGGCATTTTCATCTAAAACAAAAACCGTATTAAAAGACAAGCAAACACTTTAGAAACTCAAGAGTATTCTCAAACTCCCTGAATGCATTCTGAAAGATGAACAGCAAACAGGACTGAAGTAAAAAAAAAAAATGCAATTCAAAGACGTTAAGAAACTTTTGTTCTCTACTATAGCTCAAACCAAAGCAGAATACATAAAATGATATTCACAATACATTTAAAAATACCTGTCACCACGCTGTTCCCACAGCGAATGACAGCAGCACCCGGTCTAAACCAGGTGGGTGGGACATCAATATCCTCTGCCCCTAACAGGACCACCGCATCAGCCTGCATTACCTACAAGAGGTGACGTGAGAATAACCTCAAAATACTATATGTGAGAAGTCATGAGTCATGAGAAAAAAGACAACATAAATCAAGGAAGTGTAAACAAGCACACACACACCACACCTGTCTCTGCAGGCTATTGGAGCTCCAATTACTTTTCAGGGCTCCCATTCCAGTTCTCTCAATCAGGCACTGCAGGGCCAATGCCAGGGGCCCTTCTCCTCCAACCAGCAACACTGTTTTTCCATCCAAAGAAGCATCTGTAAAAAAGGTTAGAGTTCAGCGTCATGACATAAACTCTATTTATGATGGGCTTTACAGACACAAGCAACCAGGCCACATTATCTGATCAAATGTGCATCAGTATTAAGATGCTGAACATGGACACGGTCATGGATGACAATTACCCTGTTCCAAAGATAATGTCCATAGGCTTTAGATTAAATTTCATAATGTACAAGACATCAAGTCTGTTGAGAAACGGCATTGGAATGATGAGGAAGTCTCCAACCTCCCACCCCCAAAAGCTATTTTTTTCCAAATGAAAATGGGTACTCATATTTTATAACATTTATTCTCATAGCTGATTTATCTGCTCTGTACTTATACAGCGCTTTACTACCTATTGGTACTCAATGCGTTTCACACTGCTTCTCATTCACCCATTCACACCCACAGTCCCACACACACTCATACACTGATATGAGAATTGCTATGCAGCTGGCCAACACTTTCCGGGAGCAACTTAAGTGAGGGTTTCACGTCCTGCTTAAGAATACTTCGACATGTGACTGGAAGAACTGAGGATCAAACCAACAACTATAGGATTGATGGACAAACTACTAATCACCACAGTCGCCCAAAAAAAAAAACAGATAAAGGAGTGAACATCTCCTGCTCTGACTGAAGCTGGGAGGGGCCTACAGCAGCACCCACTGCTCATTGATAAGCGTCAGAACGATATGCGTTTTTACGTCAGAGTCTCCAGAAGTCTTATGCAGGATTCATTAACCCTTTGATGAGGTACTTGGAAAGTGGGTTTAGAGACCCCTGCATTAGTGAAACTCTTCTACTGGTTGTGCTGTGAGGGACACTCAAAATAACTATGACCCCATACATACCTGAACTTTGACCCCTCTAGTTTAGCAGTTAGCCGGGTGAGTCACTAATAATTGTATCAACTATAGCCATGGGATATGCTAGGATGACTCTAAAGAACCTCTGCAGAAGCAAATTTATGTACAATTACAACTGCATGTTAGTTTATCCTTTACTTTTCATGAGCCAAACAACTTTCATTAGTCACATTGGACAAAATTTACAAACTAAAAATGTATGGGACTAAATTGCGTTCCCACAGACTCACCATGTTTCTCTAGCAGATCTAGAACAGCTCTGACTGTTGGTGGCACAAACACTTTGCTCAAGTCGCCTCGTATTAAACGGCCCATGTTCAAATCTGATATCCTATAAAAAGACAAAAATTAAAATAAATACACAACATTTAATTAATGTATATTCTTGCAGTCATTTTTTGCCGGTCAAAGGATTTTTAGATTATTCATAGTGCTTTAAAAGACCACACATCATTTTCTGAGTTGTCTACAAGGTTTAGCACTCTTGAATGGCATTTTATAGTAGAGTGTACCAAGCTTTTTAGAAAATTATTAAGGGTTTCTTACTAATTTTCTAATTCTCTTGTCAGCTAAAAGATTCATTTAGAATATTCTTTGTAATTTGCTCAAATATTTAAAGCTCAACATGAATAAATGCATTTATTTGGACAAAGAAACACACACTGCTGATCTACTCTACCTGCCTGGAAAAACTCAGCTGCTATAACAGGTATTTCTGCATTTACAGTTTTTATTTCTTTTACCCCTCTATATCCTTCTCAGGTTTGAGTACGTTGAGCACTCGGCTGGTGAGGGAACCTGGAGGAAGATGGAGGTAGACACCGTGCACTCTGGCATCCTCATTCAGTTTCATCACCTCCTCCACAATCTACATACAGACATAAAAAAGTCATGCTAAAAATAATCACAGTACTTACTGAGCACAACTGCATCTACAGTAAATACTGTGCTATACTGTATGTGATGGGTCTACAGAAGATACTAGACGTCATATGAAAAATAAACTGATTAAAAACAAGGTAGGTAAGAAAAGGAGAGGTGAGCTGCATTTGTATCTTTGCACCTTGTATCAAATTGCCGCTATCAGTGCCGCTGACTGAGCAAAGAAAGAAAGATGGAAATGACAGAGGAAGGTGAAAAAAGTAGGAAGAGAAAAGGTGTGAAAGTAGAGTAGTAGATTAGCAGCAGAGTCCTTCTAGGTCCAGTGATTGTAATGTAAATCATTCACTGTCAGCTGAAGTACCCGAGCTATTCCCCGGAGTCAGTTTACAGCTGAGTAAAGAGATACACGGCTTACAGAGTGTTTCCCAGTTTACATTTAGTCATTTAGCAGACGCTTTTATCCAAAGCGACTTACAAAGTAATGTGGTACTCAGTTTCAGTTACATAATGTTGAAAAGACAACTCAAACAGAACCTGACGAGACACTAAATCAATTAAGAAATCGGGATTGGTCCTGTGTCAGTAGATTATAGTTACGTACAGATTTAATGAAATAATAGTTTGTTTTAGGGACTTATGTCAATTACCTTGACCCTTAACACAACCACCATGGCCACATGCTGCTCAGACGAAACAGCAACAACAAACAGCCAGAGGAAGTGTAAATCATGTGCTGACTTGCTAAACAATGAAGAAGTAGGGGTACTGGAATTTGCCTAGCTGGAGGACGCCATCTTGGCTGAGGCTGAATAGGGGAAAGGTAAAATTAATTGACATCTTCCAGCTTCTGATTGACTGATAATCAAACCTGATGCATGTAATCATCAGCGGGTAGGGCAGGCATGGTTGGAAAATAAACCGGACAGTGGCACTCAAGGTTGCCTACTCCTAGACAAATGTTTAGGCGCTAAGAGAGATTAACCAAGTATTTATATTATTTTCACTCACTTCATCTTCTGTGCAGTCTTTTGCCAGACAAATCTGAATGATGTTCAACTCAATCTGTGGATACAGACAAAAGAAGGCTGAACTATCTGAAACGTGTAGCTTTCATAACAAATCAAAATGAAAAACATCAAGAGGAAACTACCTTTCCTGCCATTTCCTTATTGATCCCCAAAATGCTGTCATCTTCACCTGCCTTTGATATAAAAATAGCACAATGAGACAAACAGAATAAAAGTACAGTTATGTTCAATTTCTTTAAAAAGAGGTGATGTGCGCAAAACTGTTTTTTGTCACTACTACCACAACACAGCTCTGCCGGAGCAAAGTGGCTTTTGACTTTTTGCTTGTCAATATTTCAAAAACCTTGACAGACAATGTAATTATAATCTTTTACTTAAATATATGAAAAACAAATGCTACAAGGATCTGATTCTTACAATACCTGTATGATTGCTAACAAAGGTTGGACTGCTGAACTTCTTCTCTGAAGAGCAGTCATTGCCTCCTTGGTGCTCTGAACTACTTCTCTATGAGTAAAAATAAATGGGTTAATAACATGTAATCATCCATTACACACGTGTTGAGTAAATTCAAGATATGTGATATAATGTATGTATATATAATATTTATCTTAATATCTCTCATTTGACTTTAAATAAGTGAATATTGAAATGATAGAGTTGCACCCTGTGTAACGCATGTAAATAATTAGTACTACAAAGAAACAACATAAAACTGGATTACCCACAGTAAGCAGAAGCTCACTAAATTAATGGCCTGGTAATTATTTTACTTTAAAGCATAAAACTAATTTAAAATTTTACTGTTGCACGCGATGGTCACCCTACATGAGTGTGCGGCAGGCGACCTTCGCATTAACACACTGACCTATATATTGTGCAAAATGTAAACAATAACTACATCAGGTCCGTTGCTGACTAATGGCAATATCCCATAAATGGCTGAGCGCGCTTTATTGCACACAATGCTCTATAAAAACAGAAAACAAACAGTAAACCAACATCGAGCAGCTCAGTAACAAACTACGACGCAAAAAGCAGGAAGTCGTGCCCGGTAACGTTGGATACACGGATGGGCGCCATGTGACGCTCGATTACGTGCATTTCCCAATCGCTTTCAGATCTAGGTCCTATCACTCGTGCCCATTGTTGCATCGCGCGTTTGGCAACAGCGGAGACGAGTTACATCAGCTGCAGCCACTGTGACGGAACCGGGTACACGTGCGGAACTGGCAGCTGGCCAACGAACCGGAAATGCCGAACAGCGTTTTTTCACTTTAGCGTTTTTCACTTTAGCGTCTACTTTTATCAAATGAAATCATTCCCCAGACGTAGTTCGTGAGCCGACACGTCTCACCTCAAAGAACCGTGGCACACGAACCGGTCTTCCTTTGGAGCCTGTTTCCCCCCCTTCGCCGAGGACTCGGGGTCCGCTGCGCCGCTGGTGGTCGTGGCGCTCGCCGTCCGCAGGATCAACCGGCTGTTCGCGGGACCAGCCGGTACCGTGAGGCATCCTCGCGACAAGCCACCGACTCGGACTCCCGGACGGCCTGGATGTGTCGGTAACCTCCGGCAGGCACTGCGAAGAACAGACAGTCTCATGGCTGGTTGTTGTCAGTGGGCTGTTTGTAGGTCGGTTCCGTCCGGTCTGTTTCTCTGTGGAGACGAGCCACGAACTGAATCTCCGCCAGAAGCGAAAAGAAAGTTGAGGAGGCAACAGGGTCCGGGTGAAGCTGCGCTGTGTTCACAGGCAGTGGGACATTTGGCGACTGACAGGCTGGCGAACACGGGCTGCCCAAAACAATGACGCATTCAAAAGCGATAAAAGTGATGTATATTGATTTGATGCAAAACACGTGCATATCAGTTTGCAATTGCAGTTTGCACTACTACTTTAAATAAAATTATATTGCATTTACAATGACCTTTCATGTCGTAATTCTGTATTTTCAAATGCTCATTTCTTAAGAACCTTTTACAAAGCATCATCGTTAGAGAGCTAGTAGCACAATGGGAAAAAATCAAATCTATTCCATTAATACAAAAAAGTTTTGAAAACGAAAAAATAAAAAACTAAATGATAGAAAAAGACATTGAACGACTCTGTGTGCATTCTCAGTTAAGACGGGATCATCAACAAAGAGACGTTTTACAAAAATCTATAAAATAAACAGACAGGGGCATTTCTTTCTTTCAAACATCAAAGTAAACAAAATATGACAACCTAATGTATTTTGAAGATGAACATTTCTAGATACTTTTCGTAGAAATATTCTCATTTGTTGGTTAGTTGTTTGAAATGTTTCCCACATAGAAACCAACTAATTTATTAGTTTTATGGTAAATGGATTAAAACTGATGATCAACTCTGATTAACTAGTAGAAAGTTTTTAAATATGAAGTTATACAGCTAATGGTTGTCAAAATTTTATTTCAGACATATATCCTTTTAACTGTAGAATTTGCTTATTAGATGTCAAATTTACCTTGGTATGGCCTAGTTATTGTCTAAGTATGAGTGTGTCTGTTCCAAACATCAAAAAAGTTTGTTCAAAGTCCAGTCTATTCTTTTTACTACTAAAATTGATTCACTGACTGACGGATTATTAACGTATACATCCATTTTTTTTAGACTGTATAATAACCAGGCATACGAATAAACATCACACGCGCAGGCTATTTTTAGATCATATAAAATAGCCTCAAACATTCGTTGCCTTGTATTAACACATGTGCCAGTTTTAAAAGCCGGCGCAAGCCTACGTGGAGCTCACTGTCTCTGCGTTCGTGTGACGTCATTGGGGCGTGACTTCACCTCGCCGTGGACCTGGTCTTTACGTCACGGTCTCCACGTTCAGATCTGTGCAATCACTCCAATTAAATCCTTATAAACCCGAGCCCAGTCAGGAGTGTAATGCTGAATCGTATGTTACATCTGCAGTGATCCCTCACGAAATCACCTGTCCTGAACGTCTCTGTACATTTACTCATAATCCTGGTGTTGGGCCTAGACGACGCGTACGCGTGTAAAATGCCACTGACAGGCTTTGAATACACCCCAGTTCACACCCCGGCCTTAGTGCCAGGCCAAACCGATCGGGCTTCATTCCTGATCATCACATCATCCCGTTCGCATGGCGTGGCCTGATTCCTCCCCCCTGACGAACAACAGGCAGCTGCATTACGCCTGTGCGGCCTTTGGCTTGTGCTCACAGCCCGGATCAGTCGACTTCAGGATGGTGCAGTCCCACGGCAGCGACTTTACAGTGAAGCCTGAGGTTTGACATCTGCGGACAGCAGAACAACACAGGTATGAATTTCAATAAAGAATATTGTAGGAACTTATTAGCTAGTGTTTATTCTGGGTCTATGAAAACCGTGTGTGAAATGTGACGTGATGGATATTCAGTAGGGCAGACAAAGGGTACCACTGTGTAAACAAAGAGAGTATATTTCTTTTATGATAAAGAATACATTTATGAATTCTTCTATAAAAATTACCTAGGCCTTAAGGTATCCTGAACACACCTGGAGTCACCTGTTAGCCATGAGACAATAGTTGCAGGCAATTTAAATAAATCCTACTAAAGAAGTGTTTTTCAGGTGTTTTATGGTCTGTAAGTCAATGATTTCCAATCCAACAAGAGCTACTGAGTAATTTGTTGTTGATGAAAGTAAATCTTTATGTTTTATCCAAAGGATTTCAACTTAGTAAGGATATCTGGGTATAATACGCTTTTATTTCTAGCTGAATGTAGGGAACTAAACGACAGTATCATACAGGAGTTGCTAAAGTTTGGGACACTGTGGTCTTAAAATGCACTTGACACTTAAAATGCAATGATGTCACTAGCTTCTTTATTTCGTTCTGGACATATTATGATTCTTCCTGAAACTCCAAGAAACTGGATCGAAATCTGGGCATTCAATGCTTTAGGTAAATTAAAAGTCAAAATAATCTGCAGAGAAAGGTCAGGTTAAAAGGCAGAAGAACTAGTTTGGTGACAGGCAGCTCCTTTGACTATTCTTTAGAGAACCTGTTAGGCCTGTGATTGGTACTAGGTGTATTCATCTCAAGGAAGGAGGAAAACACTTTTAAACACGTTCTGGGTGAGTATAAAATTGCAACTTAGTTTTAGGTTTGGAGCTTACATTTTATTTTGTCATCCTCTCTGTGGTGGAGAAAGAAGGTGTTCAAATCTAAAATGTCCTCTGTACCTCAAGATTTGTTGTTGATCTTTGTTCTGTCAGGTCATCCAGATTGACTGAGTCATCTCCACCAATGTGCGTTAGAGAGAAAATAAGCAGAGAGAGAAAATCATCTTGACATCTGTAAAATTCACAAGATCTCCAGCCCAACCATGAGGGACCGACTGAGCAACCTGCAGGAGCTGTCCAACGGCCATGTGGAGCAGATGGAGTATGCAGAGTCCACTGCTTCTGGCTCCTTCAGCAATGTGGACCTGGAGGAGTTGCCTCATGAGGCCGTAGTGTTTGATAACAGCCCGGATTTGGAGGAGGTCTTTTCTCAGTCACAAGATATCCACAGAGAGATCCAACTCATCCGCGTGGAGGTTAAAAGACTCCGTGAGCAGAATTCCCGCATTCTTCAGGGAACCACCAACATGAGCACCATTAAAAGGGACTCCAATGCCATTGGTGCTGATATAAAGGCTCGGGCTGAGAATGTGCTTGAACACCTGCGGAGCATGGACAGCACAGCTCACAAGCTGGAAGAAGCACACGGCTCAAATTCTGCCATCACACGGATTGCCAGAACCCAGTATGCATGTCTCAGCAATGGTTTCCGCGATGCCATGTTTGACTATAATGAGGCTGAGATGAGCCACCGTGACAACTGTAAAGCCCAGATCCAAAGGCAGATGGAGATAGTGGGGCGTGAAGTGACAGGAGAGGAGGTGGAGGAGATGATTGAGAAAGGTCAGTGGAACATCTTTAACGACAACGTTGTGACTGAAGGTAAAACGGCTCGATCGGCTCTGTCTCAGATTGAGAAACGTCACCAGGAGTTAGTGGACTTGGAGAACCGTATCAAGGGTATCCATGAGATTTTCCTGGATATTGCCCTGCTGGTGGAGGAGCAGGGCCCCATGTTGGACGCAATTCAAACCAACATCCAGAAAACTGACGAAGGCATAAATGAAGCAATTGTCAAACTTGGCAGGGCCAAGCGTCATGACAAGAACAACCCCTTTAAAAAGATGTTTTGCAGTTGCTTTCCATGCTACCACTAATAACGCAAACACAGAGTACATGTAGAATAAAGGTTAGAATAGTCAAAGTTATGCATGTCCAAAATGAGAGACAAGAAACCTATTTTTGTATGATTTAATAATAAAAAAATTGTATTTAAGTGATCAATTGATTTTTGACAGGTTTGACATGGGTATCTTAAATCAAGTCTGATGTGCAGAAAGGAATTTAGATATATATTAGTTTTCATAGCCTGTTGATTGTCCACAATTAGAATGATTTGTGCAGAAAAAGCAGTAACTATGAGAAACATTTTTATACAGCAATAAAAATCTATTTTAAAGGCAAGATACATGTTTCTAAACTCTAAAGAAATTATACTGTATGTACAGTTAAAAAGTTCTTGCCTAAAATTCATCACTGGCTGTCAATCCGTTGGTAGAAATATTTTTTTTGTTGACATAACACTAAAAATAAAGAAATTGTACTGTTATGTTACTCATAATTCAGACCCTAAATGTTTTATTCATCAATATGTATTAAAATGACAATAGTTTTTTGTATTAATCATTTCTTTAGAGGACACTAGTAATAGAATGGACAGTATTTAAGTTTGCGTCTAATCTGTTACATTCCACTGCCTATTTATGGCCATGTATGACAATATAATCTTTATTCTTCTGTATGTATATTATGTCATTAAAGATACAGCATGAGTCTAGGTTTATTTTTTCAACCTTACATCTACTTTAGCACATCGAAATACATGATCAATTTTTATACATTGCATGTTCTCTGATTTATCACTCAGATACAAGCCACAGATGTGCCTTGACAACTGCCTTATAATATCTACGATTATTCATATAAATAATGATTTGACACTTTGTGCTTCTCTTAGCAGCCACTGGCCTCTTAAGTAACCCTCTTCTTAATGACACCCCTGGTACACACACACACACACACACAGGTGTAATGAATCTACAAATAAAGGGCAGCGTCTTCTGCATCTGTCTACTGATCCACTGTCTGACACGCTCCAGGTCTTCAGACTAACACTTGTTCTGGATGCATACTTTGACAGGAATGCTGTAGATCAAGTGTTTTACTTCCTGAAGTGAACGGAAACTAGTAAAAAGGTAAAAACAAAAAAGTGTGACTTTGTCAATGAAGGATTGTGTATCCTAGTGGGAAGGTCTGTGTCTGTCACCGGGAAAGGGAGGCAGTTACAGACATGCTGAACACACAGCTAAAGTTCAGCCTTCATCATATTAGGAAAATGCCATAGAATAGAACATGCTGAAGAAATTTCTTTCTGAAATTGTGGAAGGCAGTCACTAAGGGTAAGCTGCTTTAATTTGAGAATTAAAATGTATTTGGTTTTACTGAAAAAACATAAAACAGGCATCTGTAAGCAACTGACAAAATATTTGTAGGTAATTAGTGTTACACTACAGGGTAGCTATTTTTTTTAATTTGATAATGCCGCAACCTTTAAAATTGTTTGAGGAAATTGATTTTCCGTGTAAAGACTATATGAGGAACAGAAATAACTATATAGATAAGTGTGATTTAGAAAGTTTAGTGAGACATGAAATTGACAGATTGAAAGCACAGAAAATGATTAACTTTTGATGAACATACAAGCTTTTGAAGCGTAGTTTTCAGTAAATTTGTTTTCCTTGTTCCTGCTTCAAACGATAGCATTTCAAGCAAGACTACAGCTGTCGAGAAATAAAACCGGCTGTTGATGGACTGACTAAGCACTGTGTGTATCAATTGCAGTGTTTCTATAATGCTATCTTAAATATATATTCAATCATTAACATTAATTTCATTTGACACAAAGTTTAGAGTTCTCTATTTTAAGGATCATTTTATGGTTTATAGTTCTGTAAAACTGTATGTAGCCCATCATGAGTTAAGATGCCCAGTAACCAACATCTTGTTTAACCCTGGTTTCTCAGTTAGAATGCGGGACATGCTGGAGAAGCTGCGGGCAATTAGTGGGGAACAGGATTCTCTGCCAGAGTTTTATGACTCTGTCGAAGTAGCAACAGTGAACCTGTCTCAACAGACAGTAGTGTATGAGAACTCCTCAATTATTGAAGACCTCCTGATGGAGGCCCACTCCATACGCAAAAATATCTCCTTGCTCCAGTTAGAGGTTGAGCGTCTGACAAAACACAACGAACGCTTTAGCACCACTGTGCGGCGTCTGACGCTACTCAAGAAAGGCTCGGACTCCATCGCCAGGGGCATTCAGCAGCGGGCGGAAGCTTTGTACTCCCGCCTGCAGTCCCTGGGTAAGAAGAGGAGCCAGCTGGAAGAAAGCAAAGGTTCCCACTCTGCTGTTACCCGCATTGCCCAAATTCAGTATCAGACACTGACCCAATCCTTCCATAATGTCATGGCTGCCTACAATCAGGCTGAGGAGATGCAGAGGATTGCATGTCGAGAGAGGATACAAAGGCAAGCCTCGATTTTGGGAACTGAAATCTCCGCTGAAGAGCTGGATGAGCTGGTGAGCAAAGGAGGCGAGGGATGGGGAGAGCTGTCCCAGAACCTGCAGACACAAGGGGCAAAATCAACCCACTGGGCGCTGCATGAGATCAAAGGCCGACACAAAGAACTGGTGGAGCTGGAAGCTAGGATGACGGAGATCCGTGAACTGTTCCTGGACATAGCCATGCTGGTGGAGGAGCAGGGATCCATGCTCAACAACATTGAGGCTAATGTTCATTCTGCTGAGGACCATGTCGAGGAATCCACCAGTAACCTCAAGAAAGCCTATGAGTACAAGAAGAAACATCCTTGTTGGAAATGCTGTTGTTGTTGTTGTCCCTGTCTACCCAGTTAGACTTTTAAACAAAGATTTTAGAATTTTTTTTTTTTGACTTAGGCAATTTTATGATTGAAATATTGATTCGTGTAAAACTGACAACAAAAATGATGTGATGAATTGCTTTATCCATGGCAAAGCCAACCTTTTGTCCCATTTTATGCACAAAATGACCAAAAATAACACACAGGAACAAATGTAAAATACGCACAGACTCCAAACAATCAAAATGATGGGTGGGGAAGCCTTTTCTTGGTTGTGCCCAGGGGTCCATGTTAATCTGCCCATGATGTTTTTAGTCATTTGTAAATCTTTTGGGTACATTCAGGTCATTGTTCATTAATTGCTAATTTTGCATCTTTTCACTGCTGTTTTGCATCGCTTTATGGAAATTTTGACTTTGACTTACAATTTGCTGTTTGAAACTGTTATTTTAAACAACAAATATGAACAGTAACTTGATGGCCTTGTGATGCTTAGCTGTTCAGTCTCTGGAATTACCAGCTGACTTTAATTAGATTCACAGTGATTTTACTTAATTTTTTTGTGATAGCTTGCATATAAAAGGCATGTTGTTCAGTTAAAACTGTTAAACATTTAAAGACTTACTGATATGCAAAAATAAAATCTGGTGTGCTAAATTTAAATCATTTAGTTATTCTTGGTTTAACAATGATTGCTGGGTTGTGTCAGAGGGTCACAAGGCCTTTGGATATTTGGAGGAACTAAAATCATTATCTAACCCAAGGTGTTAAAACTTTATACCAAGTACGAGACCAATCATATGATCCTCCATCCACATCCAAACTCTTTGAGCGTCTCTGATTCTAGAATAAACCAAACTATATTAACAAGGTGTGAGGTCTTTGACAAAGGGACTCTAAAGACAATATATAATATAATAAAATATTAAACGTCCTCTTCTCTACATCACATTGATTTATGCTGTGCTTTGTTGGTCTACAGTATTTCTAAAACGAAGTAACATTACAACAAACCAATAGCCACATATTTAATATTTTATTTTGCCTATAATCCAGCTCATAAACATCTATAAACTATCAAACCGAAACTGACCATTCGATTATAACGAGCGGGATGAAAATGATCCGGGCAGGGTAGGAAGTAACGTTACGCACAGGCGCCGTCCAATCGGAGTGGACGAATCGTTGGCTGTCACCTGCAAATCAAGCCTCTAAAGTTACTACTGACTTTATTTGGCAACTTATCTGGCGCAGCGTCAACTTGGTGATCTGCTTTCATTTACTACGATCGTGGGCAGTAGCTAACCAAACACGACGACTAACGTTAGCCGAGAGGTAAACGGACGCGTAGGTTGAACCAGCGCTGCAGCGTTAGGCTGGTAATGTGCTATGTGCTAGTAGTTACGTTAGCGTATGCTAACGCTTATAATTGTCTGCTGGTTTTGGTAGCGATTAACTAATTTTCTGGTTGCAGGGAGGACCCGGCAGTGGATATCAGCAGAAAACTGGTAGCGCCATGTTATATGTCCCACAGTCTGTGATATGACGGCAGTTTGAGGATGTTTTATTGCCAGGATACACGATATTAGCAAGTTCGCTCTAGAACGTAGAAGGTAATGCTAACGGGTAATGTCATTTGCGCTAGCACTGGAGTCCTATTCTTTAGGCTTTGTAACATATTTATGATACGATCTATTTTTATCTCATGTCGAGATGTATTTTCAAGGGGAATTGCGGGACTTTCTGTTGTATCAACCAGGATGGCCGAGTGGTTAAGGCGTTGGACTTAAGATCCAATGGACATATGTCCGCGTGGGTTCGAACCCCACTCCTGGTAATGAATTTTGTCACTCTGAACGTAAACGTTACCAAACATTGTACATGAAACTAACCGGATAAAAACAAGAACACGTTATTAAAATAGAACAGTGCCTGTGCGTTTTTTAACGAACAAATTGAAACAGGCAGACATTTCGCTCAAGCACGACAACCATTTTCCATTGAATGCACCATCTAAATCTACATTTAAAAAAAAATTATTATCCTTTTTTGGCGTTTATGAAGATCCTGAGTGATTTAAGTTATACCCAAAGTGTGTTTGTTGTCCGATCATCCAGTCTTACATACTAAATCGCAAAGACGAATAAACAAAAGCGAAACTTAAATAACAAAGGCAAGCAGCTTATTAATAGCATGTCTTGTCCCTGTTTTTACTGTGAAAATCTGTAGCAAAGCACCTAAAGTCACACACAAAGCTCACTGAAATGAAACTGGGCTTTCATTTTTCATTATCCATACGCCGCATTCGCCTGTTTACTTTAATTGACTGGTTACAGTTTGCAATTGCATTATTAATGAGACAATACTGAATAATCATTAGTGTTCAGTACCGGTATGACAAAGAGCCACAGATGCAGGTCTGTATCCAAGTTTCCATGCTATGATATTAATTATGGGAGACGTCTGACGTTTTACGATGTATTTGGGCGTAGTGCATCTTTGCGTCATAAGAGGACGCTCTAAGCCCGGCTTATCTGGAGTGGAGACCAGCAGTGGGCACTGAAGGCCTATACTCTATGTTCACTGTCACCCCTATAATTTGACTGGTGGGGCGATGCCTTTGACTCATGGATACCCAGTCATCTACCACAGGAAAATCTTCAGTAGGAAATAGCAAAACCTTTTGTTGCACTAAAAGCACAAGAAATCTATATGGGGAAAAATGTCTTGAAATAAAAATTCCATATAGGTCTTGTGCAATACATTGTTCAAAATGACAATGAATATAGATATTAATCATATGTGTAGTTTTGTTGTAAGTGTGTACAATGTATAACTTTGTCAAAGTGAACTGGAATCCTCAAGATTTTCTAAATTTGCATATTAATATTTGTTAATATATCTGTAGACGTCTGAGTTTCAATTGTCCTGTTGCTGCCTCTATAACAACCACCTGAGAAATATGCTGTTACTTGATAGCACTTCGAGGTCTAAGAGAGCACACATTTTGGAAATTGAGCCTCTTTTTTGAGTTGTGTGAGGAAATCCGTTCACAAAAGAGCCCTCACAACTGAGAAGGGGCAGGGCAAAGGAAGAGGGCTCATAATGGAAGATCCACATCTCTGCATTTGCAAAGTTTCACATTATTTCCAGTGGACCTCAAATCTTTTGTCCAGTCTCTCCAAGTGCTGGAAAGGTTATTGCTTGTTAAGCCATCACATCACACAGTAGAGCAAAGTGAAATTTGACAAAAGTTGTGGTGGAAATGTTTATGTTGTTATGGTAACAACAATAACTTGCTTAAAAACACAAAAGAAATATTAGAAGAGTGTTAACTTTAAAGAAAAACGTTGAAACAAACGTTGCCTTAACTTGTCACAACATTTAAAGCTACATACATGTCAAGATATCAGAAATTATGAGCCAATAATAAGCTTTTTATAATGAGGTACTGAAAGGAGTTTTAAGGCTACATAATAATAATAATAAGAACAACCTTTAGTCATCACTTCAGTTACATATACATTTAAACATACATGTTACAGTGAAATTTAAGCTCTGCATTTAACCCATCCCTCTGGGGGGAGCAGTGGGCTGCCACAGCTGGCCCCCGGGGAGTGCTGGGTGTGTTGCTCAGGGACATAAGAAATACATGCATTTTAATATTATACATTTTGCTGAAAATGTGTCTGTTCTTTCTCTAAACTTTAAATAATGTTTGTAAAAGTATTAATTTTTTTTTTTGTTATTTCATATTACACATACCCTATGACAATTAAACAAATGGCTTTATTTTAAATAGTCAATTTGTGGTTGTTTTTCGTTGATGCTTTTCAAAATCCCTAGGTCTAATAAACATTCCAGTTATTATTCCACAATTAAAGTTTCTTGCAAAGCCTTTTGTTTTCCGGGGGGGATCGCTGGTCTCATTGGTGTTGGGTCACGTGACGCCCACCGCGCCATGTTCCCATCTCGCCAGGAAAAGTTTTAGAGCCCGAGGGAAAAGGCTTTCAGCTCAGCCTCAAGTCAGTCGGAGTGAACACGGCGCTTCCGGCGAAGATCGTCAAAATAAATGTGCTGCGACTGTAACGAATGGATTTATTGATGACGGCAATTGATTAGCGGTTTCCGGTAGAACATATCTCACCATAATCGTGGTCATGTCGTGCATTGTCCTTCACAATTGCCACAAAAGGCAACAACAGCCATCGCTAATCCCAGTTGCTTCTTTGGTTCCTCTAACTTTGAAAAGAGGTGTCCAAGCATTTCCGCTAAGTTTAGCTGACTGCTGCTGCGCTTGCGGGTCGGGGAAGCAGCGGGGGAAGGAGTCAAGTAACAAAGTTGTGGGAGCCGAGTCCACAGCACTGCGGTGTTCATCCCTAATATGTAATAATGTAATAAATGTAATAATCATCTCTCCGTTTCCAAGAGACAACGTGTCGTGGGCTTTGGAGACTACGACAGCCTTGCTTTGCTTCGCGTGGCAGAAAGGCGTCTTTTTTTTTTGGGCTCGGAGTGGACTGGATGCGGTCGGAGGACGGGTCGCCGGAGAGTTAGCGCCTCGCACTTGGTGGAAAATGCCTTAAATTAACTGGATGCTTGTAATTTTTTCTCTTAAAAACCTTGAAGCCTCTCCGTTCGTTGCACTCAGTTTGCCTTCGTTTCGGACTTGTTTGCAGAAACTCGTCTCCTGACTCCTCGGCGACAGCAGAGGTGAGTGTGTGACCAGATCCGCCGTCACCTTTAACAGTCAACAGGCTGTTAAAAAAATACAACATGTCACGCTTCTTCCTTAAGAGTTGAACCCAGCAGTCGTTGCACATTGCAGCAAGATTTAAAGTTGCCCCATGGAAAGTCTGCAAGCTCTCATGGCTGACAGTCATACCTCAGAGATAAAACATTAACTACTACAGGGCGCCCCGCTGCTTAAAAGTCTCTTTATGCGTGTGTTTTCGGACAGGGAGGCGGTAATCTCGCCGGATTAACGCAACACAGCGGTGGTGTAAACGTACTGGGTTCAAGCCAAGGCACTTACAGTCCGGTGATGTTCAAATCAGCTAATCTACTAAGCAGCACACAAAAATTGTGCCTGATGAAATGTACAGCTTCAAGAGTTCCGATTAAACTGGCTCAGGATGTCCCTTTAGTTTGTGTCGGTTGTCACAGCTACTCTACTCAGCGAGAGGAACTGAAACTGTAAAGTAGGATGAGGCTGCCTTTTCTGTGACTTTACTGTTGTTATTTTTGGGGTCTTGCATCATTCTTGAAGAACTGTAACTCAACAAGCCCAGCTCGATAAAACTGCACATATCACTCCTTACATGGTAAATGTGGGATAATGTGGGGGAGAACGTGGTTGACTTTTTTTTTAATGAAAGGACACTTTGAATTAAAACAGACCACAAGCACATGGATTAAAGTTACACCCAGAAGCAGATCTCAAAAGCTGCAATAAGACTCAGAAAAATAAACAGTGAAGCTGAAGCAGCAGCAGCAGCTGACCTGTTCACTTTGTGAGATTGAACATTTGCAGGTTGTGAAATGTGGTCTTTCTCCTTTGGAGCTGACTGAAAGCTCACATGTCAGCGTCCTGTATGAAACAGAAAAGCAACGAGTATTACCGCTTTGCAAATATCAATACATAACATATTATCAGAAATAAGGGACAGTTGTCCAGAGTTAGCTATTCCTTTCTTTGTAAATGTGTTGGGTTGTGTTCGTGGTCTGAAATAAACTTGTTTTCCAACAGCTGATCTAAGTCACCTCAATCATTAAAATCAGCAGATGGGAAACATTGTAAGAGAGCATCAGATGTGACAAGACTGAGCATGTGTTAATGCTAGTGGGGACCAATCATGGCAAAACAAGCACATGAAAACAAATGTCTGTGGTGGTTGGCCCGAGACCAATTTCACTGCTTCTAGATGCTTTGTGGGTGTTTCAAATTCTGACACCATTGACCTGTTTGTTCCTGAGCTTCACAAAAGTAAAAAACACGAGTTACATTAATCATGCTGCACATAAATCAGTATTCATATTGTCATCCTGGGGTTGTGATGTTAAACCATTTGGTTACTTTCCCCAAATTGCTGAGCAGACATTAAGACGTATGATGTTCGTTGTGAGTTTGTTGTGTGGGTGTCTTTACTGCACTCTATCTGTTCCTCAGACCTAATATTGAGATGTCTCACAAGCTCCATTAAAGCAGAAAAAAACCCTAATAAAAGAAGTTTAATGACACCTGAACAACTATGGAACTGTCAGATTTTTTACTTCAACTTTCATTTTTATTTACAGGCGCAGAAAAAGGGCTGTTACACTGTGTGTCAAGAGGCACTAACACACAATTTCTGCCAATCTGACATTGGATTTATGTGCTTCAATGGCATCACACGGTGACATCGCTGAGGGAGGAGCCAATGAAGAGTTCAGTGACATCATTAAATGGAGATCTGGTATGTTCATTGATAATTTTGGTCTTTGTTGAGCAAATGGTTCCCTCAGCATTTTCTCAATGAGCCATATGGAGTACGTGCTCCATGATTGCTACATGAGTGCTACATGATTGATGGGTCCTGACAATTTGTCTCATAACTACATAGACAGAACAGTTTGTTGTACGTGCATAACAGCAGTCCCTGAAAGGAAGCTCTCACAGAGCCAGAAATCCTGTTGTGCATGGTTAACCTCAGTTCCCATGGAGGCAAGGGGATAAGGGACTGTGGCAAAGCAAGCAACAAAGAAGAGTACAGGGGACAGTTGACTGTGACACAAATGCTCAGAGAAAGAGAAAGTAACAGCAAAGGTGGCCAATGGCAGCAGAGAAAGGGGAAGAAAAGAATGCAGGGATGGATCTGTGGAGCCACACCCTGTGATCCCTTTTCGCTGTGTATCATTCCATTCTAAAAGATTTCTTTTACTTGTAGACGCCACCCTCAGATAGAGAGTGACACACAAACAAGATGTTGCTCTAGCAGGGGGAAGTGCTTTAGTTGTGCAAACTGTAGTTTAGCACAGAATTTGAATGATCCATCTGTTTTTATTCAAATGAGGAATTTATTTCTATTTTTTGGAATGAGACTAAACTTGTTGCGATATTGTTTGTGTGCTATACATTTGCTTAAAACGGAGTAATGTCTGATTAAAAGGTGATTAAGTAAAAAGAAACACCTTTAGTTGGTCATCATTGTAATGCAGTTTGCCACAAATTATTAAAAACGTGGTTTATAGTTAGAAGTACTTGCTTTCTTTACTTACAGGAAACGTCTGATGCATAAACATTAAACTTAAAAGTATTATAAAGAAAGGTGTAGATTTATTCGCCCTGTTCAATCCATTTGCCAACTTTCTACACCCATCCAGTATTCAGAGTGCCTGCAGAATCTGTGCCAGGAATTCCGTTAGGCCGGTGGAGTTTGTAATTTACAGCGCTTGTCTCCAGACCACAATGCTTTTCTTACAGAGTTTCAAGTTTCCCTAGCAACCTTAAAATTAATGTTTTCTTTTATAGCAACTAGGGAAAAATTGATCACGGAGCTTTGCTGCACATTAAAACAACCCACGAAATACAACAGAACATATTTGTGTCAAAACAGGCCATGGCCCAACTGTATCTTTATTATGTGAACATATTTTAGTAGTATGTGAGTGATGGGTGGTCTTTTAGAAATATGGATGAAAAAAGGTGTTCTGTTTTATTATTCAGGGAGTATGTGAACTCTGGGATACCTGGTCACCCCAAGGATAATACCCGCAGACTCAACAAATTTTACTTTTCAACATGTGGGATGTACATTTCACAACCCTCAGCCAAAACCCACTGATACAGTATACAGTCTTCTTTCCATTATCATGGACTGTATGGATTTACAAAATTATACACACTTCGGAGCGGATGCTTCCCTAAACTATAGAAACTGATTTTAATCTAGGGACAGCACAATGTCCCTAAGTTTGTCTACCTTAGAGTCATAAGACCAGATGGCACAGTAGACGGTGAAAGAGAGATTTTGAGTAATGATTGACGAGCAGACGTGCGTGTGTGTGGTGCACAAATGGAAGCAAGGATGTTTTTTTATCCTGTGATGAGCCTTTTGAGACAAACAATAGTGCATTTGTTCATTTAACCACAATGCCAGCTCTCATGTATTGAAAGGTTGCACAATTTATTCACGACAATGGTGAGTCCATTCAAACAGAATACTGTGTCTTTTTTTGTCAATACTGACTGCCAGAAAGTTAGGGCTAGTTATCCCGATCTTGTAGAGAGACTTAACTTTCTGTTATTTGAAGTTTAAGATTAGTTATTTGTTACTAAACTAGGGCTTAAGTACAATGATTGCCACAATGGGTTTTTGAGGCAGAAGTGCTTTCGCTCCGCCTCCTGTGATGGATGTCAACAAGCTGGTTCATTCCACAGTCTTTTGCCCACTCTTGCTTCTTGAGGGGCGTGGGTGTGGCTCGTGTTTTCCAGCATGTCAAGTTGTTATACAGGCCCACAATGGATCAGGGAGTGAGAGGAAATCGTTGAATGAAGGACCAAGGGAAGAGTGTAACAGAGTGTAATGCTGGAGTGATTGAACATTTACTTGCTGTATATGGCCTCCAGTCTTAGTTAAATAATGCTTAGCTAATGTTTGTCCTTGATACAATGTCAGAATCCCATGCCACTGTGAATGTCCTATGTGGTTTTCCCATGGATTCAATAAAGTATTGTAATTAAATGTTATTAAAGGATTCGCGAATGCTGATTTGAAATAATCATCAGCTGAGGCTCTAACATTGACCTGATAAGCTCAGCTTTGTGTGTGCTGTTTGAAAGCTCACAAACAGTGTTTGACAAAGTTAAGGCTGGATTACCTGTTAACACCTTGAAACCCCATCTAGTGTACTATCCCTTCTGTGTTTCTCCCATCCTTTTCAGAGTTTAAATGTGAAAGGTCAAATATCATCCATTAGCGTGACTTTCCTGACCTTTTTTTCCTTTCGTTTTGTTTGAGAGAGTGTTGCTGTGTCAGAGCTGTTTCAAAACCACTCTTGTACAAGAGCTTTCGTCAGCGTGTTTTAAGGATGTGAGAAACCGAGTTGTCCCAAGAAACATGCTAATAATCTGGTGGGTTTCGTGAAGCTCACCGACTGTATTCAGTTTTGAATTTGGACTTTATTGAATAGAAAGCTTTATCAATCTCAGCTAGACATAGGACCACCGTCTTACACATTTTTTAGGGTGTGGCATGTAGTATAATAAAAGAAATGTTGTTGTTTCTAATAAGAGAAGTGGAATGTTATTGTCAGACAGAGGGTGTGGCGGGTGTGGGCTGTCACCATACTAGCTCAGCTACATGTCATGGGCTCTGAAGTACTGGCCTCTTGGCAGCAGGTTTGACTGAGTACTTGGAAAATGTTCATCAGCTGTGTGTGTACATGTGTGGAAAGTGGTCATTTTACTCTGTGTGAAGTGAAACACACCACACGGAGCAAAAACCCTTTCAAACTCTCATTTAGTGCACTGTTATGCAGATATGTAATAATGGGTGTGTAACTGCATGTGTGGGAAGCATTGAACACAAATCAAAACAAAGGAGCTTTGAATGTTGCCACCGCCTCGTTCTGATGTGTCATGATCCGATTTTGTTGCCTTTCTTTGCCTCTGATGTCCATCTTCACTTTCTGTTATGGATGTAATGGTCCTTAATTGAGGAAGTCATCCATCCACTTGAAACACAGCTGGATTTGTCTGTGCAGCAATAGGCACAAGTGTGTTTTCTAGCTCGATGTGGCTGCCTGGGAAGTGGGAGGAAACAAGCGCTGCAAAATCCAACTTGGAAATTTGGAAATGGGAGCACTGCCAACACATTTCCCTTGGGTGCGGTTGTCTGTGGGACTCTGGCTCTTTGGTCCATCTATATGAGCATCAAACTGCATGCAGACAATCCACCCAGCAACTATGACATTAAAACTCTCCTAGTGAAGGCTAGAAACAGTAGAAAATGATCAGTCTCAAATGCTCTTGTGGTTGTTATGCACATGCAAATCAGTCTCCTCTTTCTGTGAATCTCTTTTTTTTCCATAGCAAGCCCTTCCATTCTAAATCCCCCTCTCTTCCCCCTTTTCCTAGCTCATTAGGGCTACAAAGCCAATGTTGCCCAATATACCTTCTGACCTCTTGCATGACAGGATTTACTAAAACAAAAAGGCCGAATAAGGCCCAGAGAGAGTTTAGATTAACCCTTAAAAGCTAGAGCACTATTTTTTAACTGATTAAACAACTCCAAGGCATCGGAAGCTTTTTTTTGAAATACCTGTTTGCTCTTACAACACTGAAGGTTATTTTTTGTGCTTTGGTTGAGGACACAACTGCATAGCTCGTTCTATTTCATAAGGGCCCTGCAACTAGGTGCATAAGGCAAGCATTTTAAAGTGTTTGACAAAGTGTTAAAAGCATTGACACCAAAAACTCTACATCATTATTTTACAGATACATGCACCAATATTAGTCCAGAATGTTGCACATAATGGTGGGAGATTGGGCACATGCAGAAGGGGTGGCTCTGGCGGTTCAGTCCCCTGCCCCTACCAAATTACAGTAATCCAAGGTGAAATAACTCTCTGGGTTCTTTGAAAGCTTTTGCATTACTGATGAATCGACTCTTATAGTATATACACATTTTGTACTGTATAATTTCCGAGTTTGATAGTCCAAAGGCTTATGATGACCGCCTGTATAATTGCTGGAGGTTTACTTTTCCTGTCTTTATTCTAATCGATGTTAGTTGCCCCAGTGATGAATGGGCTTTAGAAGTGTGTTGCTAAAACAAAAGGATTCGTTGACCGAAGCTGTAGCTTGGTCTGTGTTCGTGAAAGCTGGACGACATCTGAAGTAGTTTCTCAATTCGATTGTTGACAGCAACTGCACCTTTTTTCATTTTCATTGTTTTAATAATTACTATAAAACTACAATAAGTTTAAGTACCGTACATTCCTAAACTTAGGGAATGTTTTTATTCATTTCTTTCCAAACATTAGTCAGATTTGGATTTGGTTTTAAGGAGCTACCATAAGCAAATTAAAAGGGTGTGTGGGTGTGTGAGAAATGGACAGATGTTTCTGCCAGTATACTTGTACATGTGTTCACATGGCTTCGTTCAAGCAGCTTAACGATGGATGCTCTCTGGGTGCTGTGCAAAGACGGAATGAGAGAGGGGGACGCCTGCCTCTGGGTCTGTGACTGGTGCAGCCTGGTGGAAAGTCCCTTTTGCTCTCTGATTCCAATTGCCAAGGCCAGCCTCACCCAAACCAATTAATTCCTCTGAGGTATGACCAAACCCTCTGTGGAAGGAAGTTGATCTAATTCAGCGGGATTCTGGAAGTTCATCACACGTAGACCAGACTTGTATTCCTCTTTTTCGAGTGGAGAAAACAAAGCACAGCAAAGCAAAGTGAACTTTCTCTGTTTTCCCCTCGACTGTCCCTCCACGTTTAGCTTGGTCTGTCTATTTTGTGCTCTCTGTGGGAATGGAGTTGTTTGTTCAGTTGCCCCTCATTGACTAAATATGTTGGTGAGCAAAAGGACTCAGACCTTTGCCCTGTTCTCCGCTCCACAGCACTGGCTCACAGACCGCGTCAACTGTAACCAAATACAGTCATGTAACAGTTTTGTCTATTTTGTCGTATCATACTTTAATGATTCTGTGACTCATGTTTTTTTATTGTCAATAGTTTCACTTTCGTGTAAACATGACTGAAGGAAATGGCCTTTGTAGCAGTGTCAGCAGTGTGTTTAAGGTTGAGGTCAAACTGGGTCGTATTGATCTGCTGTCACTTTTAGCAAGAAACACAGAAGAACGAAAGCTCTTGTTGCTCACAGTACCTTGTGTTTTTCAGGGGAGACCAGTTGTCAGTTGCAGCAATACAAACACACGCACACACACCCAGTGTGTGATGTCAGCTTGCCTGATGTCACGTCAGCTGGCCCAGCACCCCAAATAACCACCCCTGCTCGGTAAATGCTCTCTCACCTCTACTTCCTCTTTCTCTTTGCTCTCTCGCTCTCTTACTGTCCCACCACCACCTTCTTGTCTTCCTGTTCCGGATTGTTTGTTCTTTTACCCCCTTCTCTCTCTTTTTCTCTTCTTTTGGTAAATAAAACTTGTTTCTGACATGAATTTGGGTAAGTGGATGTCGTGGAGAAAGCGTAACTTTTTCAGAAGGAAAGGAAAATATGAAAACAGTCTTGATCTAGGTAAGTAAATGAGCACATCTGTAATACGTGTATGTTTAAGATGGAATTCTTTGAAATACTGCAGGAAACTGAGCTGTTTATCAATTTAACGTACAAATTAGTCTTTAGACCAAAAAGAAACTCCAGACATTGTTATGGTTATTTTCAATAGATTAAAAGTTGGACCAAATACATCACATTATTCATGACACCTTTGCTTGTGGTGACTCTTGTTATTGTGTGTTCCATTGAGACTATATATATTCTGTGCCACCCAGAATCGTGGATGTACATCCTTGCTGCATCCAACTTATTAATAATCAGATTATGTGGATCCTGTTTAATCTTCCCAGTGGTAAATACAGAGAGCTTTCTCCTGTTTATTGTTAATAAAAGGGCTGTCACTCAATCAAAAAACAAACAAAGAAAACCCATATTGCATCAAGGCATATACGTGAAAGCTTTCCACATTGCACAGTTGTTGCTCCTCTGCCTTTCTATATCTGATGAACATAGCTACTATTTGGGTTTGGGTAGATTTCCAGCTTTTGAAACGACACAATGCCTCCACTACTGTACTTTGCTGTGTCTGCGCTGGCGCATGATCTTCGTGTGATATGCTCCTATTTGTCTCTTCTGTCAAGCTTGTTTTCTGTCCGGTTGCATGCAGGGATGGTGCTGAACAATGTTTATCTGTGTTCATCCCCTCTCACACGATGCATTGAGTCCCCACTCTTGACCTGCCCTGTCCTGTTTTGCTCTGCCCCCAATCTGCTTCCCTTTCACTGGCAAGATCCCTCTTTCCCCTACTCTCTTTGCTGTTGAATGCCACTGATCCTTCCCTCCGTCTCTGGTCAAGGAGCAATAGAAGCAGAGGAGAGACGAAGACAGTGAGAACGGAATGTCAGATTCGTTTTTGCGCTGATTGGAATTTGTCTTTTAATCCATTCATCCTATTGCTACTTGTTTGATTCACCGCTGTGCTGGCCTACAGTGGAAGATGGCAGAACATGGGCTAAGACTTAGAGGTAGGATTTTTTGGCAGGTTTGGGTGACAAATGGCTTGTTTAAAGCCAGGTCATTAATTAATGTGCATTAGACTCGTGTTGCTATGTAATGTTGGTACTTTTGCAACTGAATCAAGGTTTTTGAAAGTTTTGATGCCATTGGATTGAAAAGGCATCTTGATATGAATGCAAAGTATTATTTTCTCAAGTCATTCTTTATTAAATGCATCAAAGATGCTACGTGATTTACTAAACTTTAAATTCATAGTAGACTTTTAGTAATTCATAGTAGACTCTCATAGACTCTTTTTGATATTTTTAATTAGACACAAAAATGTTTGTTCTTTAGTTTATGTCTGTCACTAAGCAAAGCTTACAGCGTTTTAGGTAATGACAATATGCAACAAAGCTAAAAAAGACTGAATGTGGGCTAATCTTTGTAGCGTTCAGGGTTTTTTCCCAACAAATACCCAGATCGTGGTGAGAGAAGAGTGTCAACAATGCTGTGCCGGCTGGGGCAAGCTTAGGCAAGTTAATAGTCGAGGGAGGAGGGAGGAATTCATGGGAAATTATACGAATTCTATGCATTCCTTTTGATCCACGGTGTCAAAATAACGCTCTCCTAATAAATAGAGTAAATAAGACTCGTATGTCCACTTCTTTACGTACGTATCTGAGGGAAGGATGTTTTTCAGGGGTCATATAGGTTGGATGATACACAATGGTTGAGTTGAAAGCCTATCCGTGTGTTTGTTGTAGGACTGTGTGTGTCCTTGGAGTGTCAGGGCTAGTGCCCTCGGGCAGGCTGTGGGGGGTGCTCTACTGAAAGATAAGACAGCCAACAGCTGAGTCCCCTTCTACAGAGTAAAGTACACCCGAAACCTGTTTTTCAGTCGCTTCACCAGAGTTGCTTCATAGCCAAGAGCTTGCTTTAATGTGTCATCACTAGAATCCTAAGAAAAACATGCACACTGTCATAATTGCAAGTTTGTTCTTAGTGTTGTGACTTTGAACACATTAACAGCCGTCAGCCGTACCTGGCCGGTGTATTGTCAATTCAAACTGCACTTACGTCAGCTGATACTGGGTTAAATGGACTGTTCTCTTTTCAGCTGTTCGTTCAGTGGCCACACGTGCTTTTTAAAGCTTTACTGAAGCACTGATTGTGAAAGTCGTGAGTGAAAGTTACGTTTTAGCTGTTAACTTGGTTAAAGGTTACTGCTGCCCACTGGCGCAGCTAAACTTGGTGAATGTCTCTATCTGTCTGTGCGGTGAGCTCTCATGTTTACTGTGTGATGCTACTGTGTAAACTCTGATAGTTTGTTTGATTTTTACATCTGCAATCCCCCAATTTCTAGTCACATAGTGGGAGGCTGGGGCTATACGGTATATTTTATGCATCTGCTTTGTGTTCTCAGCTGGCTTCTATAAGAAGAGTGTGTTTTTGTTTGCTTTCATTTTTATGTGATGTTGATCAACACTAGGTCAAATAAATGGGAGAAGCCTTGCAATTGGATAAATGATCATCATATTTCCAGAAAACAAACTTGCATGTGATTATTAATATGTTTTTTTTGGGTGGGGGGACTTATTTCTTCTTAGCTTCACTGAAACCCATGCTTTAACACAAAGCTGTGAGCACCTATCAACACAAAAGGTCATGTAAATAGTTTAGACAAGTAGAACGTGTCTTTTTGCTAGGGCAGTGGTGTGGGTATGCATGGGTGTGTACAGTATATTGCGCACACAAACAATAAGCTGTGAGAATATACCAGTGGCATTACTCTTCCTGATGTAATCACTACTTCCTGTTCGACTGTTGAGGAAACCTTTGTTTCTCAACCAATTCAGTGTATGTGTTTTCACTCTACACTGCCCTTGCCAAGTGTGTATCGGTGACATCTGTGCCCACACGTGTGCCGGTGGCTGAGTTATCTGAAATATAATATTGGACAGAGTTGAATATTTGTTCTGCAAACAAGCGTGCGTGTGACTCTTGCATCACAGTGTTAGTGCATTTCGTTCATATTTACTTGCTCTACATGTTTTTATCAAATAATCAGCAGAACCATAGAGACTATCTTCCAGGGATACTAAGGTTTTACTAAACTTTCACAAGTTTCATTATATACGATCAGGCTTAGAATTTACTTTTTAACATTTCCTGGACCTTAAACTCTATGAATCGGAGTATTACTGATGTCGTTCGGTACAGCATTAAAACAAAAAATATAATGTTAGTTTTTCAATTTCTCTACAGTTTGTCAGTGCAGGCAATAGGCAATAATAAGAAATGAGTGTGTAGTTTATGGCCCTTTTCCTTTGAGTGTGAAATCAAGTTTATCTATTATTGAACTTTTAAAAATACAGTTAATACTACAGTTGGGTGACGTCTGTCAAACTGACCTATCACATGGTATACATTAAACCATTGTGATGGACCAGACTTTAGAATTAGAAGCTCATACAATATATATTTTTATTTATTTATTTTTGTCTCAGGATTAAAGGTAGTGAATTTAATATCTGTGCTTGAATGTACTTGACATCCAATCCATGATATGACATGTTATACACAGACGTACTTGTAACAAAATAGACTTTCTTCCTAATTCCATCTGAGGCTTTAACAAGTAAAGCTGAACTTGAGGTCACTTCACTGAATAGCACGAACACCTGACAGCCTGTTTGTAATTTAAGTGTAGATATGTTTTCTCAATCACATAACTGCCAGGTTAAGTGCTACATATGACTTACTGCATATCCATGTCCAAGTACTTGTGTAGGCAGATGAAAATAGACACAAACAAAGTGACACACGTGGGCATGTGTAATTAAAGTTGCGTTTGTAAAGGATTGTTTTCTCCCTCGTTCAGACACACATTCCCCACTTTGATCTGTGTGTAGGTAAGACATTCCTGTGCTGTGGTGAGTAGGTGTGGCAGACAGATCGGGGAGGCGGGGGTAGTGTATGAATTGAGTGTATTGTCCTGTCAAGGTGGTGTGTGGTGGAATGCCCAAGAGACCTGAGCCCAAAGGGATCCTCTCCTCTGTGGCCTTAGGGGCCTTCAACAGGGTGCCGATAAGGGTGGAACAAAAGGTGGCCTCCACCTAAGCCTTTTTGTACAAGGAAAATTGATATTGAAAGCAAATCTATACCTGTCCTGCCCCGTGAGTTGTTTTGTAAATGCTCTTCCTTCAAATTTTGGTTGTTTTGTCTTGTTGTTTGCATGTCTTTTTTTAATTTAATTCTGCTTGCACGTTATCTACAGTGATTGATTTTCATCAGTTCTATTATGGCACCTTCCCTTTGCCTTGCTGTTTTGATTTTTAATACATGATTTGTCACCTGTATCCTTATTTCCATTTGCTTCTTCCTCCATCTCCACCTTTAGTTGCTGTCTGAGATTTATGTGGAAAAGCGGGTCCACACACTCCCAGGGGGATTTTACAGTGTTATGGCTTAAAGCACATTAAAGACAATGGCACAAAGTCCAGGTGTATACCAATGTAGGCAACTAATCCCTCCACGTAACAGTCTTCTCTTTCCAGATGTCTCTTTCCACATAGATAACTCCACGCTAACATTAAACTTGTTCTCTCAGTCCATGTTGTGATGAAGCACAGAAAACTAGAAATAAAAATGTAGAGAAAACTGCAATATGGTTGAAGTTGCAGAAACCATGTCTGGTCATCTTCCTTTTCTTTAAACCCTGGGTTGTTTGCATAACCTGAGGTCATAAATTTCCCCCTCTCCCTTCCATAACCATTTATATCATTCTCTCACATCTGGCTCCCCCTTGCAGTACGTTCTTTTTAGGCCTCTTCTCACCCAGCCAGCAGCTACACACATACAAGGGATGTCCCGACACCCCTTTTCCCCAGACTGATGACTATGAGTACACAAAGGCAGGATTGGGCCCGATGCCCTATGCCGGTATTGGCCTCAGTCACCAATTTGCCTGAATGAAGCATTCCTACTCCAAAGTGATGATTTGAAATAACTTCTTTTCTTGTTGTAGAGTTAATTTTGTATTAGATGTTCAAACATTAACTGGGCACATGAAAACAGATTTCTACATCAAAGCTGCAGTTTGCTACCAGCACTAGCAGAAGAGCTGAAATCAGTCCACTCTGCTCAGCTGCACTTAGCTCTGCTCTGCACAGCTCTTCAGGTTGTCACCATTTTGAAATTACAAACAAGAATAAGTTCTCTGGCTCATTAAAAGGAGGTTATGCTATTTCAGAAGTTTGTCCAACTTTACAGTTACTTAATTTTTCGAGTCCCAAGGCTTTGTATGAACTACGCCAATGAAATACAGGAGCCAAACATTGCCCAGGCACATCAAAGCAGTTGACCCTTTGCCTGACACACAGTAAGGCTTTATTAGAGAAGAAGGAGGAGTAGGGAGGGAGGTTGTCAACAGGGAAGAGAATGTGAAATATTTATACAATTTGATTTTGAGATCAGGGAACATCGTAAAAGGGCAGAAGTATGCGCACACATGCAGTTAGTTTTTTCAGCACTGTGGTGCACCTCGGATGCTATGTTCCACCTGACATTTTGTTCACATTATCCAGTCCAATATCATGTATTATATCTTTAAACCTACCTGCTTTGTTCCTGTGATTTTTCTATTAATTCACTGGTATTAACCAGCTGCAGTTACTAATAGTACCTAGACATGTCAGTGTGAGAGCGATTTGTCTGGTTTGTCCCTGAAATAAACAAGTAGAAATGGGCTTTGAGTTTGTTCTTTTGCTTTGATTATTAGATACACCTGCCAACCTTTCTGAAAGATCCCTTCTGTTTGTGTTCCACAGATGAGCATGATGCAGTACAGAAGAAAACCTTCACCAAATGGATAAATGCACAGTTCTCCAAGGTAATGTAAGACTGTTTTTCACTGATGCACAAGGCTACTGCACACATTAAAACACACAAGAAAGCACCGCAAACTTTTTTCACAATAAATTTATACTAAAACAATAAATAATTATATGAATGCAAAGGTTTACATCCATCCTAAAGAAATGCTCTCTGGTTATTTGTAAGTCTACTGTTTGCCAACCTCTTTGGCTACACACTGAGCACTGTTTCTACGTTTTTTTTGGTGTAATTTTAGCTCATTCTTCATTGCATAATTGCTCCAAGCCTGCAGTACCACATTGCTTGGTTGTCTGCCATGTACAGCATGATATTTAAGTCTGGAGGCTGTAAAGGCCATGATACAACATTCCCTTTATTCTTTTTAAGCAGTTTCTGAGTTGACTGTGATTAAGGCGATTATGTTGTTGAAGGATCCACCGTCTCATTTTTACCTTTTTGACTGATGGCAGGAGGCTGTGCATTAAAATACATTGATACTGGGCTGTATTTATTCTCCTCCCACTTTATGCAGACCTTGAGGGCCTGATGCAGGCATGCACTCACAAACCATTTTTGGAAACTGTTCTTTTTCTCCTCATAAAGTTTTTTCTTGCCACACTATGCAAATTATCACCAAAGTTTGGTCAGGCCTCATGATAATGTTTGTTCACGTGCTCCTTACCATAGTTCGTAGAATGTTAAGTTATGTCTAGAAACAAGTAATGGGCTCCTGCTTGACTATAGAGTTGTGGATTTTTATTCCAGTTGACCCTGCTATTCTGCATTCTTACGCAGCTCTCAGAAAAGTTTCTTAGGGCCTTCTGCTTCTTGGAAGAGTCGTAGTGTGTTCATTTTTCTCCATTTCTGGAACTCTAAATGCTTTAAAATATTTTTATATCCTATCCTGACTTTCTGAAGGATTACCGATTTCATCTTGAGGTGCCCTGAAAGCTGTTTTACCGACCCCACAGACTGTCCCTAGAGATCTTTCAACTTGCAAATTTAAGTGCTAGCCCAATTTAACACACCTGATGACCCTCATTATCAAAACTTGTGCAAACTTTTGTGATTCCCCTTTCTGCTATTTCAATGTATGATTTTTTGGTCACATTAGTAGTAAACACATTAGTCTGTTTCCAATCAAAACTGTCCCTCAAAATTTTTAAAATAGATTTTTGAACACTAAAGAGCGTGACAGCACCCCTGGCTTTGTTTCTAGCAGAAGAGAAGACGTAACTGTTTTAATGTTTGCTTGTAGCTGTGTGAATGTTGCTGCACTTATAACGCAAATGGTATATACACTGTGTTTCCATATCCAAATGTTAATTTATTAAAGAAGCAAAAACAATTTTAAACTTAAATTCTGGTTTCTAGAACAAGAACTAAATACATCATTTTGTTTTAATGCATATTTCGTTCTTTACACAGGACAGTTTCTATCAAGGAGCGAATAGCTTTGTAATATATGGTCCTGCTTTTTACCACTCAGAGAACTGTGATAAATATGTTTGGTTGATTTTGCTGGTTTTACTGGTTATGTTTAAATATTTGCACTGCTTAAACAGTCTAACTTAATCTCTGAAGCTCTAAAGTGCAGTTAGTTTCACCCTCTATTTCATTCTCAGGGTATGATGATTTTTAAAGTTCATGGCTATGACAGCAGTTTATGCCATGCTTTCTGTTGCTTTCTGTATTTGAAATTTGTAAAGATGCCAAACATGCCTGTCAAAGTAATTCAATTCTGTGTTAATGGCCTGCACCAGGCTCAACTAAAAGTTTTATTTAATTTTATTAATAATATATATTTTTAATACATATTAAGAGCTTTAAATCCATGTTAAAATATGATGTATCACATATTTGTTTTATGTCAGTGTTTAAACTCATTCATGTTGTAGATTGTTCAAAATAATAAAACCTGCCAATTGTATTGTTTTCTCCTATCAGACGGGAAAGACGCCCATCAAAGATATGTTTTCTGATCTGAAGGACGGGAGGAAACTGCTAGACTTGCTGGAAGGTCTCACGGGTACTGTCCTGGTGAGTTTGCTTAAGGTTCTGCTTAAGGTTTGCAATGTCACAAAATGTTAACATTTTTAAGAATTTTGGGTGTAAAATGTACTCAGCGTCAGGCCTCTTGGTGAAGCTTATTGATGCTTGTGCTTTGCAAAAAAGGAACTTGGGCATGATCTCCAAGTTTGTCTTTATGTGGAACTTGAGCTGTGGGAAGACAAAACGTTTTAGTGAAGGGTGCTATACAGTGTGCTATAGGTAAGTATTTCAGGAATGCATGAAATGCAGTGAAATTACAAGATGTGTGCAGTATTTTTATAGCTGTAGACCCGTCTCCTCAAGCTAGTACACGCACATGCATTTCCTTAAACTAAACTCCTATTGTTAACTCTCATGCAGTCATTAGAGCCACTCAGGGGGCCTCACCACATTTGTGTTGGATCCTGGTGTAGAAACAACCTAATTCAGAACAGATGCTTTGCAAACACTTTATGTCTTCCATTTAATAACTTATAATTGAGTAGGTGGTTTTATATTATTTGGACTTTTGCCAATTTCTGCAGCTTGTCTTGTTATTTTCAGTAAGACAATTTTCTTTTACAAAAATCTCAGCAAAACTTGGCCAGGTCATTAACATTGTTTGTTACCCAACAAACACACAAAGAGTTGATAAAGATGCAGCTGAATAGAATTTCTTTACACACAGATGTGATACTTTTTTAATTGTCCATCCCTTCGTATGTAGAGTATGTCATAAGGAGAAGCCTTATCTTAATAGATATTTCTTGTTTTCTCAATATGCTATATATATGCAGATACATACACACACACACACATACACACACACACACTGTAATACAAGAATACTAATTCTAAAATTGAGTGTTAATGAGTGGTTGAGGTATGTGAAATCTGAGAAAGATTTGCGGTTGGCAGCTGCTTACCGTGACACTCTTTCCATAAGTAACCCTCTGGACGCGACTGATAAGGTAACAGGTGTTGCCTTATCAGTCGCGTTCTTTACGTTGTGTTAGCAAACTTTGGTTGTGTTTCAGTTGGGATTCATTTATGAAAGAATGAATGTAAATAAATATGTCATACATTCAATAAACAATCCATTTCTCATATTTGTGATAAATCAAGAGACCACGCAATGTATCGCTAATGATTTTATGAACATTCCTGTGGGCATATATCAGCTGGTGAAGAATGACATTACTGTCAGCTGATTTCTGCTGTATTTCCTCTTCCTCAGACAAAAGAGCGAGGTTCCACCAGAGTTCACTCTCTCAACAACGTGAACAAAGTGCTTCAAGTCCTGCATCAGAATAATGTGAGTACCTTTTGTTCAGGCTGTTTTCTAGTGATGACGTCCCACCAGCTGCAGTGTGATGTTTGTGGATGTAAAAACTGAACATTTTTACCTGCCATACATTTGACAGGAGATGGGCACATGCATAGTCTGAGTGGCCCTTCCTTGTTTTAAACCGGTAACACTTCCTGTAAATACGGGTGTGCACATTTTTTGAGGGTGGTTTTTCTACATCGTGGCTTGTATTTTTCCATGTGTGTGCCTCCTTTGCTCGTTCTCATCCCTCTTTACTTGTGTACAATGGCTGGTCTTTAAGCCTTAACCTTAGCATTGGGAAATAAGAGCCAGGGGATACTCAAGGGCCAGAATTTGTATGCAACTCCTGCTGGCTTCTCTCCTGCAAGAGACAAAAAAACTGTTGGCTGCTGGTGAAGCCCAGAGTTTCCATGAGTCTAGAAAATCTGCTGACATGGAGAAAATGAAATAATGTCTAAGTTTATTTAAAATGTCAGATATCGTAAAGTGTTTTCCTAATTATGTTTCAAATTATTATTCGCGTTTGTCAGTGAAATGTGCTTCTTGTTGCTGTGATGTTTAGTTTTGGAAAAACACTTGTCGTGAGCACTTTGACATGACACAAGAACATATAATGCATATAGCTTGTCTGTCTTGCAAATTATTAAAATGTGTGATGCTTTTCCACTGTAGAAATCATCCTAATCGTAGCCTGTTATGCATAATCATAGTGATCCAGATCTTTTTGAATTTAGAGAGTTTTTGTTATCGCAGTGCCACATGGTCCCTCTGTGCTTTCCGATTACAGAGGTAATTTTGTGTGCGAGCGATGGTTCTTGTTCTTTCAGAAGTTTTAGGGGGAAATTTGCTTTTAAAAGAAAAGGTGTCATAGTTCAGAAGGTAGAGATGTATAATTTTCTGTATATGGAAACATCTGTATCTGATAGACACAGAAAGAAGGAGAGAAAGAAAGATGTGATGGTGTTACAGGACCAGGCTAATTGGGACCACATACAGTATGGCTGAGAGCTCATGCAGTTGACAGAGGTCACATCGTACTTTAACCAGACACTTGACATCATGTTCCACTTTGTGCCTTGATCCGATCCAAAATATTTATATGTAATCACACAAAACTTGGCCTCACCTTATACGACGTGTCTGACAAGCCTGCAGACACACTTTGTAGGTAGCACTAGAAAGGTGTTATTAGGGGACCATAATCCACTGCGTGGTGAAAATGGTGGTAGAGTAATCGGCGATAACACTGTGGACAAGAACTAAAACCAAAAAAATAAAAAATAAAAAACCTTAATGTAACAATTCCATTCACAATCATTTATTATTATTATTTAGAATAGAAATCCAGAGGTTTTCTATTGAGATTCTATTGTGCAATGGAGATGGTTTATCTTTCCATTTATTTGACACACAACCAGAATTGTTTCTACTTTATGATTAAAACTTGTAACTTACTTACTTACATTTATTTTTTTTATTTAATGAGTATTGCCTTATTATCTTTGCCGTCTTTTAGGTGGATCTGGTAAACATAGGAGGAACAGATATTGTGGACGGGAACCACAAACTGACCTTGGGTCTCATATGGAGTATTATTCTTCACTGGCAGGTGAGCAGACACATGTGCTGGTTCCATCTTTACACCCATAACCTGATCTCTCCTAGTGCAATCACACCGTTTAGTTATGCTCTAGCAATTCAAAAATACAGATGATGGAAAATCAGTAATGCTGCAAACACAAGCATCATTTCGAAACTGCAAATAAGAGAACCACTAAAATGAATTGTCACTTTCCATGGTAAGAACACACAAATAACCAGAATAAAGCAGCTAATGTTACAGTTAGAAGCAACTATGTGAAGCTTGCGAATATAAAACTTTTACTTCTGTTTACTCGTCAATATCAATGTGCGTTTTTACATGTGCATTTTTGTGTAGGTGAAAGATGTTATGAAGGATATCATGTCCAACCTGCATCAGACAAACAGTGAAAAGATTTTACTGAGCTGGGTGCGCCAGTGCACCCGCTCATACCCAGAAGTCAACGTGCTGAACTTTACTACTAGCTGGGCTGATGGCCTGGCTCTCAATGGCATCCTACACCACTTCAGGTGAGGAGTGAAACAAACGTATTAATCGTCGAAGCCTGCAAACATTTTTTCCTGCAGTGGGTCAATGAAATGAATGAATACAAATGCCCAGTTATTTTAAATTGCATTGTGTTGTTCCATACTAATCGTAGTTATGCTGTGAGCATCAGATTACTTGTTCTGCTTGCTGAGTCATTTTTAACACAGGCCTTTTAAATCTAAGCTCAGATTTCTCAAAAAACAAAACAAAAAAAGAGAAGCATATATCAGAAACCATTCATGGAGGTACAGTGTTGGGTTTCTGGTCTCAAAGTATTAGTCACTATGAAACAGATTCAACCACAGATTGGGTTTATCCTCGTGGGTTTCTTTTAACTCATTATCGCCAATGATGGCCTGTGGAGGGACGTGGCATTCTTTATTGTTACATATAGATACATATTTACGGTTGCATATATTTAGCAAGGGTTTAATTTGAGGTGCCTCGCAAAACGATTTTGCCCTTTTACAAGGAATGTAAATCATACCGCACACAGGCCAAGGTCTTCAAATGGCACGAAAGAAACCGAGGCCTGCAATTTACAATTGACAGATGTGTAGGAAGCTTATCTTAGTCTGTGTGTGGATTGTGAAGACACCCAGGCTGTATAAGTTGCAGGAGGTCAGTTCGACAGGTCAGTGCTTGCTGAGTGTGTGTACACTGCTTGACTTGCTCTGTTTACACCTGCTGTGTGACTGTTTGCACACGCTTGGTGTGTGTGTGGGTAGGTGTGTGTACACTGTTGTGTATGGAAGACAGAAGGACCAGAGTGTCAGGATTGTTTCTCCTCTTTCTTACTAAATTCTCTAAACTCTTGTCCTTACTATTGGCAGACACACACATAGACACAAAGGCTTTTGAGTTGAGAGACCGTGTTGGTTTAGGCCTGGGTTTAAGTGGATCACCGTACACACACATTCCACACCCAACTGGCATCAACCCAAGTCTCTTATGAACTGCTCTGGGTCTTGTTTTCACACAGGCTGTATAGTAGGATTCTCAGGAAAAGGTAATTTATTGTCAAAGAAATCTAGCAACCTCATGTACAAAACACAATTTATATAGAAATTAATGTACAAGAAACTGTGCTTTGAAACTAAATGAACAAGATAAGCTATGCTTTGTTAAAGCAAAAAGTATTAGTGTTTCAGATTAGCGTGCTTAAGCACCCATGCTTTGATAAATGCGTGCAGTTATGTGTGGTCTATAAAATCCCCAGAGTTACTGTCTCTGCGTGGCTGCTCTCCATACCATTGTTCTGTGTTTTCAGGCCAAATGCTTTCAGCTGGGATCAGGTTGTACGACTGAGTCCTGTGGAAAGACTTGACCATGCCTTCACCGTAGCCAAAGATCAGCTGGCTATAGAGAGGCTACTGGATCCTGAAGGTACTGAACATTTTACACATTATACGCACAGACATTTATTTTGATTGCTCTTTCTGCTTCTCATGTGCAATTGGTGTCTCTGATCCATCTACCCCCCGACAGACGTGGCAGTTCAGTTGCCGGATAAAAAGTCCATCATCATGTACGTGACATCGCTGTTTGCTGTGCTGCCTAAAGACGTGAGCATGGAGGCCATCAGGGAAGTGGAGACCCTGCCACGGAAGTTCAAGGTGGCGGCTGAGGACTCAGAAGCAGCCCTCAGCACTCAGGTAAAATACATTTACTCTACTTTACTCACAACTTTTTAATCCACTGTTGAACATGTTGGTGCAAACTTAAAAGAATATACATGTGGAAATCAGCAATGTAGACAGAAACATCTCCAAACTTTTCAAATGTTTCTTAATAAATAGCTATTCCAGAGGAGAAAGATTCCACGTTATTCTTTTATAAAATGCTCTGCATCGATAATATATGTTTAATGAATGAAGCATGACAGTTGAGCTACTTTTGAAACAGCTGAAAGTTGGAGCAACTGTTTCAGCCTTTGCTGCTATGGTGTATTTTTAATAACGTTTAATTTGAAGACCATCAACCAGGGGTATATACAGTATATCCACAAGGAAAATTGTGGGTTTCTCAGCGTGTGTTACTAGATTGAATGAGTCACTCTGAAAAATGCCTTCTCCATGAGCAGAGCTGTGACTCAACCCTCTGACCTTAGCCAATGAAAAGAGCTGCATACTGCTGGAAATGCAGAACTGTAAAGTAATCGAAGGAAACAAATGAGTGTGTAAGCGCGTGCAGAGCGCATTAAAGCTGCCGGTAGGTGGTTGGCTTTAGTATGTGACTGACATGCACATACTCATACTGCGTTTCACATCTGACACAGACTTTTCAATGGTGGCTTGATTTACATGGACCTTTTTTTTTTTTTTACTCCTAAGTTTAAAAAAATAATAAATGCACCTTGATTAAGTTGATGTAAATACAAATGTACATTAGTTCTTATTAAATATATTCACCCCCTCCAAACCCACCACACATTTTCCTTTAAGTCACATACAACCTTGGGGCAGCTTGTTTTAGAAATTTTCAGGCAAAAGTAAAAAAAAAGAAAATCCCCAAACCACCTCTTAAGTTTTTATTGCCCATGGGCACATACATCACACGCCTTGGAATGAGTGCTGGAAATATCTTTTTAAATAGAGTTTTGACTGGTTCAGTACGGGGTTTACTTTCCTGGCACACTTCCTCTCCACGTAGGAAGTGATGTGTAATGCTGCTGGTAGTAATACTGAGAGGAGAATAAAAAGAGGCTCTTTGTTTCTAATGACTGTGTTTGTTTCCCCTTTAAGTTTTAGATTTACAATATTGCTTCATGTTGTAAAGGTTGCTTATAGATAGAGATTGTTTTTAGTACTGGTGATTACATCAGATTGAGATGTAATAAAATGTTATTGCGTTGCCATCTTTCAAGTTGGAATATCAGTTGGGATATATGCACTGGCAGATGCACTTTAATACATTACGTGCATCAGGATCACAACTGTAAAAGTGATGAATGCAGAAATGCAGAAATGAGTTGAGCACATCATCTGGTGATAATAAAATCTTCTGTTCAGCCAGACCACAGCTATTTTATAGCCATTCAAGCAAATAAATAGACCAAGGCTGCAGTTCTCTCTCTCACACTCTCTCTCCATGTCTCTCTTTCTCTCCCTGTTGCTGGTCTAACATAAGGGCTTACAGTATTGCTGTGACGTACTCCATAATACCCAAAAGGTCATTGAATATTTTGGGCCGGTGACCTTTTCCTGAGTTTGCTACACAGATATTACTGTGGTGTAATTTTAGACTAGAAAACAAAGGTCCATTTGACTTGTTACTGTACCATTCTCTACACACCCGTTAGCACTTCCATTATCTTTGACTTTGCATGGCGTCTGCTGCTGAGAGAAGAGTATCTTTTGCTCATTTTGGTTTTAGACTGATTTTTTTTTAATCAATGTTTAATTTTATCACCGTATTTCCAGCACAAAACAAAAATAACTTGGAATAGCTATTATAAAGGACATACAAGTTTGTGTGGACGAATGCCATTGTGCAATTATCTATTCCTGTTTCGTATGAAGGGTGAGGTGAAGTGATTTAGACACACGCTTCCTCTCTTCACATTTAAACAATCACTGCGTTTCTCCTCGGTTGCAACCTTTCCTTTAAACTAGTACGGTCCTTCTGCCTGACTGTACTCAAAACCTTTTCTGGGTGCCACTGCTTAGAAAGAACATTGGCCTGCCCAACACCCCATAATAGACCTGCAGTTGTTTTGTAGGGGAGGTCTGTCTAAGTGCAACAGAGCAACACAGGCCCCTCCTAGAAGTCTGCTTCTATTTTAATACTCGCAAGCTGATGTCCAAAGATGAAATTTTGAGCAAAAGTAACAATTGAGGGTTTGGGGCATGGCTCCGTTTCCTGGGCACCATTGTTCATAGAGGTTTAACCTTACACTGTTGACTGTAAATTGTAATGGTGCTTTGTGTATGTGACCAATTAAAACAAGAAAAATGTTCATTTCCCATGTCCTTTTTGAACATAGTTGTTTTTACCCCCTATATTTACATTAAAATAAATGCCTGGATTCCTCCCCGTACTTCCAGCTGCGTCTCTCTAAATGTTAAGCCTATTTTACCACTGATAAGGAAATGTTCACACTAAATGTGAATACAGAGTCTGTTGTTTTGGCACCCATGCCTTCATCCCCTGCCTCATGTTTCTCAGAACGTGCAAATGGAGGAAGCAGAAAGCAGTCCCCGACCTGAGACACCAAGCACCTTGACAGAGACAGAGGGGGAGATGGAGGGCAGTCTGCTGGAGGTGGACCTGGACAGCTACCAGACTACGCTAGAGGAAGTTTTGACATGGCTGTTGTCAGCAGAGGATGCCCTGCACATTCAGGATGAGGTGTCAGATGATGTGGAAGAAGTCAAAGACCAGTTCCACACACATGAGGTAGGTGGAGATGTGCAAGTAGGTCTAAACCAGCCAAACATGCATGTGTATTTAACAGAGGTGCCACCAACTGTGGTACTTATTTTATAGAAATACTTAGACGATTCTTTTACAAATGTTCAAGAATTCCTCTTCCAAGAACATTTTTCATTGTTGAGACTGAAGCTAGTGTCCCACAGATAAAGGCCTTCCACAACCAACAGTACATGCTCTGTGCATGTTGGGAATGCCAGGAATTCTTGTGAGAACGGTGGCACACAGCACCCCTTGGCGCCCTGGCCCAGAGCTCGCTTGCTCGCTCGCGACGGTGTTGTTGCAGGGTTTTTGTCTGCACATGTGTCTAATGGGGCTTTGGCTGGATTGCCTTGGCTGAAATATGAAAGTTTGGAAGCCTGATGTTTGGAATCCAGGTTAATGCAAAAAGCTGGTAGTGAAACTTAGAGCAACACGACCGAAAGCCTCTTTAAGAGCCAAGCTTTTCATGAGGTCTTAAAAATCTCTCCAGATTGTTTGTCCTACTTTGCATTCTTACTCCACAATCTTACTCCACTTTTTCCAGTAAAACCTCTTTAAAATTATGTGTTCAGAGGTGCAGTCAAACGTTCTTGTTCATTCAGTGAGCTGTCTGACAGTAATTTGGTCACCCTATTGCAAAAAAGCAGCATCTCTATGTAGTTAAGAATCAACCAGTCCTTCGTATTTCCTCTTGTAAATTAAAAACATTTTACTCTTCTTTCCTAAAGGCCTTTATGATGGAGTTGACAGCACACCAGAGCAGTGTGGGCAATGTCCTGCAAGCTGGTAATCAATTGATTGCCCAGGGAAGCCTTACAGAAGAGGAAGAGGAGGAAATTCGGGAGCAGATGAGCCTCCTCAACTCCCGCTGGGAGAGCCTCAGAGTGGCCAGCATGGACCGCCAGGCCAGGTAAATTGACATATGTATGTCTGCGGTATATTTACTGTTATTTGTTTGTAAAATACACACCCACTTCTGCTATGCTTTGGTTTTTTCCTGCCTTTCTCCCTCCAGGCTACATGAAGTCCTGATGGATCTTCAGCAGCAGCAGTTACAACAGCTTTCCGATTGGCTGACGCAGACTGAAGAGCGAATCCGAAAGATAGAGACTGAACCGGCAGCTAAGTGCCTGGAGCTGTACAAAGAACAGATAGAGCAGCACAAAGTAAATACAGTTATTATATTGCATAAATAAATCAGTGATTGATTTGACATGGACAGGATTAAATTGAATATTTATAAATATACTGGTTAAATTATGTTTATTTCCCACATTTATCACAGTTGATGTGTGAACTGTAGCATTCTCAGTGGACTGCTCTTGTCCTAAAACAGACGAGTCTGGTGATCATTCTGTCTTGTGATCTTGTTGTTTCATGAGTCATGCGCTGTCTCCTTGGCATCACCGTTAACCGGAGTAGTTTCTCTGCCAGCTCTGTTAATGGGTAACAGGAGACTGTGCTCCGTTTGTATTTGTGTTTCTCTTCAGGAGCTTCAGAATGACCTGGAGGCGGAGCAGGTAAAGGTCAACTCTCTGACACATATGGTAGTTGTGGTGGATGAGAACAGCGGTGAGACTGCCACCGCTGCCCTGGAGGAGCAATTACAAGTAAGTGGTCGGCCTAATAGTCCCACGCTTATCCTTTGTCAGATGTTAATAAAAATATTCCTCCAGTAAATGGATTACATTTGGTGTTGGTCTTTTAACCCATAAAATGGAAAATATCATATATTGTTGCCTTACTGCTTTACAGTAAACGACAGGATCTTAGTGTATTCGACTTGATCTATAAAGATGAGCAATGTGCTACAGATTGAACTGGGTTTATTTCCACTATAAAATATCTTATATAGGTCTGTAAACTCTTGTGTAAAATGTGTGGCAGGAAGTGCTTGTATTAATTTTTGTGTTCAACCTGCATTTAGTCATTAGGGGAACGATGGGCAGCTGTATGCCGCTGGACAGAGGAGAGGTGGCACAAGCTGCAGGAAATTTTGATGGTGTGGCAACAGCTTCTCTCAGACCAGGTAGGACCTTTATCATTCAAAGGAAATGCTTCAGCCTTTTAGATCTGCTGCTTGTAGTGGACTGGTTAGCGCTGCTGCCTCACAACTGAAAGGGCCCTGGTTTGAATCGAGCCTTTCTGTTTGGAATCAGCCTGCCCTCTCCATGCATGGTGGTTTTCTCCCACGGTCCAAAGATATGCATGTTAGCTTACATACACGTAACTAGGAGGGACCCGGGAATCATACCACTGACCCTGTGGTCCATGGACAAATGCCCTACCAGCTAAGGATATCCTAAACAGGATAAGTGGTCACAGATAAAGGATGAATGAAAATGTTTATGTTAATAATTCTGTAATCCTTGCGTTACCCTAAAAAACACAAAGTTGTTTAATTTGGATCTGTTTTGGACTGGAAACCAAGGCTCTGCTGGTATTGTTTACCAAGTAATTGAAGCTAACGCTGGTTCCCCACCTGTTCTGCAGAGTTTATTTAGAGCGTGGCTGGCAGAAAAAGAGGCAGCCCTGAGTGAAGTACAAACCAGCAACTTTAAAGATCCGAGTGAAATGAATACTAATGTGCGCCGATTAGCGGTAAGTAGAGTGCCAATTCTTGGTAATTACTATGCTGCCGTTAGAGCTTTTACTCTGAAATGTACAATTATTAATGTTAGTTGCTAATGTAGAGCATTTGCATGATTTTTTGCCGTGGCAGATACTACCTCTAATGTGTGGACGTTATCATTGTTTCCACCTTGCACCTTTTGATTGTTTTGTAATCCATTAGAGCTTAAAAGAAGACATGGAAAAGAAGCGAAGGACTTTAGACCAGCTGTCTGATGCAGGACAGGACGTGATATCACTACTGCGGAGCAGCGAAGCAGGAGTTACGATTGAGGCAGACACAGAGGACTTGACACATATATGGGATAACCTGGTGCAGAAGCTGGAAGACTGCTCCTTCCAGGTATGTATTGTATTTTTAGAGCGTTACCAAAAGGAAATCCAGTTTTTCTAATATTTCTATATAACTATAACAGTTGGTACTAGCTTTTTAGTTTAATCTCATTATTACTTTTGTTCCTAACACCTGCATTTAGCATTTGAATTTAGTCGATAACAAACTTATCCTTTCGAAAACTGTAAAGATTAAACTTTAAAGTTTTTTGTTGACTGGATTAGTAAGGTAAAAATATATTTGTGTAGTGTTGTATTTTAACTGCAATTGATTTCTTTTCACTGTTAAGGTAATGGAAGCTGTGAAGGATGGTGGTATCACTCAGATGGATGAACAGGTCTTTGTGGATACAGTTTCTGTGGTTGCAGCTACAGCTGCTTCAATCCCTGACCAGGACTTGGCCCCACCTGCTCCCCCTAAGAAACGTCTGGTGGAGACAGATGCAGAAGTTCGACGAATGTACGAACCAGGTCTATACTCTCCTTGCTAGAAAAGTGCGCACACAAAAATACACACCAGTGCATCCATTTGTTTTTGCGTCATTCTGCAGGTTTGAAAATAAGCTTTCTGACCTCCTGAGTTGGGTGAAAACGTGGAAGATGTCCGCACAGGCCCTGGCCTCCACACATCCTGAGGCAACACCTGAAACAACAGATCTTCAGGGGAAACTAAAGGTAGCCCCTGTGATGATAAACCTAAAACATCGAACCGACTTAAAGTTAGAGCATTTGTTTTGAAAATCACAATTATGTGTTGACCAATTACTCTAGGGCTTGGAGATGGACCGCACAGCAAAGGAAGCCACAGTCAGTCACGTGATCCAGGAGGGACGGGACTTGATGGATCAGTTGGAGAGAGGTATGAAGGAAAAAGGAAATGGTTCTTTCTCCCTGACACTGACATTGTTATACACAAAAAAACGAATAATTCTAAACAAATTCATCTGCATTTTCTTCAACTGTGTTTCTTTTGAAGTATAGGAAGGTACTCATTAATATGCAATATTTTCCCGTGGCTCATGATTACGGGCTCCAAATGCAGTTTTCCATTTCTGTTTAATTGTGTTAATCTTATAAGATTTTACTACTTTTTCACAGCTGCTTGGTATTTTCAGGGGTTTTTATAAGCCTAAATGTTTATCACCAATCAGTTTCAGATGCCAGTAATCTCAACACCTGTGTGTGTGTGTGTGTGTGTGTGTGTGTGAGAATGCGCATGCCTGTGTGTGTGCACGTGGAAAGAGTAGCTTGACAGCCTGCAGGGTTGCTGACTTTAGTCAAGTGCTTAATGAAATGAAGAGGGACTGAGGATTTTTATGTGTTTACACTGTTCATTGGGCAGCGAGGTGTAGCAGAGGAGAACTGCAAAGTTTGAGGGCATTTTTTTTAACACAAAACTTTCCATTGATCTTGTCATATCTGCTGTTGTCTCTGCAGTTTTTTTCCCCAACATTTTTGTATCCACTAGATGCATTTTAACCCTAACTGCTCACATTCATACTGTACTAAAATGAAACAACTTCACATGTGCTCCAATCAGTTAAATGCATTTAATAATAGCCAGTTTTGTGTCTTTCTGTAGAGGGAGTGTGTGTGGACTCAGTCAGGACAGACATTGACCTGATCCAAACTGAGTGGGATGTGTGTGCGAGGGAGCTGCAGGCAGCCCGTGATCGAGTTAACACCCAGAGGCGGGTTAGAGCGGTGTCGGCAGAGCTGGCAGAGCTGGACAGGGTCTTGGAAGAACAGGACAGGTGGATGGAGTTAACCGTGGCTGTAGAAAAGTGTGGGAAAGCCCAGCTCCGAAACCAGACTGAAGAATGTCAGGTACGTTTCCTCAGTCTACGCTGACCCTGATCTCGTATGTGTAACTGAATCTGTAAACTGAATGACTTTAACATCAATCTTCTTATGTTCAGCTCATGCACGCAACAGATTTTCCAGAGATGAAACACTTGATTAATTTAAAGATTAAATGAACACGGCCATAATAACCCACAAGTAACACATATAATTTAAGTAAAGAGGTGCTTGTCAAGGGAAAGGTGCACAGAGAAGTGGATGAAACCCTCTGTGGTATGTCCTGACATCTGAACTTAAGAATTTTCTGTTTCAGCTGAAGTGACTTTGAGGCAGGGACACTCCTGCATTATACGTGTAGCAGATTGGCACAAAATTTTGAAAAATAATAATGGTCATTTGTTGAAAGATATGCTTTCTATCCAATTTCAGTCAGAGAAATGTACAAGGAAGCCTCTAGTGATAGACGCTGCAGCTGCTTTTAGTTGGGGCTGTTCATTAAATATTTAGGTTTTCCACAAATCTTCTCCCAAATCAATAAACCTTTTTCTTCCTCTAATCTTCCTCAGTCCCGACTTGTCCAGGTCACTGCTCTGAGTCCACGGCTGCATCAGCTGTCTGCAGAGGTGGGATCCCTGGGAGCCATGCCTTCTTTGAGAGACAACGTGGTAGTGGTTTCAGCGCATCATGCCTCCACACTGCAGCAGCTGCAGAGCAGAGAAGAAGAAGTTAAAGAAGGTACTTTAGGTCAACTGCCTCTTATTATTTGAATATGAGAAGCTACAAGCTGACCAGATGCTTTTCCTTAGTACCTGAAATTCTTGAGGCATCTTATTTTTCATTTGTGCATGACAGGTGGTACAGTATAATGTATAAGCCTTTAAAACAAAGGTCCATTGAGAGTGACCTTACAAGTGATGGCAAAGCTCAGCCCCAGAGAGGTGGTGTAAATTAAACATCAATTCTTTATATGAAACCTTGGCCAGCCACAAGGAAAAGGTGGTGCCCTTATGCGGCCTACAAAAGCTCACAGATGTGTGAGTGAGCGATCAAGTGTAACATCACACCACTGTGCCAACTAAATCTCCACCTGAGGACGTGACTTGGATAGGAACAGCTCCAAAAATCAGTAACCATTTTACCCTTGGAATTTATGTGTGCAGTTCTTGCCCTAAAACATGTCTGTATAGGAAGACTTGGATGCTCTTCCCCACTCCTGACCATAGGTGTGTGTGTGTGTGTGTCTGTTTTTGCCTCTTGGGCTTTTATGACTGTGAGGACATGGATGACAGCCAAAGAAAACCATTTTGTTTCTGCTTGAGGGCAGTTTGCCTCTCACTTGGGCCTCTCTCAACCCCCCACCCGTCCTAGATATGCTTCATCTCTGCTTTTTGTGTACATAAACACAGCCAGATTATGTAAGCCTTAAATCACCTGACAGATGAGGAGAGAAGACAGTCAGGGAGAGAAATATTGGCAGACACAAATGCAACTGTTTAAAATTACATTTTTTTTTTCTGCTTAAATATTGCTATGCGTGTTATACACGTGGATAAGGATGAGATTTGAAATGGAATAATAGTGAAATCAAAATGTATTTGGTATGTATGTGTTTGTTAAAATAATACAAATAAACCTACTTTCAGAAACTTGTCAAGCATCTGGCATCCTCCTACAGCATGAAACACACACACACACACACAGTGAACTTTCACACCAGTTCACTGCCCCCTTGTGGATAACTACTGGATAACTCAATGTTTAGGTACAGATGCAAATGTTTGGATGTCCTTTGGAAGTTTTCATAACTGCTTTTCTCCACTTCTTTCTTGTTTTATTTCAGCTTTGGCTAGTTGTGAGGTACCGAGCCTAGTGGAGGGTCTGGAGGCCAGCCTGGCCCGCCTGACGGAAGGAATAGTGGACATCCCCACCGCTGAGGGCGCAGTGGAACGGGCACAGGTGATCAGTCTCATTCATGAAAATTTATAACTATTTTAACAGTTTCTACATAAATGTAAATACTTCTGTACTACTGTAAATGCTTTCCTGATTAAATATTGTAAACATTACAATTAAAATACAATAAACCTGAAGACACAACTGCATACTCAAATAGTGCAATTTGTTATTTTGAATTATTATGATGGTGGTTTATATAGACTGCGGCTGATGACACAGCTGCCCTCTGTCCTCTAAGCTAAAAGGATTTCATTCTCAACAGTCACTTTGTTTGTGCTTGTGCTTGTTTCTATGTACATCAGAGTGAGTGTTGATCTCGGTCGGCTGTCTTTTTTTTTTTTTTTTATCAGAACACAATAGGCCCCATTTATCAGTAACTCACTTCCTTCTGTATCAAACCTAGATGTAGGAAAACTGTGTCTGTGTATGTTTTGAGATATGTGTGGTAATGTGTGCGTTTCTCTCCTCCTCCATCCTTCGTTGGAATGTGCCTCGGTCGAAGCTCTTGTTGTTGTGGCAGATAGGGCATGGTGCTGGGGTGGGGTGTGGGGACTTGACACATTCTGGGCAGCGGGCCCGTGCGTGCAGCACACAGCACCTAGCAGCTCAGAGTGAAGCTGATCAACTAGTCAGCCAGCCTGACAGCCACAACATATAATCTATAAACTCCTGAGTCCAGTTAGTATAACCTCAGCCGTGTGGTTGGCTCAGTATTGTTTCCCAGTGTTTAGTTGGATTCTAATCACCACAGTACACAAATATCAATTGTCTTAACATAGTGTTATAATAAAGTCATTTATTTTACTTCACTAAAAGGTATCAGCTGGGATGATGCCCAAATGGGCACACATTAAATACATTTAAATAAATTACAAATTTAACAGAACTTTTTCACTTTGATTGACTATATCTTTATTATCAGAGATATTTTTTCCAAAGGGATAGCTTGGGATGACTCACATAGTCCCTTCTCTAGAAATATGAATTTTCATCGTTGTCTTATTACGCAAACACAGCTTGGTTTGTCTCATTTTTAAACTCTCTAACGCTTGTTCACTTCAGGGCCTGTGTTTAGAGATTGAGCAAACACAGCAAGCCTCAGATCCTGCAGAACATCAAAGATGGAGTCAACTCTCCTCCAGAGCCCGTGAGGAGCTCTGCACACTGCAGTGCATTCTGGGTAGTATGAAGGACAATCAGGTAGCGTAGCTATAATTATGCATATGGAAAACATTTAGGTTTACATAAATATTTATGATTATATTGTTGCTTGTACCTGCTGCTAGGTGCGTTTGGTGGAAGCTGAACGTTGGTTGGATGCGGTTCAGGAGCTATTGTCTCATGACGCCACAGGGTTGGGTGACACAGGTCTACAGGAGGAGGTTAACCAGTGCAAGGTGAGATGGTTTTGATATCATGACTTTTTCTCTGTGATCGCTCTGTTATGACTAAAACAGCAGTCATTTAAAAGTAAATATTTTATACATATATTTATATATATATTATTGATTACAGCTGAATTAGGTTTAAATATGTCTGAAGTTTTATTCTATATATTCAAACTAGGAGTATGTGAATGAGATGGAGTCAGTGGAAGGTTCGTTGAAGCAGATGGCAGAGAATGTGAGTGCTGTACAGGCAGCTACAATCCCAGGACTGGCCAAGTGGGGGCAGGACAAGTTAGACGAATGCTGGGGCAGGTGGAACACACTTAGCAAGCAGGTGAGGAAAAAATGTGCGCTGTGTGCATGTTCTATGAATTTATAATTGTTTGTAATAATGCTTTTTTATATGTATGGTATATAAAAAATTATTAGTGTCAATAGCAGTGAAACACATTAGTGTTGACATTTATTATCGTGTATATTTACAGATTGATGTCATGCTGCATAACTGTAATTAAATTCAGTCCTATAAGCTAGAATCCATGTAGTCACAACATGATAAATGTGCTCTTAAAACGCAGCCTCGCTAAGATGTTTTTGGTTTCTTGTGTAACCCTGATGTCACATGCTTTCCTCTAGCTCCTAAGCCATCGGGAGCGTGTGTCAGAGAGTCAGGAGAAGCAGGTGAATCTGAGGAAAGACTTGGCAGAAATGCAGGAGTGGATGACACAAGTAGATGAAGAGTTTCTCATGAGGGACTTTGAGTACAAGAGTCCTGAGGAGCTGGAGGCATCTCTGGAGGAGATGAAGGTGGGCAAACGCAGGGAACGAACTTGGGGGAAATATGGTGATTGGTGGTCATAATAACGTTTTTTGCGTTCTATTTGTTTGTCATCGTTCACAGAGGGCGAAAGAGGATGTGCTACAAAAGGAGGTGAAGGTAAAGATTCTGAAGGACAGCATCAACATGTTGGTGTCCAAAACACTGCCCCCTGGTGGAGGCCGTGGACAGGAGCTGACTTCAGAGCTAGACGGGGTGTTAGCCAACTACCACAAGCTCTGTGACCGCTTCAAGAGCAAGTGTCACACTCTGGAGGTAATGTGTGTGGATGTGAAATAACATAAAATAATTACCATTTTTATCTAAGAATGACCCATTTTGTCTAACACCATCAGTATGAGATGACACGTCGGGTTCTTTGGTGTTATTTCTTGGGCTCCCTTTAATTTTAATGTTAGGAACTTGAGAAGCTTGAAGAAAATGCAGAGGGGTTGTCTTGTTTTCAGTGCTAATTTAAAAGTGTGAAGATATAATTTGAGGCATTTTTTTTATAATCATGCCCTAGACTGTAGTTTAAAGGGCAATCATGTCACTGAGGTGTGCTAATGCCCATGTACACTCTGCCTGAAGTCCATTAGTCACCCTCCCATTTCTGTCCTATGAGTTTTGGTATTTAGTTCAATTCTTTTAATCAAAGTCTTTTTAATACTGTGTGTGTGTGTGTAATGTAGGAGGTTTGGTCCTGCTGGATGGAGTTGCTTCAGTACCTGGACATGGAGCAGAGTTGGCTCAACTCTATGGAAGAGAAAGTCCAAGCTACTGACAACCTTCCAGAGAGCACTGAGGCTGTCAGTGAAGCTCTGGAGGTAGACACACACACACACACACACACACTCAAATCACATTAAACACGCAGAATGTTTCCTTTTCTCCCCCATTGACATATTATCTCACTACGGGGATTAGTACTATTTTGAAATTTTATATAGAGTCGGGCTTATAGGCTCAACCGAAGCCTTCTTTTTGTGCGCAGATTAATGTTAATAAATGGTTAATGGTATTATTGGCTATCTTAAATTTATTGCTGGACAATAACAATATGTTGGACTCAACACCCAAAGAAATGTATCTCCTTTCTTCACACTGTACACATAAAATGGTGCTGTAATATTTAATACAGGCATTACTTTTGGAAGAAACCTTTCTGAAGGTTCTGTATGGCTGCAGGCACATTGGGGGGGACGGTGTGAATAAGAAACCTGATATAATCTCTTATACTTATTTTGGAAATTAAATATGAAAATTACACCCAACAATAATAAGTACTGATTGTTTCTGTGCCTTTATAACTTGGCACTCGTTGATGAATAAAATCTCAGCCCTTCATCAGAAACACGTTTAAAGTGCATGGTGGGACAGATAAAATATATTAGTTTTAGAAAATTCCACATTTCATAAAACAAACCGTACATTTAGTATGTCATTATATTAGTAAGAATCTCATTGTCTTTGACTTTGTCTTCTTCATTCCACTGCTATATCTGTAGACTGCCTGCAGCAGGACTGTCAGATCTGCTTTAATCACTGTGCAGCTTCTGTAGCATCGCATAATGTTAAAGAAAAATGAAGACCCTTAAAGACAATGTTTCTCCTTTCTGCATCTTTTCTTTTTTCTCCCCCCCCACATGCAGCCTCTCACTTTTCCCTCCCTCTTCATTGCCCTGAATCCTGTCACCCACCCCCCACCCCTCCATTCACCCCTGGGGGGGAGGCTGTCACTACGTCTCTGTCCGTTACCTGCGGGAAGGAAAAGCACATTTAATGACCCAACATAAACAGTGGTTTTTGGATCCAAACATGTGTCGTCACTCGACAAGCCTCTCTCTCACTTGTGTCATTTCTTGTTTAGTTATCATCTTTTTTCACTGAGCCTCCATCTGACACACCCAGCTCAGTAATTTCTGCATCTGCACTCCATCTGTTTGCTCAGCCTTTTGGTCCTTTCTCGATCTCTCTTGCACATACACACTCACACAATTTGCGCTTTTTGCTCATTTCTTTTTCCTCTGAGGACTCGCTTCTAGCTTCTTATTACTCCATTTCCTTCCAGTTTTTTCGGCAACATTTTTGAATTGTAAAGCAGTTCTACTTTCTTTGTCGTCGTTGATGCTTCAGCAAAATTTTAATTATTTTGTGGGGGTCTGGTAATTTACAATTGTATTTATCTCTCATCTCTCCAATCATCACCAGTCTTTGGAGGGTGTCCTTCGCCACCCTGGGGACAACCGGACACAAATCAGGGAGTTGGGTCAGACGCTGATTGATGGGGGAATACTGGACGAACTCATTAGTGAAAAATTAGAGGCCTTCAATTCTCGTTACGAGCAGCTCAACCACCAGGTCAGGTCACTTTTGTTCTTTATTTGTAAGCGACTGTGGGCCAAGTGTATCGGTGTATGTGTGTCTTTATTTGTTACTGTAGAACAAAGCTATTTGTTGAAAATTTTTGTGTTCATTACATTCAGATGTATATATTAATGTGTGTGTGCGTGCGTGTGTGTGTGTATGTATATATGTGTTTGTACATTTTTATTCTTGGTATATTTTACACCTTTTCAGTTTATGGAGGGCATAAACGTAATGCTTATTTGTGACTGCCATTCTTCCTCATACATTATTTTCTGCTATATTAGTGCTGTCATGTATTGTCATGTCTGATTAAGTGAAACGGAAACAAGGAAATTATGGTTAATCCTCATTAATACTTGTCATCCATATTGGCTGTTGATGCTTTTTTTTTTTTTCAGCAAATGATCGACTCCTCGTTAGCACCCATGATAGAATATTTAGATTGCTGAGTGCAGAAAAAAATCATTAATATCCAGACTGAACAGTTTAAATTCATTACTTGCTGTCTTTGTAATTGTCCAGGCGCTGAACCGGCAGATCAGCCTTGAGCAACAGCTGCAGACACTGAAGGAGAATGAACAGGCGCTCCAATCACTGCAGGAGTCTCTGAGCCAGCTGGACCACACACTCACTTCCTACCTCACTGATCGCATAGACGCCTTTCAGCTCCCACAGGAAGCGCAGGTACAGGACACATATACACCGTAGACACATAGAGAACAAGATGTGGCATTTGGGAAAAATCACCCAAGTCAAAAATATACATTTATTTCATATTGTCACCTCTGAAGTTTACTTTGTCCTCATACAAACCAAATAAATACTAGTAAAATAAACACTGAAAGTAATACAACATTTTTTCTCAATTAAGTATGATTATTTATATTCATACTACAAGCACATGAGCAAACATGAAGGAACACAGTATATGCCTAAAATACTCATGGTGTATGGGCTCCGCCTATCACTCAGACCATCGGAGCAGAGATTGCAGCCCACGAGTTAACAGTAGAGGAGATGAGGAGGAGGAACGTGGCCAACTTGCCTCCCTCCGCTGCTGATGGCAAAGCGGCCCGAGGTGGGACCATGCTGGACCAGTTACAGGTAACACCGACACCTACTGGGGATCATGGGGAATTACAGGGTGAAGTTAGATTGGCTTCTGCTGCCACCACCATGTGATCATATAACAGTAATGAACTATTCATGCAAATATTTTATGTTTTTACACATAAATAAGCCTTTTCTTGAAAAAACATTTGGTTATTATATTTTATTTGTTACTTACTTTACTGATATTTGTCGTCTTCTCCTGTTTTCCGCTGCAGAGGAAACTGAGAGAGATTTCCACAAAGTACCAACTGTTCCAGAAGCCTGCAAACTTTGAGCAGCGCATGTTGGACTGTAAGAGGGTCCTAGATGGTGCGAAGGCTGAGTTGCACATTCTGGATGTCAGAGATGTGGAACCGGGAAAAATTCAGTCCCACCTCACTGGCTGCATGGTAAAAGCTGATATGGGTTTTTCACAGGGCGATTGCAATTTTCAGGTGGCAGAGAGGCCTGTAGCCAATTTGTTTGTTATGCCAAATTGATATGTTTTTAGTTTCGTTTCCATTTTTAGTATTAAAAAAAATACAATTTAATTTTGCAAATGCAACACAAATATGCTTTACCTGAATTAATATATTATATATATTTAAAAAACCCTGTGATTTATTTGAAATACTAATATTACAAAAAACGAATTTACAATGTGCAAGTCCACCACAAATGCTCAGCTTTTAAGATTTGTAATAAATTGGGCTAAATGGGTGCACAGTAGTATTCATACAGTCAACTTTCACTGTATCGCCTTTGTGGTAACCAACGATCAGCCAACAAGCTTGCTGTGATGAACATGGATCAGCGATCGTGGGCAGAGCTGATACTACTACTCTTGTGAAGTGCCATAAGATGCATCCTGTTGAATTAATGACACTGATGCACACACATGATTTTACATGTTTGCATGCTCTAATTTTTAGTCATATGTGAGTAAAATAGTGACAGCGTTGGCTGCAAACGTGTTTACAGACTTTTTTTTTAAATAGTCAGTGCATATCATCTGTGATTATCAATGCAAAGAATCACCACTGGCTTAAAGTATCTGTTGGCAGCAACGTATCTCCCAACATAGCTGCCCATTTCACTCCAGTGTAATTCATTAAACTATTTCTCTTTCTGTTCCCAATGCAGAAATTGTACAAATTGCTGAGCGAGGTGAAGCTGGAAGTGGAGACGGTGATAAAAACAGGTCGGCAGATTGTGCAGAAACAGCAGACGGAGAACCCCAAGGCCATGGATGAGCAACTTACTGCTCTCAAACTCCTCTACAATGACCTGGGAGCACAGGTAATTTATTTTGAAGAATACTATGTTCAAAAAAATAAAAAAACACAGCTGCTACGTTAAATGTAATATTCCATATGCTTGAAACCTATTTTGTTTCTGTTTTCTTTATAGGTAACAGAGGGCAAGCAGGACCTGGAAAAGGCTTTGTCCCTGTCTCAGAAGTTCCAAAAGGAAAGTGCTGCCCTCCAAGAGTGGCTGACTACAAATGAGGCCCAGCTCCAGCAAAAGAACAGCTGTGGAGACATGCCTGCTGACATTGATGCTGAGATAGCATGGGCAAATGTGAGTAAATGTCAAAGCCCTTTTAAAATATCTTGTGTGAGCAAGAGGCGCATATGGCTCAGCCCAGTAGGTGGAGCCGATGGCCTGTTTCATGTTCCCAAAATCACCAAACTCTTGATTAACGGTGTTCAGTGTCAAAAAACATTTTTCACCTTCTGTTGGAACCATTGAATAGTTGCATTCTCCTCCTACTTTAACTGAATCAAACTTACAAAGTTGTATCATGTCGATACGTATTTATCATATGAATATTTACAGGCATACTGTGTCTTGGAATATCAAGACAGTTTATTAAATGTTAATAGTTTATTTTTTTTACATTTACATTTAGTCATTTGGCAGACGCTTTTATCCAAAGCGACTTACAGTAATTTTTTAAAGCTAACTTTGATTCGTGCTGATAATTTAAAGCACCGAGGTCAGTACACTGCTGTATACAGTACGCATTGTGTGTGTATGTGTGTGTCATCCCACCAGGGCCTGCTGAAGGAGTCAGAGCGTCGTAAGGTGGAGCTGTCCGGCCTGATGGAAACGAGTGCTGGCCTGCAGACTCTGGTGGAGGGCAGTGAAGCTCAGCTGGAGGACAGCCTGTGCGGCCTTAATGAAGCCTGGGACCGAGTCCGCACCTGGACTGAGGACTGGCTTAGTGCTGTGCTGGTGAGAGAAATCCTATGTATCCTATGTAATAATGGTTATTCTCTAATATAAATAAATACATTTTTAACACAGTGGGCATATCAACAGTATAGCTTTGCCTCTTAAGAAATCTGTCATATATTTTTCCTACTTATTATAGCTGGGCGATATGGCTGATGGGCACATCTTTACTTACTGTCACTTTGGCTTTTTAAAATCTTTTAAATATGCACACATTTGAATAATTGAAAACATTTATTGTATGATTTAAAAAATAACATAAAAACTCAGTGTTTCCTACCAGGAAACTGCATCGTTGAAAACATGGCCAGGAACCACCTGCGATACCGTTACAGGACACCACTTTGAAAATCTTAAAGTTACATGACAAGTTGTTTTCTTTGAATGCTTAGCACCTGAAATAAAACATGTCCTCATTATGTTGCATAAGCAAAGCATTTCCTCCAAATCAACAACAATATAATAAAATTAAAATCACAACATACAATACATGTATCATTTGAAAAGAGAAACTAAGGAGGCACTTTGCATCTTTATTAAAGGGTTATTTTTTTCGATTAAGCAGTAAATAGAACACAGTAGGACATAATAAGGAAATCACATTTATTAAAAAAAAAGTCACATTTTTTATGTTCTAATCAAAACAACCCAACTTTTTATTTGTGTGCAGAGTCACCAGAATGAAGTCGAAATTTTAGATGAAAACTTGGCTCATATCAGCACGTGGCTCTACCAGACCCAAATCCACCTGGATGAGGCTGAGCGGCTCTCACCAAAGGAGAAGGAGAAGGTGCTAAAGGTAAAGGCATGAGAGTCACCACAGTGGAGTCCACATCGATACAGCATCTAATAGTTCTTTAGAATTTATGGGAATCACTGCCTCTGACAAGAAAGCGCACTCAGTCAAAGTCCAGGAAAGGATAGTCTTCCTTTAAAAATGGTGATATTTCAGGATATGTCTTCATTAAAGGATTATGGAAATAATAATCAAGCATTATATAATAATAAATATAATTTGTCTCCAAATGAAGTAAATAGAAACTGAAAACGTGAGGAGGTTAGGAGAAGGGTAAAATTAAATTTAAGAATCTTTCCTCAGAGCATGCTGGAAGAGCTGGAGGACATCGGCCTACGCGTGGACAACGTAAGGGATCAGGCCACCATCCTTATGACCAGCAGGGGGGCCGCTTGTCGAGATGTGGTGGAACCCAAACTGACTGAGCTCAACTGCAACTTTGACAAAGTCTCCCAGCACATCAAAACAGCCAAGGTACTGGAGCAAAAACTGTATTATTGCCACCGAGCAGACATCCATTTACCAAACAGAGCTCAGGTTGAACTACTTTCTGCCTTACACATGAGACATTTTAACAAAAAACAAAAACTTGTAATATTGTTAACACAATGACTCTGGTGTTCCTCCTTTTTTGGCATTCAGCTGATGTCCAGTCTGGAGTCAAGTGGCATTGAGTTGAACAAAGAGTCACTTCAGCAGGTATTTAAACTGTTTGTTAGGTGCAATTAAATCACGTTTTAAGTAAAAATACTAGACATACTATTGCAAGGCTCAGTTTTGGGTCATTGAATTATCCCTGACTATAACTAACTGGTCAATCCTTTGAGCATTTGGTCAGATAATTGCATTTATCATGGAGGACTTGAGGTGTTTGTTTTTTTTTTCCATCAGGTCATTCACAGCCAGGAGATCAGAGTGGAGAGTCAGAGTCAAACTCATCCTGCGGAGGCTCTGGTCACAAGTGAGGTGAAAGACCTTCAGGCAGAAGTTCAAAATGCACTGAAGACTCTACAGCAGCAGCAGCAGGACCCGGCAAACATTCTGGATGATGACAAGGTCCACAAGATTACTTTTTCTGAATGCCTTTTCTATGTCAACAAAACAGCACTGACTATGAAATAATTGTTATATTATAAGAAGCATACACATAGAAAATACAGCGTAACAGCCATGGCTTTGCTTTTCATACCCCAATATTGTGCGTAGGGCAAGGGGCATGTCCATTGTGTGGTTTGTCAGGTTTCCATTAAGGATTGCCATCTCTCTATTTTCTGGAGTAATTTGAAAATGCACACAGAAATTGCTCCCGGTTGCCTATTAGTCGCTTTGTGTTCTTCCGAACCCAAAGTTTTATGAGATTTTCTATGAAGAGAATTCTGGGCTGCAGGCTATATAAAGTTGCCACTTGATAAGACAAGCTTTGATTGGGCATTTCAAGGCCTAACAAGTCTGGAATTCAATCTTTGTTATCAATGTTTATGACGTTAAAGAGACCAGCTGAACAAATTGGACCAATCCGAAGCAAGGTCAGTGTGCCTGTCAGGAAACTTGATTTGTTTTAACAGTATTTTCCTGAGACGTGTCTACAGCGTCTCCACTCTGAGCAACTTGTTGCTTGTTCAGCAAAGGGGCAACTTACAGCTAATGCCACTTTCTGTGTAAGTTGTTTTTTTTTTTGTTTTTTTTAATGCCCAGAGAGTTTGGGTGTATTGAGGCATGGATTTAGTTAGAAACGTCTGTCTCCAAATAATTGTTGACTTTCAGACTTTTGAGCTCTTAATCTGACCTTTTACCCACTGTCTGTGTGCACCAGATGGATGAGGAGAAAGCCAGTGTGGAAAACCTGCTGAGAAGAGGTGAGGAGCTACTGCAGCAAACTCCAGACGAGGGCCAGAAGGAGGAGTTGAGACTTCTCTTGCTTTGTCTGCAGAGCCAATATTCTGCTCACAGGGTGAGATGCGGCCAGACTTTTTTTTTTTGGCTAAGAAAACTTTGCTCTGTTTCATATTTTTTCTTTGCTGTCTGATGCATTTAATTTTTGTTAATGTGTCTGCCTGCTTTAGGAGCTGAGGTTGCTACAAATCAGGCAGGTTGAAACCTCTGTGGCGTCATCATCGTTTCTCATCTCCACAGATCATATAAGAGAGGTTTCAGCCCAGGTTAGGAATTTACACACACACACACACACACACACACACACGTATCGTAGATGTAATTTTAATTGATACCTTTTCTTTTACTGTTAGTTTACCAACGTGATTGTGTTAATATATTTTATTATTTTTCTCTGGCTCCTCTGGGGTGTAGGAGATGTCTGCAGTGGAGCATAGCATTGCTTCCAAACTGAGTCCCTCAGACTACCTGTTGGATATCAACAAGGTGCTCCTTGCCATGGCTGACAATGAGTTGCTTCTGAACTCATCGGAGCTCAGCGGAGGGCTCTATGAAGACTTCTCTAGCCAGGATGACATTTTAAGGGTGGGTCACTGAAAAGGGATGTGGGATATTCTACTGTGATTATGTTTGCATCAATGAACATTTGATTTTATTAGAATTATATATATATTTTTAAATCTGAAGCTAAAATTGACTGCAAGTTAGCACCATCTAAAATGCAGCTTGTTAAACAAACCGCCATGTGTTCCCACTGCCTTATTTTGATGTCCCTTCGTCTTTTCGCAGAACATCAAAGACAACCTAGAGCATCTGGGTGAGCAAATTGCAGGGATTCACGAGCGCCAACCTGATGCCATTCGGGATGCTTCACCTAGTGAGGTGGCTCAGATTGGAGATGCCCTCACACAGCTTAATGCTGAGTGGGATCGACTCAACCGCATGTACAACCACCGAAAGGGGTACGCACACGAACATGTAGTTCAACAAAACAGAAATATACATACCCTGATCTGATAAGAGGATGAATCAGATTTAAATACATGTAAGTCTTCCACAGTTTTGCGACAAAGCAGAGAACTAAGCGAGCTGCCATTATCCGAAATTGAAAGAGCGTGATTTTGTGTGTCAGGATATTTGGCTGAACCTGCAGGGGTGTTAAATACCAGCTGTCTGCTAGTCCGAAGACAGCAGGAACAGATAAAAAGATAGACCATGGCACAGAGTCAGGCACAAACACATAACCACATTGACCTTCATTACTATCAAAACAATTCTCTGGGGACAAACAATCCCATGCTCATTCACATATTAACTCACTCATTCACTCCAATATGAATGTACACACACTCACACACACACACACTCACACACACAGGGTGACCTTGACTTGCATCAGCAGAATTCCTTGGGCATAAACAGTCTTCATTTGCTGAGTACAGTGTGCACATGCTAGAATAAACTAGTAAGCTAAATCTGAAGATTGCACTCAAATGTTGAAGCTCTCCATCTGTAATCACAATAACCGCTGGGCATCATTAAAGCTCAAAGAATAGAGAATATTTTTGAAAAAATTGCTCATGCCAGATTTATTCCCTCATCTTGTCTACAAGATTTGATCTGTTCTGCTCAAAGTGATGCTATAAGAGGAAATAGCAGGGGTGGATGTAGCTCAGGTAGTAAGGCAGTCAAACCCTGGTCCTTCCCTACTGTTTGTCGCCATCGCCATCATGTGTATTTACCAAATTACTCTGTAAGTCGCTTTGGATAAAAGCGTCTGCCAAATGTAAATATTACTCTCGCAGACCACCATTGTGATAAAGATCAGTCCCCTCCAAAGGCATTTAACTTATCCACTAAGTAATCAGCACCTTTTGCTGATTTATTCATTTGCTTTTCTGTGTTCCTGATTGTTAGGACATTTTTCTGTATTTATTAGAAGTTAACTGTTTCATTTTCTTTATCAAAATTCATGGGATTTTCCAGTTGGTGAACATGCTTGTATCCCTATAGACCAGAAGACGTAAAAACAATTTTGAGTTAAAGATGAGATGTTGAAGATGCTCTTGTTTACCATTAAAAAAAAAAAAACATTTGCTACACTTTTAGTTTAATAAGGGCGTGATGTGTGTTTCCTTGTGCAGGAGTTTTGACCGGGCCATAGAAGAATGGAGGCAGTTCCACTGTGACATGAACGACTTGAGCCAGTGGCTGACTGACACGGAGGCACTGCTGGCTGAGAGTGTTGGCCCTAATGGACAGTTGGACCTAAACTCTGCACGACAACAGCAAGAGGTCGGTGGATATAGACAATATTAAAATATTGGATAATGTGGTGGTGTGAAATCTCTCACCTGGAAACTGATGGTATGCAAACGTGCAGGTGTATTTCACAGCATTTAGACATATTTATATCATATCACCGCAGAAAACATAACTTTAACTAACCTAACATTACATAGATATATTTGTAAATAAAGCAGTCGTGGCAAACCACATTTGTCATGATAAACCAGTAATCAACTGAAATGTGTCTCAATATTTCTTATGTCTGTAGCTGAAAGCAAGATTATTACTTTCCCTGGATGCTGTAGTAATATGTTTGAAATATTAGTAGCTGTAATGGAAATATTAGAAAGGAGATAATTGCATTTTGTTCCCCAAAGGGGAAAAGGCTGCTGTTGTGGAACTAATAAACAAAAATACTGCACATCTAACGGTTCATTATGCAGAATGAGAAATACCAGAGAGAAGTGAACTGAAGAGTAAGATGACAAGAAACTCAGATTTTTCTTTGTTTGATTAGCAAAGCAGCAATTTCATTTCTTAGGAGAATTCAATTTTCTGAAGCTTCTCCATTATTGTTGACAGCACCACTGTCGTCAGGACATTAATCAGCGTGATTCGCAGAGCTCGAGCTGCTCCCTGTCTCGGTCTCTTGCGTGTTTTCACAGTTGCTGAGAAAAACACAAGGGATCAAGTGGATGGGAATAGAGGTGGTCCAATTTTCTGACTCACCCTTAAGCAGATTTACAAATCCCCCTGCTTTACGGGTCAGTCTTGGCAGGTTAAACCTCTCTTGGTGCAAGTGATACAAATTGTGCCTGTGTGTCAATCAGAAATTTGCCAGGACACACGGACTTTGGCAGAGAAAAAGGCCCTGAAGTAATCTGCTTGTGCTGTTCAACTGATCTCCTAGTCATGCTTATTTTCTCTTTCTCCATCAGTCATAACATTATTCATTGCTTTAAATCCCTGTTAGGAACTGGAAGAAGGCCTTGCTAGTCACCAGCCCGTCCTGGCCGTACTAAACAGCACGGGAGAGCAAATTATTGGGCAGCTTTCATCACCTGATGGACCCTTACTTGAAGAGAAGCTACACATTTTGGGTCGGCGTTGGAGAGATGTCAATCGACAAGTCCTGGACAGACAACACAGGTAGTTCAGTGCGGTGCCATGTGCAATAAACAGGGCTGTATGGATTAAAACCTCAACAAAACGTTATACCAATACCAATGAACATTTAATGTATACTACTGCCATCTTTTATTGGAGCCCTGAAGTTGCTGATTACTCTCCATCACAGACAAACTTTGTGTTTATTAGTTTATGACAGGTAAACTTTTGTCATCGTGGTCAATTGTTGTATAACAGCAATTTAAAAGTAAATTTTAGAAGAAGCCCTCAGGAGAAAATCGAGATCTGTATGTGTCTGTGTAATTCATAGTTGTTTCTGTACGTGTGTGTGCAGGCTGGCTGGAGGGGACCAGGCCCTGTCAGACCTTGTGAGGAGACGTGACGAGCTGGCTTCATGGCTTCAGCAGGCAGAGAATGCTGTCAACTCCTTACCCATTACTGCCACTGATGAAAACCTCCGAGAACTCAAGGTATAGCAAGACCCAAAGCATCGGAAAGTTACTGTGATTCATGGGAGCATTGTAATTTCTAATTCTTTTCCAGGCCTAGTAAGTTCACGTATTTTAAGGTCAGCTCTGACTGTATCTGCTGTAGAACTCAGTAAAAATACACAAAAGGAAGACAATTCTCACGCACAGTTTAGTTCAAGGAAATAAAATCACTCCATGTTTTCTTTCTTCATTCCTTACTAATAAGAACCTTGGCTAGATTTATGTGGCTTTGTGGAACGCACAGTATTGGTTCTTGATTTCACTTGAACTTTTTTTTCTGTCATTCACAAAAATCAGATTGATTCTTTTCGAAATTAAGGCTCAGTTCATCTTATGTTGTAGGCCCTTGCTGAGGAAATGGACGTACAGAATGAACATTTCTGTTGGCTTAACAAGCATGCCCCTCCGATCTTGGCCAGTCCCAGTGTCAGCGCACAGAGCAGAGACCATCACGTTTACAAGCTAAGAGCTATTAACCTGAACTGGAGCAAGGTAAGGGTTTACCACAAGCTCATACTTCAGTTTTGAATATTTCTCTTCTCTTGGTTTATTGTAGTTAAGTCAAATCTGTTGTTTTAATTCAAGGTATGCACAAGAAGTATTGTGACCTCCACGCCTCCTTGCCTTCATCCTTGTTATCCATCCTCCTCTCCAGCACCCTCCACAGTTTTTTCATTCTTCCCTTTTATCATTTGCTCATCTTTTACTCCCACTTTCTCTTACAGGTGACAAGGGAGTTGTTGGACAAGGTAGTAGAGGTGGATGCCAACCTGCAGAGTCGCGCACAGTTTCAGGACAGGATGAACAGACTCACTGACTGGGTTGTCGTCACACACCAGACAATCATGACAAGAGGCCTGAATTCTGGCCAAGCACAGGTAGATCATCTGTACTAGGATACATCACAAGACCCAACGCACATAACCTCTCATAAAGTCGAGTTAAAATACATGCAAAATTAATTTGTGCTCATTATAGGCTCTGGAAGTCTCCATGAAGGACAGGAAGAAGGACCTGGAAGAGCTGCTGGCTCATTCCATAGAGCTTCAGAGACGACAGCAGTTGTTGCCGCAGGAAAAGGTCTTAGTTTCGCAATAGTGCTAATTGAATAAAGAACCACTGCTAATTGCAGCGTATAATTATACCGTGTTGTATTGTGAAAGTGGCACTACATGGCTAGGTAATTATGTTTCCTGTGACTTAGTGAAGTTTAATTGACTGTTGTATTCAAATTTGGACATACTCCGTATTCTGTTGCTGATATTTTGTACTCAGTCATTAATTTCATGTCTGTGTCACTTCTTGTGTACAGAATCAGATAGAGCAGCTGGCGTCTGATTGGAAAGCCCTGGACGTTCGCCTAAGAGAATCACTCCAGCCACCCGTTTCTCCATGGACACAGCACCAGCAAGTTGTCCAGCACCAGCAGCTTGGTAATGATGTCCAAATATGGTCTTATTCAAGTCCACAATTTTCTCTCATTGCTGTATGACTAGATTTGTCATATTACACCAAGGCCGAAAGGATAAAAACACTCAGCATGATGGCAATGAATTATTAAGGGTTTAAAGGGACAGAAAATGAGTTGACAAGCACATAAATGTGTAGAGTTAGGAAGCAGTGGAAATTTGACATGCAAAATGAATTAAAAAATCGAGCACAGTTGCCACATTCTTCAGCTTGCGTTCTTTTAAAAACAATTTGACAGCACCGCTTCTCTCACCCTGACATCCTCTATGTTCCCTTTATTATCTCTTGTTAAAACGCCTTCTAAAAAAGGCTCTGTACAGTATGTCAAAAGTACTTACCTTGACTTCTTTGCCCCAGTGTCTGCCGTCCCCTCAGCTGTACAGATGGCCAGCTTAGTGAGTGAGGACCCCCACCACCAAACTCCACACACACCCGACACCGTGGCACCCACCGACCTGAATGAAACGGCCACTGAACTGGCAGACTGGCTCCTCCTCATCACACAGATGCTCAAGTCTAATATTGTTACCGTGGGGGACACAGAGGAGATCAGAACCACAATGGGACGTCTTCAGGTGAGAAACGGGGAGAAGTGTTTTGTAAAACAGGACCACCAGATGTACGTTATGTAGTCTAGTGTACTCTTATGTTCTCTCTAACCCTTTATGTTCGTGCATTTGTTGTGCCCTTCGTCGGCAGGTGACTAAGAGTGACCTGGAGCAGCGTCACCCCCAGCTAGAGGACATTTTCACTCTGGCACAAAATATCAAAAACAAGACCTCTAATCTGGATGTTCGCACATCAATCACTGAGAAATGTATGTAGCGTGCAGGATTATAATATTAAAAAGAATAAACACTCACTCAGCAGTTTCCAAAGGGATGTAGCTAAACATAAACACATTAAAACCAAAGACAAGAGCAAAAAGTGTTTTTTTTTTTTTTTGCAATATTTGCAGTCTGACAACATTTGTATTTATACTAGTAACATCAATTCCCATCCTGTTGCATATGCATCTCTGTCTGTCTGTAGTGGAGAAGGTACGCAGCCAGTGGGACAGCACCCAGCATGGTGTTGAGGCACGGCTGCAGCAGCTGGACAGCATGATTGGACACAGCAACCAATGGGAGGAGCTGAGACAGGAAGTGCAGGCCCTTATAGGGCACAGCGAAGGACGTTTTCACCACTTTCTTCAGCAGTCTCGAGATCCTTTGACTAAACAGCTTGCTGACAACAAGGTTACGGAACACTTTTACTGCTAAGCTCTCTGTCCTCAGGGTGTCTGATGCTTGTCCTTTCCTAAGGTCACTGACTGTGATTCTGTATCCTTGTCACTACAGAAGACTGGAATTGTGCTCAAGGGAATGTGTCGACTCACTTCCCTAATAGAGAAAAAAAATAGATTAGACTAAACTTTACTTCAGAAAGTATTAGAGGTCCTTCATATGGCTGCATAACTCTGTACGAGGTGCGACCGAAAAAGTCGCCTCTTTGCAGTATCACTTTGAACCTAAATAACACTATACACCTAGATCATCCATCATTTTAATTTGAGATGATGACTGGGCTGAGAGTTTGTAGGAAGAGATTCTGCTTCTTTAGCGTCTCTGACATATTACAGGAGCCAAACACTAGAGGGCAACTGAGTTTAACAGAATCTAGCGTGTGGGATACACAGCTGTCCGCTGCTGGTTTGTGGGGTTTTGTAATAATGAGTCTGAACTGTCTATTTAAAAGAGTGGCATGTACCTTTTCTGTTAGAAGAAAATGAGTTAGAGGGTCATATGTGGCTGACTTATTTGCTAATGCTAAATTTTAAATAATAATTTGAATGAATAACATCAAGGTCTTATGCAATCTGCTTGATTAAGTAGAGGTTAAACAAACATTGGCAGCAGGCCGTGCAGTAGAATAACTTATTTCTTTCTAATGTCTGAAGTTTCATTAAATTTTATTAACTTTAGAGATTGGGTCATTAATATCCTTGCATAGCAATATGTCTCATGAAAAGTTAACACCACGCCACAGCATGTGTACGAAACAGTGCGGGCAAATTCATAATCACACTAATGCCAACATGCGGTTCACAGTGACTCATAATCTCTGAGTCACATCTGTTATTTCAGAGCCATGTTGATGCTGATGCCACTGTGTTGATCATTTTACAGGCGTTCCTCCAAGACCTGGGCCGAAGCCAAGCCACAGTTGCGGCCTTCAACGAGCTGTCCAATCATCTTTTACGAGAGTATTCTACTGATGACACCAGGAGGATCCAAGAGATTGCAGATAAACACAATGCTGCCTGGAACAGCATCAAGAATAGGTCCATACACACTGCCTGCATGCTCATTCGCACACGCCATACCATATCAAAGAAGGAGCTGATATCACGTCCGATATTAATTTTATACCTATAAACGGTGTGTTTTCTCATCACTCTCGATGGGCAGGGCCAGCGACTGTCATGCACAGCTGGACAGTGAGCTGAAGGGCCTGCAGATGTCTCTTAGGGAGCTGGAGGCCTTCCTCAAATGGCTCCAGGAGGCGGAGACCACGGTCAACGTTCTGGCTGACGCTTCCCAGAGGGAAGACCTCTCACAAGACTCCGCCCATGCCCAAGAGCTGAGACAACAACTGGAGGTAGGTTTGTAAGTGTGTGTGTGTGTGTGTGTGAAATAGAGAGAGAGAAATCTACACACACGTGCAAGTCTGTTTTCACAGCGTCATCCTTCATTAATTCATCCTTTGCAACAGAACCCAGGCTGTGTTTGGATGTATGTGCTGGCTAAAGGTGTGTGCTAGTGAGGGTCTGTGAGTGCTTGTATGCATTGAATGTAGCTCATTGATCCTCTTGTCCTCTTTGGCTGCTTAGGAATTCAGCATTTGTGTGTTTTTGCCTCCTCTCACTCACTAGGTTGTCATTTACCCAGAGCTTCCCTCAGAGATCTGTTGACATATGTCATCTTATGCTTTATGTAACAGTTCAATCCCCAGATCACTTCACCTAAACCTTTCAAATAATAAAACAAATGTTGACCCTTTCAGTCTTGTAGACATCTATTTTACTTTAAATTGGGGAAAGTTTGCACACTAATGTGATACATGTGTGTCTCAGGATGAAACCCTTGTTTCTGAATGTGGCGTCAGTGCTATAGTTTAGTTGTCTTGCAATACTGCTATGACGAGTATTTGCGGTGTGTAACTATTTAAAAATCAGGCCAAGGTGACTGAGAAAAAATACACTGAATCATTGCTTGAGTGATCACGAAGGTTTCTAAGGATCTGTTAGCTTGATTTGACCTTGATAGACTTTTCTAGTTCATTGTTGAGGGAGGCTTGTCTGGATTCGTGTTTTGTCTTATATAATTTAAATACTTTAGAAGGTTGCTACAGTGATTTATATTTGCTGTATCAGGTATTGTCCATCATTAGTTCTTGCACACATTTAAAGGACTAATGCTGTTCCATTGGGTTTTAATCTCAAAAGTTTGTCGATGTCAACTCAGGGTTCAAATGTGTGGAAAATGTTCTATAAGTTACTCAGCTGAAATGTAAGTACTAGTCAAAGTCTAAAGTCTCAAGAAATACTGGCTCTCAAACATGTTTGTGCGTCCCTGAATTAGTATGTAGTAGTTTTATTTCGATCCCTCCTTTCTTTTCTCTCGGTCTCAGTTGGGGGTGAGATTGAGGGTTGAAATTTGATTAATGAAAGAGGGACACACTTTGAGCCATACAGGACAAGTGTTGACACAGTCAGTTGTCTCCCAACCCTTTTATTAACTCAAAATGACTGCTCACTGTTCAGTGTCAGGTTACTTTAATTACAGTTTTTGGCCACAGGCCATTGTCATTCAGACTGCTGTTTTCATATGAAGCCCACAGTTGGTGAGTGGTGACAAATACAAAAGTGGCACATCAACTAAGATTTCCTTAAAATGCAGAGTCTGGTAAAATATAAAGAAAACGCTCAACTAGCCTGAATGTCTGACACATTTTGCACAAATTACAGATGACAGGAGTCACCTTCAGATTAGTTGAAGGCGATCAGTTTTTGTGTCTGATAAATATTTGACATTTTAGGAAATACACTGATTTGCTTTCATAAGTGTTAGAGACGATTAATACCACTTGTGTCTGTCTCCACGTGAAGCTTCAGTAATGAGGTGCTTAGCTTAGCTTAACACAGAAAATAGAAACATCTGGTTCTGTCCCAAGTCAAAATTGCACATACCAGCATTTCTGAAGCTCACTAATTAGCACCGTGTATCTCTGTAGACGAGAATATCAATATCACTCTTTTCGATGCTATTAAGTTTGGGAACAAGAGCCAGGTTCTAATTGTCTTAGTATAAAGTAGCATCTTAGCATAAAGTACAGCAGACAGGACAGAGAAATCATGTTACCAAGCTACAGACAGTTGTTTTTAAATTTCACTTTGTGTATAGATTCAACAAACGAGATATGATGTAAAAAATAGAAGCTTCCTTTTCATCTTTCGACAAAGCCAAGCTTGTTGTTTTCCCCCATTTTCACTCAGTTTTCCTCCCAGCTCATGCTAATAAATACATGAGGCAGGTATTAAAACTTCTCAGATATAAAGCAAATCAGTATATGAATATGTGTGTGTTACCGTGCATACAAATCTCGCGCACACATAAAGGAAGATGTCCAAACTAAGCCATCCAGCAGAAGTGCACGAGGGTTGAAGAGCTGCTTTTATCAAACTTTACTTGTGCGTGTTTGACTGTAAGCATTACTTTTGTTCGGTACGTGTGTGTGTGTGTTGACCACGGCGTTGTGAGCGACTGATACGTGCATGTCTTCCACAGCTACAACTAATGTGGGAGCCATTAGCTCTGAGCCAACAGAAGTCACTCCGTTTCCTTTGTAATATCCTGTGAGATAGAGCTGGTATTCAGCGGAATGACTGAAATGGATGCCGGTTAAACCTTGTCTAAACAGAGCTCTTCCATAAGCTTATTATGATCCCCTCACTTAGTAACTGTGTGTGTTTGTGTGTACGCTGTGCGTGCGGGAACCTGTCTAACCTAAATGATGATTATTCTGCCGGGCTGTGTAGGTACGTTGCATGTCGAGAGAGGATTTGTGTTCGGTTCTCCGTGGCTGCAATGCTGCCCACAGTGCTCTTATGAACACACCATTTGTGTATGTGTGTCACTTTGTGCTCATTTTAAATTTATGAGTCATAGTTATAAGGGGGATGTGTTGGTGTAAAGTGTGCCGCTCTCGGGTGATACAGAGGTTTTTATCCTCACTTCAAATAAATGCCTCTTGTCTTGTCGTTGGGGGGAAAGTGCTTGTTTTTCGGCGGTACTTCAAATACCAGTCAAAAAGAGAGTCGCACAGAGCATGGACAGGTTTAAAATGTCCACCCGTGTGTAACACTGTGGTCAGGGGACTGCAGGGTAATCTCAGCTGATTGTACCCATCTCTGCTTTTACCCGAATCCTCTTTTGTCCTGCCTTTTTGTCTCCTAATGTCATCTCTCCAGTACTTGTGTGCCTCCAACAGATTTATCCTTTAAATATTTATCTGTTTTCTGCAGTGATAAAAAGTGCTTAAAAACCTTTTATCTTGTGCTGACCTTCTCTAATCCTGCTCTAGTTTTAGTCATTTTTATTTTTTTTTTTAAAGATATTTTATTTGCTGGTTTCCAGTAACGCTCTCCTTTTTATCTCTGTTAGTCCGTTTAAAGCTTTATATGGACCACACTGACCAGCACACACTGTCCTGAGAGTCTGTGTGATGACACGTATAGCTAGTGGAGACTTTGAAGTTCCTGTTGTAATCTTGTGAGAAATCATGCACATTATTGTGGTTTGAGCTCCTCGTCAGAAATGTATGCGGCGTTTGCTGACTTTTCATATACACGATTATGTAAATGTGACTTTTTATCAAGGGAATAGATAATGTCTAATGCAGTAACTCATCTCAACTGTCAGTCACGAACATTGCAAAGCAGGAAATGAATGGCACTTTTACTTCTAGGAACCCTGGATGCCCGAAATAACTCCTCCCTCTTTGTAACTAGTGTGTGTGTGTGAGAGAGAGAGAGAGAGAGAAAGAGAGAGAGATTGTGTGTGTGTGTGCGCATCTCCTTTGTGCTCCGACTTCTGGCTTAGTCCCTCTTTCTCTCCCACTGATGCTCTCGCTCTCTCTCTTTGTCTGTTGTCGTCTCTTGCTCATTGATCTGTTGGTTGCCTTGCATAACGTCACTTTACGTTCACAGCGGAGGCAGCGTCTTTCGTCCCTTCGACTGCTGCTTTTAATCTCTCTTTTCCTCTTTTCTTTCTGTCCTTCTTTTAATTGTCCACGAGGAGTGTGCGCTCTCTCTCTCTCTCGCTGTTGCTCTCTCTCTCCCCGACCCTCTCCCACTCTTTCTGTCTCTCTCATTCTCTTTCTCTCTCCAAATCAGTGGCAGTAAAAAGTGATGCGCGTATGACCAGCTTCTCTTCTCGTCCATTTGAACTCGTGCCGCTCTCCTCCTTTCTTCCCAGCTTGCCAGCAATGATCACTCTGACCTCCCTGACAATTTTCCTGTTCTTCTTCTTCTACATTTCCTTTATCTTCATCACCCCCTCTGACTCTGCAGGGGACCATCACAAGTGATTTGTTTGATTCTCTTCTGGCTCTGCGGTCGGGGGTGCGCGCGTGTGAATGTCCGCGTGGAGGAGAAAGTGAGTGTCTAGTCTTGTCCTGCTCTCCTGCATCATCATGTGTGAGTGTGTGTGTGCATGCTGAGAGCTGTGTCAGTGACTGTTTATTAGAGAGAGAGAGAGAGAGCTTACTGAGGCTGCGCTCGCTGTGTGTAGCGTGTGTATATGTGACGAAACGTGGGGGCATGCTGAGCTGAGTACGCTTGCAAGTGTTTTTTTTTTTTTTTCTCCCCTCTCTCTCACTGTGTGTGCATGTGTGTGCGTGCGTGCGCGCATCACATCAGCTTGGCTGGGGTCTGGTCGGCTGGCTAGGGAGAGGGAGAGGGAGAACAATATGAGTGGGGTAGGGCAGTGCTAGCATGCGGACCAGTAGAAGGCTGCTGCAGACTTGTAGCAGTCTTAAGATGATGGCCATGGTCCGGACCTCCCTCCAGAAAGTGGTGGTCTTCCTACACAGGCTCCAGAGGATGGCCATCTCCTCACCCCGCTACCAGAAACTCTGCAAGGTATGTGGACTCCAACAGAGTGAGTGCAGCCTGGATGGCAGAGAGTTGTTCTCTTTCTATATTAAATGAAAATGTGTTTTAAACTTCTGTGTGTGTGAGAGAGAGAGATTTGATTTACCTCTCAAAACTTTTACAGTCTTCGTGTGTTTTGGGTCTTGCTCAAGGATTTTGGATAGTTTTTATAGTTTGTGTGTTTGTGTGTGTATTCCTATCAGCAAATACCCACAAAGTTTCGGATGCATATATGTTTTGTTTCAGTGCAGAAGTTCCGTGTTTTCATGAGTAAGCGGCGGCTTTTATTTGTCTCATTTATTGCATCTGCTTTATGTTTTTTGTCTCCTTACGCGAGTCATTTGGTTGTCAAGACATTCTGTTCTAGCTGATGTTGCTGTTGTTGTTTAGGGGACTCCGTCACCTCTTCAGTATATAGTTTTATTTATTTATATACACCTCACTGTCTTTAGGAGGTGTGGCACTTGTTTTCTGCATAACAAAGATTGATTCCAACTATGGATTGTAGTGGTGCAGGCATAAACAATCTAATAAGGTAAAAAATTAATGTGTATTTTTGCTACGAAGAATCCTGACACTACTGTATTAGTGAGAGGAGACTTGAGTTTACCGGTTTTTACGACATTGATTGAGCTTTATGACTATGAGCAACAATCAAACAACAATCTTCTTACAAGTTAAATACGTGACTCTTTCAGGGTGAAGTAATTTGAACACAGAAATCACAAACAGCTGAACCCGTTGCTTCCACAAAGTATTTCTGAACAGACCGTGCTTGTTATGTTTAATAAAAAAACAAGTCATCTCTGTTACCTCTTACAGCTGTTTGTTAGCTGTATTGATTTTTGATTTTAGGAAATGACCGCTCGGTGCGGTGGGCTCGGTGTCATTCTGTAACCCTGTTGATCTTGAACGATTGCTGATCTTAAGTGCCGTCTCTCTGGTGTAGCACAACATTGACCCGCTCTTTGTCAGAGGGCAGAGGGAGCCAGCTGTTGAGATTTGACAACACTCTGCACAGAGTGAGAGAGACTAATGCGCCAGACTAGTTTCTGAATCCTTGCCAGCCTCAATCATGTCCTAACAAACATGTGGCAGTTCAACTTAATCTATGCTCATTCCATAAATCCATCGCTCTTTACTGCTCCACCCTTTTTTCTTGGACACGTTTTTCATTGTTTATCTGTCTTTTTTTAGCTGAAGCGTGACTGTGGGTGTCACAGGTTTTATGTAGCTTCCAAAAAAAGAGAAATGCAGAAAGCAATAGAGAAATGTGCGAAAGAGCAATAAACACAACTTTGCATATCTTGCACATGACATGCTTGATACTGTTTGTTTCACCAATTCTGGACAGAACAAGTGAAATCTTATTTTTCTTGAAGCCGCTCACATGTACAGTATCTGCACCATAATCACTTCCTCTAATTTTTCCACAGTAAAATTAGCAGTATCCAGCTTGAATTACTCATTTGGCTCCGTTCAGCGTTCTTAGACACCAGACTTTCCTGAATTGCGTCCCTGCTGGTGGGAGGCATTACTCATTCCACACTTGAATACCCTCTCTTGGGTTACATCAGTTATCCCAGCTTCGTTTGGACTTCTCCTGGTGGAATCAGTAATGCCCAGCTTGTCCTGCCTCCCTGGAGTGCGCTTTACTGGCTGCCAGACTGGAACAGTGACTTCTTGATGATAAATTTGCTTGGGGCTCAACCCTCTTGGGTCTGGACATTCTCGCTATTTCAAGACAGTGTTGGTTCTTAAAAAAAAAAAAAAGCCTTCTGGATTGTATCGGATTTAGGGTATCAAGTGCTTCATTAAAAACGTGGCCCTTCAGCAGATTTCTTTTGATAAATACACAATTTTAACCACGGTAATATACGTGACCATCAAATTTGATTTTCTTTTTTCAAACATACTGTAATCATATCATTTGGTAATAATGTTTTTACTGTTCTGACTCCCCAAGTCATCAGGTCCACTTGCATAAACAGGGCAAATATGTGAAGGCTGTATTTTGTCTGTGGCAGCCCAATTAAGCTGCATAGCCAATGTTCTTCCAAAGTTATTATTCTTCTAAAATACAAACTACCTCACTGGTCTCACAGTGGCAGGATAGACCAAGGAGACTGCGGTGCCATCTCCCCGTGCTGTGAGTGATGGAAATGTTGTGACTCAGTAGACGTTACAAACTTTCCGTCATCTTTTTCTGTTAACCACGCTTCGCTGGGATCTTATTTAGGGTATACAGTATGTGTTTGCTGGGTTGGTTAATGGCACTCATTATTTTGATGTATAAAACTGAGCTTTGCAAACAGAAGCTATTTAACTTGAACTGTTTTTAGTATTGCATCTGTTATTTGGTGCGTAAATTGTTTTCTTCTCCCACTTTCCCAATTCAACGCAATAACGCTTAATGAGGTTGTGTGCTATTAGAGACATTTTACTTCTGTACAGTGTTCTCTAAGGCTTTTTTCTTCTAATGTGTATGGACCAGATTCATTTATGACACACAGAGCACCGCCCTCTGTCCCATTAAAGACATCAGCTGCCTTACATATGTCAATGTAATGTGCAGTTCACTGAATCTGTTTCTGTTCTCTCTCTACTCAATACTGTAACGCACACATTTTCCTTTTGCTTGCACGCTGGTGACATGCGTTTTTACCAGTAGACCACTCATGCCTAGTTGGCGTATACTGAGGCTTCCAAAGGGGCCATGGCAGCTCATTTTATCTTCTCTCTTTTTCTCTGCTCTGTCTGTCTTTGTGTAATCACTTGCTGAGCATTAGCTGAAGGGCCTACGTCTCTCCTGAGGAGTGTCCTCCTACTCTCATTACTGTGGCATTGACTCCTACTGTGTGCGTGCGTGTCCCCAGCCAAAACCCACTTTGGAAACAGCCCTAAAGCATCGACAATGTGGAGTCATGCCTCGTCTCTCCTACTGTTTGTCTGGCAAATACTTTGGCCTTTGGCTCAGCACTCCATCTACCTTTACACCTGGCTTGCAGCTACCCCAGGACAGGTGACTCAGGCACGGGCATGCTGCCCAGCTGCCTCACCTCCCCATCCTTGAGCTCCACGAGGGTCCTCTGGGTTATTAGCGAGCGTTAGCATTAACAGTTAGGGCCTCAGGTGCAGGCAGACATACCCCACTTTCCCCTGCAGTAACCTGGCTTACACTCAAATCACTGATATATTCTTTCACGCATACTTAGACTTCTGCACACACAAGCCCCAAATGCATGCTGTCCTCTCTTACACACATTGTGCACAGATTTTCGTGCTCAGGCACAAGCATGCACACACACACACACAAACGCGAGTGCGTGCACAAACGTACATGCACGCATAAACAGTAGTCTTCAGCTAGCCTGAGCGATGAGTCACAGGCGGAAGAATTACGTGGTAACAGATTCATAAATGCAGATCATTTAAATTCATCAAGATCATATTGGGGAAAGTGTAGAGAATAAAAGAAAATTAAGATGGGACACTGTTTCCAATCACCACTACATGTTAATTGATGTAGTTGGACGTCCTGTTGGAAGTAGTGGTGATTAAATCCCTGATACAGCCCAGAGATGAGCTGCTATCATGTTCTCAATTGCTTTTACACCGTGACTAAAAAGTGATCAGGACTGAGCAACAGATCTTCTGACAACTCCATGATTAGATGAAATATGTAATAAACTACATTTGATAATGTTAGACACAAATGTAAAAGTTTTTAACCTCTCTGTCTCTCCCTGCCTCTACATCCTACTTAGTCTCTCCCACATCCAGTAAACCCATTTATTGAGCCTGTAATGCATGTGTGTGTTTCGCTCTTGTTTTTGTGCACTCTAGTGATGGATTTTGTGTGCACGACTCCATTAGTGGCTTTCAGGCAGGTCCTAACAGAAAGCTAAATTTGCTAATGCTTGTATGCTTCGTCACCAGATACACTTTATGATGCCGGAAAGCTCTGTAGCCACCCAGTCCCTCAACATGTGATGGTCAGTGTAAACAACACTTTGTGTCAAGGAACAAAGAGAGAAAAGGAGGGAGAGATGGATGCAAAGCTGTTCACTGGCAAACACACCATTTACATGGTAGAAACATTAAAGATTGCTAAATGCTACTCACAGCTCTATGTATTTGTTTGATAGTGTGATTAAAATTGCATTTGCAAGCTTATTTAGATTGAGATTTCTTATGTTGACATCATAATCTGTTATGGGCCTAGACTTCCTGGATCAGATAAAACTTGGGAGGTTTATGATGTCCTGAAGACTCAGTGAACAGAAGGGACATACCACATATTGCGTTCAAAGCCAACTGGAGATTTTACCTTTTATATGCTCCCGTGATGTCATGAATATCTCTCCCTCTAATAGACAGAAGTCTTTGTAGATGAAGCGGAAGGGATCACATTGTTAAACTCTGATCATTTTAAAACATGATTCCATTTTCCTGCACTTTTGTTTAACATGTTCTTTTCTGCTGGGAGCCATTTCTGGATTATTCTCTGTAAAGCAATTTTGAAAACATCAACAATATAATAACAGTATTTGCTCATTTCTATAGAAGTGCTGTAAAGTGGAAAATATAAATATAATCAAATATTTGTAAAGGAAAATATAGAAAAAGAGAAAAGGGGACATGTTGAACTGGAGGCGGTGACAGGTGTGAGGCTGCGATTTCTGTTGCCAGCTTTAAGTCTCCCTGACCTTCCAGCTCCCTCTCAGCCCCCCGTCACTGCCGCCCTCGCTGTTTGCCAGGACGAGTCAGGGTGCAATCCTGGGGTGACCTAAGTGGGCAAATAAAATGAGGGGTGCGAACGTTTTTCTTTTGCTGCACCTTCTATTCTTGGTCTGACAATCAATCAACAGGGACAAGGTCTGAGCTCCGCATCGCGCCCGTTTCCCACCCCGCCAGTATCTATGATAAGCACACAAACACAGTGCTGACTCATGGTCTTCATGGCGTTTTTTTTTTCCCCCCTCATTTTATGTGAGTGCAGTGCTGACAAATATCAGAGTTTCAGATTGAAGAAAAGATTATGGTCTATAATCCTCTCACAACACTCTCAGACACATCGTGTGCGTTAACCGATCAGCCCAGAATAATAATTAGAACCGGACTGATCCAATCATTATTGCAAAGATTTTACCTCAAATGTTTCTTTTCATGTAACTTGGGTTACTTTTTGACCCTCCCTTCATCTTTTGCTTCTGTTTTACAACAATCATTCTTTTCTCTTTGTGATTCTGTCTTAGTTTTGGCTATATTCCCTCTCATCACAAGTATTTAATTCTTTGAAAAGAAAATGAAAATGACGTCTGCATCTGCTGTGTCTAGACTGTTTGGTGTTTTATTTGTGGTACACTATCCCAAATTATTGTTTTGTGATAAGGACTGTGCACATTTTTAGTCATTTATAGCTTTTCCAGCAACATTTGTAATTCATTAAAGTTGAAGCAGTGTCTTTGTTGGCCTTTCTATAGAGGTGTCCTTTCTTTGATCCATTAACTAACCTTTAAGGTGCTTCATATATCTTCTGGTGTGCTCCATTTACTTTGGAAGTAGGAAGTCCGGGCCTGGAATGACGTAACACCCGAATTGACTGTATTCACGTTGACCAACTAGTTTACCATAACAGTACCAGTGTAAGTCGGGCACCTGGTCAGAGATCAGACTTCAGGGGCGGTTTGTTAAAAGTGTCTAACTCGGAACTCTGAACTTTAGACTTCTGAGTTCAAATGAAACACACCGTTGTTCCTCGACCTGCCATCACTCCTCTGCTCTCAGTGCCACTTTCTCTAATACCAGCTCTCAGTCAGCCATATGCATCGGTTCATATCCTCCTCTTTTTTTATTTCTGCTGTCTCCACTTTGCATGCCACTCCTAAATCAAACAGGCTTGTCCACTTATCTTCCCATCGCCCTTCAGTCTTCTGCCCATCCTTTCCTCAGTACTGTTACAGATGGGGTACATGGTACGTGAGCTTGTGTTGATGATACACTGCTGAAGCAGATCATTACCTGTTACCTGTAAGACATCCTTGGACGGCCACAAATACACCCACTAGCACATCAAATGTGATTTGGGGTTTTTCACAAGGTTGACCACAAATTGTGTTTTTGTAATTGCGTGTATTTCTAGAACTTCTTAAAATATATTTTACTGTACTGTATATATGCATAGGTTCTGCCAAGCAGTCTCTCCAAAGAAACATTTCCCACGTCCCGTTTCAGATAGTAACCCATTTGTTATTTTAAAATAATCTGCAAATTATCTGCAAAATTATCAAGAAAAACCTGAAAAAGTCTATTCGGTTCAAAGCCGATGCAGTGGATTTCTTGGGGCTGTCAGTGGCCTAAATGAAGAGGAAGGATGAAAATTTGGGAGGAAAAAAGTTGCCAAGAAATGGCATCAAGGGAGAAAAGTTATGAGAAAAGGTGCCACAAAAAACGGAAATAGCCGTCTTCAGTGGTTAAAGGACTGTAGCACAGGGAGTATGGCCTTAGAGCTAAATACTGTGGTGCGGCGAAAAACAAAGAGCATCTGAAAACGGTCACTGTTGTTATATCACAGGGAGATTAAAGATAAATTGAGCTATATATAGTCTGTAATCTGCAGGAGGCTACAGCCTGCTAGAGGATCCAGAGTCAAGTACCACAGTAGAAACACAACTGAGTCAGATGATGTGCAAAAAGAGTTTGATGCGAATGATATGTAGTCAGATTTGCCTTAGAGAACTAAGCAGAGTTTGTTTCAAATCTTTGCCCAGAGGAATACTCTGATACTGTGCCGAGCAGCTTTTGTAAAAGTGAAAAGATGCATTCAGAACTGTCCTTTTCACACAACATGGTTAAAAGATTAGAAACAAGACAGCTCCATCAAATATGCGCTATTGAAGGAGGTTGAGAAGAGGGATCAGAGTTGACAAGGGAGGATCAATGTAAGCAATAGAAATGGTTGTGAAAGACAAGCGTAAGACAGAAGCTTTAACTATGCAAGAGTGGTACCTTAACACATCGGACTATAGACATCAAAGAACATTCTGAGCAGTTCTATGCAAAGAGGAATGAAATTAGATTTACTACAGTGCTGCAAGTGTGGGTGTTCATTGGTTCAGCATATTTCATAGTTATCACCCAAATGTCTAAAAACAGGGACATTTTCTCTCATCATCCCTGAGGAGATGAGTCTGGCTTCCCTGAAAAGGAAGCAAGGAATGACTCAAAACGAAGAGAGAAGAAAAACATGTCATGAGAGGAAAAAAAATGGTTACCGTGTGTGTGTGTGTTTTCAGGTTAGAGGTGAAAAAGGGAGATGGAAACATGACACTGTAGAAGGATAGGAAATGAACAAGGAGACTTATTGTGACAAGCAAAGTGGGAATTGGATTTGGAGAACGGGTGAAAATGAATGAAAGAAATGGGTTGAGGACACAGAGGGCTGAGAGATTGACAGCAGAAGACATAAAAACAAGAGTGTGAAAATATGCTCAAAGTATAGGGCGGCTTACTTTCTTCAAAAGTTTGAGGCTCACTGAAAGACAGTCAAACACTGGCCAGAATTGATCCGAGGGCTCTTTTTTTTATTTTTTATCTGTAGCATATTATCGGATTGCACATGAAAATGTCCTCAGAACGTGAACTCTGCCTGCCACAGTGCACAGAAGACAAACACGAACAAAGCTCATTAAATTTTTGTCCACTTTACAGCCTGGTAGGTCTTGTTGAATGTCTCACTTTGAGCGTCTGTCCCCTCTTCAGTGTTTGTGTGTGTTCTCCAATGTGTATATTTGCCAGTTCATGCTTGCTAAATATCATTGGGATTAGCGCTGGGGGCTTAATTAAAAAGCAATTACCTTTGGTCGCTGTGGGCGACGCTTGGCGGAGAGTAGCTCGACTAATCTGGTGTATGGCGTGAGAGACCCTCCGTGTGCAACACACACATAAACATGCACACAAATTGTGCAATTGTCTTTTGAATTAAATGCGGATTAAAACAACTGTTAATTAGTAAAGTGGGGTGGAGGCTGAAAGGGTAGAGGCGTGCCAGACACTGCGTTCCCCTCCCACCCTGTGCACGTATTTATGATGTTAAAGGGCAAGTGATGGACCCAGAACCAAATTCATTTACTGTGATCTGTTTGTAGGAACGCTCTATCCATTTGTCTTTTCCACTTTTCTCTTCTTTCTCCATTATCTGACTAAAACTGTCAAAATAGGTTTCGCTAAAGTTAGTGCTAGAGCAATTTTTTTTATTTTAAAGCTCCAATTAGGTCTCGCTAATGACAGTAATTAGGTCAACTCTCTGAAACTCACTGTGACGTGCCCTTGACATACCCTGTATGTCTGAGACAATGTAGAGGAATCAGCAGAAAGTCTGTCTGTGTGACGGGGCCGTGTCGTTTCCTGGGCTGACAGAGCTTTCCAAATACCAAAGATGCCAGGCTTTATGTACGGGTAATCCAGGAATTTATCTTTGGCTGAAGTTGTGGTCATTATTTGTGCGATCTGTTTAGCCGGCTGAAGCTAAAGTAAATATGAAAAGGACTCCCTCATCTGTGAATGTGTTTTGAGTATTTTGTATTTGTCAGGTGTCAAAGTTTAAGTCAAGAAAAGGGAGGCTGCTAAATTAAGAAACTTTGTGATGGTCCTCAGTAAGTCTGAGTGCAGAGTCTGGGTTAATTAACAAGTTTGTGAAGTTAAATTAGGCAGAATTTGAGTCTAAAGGATGTTTTTTTGGTCCCCACTCCAACAGAGTGTTGGGGAATGCATTATGCAAAAAAATGTTGTCAGTTTGAAACAAACCTGCGTGTGTGTGTGTGTTTGTGTGTGTTTTCCTCGAGTGAATATTGTTAGTTAAGGGTCTCGCTCCTCAATGGGAAAGATCAATCTAAAATGAAATCTTGATGAACCTCAACAAATCGATGAACCTAAGGGCGAACACACACACACACACACGTCTATAGAGCAATTTACTGTAATTGAGGACATTCATTAACATGATGCATAAAGCAATACATCACGACTGAGTGTCTCTCCCAAACCATTACCCAAACACTAACCAAAACCCAAGTCTATCCATAATCCTAAAATCAAGTTTTAACCCAGTAACAGCCACTGGAAGGGGTGCAAGGTTGTGAGTACAGCAGTACTCCCTCTGCTGCTCTCTCGCTCTCTCACACACACACACACCTTCACACACACTCACACACCTTCACACACACACACACACACACACACACACACCTTCACACACACACACACTAGAGCACACCTCTCTTCCTGGCTGATGTATCATAATTGTCCTCTGTCCTCGCTCCATCCTGTCTCGTTCTATTTATAGCCCCTTTTAGGCTCCGCCTTGCCAGACAGTGCCATGGCAACTAAATGATTGACAGGGCAATTGACAAGCATGCACAATCCCTCTGACTCTCTCCTTCCTCTAGCTGACCTTCCCTCTGACATCACGACTGTCTGTCTAGTTCCATTCTGTGTATGATATTAACTCGGTGTGCATGGCCTCACACCTCACTGCTAAATGTCTCTCTCACACAGAGCTGACGTACTCCGCTCACATAATTTCATAAAACATATGATAACCCCTCAACTCTATTTAAGCACATTGATTAGCCCTTTTTAAGGTTAACGTCTATTTGCTGGGCTGGTGCTGTAGATTCAAAATTTGAAATACTGAATGCACAGAAAAAAACAAGCATGCTGTAATCTGTAATCATTTGTTAGAATTAAAAATAATAAAAGTCTGTAAGTCCAGGAGACAACGACTTCTACTCGATTGGGCTTGGGCCTAAAATGCATTGTATTGTCTATTCACAGTATGCCCTGTGCTGTTGGGCAGTTTATGCTCCCTGAATGAAAATTGGAGAAAATGAGTGGAACAGATAAACACCACATCATCTGAGGAGTAACAAGAGGAAGCATTCTGAATTCAACATCACAGACGGAAAAGAGTGAATACGTATCTTGGTACACCTCAGTGTTATAATATAGCTCAATAATATCTCTGTAACTCAAGTGAGGCAGTGGAGGGGAACATAGTTTAAGATTAGAATTCGTTGGTTGACTTCCAGCAAATTACATGTTCAAAACTGTTTCTGTTGGATTTCTCTTCAGAAATTGATACAATATATTTTAAAAATAGGCCTTGACGTTCTGGAAAAATCAATCAATTAAAGGATTTTCTGTGAAAACACTGAGTCGTAACGCATAAATAAAACAAATAGGCCAAGTCCTTAGAAGAAAAATGTGAAAGCAACAACTTGACTCCACTGTGGCGCTGAATCAACTGCTGCACTGTCTTAATTGTCCTTACGTTATAATATTAAATTTAATGTAATTGTTACATACTCGTGTGCAGCACAAATAACTAAATACTATAATCATCTCAAGATCTTCACTGTGGTCCATTTGTTGTCACTGTGGTTCCTCTGTTGATTCCCTGGTGCCCTGGAGTTTAGCTGAGCTCACCACTAAGTCTCCATATGTGGTACCACTCCGTCTCCTGTTAGAACTACAGAGATATTCAACTTCCACTTCATAGCATCTGATGACAGACTGGGAAGCTTACTGTCTCCAGATCAGCATAAGCAGCACTTTGAAGGGGTGACAATTTTGAATTTGGCATTAAGAACATTTGAAAGTTTGTGCTAGCTGCGTCTCTGTGTGGACATCAGTTGAAGTTGTGTCATGTTTTTGCTCCGTCTTATCCACCTGCTTCATTTTACAGCTTGTGCCATGTTTTCTCAAATAGTTGCTTGCTGTTTGCTTGTATGTGCTCAAGTGGTAGTGTGATCATGTGTGAAAACCTTCTTTCTATTTATTTCAAAAAGCAAATGTGAAGAACAGTAATTATAAAATCCAGCCATAACAGCAAACAGAGTAGAGTAGCGCCAATGAGTTTCTCCCCAGCCACGTCCTTCATCTTTTTCTGTGTGATCCCAAGCTGTTCCCTGGCTAGATGGGATGCTTTATGTAATCCTTCCAAAATGTTCTGTTTATTGCTGTGCTCCAGGTAAAATGTGTAGTCTTGTAGTTGTCCTGACGGCGTTATAATCAGCAGTCCAAGCATCCACCTGAGCTGGCTCCTTCTAACAGAAATAAGAGGCGGTTGGAGTCTTTATGTAGAGGCGAGCACCTTTCCCTGCTGAGCCAGGACAGGCTGTTGAGGAAGAATTTCTCCGGGTAATGACCTAAACTGGCCTGTTGACCTCATACTCACAATTGAACAGCAGCGAAGTCCAAAGATTTTTGTTTCTGTCCTCCTCCATAGCAAAACGTAAAGTCTTGTTCTATTGTGTGCTTTTGGAGAGAGCACCATTAAGGTGTGGACGTCATTGTTTAACGCTCGCAGTAATATAGAGCTGCAAAGGATGAACTGCTGGTTGCCATGACACTGCTGACAGCCTGTTAGAAGAGAATAAGGGCCAGCGAGCAGGCAGGTGAGCGGAAATGAAAAGGGGAAAAAAATCACCATGGAACAAGGAATGTCATCTTGTCTTAGACACACAGCGGATATAGTTGTAATTCATGTAGGCACAACGAAAATGCCGGAGCCAGGTTGCGTAAAGGTTGCACTTTCATAACAGGCTACAGGGGCTAAAGTTGACCACGGGAACCGATCCTGAAACAGGCTGTGCCCATCAGCATCTCTCCAATGCCTTAGGAAAGTCCTAAACACCTAACCAGTCCTCTGATGTTATGTACAAAACTCATTTATAAATCGTATTAATGTTTGACTTTGCAATTCAAACTTCGAGTGCATCACTTTATCCAGCTATAAATACAGTGCTGATTGGTCCATTGTAGGAGAAACAGAGGCTAATCAGAAATACATTTAAGTCTGGAGACTGGGGCCAGAAAGTGACCTTAGAACATGAAATCAATCCAGGTTAAGTGATTTATGAGCCAGCTACAACAGTTACTAGATTCTTTTTCCATCTGTAGGACAGATGTCAGTCAAGCTAAAACAGAACCAGACAGTTAAGTGTTTTGGAGGGAAAGAGATGGAATTTGTGCTCATTTATAGTCTGCCTTCAAAAGGCTGTTCATTGTTCATCTCCAGCAATTCAAACCACTGGTACAGATATTTTAATGGCTTCAATTATGATAAAACTGGCCTGGTATAAATGGCATGCATTAGAGTAATTGTATCAGGCTTCAGGAGTTTTGCCTGCTAACTCTTTCCGTGGCCGGGACATTGGGATTAGAAACCAAACGGCGTGTAGCTGTCGAGAGAGTCAAATGCGATGCTTCCTGCCGCGGATCTCTGTTGGGTTTCCACAGCACAATCAGAATTGTTTGACCAGTTCGACTGTGATTTGCAAGATGAATACACAGATGTAAACCAGTTAATTTTTGATAGAACTTGATGAGAGCTTGTGTTAGAATAATAATGTCATACAAAAGGAATTTACGATAATCCACAGCTAAATGGTTTGAGTTATAATGAAGTACTTTGAGTAATTCGCGCTGAATCACAATGTTCAGCCAAAACTCTCTCGTGCATTGCACTCTGCAATTGTTGCTATAGCACGATGCCATTTCATCATGTGAATTGAGTTTATACAGTAGTAAAAGTGGTTAAGGATGTTGTGCCAATGTCCTGTGTGTCTCTTCTAGAATCTGTGTTACGTTCTTGGATTGTAGAGGACAATAGTCACTTTATTGGAAAATGGACTTTGATATACCTGTGCTACAGTGTAGTCATAACTAACTAGATGTTTCCCAAGCGGTTGTTGGATTTAATATTCTATTCTCCACGCTCGGTGCCGATTTTTGGTGAATGGCCTGATGTGCCTCAGTGACTTAATCATCGCTGGTGTGAGATGGTAGCTTTTTTTCCCCCCCGTGCTTATACAGTACACTTATACTGACAGGCCTGGTCCTTAAGCTGGTGGTAAATCGATTTCTAACCTTTCCATGGATGTGTCACTCATCACTTAATGGCTCAGTTCACTAGTGCACTTTAATTAACTATCACACGTGCACACACAGCGGCTGCGCTGCTTTCTCTAGTTTGTCACGGAGCAGACTGGATTGATAAATGGCTTTAACACTGGAGGTGCTGACTGGTGTTTCTGAATCTCAGTTAAGATGTCACATAGATTCTATTTCCAACTCCTTTTTTCTTTGCTTTTTTCTGTCTCAAAGTGCTGTTAATATTTGACTGACATTTATAAATGGCTGCTTATTTTATAGTGATAATAATATAATGAGCGATCATAATCTACTTAAATCAATAAAACTAGACATTGGCTGATTAAAAAAAGATTATCTTATCTTAATGAAGTAAGTACTAAGATGGGAATTTTGTAATGCTTAATTATTAACTTATTTTTATATATTTTTTATTTGCAAATGCTTTCAGTTTGTTAAAGAAATCAACATGTGTAGGGATATGATTTTATGTTTATGTTCTATGCGTGAGGGCTGTGCATGTTCCTTGTAAAATCTTCTAATTAAATTTGACTTTGACAAGTTAGTTTCAGAATAAACGGTGTCAGCAGCATTCTTCTTCTTCGTGTGTGCTTTGCTTTATATTTCATGAAAAATCATTTGGGGAAAAAAAGCAACACTGTCAGCAAAAACTGAAAATTTAACCTGACAGCATTTTGGTATACTTAGCAAAATTTTTATGTTTCAGTTTTTCTTTGATCATACTATTTACAAGCATTTATGGCAACATGTTTTTGAAAGAAAACTACAAGTTTTCAAGGAAAAGTTTCCTGATTTTAAAGTTTAGCTTATTTTTGAGAACAAGATTGTCTGATAACTCACTTTGGGCTCAGTGTTGTACACACTGTTCACGGCACGTTACAGACTGTGTACAGACATATAATAAATGAAATAAACCATTTTCCTGCCGCAGAAGAGGCTGTTTATTATGCTTTTATGTACTTTGGTTGCCTGCTACAGAGACTCACCTCCCAGCTGTTTTACCCTCCTCATCTTTTGCCTCTCAGTAAACGATTCCTGTTGTAATTATCAATCAGGAAAAATTCAGAATTGATTTAATTTTATCTTTCATTTGAGTCTTGGGGCAACTCAAATTTTTCACTGATGTTGAAGGTTGAGTCGAGTGTTATTGTTTCCCTTACTGCTTTTCAGTGGCATTTTGTTTTATTGATGCAGTCTAGTTTTATGGGATGACCTTTAGGATAATATTATGTGCTGCATGTTCGTGTTGTCAGGTGACTTGCAAATGTTGTGATTTTCATATTTTAACATCAGCTGAAGGATGACCTGCTTGCTCTCCTGGGCATTTAGAAAATTATTTGATCTTTGATATATGATACCCTTTCCGTACAGTTTGAATAATATTTGCAATATGTTGCCACAAACACAGCACTTGATTCTTTAAAATAAACATTTGATATTAAGGTTTCCATCTAGAAACAACAGTACTATAAAAACCAAAAAATATCCATTAAAATGTATAATTTAAGCTTTTAATATTTTTTAATAAAAAAGAAGTTTAAACATTGACCCATTCTCCACTCTCCATTCAAATGACTGGCACAGATGTTTTGCTGTTATAGTATAAAGCAGTATGTGCTTCATATCTACATTCAGCACCGTGAGGAAACCACAAACTTTGGGATTGTTCCCTGGTTTAGAGTCACTGCAAGGCCACTTGCATTAGAGACACATATCGACACAAAGAGCACATCTGATTAAAACCCACGACATGGAGGCAGCATTATATATTTTTATATATATAATATTATTTTTGCAAGAAGCAAAGATATAACTCATACTTTTTCAGTAGAAATTCATATCCACCACTGCAAATGTTTTTCAGCCAAAGTTGTAATTAAGCTGTAGTCTCAATGTCTCACTTCCCCTCACTCTGTTTAAATATTTGCTGCACATCGATCAGCTTAAAATTCTGCATGAATTGGATAAAATATTTATTATTGTGCCGTAAAACAGAATGAAAAGTGGTTGGTCACATCAGCTTATCTCTGTTTACCCTGTACAGCAGTTTTTTTTTTCCCCCCTCCTCATTCGCCATGTTTTACTTTTTTCCTAAATCATGTCCTGGTCCAATTTGCCAGGATGTTTTTGAGCTTGTAGGTAACACTAACATGTAACGGGAATAGTCTGAGTCATTGCCTCGTTTTGTTGATGGTAGAGATGACAGAATATCTACAGAAAATACCAACCCAGCCAGCGGCAGTCAGACTATTAAATTGTACAATGGAGAAACTGCATAATGCAGCACGGAAGAAAATGTTCTGTTCTGTCCGTAAAATGTGAATCCACAGATAAAAAATGAACCTTCTAATTAGGCCTCATTGTGCTGCAAGTGTTGAATCTTTACCTTGGCAGCAATAAAGTATGTAGAAACTTAAAAAAAAAAAAAAGCTTGTACACATGTGGAGAGGCTTCATTACACTTGGCCTAAAGATTTTTACAGAACCTCTTTTGACTTTGAATCAATACTGGCTGCCCTGGCAGGAACGTTTAGTAATGCTGACCATCATTCTGACCCACTGTGTGAAACGGGCTTGTATGTTCATTGTAAGCTGCCTTATTTGTGTCTCTAATTCTTCACGTTTGATTCTGTGGATCATTGCGAAGCGTCTGCAGACTTGCTGTATCAGGGAGCCAGGATAAAGTGGGGGAAGTGAGTGTTGGATCAGATGCGTCTGTGTGTGTAGCTGTGGCTTTACTTAGGACGTGATTTAGAAACCGGGCTTTAAGTCAAGCCAATTACTGGATCGCAGCTCCCCCAGTCAGCGTTAAGTGAACTAACAGAGAGGTGTAAGGTGTAAATCACATCCTGCCATCAGACTCTTGAGTCAGTTTGATGATAGTTGTGGTGGTGGGTAATAATGCATAAACCAAGTTCGCAGTTGGAACCTATTTTTTGGTTGAAATTGTATAATCCAGTAATGTTTCCCGGTTTGTTGCGTGGCCTCGACGTCAGTCAGGTTTAACTCAGTTTTATTTTTCTTTTCTCTATTTTTTTGTGCTGAATCTTCTCCCACTCTTCGGTCAAGGCCATTGCACAAATAATCCATTTTTAACGAGTGTCTGTTTTGAAGACTCTTGATAGTAAACATCTATCACCAGCATGTCCTGGATTCTTCAAAGCATGTTATTATTTCATTAATTTTAGCCTGGAAAAACAGGATCCCATCCCCACACTGGGTTCAATTACAGAGGCTGCATTCATTTCAACTGCAAGGAACTGTGTGCTGCCATAATGCAGAACCTGCATGGTTTTTACAATGCATCTTTCATATTACTCTGTGTGTTTGTCTTTCCAACATCACTAATTATGTGTGTGATATATTCAAACTTTTAAGTCCTCGTATTGCAGCCACTGCAGTCTGAGTTTTTCCTACTTTCTTGTTATTTTCATTCTTTTACATTTAGCTGGTTCCTGTATTGTCCAACTGTCATTTGCAAACTACTGACCAAACAAAAAATAAAAATTTTTCTTTTCAGTTTGAATTATTTGTGCTCTTTCGTACAACTTAACTCATCTGCTAAAGCTCCTGCAGGTCACATAGGGGTAATTGGGTATCAAAAGGTGAGCAGCTGCTGACACCACTCTGCAAGTGCTAAATAGATGCAAATCATAGGCATGAAAATAGATTTAAGCGGTCATCTCACACTTATCCCAGGGGGTTATTACTGGCACTTAAAAGGATCTGCATTAAACATTCTGATGCATTTTTTTTTTTTTATATGCTCTACTTTAAAGAGCTTATCATTGCCTTTGGAAATATTGTGTGTCATAAATGTATGAAATGATGATAAAGGTCATTTCCTTTATGGTGTTTTTCTGATTAGAGGAGTGGATGGATCCCAAAGACTGTTGATGGCATTGATTCTACCGCCATCAAAATGTTAATTTCTCCAATCCATCATCCCTTTTTTCTGTTTTTGCATCTAGATCAATCAATTATTAAAAAATGTATTCATATGGCACCTTTGGTACAGATTAATGCAATTCAAAGTGCTGCACAGTTGATTGAAAAGTTGAATGAAGGTGTACCAAACAACGAGTTGACAAGCTTTTTTCAAACCACATCGATAGCAATCCAGAGAAGGTTTCAACAACAGTTCATTCAAGGTCAACATAATATTAATGTGACACCAAGATTAAAAAAAATATTTATACAGTATAAAGTTTTATTTAGTCACTTAATGAATATCACTCGATCACTGTGCTTTAAGTTGTTATTTTGTCTCCTAGTTTTATCATTAGCACCTTATTTGGATTCTACAAACAGTTTCTGTGCAGTTATAATGTTCTCTATTAACGATGTGTCAGACTATGGGCTCCGTGTGTTTAATGATTAACAGGATTAATTTTTGTGTTCATAATGATTTCTAACCTCTTCGAAACTGTAAATGTGTTGGCGTATAGACTTTTTACAGTGAATCACACTAATGTGTGCAAGTGTTTATGAAACACTGCATATTTCAGAGATCGTTTTAGTTCTCTGTAATTGGACGGGCCTTTCATCTCCCGCTCTAGCTGCTTTTGAATGTGCATTTCCACATTGAGGCAGATCAAAGGCAACACTTACAGACTAAAAAGAAGACAGCGTAAGTGTGTGTGTGTGTGTGTGTGTGAATACGGTACTCGTCGCCAAAAGAAAATCTGAGGGAACGTAGATATCAGCCCTCTCTTTTTCTGTGTTTATCACACTATTTCTTATGTGTTAATTGTTATCTTACTCTTCAGCACAGCTACCAGCACGAATTATGACATATCTGAAGCACTCATTTAAATGTGGGATACAAAATTCAACTTTGGCTGTGTTAAAACGATTTGATATTTCAAGCTGCATGGACGGATTTCACCAATAAGGTCCATAAGACTGATTTTATTATCAGTTCCTAATATACCTATATACAACCGGTCAGGTTTAAGTAGCTACATTATGTTGCAAACAGTTACATAACCTTATTAAACATGCTACAGTGTGAATGCTAAAGATTGACTGTTGTGCTTTTCAGTCACATGCTTCACAGAACAGATATGCTCATATTTTAATCAACCTAGCTATCAACACACTGCAGTTATCAGTTTCCTTGTCACTTGCGCTTTCTACACATCACCACGCTCCAAACGTATTTTTACTGTTTGACATTGGCTCTGTCAGCTGTGCTTCTGACCTACAAAACACTTTGGATTGTACCTGAACACGTCCTCTGTTGACACAGTTGGTCTGCGTGTTGAGTGTCTTTTGTGTTTGGATAATTGTGGTTGAAGAGTATTTGGGATTAATGATGTAGTCTTTTCCATACACCTGATGAAGGTCCAAGACACCGTTTCATTGTGACATAATAAATATTGCAGTCTTTTTTTTTTTCATCTTTTTAGAGTGCATTACCAGCTGTAAAAAAAAATCACTGCAATGTCATCGTTATGTTGGAAAGGTATGTGCCTTTCAAAGGAAATGAACTTGATTAATGGCATGGCTAATGCAAATAGGTAAGGTCAGTGAAAAATGTAAGTTGGTTGCTCTGTAACATCTGTTCGTTCTTATTAATGACACAACGTGACTGCATTAATGTGAAGCTGGTTTGCCAAAGGTTATAAAACAAATGGTTTCTAAGGTAAGAGGTTCATGGACACATTTGTTGACTTCCGTGTGTTGATGACCACAAGGGATTTAGGGCTTTTTATAAGGCTAATAAAACAGCAATTTTTTCATAACAATAGCTCCTAATGCTAAATGTTTGCTTCTTCAGATTTCAATAGTGATCACCGTTTGCAAGCTGTTTGACGGGCCAGCGGTAAGACAGAATCGATATTTAGTTCAGATGCAGTAACAGTCTAAAAGTTCCTGCTGGTGCATCTATTAGTGGATTGTTCCCTGCTTCTGGGAACTCCCCAAGAACATTGGCCCAGACGAAGCGATGAGTAATGGTCAGAAGTGTAGTTATTAAACATGGCTAGACAATGTTTCCTAATAAAGAGAAATTTGAAGACTCTGGACGGGCAGTGAACTGTCTTATAGTAAGACTAATTACTGTCCTTGTCTTTCTATTAGATTTCCAGTGTGTCATACTTTTGTGACGCCAATCCCTTCGTCTCCTATAAGATGAAATATGATACGGCCGCTCACTTTTTAGCGTTATTGACTCATCTGGCGTCCTAGCATGACTGACACAGAGCAGATATATCCAGGCATGCACAAGTGTGGTTAACGTGTAAATTTGCATGCATCTTTGAAGGCACAAGGCGTACTTGCGTTACAATCGTGTCTCCTTCGGTGCTCTTTGTCAAGCGTGCATCGTAGCCTCCACGGGGCTGGCCCACACTCTGCGTGTTTTTGGCTCTGTTCTCAGCCTACCTGCGTTCTCTCATCTTCATTTGAGCAACTGATCTGTGGCAGACACCACAGAGGCCCAGATCAGCACAAGCAACGCTTTCCTTTTTCCCCCTCACCTCTCTCATTTTCTTGTCACTCCTCATGCTCCTGCACTTCAGCGGTGGAAGCAGCTGTTGTTTGGTTATTAACTTCTTTTGGGTGGCACACGCATCCCACGGTGTTTCAGTGGGGCACAATTTCAATCACTACAAGAAATCCAAGCTCACACACACACACACACACACTGCAATGCCTACATACTGTACACACAAACACATGTTTTACCTTCAGCACTCCTCTCTGTGTTGCTTTTGCACACTAATTATTGTGTCTCTCCATTTAATTAGACTAATTCACTTTTCCTGGCTCTGAAGAGTCTGACACCACTCTTAAGAGCATGGCTGTTGTTTAATCATTCAGCAAAGAGGGGAAAAGTTGTAGCTCAAAGATCAAACTGGGGAATGTTATATACTTGTGTAAAGGCTCTGAACTATTTCCCTTTGTCAGAATCAAGGCAGAAAGGAAATATGTCGTTTTTAAAGACCTCACAGACTCTCTGATTTTTATTTCCCTTCGTAGCGTCCTTGTCCTCTGTGCAGATTCTTTTGAATCTTCGTTGGCGTACTTGTACTGTAAGTGCAAGTTCAGACGCTGTGTCACTGCATTTACACAGATTTTTAGAGTGAGGTCATGTTAATGTAATGTCCGCAGAACCAGATGTGGTGGGGTTCATGCTTTCATCCTTTTTTGTCTTTTTCATTGTATGTTGGTGTTATGTTACACTGATATGACGGTATCTGCACAACTATGTTGGGACAAGAAACAAGAATATATTTATGCAATACCATCCATCTTTGTCTCTATATGCCTTGTCAAATGGTGTGGCTCTTTTTATACTGTTGACTGGTTGCATATGTGCTATTGCAATAATCACTTAAGATGTGTGGTTAGTATTTAGAATAAATAATACATTAATAGAACATCTCATTCTCCTTTCATGTTGTGTCATGAAAATGTGTGCATCTCGTGATGTGAAAATTGATGATGTGACAATGTCATTTCCCTGAAATACATGACCAACAATCTGCGAGAGTGTGTGAGCTTGTGGGGGGTGTTTCTGTGTGTCATGGAAAGGAATGATTGCAGTGTTCAGTGACTCCTATATTTTTTCAAAAAGAAGCAGAAAGAAAGTGCTTTTCAGATTATGTCTCCAAATAATGAGTGCGACATTAACAGAAACTGAAGACAACCAGCCTTTTGACCATTAAAAACAAGAACAATTACGTAACCCTTTGTGAAGATGCCTGTTGTGAATGTCACTGTTCATATTTAACATCAATATTTGGCTGTAATAACACCTTGTTTCGGTCATTACATCTCCCTGAGTTAATGGGCTGTAAAAAAACGGATTAGTTGTCAGATTAATGATACGCTGTCTCAGCCTCTCATTTTGTGACCTAGCCTTTAAACAAGCTCAGAGCCCCAGAACGACCTGCAGTGAGTCACATCACTGAGGTTTCTTCTCGTCTCTTTGATTACAGTATGTAGGGAGGTACGTTTTGTTGGCAGCATCAGACAGGACAGCAAAAAGATGTTGGGGCTCACCCGGACTTTGTTCTTCACATTTAGCTTCTTTAGGACTTACCGTACTTGTTGGAGGTACTTGGTGGTTGCTGCTTTCCTTGCAGATTCTTCGTGGTTAACATTTGTCTGTGGGGTCCCAAGGTATTTGTAACTATCCTCAACATCTGCTATCATGCCTTCTCGTAGTACAGTCCCTGATACTTGGCTAACTTCTCTCTGTGTCGCCTTGATCTTGGCCTCCATTTCCTCCTCCATGGAGGATACTGCCCCGAACGCCTTGTGTTGATCATGTAGCCGAGCACCTCAAGGATCCCAGTTGCTGTGGTATATATCAGCACCTTGGTGTCAGTGATGTTCGTAGTTGGAATTGCTCGTAATGCTGCGTTCACGTCCTTTCAGCAGGCACTTCACTTATTGTTTGTAACCAGCCTCGGGTGTGCCAGGTGTCCACCTTAGCCATGGCATACAATCTCAGGTCAGCTGCTCTTGCAATAAGCAAAGTTATTATTGGGGCTTGGAACCCGATCTCTGATTGTGGGGATGTAGGTGATATCTCCTGCTGACCTGTTGTCCTGGCTCCCCCTTGCCTTAGCGTTTGTGTTGGACATATGTCTGTGTGTCTGTCTTTATTTTATTTTATTTTTTATTAAGTTTTGAACTCATAGTGTAGGTGGGTAATATATATTTTGCTTACTATATTTATTTGAGTAATGACTTGGAAGTGATATTTGTAGTAGAGAATTTTTAGGCCAATAATTCTGCTTTTACTTGGTATTGATCCTGTGTACTTCTGCCTCTGCATTTGCTGCCTATAGTGATGCGCAGTGGTTGTCTGCTCAGAGTGGCCATGTTGACCCTTGTGCTCCATAATATAAGACCACTAGTATTAATGTTGCGGCTGATCGATGTATTTTTCAGGAGTTACTTTATCCAGATACTGGAGGTCAGAGTTTCAAAATATAGTTTTTATAGCTGAAATTATTGATATGAATAAAAAAATACTCCGGCAAAATGCAACTTCGGAAATTGACATGAAATGGGGTTTAAGAATTATGTATCACTACAGAACTACAGAAACTCACATGTTTATGACCTGACTTATGTTCGCCTAAATATTCTCATTTGCAGTATTTTTGTCCTGACGTGTCAGATATGTAACCCAGTTACAGGGATTTTGCAGGCGGAGTTGAGTCAAATGCAGAACAATTATTAGTTAATAATAACTCATCATTTTATCATCATATTGAGGCCATCTTCAAAAAAATTTAACAATAATTGTCGGGATGATTTTTAATTCCTAGTCTAGTACAAGCTGTATCGAATTTGTTGTCAGTTGTCGGCGCTTGTGAGGACAGCCAAATGCGGCTGGTGACAGCTGGGCCTGAGGCAGCTAGTGTTGGTGGTTGACTCTTTTCAAACTCAAGTGGAGATGTGCATCCGGAAAAATGGAAGTTATTTCAAGTGGTCCTGATTCATCCTCTGGAAGCAGTAGAGGCAGAGGCAGGTTTGGAGTGCTGTGCTATACTGACTTGAGGGTTTGCTGAATCTGATCTCTGGAGAAAAACCTGATGAGACCACGAAGACAGAATGTTATCAAACCGGAATTCGCCGTGTTCTCTGTGTGAAAGTCAGCGGGGAAGATTTGTGTTACTGAGCAAAGTTGGTTCCGTTATTTGGATTACTAGAGAACCTTGCTTTTGTCACTGATGAAAATGAGACATGTGTTTAAAGATGCAGAGCTGTAAGAGAGAAACCAAAGGAACAGCAATGACACTTTCAATTTTCTTACTTTCACCTGATGCTAAGTGGAGTGAAGAAAGCCGCTCAGTGCGTGTCCTTAGAAAGGCAGAGGATCAGTCCACATCACGCACTAAGCTGTAGCACTTCGCGAACCATCGTCAGGGAGCAGAGTGGTGCCGTTTGCTGATGACATTGATCAAGACTTGCAATGAAGTCAGAGTGGGACACTGAAGATGAAGGATGTGTTCATGAGACTTAAAAGCACCACTGTAAAAACAAAAAGCTCCTTCTGAGTCAAATCTATTTTAGAATCAGATGGGCACACTGGATATGAAAATAAATATTTTCACTGAGACCGCAAATGGCTGTTAAGTTGTGATCTTGATAGGGACACACAGGGAATGTTGGAACAGTAAAGACAAGTGAAGTGATATTTACAATATGAAGAGGGAAGCACTGGATAGGGAAAGGCGGACTGACTAGAGTCGTGCATGAGTGATGGGTGAAGTAATTTGATACTGAAAGACAGAAAACACTGCAATGCTATGTTGAAACAGCTCTCCAAAAGCAAACAGCTTGGGAAGTAATAAGCCAGAAGTCAGCCAGTGAGTTCAGAGGGAGACCTGTGAAGGTAAGATATCTCACTCACCTTCCCTGGGCAATAAATGAACAGGGAGGAAGAGGAGACGAGGAATAAAAAAAACTGAGTAGGTTGAAACGGAGGCGCTGAAAGCGAGAGATAGAAGAGGAGTTGGAGTTGACAGGAGCAGTGGAGGAAGGTGAATATGACTAAGAAAAGGGATCCGAAGTATATGAGGGGTAGGATGGTGACGCGGGGTTGTAGAGAGAGGCTCTATAACCACAAAACTGCATTGCAATAAAAAGAACTAATCATACTCTTTAAGTGTTATTGCTTCTTCCTCAGAGCCTCGTGTCCTTAAAGCAGATATTCCCAAACAGCCTCATTGTACATTCACCGAACACTGCGGGCTTTGTTTTTATCTGCCAGCCTGGCAGAAGTCTTAAAGTATTTTGGGAAGAATTCCTCGTTTTCTCTCAGTCTACGGAGGGTTCGACTTACAAACCTAGAAAGTCATCGCAGCAAAGAACTGCAAGGGGAAAAGTCCTCACACATATTGCTACACACTCAGACGCACTTTATTGGACGTTTCATTGGCCGGCAGGGAGGCTGTCAGGCCAAGAAGCCGCTGTGTGGCTCGGCTTTGGTTGTTTTGACAATCAAGCGTCCTCAATGACTCTTCCTCCTTTTGACCCTTCATGTTCATTTAATCAAGGGTCTTGTTTATGTAATTAAACCCTCCGAAACGACCTTTGTGTTTCACAATGAGCGAAAACAAACAAACACACAAATACGCTGTCAAGCCGGCTGAATTTCGCTGTCGAGCGTCCCATCGTCTGTGAGCCGCTCACAGATTTGGAAAAGTCCTGTAGTTACTGAATGTTCCCATATGTTAAAAAGCAGCTCCTTGTCTGAGCTCTGAATCCAGATCTGGACCTGTGGTGCTGCTTTCGGTTTCCAGAAACATCCCGGCTGTTGTTGTACAGGGGCTGGTGTTTGGAAAATCTGGGTCTTATCTTTTTTATTGAACTGCTCGTCTGTTGTGACTCACACCCAGTGGTTTTTTTCCTGAGGGGCCTGACTGTAAATCTGTCCGTCTGGGAGTCACACACACCCAAACACTGTGTGATTGTAGTTCATAATAATATGCGTCATCTATCACCAGTCGTTGCTTCTCGTTCCCCTCATGCTGATTGAGTGGTTGATTATGGCAACATACTCTTTGTAATTAAACTGTGACTGACACACAGTGAAGTGGATTGTGGAGTTTAGGTCATCAAACAAAAAAAAATAGATCAATCAATGAGAATCTTATTACATATAGATTTTTACCTGTAGTGATGGTGTCGTTGTCATCCACATGTCATGTCAAATCCCAGCTGGGCGACTGTACGCGTGACACTGATTTAGCAGTTTTTTGAAAGTGATTATTTCATCTCTGCATACTCAAAGCTGGACCCCGACCAGCAGGGCCACTGCAATTGGGAAATCTTTCCCCTCCATTGAACAATAATAAATCGGGTCAGAGACAAAAGAACAGCAGGTCTCAAACTTTATTAAAAATCTATTAAAAATGATGTGTGAAGAGTGGGCCGATTTTTTTACAGATTCCCTATGTAGCTCTGTAGGGTTTGTTTTTGTTTTCTTTAGTTTTTCCCTAAAGCAATGACGATGTTTAAACGTGAGGGTAAAATGCATCACAAAATTAATATTCATGAAGCAAAGGTATCAGCAATGAGTCAGTTTTATCTTTGAAACCATATCTAAGCAGCTGAGTTGATAGAGGGAGTATCCTTCCACTCCCCGACCACAACAAACTCTCTCACTGTGGAAACGTCAACAGTAAATTCAAGTCAGGGAATCTCACCAATGTGGACTTTAACGAACAAATACAAGCTCATCGTCTTTCACATGCCTTGAGTTATCCTATCTCAGAAACTTCAGACCATTTCCTGGACCCTCTGCAGTTTCTCTACAGAGCCTAAAGATCTTCACACTCTCTAAACCTGGAGTTCATCACCCACAACCTGGACTATCCAACAACCTCTGTTACAGTAGGACACCATTTGTGGAATGAAGCTCTACCCGTAATCCTCTCATCCAAGCCCTGCTGCAAGACAAGCTTTCACGACAGTATGTAATATAATGCAAAGCAGCAGCTCTTGAAGTTGGGTTAACATGTCACCGACCCACAGGGTTGTGTTCCCACCCCTGCTCTTCTCTCCATACGCAAAAATCTCCACCTTATGCCACCAGCCCACCACCATTCAGAAATTTGCGAATGACACCAGTTTTACTAAGCTGTAGATGTCTCTGCATTTAGTGACAGATTGGCCACACCGTGTTTTTTTTGGGGCTACATCAGTAGACATGCTTGTGGATTTTACCAGGAACCCAGTTCCATCTGCCCCCAGCTAACACTGTGGAGTCCATCTGCTTCCTGGGTGCCATAATCGCTAAAGATTTAGAATTGGAGTTGAACAAAGAAGGCGCAGCCCAGGATGCATTTCCTGTGGCAGCTGAAGAAATTGAACCTGTCACAGTCAAGGATGGAGCACTTCTACTCTGCTATTTTTGAGTCCATCTGACCTGCTTCATCACCGATTTGTATGCTGCCTCCGCTGCCAACTGCATCATCATTCTCTTGACTGAAAGGGGGATTGGCTGTAATCTGCCGTCCCTGCAAGACCTGCACGACTCCTGGAGCCTGATGCGTGTGGGGAAGAGTGTGGCCTGCCCCTCCCCCCCGGTACAGAAACTTTTTGAAGGACTCCCCTCTGGCAAGAGACCGTGCTCCATCGGGACCAACACTTCCCGCCACAAGAACACTTTCTTCCTGACTGCTCTTGGCCTCATCATCAGTGCCCAGCTCCCGTACTGACAAAAATCTTGTCCCACAGATCCCATCAGTGCAGCTCTCATAGTCCTGCTTAGATTACTAGTCTTGGGGCATAACTCTGTCCATATTTATGACTGTTTTCTTTTGTTTTGTTTTTTTCTCTTTCTCATTGTAACTAGTTTTCACACCAACTCACAATGATCCTAATTCAAAAGGTGATAGTTAAAATAATGGATGGACATGTGGCATCCATGGAAAACTATTTGGACCTGGGGGTTGTTATCAAAAATGGTGGAATGTTTTTTGTTTTTATTGGAGGGGAGATGAGGACGCGCATACACCCTTCCCCTCACTAGCTGTTATTCATGTCTGTTTTTCTCTGTTCCTCAAACACAAATTTCAAATGACAGAAAAATATCTTGAAGTAATTCTGTCATGTGTTAATAACTACCTGCACATTTGTCTTTACTATTAGTCTTTAGGGTGTTTTGAAGATTACATCTGCTCCTTTACGGACATTATTCTTGTCTTTCTCACTTCTTTTACATTTTTTTAATAACTTTGTCTACTTCATTTACTTTAGCATGTACTAATTTATGATCATCTCCTTCCATCCATCAGTTTCTGTCAGTTTGTCTCTTGCTCCAGGCCAGCCCACAGACTATGGCCGTCTGTTGCTTTTGTGATCACAATGCTTGTCATGTCCTTTGAAGTTGTTTCTGTGTTTGACTGATTTTTATTTTTTTAGCCATCTCACAAATTTTCCATCATCTTTTCCAACTGGGATGTCCTAATTAGGAAGTGTGTTGGTTTATTGTGTTGACTTCAGCTCCATAACTCAGCAGTTTTTGTTTCACACAGTCATCTACAGCTAGAAACAACACATATTATATGGGAACACTTTTTCCTAAAATGGTCTGTCATCCAAAATTTAATTATTTACTTTTATACTAGACCTTTATTTTAGTGAGACAATGTAACTGACCTCTGTCAAAGGTATGATTCGAAAGATCTTCATGAACTCAAACCTTGTATTGTACACCATTTATGACCAACAGTTCCAGAGAAAGGCATTCACACAAAAACACAAAAGGCTCCCCAGAATCAATAGCTGATTATCGGGCAACGGTACACAGCACTTCTAATCAATTTCAATTTCCCTGTTTAGGTCCTTCCATATGAATTTCAAGATGTGCTTTTCTTCTTGCTTATGACTCCAAAGGACGTGACTTGTGGAGCATTACTGTGTCTCTGAAATAAGTTATTGCTGATCTGCTTGACCTTTGTCTTCTCTAATGGCAGCTCTGTCACATCAGAGGAGGTCAGCTGTCGGTTGACTACTGGACAGTGGTTTTCTAATGTGCATCTTAGCAGTTTGCAGTCCCAAGGACGTGGTTTACTGCTTTGACATTGCTGGTTATGTTATGTTATATAATCCAGAACTGGTACACTATTTCTGGCTGAGACACTGGAATAAAGGGAAGAAGATAATGAAGGAGATTTTCTATGGAGTAGAACTACTTTTAAAGTGTTGTTCCTTTCATCTACCGACAATTTTTTCACCATTCATTCTCCTACTGTAACTAACAGTTAATGTGGCAGCGGCACCAACCTTGACAAAAGCAAAGAATGTGTTAAAACTACTCGCTGTGATGATACTCTCAAAAAAGGGGTTACGTTACAAAGCTTTATGTAATGAGTGCAAAGAGGCATTCTACATTTATTTCAATAGAAAGAGTCGTCCTCTTACTGCGAACCACTACTCTTTGTTCCACTGTTTGCCTAGTTTGCTGCTAGATGAGCCAAATCAGCTGTAAAGAAGCCCTCTGTCTGCCAGCCTCAGACCCCCACCCCCTAACAGGAAGAGGAGTGTCAGTCATAACCGGGGGCACAGGAAGTGAATTCATTGGATGTGGGCTTTTTTGAAAGGTTGAGAATTATAGTGGAATGTTGCAGCTTTATCGATTTGTCTCACACTATCGATTTTAGTGACAGTGAAGCTGGCTTACTTGGGATTGGATAAATCTTTAATGATACTGAATCTTTGATGAGGACTTGATACTGAGCCTGGACATGGTAAAGGGGTCTGCTAATGGGACAGGGCTGCTGCTATATTTGTGGATGTGTGTTTATCTGACCAGGCTTGTGTTTGTCCATTATGGTCTTATTTGTTATGCTTGTGATCCTGCGATATGGGTTTAGTTAAACAATATGGCCTCTGCTCCCTCTTGACATCATCCGAGGCAAAATTGTTTTGCTTCTGCCTACTCGCTTTCAGCTGATGCTCTTTCACTTTTTCACACATTCCATTTTGGTAGTTTTTTTTTTAAATATTTGTATTTTAAAAGCAACATGATTATAACAAGACAGTTTGCTAAATTAGTTTTGATCAAATACATTTTAGAATCTGTATGCCTGCTTATTTCTTTCTGTAGTTTGACCTGTTTTGACTTATGCTAGTGAATGAATAAAATGCACTTTGAGGTTGTCTAGGACAAGAGAAAAAGTAGAACAATGTGATTTAACAACTTTTGAAAGTTCAGAATTAGTTTATGACTAGATTGCTCTAAATTTTTAAGTTATAGAACACTGAAGGGATCTTAAGACGAACAACTTAGGTGCCTCATCCTTTTTGGTTTCCCATAATGCTCTGTTACATAAAGACATCACTGATGCACACAAGCTCAATTATTTACAGAAGTTAAAATAGCAGTAGTTCACTTTGGGCACCAACCTCAGTACCTTGAAGCACATTATTGGCATATTATCTATTTATGATGTTGTAGTTAATGTCTTTGCAAACACTTACCTATTTACACATCCAGTTACTTTTTTCCCTTTGTTCTTCAGACTATGCACTTAAGGCCATTCAGCTAGAGATAATGTTATGAATATTACATTCTACCTACTACATTCAAGTGTCCAGTATAACTGTGGATTTTGGCAGCTCTGCGTTGTTTAAATTCATGCTCAGAAGAGCTCGAATGTGGCTCCGAGTGATTTGATATGTGCTGTTTTGGTCTGAGGTTGAGTTGTCTTACATTATAAGCAGTAAAGAGGTGACAACGAAAGGGAAGAAGATAATAACAAGGCTAAAAAGCATAAATCTGTCAAATTTGGCAAACAAAAATAATAGTTTTGCCAAAATCAATAGTTGGGTACACGGGGAAAAAAAAAAAAACTCTTACAGGAACCTGACTTGGTAGACTGATAACCACATCAGGGGAAAGAGGAAAGTGTGGAGAAAAATAGAACCAGTTATGATCCAAAGCATACCTCCTCATCTGTCAAACAGGGTTGTTCTGTTATAGCTTGGGCACATATGGCTGCACTGGCATTTATTGATGATATGAACTCATGGTGATCAGTCAAATGCACCAAATCACGCTAGATGATGGCCAAAACGATTATAGAGGTTATTTGCTGGTCAAGAGGTTGGGAAATAAACCAGTTTCATAATTGGACTTTAAACTCTGTTCGACAAAACTGCAGTTGTTGTATTGCTGTCAGACGGAGGTCGGGGGCCACATTAAGTTGAAGGTGGATGCAGAGCATTGCTAAACACAGTACGTCTGTTTCTATGACTTCAGGCCTCTCTGGACCGCAAAGGATTTTCCATAAAATATTAAAATAATGACTTTCTTTGACTTTGTAGGTTTCTGTCTAGTTGCTGTTTTGAGCCCATAAAACTGGGCATTGTGTGTTTAAAATGGCCATATTTCCCACACGGTTTATTCTGTTTTGACATAAAGCTACTCAAGCTGAAACTGAGGCATGCACTGTCCGACATTTTATTTCAAATTTAATCTGATAAAGTGTGTGTCCGTCCAAATACTTCCGGTCTGGACGGCAATTTCTGACAAACACTGTGATTTCCTACCTAAGCTCCTTTAAAATTCATCCAGAATTTCCATTTCTCTGTTATTTTTCTCACCTTAGGTAAAACACCAGGAAATACAATAAAAGTTCCCAGTAGAGCTTTTTCCTGTTCTTGTATGTTCATATGTTCGTTGCATTTTTATTTTCTCTTTGTTTACCTTTTGTCTTTATTCAGTGACTATTATTACTTTATTACTTATATTTTGTGCCGTCCTATTGCATACCTGTAAGTTACTTTCATTTTTTTCACCTCTTCCCTTTTAGCCTGGATTACATTCTTAGCTGAGTGTTAGGCTTAATCTTATTAATGTAGCCCAACAGTAACCCCCCCACCCCCCACCTCAAGGTCCCTAAACTCTATGTGCTTGTTTATGTCTGGTGTTATAAATAACAGTCAACATATGTTGGTAACCCAGATTTCATGTTTCAAAAATGTTTCATATCTTTCTTTTCTTTAATCTCAGTTTCCCACTCATTGTAGAATTAGCTCTGTGTGTCAAATGTGTCATTTACCAGCAGATCTTACATGCTTTAGCAGAAAGCCTTCAAACAGTATATATTTTTCATCAAAAATGCAGTTTAGGAGCCTTAATGGTGCAAATATTTTTATTAGATGAGCATACTTCAAAGTCTTTGTCTTATGAATATGCAACATTTCATTGTATTTTTTTGCTTTAGTTTTTTTTCTCCCTTGACAGCCATCTGTCTGCTTGTCTTTGATGCACGCCACATGTCTACCCTGCTGTTCAGGATGTCAACACACAGCAGACAGCAGACAGGCACCCCAGCCACATATAGATGTGATATATACACTGTATTTTAATGCTTGCATCTCTTTAAAAAGGCCCTATATGGCACAGCTTGTCCTAACGTGTTACAACTCCTTATTTTCTTTAGGTTTCACTGCGTTTAGCCCTGACCGGGTGAACCTAATGCACTTCTCAATAGGCTGAGGGTCTAAAACTGTAATTCACTTCTCTAGTTCAGTAATTTAGTTAAGAATCTAATAAAAGCTGTAAAGTTGGTGCTCACAGACTAAAATAAGGTTTTCTGTGGAGGACATTATAGCTGCCTTGTTCTAACTTCCAGCCACTGCATCAACCTAAACTCTCATCTTTTTCTCATTTCATTCATTTAACAGAAGAGTCGCATATTTTTTACTCTTCAGCTGGACCAGTAGTAGGTTCCACCTGAATTCTTTTTTTCTTTTTAGCACTCTCTCTCTCTCTCCCCACACAGGCCTCAGGAAGTGGGTGTGTAGCCTGTTGGGTTAGTTTAGGGGAGAGAGGAGGGGAAAGGGAGGATACTGATTAAAATAATAAACAGCTGTGTGAAACGGTGGGTCTAGTGGCCAGAGAGAACGAGAGCAACGGAGCAAGAGAGGAAGACGGAGAGAGAGCAATGGAGACACAAGCCTGGGTGTTTGTGTGACCCCCGAGGGAATAAAAAGCCAAAGAAGAAACGTTACTTTTCGGGACTTTTTCGTCCCACGAGGAGAAGGAGCAGAATGAGACACCGTTCGACCTCTCCCCCTTCTCAGGGGGCGAAGAGATAATCAACAGAGCTTCAACTCAAAGGGGCCGAAAATTTGGACTCCCGGCACGAACCTTGAGGCAGCTCTCTGCCAACACGTGGCTCCGGAAAAAGAAGAAGGCATTCTTTGACTAAGTGGCCCAGTCATGGCAGTGATTAGGGGGGTGTGATGGAACGAGACCAGACCAGGGCTGGAGACCTGAGGGGCGGGTAGCGAGGCAGACACTGAGGTGACTGTCTCTTTGAGCCCGTGTTACCTTTTCTCAGGGGAACAAGACAGTGAACCATGTGCCTCTTTGTGCCACCATCTTACCTCTTGAAGCGTGTAGGGCTGTGTAACTGGCTAGGATAAAGTGCTTTTTATCCGAGTAATTGGAGAGCAAACGCCCTGCCCCTACCCTGGGTTGGACCCCTGACATTGTGTAAACAGCTTCTTTCATGCCCAGAAGGGAAGCAGAGAGGAAGTAAAGCAGATTTGTTGAAGAGAGCCAGACCGGTTCTCGACCACTTGAGTTTATATCAACCTGCCTGTCCCTCAAGACACAAACTGTTATCTCCACTGAGCAGACCTCCACCCAAGATTTGTTGGATATCCTTCCCAATTTCTGTGTTCCATCCCTGGCCAGAGGAACTCTGCCGTCAGCCTCCAGCCTCGACTTTGACAAACCTCCAGTGGCACAAATCGTCCCGTTAATCCCAGTCCCAGTTCTGAAACATGACCGCAGGGTAGCCGTCACACCGTCCTCACCCTGGCTGCCTTTCTGTAGAGGATGCTACGAACATGCGGTGGGACTGGGGGAGCACACACGCTGGCATGCATGCACGAGTGCTGCCGGGGGGTGTGTAAAGTGTGTAAATCGCACGTTTCGCGACTGCAACCTGGATTTGACCCTCTAGTGTTTGAATTTTTCTCAGGGGCGGGATTTCCCTGTAGCCGGATTGTAGATCGTTTACATTTTGGATTTACCGAGGATCTTGACCCTGACCTTGAAGGTTTTGACCGTAACCACTGGTGGACTTGCTTATCTGCCCAAACTCTCTACCAACCGTCCACCTGTATGATGATAGAGACGATGTAGGCACTGGGGGGAGCGGGAAGAATTCCAGCACACACTCCAGTATGATTGGTTTGAACTTCAGTTTGCAAGAGCTGCTCAGAAAGTTTGAACAGGTATACCTGCAGTACAGATTTGTGTTCTTCCAGCGCCTCTTGAATGCATTTCTAATTACACAAGAATTTTATGTCTCGTGTATACAAACACATCAAACATTCAATCCACATCTTCCCCCGGTGTTTGTAGTTGTGGACTTAATGTAGTCAGCTTTATGAGGTCTGAGCAGTCATTATTGGACTCATTAAAATGGAATAATTGGTTTTGGACTGCTTTGCTAGTTATTAGGGAGAGCTACCATGCAGAGAGAGAATTAGTATAGAATGAGACCCGTGGCCTGGAATTGGACCTAATTTGTCAAAGCAAACCGTTACAGTAATTGTGTTATTGAGGGTTTAAGACAAATATAGCCTAGCCCAGCAAGGGTCATTGTTGTTGGACAGTGTTTGTCTTTTTTATTCCAGCCACAGCGTCATTTTGTCTGTTTTTACCCTTCACGTAAAGCTCTAACTTGAGAATCCAGGAAGAAGTTTTTCAGGTTCAGCCAACACCAGTCAATCACACCTGAAACCACCTATTAATTTTATGTAGTGGTTCAGTAGAACTAGTTGTTGTCTGTCTGTGTTGTGCGTGCATGTGTCCTTTTTTGATGTTAATATATGGAGTCTGGTTAATTCCAGGGTACGTAAAAGTGATGAAGGAAAAGAAAGAGAAGCACTCGGGTAGTGACTTCAACAGCCAGCTGCTCCAAGGGTGAACTGACTGTCTTTCACTCTTTGTCTGTCCTCCTGTCCTTCTATATCTTTCTATCTTTCTTTCTTTCCGTCACTCTGTACGTCTCTCTACCTCCTGTCTATTTCTCTTTCTCATGCTCTCTCTCTCTCTCTCTCTCTCCTTTTCTATGACCTTTAAGAGGCATTCGATTTGTGTCAAAAAGCTGGTGGGTGATTATCTTTGCAAATGACAGTGGAGGGATTTGCCTCAGCCATAGTATAATATCTACTGGCATTTAGTAAATTGCAGTACAGAGATATGAATGATTGTGGTAATTGAATTATTTTGTTTGCACTCAGTTTGTTCTGTAGCTGGAGTATCGGAGTTATTGCCCCTGTGTTACTGTGTTGTCATCCACATCTACTGTAATGTAACGTACTGTACTTCCAACTCTGTCTATCAAAGCTTTAATATCTCATTTTCTCTGTGTAAGCATCTGAATATGTGATATTTTTATAGCGTTTTCCCTTTTAATATTGTCTGGGTTGGACTGTTTGTGAAGTGTGTGGTTTGTACAGTGTTAATGTCAAAAGTTTGTATTGCTGTACAGACTCAAAAAATCCAAGATTTCTTGAGTTGAGAGGAACTTTCTGGTTTTAATATCCTCTTATTTCATTATGTCCTTAATTATTTTATTTGTAATAATAGATCATGCAAAAATAAAGCAGTGCAGCACCATTAATTGCAATTTTCTCGATTAAATGAAACTAAAACTTGGTTAATTGAATAATTTCTGATCTGTAATGCCACAATGAGAAAGATATACAAGCCTCATCAGTCAGTGAAGACGGATAATTTAACACGCAATGTCCAAATTTATTTTAATTACTGTGCTGTTGTAGTCTATAGGTCTCATTATATTTTCCTTATCTGCCCTAATTTTGTCCCATTTGCAAATCAGTCTCTGCGCTGCAGGCTATGTTACACACATTCATATGGTATTGAGTCTTTTCTTTATTTGCAGTTAAAAAGGGTTCAACTGACGGTAGTCCCAGTAGAGCGAGAGAGAGAGGAGAAAAGGAACAGTTTTACACATCTAAAAATAAAATATTTGACAGGATCCTCTGCTTGCGTCACCCCCCTCTTGTGGTTCAATCCTCACACACAGACACTCATACATACCCTTTGAGTTGTGGTTGTGTAATAGAACTGCCTTATTAAGGATAGTCACACACACATGGAAAAATCATGCTTTGTCACAGTGTGAAGCAGCAGTTTGCAATAGCAGTGCATTACATTAGTATTGCACGCTGTATCCTATCCTAAAATGAGCAAAGTCTGCTTGGGTGTAGCCTGGCATAACCTAATGCAGCATCAAATATGGATGCAGGCTTTTCTTGGAGACTTGGTTGGGTTGAGCTTCCCAACTCATTGTAAGGGTAGAAGTTAAAAGTCCTTTTTTGTTAAAGAGGCCGAAAGCATCTTGAGTCTGTTCAATGAGCATATGAACTTCTCTGCCATCTGGAAATGTTGTGAGCAGCATCCCGTAAAATCCCCTGTGGTCTAGTATGTGTGACAGAATCTGAAGTATCTGTATTTTTAGCTCATGGATATTTAGTCGCATTAGCGTAGAAACTGATAGTTTTAAGTGATATGAAGTTACTTCCTCTATGCTTTCCTTTACTGTACACTTGCAAATTATTATTATTATTATTATTTGTTGTTAATGCTCAACTGTAAAAGTTTTTTTACCTTTGTATTTGCAGGACATCCAGGCTGAGATCGATGCCCACAATGACATCTACAAGAGTGTGGATGGAAACAAGTCGAAGATGGTCAAAGCTCTGGGCAGCTCAGAGGAAGCTGTGTTCCTCCAACACAGACTGGATGACATGAACCAACGCTGGAGTGACCTGAAAGCCAAATCGGCCAACATTCGGTCAGTAGACCTCCACCTATTGCATAGAAATAAAACCTTTTTTTTTCCTTTCGCTGGTGTTTTGGGGTCACGTAGCTCAAATTGCAGTTTTCTGCTGTTGTCCGCTCTCAAAAGAAAGACATCTTGGCAGAAAGTCTGGATCATGGCAGTGGTTCAAGTAGGTCTCTGCCTCAGTTTACTGTTTTATTTAACCAGTGAATTCCACATTGCAAAAGTTATTTTTCCAAGAGTCTGTAATTCTCTCGTATGAAATATAAACAAAACGACAACAAAAGAAAGCTTAAGTACTGTGTAATGACACAATCACTCAATCCCAGCATTCAATGTTCAAAAAGCCAACATATTTTCAGCAAGGACAGACTTTCACTCCACTCCTAACAAAGTCACAAATAATGAATTTTGATTAGCAGAAGAAGAAGAAACTTTATTCATCACTGAGCACATATACATTTGCACATACATGTTACATGAAATTTGTCCTCTGCATTAAAAAAAGGGAACAATACTGTATACTGTAATAACATGTACTCAATCTTTGTATTGTGCTGTTCTTCAAAACTCAATATACTTCTGTTACTATTTACTGACTACTCATAACTCATAAGTCATGAAAAAAACATCCTATTTATGATGAAGTGTCAATCAAGTGTCTTAGAATTATAGAAAACCACATGTGACATACAGTGCAGAACACTGCAGATTTCTCGGGTGGATGATGTTAACTCTCTGCCGTACAGATACAGTAAGTCCTGTGCTCCACCGGGATAAAGTACATCTCCACTAGGAGCCGAGCGCCCCCAGTCACACGTAAAGTTCTGACGGCACAGACAGACAGTGCCACGTTGGCCACAGCCTTGGCATAAATAAGATTGGTGACGGGCGGCAATGTACAGGGTGAAGAAAGTGAAGGTGGAAGTGAAGTTGACAGGGCCAGATGGAGATGGAAAGACAAAAGGGGGGAGGGAGGAGGGAGGAGGGGTTGGTGGAAAGAAGCAGCACAGGAGCACAACAAAACTACAGACACAGGAGGAAATGTTAGACAGGCTGAAAAAAAAAAAAAAAAGGTATATGAAACAAAAAGTGGTGCCAAAAGATTCAGTGTTACAAAGAGTTCACTGTAAGTGGAAAAGGAATAAATGGGAGTGAGTCAGTGTTGAGCGCCGCAGACATAATGGGCTGGACTTTATCCATGGGAAGACAAATGAGAGAAAAATAGACCGAGGGAGATCAGTGTGTATGTGCGGGGGTGGTGGGCTACAATATGCGTTGATTGTATCCGCCCCATTATAGCTTAATTGCAGTACATGCGCAATTAAGGCTCACTCTTTGTACAGCGTGTTCCGACGCGTACCAAGAGGAGAGCGGAAAATCGAGCGCTTATCAACACATATTGCATGCGCGCTACCACCCGCTCAATTACCGCAGCGCCCCGCTGTGTTCCCTTTTATTAATTAGATCTACACCGAAAGGGCAGCAACCTCCTTTGAGTGGCCTGCAATCAGATTTGTACTGGTGTTTTGTAGGCAAGAGCTTTTTAGTTGTTCTTTTATATTTTTCATAAGCTTTGCACCTGTTTTTTTAAGCGGTTTCCTAAAACTATCAAACCAGTGTACAGTAAGTATCATATTTCTTATAAAGGACATTTTAAAATTAATGCACTATAATAAAACTTTAAGTGGGTGGTGTGTCCACTTAAATCAAGCCTGATCCTGCCTTCTTGTATTTGTACTCGTAAAACATCTCTGATACTGTGCCCCTTGCCGTGGTTTAGAGTTGTTTAAGGATAATCAGTGATGACAAAAGTAAAGCTGAATGCAAGCTCTGCCTACGCAAGTTACTCAAAAATATTTTAACGTACATTTTTGTGACTAACATCAGCAACACTGAGGGTTATACAGTATATAGTAACTAGAATGTTACCTGAAGTTTGCTCTGTTTCACAGTATTATTATTTTGTTTCATATTCCGGTGTAGACTCAACAGTCTGTTGATGTGCTTCTCCATCCAGGATCTCACCCTAGATATGTGTTTGTTGTTTTCTTTTCTTTTTAGTTCTTTTCAGTGAAATTTGCTCCATTTATTAAAAGAATGCACAACATTTTCCATTCCTTTTCTTAACTGCAGTGCATCGATGAGGATTTTACTATTCGACAACTCATACTATAAGCAAAACTGTTTAGTACTATTATCAGTCCTCTGCACCAGCATTAGTCTGATTCCTAATGGTTTGTGTTGGCAGAGCCCATCTGGAGGCGAGTGCTGAGCGCTGGTCTCGTCTGCTGGGCCTCCTGGAGGAGCTGTGGAGGTGGATCTGCATGAAGGATGAGGAACTGGCCAAGCAGATGCCTATTGGAGGGGATGTGCCCACCCTGCTGCAACAACAGAACCACTGTATGGTGCGTACGCTTTCCACTGGCAATCTTCCTGCAACGCTGTAAATTCCTTGTGCCATGCCCTTGTTTTTATCAAGTTTCAATTACGTTGCATTTTTCAGTTTTTAACTTTTTGATTCTCATATAAAATGATGAGTAAGTGTGTTTTGTCTATGCGCCAGTCACCCACAGTCGTCCACAACGTTCAGTTTAATGCTTTTGTGGGCAGGGGTCAGCATGGGCAATCTGACCGGTTTCCATTTTTTAGCAAGCTGGGATTTACTGTGTATCCTGACTCCTGTTGATCATAGGCAGCATTACATTTTTTATTCATCCATTCATGCTTGTCTCCAGGTCAAATGCAGCTGAATGACTGGGACACAGCGTCTCTTCGGGATGTTTTTTTAATGCACCCAGCTGTAGTAAAAACCCAGGCTGCTGATTTTCAGTACATTTAGTTCAGCATGTGAATAATAATGGTCATAATGCAATACAATAATAAATAAGAGACAGGAAAGCAACAATCACAGTGACGTTGTCAAGGATGAGGCTGGTTAGCAGTGTGGCTGTGGTAACTTTTCAACTGAAATACAAGATGCAGCAGTTAATCATTAGGACAGCATGCGTTTTTGTGTTTACCTTTATTAATACACAGCGGTGTTACAATGATCACCCAGCAGTAACCGTACACAAACTTTTATCAGCACAGAGCTAAAGACCAAAATAAAATCCTCTCTGGACAATGGTTCGGCCTTTTTCATTCTTGGAATCATTGTTACTTGATCACTCATAATTCACACTGCATCATTTATTTCCGCACGCGGTCAATACTTTTATTGTGGCCACCCATTCACACCTTTTGCATCACTGCTGTTTGTCATCCGTGTTCCCCACTGTATTATTTATTTATTGCTACTACTGGTTATTGTGATGGCACATTGGCATGTAATTGCTTTCAGATAAATGGCTCACCCCGTGGCTACTGTTTATTCCCAGTCTGTTGGCTGCCACTGCCATTATTGTTGCATTCAACATCATAATGCCTTTCTCCACAACCCATTCACCGCACACTTAGTTTGTTCCCCAAAGTTCCTTGAGCGTAAATACAGCATGTCTAGTCATGCATGGGCAGAAGATTACATGCACGGAGACATACAGTATCAGCGGAAGCACCTGCAACAGACACACAAATCCACATGTGTTGAGATGTATTCAGATTAATCTGCTTTGAACAAACCCACATTTGTAGTTGTGTGTTCATTGAGGATGTGCAAGGGTTTATAACTACGGGTATAATTCATGATGTATTAAACCTCATATTACAAATGAAAACTACAACATAGATGGAGGAGAACAGAGGATTAATTAAAGGAAAACTTTTAGAGAAGAGCAGACAAAATTCTATTTTCTTGTAAGTATAAACTATAGGAAATTAAACTTCATCCTAACCCATTTGGTGCGTTCTTTTTGTCACTTCTTTGAAAGACAGCAATTGACTTATTGAGGAAGGAAACGATATGTTATCTACTGTAGAGACAGAATGGGGCTCCTTCCAGTGGTGGACAATCAATTACTTGGCTGCTGTGACGCCTACTAAGTATAGTCTCTTAATGATTTAAAATATCATTATTCACAAGCAGAACCGGGAAAAAAAAAAATCCTCATTGTGACAAAGAAAAAAACACATTTTATAAATGATAATTGCAGCTGGGGTAACGTGACTCCTATACTGCACGACGTGTTCGTCACAACTTCTCCTCTGAGGTGTGAGACGATTTTGAGGCTGGCTGTGTCTTGTACCTAACTCCTGATGGCGAGCAGAGACGAGCCTCAACTCGGCAGATCAGATGTGCTCCATTAGATAAGGCTGATTAGATTAGGCTGACGGCACACAATAACTGCAGGAGAATACTTCTCACATCTCCACTTTCACCTTCCTTTCCTCATTACCCTCTTGAGGTCTTCCGTCTCATTTTCTGTCTTTCTTCTCTCTGGCTGTCGGTCGTCTGCGTTTCCATCTCTCTCACTTTTTTTTTTTTTCTCGTACTCCTCCTTTGTCTTTCTTTCTCACCATGTCCTCTCTCTGGTTTCCTGTTCATCCTCGGGTCTTCGGCTTTGAAAAAGAAAATAATGGAACAGGCGAGTTGAAAGTGAGAAGAGCTCACTTTTCATTTTGACTGTTATATTTTCCCTTCACTTCCTTCTCCTCTGTATTCTTAATAGATGGCCTGGAGGTCTTGCTGACCCTGAGAGGGATGAGCAGGCAGAGCCGCACAAAGAGCTGGGGCTTTGAACACGTCATGCTCTATTACTTGCTTACACTGGCACACATGCATGCGAGCCCCCTGTGCTAATGCATACATACACACACTTCAGTCACTTAGTGATAAACACATGCACCAGCTGCTCCGTCAGAGATGAGATAAATGTGTATAGCTATATGGAAATTGCTGTCTATGAGCTTAGAAAGGCTAAGTATAAAAAATGTCCTTTCCCCAATTTTGCTGAGATACTTGGAAAGATAAAAGAGGAAAGCTAAGCCACTTAGCTCAACAGAGAGCAACGGATATAGCTGTTATTAAAGAATCAGAGGGAAGAAAAATATGAGAAAGCAGTGGTCCGAACCGCCAGTAGAAGAAGGTGATGGACAGGAAGTGTCAAACCGAGGCGAAATTAAATTGTGAAAAATGAGAAATGAAAGAGGTTTATATGTAGGAACATGTAGGAAAAGATAAATATCATACACTATAACCTGTTTGTTTTCAGGATATTCCATTTCATTACTGTTGCGTTGGATTCTGCCTGAAAGCAGCAGGTCATCTGGCAATATGCTGAGAGAATTCAAACGGTGTGAGGGGGGCGGCCATTGTCCTGCCTTATAAGAGAGCGACTTACATTGATTCGTCTGTGTTTTTCTCCACTAAAATGGCCGTAATAGCATTTATTAATCGCACATTCAATTATCCAATAAAAGCCCTTTGTCAGCATCCATCTGATTAAACTCATCAGTCTGTTAAATTAACAGCATTTAGATCAAGGAGTGGAAACAAGGGATAAAGCGCTTGTGGGCATTTTAATGACTCTTATCTTTCAGCAACAGTTGGCATTTTGTCTGCATTGTTAGGACACTGCCGCACTTTCATTTTGTAGTTAATAAATATGAAAACAACCAGGCATTGTGATTGTATTTCAAATTAAATTTGGCCAACTCGATTTTCTTTGTAGACTCGGTATGCTTAAAGAACATACAATTACCCAGTCTAAAGCAAAGGAGGTTCTAATGACCTGCGACAGAAACCATCTTAATCATTATGCCTGCATGATTGATCAGCATCATTTGCACATGAACGGACAGGTCGTAAAGAAGAAGGAAAGTGATTAAAGTGCTGCGCTGGACTTTACCTTATCTCTTAGTAAAGGAACCCCTACCACCACCACACAGACACACACACACACACAATTGGTTTGCTTTGAGTAACTTTTAATTATTTTCATCTGCTTCCTCTGCAGTTGCCGGGAGCAGTTTTGAGACTTTGTTAGCCTCGTGCCCTGAACAGCCCTGTCTCAAATAATGATTTTATTAAAGTTGGTTCAAGCGCAAGCTTTGTAAAACTGTATCATGCCACCGCCGGTGAAAAATGTGTACATAACACCTGAGCTCTCTGACGTGTTGCAAGATTAAAAAAAGGTTGGTAAATATATTTCTATATTACTAATGGCCCAAATGACTTGCGTGTAGTGAAAGGTGCTGCAGTTAGTGGTGCAGTCGGATACTGTTCCTCTGAGATTCTTTTTTTCCTTTTGTTAATACCTTCAACTTTACTGCAGTTGCTGTTTGGACAAAATGCTGTAGCGGTTAAATCTGGCTGTACACTACTAACCAAGCATCAGATGACAAACAGACACAGTTGATGACTAGCTGGTGAACACGGTGGAGCATTTAAAATAACTCCGTTATGTCAGAGACTGTCACCGGGGAAGCTTACGCCAACATTACTTAACTGTGCCTCCCTGTTTTATTTATTAACCTATTTAAAAATGCCCAAAGCTGGAAGCAGTAGATTAGTAGATCATGTCAGGGAGTATGATTCAAACAGAAGAGCAAATTAAAGACCTGCCCTTATTTTTTATCTTTGACGTACACAGGCATGTCTTATCAGTCACAGGCCAGCAGCGATTTGTTTGAAAAAAAGTTTATTTTCCACTCCAAGGCTCCTTCATGAAGTGTGTAATTGTACATGTATTTTTTTTTAAATATGCATTTTTATTTTGTCACCATGTTGATGCTGGTTTGTAATTAGTTTTATTTCTTATAATGAAGGCTCCTTAAGTCTCACTCAGGTCTCTTTCTGACCTTAGGAGCTTGTGTGTTGTGTTGCTCCTTTCGTGAGGCTTCATGTTCTTTGTAAGAAGACAAGGCGCTCAGTAACGTGGTGGTGAGGCAGACACAGCAGTCTGTGCAGTGCAGGAGCAGGGATGTTTGGCAGAGCTCTGAAAGTCGCTGTGTTCAGGCGTTATCTTATCGATGCCACAGCACAGGGCACGCGATGATAACGGCGGGCCGCACGCAAACACAGACCTCGTGCTGGAGTCATAGCTGTAAGATGGATGCTGTAAGTGTTGTGGGACTGACTAGAGTTTTCCTGTGGTCCTCCCAAATCCCACAAGTGCCAACCATATTTAGTTTTTTGTCAACCGGAAAGCTGTAGATCTGTTTGATTTACATCGGTGTGACTCCAAGACATTAGTGTGAGTTTTAAAAACTCTTGGCTGTTAGGAAAAGGTCTGTGGAGTTGTCGTCTGTCTGAACTGCAGAGACGACACAGAGAAGCTGTTTCTACTCTGACGGAGGAATTAGTTGCCGTTCTAACAACCTTCTGTGTTTTCATCTTCCACTTAATGCAGAAGAGCTGCATTTGGCAGAACACTACTGACAAGTAATACACTTGCGTAGTGATACAGCTGCAGATTCTGAGTTAATTTTTGACCTTAGAACAAGCAGCTGTCAAAATAATCTGCCCACTAGGTCAATTTAATTACTGTTCTCTAGCTTTCCATCACACCGCATTCATCAGCATATGGAATTTGAGGCCTGTTTGTAAACGTAATTGTAAATTATACCTTTTTTTCTGAGCAGTAAAAGAATGTTTCATTGATGTTGAAATAGAAGTTGTGCAATTTCTTTCTTGATTATAAAAAATAATAGAATCTCTCAAATATACACCGATCAGGCATAACATTATGAGCACCTAAAGCTAAAGCTTTGGCCACCATATTTAAAATCAGTGTGGTGGCTATGTTGACCTTCAGGGTTCAGCTTTAAACGTTGCTACTGCTAGATTCCATTCATGATGTTCTTTATAAGAACGTATTATCACAAGAACCAATTGTAATTTTAAAGCTAAATAATTAGTTGATTCATTGGACATTGAAGAAAATGATGCTAATTTCTTTAATTCTTTAACAGAAAAAAATGCCAACCCATAAATTCCCTGGTTTTACCATATGAAATGTAGTTAGTATTTATTGTACATGTATATTTATAAAATACATTTATGTTTTTCGTACCCTCCAGTTCAAGTGTTCATAATATCATGAAAGTCATTGTGGTAGTAGTCTGCAGTGATCAGAAACCAGCTGGTAACTGCTGCTGTTGGGACTGTGAAATTCTCTGTATTTGCATTTTCCTGAGCTTGTCATGTCTAACAGTAAAATTTGCTGTGTCATCACTCATAACTGGGCATATGTTCCTTCAGCAGTAGCTTGCTGTAGAGACCAGTTACTACACTAATGTAAATGTTAATACTTATACCGTACAACAGTGTTTGCACCAGGATGTCATTTTTGCCCACAATAAACTGCCTGTTTGTGATTCGCAGGTCAGAATTTATTGTGACCTTACAAAACTGACATCCAAATATTTCACTCACTTAACTGGGCAATATTCAAAGTATATTTCCATTTAATTAACCTCTTCACACTCAATTCAGCCCCGTCTAAAGCCTGTTTTCAGTCAGCAACAAATCTGACAGCAAAAGGAAAAAGAAACAAAAAAAAAAGAAGTTGGTTTCTACTTTTAGTCGTGCCACCCACCCTCTTTTTTTTTCTTATCTCTGCTGCCCACACACGCCTCTTTTCCTCTTCCCCAATCACCTCTCATTTAGTTTCTATCTCTCAAGGTCCCCTCCCTGAGCTACCTGCCTATTACTGTACGTTTCCTCCATTTGAGCTGGAAGGAACTCATTGGAGCGGAGCAAACCATTTATTAGCGGGGGTGATTTAATTTGTGTTCAGCAGGACGCTCCATTTCAGCATGAGAGTGCATTTGTCTGCAGGAGGCAGTGTGAAATTGTCATTGCCTTGGTCTTAACTTTTGCAGAAATAATTTTTTTTTTAATGTAGAGGACCAAAAATAGCGTGTGCATGCTGTTAGACGAGGCCTGTGAGTAAGCTGCTCGTCATCCTCCTACATCGCTATTCTTTCTATTCTCATCTCCTTTGGTGGTACTGTATATGAAACCCCACTAAACCCAAAATGTTGTCATCTGCCGCTCCGTCAGTATTGTGCGCACGACTAAAAACAACCTTTTTGGCATCTCATTTTTGCTCCGCTCGTCTCTTTGATAAGTCTGATAAGTGTGAGACTTTATCGAAACAATTCATCCCTTCCAATCAACTTGCGCCTACATAGCGCCTGAAACTACATTGCCTCCTCACAAAGCAATCACACACTCCAATAGGCAACGGAGTCGCCTGAGGTCAGACTTATATTAAAACAAGAATAATTATGCTGTTACATGCCATACACGCCCACTCTATCTAGTTTTCTCGGCACGGTTTACTATTTGACACGAGGTTAAGAAAAGTGCCCATCAGATTGCTTTGTGAACTGTTTATCTATTTGTTCTACTGTAGGGCCTGGAGAGAGTGTGTGTGTGGGCAGGTGGGTGGGCGCTTGTGATAGTTTGTCTATTCCAGTGTCAGCTGCTTTGTGAAAGGCTAAGCAGGGTGTGTGGTATTGTTGCCGACTATGTAACAACAATTCCTATAGAGTTATAGTGCCGAGCAACTTGCTTTATTCTGTGGATCACTCAGTTAATTTTACACCGACCCCAAGGAAAAGCTCGGTTTGACCTCGTACTCTCGCCTTCCATCACTGCTCTGTCGTTAGTGCTCTCACTCCTGCTGACACTTACTATAGCTGTTCTCTCTCACTTCTTGCTTTTTTCCCTCTCGATAAGTGAACGTCAAGCAGGGAAAGCGTTTCCAGCAGGAATCACCTAATTACCCGTTGAGTGTTGTTTATCTCGTTCATAAGCTAAACATTTGCTTTTGAATTTTGGTCATGCGTGCGTGTGTGTTCGACTGTGAGTCAGTCAGAATTACCTTGTTTATAATAGAATGAAAATGGGAGCTGATTTAAGCAGAATAATTTGATTAACGGGTTTGTTTGGCCTTCATTGGCACAGACAAGATCAGGAAATGAGTCAAACATGTACATACCTGGAGAGGAAATGTATTAATTACCCCCCATCTCAAATTATCTGCTGTTTTCACTGTGAGATGGCTTCTCATTGAGCGATCTTGCTCTGTATTAAAGTCATGGGTTTTCCACACGCTGTGCATTGTAATTAGCACAAAAATGAATTAATGACTGCATTTAACAACAGCTGAAAGCGGTTTGTGACATTAAGTATTGCATATTCAACCTTCTTTAACTAGTGCCCTGTATTTCCCCTGCAGGCACTGCGGTCAGAACTGAAGGAACGTGAACATTTGGTGAACAGCACTTTGGACCAGGCCAGGATGTTTCTCGCCGATCAGCCCATCGAGGGGCCAGGAGAGCCACGCAAGAACCTGCAGCCAAAGACAGGTACAGTTGCACCTCCATAAAACATCTACATACTTCTACCAATGTCTGGTTAAAAGCTGTAAAATATAATACATATACAAATATAATATTCATTTTTATTTATCGAGTTGAACGCAGTCAGTGGTTACAGGAAATGATGTTAGAAAAAGAGGGACTTGATATCAACAAGGCTGTTTGTCTGGCCTTTAACCTCCAGGTCAACACAATGTCCATCTCAGTTTATAGCGTGTTTTCTCATTGAGCAAAAAAAAAAACTGAGCCGCTCTGGCAGACTTCAAACTCAAGTTTGAGGTCAGTCCCCTTAAACAAACCCTGAAATCTGAACTGCTCATCAGATGAATATATTGCATAGCATCCAAGAATCAAATATGCAGCAGCTCATTCAGCCTTCCCTTTCTATCTCTGTTGGATGCAGCGAGGAAGTCTTGGTTAAGTCAGCACATTTCCCTTCAAACTAAAGCCCTGCTGTGTAAATAATTAAACTAACCCAAGGGGCTGTGTAGGGGTGTGGTGAGACTTCAGAGCGCCGAATGATGGGCTTGTTTTCTGTGATCTTTGATATGGATATCAAAGTGTCGTCTCACTATATAAATAGATAAAAGCTGATTTAGGATCAGAGGCGGCTCTTGTTGTGGAGTCAGTAGAGATGAGATTTCTTAGAGTGACACTGGTAATGTCTTAACAAGTCGCCTGCATTATCTCCTGTTGTATTTGATTTTGTTTATGACACTACAATATTAGTTTGTACTCCTCGTTCTTAATCAGAGAAGATACACCACCAGTCTGTGTGTTTCTGTGTGAGGTGCTACTGCAGTAGATTTTAGAAAAGTCTGACGTGTGTGTCTGTGTGTGTGTGTGTGTGTGTGTGTGTGTGTGTGTGTGTGTGTGTGTGTGCATGAGAGGGAGGCAGAGGAGAAAGAGGAGATTGCAGAGGTACAACAGGTAAAGATGATAATTCAGTCATCACCCTGGAGATGAGACCTTAGGACTCATAGAAGCTGCTCATCTTTCTTTGTGGTTAAAGTGGGAGATCGGGGATCAGTTTTCCCCTTTGCCTCATCCTTGCTGTCTTTTTTTGTCGGTAACCTCCAATATGTCCGAATTATACTGTCTTGTCACCTTTCCTGCCTTCATCATTCCCAACAACCTCGTCCTCACACCGTTTGTCTGCCCCTTTCTTCCTGCGGGATTTTAAAGATGTCCTTTTAATAAAATGAACAAGCTCTGTAAGTTATAACCTGTATCTTTTATTAATACGTAACAGTGAGGTCATTGGAAAAATAAAAATCTGATGACATTCTGGCTGAATTAGAGAATTACGTAAGAAATGATTTGTTAAATAACCGTATTTGTGCTTGTTTATACAAGTACATATTTGGAAAACAATATAATGCTAAAGGATGCAAAGTCTCAAATTGGTAAATTTCTAACATCATTTCAAAGTTTGTATCATCAAAAACAAGTAATGGTATGAAAATTAAGCATATGTTGAATTTTAATGAAGATTTTTTTTTTTCTAAAGACCTCACCCCAGAGGAGAAAGCCAGAGGGTTGGCTCGCGCCATTCGCAAGCAGACAGGTGAGGTGAGGGAGCGGTGGGAGCGCCTAAAAGGACACGTGGGTGGCTGGCAGAGTCAGGTGGAGCGAGCGCTGGAGCGACTCCAGGAGCTGCAGAGCTCCATGGACCAGCTCGACCTGCGGCTCACTCAGGCAGAGGACGCTAAAGCTACATGGCAGCCTGTCGGGGATCTGCTGATCGACTCACTGCAGGACCACATCGACAAGACCACGGTGAGTCTGCTGCTGTCTGCGCTATCGGAAAAGAAAGTTCAGACAACTTCCTCCTTTGTATGTCTGTGCACTTAACTGCATAAATCACATGTTTTCTTTTAATTGCTTATTTGCCTATCTCCAGCTGCTCCCTGTAAATTGCTTGTGCAATTTGACTAAATCAAAGCATTTGTCAAGTATGCGCATCTATGAAATAAGCATGTGAGTGAGACTTGGCTTGAAAATCTCACACAATTTCCGCTTTTTGTTTACAGAACAAACCCGTACCTGATTTGATGATGTACTCAGTTTGATGATTCTGTCTTGTTTGTTTGCAAATGCTACTCATCAAATTTGAGAATGCCTTTCCCCAGGGAGACCTGGCCAAGGAACAGGCAACACATTTAGTTAACAAGCAGAAAAAACGACAGCCTTTTCTAATGAACAGTAAACAGTGAATGAAGTAGCTGCGAAGGAGAAATGGAGGACAGGCGAGAAACCGAATATAGTTAAATTATGGCAGGTTGCATAAGAAAAGGCAACTGTTGCATTAATTCGACTGTGTTACACTGCCCAAGATCTTAATAATGTGCTCCCTGTTGCATGGACAGTCTGGCCTTAATATCCAATATCCAATTATGTCTCTTAATATCCATGTCATGTAGGGACCCCCTTTGGATAATATGGTCTATTAAAAGATTACATAACGACCATGGAAACACAGTGACACACAAAGAACAGTATATAATTTATATTAAAGAGACTCTAAATGTAAGTTATAATAAAAGAAAACTTGATTTTAAACTTTTTCTATCTCTGAGATAATGAAGTGAGTTAAAATATAAGATCAGTAACATTCTTCCTGATGTTTAAGTACACATGTCGTGATTCAGTAGTTAGTCAGACGAAGTAAAAAATATCAGTCTTTCACACTGTTACAACATGACATCTTGGATGCAGACGTTCCGGGAGGAAATTGCCCCACTACGACAGGACGTGCGTCTCGTCAATGAGCTTTCTGCAGAGCTGACTCCTCTGGACATCCAGCTGTCCTCCACTGCATCCAGACAACTGGACCAGCTTAACATGAGATGGAAACTACTGCAGGTAAATCCCCCCCGAATCATTTGAAACCACATTTTTGGCTGTGACATGCGACTGAGGGTTGTCACTCTACCTGTGCACTGGTTTTATTTCAATACTCTGTGCGTGCTTGAATATGTTGGTCTGATCTGCTTTGGTACTTGCTGAGAGTTTCTCCGACTGGACCACGTTTCAGCCCTGAAGGCAAAGTTCTGGAGACGTCTTTTTGTGAGTCACCAGAAGGAAGGAAAAGAAAAGTGGTGTTGGCTGCAAATTAAGGGAGCGAAACCTTCTCTGTTCGGTTTCATTATCCAGCACAGGACATAAATAAGCAAGTTCTTTCAAACATGTTCCTGTCAAAGAAGGCTCTGTCCAGTCCATTTATTTGTTTGATAAATTTGTATACAGGTTATGTAAAGATTATGAAAAATGCTCTCCTCCCCACTTCGGTCAGAAATAGAGGGAGGAAATATCTTGGTGTAGAGAAGTGCCATTTCAAAGTATATTTCTCCTGCATTACGGATTCTGAACCTTTGAGATCTTGGCCAACCTGGCGTCTGATGCCTGGAGGATACAGGTCACACTGCCCAGCTGTGATGGCATCAATTTAAACACCAGGCAGCCGCAGATGGACTCAGTGAAACGTATTTGAAGTTTCCGTTGTATGCAGCCACACATCACGGTTGCTGTAGATAATTGAGGTGGGAATGTGGGCAGAAAAGAAGCATGTGGGCAGAATAAAGGCGGATGGGGAGTTTTGTGTTGAAAATCGTAAAATCTCGGAAAGAAAGCCAAACCTTAAGTATGAGACCACCGCAGAGTAAAGCTGGGTAGCTGAGCTAATTTGTGGCCTTTTCTCCGCGCACTGCACAGACACTCGCTATTAGTCGTTGTGCCTGGAGAATGAGCATAACTCAAATGCTGAGCCTGTGAACGGCAGGGCTTCAGTGGACGCCACGCTTTTCATCTCCGTTGTCCGCTCCTTTTGCTTCCTCCAATCAGCTGGAGGGCTATAGTTTCACCCAAAAAAATCAAGATCTGACTGTGTAGTCTGATGACTTGTTTTTATTTTTTTGTATGCAGACAGCTCCCATCTTCCTCTCTGTGGGATGGTGCCCATTATAGTCATTAGTGGACAGAAAGACACTGAGCTATTAGCCTTTCTGTGTCTATTAGCGGGATTCCTCTGTGGGCAGGTGTGATCTGGCTGCCAATAATGCCTCAGGGTCCGCTGTGTGTTTACATGTGACGGTCTTGCTATTGCAGCCTGCTCGTACTGCTGAGGTGAAGCGAACCAGCCCCACTGCCACACAGGGCACAGGTGCACTGCCCGAGAGGTCGAATCCCGGCTTTGACATGAGTGAGCGTGCGTGTGTGAGATTGATGATTCAGAAGAGAATCAAGTGTCACCTTTCTCTGAACACACTGATTGAACGGCTGCACTAACTACGCAGAAAGTTAATCCTTTTGTTTTTGTAAAAGTCTTTTAATATGAAGGAAGATGCAGTAGACGAGGAAAGAGAAATCAATTCAGCTTTCTCACCTGTTGTTGCCAACATTTTATTGACCTTTATCTGATCACTACAAACAGAAAATGAAAGCATTAATACGATTTATATACACCCTAACATCATGCATCTTTAATTTTTTAATTTATGAACTGACCTCTGTTGTGGAGACATACATATGCTGTAGTTGGGCAATATAGATAGAAAAATAATAGAATATTTTTCATAAGACATAGTAGTTATGTACATAATACCTTAATAACATCTGATTGTCATCCCATTGGCTGAAGCTAACTTCCTCTTCCAATAGATACTTCAAGTATTTAAGATAGAAAATGGGATTACACTTATGTACTCAGTCTGATGCACCTACTGTGGCGATGCGTTTTGGATTTACCACAGATTAAACCACATAATGGCTCATATATTTTTAACTTTGTGAGAAAAAAATTCAAACTTTCAATCTACCACTAACCTAATTGCACTGAAATTGAATTCATCCCAACCATGACGCCAACTCCAGCGCCTTTAAAGTTCTTTCTCTGTGAGGTTAACTTTCATGTGTCTCTCTTCTCTCCTCTCTGTCTGGTCATTGTGCAGGTGGCGGTTGAAGACCGATTGAAGCAGCTTCAGGAAGCCCACCGAGATTTTGGCCCCTCCTCCCAACATTTCCTCTCCAGTAAGTACAGGGCCAGATACTGCACCTCTAGGAAATTGGAAAATTTGCCACAAAGTTAAGCAAGTTCACATCCCTCAATTGTTTGTCTTTATATCCCGTTTTGTCATCTTCGCCCCTCAGAGCCGTGCGCGCTCCATCTGATACGGGTGGGTGCGTGTGCGCACTCATACAGTTTGCAGACAAGGCACTTTACTCTTGAATAATGCAATGCTTAATTACAGCTCTCCACTGGCTCACTCATCTCTCTCCCGTCTTTATTCGTCATTAGCATACGGAGGGGAAGAGAGAGAGCTAGACACTAAGCTATGGAAAAGACAAATGTAGGAATGTGCACCTCGAACAAAGCGGCTGTTTTCCGCTCTCTGTGCCCCTCGCTCTCTCTCCTTCCGTTATTTCCTATAAGCGTTCGGCCATTAGTGTTCTCCCTGCTCCACCTGATTTGCTTTTACTGGCCTGCGAGACACAGTGACAGAATGGACAATGTGTGATTCAGAGCGGGTGATGGGTTAGCTGCTGTTCTGTGTCACCCGTAGACATGAATTCTCAAACTAAGCTCTGTTGAGAGCTGAGCGACTGCACCAGAAGAAATGCCGCTCTGTTCTTTCATCTTCCCGGCTCTGTGACAATATCTACGCCATCGCACATTCACTCTCATTACACTAGTAGCTTAATATTCCCTCAGGGATCAATAAAGTACTGTGTTCCTATCTTGGCCTATCTATCTCGTATATATCCCAATCTCACTTAATCTCCTTCTCTTACTGTCTTTTCATCTCTCTATCTGCGCATAGAGCTGTGTCAAGGAGGAGGGAAAGTGGGAGGGTGATAAATCAAGCAACATTTCTTCTCTGTATTACTCGTGAGAGCATCTCAAGAGTTACTGTTTACTGTGGCGAGATTTTAAGACTAAATCAGCTTGTCATTTTTAATATTTGCTTTGTCTGGATTTACTGGATTCTTTTACACCCACCAAAATCAACATAAACCCGGGTGTCTTTTGTTCTAGACGTTTCCTTCTCCATCCGTGCCTTATTGTCTCCCTCTTCCTCATTTTACTTTCAAGAATACAATACCTACATATTTTCCCCCAATTTCATGCACATTAAGTGTCTTATTTACATAGATTATGTTATAATGGAAGTGTTAGATGTGAGAAATCTTTCAAGTCAAGCTTCAAATGCTACACAGATTGCTCTTCTGCATGGTCAAATTGAGCGGTGTTTATTAAGACTGTATTTTGAAGACTGTTTGACTTCTTGCCTCTCTCTCCCCATCTTTCTTTTCTCTTTATCTCTGTCACTGTCTGTCTGCAGCTTCGGTACAGCACCCCTGGCAACGTGCAGTTTCTCAGAATAAGGTCCCATATTACATCAAGTAAGTGGCGAGAAATGGCTCTGACAACCATCTTTTTGCTTGTAGAATTCCTGTGTGTGTGTGTGTGTGTGTGTGTGTGTGTGTAAATGTATGTATGAATGTATTCACAATTGTGTTGGTGAATGTTTCCTACATCCTTGAAATGCATTCACAGCAGAACAGCTTTTGCACTTTTATCTCCTCTGACTTTTTTTTTTTTTTTTTGGATGGTAGTTTGCTTGTGGGTTTGTGAGTGAGTGAGGGAGTGAGTGAGTGAGACCCTTTTATGCAATGAATTGTTTGTTTGTGACCCTTCAGCACAGGCTGCATGTCTATGAATTTTGAGCACTTGAATTAATGAGTGTGTTTTTTTTTCCTGTCTCTTACCGTTTAATTTGACTAATTTTTGGAGAGGTCGCAGAGAATGCTGCTGTATTTTTAAAAAAGGCAAAGGCTGGAGAGAAATCTGAAAAATGAACACAACTGTGCAGAATTTTAAATAGGAGAGTTTAGGTCCTTTATATTTATTACCCTGGTGATTATTTTGCAACCCTTTAGATTCAGATTTTAACCTTGGGAGTTCTCAGGCTGGAAACAAATGTCCTAAATCTATTATTTGTTTCCAGCTACTCTGGACCTGCAGATTGTGCAAGTTAAGTCATGCGAGTTAAATATACACAATACTCTCTCCCTTTATCTCATTTTAAAGGAAAATGGATTAGTTTGTAGATTTCCAACTTTCTTTTGTCACTAAACCCTAAATTGGGCAGTGAGGAAGAGTTGAATTTACTGGTTTTGATTTTGCATTGAAAAACGATTTCTAATTGAAATAGCTTATTATCCTAAACATTGTTCTGTATGAAAGTATTTTCAGCATACACAGACCAGAACTCTGTCCTCCCCACCCACAACTGGGCACCGGATAGCTGTTCAGCGCATAGTCCCATCACGTATCATTTCTTTTACTCCCAATTAGGAAATTCTTTCTGCTGATTTTTCTCCTTTGTGTATATTAAAATTCAAGCGGTTTCACCTTCACATTTCTTATTCAGTTTGCCATTAGCACCTCCTTTTGAATAGATTATACCTGGCTGAATCCCAGGACAGTTTCTGCTCACAGTTCTGCACTAAGTCACTATAACAGTGGAAGTTTAACTTCTCGCTTCCCATTCTATTTTTTTGCCAAATCAGACCAAACTGCAAGTTTCTGTTTACAAAGAGAGGAGAAGATTTGTGTTGGTACAGTATCAGTCAAGAGTGTGTCTTTACTTTTTAGCATATGTCATTTCTGAAAGTTTGAACGACCTCATTATCCAGAAATCATGCAGCTATGTGCCAGTAAAGTGCTGACTAACCAAACCTGAAATCCATGTTTTATAGCTGGTGGTTAGAAAAATCTCTGAGTAGCAAGTTAAGTGCCACTTTGTGTTTTAGGGTGATAAAGTATTGTATTTTTTCCATTTTAAAGTCCCCCCTTTTAAATAGCTCTATGCCCAGTCTGTTTAAAAATTGACTTTTTTAAAAATGCCACTGTGCACAGAACAATCCACGATAAAAGCTTTGATTGCGAAAGTTTAAAATCTGGCCAAAGTCAGTAGTAAATAAAATCGAAAGCTTTTCATCGTTAAAGATTTGAAGTTGATTGTAGACAGGTAACATAGATTTGTCATAAATTAACAATACATTTAATACTGTGACTGATGAATTATGGCTTTTTTTATTTAAGAGCGAGTTAAAACATTTTGTCAATCCTAAAAGTACTGTAGCGGTTCCCTGTAATGAACCACACTGAAAATTTGAGGCGGCTGAGACAGATTTTGTCCGACGGACAATAAAGACACAAAGAGAAATGGAGAAAAACTGGATTCAGACAAAGAGGGTAGGGAAGGACACCAGAGCTGCGTTTGCACCTGCAGCTTGGCACTGGAGGGGGATCGGAGATGAAAGCCGGAGACAGGCAACGACTCTGAGGACAGGCTTATAACTTTTGAGTCAGCACCAGCCTGTGATCACAGATGTGCCCAGCCAATGAACCTGTATCCACCCACACACACAAACAAAACGTGCACACAGTCACTCACACACAACAATACCACACACACGCATGTAGACACGCATAAAGATCAGCCTCACGCTGGCAAGGATGTCCTTACACACACCCAAAAATGCATATGAACTCACTCACACCCCCGCTGAGAGCACACACACTATGTGTTTTGTCAGAGCCTTCAAGACGGTCTGACCTGCAATTTCTCGCATTCGCAGCTTTCAGCAACTAAATGAACAAACGCAAAAGGATCATTCCTCCTTTGACTTAACTTAGACGGTATGACTCGTCCTTCGTTTTAAAATGAAAATAGTTTCCTATACGCTTGCCTCGTCTGTCCACCTCCACTCGCAAATACGCACGCAGGTGGGTGCACGCCATGCCTTCCTGCTTGATTTTCAACTTGAAAAGTGAACTCTGAATCCATCCCTAGGACTAATCACAGGTCGCTTTCAGCGCCATGACTTCATCGGGACATCCGCATCAGCCTTTGACACATTCATTTGCCCAAACCCCTCCTCATCCCCTCTTCTATCTCCTTTTACACTCTGCCTCCTTTCTTTGGACTGACAAAGGGCCCCTGATTAAAACTGCGCCTTGTCCACCCCCTGTAGTGATGAGATCAAGCGACATATTGGGGGAAAATCAAATGTATTCACACAAGTTCTATGCCGACAGCCTCGTGCTGCCAACGTTGCGTTCTGTCCCTTTTTACCCATGCTGACATTTTAGCAGGGGCTCACGTCTTTTTCTGAGGGACTGCATATCTGCAAAGATTGGACAAACACTTTTACAACGTCTCAAGGTTTTTCTGGATGTAAAGACGGACACGGGAGTGTATGAGGAAAAACTGAGAATCTTCTTATACAGATGTCTACATTACGTTTTCTAAAGGATCCTAACCTGTTTGAACTGTATTTGATAATTGGAATACTAATAACTCCACGAAGGAGGTGGATGTTTTTTTAGAGTAGGAAAAAGTGCAGGGGAGGAGAGGTGAAAGACAGGAGATGTCAGGCGGTGAATGCTGGCACTTATCATCTGTCACAAACACTTCATAATAAGTCTGGCAGGTTGCTGTCACCAAAAAAAGCTTTCTGAAATCTTCCTCCTGCTTACTCAGATATTTGACGAATTCTGTCCTTTGGATATCCAGTTATGCCCATAATTATCATCTGCACACTCATAAATATTCATGACTGCATCTGAGCATGTGACAGTGACAAACTCCCAGCAGCAAAGCAAAGTGTTGACTGGTCTGCAGCCAGCAGTTTGATGAGATACAATTAGCTGTGCCTCATGGTCCGAGGTGGGGTGGGTGTGTCCCACAGGAATTTTGTCATTGATCTTTTCAAAATTTTTGCCCACTAGAGGTAACATCAAAGTATTTTGTCAGTGTGGTCACTTGTCTCTCTGTCATTAGTGAAAATTGTAGTTATGGTTAATTATCCTGTGGCACAGTCGCAAGTAATTAGCAAAACCTTTTTAACCTTTTGCTGGACTATAGCGGTTGGAAATGGTAATGCTACGCAGAAATAGCAATTATTTTTGATAACTTTAATTTTGATCATAGCGATCTGTTAGTAGAAGAGGGTCAGGCTGCTCGCTTCACTTGGATGCCATAAACTGCCTACTTTGGTTGCTCACTCAGATAGAAATCTCATAAAAACATCTTGTAAAAGGTTATTTCCCCCCTCACAGCACCCCAGTGGCTACATAAATTTCATCATTTTCTGCTTGCTGCAGTATCCTTTTCTGTGACCTCATTTGATTTGTTTATGCCTACTCTAGAAGTCATTTAATGATGTTTATGAAGGAAAATGTCACACGCATTGCTCAAGATCGAAGCAGCTTCATCCCCAGATGCTTTTGCTTACAGTTAGCCACCGTCTGGAAAACTGGGATTTCTGACTGAAGGCCACTTGAATTGCAATGTTTCTGTTTTAATTTGTTTTTAATATTAAAGAAGATGCTACAGTAGTTTTAAATTTAAATGTCAAAGAAAACCAGAAGTGAAGTGACTTCAACAATAAGTAGCGTTATTGATTGAGTTTTAATTTGAAAAACAGTGTAAACTTATTTGCTATAACTCAGCAGCTCCTGTATCCAAGATTTAAATTGTTCCGTACAAAACCTCTGTTTTACTTCTGTGCTTTTTTGAAAATGCGTCACTTTTCAAATATTTCCTGCTGTGTTATCTAAACTCCGCCAGCTTTGTAGTGTATGTGTCACCAGTTTGCTCTTTTTTTCTCCCCATTACCTTTTTCAGGCCAACAAAAAGATTGCTCAGGAATTACAAAGCGAATGTGTTGAGGGAAAGTGTTGAACCTGACAACTCAGTTGTCCTCATTATGGCATTCATGAGCTGTAGTTATAAGCACAGGCAATCTAATCTCGCTTTTGATGGAAACGCAGCCGGCTGCGTGGTGTGTGTGGGTTCCTAAGTACGATACAGATTTTTGGCGCGTTGATTGTGTATCCCATGTTTATAATGGCTCTATCTTGTTTGTGATATTCTTCTTTACACTTGAATGACAAAAATGTAGCTGTCAGCCAGTTGTGACTTGGGTAGGGAGCATTCATCCTCCACGTTTGTGCATCAAATATCATAAAAAAATCCCATGACTTCATTACATAAAAACAATTGTGATGTCAGGCGTGATCCTATAGACTCTAAATAAGGCAAAAAAAGGCTCTCTAGTGCAGAGTAGTCCAGGCATTTGTGAAGCCTGTGCAGGCGTGAAAGGGGTCATCAGTTTGTATTAGTGCATAGTAATGAACATGTGCAAAAGAGGAGGGATCCCGTTGTCCACTTTATCACCCCAGGTCACTATCAGTGCTTAACTTCGCTTCCTGGTGCCTGTCAGCAGAGAGCAAGCCATGGCAGGAACCACAGGGAGGTTTGTGCATCAAAAACCAGACTTGAAAAAAAAGAAAATCTAAGCAGATCTCGATACAGCTTCTGACAGCCAGGTGACTTTTTGAAACCTACACACACAGCCACATCACATCCAGCAGAGCTCAAATAGATGCACTGATTGACAGGCACAGTTTGAGAAAGGTCAGATTCTTTGCAGTCGTGTGTGTGTGTGTGTGTGTGAAGGTTGTTGTCATATTGTGTGTGTGAGAACATTTTTCTCTGAAGCAGAAATGTAAACAGGGACTTGAGAATTGGCACCTTATATTTATGTCCCGTGGTGTTTTGAAAAGACAGATCCTGTGGTGATGAGAGGGTTTTACAGTATTTGTCAGTTTGTGTGAATTTTTGTGTTTTTCTCAGAGTCCTTGGACTTAATGGGATTTATGATTTCTTGACGAATCTCTAGCACATGTTGGTAATGAAGCCATTGACCGTATTTGCTGATCACACTTACCAACAATAGTGATGTTAGCTTGCATCTGGTGTTTCTGTATGTTTCTCATTAACTTGAAAAGTTTGTGAGTTTCTGTGTGTGCGCCTGCGTGTGTATTTGAGGATCGTCCTGTACAAAGGTTAAGGTTTAGGGGTTAGCTTTGGGTTTAGGTTTGCATCGTGTGTGTGTGTGTGTGTGATGTCAGTTGATCCTGTTTTTTTACTGTAGGTGGGTGTGGGTGTGTGATTGCTGTAATGTTTCTCCTGTATTGTTGTGCTTTCCAGTCACCAGACACAGACAACCTGCTGGGACCATCCAAAAATGACAGAGCTCTACCAGTCACTCGGTAGGAAACACACACCATCACTAACGGAGTTTCTAATGCTTATGTTGTTGTTTTTCAAAAATCTAAACATGAGGATTTTTGTTGATTCACATTGTTTGCCAAACATGTTTTTTCACCAACCTAGACATTTTTAGATTATCTGCCAAAGGTTGGGGATTTTATTAATTCCACCACTGCAGTACAATAGAACAGATTTCCATTTGCTATTCTACATGTGAAGGAATGTAATTTAAAAAATAAACAGCAATATTTTGGTCTAGCAACCATAATTCTCTACTCTGCATAATCCCCTAAATTCATTTCCACTGTTGTTCTTGTATAGCTGCATGTTCTGTATGTTACCATGACAAATGGGGCTTCTTATCCCAAAAACATATTGCAGTTTAAAAATCTAAATTTAATCTGTCAATTCTGTGAGTACAAAAACCAAAATCCCCTTTACTGCCCACTGTATTGAGAGAAAAGAAGAGAACCATTTTTTTCTTCTTTAATAAAGTCTGTCCTGTTTCACAAAAGTGAGCACAATTTGCAACCCGATCATAAATCATAACTTGTCACCCACAAACTGAAGATGGAGTACATTTGCATGCGCTGTGGGGTTCTAGCATGATCACACATTGATGACAAATGTTGTTTTTACTTTAATTGATGAAATTAGCCAAAATTAATGTGACAAGAAACACGTTGCAAATTGCATCTTTCAAATAAAACCAGCCCCTTGTCCTCTAACAGGGTGTTTCCTGTGCAGGATCTTCTAAACCAATTTTTTCCTTTTTTACATTAACACCCTGATTTTTCCGCTCTCTTGATATGCTGACTAATATCAGAGACAATACAGGGACATGCATGTTCGTGCACCGTGTGACTGTTCTTCATTCGGAAGCCGGATAAATTATACGCTGTGAATCTTTGGGAGCGTTTGCTGTAGGCCAGCAGCTCGACAAATAACACTAGCCCCCACTGAGACCGAACTCAGTAACATAATTACACAGTCCACACAAGCCCCACTCCCCTCAGTCATTTCCATAGACAATAACAACAATAAGTCAGCTTTCACTGAAGACAAAGGTCCAGCTTCTGTTGCCCAGTAGGCAGATCTGTTACGCTTTGTTTCTCTGATTTTCTGCCGTTTGTTTATTTTTGTCCATCTACTTTTCATGTCTCCGTCTCCACCGCTGCCTGTAGCGGACTTGAATAATGTGAGATTCTCAGCGTACCGAACAGCCATGAAGATCCGCCGACTACAAAAGGCACTGTGTTGTAAGTAAGACACGCACTTTAATACCTACAGTCGTGGTCTGCTTCTTTTGATGCCTGTATGCAGTGACGGGATGCAGTAATGATTTGAAACTTTGCCAGATTCTGTGCCAAAACTCTGCAGGAGCCAAAGATTTTTTGGCTTTAAAATTGCAAAGATTGTGTGTGTGTGTGTGTGTGTGTGTGTGTGTGAACTCATATGATTTTGTGTGTGTACAGTCACAGCTGGTGCCTGTGTTAAACCTGTTGAGCATTGCGTCATGTGGCGTGCACAGGTGGGATTTGCTTAGATTGAGGTTTTTTTTAAAACCTTTTTCTTAACGTGAGTGTTGCTGCTTTCCTGTTGATAATGGAAGCTTTGGAAACTGCTGCTATCAACTCCATCTATTAACAGTACACACGTGCACACACACACCTGCAGGTGTGTGCCCCCTCCAACCCACTCCCTTGAGATTTCAACCAGCGTGGCAGCAGATACTTGGGCTTAGCGTGGTGTAAAAGTGTAAGAGTGGTGGCAAATGATAACTATTATCCAGCTGTTGACACTATTTTTGCCACGCACACTGTGAGCCCACACTGCTCATTTACATCCTGCTGTTTGTTGAAATGTTTGTTTAAACCGTGCTTGGCGTATTGTAGGTGTGTGCGTCTATGCTCAGCTTTAGATGTGTGTGTGCCCAAATAAAAATGTGTTGTTATATTTGTTTGTTGTTAATGAGTTTGAGTGACTGAGGCATTTTAGTTTGCTATCTCATATTGCGTCTGATTGCATGCGTGTATTTGTAACGGGAATGCATTAGGGTGAGTGATTTCGACTTGGGGCACTGCAATTCAATTTCATCCATTAGATTAGAACAGTCAGAGTGCAAACACACAAACACACACACACAAAACAGAGGGATCAGTAGCTATTAGTTATTAGCCAGGATTCATATGGAATCTTTGCCCGGAGACCTGAGTGTGCCTGCATGAATGCTTGTAGCCGTGTGTGTGTGTGTGTGTGTGTGTGTGTGTGTGTGTGTGTGTGGCTGTGTGTGAGAGAAAATGTAGCGCACACATGACAGGGATACTATAAAATGGCTAATTGGGTTAAGCTTGTGCTACGGGGATGGAGAAACTCAAACGAGCTTGCGCAGCATCCTGCTAATGTGCCACAGCCTCTCTGCTTTATATCTTTGAGTGTAACGAGAGAACTCGAGTTTTCCTTTCCGACAGCACGGCCGTCCTGCTGTGTCCACTCGACGTAGATGCACCTCAGTCAGTGATTAGTGTTGTGTGAGGAAGAAGGGGCAACGTGAGGAAAGGAGCTGCGGAGAGGGTCAATGAGGGAAGGTGAGAAGAAGTGAGAGGGATGTGAGTTGTAAAAGAGGCAGCACAATTTAAATGTCATGCAAGAAGGTGGTTTCAGGGTCAGAGAAAGATGAGCAGACGGAACAATTCTAAAGGTTCAACCTTTGCCAGTTGTCACACTGACTAATGTCCAAGTCCAAAAGTTTTCGATCCTCCTGTATTTAATTACCTGCTGAATAAATCTAAAGGCAGTATATAAAATGTTATCAATACGGTGAAATTAGGAAGTGTATATGAAGGGGTTGTCTGTGGGTTAGAGGTGTACGTTTGCATTTTAATAACAATACGCAGACAACACACTGTTGTATAATGTGTATCTGTTTTACTATCTAGAGCCGTCCACAAGTTTTGAACAGAGACAAGTGTTTGACTTTTCCAGTGGACCTTGAACTAAACACTAATTAGGAGTTCCATCAGGATCTGAGCGTGGCGTTAATCAGTGCGAAAATTCATATTAAAACACTGTGTACCAAACTAAAAACCAAATGTGATCTATTATATTAATTCAACACGTTTGAGACTTAAGCAGATGGACTAGAAAAGTTGTTTTTCTTTTTTACTCACTAGAAAATAATGCGGTAATGGGTAAATGACTTCCACGAAGAGTTTGTGTTTGTGTGTACGAGTGGCACCAGGCATAACAGCTGCTTCATCTCTTGTGTATCTTATCTAGGTTATGTCTTTGTCTCGGTGTGTTTGTGTGTATTTCTGTAGCTGACTCTTTCATTTATGGAGTTTCTCACGGGGCTCTATTAGCATATTTTGGTAAATTGTCTTGATTCACTCTGCGTTACTTTGAAGATTTGACGATAGATAAAAGTGAAGAAGATGATGACAAACATAATGGCGATATTGATATTAATCTAATGATCCCCTTCTTATTATTGAAAATGTAGCCAACAAATTAATTAAAGAACATTGACTGCTCTCATTCTGACTTTCTGACATTTTTCATCTAATTTGCCTCTTTGTGTTCCGACTTTGCTCTGATATTAATATTTTACCAAAATCATCCATCTGTTCTCTCGCTCTCTGTACTCCCGACAGACTCATGCAGTCAGTTGTTTTGAACTATTTTGGACAAAATATCAGTCAATTCTACAGTGCCTCTTGAAGTGCCTCTATGAATAGAGTGTGCCATTTTCAGTTCCCCAGATTGTTGGCAGTTTTAGAGAAATCGGAACCACTGCTGAGCTCAGTGAACAAGTCGGAAAGGTTACTAATGGTTCTAACTCGCTCTTTTTTCTTTTTGTCCCCTGTCACCTCTTATGGGATTTCTTGTTCTTTTCTACATTTTTTTCTTTGTACCTTCTGTCTGTTCTTGTTAACCTTCTCCTTTCTGCCTCCCCATTTTTCTCTCCTACACTGCCTTCAATTTTCTTTTCCATCACTCCTTCACCACTCTTGCTCCCATTTCCACATTCCCCTCTTGAAGTGGACTTGTTGGACCTCAGTGTGGCCCAGAACACCTTTGAACAGCACAAACTCACTAACAACAATCAGCTGCTGTCTGTTCCCGATGTCATCAATTGCCTGACATCCATCTACGACGGCCTGGAGCAGGGCACAAAGACCTCGTCAACGTGCCACTCTGTGTTGACATGTGTCTCAACTGGCTGCTCAATGTTTATGACACGTAAGTATGCCAGATTTTTGGCATTTATGATAGAATCATCAATCTTTGCAACTCCGCATGTTGTCATCTTTGCCTTTTTTTTGCTTTGTTTTGATGTTTGTTTTGATTGATTTTAAATTTGCCTGTTTATACATTTACTTGTTAAACAAGACTGTATAAAAATGTCGGAACCGATGTGTTTACATATTTACTCACTCATACTCATACTCTTCATCAGTTGTTCCTATATGGCACGGGATGCTGTGGGATTTTGTGACATCCATATCTCATTATTGCAATATACATCAATACAAAAAGTTATGAATGATTGTTTTTATTCACCAAACCAGTGTTTGCATACACTCGCACAGGACTCTTCTCTGCCACTGTCCATGGTGCTGAAAGAAGCTCTCGGTTTTTCCTCCTGAAGATGACAGCATTTATGATGAAGTAATTTACAGATGATGCTAAGCTAAACACAACCCCAGGGGTCTTTAGGGAATAGTTTTTATTATATTTGTTTGGTATTTATGAGTATCTTTAGTGCGCAGCCACAACGGTTGATGTGCAACACAAAACTGAGGAGGAGAAGAGAGCACTGTTTGGCGACCACTTCAGCAGATGATTACTACAATTTTGATAGGGGAAGGTTGGTGTGAAATTGCACAGGCTATGTTAAGGTTAAGTTTAACTACCTAGTTTGATTCACTGAACAATAATGAGGTGAGGAGAACCCATATTGAGGAAGATGGGAGAAGAGTGCGAGGAAGAAGGAGGGAACTATATGTGCCATAACTAGAGCCACAAATATGAATGTCTTGAGATTTTGCCGTTCCCTTTGGTATTCCTTCCACAAACTACATTTATATCCATTCTGAAATTGCCAACATGCAATATGCCCCTGCTGCCATGTAAATGACTGTTACACTTTGGGTTTGTTTGGGAAGAGATAGAAGCAGAAGCGTGTGTGTAAATAGGCTGTGCAACATACAGCACACTCTGTGTATGCACAAATGTGTTCACGAGCTGAACGAAGACACGTAGACACGGTACACATAAACATAAACATAAACCCACGTGTAATATGTTGAGTTTGTGCCGCTGACGGTCTGATTTGCTTGTGTATTTGTGTGGTCCCTGCAGTGGTCGCAGTGGGAAGATCCGTGTCCTGTCGATGAAGATTGGCTTGCTGTCTCTCTCCAAGGGACACCTGGAGGAGAAATATAAATGTAAGTGCTATTGAGACGACGTGGCACCTGCTGATGTACAGGTGGACGTAAATGCGCCTCTTTCCCACCTGGCGGCACAGGCTGATCTGCTGCGAGTCGATCCGCACTGCTTCAGCCCCGCTGTAATCTAAGCGGCATTAATCAAACTCACAGTGAGAGAGACAAAGAGAGAGAAAGAGAATCTGGAGAGTGGGTCGTTTAATTGGATGAGAGACCACCTACACATTTTCCCTGTTCTTTATTTAATTTCCTATTCTGATTTATTTTTGAGGATTAGGGAGGGTGATTATAGTCTTGCTACACGGGGAAGAGCCATTTTGCTGTCCTATTCTTTGTTTCTATTGCTTTCTCTCTCTCTCTATATTCCTCTGCTGTCACTGCTCCCAACATTGTTCTTCGTGTCTACGTGTGCCACTTGGCCTTCTGTCCTATCTTACTTACTCTTGCTTCCCTTCTTTTCCCCTCTTCCTTTCTTTCTCTTGCCAATGCATGGACTCCATCCCTGAGCTTATTCGTTCCACTGGCAGTTTCTATTAGCCTGAGAAGGGTATCAAGCTCGGTTGATTGCATCCTTCCTCCTTTACTCTTGGTCTCATTGGCTGTCAGTCCCATGCATATAGATACAGGCATGCTCACACACACACACAGGGACACGCAACGGCTAACCGGGCATTCTGCCATTTGCCACTCCTTTAATGACATTTGTGTATGTCAGGTTGCGGCAGAAAGTTGGAGATTGTGGGATGAGATCAAACACTGTAAGAACTGTGTGTCGGAACATGTTGTTACTGGTATTCCAGACACCTACACACCACAAACAGCCATGCAAACACCGGCACACACACATGCATACGTAATGGGAGCTGGCATCAGGGCCAGACCTCACACAGAGATCAAAGTCTGCTGCAAGCAGAGCAGAAAGACCTGTCATGCTGTCCGTTTCTCTCTCCCCTTCCCCCCTTTTTTCCCCCAGATTACCCTCTCTGCTCTCTTTACTCAGTTTGGCCATGACTTCTGCAAATGTTGTATAATGTCATCTGAAATATTACGCCATCAACATGTGAACTGGGCAAGTCTGCGTGTAGCTGGGCAGGCGTCCACATCGAGTACAGCTCTGTCAATCACCATGTGGTGGAGTGTTGGAAGCAGGAAGGGAAAGATTAGAGGAGAAAGAACCTGGCATGCAAGATGCAAGATAAAAAGATTAAAAATGCACTTTTCCCCCGTGTCCTTCCCACCACCTCCCACCCTCATAATCACACACTTTCACTCCTATTCTTTGTTATACCACCACTCTTATACCAATCTTCTATGTTTTTTTTAATGTCACTCACATGCATTGACTCTTTCCTTCACTCACTATTTCTCATCTTTCCCATCTTTTTCTTTTCGTTCCGCTCTTTGGCTTTCTCCCCCCTCCCCCCCTCCCCTTCTCAGACCTCTTCAGCCAGGTAGCATCACCAGGTGACACGTGCGACCAGAGGCAGCTTGGTCTGCTGCTTCATGAAGCCATCCAGATCCCAAGGCAGCTGGGCGAGGTGGCTGCATTTGGCGGGTCCAACATCGAACCTAGTGTCCGCAGCTGCTTCCAGCATGTATGTCTACACACAAACACTATACAATCACGTTAAGTACCGCAGATGTCACTGTGTTCACACACACAGACTGACAAATCTATCTGCCACAGCAAAACGGGTGAACGCCAGTCAGTGCAGATTTACTGTTGGCCTGCTAGATTGAACTGTAATATAGTTGGTAATATTTCACTCATGGTTATGGACACACAGGCTATCTTTATGTATATACAAGGATTTTTAAAGTCCAAGTAATCCAATGTTTGGTCAGTGTATTGCAGTTCCGACATTACTGGTAACGGTTTTTGGAAAGTAATCGTGGGTGTGAGAGATTATGTTTAGTGATGCATTTTCTCCTAAACTCTTTGTCATTAGGCGCACCCCCATTTCCCAGACATCCAACACCTGCCTCTCTCAATCCTGTAAATGTGTTTCAGTATTTAAGCTCTGCTGACCAACCATGAAGCATCAAACGGCCCCCCAGTCTTCTACTGGCTGCCCTTTGTGTTTTACTGCAGCCAGCTAACCACTTTCCTCTGGTTTATCTCCGGACATTAGTGGCATTTAATGATGTCTTCGTCCCCCTGGATCACTGTTTCATTTTTCTCACTCTTTCTCCCCTGGCTCATGCTTCGGGAGTCATAAATGGGGAGCCAAACATTAAAATTAGGAAGCTATAAATTTCACTGAATCCCTGCGCTGCGCCTCCAAAAATAGCAGAGCGAGGCAGTTTCAAACCTGTGTCTCTCTCTCTCTTTTTCTTCCCCAAAAAACACAAAAGGCAGAGAGGCAAACACCTTGCTGCACTTCACTCTGTTGATGACATGTCAACACACACATTCATACAAAGAAACACAAGCGCAATTGTTCGGAGACATGTTCCTGAATTGCTGTGCCAGCTGTAGTCCAGTTGCACATTAATCATTCAATCATCAAAGCAGGTTGGCAGGGAGAAACAGGGCACACACACACACACACACACACACACACACAGTCTTTACTTTCTACAAAGACACACATAGACAAGCCCGGGTCCTGTGCCACCTGTGTGTCAGGTGTCCTGGCAGTGACATAGCAGTCACCCAGTCCATTTGGTTTAATGGGCGTGTGATGAACAGGTTGCACCATCATAAATATGGCCTCTTTCCCTGTTCCATTGTCACTCGCCTTCATTTATCCATCCATCCCTCTATCCAGTCATCCTTTCAGCCGTTCCTTCCTGCGGTAATTAATCTGCAAGTGCTATAAATCTGGAGTTGGATTGCAAGGAGCAAGAAGGGAATGCGAACTTGAGACTAACATATTGGAAAGGAGAGACAGAGAGATATTCTGCTTGTGGAGCGGAAGGTCACATTTGAGGTTGACAGATTTAAAGAGGATCTAGGATGTCTGAAGGGTGAAAGTTTGATTGGCAGCATTCTCAGCATGACTGTTGCTTTTAAAACCAGCTGGAACTATACATTTAAAAAGTCAAAACCTGATTATAATTTTTGGGATGGAATGTGCTACTTTTAAGTTTGTTTGGGAGGACTGATTTATTTTCAGGCAGATAGACTAATAAAATTGAGACACTCCACAGTATAAGCCCGAGGAAGGGATCAGGGGAGCGTACACCCACACAAACACACACACTCCATTTCTTTTGATTATTTAATTCTTCTTTCAAATATATTCAGCCCTTTGCTGCATTTGCTGCCCTTTTTGGATGTCAGGGATGATGGAAAGGTCGTCTTTGATTTGTTTCGTGGTAGCAACTGCCATGTCAAAGCTTCTCACCCTTTGCTGCCTTTTTGAACGGGCTCATTAAAATCTGAAGCTAAACGAAGAGATTCTGCTCAAATATATTTTGTCAACGTTGCCGTGTTGACTAATGTTTTTTTTAGGGGTAAAAATGGTAGATAGTGGACAGTTGGTTATTAGCTTTTTGATTTTAGAGAAGCCTATAAATTACTTTATAGACACTGTATTTAACAGCGTAGACCTAGTGCTCAACAAGTACAGGTAACGTGAACAGGCCCACCTCCAAGTGCAGGATTTGGGGGTGTTTTTACAACTGCTCGCTCAGAGCGAAATGGCTGTTAGCTCTCGGCATGACTATGGGTGTATAGGACAAGGGCAGTGAGGTTGTTAAAATCAATCAATGTTTATTGTAAGATGTTTCTACCAATAAATGTGAATAAGGAGCTTGTTAAAGTTATTTAGTCGTTGTCCACAATTCAAGGCCTTAATGCACCTAAGGGAATCGTCACTTTAATATGTGTGGTCATCCTAAATTTGTCTGCATCTTTATTAGGTTTTGGGTAATAAGCAAAGAGTTATTCGTTTCTAAGAATGAATTTATCCATGTTTTTATCATGCTGCGAGGAGTCTTTACACTTTATCGGCTTTATAGAAGGTGTAAACCTTTCATGGTTGCTAGACTTTTGATTTAGAGACCCTGCCTCTTCACCTCACTTCTGTTATGTCCAGGTTACTAATAAGGTGGAGCTGGAGCCCCGGCAGTTTGTTGATTGGATGCGTCTGGAACCCCAGTCTATGGTTTGGCTTCCTGTCCTACACAGAGTGGCGGCTGCAGAGACGGCAAAACATCAGGCCAAGTGTAACATCTGCAAGGAGTGCCCTATTGTTGGCTTCAGGTAAATGCACGCGCTTGCTCATGTTTAGCATTTAATTTAACATTGGTGAAACATAAAGTATAATGCGTCATCTACACGCCAGACACACGTCCATAAACACGTCCATAAACATACATGGCACTGTTCTCCTTTGTCCTCTCCTGGTTGAGCATAAAGGGCAGATCTGCTCTGGAGGGCAGGCATTTATCTAAATGTCAGCAGCTGATACACCACTGACTAAATACCATCCTGAGGTTTGCAGTGAAACCTACACCCATACAGTACAGTCCTCACAAACGAGAAGACGCTCACGCTGCACCACCACACTCACAAAGAGCCAGTCATTTGGCAACAATCCTGTGCGTTTATTATTAATGTCAAACTAGGTGGTGGAGTCATACCAGTGTGCAATATATAAAGAGGTAGTTCTAATATTTTGGTCATCTTCTTTGAAACGACTTTGGGATGAGACAGTTACCAGCTGAGGTGATAGACTCAGGTCGACAACTCTTTTACAGTATTGTTACACGCAAATACAGCTCAGCGAGTTCAAATCCAATTAAAATAGTTAATTAAAAACCCCTTTAAATAGGCATAAACGTAAAACAGTAAAGTTAACTGTGCCTGCAGTGATCACATATGTGTTAACCACAGCTAGTCTAATTAACAATTGCTATGAATATGCTAAAACAATAACTGTCTGTATATTATGCTAATGATTTAGCCTGATTATTTGACAGTTGTTCCAGCTCCGTCTCCTCAGATGAAGAAAAAGCAATCAATGAGTGATAAGGACTGATTTACATAATCATTGTAAACCTTGGCTAGTGATTATTATGTATTTATTATATTATCTATTTTTATTTTATATAGAAAAGCGGGCAAGGGACACACACACTTCGCTGTTTAACAGCTTTAATTGGTGTGTCATAATTGATATATAGTTTTTCAAAGACCAGTCTAGCATGGAAAAGCTCTTTCTGTGGTTAAACATAGGTGTAGCACGATGCTGAGCGAAGGAGGCCAGCAGAAAGAGAAATGCAGTCAGACGTTTGATGGAGCACACGTCTCCTAAGTTCTGTCATTGATCGATGAGAGAGAGCGATGGAGGAAGGAAAGGCAAAGAGAAACAGGAAGGAAAATGCCTAACAGACATTTTGTATGGTTTTGATACATGATACCAAGCACGTTACTTGTAGATTCCATTTCTTTCGCTTGTAGGGAAAGGTAGATTTTAAACTCGCATTCTACATGGGATCATATGTCGACAGCTTTATTTCTCTGTTTCTGCTTTCTTTCATTTCTAATACTTTCTCATGTTCTTTGCTTTTATTAAATTGCACTGTTGACAATCTGTCTTGAACTGATTAAATTAAATATTTCTGTATAAACAGGGTTCCCACCGACAAATTGTGTTTTCTTTCTTTTATTTCAATTTCAAGCTGAATTTCCTGACATAATACTATAATAAATGAATAATAATGTTTAACATCCATCCATTCATTATCTGTAAGCACTTATCCGGTTCAGGGTCATGGGACGGCTGGAGCTTATCCCAGCTGTCATTGGGTGAGAGACAGGGTACAACACTGGCCAGGTGACCAGTCTCAGGGCCAACAAAGACACACACACACACACACACACACACACAGGCAGACATTCACGCTCAACAGTCAAACCTACGGACAGTTTTTATTTTTTCACATTATCACATTTGTTTTCATGAATAAAGTTGGTCTAGAGTCACATTTGTCTTGGAAATAAATTGGCAGGATTCGTACCGTTTGTAAAGTGATGTAGAGGCAATGAGCCAAAATCTGCACAAAAGGTTTTTATGAAAAGTAGTTTTTTGAAAATCAGAGAATGTCACTTAACAAAAAGTCAGACAAACCAAACTTCTTAGCAGCTAAACTCGCCGGAGCAGCTCCTGCTGTGAAGGTGAATTAACACTCTTCCTCTTAGTAATATGCTGTGTGTCTCCATGTTATGGTGCATTTGAGTTGACAGTGTTGTGTGCGCTGTTGCATCCTTTTGATATATGGCTTTCCCTCGTAGCTCATCAGTCAGCTAACCTTGGGAGAGCTGGAGAGAAAGATAAAAGATTTAAGCTATTATGTCTGAATGGCTCCTGTCTCAATTTAGCTGTTAAATGGCCTTCTGGCTACAGCTACAGCTGCTGCTGAGGACAACATCCTGAGAGTTGTTGTCACGTTGTTCTGCTTTGGTGAAAATCCAACAGTCTCTCACATTGTCAGGGTTTGGATGTGTAAGCATGTGTGAACATGTGTGTGTTTGTGTGTGTGTGCAGGTGTGTGTGACAGAGTGACATTAGACATTGACAGCTCTACAGGAGGCTTCAGCGTAGCCTGGAGATGATTCATGTTGTAGTGCTACATGCGCACACATAAAACATACCCCGAGACATGAAAGTGACATCACATCTACACACGCTACTTGCCAGCGACTTATCTCACTCCCCACTTTCCCTCTTCTTTTCCTCTCCTCTCTGTCTAGGTATCGCAGTCTGAAGCATTTCAACTATGACGTGTGTCAGAGCTGCTTCTTTTCTGGGCGCACCGCCAAGGGCCACAAGCTCAACTACCCCATGGTGGAGTATTGCACACCGGTGAGGGAGTAGCACACACACTCACACACTCACACACACACTTTGTTCACCTCCTTTCTCCTTTCCACATGTTCATACACTCTGCTCATCCATTTAATGAGAGCATACACGTTAACAATAACTTGACTTCAAATACCTTCTGTTCGATCTTTTCATTAATACTTGAGGAAAAATGTCCTGCTCCTAATGTCCAATAAACCCCTTGTGCCAGTCCCTCTCGTCCAACTCCTGAATATTTGCTTACGCCTATGTTTTTTCTTGTATACTTATGGATTATATTACAGCAGCATATACTGACTTTTACAAATCATGAGGTTGTTTAAAATTGCTAAAGTTATGACTCAAGCACAGAATCCCCTAATGTTAATTGTTAAGTGTTATTTTTATGTGGATCATACCCACATTACATGCACATAATGCTGTTGATAAGTGTCTGGCGGTTTATTACAGTTACACACACTCAAGCTTGTGCTTCTTTACCTAAAAGTATGTTGCAATGCCAAATGCTGCCCCACATCACCTTTACAGCCTAACCCGTAGCCTGATCGTAATAATGCAGGCTTGCTTTGTCTACAAACCGGAGCTGATTCCCCGTAATGTGGCTGTGTGATCAGATTTTTATTCCTACAGTGCGATTAATACAAGTTGACATTACTCCTCTCCTATGCCTCGATGTTCTGCTTCCCGTGCTGTTGATTTCTCCAGCTTATTTTACAATCAACCCCCCTGACAGACCTCTGGCTTCCTTTGAATTTACATGAACAAATAGTAAAACGCTTGCGACTCTCTAAGGCCTTTTTATAATTTCTGGTGGAAAGCAATATTTCATTTTACTACTGCACAGAGAGAAGAATATTAGAAAAGAAGGAGCTTGGTAAAATTGAACATTGCTCTTTTTCACAGTTGCGTAGGATTGCACCCTTGCGAGCCAACTCATTTCACTATATCCTAATGTCAAACTTTGTGTGACTTGAGTGGGGATGTGTCTCAATTCTGTCTTTTAATTTGCTTTTTCAATTTTGCAAATGAGATAAATATTGACTTTGGGGGAGCAGCTGTAGGGAGCAGTGATCACTCTTCCCGGAGTTAAGATGCCCAGCAGCTGCCCTCCACGACTTTGAAAAAACAATATTTTATTTTCAGCCGTGCTGCTGCATCAAAACGCATAAAATATTGTTTAAAGATTAGCACTTAGCTAAGGATGCATTAGTCACTGCTGTGTTTACAGATCATCAACTTAATCAGAAAGGAGGACATAATCTGACTTCATAGAGGTTTTAATATTTCCCCTCAACTTTATCATCGTTCAATGCACCCATCTTAAAATTTAATGTGTATTTATTTAGGGAATATTATTTATTTCATCAGTCAAAATAACCCATAATGTGAAGCATCTACAGCACCTACTTAACTTCCATTTACTTCAGATCTGTTAAGTTTTAGTTACTGTTCTTCAGAATTCTTTCACACTAAAATTACTTCAGTTCTTTATGATTTCAGATGCTTGTTTACTGTACTGTATGCATTGTCTCTATGTCATAGAATATCTCAGGTCTGTCCGTTCAGCTCACTGTATGCTGGCTTTTCAGCACAACCAACCGAAAGATTTGTAAGGACAAAGGTAGCAAATACCAGCAAATTATGGCAGACAGCTTGCTTTACAATGTCCAACACCGAGGGCTTGTGAACAGGTGTTTGTATGTTCTGCTCGAACAGTTAAAGCGTAAAGCCAGATCAATACTGCAACACTGAGAGAAAACACCTGATAGAAAAACCTAGAAAAACTTCAATCCCACAGAAAAGCTGTGATATATCATGAAGTTTAACTTGATAGAGCTTTAATGAACCACACGATGCCGTAGATGTAGCAGTGCCAAGACCTGAATCTGTGCTTCCTGCCAGGCGGTATGTAAAATGAAAACTCACCTGAATCATCTTTTTCTGTCCTTCTCAGTTCAACTCAGCTGTGCAAGTTTCTTTTTGTTTTCTCTAAAAGTATGAGTATCTTTATTTACCCTTCTCCCAATGCTCAAGACAAATTGCGTTTCAGTTTTATACCTTTGAAAATATCAAATCCACATTAAATAATAATGTAAAGGAAAAAAGCGGAGTTTGCAGTGATGAACAAACTGGTGAGCGTTTGTGAGACTCAGTGCAGCTATTTAATAAGATTTGTTGTCTTATCTTTGCCATACTGTTTATTTTATGGTGACGATATTGCTTTTTTATTAGGTTTAGATTTTTATGGGAGTGGCCATTTTATATATTTCCAATAGGCAGTTATATTGGAGAAGCCTTCTTTACCACCATGCTGTATTTAGTACTGTAAAAGTTGCCTTTCCTAAGCTGCCTCATCATGTCAGGAGTTGTGTCCTGGTGGCCTAGTGAAGTTAAAATGGATATTACTGCAGCGTGGCACTTTGCAGCTGCTGAACTTTGTTACCTTTCTCTTCTTTCACTCTTTGTTTCCTGCCACCGTCTACATCATCATAGTCTCATCTTGATGAAATTTCATGTAAAAAGGGAAATTAAGCCATGCCTGTAAGCCACATACTATGGAGCCGACATACGCACGCATGCACACACGTACAAACACGCACACATTCTTTTCCAGCTTCAGTGTAATTGGTTTGTAATTGCTGTTGGTTTGTTCAAGCTACCATCTTAAATTGTGCGGATTAGTCAATAAGCCAAGTGAACTCAATAGAGTCTGTTCATTCACACAAATCTGTCAACTGTGAGAGTTTGCGTGTGTGTGTGTGTGTGTGTGTTCGACAGCAGTTGTGTGAATCCTCTGCAATGGGATTTTTTCCCCTCTGGTCGGACTGTTGTGGTAATATCTTGTTTGCTTGCAAAGCAGAAACCGCTCCTGTAAGAAGAACACCTTTGCTAAGTATCTAATTAACAAAACACATTCTCCTCTGCACAGTTTTATATGATCCTTAGGTGTGCACAAGGCAGAAATACAATAACACACACAGAGATCAGTAAAAAACACAAACACAACCCCCTGTCTCTTTTTTTTTTCTTTTTCCCTAGACGACATCAGGTGAGGACATGCGTGATTTCACCAAAGTGCTGAAGAACAAATTCCGATCGAAGAAGTACTTTGCCAAGCATCCGCGGCTAGGCTACCTACCAGTGCAGACAGTTTTAGAGGGCGACAACATGGAAACGTGAGTAACACCCGAGTGTCTTTGTCAAACAGGTGATGCCTAAATGTCTCCACTTGTTTTGCTTGACCGAATAAATTAAAGCACCTCGTACTGAACTACAAGCTAATAGTCAAATGAGGTTTAATACAGCGGGCCGGGTTAGATACAGTAGTGTTCCCAAAGTTGGATGGATTTATTCTGTGCACAGGCCAAAGTTGAAGATTAGTTGAAAAATGATATTTGACATTTACAAGAAGAGAGAAGTTTAACTCTTTTTAAAAATATTTTAGGATCTAGCAAAATAATACTTTATTTGTGTTTTAAAATACAATTTCAGTGATTTAGTCTTGCACAGTCATACGCTTGGGTACAAAAGTTTGCATCCCATTCTTTTGCAAAAAGTTCACACATTTTTTTTTTCATCACCATAATATTTAAATCACATTAAGCTAGTAAAGATGTTCATTCATCAGAATTTGCATTTAGTTTTTACTAACTTATCAACTGAACTTATCAATTAGAACTTTCAGTACGATTTTTAATACTTTACTATGATTTTTAATACACCCTATGACAATTTCTTTGCATCAGTGTTTGCTAGATGCCCAGATTTATTTCTTTAGCTTTAGGTTTACGTTTGTATCCCTTTAAATTCAAACGGCATTGAAAAACGTAACCGTGAGCCACAATAGTAAAAAACGTTTTTTTATTCACAGACCTAAGACATAAATTAAAATAAGTGGTCAAAATTATGCTCCACAGGTAAATAGAGAGACATGTGCTTACTCAAGTGTTTTTAAATTTTGGATCCTAAATGTCCTTAAATGCAACTTAGTAGTTTTTGGATTTAAATACTGAAAATGTAAAACATTTTATCTCTGGGCCACCAATATATATATGCGTTACTGAAGTTATGTTCGATACATAGAACAGTATTTTCATAACATCAAGTCACAGGTTATGTGACACACAGACACACACTTGTACGAAAACGCAGTTTGTCGAGTACGAGTGTTTATTTCCCACTGACTTTATGTGTTTGTTTACCTTTTGGCCCAGTCTTTCCTCCTCTGCACTGTAGATATTCTGTTCTGCAGCAGCAGTCACAGTGTCTAAATCTGATTAATGTCCCGGCTCCTGCCAGCTGTAAATCCCCCAGAGAGCTGTTTCACTAGGCCCACATTATGCAGATGCCCCGAGGGACCTCATCCTCCCCAGTGGAGTGTGCGTCTCGAGTTGTGGCCCTTTTTGAATACAAGCCAACGTTTCCTGTGTGCGCCCACGTCGTGTTTTCTGGATATTGTATATATCTGTTGTCTCCTTTTCTCAGCCTGTCAATATGTTTGTATCAAACCTAGTGTTACAGTATAAGATTTCCTGCTTGTCCTCATACCTGTAAACAAAGTGCAACCTTTGCATCTCGTAAGCTTGAAAAACTTTCAAAGATGTTAATTTGTGGGCACACAGTGACTCACCTGCTCATTTACGATAGATTTTGCTCAACATCCAGTTGCACATAGTCACCTCTTAGATGGATTGCTCTTTCCCTTTCTTCCCTCCCATTCTTCCCTGTCCTCCTCACCTACCACCTTGCTCTTTTCCTCTCTGAAAAATGATTCTGCAGTGCTGCCTGCATGATAAATGCCTCTAAAAGGTAGATGAATTGGGGTGAAATGTTGAGATCTTCTCAAAATGTGGCAGACGGGAATGGAGACTTGGAGAAGAGAAATTTAGACCTATTTCACGGTCATAATTTTCCTGTCTCTCTTGCTGCATTAGGGTCTCTCCTGTGGGCTGTCGTCTGTCCACGTGTTGCCACAAGCTGTGTGTTATACAGACAACTTTTTGTGTAGAAAGATCCTTTTCAATTTTTAGCTGCACACTGGGCAGTCTGTCTTAGACATGTGATCAGTGTTAGGAAACACCCCCCATCATTTTTGACCTTACCACAATTTTTGGGCTGAAATGAATGCTGTGGCTTACAGTAAACAGAAATAGATTTTCCTGTAGTTGGAACAAGGTCTAGTCTCTGCTTGACATTCTACTAACAACCGTTCAGAATATCTTACTTGTAGAAGTAACAAGTATCTTGTGCCATGTACAAACAAAATTAAGGATGAAATACTTGTGTTGTTAGCCTCTGATTGTCGAATTGAAAAAAGCGATGAAGTTATTTTTAAGATACTGTAGCAGCAGAAAAGGAAAATTAGCTCGTGTGCGGTTTAATTGCCCGCCCTAATACACTCACGCGCTGTCTTTATACTCTTGTATCATTTTTTTAATTCCACCCACTCGCTTTCGCTCCACCTTGAAAGAGCAAAACACCACATACTCACCTCCCACGTATGTCTTTGCTTAATTTCACACCAGATAGGATTTTTGACTCACTGCTGCTATATTTGATAATGTGAAGGGACCGTTCTAATGGTTTCCCACTCAGTGCTGGGATATGCTTATTATCCTTCATAACCGGGTTGAGCAGAAAAGCCTCTGCTTTGTTAGGCAGCGCAGAGGTTAATGGCTATGAACGTTGGATTGTAAAATAGTGGAAACATCTGTGCTTTAGTGGGAACGAGTCTATGCAAGACACACATACGTCTAAAACCATAAATAGAAATGCAGGATAAAAAAAAAGGTAATAGGAATTAGTTTACTATAGGCCAAATTGTATTGTATTATTGAAATGTGCTACTGTTATAAATGCATATTCACAATGTGTCTGTAATTAAGCACTCAACCAAATGATGTCAGTTTAAGAAGAACTAATCTAGGTTTCATCTACAAAGATGAGGATATTCTTAACCTGGAATGTGTAATTGTGCGTGAACATTAGTTATGCTTATTGCCGGTGGAGAGCAACATTAACAAAGCGTCTTCAGGTGTCAGCATGTGCAGATGGTCTTTTACCTCTGACTGAGAAAACAGAGGGTCAGCGAGAGCAGAGCAAAGCCGTGCTAACAGTGACAAAATAACTACCATAGCAGGATGTACTAAATTGATTTTCACAATGGGTGATTATGGGAAGGAAAAAAAAACACGGTGAAACACAAATTGCATAGTTTTGACAAATGCATGATAAGAGGACAGAGGACATCTTTTGACAGAAGTTTTTTTCCTCAGTCAGCAGTTTTCTAAAACAGCTAAAGAAGAACCAAGTTCATCAAAGTGGGTTTTACAGCCTGTGAGTGGGTGTTTATTGCTTAACTAAGGTCCATTACCGTTAGTTTACCCGAGGCTGGATATTCACCCCACTGTCTAGACAATGGCTTTTACATTTTAAAGATTTTGTTCTAATGTTTCAGCCAAAGTCAAAACAAAGCAAAGTGATGCATCTGTTTTTTTTCTGAAATTAAGGGAAAATGTAGCTCTGTTTTTCTTTTTTTTAGATCACACAGAAAAACACCCCGTATAACTGACTGTGTTTTCAAAATTGAGGCAAGTCTTTAATAATTCAAAGTAGATGGATTGATGGCATTCACGCACAAATACTGTTTTTGATTTAGGCTCACTGTAGCAGTGGACTTTCACTGCAGCTCAGCCTGAACAGGATTTTTTTGCACAAATGGCAGAGGAAGTGAAATGTGAACAGGGCTCTGCATCTTGTTATTGAACTTCAGGAGGAACATGAAGCCACATTTGTCAGACTCCCAAGGTCTCTGTCGTGATTTACACCTCCCTCTCTCGGCTTTAGTCTCCTTTCTTTTACTTTCTCCCCTGCTTTATTTCTAATTTCTTGTCTCCCCTTTTTCTCTCTTTTTCTCTTCCTTGTGATTTTCTCCTCACTACAAACAACTTCCTCTCAAGTGTATTCATCTTAAGGATAAAACTGTCATTGCACGCAGGTTGGACAAATTTGGGTGAAAGGGAAACAATTGGGAATTTAAAAAGCTATAATTTTTCAGCCAAGATGAAAAATGACGTCACTCTATCAAAATACAAAAAGAGCAAACTGGCTGTTCCTTCTGGCAAATATGTCAGTGGGGGCGCTTAAAATGCTGCAGCTCTGGCTCCGAGTATTTAGCTCAGTCGACTGCCGACCACATTTCTCCTCCACTTGCTTTTCTTGTCTGTCTGGATCCCCGAGTACATTTTGAATTCTCCTCGCAGCTACAAAAGTGTGACTGCACTGGTTGCCCTGCTGTGAGAAACATAACCACCCTGCCAGACGTCTCTTTCTGAATTTCCCTGCATTAACGTAGGAACAGAAGCAAGAGGTGAAACAATATCAACCTCAGCAGTTATCTTACCAATTTCCTGGCCAGCCTCCTCCCTGAAAAAAACAAAACCAACACATTTTTGTGCTTGTGCGATAAGGTGATGTATCCTATGTTGTGCATCTCTAAGATTAGCAGCATTTACCACAGACTGGAAACCAGAAACTTAAAGTATTTATGACATCAGCACACATGCCTCAAGCATCCTGGTTTGTCATATTTTATTTCCCCAAACTTTTGCGACTCACAGGAATCGTTGGCTGTTTTAGTTCTTATTTGTCACATAATGAATTCAAAAGCAGATTAACCAGAAGATGGGTTTTGCTGCACTTGTGGGTTGTTTTTTTTTTTTCTTTTGGTGTGCTATTTCAGTAAATCCTGCAGGAAGCAAATGAGGAAAGGTAAAGAATTTTGACTCTATTATTTTTGTGTGCAGTGGAAATCTAAAAAGCTGTTTAATGAAATGTGTGTCAGCAGAAAAGGTGACACACTTAAGCATTTTCTCTTCAAGCTTTGACACTAACTTCTTGGGTAAATTACAGCACATAGACTCTGCTGACAGGTCCACTTGCCCATTTTGACCCCTTCAAATCTGATTGTCACCCTGCAAATTTCACAGTCACGCGTTCATTTTGAAGGCGACTGTAGAGGAGCACACAGGGAATAATAATGAATAATACTTGCTCACATACTTGTGTACCCAGCCACTCAGCGTTTCGATCGACTCCGCCCGCCACTTGTTCCCTCACCTGCTGTGTTTTTGTGTCTGGACCAGTGAGTGGATCTGACCCTGAAATGTTTTGTGGTACCTTACTCCCTTCCCTCCCTCCCTCCCTCCCTCCCTCCTTGCGATTCTCTTACAGTCCCGTCACCCTCATCAGCATGTGTCCGGAGCAGTATGAGTGAGTATCTACGCCAACAGCTGCAACTCCTTGTCTCCAGACTGGAATGCCTTAGATCGACACCCCTTTATTCCTTTTTCTCCTCACTCACCTCCACGAATGCCCAATCACTGCATGTTGCCTGCCTAGCTGCCTGAACCACTGGCTGAACGTGCAACCCGAACACTCACCCACTGTCCTCTTACTGTCACCTTCTTCTCTCTGTAGCATTCAACTAGCATTCAGTTGTTCATCCAGCTCCGGCTGTCATAAAGCATCCAGTCGCTCCGTAGATCACCCTGCTCTCCTTTTTTTTTTTCCTCATTCTAGGATCATCAGATTTCTTTTCCAAGTGATGGTTGTGAAGGGCCATTATATGAGTGTGTGTGTGTGCATGTGCCTGTGAATCTCTCTGTGTTAATGAGGTTGTGAGCATGCTGAATCTCATTCATCTCCATTACACCATTCATTTTCAGGCTGTCCCAGTCACCTCAGCTCTCTCATGATGACACCCATTCCAGGATAGAGCAGTATGCCAGCAGGTATGCACTGCATTCTGCAGCCATCCTCATCTCATCATCTCAGAAGCCACGCAGCACATTTAGAAAAAAATATTAACTGCATTTAATTGTTTCACATCAAATACCATGTCAAGAATATCAGTGCAGAATGAAAAAGAGACTTTTAGATTGTCGTGCTGCTACGTTTTCATAATTTACTATGAATAACCACAACATTTTATAGTAGCAGTGCAAATTGTCTTCAAATGCGTTTAAGGTTGGACATGCCTCCTGGCTGCTCTTAATATGCATGTCTATGCAACAACAAGCCGATATTGGCAACAATAAATACAGGCCTGACAACCAGCTCAAATCTCTGTTCATTGATTTTGTAAACAGTAATACAGTAAGCGGAAAGCAGTAGCTGCCTGAAAGCTAAAGAAAATCCCCTTTAAAAATTGGAAACCAGAATGAAAGAACTGTAAATAAAAACCAAAAACCTAATCATTTTCATAGGTTCCCCATTTATTGCAGACCACAAGCATTAGGGGTTGTAGAACCTTAGGCCTGTGTTGTGCTTTTAAAAATACTACAGTAATTTGTACGACATATTGTTCAAGGTTAACGGAAATCAAATGTGTGTTACCATTTTCGAATGGCCTCACTCAAACTCAGGATGCCCGGCCATCATAGAGAGCTCTCCTAATTCTATATAGCTTTAGGGCTACAAATAAATACACTCTTACCTATGTCCATCGGTTACTCCTGTCCTCCATACAGTGAAGATATTGTCTGTGTGGAGAATAGATTTGTTTTGTTTTACTGTTTATTCATATTACATGATAAAACAGATCTCAGATCACACTGCTCACAATCAAACACAAGGTGCATTCTGCCAAGATCTACAGTATACAGAAATGTTATTGCTTGATCTCAGACATCGGTTTGGCTCTATTGAGCTGAAACATTACCTAATCCACAATCGAAATCAAAAAGCATGTTTCCCACTAAAGGGAAACAAATCTAACCATTTTGCCTTCATTCCTGTGCTGAAAGTTTCATTATGAGACTTGTTTACTCTGCCAAAGGGAAGAATGTTTTTCTCCAGTTTCCAGTCGCAAACACTAAGAACACAATCAACAATGTGCGGATGTCTTTCGTGACCTGTAATCTGCACAAACAAATGTTCAGTGTAACCCACTGCTGCTTCAACCTTTTGATAAAAGAAGGTACTGCATATTGAAACAGCATTTTGGATCATCTTTTTTTTTTTTTTTTTGTGACAACTGGTGTTCGCATACATTAAACGTCAGCCAACTGTCAAACTCTTTTAGTGAGTGAACTCGTGAAAACATGCAGCCACCCACCACTTTGGCTGGTGACATTATGGATTTGCTGCTGAGATCAAAGTAGCAACAGATCGGCCCGAAAGCTGTTTTCAGCCACCCACTATAAACGATCCTGCTGTGTACATCTACACAAGCATGTATGCAGCGCGCGAGCTGCAGCTAATCGTTACTAAACTCATGTTCTGCCGCACTTAGATTGAAAACCTGTCATGTCTGATTTGATATAAGTATGAATATTAAGAGCCACAAGTGCCACACTTGCACAAATCCCATCTTTCCCTTGAATTAATTTCTTTCAGCACAAAGCTCATCTTTCCTGAAGTTGGTGAGGGTTACGCGTGTCAAAACAAAACCTAGTGTGTCCTTCCAATCAAAGCTTTAATCATTAAGGGTCCGCTGATGCAGTACTGCTCTGTTTGGCCTGTGACCTTCTATCTGTCACACACCATTAACCTTCGCTCAGTGTTTCTACCCGCATTGTTTCATGAGCAATGACACAGACATGAGCCATGTAAATTCTAATTTTAACTGCAATATCGATGCGGAGAATTGAACCAGATTCTGACAATCTTCAGTTTGTGGGTCATATTATTACCGTCCTGCCATCTTTCTACTGCTACGGGATCAGGACTGTTTTGTCTGGATCTATTGTTTGGGGAAAAAAATCTGTTTTCCCATTAGCCACATTATTATTTAAATGCTTGGGTTTTATCCATTAACTGGAATTTTTTTGTCACTGATGGCTGTGTTTCTGTCAGGTTGGCCCAGATGGAGCGCTCCAATGGCTCTCTGCCCACAGATAGCAGCTCAGCCACAGGAAGCATGTAAGTCACTAAAAATTTCATATGAACTCATGTTTTCTTCTAATGTTGCATCATTTCCGTGTTGATGGAAGCCAACACCTGTCCAGAAACATGTCTTCACAAACCCTGTTATTTCCATATTAAACCGTTTTAACGTACATTATACACATGCATGTTAGCTGGAAATCATCTTCCAGTTGAGCATGGTAAGATTTAAGTTTTAGTTAGACATGTACATTTCTTCTCCAGCTTCACTGTACCAAACCCAAACAAATAAGCAGGTGACTTTTTCACATTTTTGAAAAGACATCACGGTGGATTGTGGGCGATACAAGGAGGTTTTAGGAGAGCAATAAACCTGTGGAGTGACGGGAAAAGACAATGGGATGTGGTTGGGTGCAGCAGGAAGGAGACGACTCCAGAAATGTAATGGGTTAGATTGTCAACAATGAGCAGTGAGAGCGATTGCTTTTGGGATTTTGGATAATGACCACTTAAGCTATGTTTGATGACAGGAGCTGTGAAGATGGCAAGAAGAAATCACCAAAAAAAAAAAACGCCTAAAAGGGGATGAGAAACACAGAGCTTATATCTCTGATAGTGGATGTGTGTGTGGAGCCTTCAGCCCGATACAAGCTTAGATCCTAATCACGGAATTGAGCTCTTGAGGTTCGAGCACCCTCTGACTACACAGACATATTAACATGTGTTCAAAGAAATGCATAAAGGCATAACCATGTTCCTGCCTTTGGAGAGAACTGCTTTTCATTCTCTTCCTGTTTCGATAAAACACAGTTTTCCAGACGTGTAGACTGTAGATCACCATCATAGATTTTGAAAATTATGTGTGTAGGCATGTGTGAAATGAATTTGTGCATGAGGATGTTGCAGATATAGAAAAGATAAAGATACTTTTTTATCTGAAAAACAATTTAAAAATACATAAAAAACAAAAAACATTTTTACAAAAGTGCGTTCTAGTGGGGGCACCCCGACAGTGAGGTGATTCCCAGTGTTCTGCTTAAAAAAAAAGGGGGAAACAACCTTTGGAATTTGAATTCTTTAAAAGGTGGAGTAACAGTGGGAATGCTTATGGGGGAATGGTTAAAACCTTTGAGAATATTCAGTGAAGATGAATTGAAGGAAGACTTTTATTCACTCGTAGGTTGCATCCCCTGCTGGTGCGTGTTCGCATCATGTGGGCCACTGCTCCCACACTTCACCTTCATCTGACCTCGCCTCTTATAAAAGAGGTTTTAGAAATAGCAGGTGTTGGATTGAAGACTCCCAAAAGCTGCATTTCTCGGCTCTCTCTAGGCTTTCAACTGATCAATAGAAGGACAGATGAATTGAAATACATAAAGTGTTGGTGAGCAAGGGAAGGTGGAAACAGGGGTGGATTTATTTTCCTCTCAAAGTTTTTTTTAAAATCTGGAACAAACACATTATCCCCACACCTCCTCACTCTCTCTTTTGTGCTTTGTAGTCGCGCTTATTTAAGAGAAGAAGCCATTATTTTTTTTCCAGCTCCCAAACAACACTGATGCACATAGTGTCAGGAGTGTGTAGAGCGCTAATGAGGTGAGGAAGATGAGGGTTTGATGAAGGCTAATGGGTTTAGCAGCAGAGAGGAAAAAAACACCCACCAGGGCACATTTAGAACATAATTATAGTTCTTGCGCTTTCACTCATTTTTACATCAGTGTCATTTCTGTAATATTTCTATTCCGCTTTTTTTTTTCCCGGCAAAACAGCAGATGCACACAATGTAGCACAGAAGATAAAGGAGCACAGTCCCCAACAAAATGCAAATTTAACAGCCAATCACAAAAGGAAACTTGCAGCACGCACATCTCGAACAAAAACAGCTTTATACTTATCAGCATGAAGCACAACATGGCACCAGTTGGTTCTACTGTATGTTTTAATCAGATGGATTTTTTGTAATGCAAAACTAATTGTTAATTTTCATGCATTAAATGTAAAAACCAAGCACTTAAAAGAAGGCTCTGATACAAATTATTCACACAATATTTAGTCCAGACTTAACAGGCCCACTACAGTCGGAGTTGCAGGTGGTTTTGTGAAGGATCATAAACTTATTTAAACTTTTTCTACACACGGGTTCTTTTTTTGACTGGAAGCTACTTGGAAACTTGTAAAAGCGAGTGTCATTACTATAGCCGGCTTCATTTCCTAAAAATAGTTTTAATAATTACACTTTTTAGTCTCTGCAGAGAAACAACTTTTCCCCCTTTAGTTGCAAGTCTCCTGCATTATAGATGTGATAACATTCACTTAAATGTTCGGGCGCCGTAATAAAATGTCATTCACTTTAATTGTGAGTTAATTATTGGCTTTTTTTTTTAAAGGCCAGAATCCGCCGGTAGCTCTTTTTACACAGCGACGCGTCCGTCACATCCCACTTTAAAAGAGAAAGTAACTTTGAAATGGCGTGTAAAAATAGCAGCATTGTACTTTATACAGTAGATCGCACTACAGTAGAACAGCCCACTCAGCTACATATCTCCTCTCAAAAGACGAGGCGCCTCATTGTATTGTCAGCCGGAGAAATAACTCTCATTTCTCCTCCTTTTCTAACGCCTTTAGTTGGAGTGTTTGATTGTCTTCCTCCCTTTTTGTTGGATTTATTCTTTCTTTCCTGCAGCTAATTTCACCCAGGCGTCTTTGTCTATCACTCCACTCCATCTGGTCGTTTGTGAGGGGACACGCACAAACACACACAGTCTCTCTCTCTGTCCCTCCCTCTGTCTCGTCCACATGCTTTGCGGGACACTGGAAGGTGTTTGAACTTGTGAAAACATGCATAGTGTAAATCCATTACATGCATGTTTGACTTCTGGCTTTAATTTTTGGACAATACAAACCCGTAAACACAGATTTGGACTCGCTGCCAGCTAAACACTGATATCAGTAATTAGCCCGTGTGAGTAAGAGAGAGCGAGACATAAAACGTGTGTGTGTGTGTGTGTGCATGGGGCTTCAGTGCCTTGCCATCTTTGTCCTGGATTGCCTTAATTTAAAAGGGAATCCTTAATTAGGAAGTCAGTGTTGCCTGTGTTCTCTGACCTCCAGCAAAAGCGCAGTGTTGTCATTGATGCCTTGGGATGTCAGAGAGTAACGAGACTCCCCGCTTTCTTTTTTGTTCGCTTATCTTTGACTTTCCAGTCCTTCCCCAGTGCTGTCCCTTTTTCTTTCATATTTTGCCCTTTATTCCTGTCCCTCTCCCTTTAATTCTTACTAGCCCTTCTCTTTTTAAACCTCTTTTCATCATACCCTGCCCTCCCCTCTTTCTGTTCTCCTCCTTTCATCATTTTTAGTTGTTTTCTAATCATGCTTTTCCTTTGGGCTCAGTCAACCTTCAGATTAAACGCTAAACACAGGAGGTAAACATTGAATATTTTTTGAAGCCCTGAATCATAAACGATACAACAAGACAACAGACAACTTTGTACTTTGCTGTGATCTGTCCCCATATGTGCTACTTCCATGAAATGTTCGGTTTTAACATTTCCAGGGCATCCTGAGAGAGAGAGAACGAGGACATTTAGGTCAGGATCCAGGGAAGTGAGGTCCAGTGATTGCTGTCAGTCTGTCAGGATCAGGGAGGGAAACGAGGCTTATCAGAGGAAACTGCTACAGTCTCACCAAGAATGAGGAAAAGGGAGGAGGGCAGCTGCAGCGGAAACTGGTCTCAAGTCTGAACTTTCATTTCTCTGCTCACTATCAATTATTGACACGCACTACATTGCTCTCAAATTAATTTTGCCCTTATTTTAACTGCGCTGTAACATGTTTGCGTACTTGGTATTTCTATCGAGTTTGGAATCGTTGCTTCTCCTCTCTCCGTCATTACTTTTGATTGCACACCTCTGCCTATGCTTCATCTTTAGTTTTTTTTGCATTTGTGTTGGTGTGGTTCTTTCCTTTTTCCTTTGTATTTTTTTGAGCAGAGAGCAGCTGTAACAAAGCAAAGCAATTTCCCCCAGGTTTAATACTGCTCTTTGAATTTCACCAGAGGGGAGGCATAAAAAGATGTTGCCTCTGCCCTTTTTTTTTTCAATCCTCTCTCATCTTCTTTTTCTCTCGTATTTCTGATTTTCATGTGTCTCTTTACTCGCTTTCCCCGTCTTTATCTGTCACTGTGAGCTCAGTCTAAGCGGCAGCTGATAGTGCCATTCAGCTGGAGTGGAGCTGCTTGCTTTGTGATATGTTAGCTAGGCATCAGGCCTAGAGACTATTGTTGCAAGTAAAGACTGCAAAGGTCTCGCCGCCGTGTCCTTTGCTCACCTTTTCCAAGCACGCTGCTGATATTCACAATGCCCTGCGGCTAATAACCTCCCCATTCATCCCCTACTTCGACGTCCTCGTTTGCTATCACCTCTTTCTTCATTGCATCCCTTCGTATTCCATCACCAAACTGTGTGAGCATCCAGTCCTTTCGCTGCACGTCTCTGTCCTAGTATTCCAGAGCAGGTGTTTGTTTTTTGAAAGCCAGCTCCAACCCCCTGTAGTCCCCCATTTCCACGTGTAATGACTGTGTTCCCGCGGTCGCCGGGTTCTCCGTGACAACTATGACGCTCCTGCTGCAGTGTCTCTTTGCTTGGGACCTGCCTAATTGGTCACTGGGTTTGTGCGAGGCCCTCGTCCCCCAGCCCCAGCCCCAGAGACAGCGCTGTCACCTATTTTCCACTTTTTCTAGAGGACCTAAGCCTTTCTTCATCATCCCTGTCTCCCTCGTCACAGCATACACCTATAGTTTCGACGTGTGTGTTGGTGTATTGCTGCATGTTGCAGCAGTGCCAATGTGAAATTTGACTTCCTGCCTCGGCTCACTTTATTCTCTACGTGTCATTTTTCAGTAGCTCAGCAGTTTCGGCATAGTTCAGCCTCCACATTAGAGTGAAACTGATGAATAACAAGGCATGTGTACAGACCTAGGAGTTTTCAGAAAGACCAGAAAAGTTAGATTTATGTAAAAAAAAAACAACAAAGTAATGACTGCAAAAACAATGATTTGGAGAAACCGTGCAGCATAACAGGCAAAGAAAAGCTACTGTTTAAATGAGATAAAAACAGCGAATGCTTCTTTCTCTTTGATTGAGGGTGTAAAAGTTTCAAAACATATTGTGTTCACTGATTAGAGTTCTCTTTTTTTTTATATCTGTGCTTTTCATTTTACCAAAATACACAAAGGTTGAAAGTGACGCAAATCCCATTCTTAGAATGAAAGGCTGCTTTAAACTTGAGCTTTAAATTATACTAGGAGCTTAGGCCACTAAATGACAAAACCCATTTTCTCCTCAGTGTATATTGAAGGCTACTGGCTTGGCATTTTGTTCCTTTTATGCGAGATGATGTGAAAGCCTCATTCTGTGTACTTTCTCATTAGCTATCCACTCACCCCAGTACTTGGTCACAAAATAGTATAATTACTGCCATCTCCGAGAAAGACAGCGCTTCCTATTCTTAACCTGTCATATGATACATGTGGTGATAATGGCCTTCTGAATATTTTCTGAATACTCATTGATTGTCTCCTGTGGTGCAATTTAAGGGCGTCTTGTGTAAAATTTGAGACATTTCAGTTTGGTGGCTTGCTCTCCAGAGAGTTTTAGATTAACATACTCATAGCCATGGATTATGTGCTCAGTTATGATGTGGCTCCGATAAAACTGTGTAACGTTGATGGCAAGTTACTGTCTGTGTGCTTTAAAAGTGGCAAGTTTATCTACCTGGGCCACAGTTTATAGATTGCGAAGGCCAGTTTTTATCCATAAAATCCAATGCAGCTCTCGAGTCAAATGAACACAAATTAGTCTTGAGATTTGATTTTAAATCTGCTTTTACAGTTTATCAAATGACCTGACTTTTGATTTGCATGAAGCTTTACTTACCTATTTAGGGGTATAGAAATAAATCCACACAAGAACAGGGAAATCATGCAAACTCCACACACAGTTGAATATCTGGGCATTTGACTTTCTTCCCTTTTGATGAAAACAGTGCATTTGTAATCAGCACCAGCTAAATGAAACATCCAAGGGTTGACTCCGCAAAGCGTATTTATTGCACATGATAAGAAAATGCCAAAGTAGAGTCACCAGAAGACAGGGAGCCATGTGTGGTGTCGCCATGCCATTAAATGTTCTCAACCACAGCCTATTTCAAGCTGTCAAACTGGCCCTGGAAGCGGCAGTCACTTTAGCGATGGAAAGGACTTTGAAATAACAGACTGCCATCTTTTTTGTGCATGGTGGTTGTCAGGTTTTTGTCTTGAAGGCTCAGATAGTGTTTCACAATGAAGGTAATGGCTGGGCTGTGGAAAGTCTTGCTTTCCCCTTTTCGAAACCCTGAGATAACACATATTGTAAAGAGATAGAGGCGCACACAAACACACATACACATACAGATAGTCAACCAGGTGCCATTCTCCCTCCCTCCATATCGTTTCCTCACCCTGCCAGGCTCCTTCGCTTCTCTGCTCCCTCCGTCTCCTTGCTACCCCCCCCCTTATTCCATTTATCAGATAGCAGAGACTGACACATCTGTGTTCCACCAGGGATTGTGGAGCTTACAGCCTGGCAAACTAACAATAGCTGAAGATCTTATATATCATGGCAGCCACCACAATCTTTACTTTAAATTAGTGGCTTGGGAGCTACTGTTTGTGTTCGTAACCTGCTGATTGTCTGACACACATTTGAATCTGTTCTGATATGTATTAATGAAACCGCTTCACTTGTGGTCCGGTGACATTGTGCAAACTGTGCACTGACTCATCTACGGGGTTTTAATTCATTTTTAGCTCTGCCCAAATGAAAGGAGGACTCTGCTTACTAGATTTGGTCAAAACATATTTCATGCTGAAGGAATCTGACAGAACTATACAACTTGACAATTAAAGCAACAGAGACTAAGAACAACAAAACAAAGCTGACACTAGACTTATTGATTTGTTTTTAGCTGGAATCAAAATTATAGCAATGCTGTAGAACCAACAGGTTGTTATGAACCCTAGTCTCCCAACAGGCGAAACTGCAAAAAAGTACGACAATCTTTCTGAGATATTTTTCCCCTGTCTGTACTTAATGTTCTTCCATTTGTGAGGCAGCGCCATTTTATATTTTTCCTCAAACATACCGATAGAGATGAAGTGCTTACTAAATTTCTGTTAAACTGAGAAACATGTTCCAAAACGGTCCCTAACTGACCAGAAGCAGATTGAACTGATTAGTACGGACAAGATGTGTGGACGTCTCGGTGACTCTTCTGTCTTTTCCGCAGGGACGATGAGCATGCCTTGATCATGCAGTACTGTCAGACGCTGGGAGGGGAGGGCTCCCCCTGCAGTCAGCCCCAGAGTCCTGCCCAGATTCTACAAGCTGTAGAGAGGGAGGAGCGAGGGGAGCTGGAGAGGATCATCGCCCGTCTGGAGGAGGAACAGAGGTGGGACTTTTACTTGTACCTAAGATCCAAAGTCCAAGGAAGAGATTATGCGTATGAAATGCTATGCAAGACGGGCAAAGTTGCCAAAGTTGAGATGGTTAGATAAAGATCAATAAAAAGTGAATAATATTGAAATGTATGTTTTATAGAAAGTTGCTATTGATGCACTTGCTTTTCACTCGTATTGAGTACATCGTCACACTCCAGGCCACAATACATAAACGTACAGACATTTTCACACCCACAACGTTTCTTACATGCCAAGTCTTCCATTAGGAAATAGAGATGGCTGAGAGACAGAGTCACAATACCGTCTGTTGTCGTAACAATGCTTTTGCACAGCCAGTGGCTGGGCCGGAGTGACTTAACACTGATTACATTCAAACACAGGAGCTCTGGGAGAGCGAGAAGGGAAGAGAGGACTTTTCTGCCAGGCTCATGAATAGCAACTTCAGTAAAGCACTGCAGCTTATGGTTCTGCAATGAGAGAGGTGGGGCAAGGAGGGAGTGAAGCGAGAGATTTGGTGGGGGTTCCTTTGTGTTTGACTGTTCACTTCACAGTAGGATTTCACAGAGAAAGCTGAGGTAAACCTGAGTGAGGTACTTCGGTGGGGTTACTCGACTGGGAGGATTCAGGGACAAGCTATTGAAGGTTCTGTTTTTCTGGACGGTCATAAAAACATAAGCAGCAATATACTGTATCATAAATATAATAGTAACAAAAATATAGGCCAGCTCCCTCCTACAAATGCAGGAGTAAACAATCTATGTAACGTCAATCATAATAGTTTCAGATGCGTACGTGGATGCATCATATGTATAAACATTTACAGTTTCTAATCCTTATTTCCCAGGACCCTCCAGAGGGAGTATGAGCAGCTGAAGGAGCAGCATGGCCAGCGAGGGGCCTCTGCTGGAAGCCAATGGGAGTTGGAGGGCCCTGCTGCCCATCCTGATGAGGCTGATCTTCTAGCTGAGGCCAAGCTGCTACGACAACACAAGGGTCGGCTGGAGGCCCGCATGCACATCCTGGAAGAACACAACAAACAGCTGGAGTCTCAGCTCCACCGCCTCCGACAGCTACTGCACCAGGTGACATTACATTTGTACTGTTTTTATCCCGAGAAGCCACAGATTGTGGCTGACAGAAGACCGAGATAGATATTCATAAATTCATGTTTTCAAAATAGTCACGGTGCAGAAAAAAACAACTCTGTGTGGTTTGTTGTTGTTGCGGGCTTTTCTCTGACAAGTGGACTGGTTGAAATAGATTTAAACTGCCGCTGTGAAGAGACCATTTGCAGAAAGAATGGTTGTAGGGTAAGGACTTCAACCCTGAAGCACTTTAGCGTACTTGCAGTAACTTGATATAAGACCAGTTAACAGCATTCTGAGCTTTAAAAGGAGAATTTAATGTGGGAGAAGGCTGGTATTTTTTAATTAACATTACTGACGAAATACTGACAGTCGCTCACAGTCAATAATCATCAGACTATTATTGCTATTCCACAAACTGTAGCATGACCCAACGAAATAATCCCCTTTAATTTAGTTACGTGTTAAAGATGAGCGAACCTCATTTTTTTTCGTTCACGCAGCCTTTTAGTATTGCACGCATACATACGTGCTTTAAAGTTTATTTCTCTCATAATTTATAGTTTTGCTTCATTAGTCTTGTTGACGAGCAGCAGGGCAGTGATCACAGTTCACAAACTCACACACTCACCAGCTGGCAGGGCTGCTTCAGTGCGGCTCGTAAAATAAAAAAACTCATTTAAGGAGGGAAATGCTGATACAGAATGCTTCCAGTAGATTAGCAGAATTCTTTCAAAGTCAATGAAAGAAACCACTGACACACTACGACTATGTACTTGCCCACATAATAACCCCCACGGGTCCACAGGCAAATGTGATAACACATTCAGTCTTTATACGGCATCAGTTGTGCCCGCGACAACTAAATCTATGTGCCCATCAACACATAGATTAGACCCAAATCACACTATTACCATTCCAACCAGAAATTCCGGATCTTTCTCTATTGCCTCTGTCAATAACTCCCAAATGTGTTTATGCACAACCTAATTGCTCACTGAAGTTGTATTGTTTGTGGCAGAGAAATGCACAACCCTCAAGCCAAACAACCAGCAATCCTGACAAATCAGACTGAGCAAACACTGGGGCAGGTATTGGCTCTCTGATAGCTGTGGAGCTCAAAGCACAGTAATAACTCACAACAAATATGGCCAGAGTAAGGCAGTGATATGACTCTGCAGATTTTTCATGGCTGAAGCTTACCACTTTGACAGGAATAAAATGTTTTTTGTGCAGCCAGCCTTCACCATATTGAAGATTGGCCTCCGTTTTTAGATAGTGGTGGTATAGATGTGTAGAACATACTGGTTTGTATATACATTTCTTACTGTTTTATTATTCTTTTGAAAGTTTGAATGGTCAAACTGCTTTGTGATAGCAGGATTTAGTATTAAGTATTTATCAATATAAAATTCAAGTATCTGAATGTAGTGTCCCAGAAGTGTAAATGGATGGAAGGAAGTGCAGTTCTGTTTTCTGGTACATTCCACTGCTCGTTATGAAGTTGTCTACAGTGAACAGGCCTGTTTCCTGTCCCGTGTGTTAGCGCTGAATATAAAGTACGTTTTTTTTTTTCTGTGCGCGTTAAGTTTAGCACAAGACGTATAGAATTTTCTGCACAATGTCGTCCCACTGTAAAGCAAAGTGACTCTTATGCTGATCCCCGAAAGACACAGAAGTGCAGAGATAATGGCAGGCACACCTGCATCTAAACAACATTGCAGCACTAAATAAGAACTGCTGTTGCTTGACATTTCAGCCCCTGGAGTCCCGAAGATATGTCAACGTGTCTTTCCATCAACTGCAGCGTAACTGCCAAGCTGCAGAATAATAAACCCTGCCAGCTTCATGGCACACATTTAATTCACTTTCCTGAAGGCTGACCAAAACCCTGACCTTAGCTATTCTAAGACGAGCCTCGAGACACTGGCTGTGCTCTGGAGACGTTTCCAAGATGTTAGCCTTTACTAGCGCAGGGGGCACAGAGAGATGAAGGAGAAGAGGAGGAAGAGGGGAGATGCGGGAGGGGAGGGAGGCATTGATTTGTTTTCTTGCAGCTGAAAAGCTAAAGGGAATGTGGTATTCTGCCATAAATGTCACTGGACATCAAATGTTCTCTTCAGAGCAATGAAGCATGTTTTCAGCTATTGATTAATTGTCCATAGTGCTTCAGTTCCAAAAGGCCCATTAATTGATTAATATGTGGCTTTTATGGTTTTTGTTTTTGGAATAACTCTGCTTTTTTTTTTTCATTGTTTTGTCTTTTTGTGCATTTGACAAAATTCTTTGTGCCTCTGATTTTTCTGCTCTGCTGTGACTTGAATGTGAGTTATTTATTTTTGCCGCCTGTGTATCTCCATAAATGAAAAAAACATGGGATTACACATTATCAGTTTTTTGCAATCTCTGTATACTAAATTCTTCCCTTTTTCCCGAAACTGTCTTACCAGTGATATTCCAAAAATGCTGAGGCTTTTTACTGCAGGCGGCATCAGTTTGAGCACACTGGCTGATATCTGAGGGAGACGGAGCAGGGACAGGATAGTGCAGACCACAATAATTTAAACTGAATTTACAGCCTGTCACACACAAGGCGCAGTCAAAACACGGTGAATATGTATGTGTGTGTGTGTGTGTTATTGTAGGTCATCTGTATTCACAGTCACTGTGGTGGCAACCTAAATGTCAGAAACGTTGGCCTCTGGTGTGATGGATTTTCAAAAGACACACTCACCCTACAGGTGTCAGGTCAGGACCTTGTGCATAGAAAGCGAAGACAAATCACATCTTCTGCCTCTAAGCAGACATGGAATTTGGACAGTCTTATGTATTATTATAGACATGGGAATTTTTATTCTGTCCTGTGGCTGATTCATTTTAATAGTTCACGCTGACAGTTGAAGAATTAGCTACAACACAAAAAAAAATCTATGGAAATATCCTTTGAGGTCTTTGAGTGTGATTCATATTGTAGTATGTTAAGCTCACTTTAGGACATTGGCAGAGACGTGTTGGTGAGAATTGTTTTTTGTACACGACAGCAGCCTCCTTGTGCCTCTCTCTGGTATTCCCTTGTTTCCGCTTGCTGCTGTGAGCCTTGAAGTTGTCAAGCGGATGCCAAGCAGAATAATTATGTTGTAATGACAGACTTTTGTTTATTTTTTTCCTTATCTCTGCCTCTCTCTAACAGCCGGAGATGGACTCGAGGGTGAATGGAGTGTCCTCTCCCACTGGGCAAGATCGAGGGCCATTTACTGAGAACTCAGGTTAGACACTCAGAAATACTAGTGTAATCAAACATATTAATATTGATCTTGTACTGTATATCAAGTTGTGCGCTCCAAACTCAGTCATTGTCAGAGAAGCTACTTTTACATCATTTGGCAACATGAAGCTGGTTTGAACATCAGCTCACTAACAATATTTTTATGAAAATGCAGACCTGTTGCTTATTGTGGTGTGGTGACGTATTCAAGTGGGTCTTTGGTAACTAAAACTCGGCCTTTGTGTGCGTGTCTGTGTGTATTCAGATGAGCTGTTGGAGTCCCACAACAGCAGCTCTGACCTGGCAGATGTAATGGAGCAGATTAACAACTCCTTCCCCGCATGCAGTCGTAAGTTTCCCACTCCGTTCCCTCCTCCTCCCTCCCACCGTGTCTTCCCAGCCTCAGTGGGCAGATTTGTGATAATGCCGCAAGGTCACTAGTCAGCAGAAAAGTAGCTTGTCACTTGTTTAACTTCAGTGGTTTAATGGTTCCATTTTGTATATCTTTGGGTTAAATTTGTCAGAAAATGTTAAACATCATATAAAACGGAAGAAAAAAATCTTTAAATCTTCAATGAACTAAAATACGACATAACACTTGTTTATTCCTGCCAACAGTGAATTGCTGCCAACTGAAAGGCTGGAACTAGTAAATGTTGTTGAATGTCTGTTTTAAGCTTCAACTTTCTCAATTACTCTTTTGAATTTGCCATTATCTTTACGAACATAATAATGTGTAGATGTATTTGTTTTTTGGATTAAATGCATCACCTCAGTGAGCAGATCTCCAGCGTGAAAATCTTTCATCCACACATGAAACTTTCTCAGGACTTTTCCAATAAAATAAAAATGTCTATTTCAGTCATTTCACAGAGGTTCCTTATGATATTTTTTATTCATTTTATTTGTCAGCTTTTACAAGTCTGACATTGCGACGCAAATAGAAATAGTAAAAGAAAACTGAAGCATGTGAGGAGTGATGGTACTTTCCAGTCGAATCTACATTTTCACCTGATCTCCCTTTTTGATTATTTCCTCCTCTAATTTTCTAGTCTGTCTACTTTCACTTTTGGTCTTACATACTCCCACTCTCATCTGTCGTTCCTCTTTTTTCATCCGTCATATTTCCATTTGGCTTTGTTTGTGGGTGACAAATGTATGTGCATGTTTGCGTTTGTGCGTTACAGTTTAAAAGTGTAACGTATAAACGATTTCACTTGAAGCAGCTGTGCACTTGGTCATAGTTTAAAAATGTGTTGTGCTGGATTACAGTGGAGAGACGCAACTACAGGATTCTTTTGCAAAAAGCATTTTGTGTGTATCATTGTGGTTTTGATTCTGATGTAATGCTTTCTGAACCACATATTTTAAATTCACCCTCAAGGGTTTTGTTATCATTTCACTGTGTTATTTCATATTATCAGGAAAAACCTTGGACCTCTAGCTCATTACTCTTTATAGCACAATATGAAAGAATATCTACCTATGGGGATGTTAATCAATTTAAAAAATAAATCTTCAAATAGCAAGTTATACCTCACTGACTTTAAATTGCTTCAAATTTTTAGAGTTAAATTCCTTAGAGGGCTTTAGTTAAAAATCCATTCTAATCTGGCAGACGCTCCAGCAAGCGTTATTAGTATTTGGATACTACACAGCTCCGAGGCACTGGGAGCGAGCAGCGCAGAGCTGAGTGTGCATGAATATGTGGGAGGCGCCCAGAGGCTGACATGTAGAATTATATAAACAGAGATGAACGGGGGAGTTCAAATGTTAAACTATGCCACTGTCTCTTTGTTTTGTCTCCCACAGCCTCAAGCCACTCCTCAAGACCACAGGTAAGACGAGGTTCTTGCACTGGAAATCACTCTGTATTGCAGCTTTTATGAAAGCTCGGGGGGCTTCCGCACCATTGTGCATGTGGTTGGGGTCTGTATCATACTAGATAATAAACGCGAGACAAGTCCGGGCAGAGCAACATGTTAGAGGTAATTACAGCTACTGCCACAAAAGCAGTCCTGTGTGTAGCCGTCACCTACCTGCTGCCTCATCCCTCCACATTTGGTGGCCTGTGAGAAAGCGATGGCTAATGGATCTCTGGAGAGTGCCATTAACCGCGCCTCTCACTCCCTCAGTCTGAGACCAATGTGCATTTTGGGACAGAGGTGTTGTTAAAGCAGCTGCCGCTGACCTCTTCCCGCTGTAATTATTTACCCCGCTCCGGTGCCTCTCCCCTTGCTCCGCTCTTCCTTTCTCTCAGTGTCTTTTTAAACTGCCCGTCTCCTCACACACAGCCGATGCCTTTCCGTGCCAGTTAAACTACCTATTTGCCATAAATCCATTCGCGGTGGCTGTTACACATATATTCTCTCGGGTGCCTCGCTGCACTTTGGTTTAAAGCTTGCAGCATTTTACACCTCTAAATTTAATTTGTCAGATCAAGCGTGACGTTTCTTTTACTGGTATTAAGTCATCCTTTTTACTCGTTGATGCACAGTGTTCAGTGCACTTTAAGCAAAGGCGTTTGAGTAAGTTTGATTGCCTAATTCTGTTTCTGGGAAGACAGCTCTGCTTTGTAAAATCTCTCCTGCATCATCCACACCCACCTCCTTGCCTCCACTCTGAGCTCCTAATGGACTGTAACTGACTTGAGGGACCGGAGTCCATTTACCAGCTTTCAAACCCAATTGCTTTGATCAGACCTCTGATGTTTTTACACGGTGATGTCATGATGAAGAGAAACGAGGCGGCGTCACCACATTCAGTGGGTCTGGCTGTAAATGGACATTGGTTACTTCTATTGTCTGATCAGCCGTGATCATTTCGCATTTGTTTTCTGTGTTTTGCAGGTGATGTGAAGATAGTCACCACAGAGGATAGCGTGTTTGTGAGCGAGCAGTAGGTGTTGGAAGTGACAGGACCATTCCCAAACAAGCGGCCCGACTCTAAATCCCAAAGACGCACAGGACCAGACAACTTAACTACTTTTACCATCTTGTCTTGTACTATGCAAACTGTACATTTTATGATCTGTAGATTGTACCTGAACAGAGTTCTACATTTGTGAGTGATTTCTTTAGACATGCAGATATGTATAAATGGACATGAGGTTTGGTATAGTAAAATATGCTTTTGGCATTTGTGTTTTGTTCTTGTTCAGTTTCGTTCTCACTGGGAATTAAAGTGTCAAATTTTTTTGTCATTCCACCACATTGTACCCTCCATCCCCCATATGCTATCATCAGTAAAAGTAGCCACATATTTTATTCCAAGTTTGGGAGCTTGAGCGCAGTAGCTGAGTAATACCGTTCGGCAGCTGAAAGGATCATTTTTAAGCTGTACACTGTCACTTCTCCAAGTGTCTGACTTGTTTTGAAGATGGGTCTTGTAGCATGCTTGATGTCAAGTTCCCCTTTAAAACATTGATATGCCGGCAGACTTTGTGTCAACTTGATTTGTTAATGTAAACCTTTTCCCTTCTGTGCCTATACAGTTTGTCATTCCACGAGTGGAAGACAATGATAAGAGTTATTGACTTAAAGTGGGATTGTGTATAAAGAGAGACGTTTTAGAAAAATATAGATTTAATCTAAAGTTGGTATGAATCTGGGTTGGTGAGAGGCCCACTGTCATTATGTAGAATAGTTTTTTTTAAAAAGATGTATGTTCAGAAATCAGAGGAAAGCCATGATTGCCTTGCTACCTCAGACTCATATACACAGATTTGTTTTTGTGCTTCGTAAACTTGTTTAAAACAGTTGTGATCATTCACAGAACAAGAACAACCTGGTTCAGCATTCTAAGCTTTAGCTTACTGTATTGGTGTACACTGCAACACGGAGGTACCAAGTTAAAAAAAAGAGTTATTACTGTACCACAATGGGTCTGTGGCCTGCTGAAGCTAGCCGCCCGTCACAATGAGTATTACTTTATTTGTTGTTGGTTTTTCCACTGGCCTTCTACCACTGTTTTCTCACTGCGTTGTGTTGTCGTGCTATATGCTATCCTGTAAAACTTGTGAGACTGAACAACACTACTATAACCTCCTCTGACTGTAGACTGGTGATGACGTTGGTGATAATTTCGATCATGATGACCCCGTACCATGACAGAACTGTGTCGCTTCTTCTGAGGTTTGTAGATAGTTTGACCACACTACGTGTAATATGGCTACGTTGTTTTATTCTGAATAAAATTTTTATAACAAGTACGCAACCCCGTCCTTGTGACTTTGTGCTTGCTGTCTCCTCTGTGTGTTGGATTGATTGGGCTTTTTTCGGCTGATCGATGATGTAGATATTGAAAAGTAATATAGATGATGCACATCCCTGAATCATGGTCCTTAATCAGAATTCATCGCACTCCTTAAAATGTTTCATATGCAGCACTTGACCTGTATTTAAACATATTATACACCCTAAACCCGATTTAAGGAAGATGGGCCTCATTACCTCCAGCTCCTCAGTGTCCACCACCGGGACCGTGATCGTAATATTTACCTAAGATAGTGATCATGCAGGGAGAGGTTGTGTTTGCAATGAGCATGTCGAGCTCACACTGGAAAGTCCAAATGAATGATGAAAGTGAATTGGCCTTTTTGCCTTTCACTCCACTCCATCAATGCCATTTAAAAAGCATTTCTTCCTTCTGGCTGCGTGCGTTAATTAATTCTTTTTGATTCTTTGTGTGATGTTTGATAAAGACATTTACCTTGCTTGCCTGTGCTGCTCCTGTTGGTGGTATAAATCAAAACTGAGCGCACAAGTGATTTTGTGGAGTAAAATTGGCTCATTTAACCTGTCAGATTAAATTGTGTCCCAACAGGAAATTGTCTGGACTCTTTAAGATTGCTGTTATTGGACCATACCAAACTCAAATTACTTGTTTCCTAACTTTAACTACTTGCTCCTAACCTTTCGGTACTTTCTTTCTTCACTACAAAATGTTACAAAAGACTTAGTTCAACAACTTTGAAAGAGAAAATATCTTTTTTTTTTTTGTTGTTGACACTTCGCTTCATGGAAAGAGATTACTTTCCTGTGTAGGATTAGTTTCTTCTAAATGCAATTCATATTATCTGTGTCCAGCCAAAACCTAGACAGTATTGCAGCAGTAGCCATGTGATAGTGAAGCCTAATTGGATCTTGGGCCAATGGCCCCTTTTGTACGGTGGGCTCTGTGCTCCTTGAGGTGCTTTAATTAGTCTGCTGGCCCCATAACTGTAATATGCTTCAGGATTCAGTTTGTTTGTGAGCAACAAACTAACACACACAAGGGAGAGGATGTACTTAGTCTTTAGTGGATCCCATTACGGAAAAAAATAATTTGCTGGTAATGCTATTAATATTAATGTGACAAATAGGCTATGTATGAAGGCGAATTTGGTTTAATTACCGTAACTCCGATCTGGTCATATGAAACTTATGAGGTATCAGCAATCTTTCCAAAGTATTTTAATCCTGCTCAGAAGCAACTCTCTGTGACTTTAGACTGTCAAGCTCCAGTAAGATGCAATTTGCTTGCTAGAATGAGCAAAGATTGGCCTTTTGCAGCACAAATAAAACACAATTCATATACTGGATGTTGGGATAATAATATAAGCATGTAAGTGAAATTCTCTGACCCTCTATTTAGGTAGGAGCTGATGCTTGCTCACACGGCAGATTGAACCTTGGAATTCTCTCACCAACAGCATCCACCTGCCAGACATGTCCGCAATATTAATCGGACCGGGAGACTAAAGGCTGACTGACATAGCAGCCTCCTGTGGCCGTGGTGGTCATTACGCAGAAAACGGGTGAACACATTTTTAAAAAAAGGTCGGTCAGAATGCTTTCCTAAGGCAAAAGGGGACGTTTAGGGCAGTTCACGACATAATCTCAACCAAAGGTCAATTTAGTAGGTTGTAACTGTCATAGAGCTTTTGCTTCATCTCATGATTTTATTCAGAAGATGGTGCCATGAATTGGTCATGTGCAGATCACTTCTGGGAAAAAGTTAAGGCAGAAATTCAATTCATGATACGGGAAATAGCGCCTGACAAAATGATCTGAATACACTCAATGGATTTGCAGCTTTTAGTCACCCCCAAAGAGAATCCATTCAGTGTTCACATGTCCAATTCTCGGGTACTACCTGTCCATTTTGGCTTAAAGGGTTAGACTGTGTAAAGGTTTAGTAGAATGTCACTGATAACGGTTAGGGTGAAGGTTCTCATCAGATTAAGGTAAAGCGGAAAAGTGCAGGGTAATAGACTTCACTTCCCCCAGAATCTATTCCCATGTCGTTGTTAGTTAATCCATTCACCAAGTAACTCAGGGTCCCATTAAATGGTGAATTTAGTATTTAAATCAGCTGTACTTGCAAGTACAACCTTTAAATTGGATTAAACATTAATACAATAATTTGGTATTCAAGATTCCTCCCAGGCCATTTGTGTTTTTAAATTCCAAGCAGCAGGTGAGATCTGCACACATTAAAAAAGAAATCCAGGAAGGCAAAAAGAGACATTTATGGCTAATTACAAACCTGCTGCTTTATAATCCGCAGTGCACCTGTGTCCAACTGCTGAGTAGGACAAACAAAGACAAAATCCCCTTCATAAATACATACAGTCACTATTTCTACACTGATAACATATTTATCAAAAATGTCCAAGAAATAAACTCTTCCAAACCACTTCCGGCTATTCAATAGTACTTCCTGCCTTGATAAAAAAAAGAAAATAAGTGTTTTAGTTCACTTTTCTGCATTAGGTGGGAGTTTTGCTGGAGAAAGAAATTATTTCCTCTATCGATATTGTTACGTAACATTAATTTCGTTTGCATATCGTCACTGTTTATTTGAAAAGTTTCGGTAAAAAATACTGAACATCCAGTGGAGCTTTCTGATAACTTTTAATGTGAGTAATACTGACATTAATGTGTAGTAACGTGACACGTTAGGTACAATTTAAGTACTCTGCTGTTTAGATAGATTTTATTATTTTCAAACTATAATAATTTCTGTACTTTTTGTCCATGTAACAAACATTTGCGGTGAATGTTTTTGGCAAATTAAATGCGCGCGTGTCACAGGTCAGGGGGCAAGATGGCGGAGGGGAAGGAGTGGAAATATTCGCATTAGTTTGAATTTGTAGGAGAAAATAAGGGCAGAAATAGTACATTCAAAAAACGTTATGTTATTAAAAAAGTTATCAACGAGGCTGTGAACTGCGGGAAACTGTGCTTTAACTGTGACGAAGCGACCGAAGAGCCTGAATCTGCCTGCGTCACCGAACCAGCAGCGGCTAACGCAGCTAATCCCAGCTAGCGCATCTACTCGGAGCGAGCAGGAGGAGACGCGACCATTGTCAACTTTTTCTTATTAATAAATTCCTATTACAGCAGAAAGGAGGGGACGGAGCCTGAGAGAAAAACATCCGCTGGCTTCCTCGACAGAGCTTTACTCGGACACGGAGAGAGAAGTGAAAAAGACATTTGACAGTTTGGAATTCGTTTCCACCTGACAGCTAACAACGAGCGTCTATGGGACTGACAGCACGCAGGTAATTAACATGCTGTATTTGTAACCGATTATTAATAAGGAGTACTTGCAAAAGTTTGCATCGTCTTACTGTGAAATGCTAAAACAAAGAATGTTTTCCTCAACATAATATTCAATGCAAATCAGCTAGTACAAATGGTCTTTTATGAGAAATAAAAATTAGCATTGCAAAAAATGTGCAGACCCCTTGATTAAAAAAAAATAAAATTCTTATGAAGCAGCATTTGTACTAGCTCAATATAGATTAAATATAGTTCATTTAAAAATCAGGGTTTTATGTTTGTTATTTCAATATAAGGGGGTGCAAACTTTGCCCCTGACTGTATCAGAGTAAAACAAAACTTCCATTTTTCTTTGTAGGTTAGGGCATGTTAAGCCAAATCCATACATGAATCTTTATGATTCCTTATGACATGGACTCAATTTATATTTCTTAAAATAAAAGGGAAAGGATATCCAGAAAATTGGGGTTCATTGTTTGATTGCATTTGTCTACAGGCCAGACTTGACGGCACCATGTGTGGCAACCATGACGTATTACAGCAACGAGTCAAAGCAGCCAAGGTGACATCTTAGTTGTATTATAACTATGGTTTGGTCCACGAAAAGTAATATAAATGTAGTTTTGCACAGACACGATCACCAGAGGATGATTCTTACGGGACAGCTTTAGCTGGTAAGGCAGTGGTCTAAGTGTCCTTAGGATACTTAGGTACGTCCTTAGGTAGGACACCGAACCCCGAGTTGCTCCCGATGGTTCAGGTGAGCACCTTGCATGGTAACCACTGTCATCGCTGTGTGTGTGTGTTTGTTAGTGGATCAATGAGAAGCAGCATTGTAAAGCCCTTTGGATAAAAGCGCTATATAAGCAGACCATTTCCCATTTAACGTTCTTAATAATTCTTGTCCAATCCCTAGTTAACAATAGACAATAAATGTGCCAAAGAATGGGTGAGCAAACCTGGAAGCTCAGCAGCCTGTTCATGTTAAAATATCTGACCTATAATTTGGTTTCCACAGAGAGCCATCCAGCCATGCGCTTATAAATCAGCAGGGTTCTATAATAAGCAAAACCATTTGGTAGCCCTAACCTATCATAAAATGCATGTGATGGAGAGTACGTCCTGTGATTTCATAGACACCATTACACAATTACAATACAACCAGTGACTAAAAAATAGCTGTTAGTGATCTCAGCTACACAGGCTGTAATAGTGTCATGGATATCAAAAACTGTATCATGTTGAACTGCTTTCTACCCTCCGCTCATTATCCTAGTAATATTAATCCATTATATAAATGCGAATAAAAATATACCGATAGCATCTCTTCAACACTGACGCAACAGCACAGATCAGGTAAAAAACACAGAACTGACTATAACTTCCTATGAGTCTCAGCTGAACCTTTGTTATATGTTCATTTTTTAAGTATGTGTACCTATTGACACTGCAGTACATGAGTAAATACTAAAGTATTTCTTATTTCAATTTTCATTTGTTGCTAATTTTCAGAAATAATGTAAAAACTAAAGTAACCGCTGTTATATGTAGATTTTTTTTTCTTCTTCTGGTGTCAGGTAAATCATTTCTTATCTCTAACGTCTTTATGTCACTTAATTGAATTTGATTTCAAAGCTTTGCTGGGAAAAAATGTGCATGTAGATGCCCAGTGTGTGCAGCTGCTATACTAATTTGATTTTACTGTACTTAGAATAAACCTGACCAACTGGAATGCCAGCTTTCTTTCATCTGCAAACTTCAAACAAGGCAGACTTTGCTCCAAGGTGTCTAAGAACAGACCAGCTATGCATGCTTGCAAAGGTAAGTTAACCATTTAACTTTACTGATGTCAGTAAGGGACACAGCTGGAATGAACATCCCTTTTATCTCTGTCATCCAAGCTTTCCTTTGCCCCACACTTGTCCTGGGTATCTCCTTTTACTTATGAATGACCTTTTTGCCAGTGAAATATTTATCCTGGCTTAGCACATGCACAGTCCTACACAAGTATAACTGGACTAAAGGTCTTTTCATACTTTCTCACACTAGGTATACACTCTCCTTACAGGATGCCACACTATATTTTATTTCATTCATTTGGTTTTATTGTTGTTTTGGCCTATACCTATTTTCAATCTGCTATTTCTCTTTGCGGGTAAAAAAACAGACTATGATGATTGCTCCAGGTTTTGGACATAGCAGTCCACCACCAACCAGGCATAGCTCTCATGCTGCTGGATGTTTTAGTTTTTCCTTCCTCTGCCCATTTCTCATTCAAGCAGCAAAGCTGGCTGGCATGCAGATCCGTTCAACAGCTGTCCCCTTTGATCAGATGCTTGGCAGGCAGCGACAAAGCTGCTGTTGATGGTATGGGTGTCTTGGCTTGTAGCTGCCCCTGGCAGAAGGCAAAGCCAGGGAACAGATGTTGAGGAGGGGTGAGACGGGACACTTCAGGACCTTTGTGGGATATGGGAGCCCAGAAGAGATGGAAATGAGGGTGATAGCGGAAGGCATGAGAGTACAAGGCAAGCAACCTAGAGGGGAGAAGCTAAAACCGATCAGCAGAGGAGCCAGGCTCTGTTATCATTATCATCGTTATGTCAGCAGTTGATTCACTGTTATGCTGACACAGTGGTTCTCGACATAAATGTTCATCTCACACAAACTGAGTCAAACTTGATTCCTAATGAACAACTTTAACAGTTCCCTTGCAGTTCTTATCTGCTGAAGTTTATTGTCCTCAGTGCTCTTCAAATCTCCAGAATGTGCTGAGTGCACATGGTGAGTTAACATTAGCACCAAATTAGCTCTCTCTTTGACAATTAATATTAAGAAGCTAACTGCACTGGGCATTCTCCTGGCAAAACACTGACCTAGGGTTTTCATTTTGGAAGCTTTAGAGAACGTTCTGGGCATTTGTCCCAAATCAGCATTTTCTTCAGTGGGTGTAAAATAAATAGAGGCATAACCTGATTATATAAAGTCCACTTTCTTATATCATTTTTATGTTCTTAATAAAGTCTTACTTTGGCAGGCTGCATCCACAGCTTTGCAAGCTGTGACTCTATGACTCAGCCCTCTCTTTAACTTTCTAAAAGATGATTCTATGAGATGTTCTTATTTTTTCCATTAATTCATCATTACTCCTCTTTGTTCTTGAAAGTAATTTATATAGTGTTCCTGAGCCATACGCATGAATTGGGAAGAAGAGGGTATGATATGCAACAATAGTCCCCAGCTGGACTTAAACTTGGCATGTTGTGGCTATGTGGCTACCAGAGCAGGCCACAGCATGGAGCTTCAGGCAGGTCATTGATATTCCTCCTCTATATTTAAAGCATAGCTGCTACAATGCCAGTGTAAACTGGTCGGACACACTGAAATACTTGGGCTCTAATGAATTTTGTTGTGCATTTGGTATGGGCTGTAGAGAGATAACTAAAAGACATATAAACTGTGTGAAAGTTAGAAAGTTGAGTAAAATGAAAGTGTTTTCCTTCCACCCTTGACTTTCACGACAAACAATGTGCCAGAGAATTGTGTAAGCTCATCACACCTCTGTGGCTACAAATTGTGGTTAATTCACCACAACACTTCAGTATGTGAATGAGAAACACTGAATTATTAAAAGATTGCTCATGGCCATTGGGCTCAAGGCCCAGTTGCCACAACACCAGCATATTGATGAGAGTAATGTGCTTTCATGCAAAATCCACCAAAAAGTGATAGTAGTACAATTACATTTTTAATGTATTTTTTTAAACCAAACCACAAGTATTTTATTGACCATATTACAAAGTGCTTTAACAAAAGACAAGACAGAAGACTCAGTAATATAATTATACAGTAAAAGTAAAAACAAACAAAATTAATAAAATAACAAATTAAATGGAATATTATTTAAAACAAAATCACAGCGAGTAGTTAAAAGCCTGTTTAATAAAGTCCATTTGTACCTGACTGTAAAAGAAAAGTAGCTTGTGAGCAGGACAAGAAATGGACAAGAAATGCCACCTTTGGTTGCAAGATTCAGTTTTGGAATTGCAAGTTGTTTTTTATTTTGCTGACCAGACCTGTGAGCCCTTTTAAATATTGGCACTGTAGGTCAGAGATACTGTTTCAAGCTGGTCCAGTTAGTTTTGTATGTGAAATTTCAACTGTACTCTGGAAGCAATAGAACGTCAGTGACCTGATACCAATAGTGGGATAATGTGCTCACCTGTCATAGCCAGACCAGAATAAAATCTAGCAGTAGTTTGGATCGGTAACTGATTTTTCTTTACATTAAGTGCATAATATTTGTCATATATGAATCAGAGTGTATTTCGAATATAAAATCATTTCTATATTTTGAGATAAACCATTTAAAAGATATGTGAAGATTGATTCATGTCACCTGGACTTGTTACTGTTTATCCAAGCAGCTTCTTCAGTTTGATAATCAAACCTGGATGACTGAGAATCTTCACCGACATTTAAAGGACAATGTCAGCTCAAATAATGGTGGTCCACATTATTACCGCAAAGGATACTATGAAATTTACCAAAAAAAATTCTGCTACTGCAGGCAATATGATTATTTTAAATCACTTATTCTAATAGTGGCTATTTCCTATGCAGAAGAAGATGTTATGTTTAAATGGGTTGCAACGTTTGGCATTCTAAATGTGCTAACGGGAGCTTAACTCATTGTGATTTTCATAAAATCCCCCTGTGAAGGATGATGGCAGCAGCATCGTGCCATGGAGATGCTTCTCTGCTGTCTGATCTGAAAGGTTTGTGAAGGTAGAGAAAAAAATGAAGGTTGCAAAATATAAATCCCAGAGAAAAAAAACCTGGTAGTCTACAAGAGAACTGCAACATGGGCTATTTATTTTCCAGAAAGACACTGACCCCCAAGCATACAGCCAAAGTTTGAAACAACAACAGTGGTCGACTCTGAGCCCAGACCCCCATACAATTGAGAATTTGTGGCTGGACTTAAAAAGAGCTGCTCACTCATTATCTCAATGCAGCCTGAGAGAGCTGGCACAATAACTTGTTTCCTACTTTGTATTTTTCAATGTCTTAGTGAAGAAATGTTGATCAGTGTAAAAAGCTAAATGAAACTATGCATGCAGTGTAAATACAGGACAGGATCTTTATAGGGAAAGGTGGAAAATACTGACAAGGACAGCAGATAATGAGAGAGAACAAGAGACAGAGGTTAGACAGGAGCACTCATCTGTATTTTTAGATCGATTTGTCACCTTTGAGTTTGATGGACGTTAGCTGAGATGATCGGGCCACAGGGGGCTCACCTGTCATGTCAGCGCACTAGAAGCTGTAGCTCAGCTGTCACTTTCAGAGAGACCCAGATGTGTGAAGCCTTGGACGTATATACCCGATAAGAGTCCACAAGCACATTAGGCTTTTTTTATGTAAGACATTTTGACATGCCATGGAAGAGACTGTGAAGGTGTAGACATTTAAATTAATGATGGCTGATTCGCATGTAGTGGCTTCACTCTTGGAGTCCTGGCATCCTTCATGCTGGCTCGCACTGTCATAGTTTACTGAGACACTTCAGCTGCCATCAATGTGATTCATAACACCTGTGTTCCTACTTTATGGCAGCTCAGTCCAACAGCTACAGATTAGCTTTGGTTTATCTACAGCACGTGTTAATGATTTCAAAATGAAAAATTAGATCTGAAGGCTTCCATAGCTTTACCTTTTCTCACAGTGCAAACTTTAGTCAGAACGAAAAATGTTGAATCTGTTTATCAGATTGCAGGGTATGTTGCCACTGAATAATTTAACACAATTGACTACAGTGTTTCTTGAACACTTACAGTACACACCATTTACCAGGCCTGTTAACTTAACATCATCTACCAATAGGTAGACACGTTTCCTGAAACTATAAACACTGTTCCCTGTTTTCACACAATTCAGAGTTTTGGAGCTTTTTGTAAAAAACAGGTTCCGTCATATGTCTGCACCATGTGTTCATTGATAAATAATATTATTAATTTAAGTCATCATAGCAGGAACACAACTGACACACTATTCAATAGGTGAAAACACACCAATCAAAACCTTTGAAACAGTGAACCCACAAAGACCTGAAGGTGAAGGAAGAGGGAGACAGGGTGGATAAGGCTGGAAATTGTTATTTTTTTCACTGCTTGGTTAGAGCTAATACTCTCTGTGATGTTCTGAGAGTCTCTGTCCTCAGCCAGACCAGAGATGAGATGCTGTGACAGAATAAATGTTATTTCTTCCATTTTGTGTCCATGGCTTAGTAAGTATAGTGGGTTTTTCACTAACTGCACGGTTAGTTGAAAGCATTCATACATAGAAATTATTATACACTATTCTATGCTTTTATCAGTTGCTTATTTTTTCGGTAAATTTACTTCTTGATTTCAGTTGATTTTATTACAGTACATTGAGGAATAACAAAATTTTTAAATATGTACATGGCATGTGTCTTTTTATAGCATTATATCAATATAGCAGATAAAGTAAAAAAAAAAATTCTGGAGGAAAACTATTAGCACATTGCAGAAACATGTTTTCAGTGTTAGATTTATTCCACCAATGTGCAGTTATATTATGTAGTATGGTTTTTGTGTACTGTCTGAAGGCATTTTTTAGTTTGTAACATATGTAACATTGGTCTTTTCATTCCCTTTCTGCTTGTTAACAGCTCGTTTACTGAAAATATGGCTTTGCAGCTCTTACAGCAGTAAGACTAAACAGAGTAGAGCAAAAGCTAAAAGAGGAAGAGCCCTGAAGTTACTGCAGCACTCAAATTAAGACAGTAGGGAGTGGAGCTTAGGCATCTAAGCTGTTTTTAATTATATCATAGGTGAATATATTATATTCTACTTCCCAGTGTAAAACACAATTAAGAAGTGGATTACCACAACAAATGTACTGAGTTTTGTTTTTTTAGAATAACTTTTTTTTTTTTAGCCCAAGGTTAGCACAGCAGCACATGGTGATTGTCCCCTCAATAGTCCCTCTAATTACGAATCTGCAAAAGCCTAAAATAGGTGACAATTCAATTTTCAAGAAACACGGGTGGGAGTGTGCGTCAGCGTTTTGGGGGTGACACTAACACACTGATGTTTCCTGATTCCCCAACAGCAGTGTGAAACGAGCTTTACAGAGTAGTGGCTGCATAGGATACAGCTTTTCTCAAAGTTCATGTCAGATTATTGTTTTTGACAAACTGGGTTCTAATGATCAAAACAGCTCACAAGGCCTGGAAAGAGCCTGTCAGATTTAGCAGGCAGCTCAATGGGAGGAAGGGGAGTTGTCATGTATCAGAGGAACAGGTAACTATGCTACACCTTGAGAAACAAGACAGAAGATGCCAGTGATTAATGTCGTTTTGTAGGAGAGGTTTGATATGCTCATTGGACTTGGCACTAAGAGTTTGAATGTCTATGTGTGTGCATATGTGCATTTTTTAGAAAACTTCAAAGCTGCATGGTTTTAACTACGTCTGAAAGACTCAAAACTTCTCACTGAGGTTTTGAGTCTGAACTAAACAATAAGTTTGGACCGTCTGACATCAAGTTTTTTGGGATTGAACTTTTTTTTTACCTGACAGCTACAGCAAAGAAAGAGTGGTAATTAATTTTAAGGTAAGAACTGTGCGAAAGCAAAGGAACGGAAGCAGCAATGGTTTAACAGTATAAACCGGAATAATAAAATAGCTGAAGCCAAAGAGAAAGGAAAGGTAAGTGGAGAATGAAGTTGACAGCTGGTGGCAGTCACTTCTGGTTCAGCCCATCTTAATCAGTCCTATTGTGAATAAATGAATACGGAATCACTTGTGATTCATTTTCCTCACTCGTACCTTAGCTTTGTAATATCGTATGTGAGTTGAGACAGTTGTCTGCTTGAGTTTTCTCTTTCTTGTCTGCCAGTTAGTAGAGGAACTATCAATCATCTGCTTTCGTTATTTTTATTTTCTCTAATTGGCATTTCTAGTGGCTTTGGGTAAGGAGTGATTCTGTCTAGTTATGCAGCCTGAGGTGCTGAACCTCTTATTATTCATCTTCTTCCTTCATTTTTCCTACCCATTTTTCCATGTTTTTCTACTCCAACTTACTTTCTGCAGCTGTTTCCCAGCTTGCTCAATCGATCATATTTAAGCGTTACTTCCTGAAAAGCAGTAATGCCTCTTATACCACTATTATGCTACAGAAATATATGCAGTGTAAAAATTCAGGGTATAGAGCATTTTTTTGGCCCATGGTAGCCTTTCCATAAAATGCGTTTGCTTTGATTTATGCAATTTTACTTGGATCAGCGTCTTCACTAACTCGATGTTTTTAGCAAATCAATATTACACTGTATTATTTTTTTTTAGGTGAGGGGAGAAGTTATGGAAATAAACTCGCACCTCCATCAAGGAGGCCACATGTAACGATCCCATCCTAGGGGATTAAGGGTCCCCTATGAATCCACCCAGTTTTTACCTCGCCTACCAAGCCCATTCAGGCCAGGTGAAAAACAAGGCCTAATCTGGAGGATATAACTGGGTCCCTTAGCCAGTATCCCATAGACTGAAGGAGCAATTTGAGTAGTGAAATGTTCCAAGCCTAGAAGGAAGAAGTCCAGTTGACATGACCAAAACTGGATGACTGAGAGCTTTCAGACACTAGCACCTCCATGTTTATTTCTCATCTAAAGTAGCGTGGATAATGCAGCAGTATAACTCCTTTGTAAATGTAATGAAAATCTTATGGCTGGAATCTCATATTCCAAAAATGTTACATGTCTGTATTCCATTATTCATGAATGACAAGTGTTGTCAAGTGTTGTTGTGTTGTCAGGAAAATGTTGCCCCACTCCCTCCCTCTAAAAATATGTTTCAGTAAAGCTGAAACCAATCCTGCTTAAGGCTCTCTCTGTGTTTCCTCTTAGCCCCTTTCCATTGCTGTAGTTTTAATGAGAATTACTTTGGAATCTGGCTTCTGTGTGTGCAATATAGATTGCAGCTGGAAAACAGGTTATCCTTTCACTGGAAGAAGCTTGGGATGACACGACACAACACCTTGTTTTTGTTCCCAAATCCGCAGGTAAACAATAGATCCTGGCATCAGCTGAAGCACAGCTGCCAGCTCTGTCTTTTCTGCACACTCTGTTTCCTGCTGATGAGGGACAAGCCAAAGTTCAAAAGTAGAGCAGCTAAATATAACCTGAACACGTTTACTTCAACCTGATCAGCAGCTTTCCCCAGTGTGACTGTACAGGTACCTGGCCGCGAATGGGTGCTTGTTTGTATTTTAACTTGAATTAATCCAAGTGTGAATGCAGTTGCATCAGCTTGTGTTGTGTGCTTTGGTTCAGGAATATGGTGCGGAATATGGTTTAGGTGTATTACAAGTGTACTGCTTTGGGGTTTTGAGTTCTGCACTGGAGGATGTGTTCAATCTTTCCATTAACTATTGAAAACAACATCTGCTTTGGAGAATTACTTGTCAAGTACTGGATCTCGAGCAGCGAAGAGGTTTGTAGAGCTATTTGATGCAGGCACCTGCTGTGACTGAACAGTCGTAATGCACAACATTTGGCACTGGGAATTGAGGAAATGACAAATATTGAAGGCCAGTAGATTTTCTTGACATGTTTTTTAGTGCCTGGAGGTTTTTAGACAAAGTTTGAACTGACAAACTTCTGAACCCAATTTTAACTGTAGCTAAAGTTTTTTTTTTTTATTGTTCCTGGTGGTATACTAAGAAAAAAAGTGTAGATAGATTCCATTTTCACATTAGCAGATAGTCTTCAAGGGAGTGTTTAGATATAGATTTCTAGGGAGGGATCTCAGAACATGATTTCAGCATTGTAATTAAAATTTCATCAAGTAATGAAGCGAACCAGAGGCTAAGTGAGCATAAAGGTTAATCATCTGTTCAATAGCTAGAAGGTCAGACTTTGTGTACTTTGGATTATATGAGATATTAAGTCTTTGAAGGCTGCTAATATTTGCTGTGCGTTGACATGAAACTAATGGACATGTTATGTGTGAGCTCTGACAAGTATTGTCAATTAAAGGTAATTGTTAATTATCACAACATGGGGAAGAAACACCAATGGCACAGCCGGAAGGAAACTGAAGTTGTTTATGACCTTGAGAGAGCATGAGAGTGAACTTGTCTGAGAAACTGAAGCAGAGAAAAAGCGACAGCCTGCACTATGTAATCTGTGTGTGCACGCGTGTTTGTCTGCATGTATTCAGCTGAGAGAGACGCTGATTTCCTCTGCATGCTGATTACCATGCAGCCTTTGTTGCTGTGTTCAAACCAATTCTATTGTAGGCTAAATGATTGCAGGTGTATCAGCCAGTCTCGAGACTCTTATTGGGAAACATTGCAGCAATCATTTAACGGTCCATAACCGTCCCCTGCATTAATGAATCTCCTTTTCTGGTCACTTTCCTTCTCCACATCACATGAAATTCGGTTAATTTCTCTCACACATTTCTCTCGCTTTCTTCAATTGAACCCACACCATGCTTTTTGTATGCATGAACAACATTCTGGGGCAATATTTATATATATATACATCTGTGTGTATGTGTGTGTGTGTACACACACACACACACACACACACACACACACACACATATATATATATATATATATATATATATATATATATATATATATATATATATATATATATAATTATTATTATATTAACTTTATTGTTTTGAATGCTCATTAATGAGAATCTGTTCAAAAAGACAACATATGAAAATTATACAACTGGTTTAATGGCTGTATCTTAGTAACAGAATGTGACCTCATGTGTAACATCCTTATATAATATATAATAATTCACAGATATGCCTCCACATCCACCTCCACATCCTGAATGCTAATTCTTTAACTAGATTTCAAAACAAAACTTGTGAGGGCAAACACCCTCACATGACTCTGGGGTAGATTCCAGGTGCTGCTACATGGTGTGTAGCAATTATTGATTTGGGCTAATCCCTCCCTGTATATAGGATTATCTGTGTCTGACACTGGACAAACCATTGTTTACCAAAGACAACAGAATCAGAAATCCCTGTCCAATTCAGTGGGACCAGCAGCTAACACTGATCTGTGCTAATCCGGCCAATGATGGGGTCTGTCAGAGCAGGTGTCATGGTGACACCTAGTATTATGGCATGAAGAAGATGGCTTTTGTTAAAGGGGACGGCAGGCTGTGTGCAGATACTTGTGATCACTTTCTGGCATGTGAGAGTTAAATATAAACATTTCTGTGCAGATCAACAGAACTGAGTGAGATGTTTGTGAGAAAAAATGAAAACTTGTCCTTTTTTTTCCTTTGTTGCGCTCTCATCCTCCAGGCACTGTCTTTACACATGTGTATCATCACGAATCCTGTGCAGAGTCAGTGTCGGTGGACGCTCCGGTGTGAAAATGTGCACACCTCTGTGTTTAGTGTGTGGTTTTTGTTTTCCAGCTGTGTTGTGGACTAACGCAGGACTAAACCCAGCATGTGTTGTGTACTGGGATTCTGGGAACATGCTGCTTTATTTTGCCGTTTTTGTCAACAACTGTTTCATGCTAATGTGACAGGCTTAAGCCTTTTAGTTGCTGTTGCATTGTTTTGTCACGGTGGGTATATTGTAAATAAGTAAGTAGATGCAAGCATGTACAGTATGTGCCTGTGTGGATATGTGTGTATGAAACAAAGAGGACTGAAAATAATAAAGTGCTGTTTTTCCTCTCCCTCTCTCTATTTTCTAAATTTGTAATTTAGTGTTTTGTTTGTGTAGGAGCAAAGAGTTTGTTTTTCATAATAAAATCACATTGTGACTGTCGAACCATGTGGATGATGGGCGTCAGCTGAATATCAACATCCTGTGTGTGCAAGAAAAGAATTAATTGTGTGTGTGTATTTGATGTCCAAGAATTTTGCTTCTGTAGTTCTGCTATTTCCTATTTGCACCCAACAAACAAAAGAGATTTAAAATACCTTTTTTATGTGCACATCTTTCTGTTATGGTTTTTCATTGCAGGTTAATGTGAGATTTGAGGGACATTCACTGAACAAGCCTTTGAATTTTCCCTTCACCAACCTGAACAAATCCATGTCTCATCTTTATACTGTATTTACACATGGCAGACACTTATTGAATGGCCTTTTCTTTGTTCTCTGAAGATTATCTGTCAGGCTTGTCATGGTTGGCTGAAGTGGACATTGTCTCTATTCTTTCTTTAAATGTGGTGTGTGTGTGTGTGTGTGTGTGTGTGTGTGTGTGTGTGTGTGTGTGTCAGCCACCTTGCCTAGGTGACATTTACTATCTACTGTACATCTCCAGACAAGTACCTTGGAGCTCCCTTGGTTATAAACAATGAATCTTACCAGAGTAGTTCTGTGCTTGCCAAAAAAGGTGTTTTGAGGCTTATTGGATCATAAGTGGTATTCTGTGGATATTATCGCCTACATACACAAGGTTTTAATGCACAAAGAAAACCTAAACTGTCTGAAGCAGGACAGTTAAGTTTTCTGTATAATGGAAAGATGTGATGATTTAGTAGTTTCAGCTTCTTGAAGCACATCATTGCTCAAACCAAAGAACTTGGAAAGAGGAAGAAAATTGCACGCACCTAACATCCCACTCTCCGTTTTACATTTTCCATTGATTATTGTACGTAAGAATAAGAAACTACAAAAGATATTTGTCTGAAGGGAATACATTATTTCTATGTTTTTCTGAAGAAGAATTCTGTTGTGCAATGGCTTCATTAAATAATAAGACATCAAGATGTTAAGCACAAATTCTCTTCAGCTTTCTCTGGTTTCATTTACATTAAAATTTTGCAGACACTTTTATCAAAGTAACCTACAAACAAAGTAGTTATAGGCAAGTCAAACAAAAAAATTTAATAAAAAGAAAGAGAAATTTAAAAAATAACTGAATGAACAAAACAATGCTGTCAGTGCAAAATTATTCCATGTGGCACCTGACTTGGTGTGTGATTTCTAGCAAATTCTTGTAAAATAAATGTTTTCTGTGTGTACTTGTCATCAAGGTGGGAAGAACAGAGTCACCACATCACAGTAACAATGAGTGTTCCTCAAAAAGAATGAAGGCAGACATCTAGCAGCTGTGCCCAGACAGAACAAGCACATACTGTACCAGACATGTGACAAATTAAAGGAAAAAAACTAAATAAGTTAGTGAGGAAATATGATTCTTTCATGCCGGTGTAGTGCCTGGTACAGCTGAAAAATTACCAACCAATAATGCTCTGTGGCTTGTCTACAAATGCTCAGCAGGCCAATTTGATTCTGAGTTTGGATCAAAAAAGTTTAAGTGACTCTAAAATGGAGCTTATTAGTGGCTACAGATGTTGCAGGACATGCTCAGACTAAACAAGAAGAGCGATATGGTCATTTGTTAACATCCTCCAGGCCGAACTAAGCCACTTTGAGGCTTTTTTTTCCTCAATAGTCTGTATATATTGAATTCATAAAATATGTCCGTGGTAAACATTACCTGGTTCAGTGGCTCCCAGCAAAGGGAGTTTTTTATCTAAACTATCTGTCTCTTGGGTAACAGCATGAGCAAGTTACTCACACTGAGTCTATTTAGTGCACACAGCATGAGTAACTTGCACATTAATGTTGAATGTAATACTGTATACAGGTTTTGCAGGTTTCAGAACATCTTTTTTCAGAGAATGCCTTCCTTATTCCAGCAACACAATGCCAAACCACATTCAGCACATTTTATAACACCATGGCTCAGTAGTAAAAGAGTCGTAAGTGCTAAACTGGCCTGGCCGTCACCCATTGAAAACATTTAACACATTATGAGCTGAAGAATACACCACGGGAGGCAAAGAATTGTTGAGCAGCTGGTAGTACTGTAATGCAAGTATTGCATTACAATAGACCAGTGCCTTCACAACTACCTGGGTATCATATTAAGAAATGCACAATGTAATCCTTCTGATTTCATGGAGGTAAAATCTGCATGCCCATCAAATGGAGGTGAGCATAACATACTGTCCATTTTTGAGAGATACAATACACGTGGGAATAGTGATTATAGGAAAGCTGAAGACACTGGCTTGCCTTCACAATTCAATTTACTTCCATGAATGAAGGCCAGAATAGATCATTGCCACTCATTGACTGCTTTGTGTGTGTCCTTTTTTGGTTTCTTTCAGCTCTTTACTTTATTGAGCAATTTATCTGCGAGATAGTGGTTTCAGGCTTTGTTGATTCTGAGTTGCTACTTCATGTTAAAAAGAATCAACCCATTCTTTGCAGGCATTGCAGTAATCCTTGCTTTATTTATGAAGTATTATATTCGTATTTGGCATGTAGCATCAGTGAGAGGAGGCCTGTCATTCAAAATACTGTTCTGGCTTGAAAAGTAAGACAGTAGCCATTTTTTTTTCAATGTTCGGATTGACAAGAATAATTTCAAGTTATGTCATGTAAGGAAATTCAAGTTACCTCTTAGGATCAGTTTTATTTGTGATCATTTACATTATTCCTTTTAGAGTTTGGAGTATCTACTATCTACTATTGTATCTCTACTGTGGCCAAGAGCGACTGCAAGGAAATGTGTAAAGTAATTGAGCCTGCGTCTCTGCGCAAAATGTTAATAAGTCTTACAGGACAGCTGAGAGTCGACATTGGGTTTGAGCATCAGTTTCTTAGTTTATTTGTCACACCTATACTCTGAGCGTCTGTCCTTACTCTGTTAGGAACTACAATAACAATTCTACACAGGTTGCATATTACTATAATACCTCTACTACAATGGGATCTCTTATCAGTGAACTAAATTCCTCTTTATATTCTGTTTCTCTGTGAAAGCAAAGTCTTAAACAGTAGCTGATGTTGCTGCAAGCTCACATCCTCTATATATTACGGTAAATCATTCTGTTAACGCTAGTTTATATGCTGCTTTATGTGGTGTGTATATGGGCAGCATACACACTTAACTATTAGCACTACATTTTATTGCAGGTCAATAATCCTCAACGTGCAATTTGCCCTGTACTTCTTTGTGGCATTTACCATCTCCAAAACAGGGGGAATGGGTAGTTTGTTGATTTTTATGTGATCATTCAGCACAGAGGCTGTTTTGCAACAAATAGCTGCGATGATGGTTTTCCTGTCATTTTTGTTGAAAATGCCACTGCCCATTTCAAAGAGGCATATTGAAAGAGGTAGTATGTGGGTAAATGTGAAGAAAAAGTCACCATATTCACATGTACACCCAAATGGCTTGAAGCTTTGTTACCTGCTTTGTTACACGTTGAATCTAGTCTTTTTAAAGAATTCCTGTAATGATTAGGAACCATTTTAGCCACTCCCCAGTTAGAAACACTGCTGCCTCTAAATGTGTTGGGTAAGTGATTAGTCTCGGCTGTTGTGATGAAGAAATATGAGAACATTGAATTTATGCAAGCACACGCACACAGTGGCATATGCTTGTATAACTGGTCCCAGGTCATGACAGGCCAGCAAATAATATGATGTGATAGGCCCCTTGTCCCTTTCCAGCACCTCCTGTCCAATTGCTCTAAAGGTTGGATGCAAAAACCCACTACCATCCACCCAGCCAGAAATGGGTAACTAAAACCAAATTTTAACCATTTTGCCACCCTTCACTTGGTATTAAGATGAAGCTTTGTGGGTAAGCGTGTCCCCCTAAAGAATGAAACATTTTCCAAAACTGCAGCCACTGGCGAGGTAAGATGATGAAAATTACAAAGCTAAACTAATAAAGTGCTCTCATTGTCACAGATGTACTTTTCTTCCTCCAACTCTAAATAAAGTCAGTTTCACCCACTGTGTGAATCACTTAAGAGAGGCTTTTACACTCACTGATCCATACACTGCTGAAACTCTCTGCTGAGAAATGATGCGAGGGGAACACAAAATGCCAGTAAGTGCCCAGTGCAGTTCACCAAAGTGGCTGAGTCAATGATGAACCAAGCTGCTACCCGCGTAGTGAAAAGAACCCTGAAACTGCTTCTGTTTTTTGATAAGTTGTTCACGATAATGTAGGCAAATTAGACCCAGGCAGGTTATTGTCTAGTCTTAAGTCAACGTCTATGATTTTGGGCACCCTAGCTCGCTGAGCTACTGGTGCATAATTTCTCCAGTATAAATCTCATCCCATGCAGATGCATCAAAACTGAAATGTGTGCATGCTCCTCATGTGTAAAACATTTTTGTTAGCATACTGGATAGCCTGCGCCTAGTTAGTAGTATCAACTAATGTTACTGTAAATTGTAAATCTTTATCTTTTATTATTTTACTCTACAACTTTCCTTAGAAAACCAAACAACTTCTTGCATCTTTGTAGGATTAATTTATATTTAAATTCAGTGTTATGCTAATGGTCAGGATTATGGAGATGTAGAAGCCTTACCAAAGCAGGGCATGTGCAAACTCACATTAGAACCCAGGGATTACCTGTCCAAGAAATATGACATTTTTGCATTACTGTAGTATAGAGGTGTATTTGTGTGTGTGTGTTTGTGTGTGACTGAGTGTTTGTGTGTCATGCGTTCAAGCTTGGCTGCATAGAAATTGTTTCCAGTGCCCCAAGTTCATGTTTACCTGCAGGGTAAAAGAAGACTTTAAGTTAAACTTTGAGTTTGCCTCATTGCATCTGACTGGATGAATTGCTTGTCCCTTCCTGGTCTGAAAAAGAAATACATATATTGTAAAGGTCATGTACTACCAGGGCAGCTGTTGAATTTCACTGGAAAGGCCATTTCCTTCCCCATTCCCAAAACAGTGCAACATGCACATGCCTTAAACTGTAAACATAAATGCATGTTGTCCACTGCAGTCACGTCGGGGACTTGTCTACAATGAAGTCGGCAAGGAAAATGTCAGTGTTTAGAGGTGCGATAGGAAAACCATTAGCCTGGTCCTTCTGCTGATGAATATAGAAACAGGCTGCCTGAGATGGGCTGACAGAATCTCTGACGGCCACAAAATGAGAAACTGGGGAAAATGTTTCAGACAGGAATTGGCTGAAGGTGCTGATTATACAGAAGACATGAGCTTTATGTCTCTATCACTGCATCGGGGTTAGACAGTAAAGGACTAAAGAGACTGCAAAGACTGACTGTGGTTCTACATGACTACACTCCCTGTCTGTTGTCATTCTGTGGACAACTTTGTACATCTGACTCACAGTAAATGTAAACATGTCGATGTTACTGAATCCTAATTACCATAAGACTTGAGTTAATGAAGAATCAAGACCCCTACATACACTTGCCACCTACTTAACATATTACGTGGATGTGTGACCATGATAACCTTTGCACTTTTGGCTGAGCTGCTTTCCTGAACAGGAAGTATTTGCTCTTAATGAACACACTTAGCCGTTAATTGCTGGCAAATGGACACTAAGTTGCCTAACGAGCACATAGACACCTTTGCTATGTGGTACACATCTTCACTTGGCTAATGATAATCAGCACCGTGCGATAATGAGGATCATCTTGACAGCTTACAGAATGTCCTACTGAATCTGCTAAGACTCGTGTTTCATCAGCCCACTCTGTTTTCACTTATAGTATTTACGATAAGCACAATTTATTGCTACTCCTTTTTCAACATCTCTGCCTATTAAAATGAGTTGCATGCCTGCTTAAGTAATGTGAAATAGCCCATTCTGATGTAACGAGGTAATACAGGTTCAATTACTGCACGAGGGGCTCAGACTGAATGCTTAAGCAGACATCTTGTTCATGAGTTGGGTGAGAAATACTTTTCAAAACGGAAAAATCGATGTACGCCATTTATATCCAGACCAAGACCCTATCTGCCATATGCAGTATTTGTAAATGAACTAATTTTCCCAGACGCTTGAATCTGAAGTCGGCCCTGCATGTCGCACCCTTTTCTAACTGTGCACCTCCACATAGAGCTTTAACCCGCACAATTATTCAAGGTGGAATGGATTCAGATAGCCCTCTGATGAAAGCGGCACATGCTTTAAGCACTTGGAGCAATCATAGGCACAGAATGAGAAAATGAAGTAGGGCAGCAGCTGGCTGAAAGAGACGAGGATCCAAGCGGAATAAAGAGATCCTGCTCAGGGCCTGAGGGTGAGAGCAGAGCCACTGTCCTGGAACAGAGGGTTGCTATCAGGACGCTGGCACACCGACTTCTGCTTGCATTACTCTGTGGGTGGAAAGAGGGGTCGGTGCACATGGACACCTATGGGATGATTACCAGCATCCTCAACTGCTTTTAATGTTACTGTCTCCATTATTCTGGATTGTTTGTACCCCAAATAATATTTTCCTTTTTTTCTTCCTCCAGACCTAAACTGCAAAAAATCTGCTTAAACTCTCTTTAAGCTTTAAACTGAAAAGATCTGTTTGAAAGTTGTCTCCCTTATCATTATTAATGACTCATTTGCTTCTTTTAAGATGAAAATATAATGTCTGTAAATAGTGAGTTAAAGCAGTGGTTTCTTTTAACAGTGGTCACTGATACTGAGTTTCCTGCTGTGAACTACAAGGTTTTTGTTCCCTATTCCTTTATTTTAATGTGAGTCATTGATCATTTAAGTCAATAAAATTTGTTTATTGACTCTTTAGTTTCGCTCCATGTATAAAAGGAGCAACTGTTTTAAAGGTAGAGCAAAGCACTTAAACGTAATCTGATGTGCGTTTCACAAAGCAACGGCAGTGACAACATGCTGAATCTGTGCCAGAGTCTCTGCTAAGAAGAGGAGAATCAATATTCGTCCTTCTGTTTAGCATTGTTGTGTTTAATGTGTAAGCCCAATTCAGAGCTTAGTGTTTAATACTGTCAGATCTTTACTGCCATTTTGCAACTGTACATGTGAACATACTTACAGTAATTGCAATAGTCTCCAGGATGTTAACTTTCTTCACTAGAAAGAAGTTCGAAGTTGGCTAATGGCTCTTTAGCCATACTCTAAAATTTAATTAAAAAGATAATGGCTAGGCGAGAATACATTTTTCAATTAATGACAAACAAACCATAGTTACATTTACTATCAATACTGACATAAAATGGATAGATGATTAAAACAACTAGAACAATCCAATTGTTATATTTTCAACATTTTCTTTCTGTAGCCAAAAGTACATTCATGGAGTTTATAAACGGTTTTTCTTTTTTTACTTCCAGCCATGAAGAGCTTCATGTTGTGTGTATATACATATTAGCCATACTGTAAATGAATAACATTGATTATGTCATTATATGGCACCTGAAAGTAGGTGGGGGAGCCCTGAAATTGATATGTTGTAATCAGAAACAATGAGCAATCATAAGGATTTTAGCAATTTTGACGAAGGCTACATTGTGATAGTAAGACGACTGTGTGAGGGCAGGTCTCAAAGAAAATTGGTGAGCACCCAGTGGATTGCAATTTTCTGTTTATTGGGTTGTATAGCCACAGGGACATGTTACCTGTGCGGATCCAAGCCCAGTGCCAAAACAGTCTAGAATGGGCATGTGAGCACCAGAACTGGACCCCAGAACAATGAGCAAAGCACTGAACAGGACAAACATTATGTACTGTCAGGTGGCAGACAGTGACTTTAAAGGTCTTGTGAATTCCATTTTCTAATGGGCCAGTGGTGTTTTGGTAGCAAAGAAGAACCTACTCAATATCAGGAGGATGGTTATAATGTTATGGCTAAATGGTGTACATAGGCATGTCTAGAAACCAAGTTCACAACTTAGCGGTGCACTATAGACGGCAGGGGCTTGTACTGTGCATCTCTCAGAATGATAAACTCTGTATTGACTTTGTAATGTTGTGAGATGAATATTCCTCTCATAAATTACCCTCACTGGACAATAACAATGATTGAATATTACTTAAGCTTCACAATTGGACAGATCAATGGTGCATTGGCATCAAATTCCTGGTGGTAGAATTGTTTGCCTTCACTGTAACGCACAAGCTGGTGTCTTCTCATTAAAGGGAAACATGTGGTTTGTATACTGCCAATAGGACTGTCTTTTATTCAGCAGCTTCCTACATCAATTCCTGGAACATATTCAGAATTAGGTCTGACTTTCTCCCTGGAAAGCGTAAAATATGATTTCCCGAATCTCTTTTTTTTCTCTCCCACCCTGGACGCTACAGAGCATGATTGAGTATTTAAGGAGGCTGGGGATAAACAGGTTTGACAAAGACATCAGGAATATACATTGCTCCAGCTCTGACAGATGGGATGCACCATGGGGTGATTTGTTGTGGCTGCCAAGGTTTAGACTGTGTGCCAAAAGACGTTTCTTTATCACGTTCTTTAGCAGAATTTTAATGTAAAAATACTGAAGCAATAGACTTTATGATTTAAACAATCTAAGCATCTATGTTTGTTTTGAAGGGGACACAAGATATGGAGCTCTTTTGTCACACTTCATAAAACAGGAAATTCTTACTCCAAAATTCATCAGAAAAGAATTTTGAATAAGAATTCTTAGCTGTTTCTTTGGTCCATTACTTGACAGAAATTAAAAGCTCCATATATTTTTTCCTTCGAAAGACTTTTTCAGAATCCCTTTCTCCCGCCAAGGTTTAGCTGTACTAAAGACTCAATTATTGTTCACTCACCGTAGCAGCGTCTGTTCCTCTCTCTCTGATTTAGACAATGTCAATGTCATCCTCCCTCCAAAGCCACTCATGACATCCACATTGTGGCTATGAATTCATCAGAGGTCTATTCAGCTGTCAGCACCAGTGTGAATAAGAAGTGTCAAATGTCAAGGAAAAAACATTAGTGACATCTGTTTTTTACTGAGTTTTTTTCATTTTGTCTTTGTTTTCCTAACCCTTTGTATTTCCTTCCCTCTATTATTTCTACAATATATAATATATATATTATTTAATATATTTTCTGCACTACCCATATTCTTATTTATGCGTTGCTTAGATAAAATCTCCAGCTGTGCCCTGTTGTTGTTTGCGTGCATGCAGAATGTTTGTATATAGTTATCTTGTAAGAACTAGATCGTCCCCCTTTTGGCGTATGAGGGTGTTTTGGGTCTTTCTGTGCCGCTTGTTCAGTTATGTAATTAAGAAGCTCCCAGCTTAGAGCAGTTTCAGTGGAATGATGATCTACCCAAAGCCAAACGTGTTCAGTTCATTGTGTGTCTTTGTGTCTATGTGCAGTGTAAGAATGTGTTCTTGTAAAAGAATAAAAACAGAGAGAGGAAGAGAAGTTGACTAATTGACTCTACACCAGTGTTCCAACAAAGACACAATTATTGCACACATTCACATGCTGTATAATCTTTATCTGAGCCTATGCCAGATAGAGATGGATACAGCAATTATGGTGATCTTCCTCAAAACAGTTAAGATGAGGATTTATAGGATGCATTTCTGCCTCTCTTGTGTTTTCTCCTTGTTTAAATGTAAAATGTATTATTATTATTGTTATTATTATTATTATTCAAAACCACTTTTAAATGTCAGTCTGAATAATGAGCTTCAAGAATATGTTTGGTGCCCAAGAAAACAACTTCCTGTTCATGCCTGTCTGTAATTTTGTGTGACAGTTAGTCTTTCAATTGTCTTGCAGTGTATACTTTTTAAAAATAAATTTGCTATGTTTGAGGTATAATTATGCAAATCCACCAATGGCATTTGGTTGGCAGGGTTCTAATCAAGCCTCCTCATTTTTGTATTCTTTTTCCCTGAATTTATCTGAGTTTAGGGGCTTAATTTCTTTATTTACTAAAATGTACAATGAAATATTTCTTTCATTTTGTGTCGTTTTGCCTAAGTTGGCAACAAATTTCAGGTAACTGTTCAAAATTGAGATCTTAAGTTAATGTAACAATAATGCAGTGCATACAGTAATTGTGATGTGGCTCTCTTTGGTGGCACATTTACATTTGCAGTACACATGCAGACACAGCTCTAGGCTCTGGAGACAGTACAGTAGAATTTGTAGACCATGGAGCAATGAAAATTGGCTCCAGGCTGCACAGAAATGAACAACTTCAGTCTGTATTGTGGTTGTTTCCTTATTTATCAGTAGTGTGGTCCCCAGTCAGTGAGTGTTTAACATCATCTAGAAGGCCCTGCAATATTCAGTAAAACACATCATTTTTTCAGTCTGCAGTGTTTGTTCTACTTCATTCAATTTTTAACTTAACAACCTTATTATAATGTAGACATTTATACTTGTATAAATGTATTACTAATGTGTAATTCTAAACCAAAGATCATAAAGCCAATGTTAAGCTAATGTGTTAATTAATATTTGCAATAAGACACTTCTTTCGATTTAGCCTTTATCTTTTTCAGACACTTGTTTTCAATTTTCAAATTTCCTGTGTTACTGTAGACTACATTACATATATTTCACTATGCAATTAAGAGACATTAGGCATCATATGGGGTAAACAAGAGACTTATTCCTTTTTGCAGGCAATTTAAAGTGCAGTGTGTCTGACTCGTCTGTCTTTGGACTGTGAGCAAAATACAACTTACATCATGCATCAGAAACCACAATACTTTGCTGTGTAACACGTTGTCAGCAGCAGTATCAAGGCATCTCACGGCTTTGAGAAGCAGCAACGTGGGTGTTTGGGGTAATGATGTTACATTATAATACTCAGGGGGTCATCAGCTGCTGTGGAATACAGACTGACTGTGATGTATCACCAGTATTACTGTTCCATTGTGTTTTCTGAAACACGGCATCAGCTCTGGTTCCTGTTGGCTCATTTCTCTTCTAAACCATAAAAAAAAAAAAATCCCTCTGCTTGCTCTCACACACACACACACACACTCATACAGCAGCCGTCCACAGTCTCACTTCCATTCAATGGGGGAATTTAGGGAATTCTTTCAGCATGTGTGTCCCCATTGTGCAGTGTTAGTTACGGGAACTGGGTGCTGATACAGTACGTGGGTGGCAAATGGGACAGATGCTCGCCTTGCTGGCATGCTCGATAGCCTCCCTCTCTCACCCATTGTGTTCTGCCCAGGAAAACAACTAGCAGACAGATATTAAAGCCTGATGCCATCACCAGGAGACTTGGCCATCACACCCTGAGAGAGCTGGAAACAGAATGACACAGATGGAAAGGATAATTAAACACTGGCAGAAAAAAGTAAAATGAAAGCTGTGCTGTTGTTACTGATGAAAATTACTGGTCAGTGAAAGAGACTCATTAACATAGACATCCATGCTCGTCCCATGCACGGTATCTCTTATTACTTGTGGGCAGTAGGCAAACAGCATCTGCACCCAAATAATAAAAAGCCAATTTATTAAGTTGTATTAAAATTGTACTTGCCTAGAACTAGAAAAAATGGTTAAAATGCATATTTTTGTTTTGTTTCAAGATATTTTTCTGCACTTAGATATTAAGTGCAGATACAATACTGTGTTACCTCACATTTAGAGATTTAATGTGGGTGGAATGACTGGCAATAACTAAATCAGCAATGTATCGTTACAAAGCTTCTGTTGCCCCTCAAGAGATGATTAGTTCAAAAGAATGGTTCTGAATAATGTAAAATTATTATTAAATTAAACTCTGTGCTAATTTCAATTTGACAAGTTTATAAGAAGCGAGTGGCAGAAAACTTGCATCGGATAAGACAACAGTACCAGAAGGACAGAGAGTTTGTTTTCAGGTGTAAATATTACAATAGTCTAGTGTTTGTCCAAAAAGGCTTTTCAATTCAGTATTTTCAGTACAGTTCAAAGGCAGTTTGTGCCACAGAGCGCTGGACAGCTCTGATTTAATAATACTTCAGTTGACCAAGTTTTTTCTTTCAGTCTCAACCTTAACCTTATTACAGTGGAAGTATTGGCCTTTGAGCTTTTGAAATTGTCACTTCACTGCTTGAGTCTATAAAGTACCTAAATATGATATTGTTGTTTTTTAAGGCCACGCTTTCATTTCGCTCCCCCATTCCTCAGTGACGCAGAGGGATGAACTCATTGTGCCATCTGAGGTTTGAAATATTGGACTCCCACAGGTTTTATTTGCCAAAAAGTTCTCTCAAATGTTGATATTCCGTGAAATCAATAACCAGAGGTCGAGCCAATAATTTACACAGTTTAGGAATAATGTGGGTGATGAGCAGAAACTCTTTAAATGGACACTGTGCTGAAAATATTTGTAAAGTACATCAAACGTGCAACATAATTAACACATATTTTTTAACTTTGTTGAACAAGAAATTTTACTTTAGCAAAGAAATGGTGTTTGTGGAAATAGTAAAGCTTACAGAGAAGAAGTAAAAAGCAGTTTTAACCATGCCAACAATAACTACATGACTTGTTGTGCAGATTAGCTAATAATGTGTTTGCGCTTGCACATTAGATAGCTCCTTAACTGTATCACTTCAGTTAGTTTTAATGTCATTGCCACTACAGCCTGTGGATACTGCAGCATTTACAGAATTTGCTAGATGTTCTGGAGTTTTAATGTTCTGGAGTAATTTCCTCTTGTCATTATGTTTGCATTTTTCACCTTTGCTACCCAAATGTAATTCCCCCTCTTCACACTGTGAAACATCTGCTGATGAGTAAGGCTCCGGTATCTTTGCTTAGATAAAATTGGGACCAAGTCAGTGACTTGTACAAAATCAGCTTTCTCCTCTTGTTCCTTCTGCTTTTCATTTCCTCCCCTTCCTCTTCTGTCTCCTTGCCTCCCAGCAATAGGAGACTTAACACCGTCCCTGCCCTCGAATTACAGAACTTAATCAGGGGCACTTTTCTAGTCTGATCCTGTGTGAATCTCTTTTCAAGCACCGCACACATGGATAAAACCAATCTCACACTCATCATCATGTATATCTGTTAAATCTCCATCTCCATCTCTTTTGGAGAATGTGTTCACCCTCATATCTGGAGTGATTAACAAATGTTCATTCTTGATTTCAGAATCAAAGGTTACATAAAGTCTTCCCTAAATTCCCTTCGACTGTTTGACATTATCCAGTATATTATCTTCATTATTTTATATAGTAATTACTCTCAAGTATTTTCAGAACTTCATTTATTCAGTAAAGAGTTTGTTTCTCTACAGCTTGTAGTGAGTAGCCAGCAGGTGGAATTGTTTACTGTACTGATTGTGTAACCTGCATTCACAATCACTTACTACCCAGAACAGCTCTCTCTTGTTCCTTTAGAACTACAACTATTTAGGGAAATTCATTCAACTTGCTATGTTGCCCACAGGGAATTGTCTGGCCAGCCTCACAAGACTGTTTATTAAATGAAGCAAAAGGCTGTTGAGAATTGTTACGTAAGAGTTGGCAACTCTGGATCTGTTGTTGACGTGCCCAAGGTGATAAAAACTTCATCATCTCATAGTTGTCTGACTGTGGCATTGTCCTGCAACTACATCTCTGTTGTGCTACCTTTTACGTCATAAAAATGACAGCGGAGAATAGGGCTGCTCTCGCTTGGACTTGCACACAATTACAAATGTGACAGAATGCCAGACACACACATACACACACACACATTTGTAATTTAGGACATGTTATATAAAAAACACATACAAACACTTAAGCTCCCTCACTTGCTTTCTGCTTTCTTCCTTTTAGATAAAACATCGTTTTACTGCTGCTGAAATGGGGGCGGTACTTGGCATGGAAGTGGGTGACAAGCAAGTGCAGGGGACATTTCATAGCTCAAGTGGTACTGGCAGACTGGATTTCATCAGCATCGGCAGTTGTCAAGAATTCAGCCCAGCTTGTTTTTTCAGAGAGGGATTGATCATAAAGATGAGGCTAAGGATGTTTTATTCTGTTGTGTGCAAATGGACGACAGGCACTTTGGGAGCTTTGAGTTTGAAATACAGTATACCATAAAACCTTGGTGCATGACAGATCTTATGAGAAGAGGCAGCCTTGCTATTAAGAAATAGTCTATTTGTTTTAACTTGTCAAGGATCATCTTGACGTGTTTGGGTGTAGAAGTAAAAGGTATTCATATTCACTCAGATTGTTTTGCTTTGTAATGATGATTTTCTAGCTCTTGTTTGATGCCACATGTCAGCACACACTGGACGGCTTATTTGTACACTCAGGCATACCTACAGTAGATCTTCACGTTTCACTCATGGACCAACATAGAAGTCAAAGCCATTTTTGAAGCATTTACGCATTCTTCATTCAGTTTTGCCCACTAATAATTTTTATGTCCTCTAGACAAGCAAGCAAGTATAGTGTATGTGTGTGTGTGTCTGTGTGCTTGTGTATGTGTGTGTTTGTGGTTAAAGGAAGAGGTAAAGTACATGTTTTTGTGTGGTGTGATGCACCATTTACTGTGACCACTGGAGCACACACCCAAACATTTTCCAATTTTCTACCTGTGAAGATGCCAAACGAAATTAACAGCAGACACAAAACAATAAGACAGTGTTGTCAACCCTGACAGTCAACAAAGCATCCAGCACTCTTGTTCCCTTTCTAGACTCTCTCTGTCTTTTCCCTAAAAGCATTATACAATTAATCAAGTTTAGGAAATGCAGCTTTGAAAGGACATATAAAGTGGTTTTATGTCTGTCCATTAAAGATGGAGGCAAAAAAATAACAGAACTGGCTGTTGGAGAAGAGTAATATGTGTTAGGAAAATAACGTGCAAGAAATGAAAAAAGAACAATGACTATTATAATATTAAAGACAGTAGTATAGAGAGTAAGTTGTGGGTATAGGCATGAGATGAGAATGAGCTTCATTGTCAGTCAGCAGAGCCCCCAGATTGGATCACAAGCTGCTGTTTTATGTGACCAACATGCAAAACGATCAAAGAAAAAGACTGAGAATAAGAGTAGGTAGATGGGTTTGTTGTAGGTGGATAGAAACTGATAGCAAAGAGGTTTTGTTCAGAGACGGACAAGTAAAACGGTTGAGAATGTGGTTAAAGATGATGTAACACTTTGTCCACTGACAGCTGACAGTGACAGTTTAGCTGTTATTTATTATATTGCACACGTTCTTCTCCTCAGATGTCAAAGAACTGCAGGTAATTGTCACACCACTGTTATATCTCTATATAGCTTGGACTTTCAGCTTTGACACTTGCCTACAGAGAGCACAGCTCAACAGTGCCTTCCTACTGTGCACCTTCATTCAGATCTACAATCCCTCTTGTCCACTGTGCGCCTGGTGGTCCCTGTAACACAGCAGAAAAACCCCAGCGAAGCTCTTTAACTCAGTGGTCCTATGATTGTGGAAGGAACGACCTAACCCTGCACACTGTGCAGTCTCGCACTCACTGTTGGAAAACATTTGAACGTGGAACTCTCCTTCAACTTCCTATGCATTTAAACCACAACAAAAACAAATTGTTTTTTTAGTACTTTAAACTGAAGAATGCTGATAGCTTATTGTTTTAATCTCACTTTCTCTTTAAGGTGAGGAGTTGACAAAAATTGTGGAGGACGACTTCATTGTTCACTTTTAATGGAGTGGTAACACTTTAGGACAAGTGCATTGTTATTCATACAACTCACTTGATAATGACAATGTATTATTAGTTAGGGCAAAGAGACTAGTTCGGCAGCTTTTAGCCTGTCCTTTCCAGGCTCCAGGTTTGAAGTTTTTACACCGGATGCCTTCCTGCAGCAACCTGCCCATTTTATCTGGGCTCAGGACCGGCACCAGGGTCAGGGTTGTCTTTGGTGGCTGGGCTTCGATCCTAAAGCCTTCTGCATCCCAACCTGATGCTCTAGCCACTTAGACACTAGGCCACAAGACTAGGGAGCCAAAAAATGTCAATATACAGAAAAAACTAATCATTTTCCTATGCCAGAGCAACTTTGTAAATGTGGAGAAATTGCAAATACCCTTATAAGAAATATGAAGGTCCATTTATGGAAATAAGGGGAATGTAGTGTATTTGAAGCAAGGGTTCAGTATAACTTTGCCTTTTCTGTCACCGTGTGCTGTAGGCTATTATCTGTCCAAAGAGACATCAGTCTGCTGGAAATGTGACATGAAATTACCCACAATCCCCGTCTGCCCTCCCATCAGCTTGGCAGTTTCACAGCCCCCCAGAGTTGCAGGATAATTTAGGTAGGGATTTCAAGTGTGTGTGTTCGTGTGTACAGCTGCATGTGTGTGCGTGTTTCACAGAGGGAACGGATGAGGAGGAGAAAACTTGTGTACTCAGGTTGAAAGATTGACATTGAATGGAATTGAACTTTTTCTGTGAAGATAAAGACAGACAGGAGAAGTCCAACAAACTTCTTCTTGTTACTGCTTCATTTGCAAAGTCATTATAGGCCAGTCTTAGTCTGATTCAGTGCATGTAATTTGACAGTGAAGGTAAATGCTTCAAGTGCCTCATTAACTACTACATGAACATCACCAACACTCCTGCCTTAATATGTCAGCTTTCTTAACAACACATGACAACTTGTGGAATAATATTAGCCTGTTTTGCAAGACTAATTTGCCTTAGAATATTGCCTCAAGGCTATGCAGTCATATTTGGGCTCAACAACCAGACACTGAAGCCTCTAACGTTCTGCCAAAGGTCCTTACTGATGTCTTTTGGGACTTGATGTTACCGAAATATATTCCTAGAGCAAGTTTTGAACACCTGGCTTAGTCCCCAGACTAAAGACAGGCCTCATCTACTTTCCATCTGTTTGGCAGTGGGGCCAGAAGTGCTGTGGGGAACCGTAATGAAGTCAAAGTAGAGACAAGAAATTGAGGGTAAGAACAAATTGACAAAATGACCATATATTTTTTTGTACTGTTCTTAACTTATTCACACATTGGCAGTTGGCCCATGTAGTTTGTGTTAAACACAAATTTTCTTGTAAAGAAATTTACCATAACTTCACAGAGCGGACTCAGTGTTGGGCAAAGCAATCTTTTCTGATAGGCCTGCATTCATTATCTGTTGTCAGTCGTGATTTATGAGTCTGGTGGTCCCCGCTAGTGGCAGCCATATGCCTGCTCATCGCAATGCACACGCAGGATCGCCGTCCTACTTAATGATGTTCTGATTCAACATCCAAAGACACAATAAACACACCAAATGTACTTTTAATAGTATTGACAGCACCAGTGCTGTTCCCTTTTCAGCTCCGAGCTCTGCTAAACAAGAATAACTGAAAGACTTCGATTTGTGACAGGAAAAAGGCTCCATAAATTTGGGTTTCAGTGCAGAGTGTTGTTGCCAGGCACAGACCGAAAAATTACCCTGTTGCAACTGTCCATCAGCCATTGTGGCATTAGGCTGGAAAAAAAGAAAATCACATTAGGTCCAAAGATGTCGATTAGCGGGTGGGTAATCCGAATTTGCTTCCTGTTGTGTGGAGAGAGTCATTATGTGGTTACTGCCCTAATACCATGTAAATGATAAGATGTGCATCATCAACTTTCAGCACAGTGAGTCGCCCAACTATATGTGATACATCTTTGTAACGTGCTGCACTACCTTGTAATTAAGCTGTTGGTCTGTACATTGAGAGACCTTGTTTAAAAAATTACAGCCTAATTAAGCTCATGCTGCTTTTTTTCAGCAACGGCTCCATGTGAATACATTTGAAGATCATAGTAGCGAAAAGAGGTCAGTGTGTGTGTGTGTGTGTGTGTGTGTGTGTGTGTGTGTGTGTTGGACTGTGGTCCATCTGTGCTGGGTTGTTCACGGCAGTGTTGTAAATGTTATCTGTTCTGGCAGGGAGTCCATGTCAAATGTAGTCGACGAAGCAGGTTAGAGTCACGCTCTGTCCCCTGTCAACCCACTTCAGGTCAACCCCCCCACCCCAACCCCCCCCATGGTCTGCTGGGTCTCTGTGATCAAGGACAGGACTCAAGCTAACTTGTACATCAGATGGGATCAGGGCAGCCAAGTTGGATCTGTTTTTTCCATAGTGGAATAACAGCCCTTTTACGGATTTCATTAGAGTTGTCCCCTAGGAAAGGTCTTTGTTTTAAAGTCTGAAGTTTCCTTACAAATGAAATGTCAGAAGTGTGCACAGAGATTCGGTTGAGAGCATGCCAAGGATAAAATTAATAGTTGTGGCTTATATTTACTCCCTTATTGTACTGACCAACTTGTTTATTTTTTCACAGAAAAGAGGAAGGAAGATATGATTAAGGAGCACAAATACCTTGTGGAAATAAAACGAGAATGTGCATATATCAGATTAAGCAAATGAAATCATTCGCATATAGGATATTATTGTCAAAACAGAACTCATCTTTAAGTGGGGGCCATTTCACAATCAGCCAGAAAACGATATTTATAACCAATCCAACGTTAATATTAAAATGTTTCAGAGTAAAAAGCTGACACATTTCACGACAGCTATCTCCCGGCAGAGTCATGCTAAAATGATGGACATGTCTTTCATTGCATCATTACCGGTTCATGGATCTCATGATTAGCATGTTAACAGAGCTGTCAGCTTTAGCATCTGGCATCACTGGTTCAGGCAGCGGGAAAGCAACTGGGGGGGGGGCAGGCCCACTTCTCGCGCATGTTCATGTAATCTCTATTGTTTCTTTGAAGGATAGCTGGCTTAATTACATGCTAAAATGTTTTTCACAAATTAATGTACACCTGATCAGTCCAGTCCATTCAAACACAAACTAAAAAAAAATAAAAACCAAACGTTCAGACACACAGAAAAACACACGCGGTTGAGAAGGAAATTTAATTTCTGTCACTGCTGTCGTTCATTCAAAAACCATATGATTGGAATAGCAATTAAGGAGAAAATTTTACAAAAAAGGACAATAACATTAAATTTGATTTGGAGAGAACAGACAGCAGAGTGATTGTTTTTGTCAAACTGTCAACTAAGCCTGCCCACCTCCAGAATCAGATGAATGGAGAAACGGTTTGGAATGTGATCAACACCAGCGGTTTAATGACGGCACCTTAGAAAACCTGAGACTCAGATTTAATATGCTTGTAAATCTGCGAGACTGCAATGAACAGCATCATTCTCCTTCACACGCAAAAAGCTTGCATCATAAATCATTTACGCAAAAGTACTTTCGGGAGTCCCAATTTTGATTAATATTGTAATCACAACCCTTTTAGTTTGATTAGAACAAACACACACACAACAATGTAAAGTTTAATATTGGTGAAACAAATCAAAACTTGAAACCTTTTGACTGCACTATTTTTAGTGTGTGTTTTAATGCACTATAAAAATCTGCAGCAACAATAACATCACTCAGATGTTTGCTGTCAAGGAAAGAGCCAACTCTCACATGACCACTGCTATGCTGCATTCACCTGCATAAAAAGAAAAACAGTTATGAACAATGAACAAATAATGCTTTAATTGAATCCGAGTATAGTCTAGTAGGAAGTGACTTTAGTTTTCAGCAAAAAGTGATAAATCTTCATGGACTAAATGAGTCATATAGCAGCTGCAGTGTTCATCCTTTCTGTGACTCAGTATCTTTTACTAATATTTTAAGTGAGAAGAGAGATGTATGATATAAAACAAGGCGAATGAAATAAGTCCAGCCAGGGCTTTGTGCGCAGACCCAGAGCAGAGCCCCGGGTAACAGATGGAATTTATTGATTCAGGATATATTTCTCTTACTCAAGTCCAAAGCCACTGAACCTGTCTTCCGTATGTACCTGTCATGTGTTGTCAGCCTGTGCTGAGCTAATAAATAACATCCTTCCTTCCACAGGCACCTGCAGCATTTCATACACATAGTAATATTTTATGACAGAGCATAGCTAATGAAAACAGTATTTTGTTCAAAGCCTGGGCCCAACATATAACACTTATACTAATTATTTTCCCAGTGACACAGTCACAACTATGGCTCAATAGCTTTGTATCTCCCCGAATCTCAGCTACCGACACTGATCAATGGCACTAGCGATATGAAAGACGGAGAGAACAACAAGGTATTGACAGCTAGAAATGGATTTTACGGTAAGCCAGTCAGCGTAGTGAGCGACTGGCTGTGGTGGGGAGCTTGTCAAAGCAAATGACTTACTTCATTCGTTTCTCATTTTAGTTCGCCCACCACTTTTCCTTTTGCTGTGATGAACAGTAATATGCTTCAAACCAGCGCAGTGCTTAACTATCGCAAATAGAGGCAATAATTACACCCACCGACAGTCATCTATATTGCATGGAGTTTTGTCCAGTAACAGTCTGGTGCCATCACATGAAACAACTTCCGACACCCTTATAATAAGAGTTAAAGTAATCTTTCCGTGACAAATATTAGGCTTGTCAAAACTCACAAAGTCTCACAGCTGTTGTCTCTTAGCTACATTTAGCAGCCAAGCAACCATCCAATCAGTGAACCATAAATTTTAAATACAACTAATCATCCACAGAGAATATTTTTGCAATCAATTACTGGCAACCTGGAAGAGAACTACAGGAGCTTGCACATTAAGGAAACTAATTGTCACATTGATAGATTATTATTTGGGCAAGGCCGCTATTCATAATCTGACACACACGACATGAATACCAAATGTATAATAACAAACAAAATCGATGATTATTGGATCACTGACGTACGGCGTCCAGAAAGAAGTGATAGTTAAGACAAATACGAATGTGTGTGTCAGACTAGTTTTTCATCTGTTCACATGAGACAGGCATGTGAAAAGCAGTGCATTATGGAAATGGCACCATAGTGTCCCTCACATAAAGAAGAGTATCGATAAAAAGGAAATTAAGTGCACCCAGAGAAAAGGCAAAGGCCCACCGACTGATTAGGAAATTAATTGAGTGCATAATTTATGTATTACAGCAATAAACAATTTTCAGATTGTGTTCACACAGTCTGCATGGGAAATGTCGAGGCTGCATATATCAGCCCTTTTTCCCCGGGGACAAAGGCTGGATATTATTGAATAACAGTAGGGCACTGCTGCAAGCTGCTTGTGGAATGACTCAGACTGCAAATAATGTATTAAAGTTCATTTGGCCTATAGACCAGCTTAGCAGATGTTGTCTGCCTGGATGATTCCTTCCAATTTGATGACTGTGAACTTTGATTTACTGTCAGCAAATCCCCACATGGCAACATAGGTGAAAACTATCAAGCTTAACAGCAGAATGTCTCCAAGTGTATGATGGTAAAATTTGACTGAGGTCTCTCATAACATTTCTTACAGAATATTTCTACAGCTCCTCTGCAAGAGCAACAGATGCACTGAGGGTGAAGTGTAGGGAACAGGTTTTGCTTTTTATGAAGTGTTGGTCCTTCTCCACATGTCACTGAGCCTACACAGAATTGCATGTGTGTCAAGTGCATTTGACAATCTTTCTGGAGATACACACATCATACCGTGGTAGGGAGGAGACAATAACAAACGATATCCACCCTCGTGCAATATGTCTACATCTTGCAATCTCAGATTCATTAAATAATATTACACTGAGGTCTCCCTGACAGTTTTTCCGACGTTCCTAGTGCTTGTTCATTTTGTCAGTCAGCTGTTCTTGAGCTGCACAAATAAACCCCCTTCCTGTTCTCCGAGCTACTGAAACAGAACAAGCCGGGAGCTATTTGGTCAGACCACATCTTTCACTTCTCTGCCTACATTCAGTACCTGCTGGCATGGCTGGATTTCTGCCCGGGAGCAAAGTCAAGAGCAATGTCTTCATTGCCGGATTTTTTTTAAGGCAAACACTGAATCCAGACCATGCAAATGATATAGCTGGACTTGGAATCTATTAAGTAAATTGACCAAAGGTGCTCAGACCGGCGTGATGAATATAAATCATTTGTGCTCTTTGTATATCTAACTTGGACTGTCTGTGCAGGTGAAACAGCTTTACCTCTCCGTGATGAATGAGTGCCCGGTGCAGAGTGGTCAAGCTAATAGAAGTGGAACATGAAAGACAAATAGTAAAAGTTTCAAAGGGCAGAGTTCGTGTTGAAAATAACATGCATCCTGAAAGACTAGAGTCTTATTGAACAAAACACAATTCGCTCTTCAAAGCTGAAATGGATTGGATGGCTGTGTTAAGATACTGATATTCAATACAGAAGGTAAACAAACAATGTCCTCTTGTGAGCGTGCCTTTCTGACTTTAAATGTCTCCGCTCATTCATCTTCCAGATATACAAACTGAAGCAGAGGGACATTTAATGAGCCTTTGCTAGGTGTGGACTGAGTACCTGGCTTTTTCTTCGAGCTCTTGGACGAAATGAAACAATGGCTGAGAATAAATATCGTCGCATAAAATATGAAATGTGGGACTCCATACAGTGTTTTTCAATTTTCCCTTTCGTTTTCAGGCTGCAGTCAATAGTGTCCTCCTGCTTCCCTGTGCAGCTTCGATGGCTCTTTTATATGTGTTTGCACTTGTGTGTCACTGCTGCTGTTTAAATGGTCTAAACTGAGGTGAACAGGAAATGCACAGTATATACTGGTGGCATTCTTGTTATTGCTAACAGTGAAGGGACACGGTCGTCAATGTTGTCAAGATTTGCCAATTTCCTCTAAAGATGCTGTCTGGCAGTAAATTCTGGGCACAGCTCTGGTATTTCTTTGTAATCTCAGTCATCATCTCTGCGCTGTTATCAGTCTCTGTCACTGTAACCAACTAAGACTGATTCAAATTCACCGCCTGAAAAGGACACTGATGTAAAAAACAAAAAAAGCATGTTTGGAAAATTATTACTTGCTGTTAAAATAGAGAAGATATTTTAAAAAATCTCCAATTAGCTTTAATATTTGCTTTATCTGCATTTTTTTTCCTTAGCAGAACAGACAGAATCCAAAACTCTTCACAGGAGGTGATCTTATCTTCCCAGCAAATATCTGATACAAGAGAGATGCGCATATAATGTCTATATCATGCCAGTAGGTGGAAGTCTGTGTGTGTAGACTTTCTGTGGAGACCTATTTTGGATGTACATTCACGTACAAAACAAGGAAATACCAGACTGTCTGTTTTTCACGTTTAGGGACATGGGTATCTGGTGTTTACCCATTTTGAAGACCAGTAGACATCTGAAATAGATTTCAAACAAAGATGTTTCTGTATGGTCTGTCGTGATGTCTACAGACCTAAAGATCTGAATAAGACTTTGTTGGACTTCCACTGATATCTTGTACAGGTTCTGCATATATATTTACAGGATTTGTTTCAATTTCGTATTTGTTTCTGCTTGTGTGGACGTTGGTGGCTTTAGCACAGGAGGTAGAGCAGGTTGCTGACCCAGTGCTTGGTCAGCGGTTCAGTATCTGGCTCTTCTGGTCCACATATAAAGGACCTTTGTGGAAGTTGCTCCTAGTGTGCATGTAAGTCATGTTGGAAAAAAAAAATCTACTAATAAGTAAATGTGAATTCAAAGTTTGTAAAAATGTCACAAAACCAATTCATGAAAAGAGGTTGGAAAAACTTTTCTTCCAGCTACCCAGGGGACCCTTTAAAATGTCTAACACTGCATGTGTCCTTGTTTACTGAGTAAGATAATTCTTTTATGATTGTAAGGAATTTTAATTAAATCCAGAACTACATTCTTTGGACTAACACAAGGTTAAAATAGTGTATTGTATTCTACACATACAGTAGGTTACTGCTTTAATGTGGCTCATCTGAGTATTATATATATATATATACAAAAGAAATAAAAAAGAGGACTGTACTAAAATGGGTATTAGTATCCACCTTTCAGCCATACATATCATACAGCGCCCCAGCTTTGATGGTATGATTGACCCCCAAACTGTGATCCTATTACATTCTAAAAGGCTGTTACTCTTTAATGGTTTTTATATGTGGACAAAGAAAAACAGGAGATGGTCAGTCTCCATTGATGGATCCATTAAGGGATAAAGGGAAGTGTTCTAGAGAAGCAAATTTAAAGAAGCGGCCTGACACTTTAAATCAACAGGATGAATGTCTGTAAAGGGAGAAACGGACAATAAATACGAGCTGATGGCTTGCAGGGACACTGCAAGCCAAAACAACAGGTTCAACACAAGTATACAGTGTATTCTCTTGGCACATTATGAATTAAATGGAAAGTAGCAGATATTTACGCATCACCTCTGCACCACAAAAAGCCATCTATCTGACAACTGCAAATGCTCTCTAATGCTTGGTCTAAATTAAATATAAGGATCTGGTACAAATGCAGACGATCATGGGATTCACGCGGAATACATCAATCACTAACAATAACCCAGTGGGATAAATGCAGCGTGTTTACCAATTAAATTTGCATCCCTCAAGTGACAAACCCCAGCAACCATGAAAATACAGGAAGCTTAACACGGACATAATTATCCTCAAACCAGGACACACTCTTATTCTTTTCTTCTTCAAAAAAAAGAAAGGCACGTCACTAATTTCAAATTCAGTTCTTGTGAATATTTTTGGAATGTTTCAAAATCCACAGTGATTCACCTCCAATACAGTATCTCATGTGTATGGCTCAATCCACCCACGCATCCCCACTGACACCTTAACAAGGTGCTGTCTTCTGCGGAGGCTAAAATTGTAGCGAGAAAGACTTGAACTTGAGGAAAAAAATCTTTTCTCCTCTTCAATCCACAAAAATTTTAAAATTGGAACAAGGTTACAAAAACACTGTATCTAAAATATGTCCTCAATAAGAGTCTAGGCGGATATTTGAAATTGACAACAAACAGTATTTCAATAATGTCAAATTATGTATGCATTAAAGTGGTCTCGCAGGGATGTTGTTTTTGTTATTTAGGAGATGGGTTGGAATAGCATCTGTCGGATAAATAAATAAAGATGAAATGCTATCAAGCTCTCTGAAAGAGCTGGGGCGGAGCTGTATTCTTCAATGTCGGGGAGCTGAATGCCTCTTTGACAGAGAGCGAGAGGCATTGTCATTTTGGGAATTGATTTGTTGCTTTGGCAGGAGTGTCATTTTTATGCAGCATTAAAAACTCTTGAAAAAAAAAGATCAATTTTCTTTCAGAAATAAACAGACATTCTTTTAAATGATACACAATCATGCAATAGCAACAGCGGAAAGAAAAAAGTTTGTATTTCTCTAATCTCTGTCCTGCTTCCCTCCCACCTTTAAAAGGAGAAATCTCACTCTGCAAAATGCCTCTGGTTTTCTTACATTTACTTGGTTTAATGATATGTTTGTTTTGCCGGTTTGCTCTTGTTTATTATAGTTCAGCACATCAGCTAAAAGTTCCCGAAATGTCAACTCGATTCATTGATTATTAAAAAAAGCTGAAAGAAAGGGGCTTATTTTAACAAGCGTCCTCAGCCAGCTCCAACTGAACCGTTTACAACCGTATGTGGTAAATGGCAGAAAGTCATTTCTAAAGCTAAAAGCAGCAGAACAGTAGGATAATTGCTTTCAACATCTAAGCTCACAGCCAGCAGAACTTGGGGATCAACCAGATTTTAAAAGCCACTTAGCTAAAACGGGTCATTCATGTACATTAGATTTAAGCAGAGAGAAGTTCATTGTGGACTATGCAGTATGCTTTTTTTCATATCAGGAATCAATTTTGTTTCAAAAGCCCGGTTCACTCCAGCAAATTATGATCAAAGTCTGCCTGCATTTAGAAATCTTCAGTTCGAGGCAATTCAAGTTTCTTGGTAACAGATGGATGATCGCAGTTGTCCAAACTTCTGGATGAAGTCAGCCTGACCTTGGACTAAAGCCTCCTCGTCTATGTACACCGCTGGTCTCCTCGCCGCAACATAATACTGCGCCTTCCTCAGGCTCCAGCCGAGAACATACATGAGCAGGCCGCACACCGCCGCCGTTGACCGGCCGACACCGGCGTTGCAGTGAACATAGACAGTGTGACCATTCTCCAGCAGACCGTGAAGCAGGAACACAGCCTGGGGAAGCATCCTGATTCGTCCTGCACAAGGAGACAGCGAATAAATCATCTTTCTATACTTGTCATGATCCCACTTGTTGTTTTGTACCCGTTTTTTTTTTTTATCCCTGCCCGGTCAAAATCCACCTCAGTGTTTTCATTTTGGCACGCCTAGACACACTCACTGAGCCTCTCCTAAATCCTTTGTTCAATTTTCCCTCCAGTTCCGCCTGGCCTGCCTCACTCCACTTGCTCACTCACTTGCTTCACATTAGATAGTATTGAAGCCAGGATTCAACACACACTTGTTGCCAGATTGTTGTAGTGCTCACACGGCCTCCTATTTTCCAACCAGTTCACCTCTTTCATTTCTAGTTATGGAATGAAAGTACTGGACTTTGGAATCACTCACTCCCTTGCATTACGGTTTTGTTTGGCCTGCCTTGACCTGCTAGGGCTAGCGTTAACCCATAATTTCAGTCACTTTTTATATTAATAGTGTTTTGCACACTTTTAAAAGAATTTTTAAAAGTATAGTATACAACTTTTTCAAATATTTGATCTGCTCCAAACGTAATTGTGTGGAGGCTGATTTGTAAACTTTAGTACATCCTCCTTTCCTGTCATTTCATACCAGTGAAATATGTTGTTATTATAGGTTTAAATTTGTACTGGAAGAAAATGGTGAACATGACTGACAACACATGATACTGCACTGTATGATAATAAGAGAAGTGTGGTTGTAGTTCATAATGTTCCTTAATAATGTTCCTGTAATGTTCCTAACTTATTACTATTAGAATTACTGAAGAAATTATTTTGTAAAATCGGATCTTACCCTCTGTGCTCATGTCAGGCGTGGGTATCCACACGTACACGAGGCCACAGTCTTTGTACAAATACATCATGGTGTCCGGGGTCATGGCTTCCTCTGGATTGCGCCTGCAGCCGTAGGAGTTGTTCACCACATCCCATTCTGTCTGGAAATTCATCACCGCAGTAATGCCCAACTCATGCTTCATCTTGATCGTCACGTGTTCCACCTGTCGAGGGCAGCTGCCCAGCCAAACGCGTGGCAGCACCCTGGGGGCAATAAACGGATGCATTCATTTATTCTGTTCTATAATAATAACTTAAAGATGAAAATGTCAATTATTTCGGAAGCTGAGAGACACATCAGAGGAAATCTGGTTCATAAAAAATCAAAACATGTATTAGCAGCTTGTTTCTCTCCACTACTTCCCCCTGTGCCTTATAACAGATTTTTTATTGACCTCTTGTCCCTGTAATTTCCTTTCTGACCACTTCGGTCTCTGGCAGACTCCATTTAGGGCTTATTATCATGCATAAAGTCAATGAGAAGAGGTTGCACATAAAAAGGATGAAGGATGCTGTTAATCTGTGATGTATTGGTGGTGCTGCAGTAAATGTCTCTGGTCTTGATTTGTCGTTAGACTACCACAGTTTTCTTAATCTAAAGTTTTCCCATTAACAAACTGTAGTTTTTCCTGCAACTGAAAACTTATATACTAATTTTTTCCATACTCTCATCAGTCTATGAGTTTAATATTAACATTAAAATGTTCATCGTAGCAGATGGATTTTCTAGTTTTAAATTGATACTCAACCAAACTGGGCTGGATTATGTTAAGCTTTGTCTCAAAACTCGACTCGTTGAGACATGGTTTTATGGTTAGAATTTGGTTGAGGTGAGGGTTGTGGTTAAGCATTCAGTTGGGATAATTAGGCTAATGGGCCAAGGAATGTATTACACGAAGTCCTCATTTTTATGGCCATACAAATGTGTGTGTGTGTGTTTGTGTGTCATAGAGGGACTTGGCGCTACACGGATGCAAGGTCTGAGAGACTAATTTAAAAAGCTATTAATAGGAAAGATACAACGGCACACTGAACACGGGTCCTTGACATAAGCCTTGTAAGTTCTTCGGACACAAATTAAAACCTGATGGCAACAGCCAGGACTGCTCATTTTTATGCAAGTAATGAGCTCACAACCTTAGGGATTGCTGGGCTAATTTCTGCTGTGCCTGGTATACACGGCCCTGCGTATATGCCTTACAATAGAACGGCATGCGTGGGTGGACTGATAAGGTGTATCCAGGATCTTGGGTGTTTGCCATCATGCAATCACAAAATTTGGATTTGAATCATATACAGTTTTATTAAGTTTTGGGTGGTGCGCCCTCGTTTGTTGCACATTTACTGCTGCTCTAACTGAAAATGAAAAAAGTATGTTTAATCATTTGTCAGACATTTTTTTTCCAAAGCAACTAATTAGAGTCTCGTAAGGAAACTTTAATTTGTGGACTGGAGCCGGGGGATTGTACTACCACCCTGAAGTCAGCCACCTCTTGAGCCACAGCCAACCGGCCATGACAGACTGAAAACATGTTTTTAGAAATCTTTACAATTGCATTAAACTAATCCACCCATCTTTCCTTTCCAAAAGTATAAACCATGGCTTTCTAGAAGCCCCTTCGGCAGCAATTACAGCTTCAAGTCCTCTTTTCAGCTGCCCGCAAACACTTCACACCTGAATTTGTGCAGTTTATCTCCTTCTACCTGGCAGATCCTGTCAAGCTGTGTGAGATTGGTGCTTGAGAGACTTTTAAACACATCTCAAGAAACAGTAATGCAGGCAGAGTGCACATAACTACAGCACTGAGTGCCACAGTAAAGGGTGTCAATATTTATGTAAGGAAGCCATTTCCATTTTTAATTAAAAACAAAGTTACATTTTAATAAATGCTTTACTGTTGCCATTAGGAGTCAATGTGTGCTGGTTGATGGGGTGTCCTTTTTCATTTGATTATGAATTTAAAACAAAACGTCCTTTTTCATTTCATTATTTTTCGAATTTAAAACAAAATGCAAAATATAAAGTCAGAGGCTCAACAGCAAAATACGGTAATATTTTTACACCCTCACCCCCTCATAATGGAAAACACGCGAAGATATATACTCTTACTAAAACTAGGCCACTCTTAAACATTAAACATTGCTTTGACTTCTGAATCTTTTTGGGTTTTGAACGTCATGGATATCGGTATCAAATTTCAATGCCATTCTTGCTAAGGTTGTCAGTACATTTTACTAAAAGTCACAAATGTCACTGTCGTGGAGGCTGTAAAGTGTTTAGAATGACGCTGCATGTGCAAACTACTAACCTTGAGCAACTTCTTTCATGCATTTATTATTTCTTGGCTAAATAATAAAAGAGCGTATCTGTAAAGTCTATCTCTGTCATACCACTTGTGATTAGGAAGGACATTTCACAAAACCAATACCAAGGAGAACCATGAAGAGTGCTTCATTCAAAACACTAACTACTGTATCAATCACTTTGGTACAATAAGCCAGTTACTGTGATGAGTTACCTTGGAAATAAAAATTAATTCTAACTGATACTCTCGCTTTGCCACTGAGCTCACCTGCAAGGTTAAGGAGGTGATAATACACGTGCTAGTGATCTATCTTTTTAAGGGACTGTCGTTTTCAAAGTGACAGCAAATATAACTGAATGGGGAAAAAGGCAAGGTTAAAAAACAAAGGTGTGAAAACATATAAGAAGGTGATTGAGACTTTGTGAGTTTTAGGTCATTGACATAAAATATCAGGATGAAGAATATGGATTTGTACTATGAACATATGTTAATGCACTTGAAAAATAAGAGAAAAACTTCAATATTGGAGTAAAATGAGCTGATGCAACAAAGTAAAGTGTCAGCACTGAAATTCATTGGCTCCTGGGCTTCTCATTAATTTTTGTAGTTATTACATTTATTACACGCATCATATTTCACATTACAAAGAGAGGGAACAGTTTCATTGGTAGGGGGGAGGGGGCTCTACCTGTATACACCACAGGCTATAAGGTAAGTACCGTTCTTTGGGGAACTACAGGCGTGATGTATGAATGCCCTAACAGAAACCCGCAGCAGAAGACCCTCAAAGGGCTAGTTCAACATTTCAGAAAATATGTTTTACTGTCAGGAGTTGGGCAGCTCTGTTCCACACTGATATCTTCAGCAGAAAATATGAAGCTACTGTATCTTTAGTATTCACTTAATTCAGCTCAGTATAAGGACTGGAATCAGGGGTCACCTTCCCACTGTAAAGTGCAAATTAGACACTGCAGGATTTTATGGGATGGTAAGTTTAGCTAAATTTTTTAAAATACCACAGTCTGAAATTTTATTCTCCTGTTTTAATACCTTACTGTACTTTAGCAAACCTAGACCAAATCCACTTACCCACTGGGGTCAAAACAACATCCTGAAGCTCTGATGCTGGCAGGCATCTTGCATCTTGCTGTTCACCAGCGGCTGGCACTGACTCAGTATCACATACACGCAACTCAAAGACAAGTATGACTCTTTACCTGGAGAAGTGTACGGAGTTCTGACCAGCCACACTGAAGTAAAAGTTGGTGGTGTGCTTCATCTCATCTGTATGGCCCGTTTCTTCTATCCAGTGGCCGATGGGATGGCAGTACACATCATCCACCACGTTCTTCTCATCAAATGAACACCATCTGTCATGGCTTGGACCACTTCCTGGTGACAAAGAAGACAACCTTTGTGCAGGTGAGTAACCAAACGACCGGTTAAAAGGGTTTTGAATACTGAATAGTTTTGTTTAAAGGGGGAAAAGAAACATTAGATATGTGGTAGGGGGGGAAAATTACTGAGTGGTGTGCAACACAAAGGTCAATTTATTTTTAAGATGTTTGACTTTTTCTTTTTCAAAACTTTGTTTCATTTTATGATATCTACATGACTAGTTAAAAATAATGATGCATTGTTATAAATAACCCAACAGTCAAATTAGCTTACTGCTTACATGTACAAATTATCCAGTAAGATATTAGATATAGTAGAAGAGCTCAGAAATCAAAATTGCACATTTTGGACTGTTACTATATTAAGTGGAACTTGTATAAAGTTTATACTAAAACAGCCCTTTTGTAATTGAATATTTGCCCCTTTAATAGCCATCGCCAGTGTGTGTGTGTGTGTGTGTGTGTACCAAATTACTCTGTAAGTCGCTTTGGATAAAAGCGTCTGCCAAATGACTAAATGTAAATATAAATGTTTGGAGATACATGTCCTTTCCTTTTTCTCTCCATAAATCCTTTAAGAAAAAAGAAAAAAATTGACTTGTTGCTGCCAGTTTGTCTGAAGGTAAAGTTCAATAATCCTAAATATATATTTTAACAGTGCGAGCTCTGAACCTACATTTGGGTGCATAAGTTTACCCCTCCTCATTTTGAAATGGTAAAAATGAGGACAAAGATTTTTCATCAACATAATATAATACTCAATGAAGGAGTACACATGTTGCTTTATTAGAAATTAAAGTAATTGTTAATTAATTCATCAATTCATTATTATACTGACTTTTTTATTATACACTTCTTTTAACTGTTTTTACTTCTGAGGATGCAAGAGCATCTGTACTCACTGAGTTATGCTCATGAAAATCATTTTATGGCCAGCATTAAGCTTGCAACCCCGAACGTTTATTTTTCCCGTGTGATTTGTCCCTCTAGAGCCCCCGTACACGTCCGGCCACACATTCATGAGTTTGTCGGTAGCGCCGCCGTGTGGCCAAAAACGTCCATTACACAACACGAACCAGACATGGCGGAGCTGGTTTCGTCTTTCACCCGTCGACGGCAAATTCTCTGAATCCGTGACGTCTTAGAAGCGTCATGCTTACGTAAGCGGCTACGTCGGGCGCACAGGGCCCCAGCGGTGACGATGTACCTTCCCAGACGAAGGTGCCTCGGACCCTCTTGCCGAACTTGAACCAGAACGTGTCTTTGCAGGGCTCGTCCAGCTGCACGTCGCCGACCCACAGGCTCGGTTCGTGTGGTGACAGCAGCGTCTGTGTCGCTTTCATCTGCACCGCTCTGTTCGGGTCCCACTGGCCCATTTCCGGACGCGAACCCAAAACCAAGACCTGCAAATGTGACGACTCTGGAGTTAGAATGACGCCGAATCGGAACAACATGGTCGCGCCTTTGGATAAATGTCCCCGGTGTGTTTTTGTTTTTTTCCTGTGGACTAAATAAAGACAATGACGTCCCACTCCGTCACAAATACCGGGCACCGCGACATCGGCCGCAAACACCGAACGAGTTATACTTCCGTTTGTATCTGAAGCAAAGTGTAGTAACTTCAATAAAGGCAGTTATTTCTTTTAACTTTTTCAATGACAATGAACAATTGTCATGACAAGTTAAAAATAATTAATAAATCAATTAATGAAAAATTAGCTTTATATCCAATGGCAGTAAAGTTAATTGGCATTGGATGGAACACATTTTAAGATTCATGAGTTGTGCAGCTGGATTCATGTTAGAGTCGGGCAGCTCAGTTTGCTCACGCTGCCCTTTGGTGTTTTGACCTGTACTCAGTCATGATCACTGCGTAAAAAAAGAAAGGCGTTCAAATAACGGTGAACTGTCCTTCCGACGAATGTAGGCTGTGTTCTCTGAGTTAGCTGCTGCTTCTTTTGAGTAAACTGGCAGATAATGTCAATAAAAATATAAGAAAAAATTATTTGGACAATTGTTTAACCAACCTAAGAACATATAATATTTAGTCAAAACATTCCAAGCTTGACTTAAGCTTAGAAAAATGACCAGTGACAGTGCACCAGGATCACGGCTCCTGAAACATTTAGTGGCGCTCAGTGATTAAGTTAGGCTTCATGAGTGTTTATGAACATCAGTCAGAAACAGCTGTAATATTTGTCACTACAGCAAATATTGTCACCATAAAAAGAATGCTGTGATTTTCCAGAGGAAATGATCTTTGGCTTGGTACATGATGGCTATGAAAGTGTTGAATTTAAGGGCTCTACTTCAAGATTAGATACTTTTTACTGTCAGTTTATTTTCATGACATTTTAATTTAAAAACGAAAAAAGCAAATGAATATGCTTCTACGTTAATGTGCTTGTGTAACGGGTTAAAAATGATGTACATGTTTAAAATTTCAGTTAATGTCACAATAAAAATTTTGTTTTTTTTCTCAAAATATTTCAGTCAAATACTTTACTCTGCTGCTGAAATTACAAAACAGTTATTTGACATACATCATTCCCACAAAGACATGTGCTAGGTCCACATGATAAAACCAAAATCTATTGTTATATCTCACCTACTGTAAGTCAGTTTAATATGGGTGTTACTGTAGATAGTGGGTATGGATTAACTTTTGAAAAATATAAATGGCTTTATTCAGCTTAGTTAAACAGCGAAAGTGTTCTCTATCTCAGCCTTGAATTTCTTGGTGCAATTGCTTCACTGAGTTTGGACAACTCTTATTTTGGTGCAGGTTTATCAAAGTGTTCTTCAGGGTTTGTGCCCAATAGAACCTGACAGAATGAAAAAATATGTATCAATAAACCAGACTTATTTTTTTTAATTTCAAAAAGATTTTATAAAATGAATGTATGAGACTAATGTTTTATTATGTTAACTCAGAACTGAAAGCAGTGGAGCCATCGCTGCAGAGCTGACTGTGTCTCCAACATTTGGTAGGATCTTCATGCTTGACTAAAAGTCTGTGCAGCAAGAGTGAGTGAGTTTCTGTCTGAGCATTGTACTAGGCCTTTGACTGTCGGCTTTTGTACGAATAATACCAGCAGCAGCTGACTGGAGACTAAACTGTCACGTCAGCACTGGCCCCTGATGAGGAATATGCAAATGTAGTGATAAGGTGTGAGTTTTTATGGAAACTACTGTAAAAGTAATGGTTTACCATCATTTTTATCTTTATTAACAAATCATCATTGCAAAGGGGCCTTAAATAAAGAACTAAATGTCACTGTAATTCTGTGCAGTTCTTTTGTGACACTCCTTCCAGTATAACTTAATGTATTTTTATCGATGTTTTCAAACCTAATAAAAGTAGTAGAACTAAGATGTTTTTTTTTATGTTTCACTTCATATTTTCCTAAAGCTACAATATTCAAGGGTAGGACATGACTTTGAATCGTGTGTTCTTTTCCACCCAGCCGTCCCTCTCCCTGCTCTTGACTACATTTAGTCATTTGACATTGCCAAAGCAGCAAGCAGTGGAGCAGCCAGGGGTTAAATGTTAGTGGACGTCGTCTACATGCTGAGCCACAGCCGCCAGGCCGTCTGTTACACTCTGCCACTCTTTTCACAGCCCTTCAAGTATTTGGCAATATTGAATTATGGTGAATAGGAATGCTGCAAAGCTTACTCATCAGATTTGTTTGGTCTTTGTCCAAGTAAAAAAAGCTGAAATATCATTCATTTCATTTCATTTCATTCTGACAGCTACTCCAGGTTGCTGAAGCAGAAAAATAAAAGATCTTTTCATCTCTCCATAGAAGAAGAGACAGCAGATAAGTGTCCTGTGATCTGAGGTTATTGCTCAATAAAACCACTTTTTAATCTTTTTTTAGTTCCACTAATATTTTTCTTCTCTTTTGCAGGAACGTTCTCATCATATTCACACAGTACAACCACATCTGACCAGAAGCTACTCAGCAACTCCACTGTAGCAGGTGGGATTAGGGTCTTACTCAATTACGTTAATGAATAAAGGGGCATTTGTCCAAACAGATTGGACAGAAATTAACATCGGCACGCTAACTAGCCTGCAGCTACGCAGCAAGTTGCAATGTTCCTTTATTTAGGGGAGAGTGTAATAATGTCAACTACAAAATGTCCATCAGTCAGACACCTGCCTCCCACACAAAGCAGGACTAATCAGCCCGATCACGTCTATAATAGCATGCAACATATTCAATGATGATTTATTGTTAGCAGTAATTAACAATTATGACTGTTTGCGTGTGTGTGTGGTGCCTGACGTTGCTCTCAATCCTTCACTTTGTCTTCAAGAAACAGTTGAGCTTTCAAGTAAAAGCATCCAAAGTAAAGTTGTCTTTATTAAATGTGTTTTATCCTGACCCTCAACATATTATTTTAGAACAGATTTTATTGAATTAAAGGAGATATACTGCACAACTACATGCCTCACCACATAATAGTAAATAATTCTGTACACACACCATGAAAGGCAGAAAAATGCTTCCATATTCTTGGTCTAATAAATTATTACTAGATAAATTCTGCTGCTCATTTTATGTTAGAGATTTATCAAATATATTTTCTTACATAAGAAGAACCATGTTTCCTTATTTTAACATTTACAACTGAGCATGCTAATTTAAGATATTTCTCAACATACAGTAGATCTATGTAGTAAATCATTCATGAGTACACATGCAGATAGACTGTAGGTACACATAACACAATACAATTAAAAATATGTTCTTCTTCCAGTACCAGCCCAGTAATTGTCTCCCCCAATTCAGGTCACTGGTTCTTTTAAATAGCTACGCTGTTCTCTATCTCAGTGGGGTTCAGATATGTGTAGGGAACTTTCAGCAGTAAGTTTCTTGTTGTAATTTCTTCACTGAGCTTGGATAACTCTGCTTGAAATTCCTCAATCGTCTCTTTTGGTCCTGGCTCTTCGAAATGTTCTTCAGGGTACGAGCCCAACGGAACCTGCCAGTAGAAGGTGAACCAGAGTGGCACAGGTCTCAGAGAACTTTCAGAATGTGAATGAGTTATAATGGGCAAACTTCTGTGTTTGTTCATAAACACCAAACTCACCATATCCTGGTATTTCGCTGACAGCTCCCAAGCTATGGCTGCAAAGCTGGCCGTCTCACCAATATTTGGTAAGGTCTCCAAAATTGTTTTCATGTCTGACTGACCCTTGGTGGACGGGGAGGTTTGTGCAGCAGGAGCGATCCATTAGGCACCCAGGACGTGTAGTCGAACTAAATTATGAAAGAAGCCTCAGTAAGTAGGATTTTTGATAGAATCCCTCATCTCATCTCACATTCACAGAATGTGCTTCATTGTCACCTCTCTTCGCTGTTTCATCCTGAGTTTGACAGTAGAAAGTTGTTTATGCTCTGAATGTACTGAAGAAGGAAAGTTAACAAGTTTGTGCTCTGTGCTCCTTTGGAACCCAAGCATGGTCCAAAACACAGGAACTTGGGGACTTGAAGAAGGGGACATCTTGTGCCCAGCATTTCAATGTGTGATTTATCTAAAGAAATAATATTGCTATCTGAAAATTTTACCAGGGCATTTAAAAAATATATTTTGCATCCCCTTATTTGGAAATGGCAAAAAGAGTAAATACATTTTTAAGTTTGCTTTCTCCTACATGCAATTCTATTGTAAAGGGAATGCAAGTTAAAACCTAAAATTATTATTATTATTAAAAATAAATTTGCATTTGCATCACCGTTGATAAAATAATAAATTTAACATTCGCATTAGCTAATTGTGCATTCAATAATGTGTTGATTTTAAAATGATTCACTGCTCTAAATCTGTGATGCCCCAATGAAACAAATAATAGATGGAATCTGTTCAGTAGATTTTATCACATTTGTTTAAACCAAAGGATGTTTTCTGTTTTCCTAGTCAGTCTCACCAGTCCATTATTGACGGCAGCATGTTGAGCTGTCACTGTGAAGATCACCATAGTGATGAACTTGACCACTTCCCCAACGGCATGAAAGTTGGCTGGGATCCCTGTGGGCATCCACACCATTATCAGTTAACCTCTGACATTCTCTATGTGATTTAAAAACTTTAAAATACTGTAAGGGACCATTGTGTTTACAAAGAGTGATGGAACATGAATTAAATACCTGAGTCTGTGTTTGCTAAAAAGCCATGGTTGAATATCTCACTGATCCATTCTTGTAGTTCAGTATCTTTTTGCACATCACTGTCGGAGGGATAATAATACTCCACTATTCCCTTCACAAAGCTGGAGAAAGTAAAGTCATTACGTGATTCAGGACGCACCAACACAGATCGTAGCTATATTTCATACTGCCATTTTTTGCCATTTTGTCTTACTTGTTGATGATGTTCCACAGCTTCAGGCCATCGTCTCTGTAGTAGAAGTTGGGGATTGTGTCCAGACCTCGTGCAGTGATGTTGTCTGGCAGGCAAAGGGAGCTGTAGGTCAGTTCCGAAAAAGCCCTTCTCATTAACTCTGTCAGCTCGCCACATCCAAGTGAGCACTACAAACAGGAAAGATCAGACTGCATGGGTTTAAGCACCGAAATAACCAAGGGATGTAGCTTTGTGTTTGTATATACACATCCAAAAATCCATACTGTACTTAAGAGCCCATTGGGTCCAAAACAGTTTTGCAGGCCGCAAGTGTGTAACGCGTGTGAGGAATCAGCAGCTACACAGAAACACAGAGGAGACTATTCAATGACGTCAACATTTCTAAATAACAGGATGCACAGCCTGAATGTGTTGGCACCCACAGATAAATATTCTCTTTGGATATAATTGGCCCTGAAAACGTTAAATGTTTTAACAGAAATATCATGAGGAGTTTTATTTATAAGTAGGTTAAAAGGTGCAGGAAATGGAGAGGAAATTGTTCCTTGTCCTTATGAGTCTGGCTCTCTGTTTCGGCTTTATTCATCCTGCGGAATGAATTTGGGGCCAATCAGACATCTCCTTCAGGGATATGATATAATGTAATACAATTTTAAGTGCCTAAAACATTTGAATAGTTTAAAAATATTTTTACAAAAATCAAACAAGCACAAGCTCATTGATTATTTGTATCTGTACCTTGTAGAGGGGATGAACCCCAGGGAGGCATCGCAGAGTGGCAACAGTAAAGACTTCTGCCAGGTAGTGAATGTTCAAGAGGTGATAGACAGACTGATGCTGTATTAAATCTGCGTTTTTAATAAACATCTTGGCTAACAGCCAGTCTGTCTCTGAGTCACTGGGCAGAAAGATGGGGTTTTCCGACGAGGGTTGTTGATGGAGCTTGAAAGTGAAAAAAGTTATTTAACATTGACTTTTCTATTTTAAAAACACACTGTTGGACTTTTCAAACAGATGAGTTTACACAGCACCATGGGAGATACTTTATATATTCATAGAGCATAAGTAATCTTTGCAAGTAAAATACCTGTATTGCAATCGGCTTCAGGTTTTTCTCTGAATTCATGTAGAACAAACAGAAACCAGTGGCCACTTGCAGCGACTCTCCGTTGTACTCCTTAGTGGGTAAACCATCCATCCACTTGAGATCGTACAGGAATATGTTACCTTTCTATTGCAAGAAAAGATGTTGTGTAACAGACATGACAAGAAAACACAGACTTTTGACCTTTTGAGGAAGCAATAAATTTTTATATTTTTAAAAATAATTAGAGATTATTCACTTCTTTATGAGTAAACCTACAATATAAAAATATGAAACCAAATATTAGTTGTGGTAACACTCTGCTTTTGTACTGTACCATCATTTCCATCTGCAGAGAGCTCCCCTGTTCCAGGAAGGACTTCACCATATCCTCCGTGACTGGAAAGCTCGGGGGAAGCTCTGAGCACCTGTTGATCACATTGGGATTGATTGCATTCAGAAACTGGGATCCATAAAAGTCATCTTCCATCCAGTGTTCAGCAACGTACTCTGAAAGAAAGGCAAATACAAATTATAACTGCTCATGCTTTGCTATTTCAGATGTCAACATTATATCAGATTGAAAACGTTGGACGTAGATCACTTTGCTCTGACTGTGCCATAGGAATGGGAATGTTCAGGTGAGTAAGAGCACAATTAAAATCTTACCTGACATCTTGGTCTTTGTGAGCACAAACATTTCTTTGACATCTTCTGTCTTTTTCCATTGTTCAGTAGGTTCACCCTGCCCCAAAAGCGCGAGTGAGCCACCACTGAGATGAGAAAGTTAAATGGAGAATATTATCTACATTTGCTTGAAATCATTTGTGCCTTTCAAACAAGGAATAGACTATATTATCATCACTGACTCACATAATTCTTTTTTTATAAAGTATTTCCATTTTTTTGGTCAAAGAGAAGCCGATTCCTGCTGGAAGCTCAGATTTATCTGTGTAATGACTGATGTGTGGTAGCTTTTCATCAACAAACATCCATCTAAAAACAGCAACAATAGAGGAATAAAAATATCAGAACCATCTAACAGATTATCTTCAGGGAGAAACTGTAGCAGCATGAGTGTACTGTCCTGCACATGTGAAAACTCACTTGAACAAGCTCTGTCTGTGTATTAATTCTTTTTTCCGGTGATCAATCATCTGAGGTTGGTCCTCTTCAAACACCTTCACGGCTGAGACATTGAATGTCAGAAATATTGTGTCATTAAAAACTCAGACTGACGCAGCTATAGTTTATTTTGCGTATTTTACTCAGACCTCTCCCCTCTCTCAGCTCCACAGGTTCTCCCCTCGAGATCCATCTGTAGCAGAGGAAAGGAACCACCTCTCCCTCTGGAGTCGTCACCACTATTTTGGAGCAGAACCACTCATCTTCAGGGAGAATTAAAAACTGTTTTTTTTCCACCTTGACCAGCAGAAGTTTCCCCAGAGATGAGTTGGCTTTCACAGTGTATGTCAGTGTCTGGAGGGGAAAATTTTTTTTTTTATTATAACAGCATCTGTCTGTGACGAGGTGAAGTTCAAATTATGCCCAGGTAGGTAAAAAAACATAAAAGCAAATATAACACCTCTCATTCTGGAACTGGGGAAAACAATTGGAAAAGCTCACTGACAAAGTGAAGGTCACACAATCCTCTAATTTTTAATAGATATAAATACATGTAGATTTTTCACAGTCAAGTGAATGACCACTCTGGAAATGTTGTGGTTTATTACCAAATGAATTCTTACAATTTTTCAGGAGAGTCAGACTCACGACCAAAGTCATTTTCAATAAGGCATCGTGCTGTGTTTGCTCAGTTACAGCCATTTTTAAATGAAATAGTGTAAAAATCTTAAAACGCAGACAAATGCCACCTCAACCTTCATGTATGCACAAAAGACGAGTGCTGGCTCATACTCATAAACCTAACTTAACTCACCGCTCCCGTCTTAAACTTTGTATCAAAATTGTCCAGCTTGGTTGGCTCGCTGTTCCCTCCGGTTCCAATGAGCGTGATGTGAATGTGATCAAGTGAACCCGCATTGATCATGTCGCCTGTTGTCACTTCTAGCTTGTACTCAGCCATGTTGATTCAGTTGCAGTTCTGAGCAGACAGAAACTAAAAAAATGAAAATGTTAATCCATGGTGTTAATTCTTGAGTGAAATACCTTCATCTTCTATCTTTTTGCTCAGTTTTGCTGTTGCTCTTCTGCTTTGCTCCTTTTCTTCTGTCTCAGTTCTGTCTGTCAGGCTCCTCCCAGGTTTGGTTTTTAAAACAGATAAAAATTCAAACTACCAGAGAGGGTTGAAGTTATTCATGCATTTGCATATTCACATGCAAATCATATACATATCACATCTACTATACAGTATGTACAGTGTCCTATTAGTTCCAAATGGCTGATGAACAGTTCTGATGAGCTATGATCTCACTAGAGTCCCTTTACACACATTCAGGTTGCAACAGTTTGCACATTAAATTTCAGATACTGTATGTAAATATATGAATGTATACCCACTCCAGAAGTGTTACATTGTGCCATCACACAGCCAGTGAGCAGGTCTGTGTTAAAGACAGGTTTGCTACAGGCCCTGCAGATAGATCCCAGTGGAGCTACACTGGTTAAATAAAGAGCTTAAAAGCAAAGGGATTACATGTTAGCCACAAACACTGCACCTTTTCCTCCCGGCAAGAGAAAAGGCAATAAATAAATTCAATGAATAGAAAAAAGTTACACTTCCCTGGAACTACAGCAATAGAACATCAAATCTTTGGACAGTCATTGGGTTCATCCTGTTTGCCATTCCTTCAGGTTACAGTCTGCAGAGAGGCTCTAGTCAGAACTCCCCCCCCCAAAAAAAAGAAAGAAAACGTTCCCCATAAGTCTTTATTTCAAGTGCTTTCTGAAATGAATATTAATCTCAATGCATCTGCATGTATAATTTACGGTCAGTGCTCCAATAAATTATTGACATCCTCTCAAGACCAAAAGAGTGTGTCAATGTGCTGTTGAGGATTCCTGGTTTATATAGAACACATACTTGAAAAAAGGCATTACTGTATAGAACACTCTTTATTAGCATTCCAGTAGAAATGGCTGTGACAGCTGCTGAAAAATGTAATCCAGGTCAAACAGACACTACTTCTGCAGGGATCAAGTAATTGTAAATGTGGCTTAAGCCCCAAGTTCCTCTCGGTAATAGCCACACTTAGCGAGAACAGCTCAGCTTGAAAGTCCTTGATCACCTGTAAGAGTGCCGGCTCTTCAAAGCGTCGTTAAGTCCCCACAGGTACCTGACAACTGCAATATCAAAAACGTCAAGCTGGGAAAGGGATAAACTATGCAACAGATTTTCTAGTCCAACCTGTGGCAATTTTAATGGGGGAAAAAATAAAACTAGAAGTCAAACTTAGAAAGTTGTCACACTTCCTGCTGAGCTCCCATTTAGTTGACATACTAAGTCCTGCAGTTGATTTATCTGGCAGAGTCATTAAAATGTCCTTCATGCTTGACTGTCCTTTTGTAGTTGGTGGCGGTTGGTAGAGCAACAGTGGAGCATTTGGAATTCAACGTAGAAAAATCTGACTTTGGAAGACAAACACATCAAAGAAGCAATAATAACCTATAACTAAATGAAACTGGTTATGTTCACCATCAATTTATAAGTGTTTGGCAGTTTGTCATTTAGTTTTAAAAGTTCTGTATATTACATTACTATTCAGGTTTGTTTTAAGATTTTAGATGAAAGTATGTCACCCAAAGAATTAAGTCATACATTTCTACCATAGCCATAAAGAAGAGCACGAGCCATGATGTAGAGAGTCTGTTGATGATTGTCGGACTTCAGGTCACTCGGAAGGTTCTCTTTTGAGGAATGTTGACTGAACTGAGGGAGGAGACATATTTATGTTGGAGAATGAACAAAAGCATCAAATTTGAATTGCTATGGGCATTAGTTTCTTCTCTGGATTTTGGTAGAGCAAGCAGAGAGCACCAGGCAGACGTTTGCCGTTAATAACGCTTGTAGACAGACCTTCCAGGATCTTCATCAATTATGAATATGCTTCCCTTCTGCTTTATATGAAATATCAATATGAGAAACTAAAACTTCATCTCTGCATTCAGAGCTTCCATAGACTAAAAAAAGCTTCACCATTTCCTCTGTGATGGGGAAGTTTGGGGGAAGCTTTGTGCAAAGTTAAACTAAATAGGGACTGACTCTGTTAAGAAGCTGGTACATGAAAAAGTCATCGTCTTCCCAGTGCTCTGACACATACTCTGTATCGTTTTAAGTGAAGTGATTTTTTTCTGAGAAGTTTTTTTACCTCAGAGAGGGGACAGTTTCATGTCAGTAAAGCCTTTCCACTGCTCAGTAGAATCAGTCAGATCTTTCTGTTTGAGCTCAGCTGATCTGGACCAACACATGAAGCATTTTCACTTTTGTTATTGGGCCCTTTTTTTGTATATGCATTTTTTTTTCAAATTAAAGGAGAAGGAGACATCCTGAAGAAAAAATCTACAAAAGTCATAAAGGTCATTTATAAAAGCAGCCAAGATTTGCTTTCTGCTGCTATATGCTTTCAATTTTCTGCAAAACAAACAGTTATGCAATTCTAACAAAACATATATAAGTCAGTGAACTATGATTTTATTAGGGTTTATGGTCTCCCAGATTCAGTTATGGGACGGAACTGAATGAAAATAGCTCTTCAGGACATAACTGATGCATACAGTGTAGCACTTAGTCATATGTGTTAAAGGGTTAAAAATAACACCGTCATTAAAAAATAAAGCACTGCTGTTTCTTCTTTCTTTCCCCCGGGAGGAGAAAATGGTAGAAAGTATAAAATGACCTTATTCCATAATTAAAAGAGTTTGTTGTAACAAATGAGACTTTTTCACGCTTCTGCGTTCCTAAACAGCTGAAAACAGGCAGGCAGCATCAGAATATCCAGTCACATGACAATATTCAGACATGCTGTTGAAATACAACAACCTGGCTAAATGTCCGGCTTTATGAACGTTTATTTTTGTAACTATTCAAACACAGTAATTTTATTCAGCATCAGAGAAGTTGAAAACACTCCAGTCTCTTGTGCAGTGTTAGGCGGATCTAAGGTCTGTTCTTTGTGAATTGACCATCACTGCAGCACAATCACCAGCTTTTCCTTTACCTTGCAAATCATTTCATGGTCATTTGCCATTTTCTATTTTTCTTACCCATACCCAACTGTTGAGTTTTGATTTGTTTGTTTTGAAGGCAGAATTCATATGTTTTGCTGTGGATACTAACATCAATTAGGTGTTACAGTGTGAATAACTTGATAAAGACAAACATATAATGTATAAAAGCTGTAAAGACTTTATTAAATGATAGCAAATCACATGCATTATTGGGCTATTCTCATGTAGATATCCTTCTGTTTTGACACATTCTGTGCTGAAACCCTCTGAGGATCAGAAAGACAGGACCCTTTAGGGTCAAAGATTTAGCATAGGGGGATTAGCAAATGTATAAAGTGCTGGCATAACTTCTGTCACACAGAAATGATGCAATATATGCTTTTCCCTAATGCTACTACTAAAAGGCAATACAGTGAAAGCTTGTCCATTTCTTTCCACTTCCTGACTAGATCGTGTTTAATTATATAAATGTTACTGTGTATATTTCTCTTCAAGAAAATAAACTTTGTCAGCAAAAATCCATGCAAAGCTCAATTCTTACAGTTTTTTTTTTCTCCACATAGGGACCACCTCCAACCACAGACCTTCTTTATGGCAAGTAAAGTGTTCTTTATTAAGGCGTCTTCATAATCTACTGTAACAGCAACAGTTAATTCTCAAAACACAACATATTTATTTGCAGCATCCACGTTACACCACTAGGACTCTGGAACAGGTGCGAGAGGTCAAGCACGTTTGGTCAGGTTTAACGTGACGCAGGACACGACGCAGTGACTGACCATCCCGAGCGGTACACATGGCAGGAAGAGGTATAGGCTCCGTCTTCTGTTCCACTATGTTGAAGGGGCACTTTTTAAGGTGGTTAGACATGCTGGGGAGATCCGTGAAACCCCACGACAACACTGGGCTGAAAGCAGTGCTGAATCTCCAGGCCTGTAACGGTCAAGACAAAAAAAAAAATGGAATGAAGACAATATAATTTATTGTCTTTTTGACAATAGCAGATTTCAAATTGTTCCAAACACATCTGTAGAGTTGGTTGAGAGTAGAGTATTTTCTAGTGTAAGAAGTTGGAAATCATGACATCAGTTGTATATTTTTGGAGCATCTTTGTTATTTTGGAGCATCTGAACTATATATGTTAGTTGTTAGTTCTATACCTCTTTGTAATATTTCATTCAAGGTTAAATTTAAATATATTAATACAATCAAATTTTAAATACAGCTTCTGTGACACAGCTTAACTGTTTGGAATTTAGCTTTTTACAAAAGCTCTTGCACCGTTCTAAAATATTGATAATGTCATGATTTTATTCAGTAAATAAAGTCTAAATCACTTGAGTAGTTTCCTACTCACTCTATTTTTGACCTGCCATGACACAGTCCCATGAGGACCAGGGCCTTGTCTTCGTTCCCACTGCAGCTCCACTATACCCCTGGTCTGAAGAAGACTGGCACACACCTCCCTCATAGTCCGTGACACTAGTGACAGCTGGCACAGGCTAAAACTGTCCAGAAACCCAGCTATGTGCCACAGTATCTCAATGGGCAGCCCACTAATTTGGTCAGACTGGGACACATTCGGAAGTTTTGAACTAGGGCAAGGCTGAACACCAAAAGACCTCAGGTGTCTGTCGTGAACCAACTTGGCCCCATGGGTTGAAGGGTAGAACCTGCGCTGGGAAAATGTGCAGCCGTAATATGCCAAGGGGCAGCGATGCTCCATCCAACCATTGAGACCAGCATGAATGTCACCATGCACATTTGTGAAATGGGAAGAAAACTGGTCCCGGCGGAATGACTGACCACAGACAAAGGGAAACATGTGCTGGTAGCGGGGTTTGGAGGGAGGTAGCGATTATGTGGGACTGCCTCAACCTCCAGAGCTTCCAGGACAAGTCCGAGGCGAAGAGTTCGAAAAGGGCTGGGGTAGGAGAGCTGAGGGGCAGCATGATCACAGGCAGAAGCAGACGCCATGTCACCCACTCTAGTGTTGGTTACTAGGATTGCTGCAGGGAAAGTGAACGTCTGCGTGCCAAAATCAACACGGTAGCCATCAATATAGACTGTATCTGAGATCCTTCTACACTCCCTGGACTCCTCTAAACAGAAAAGCAGCGCTGCTGTGATCAGATCAATCTCTCCTAGACCCATAGGGTCATCGTCCTGATCCAGATCCGAGGTGTCCACAGCTTTATCCTCCATTGGAGCTCGCAGTCTATACAGTGGCCTCTCTGGGATGAAACCTATCCGACCACTGGGTAGTGTACTTTGACCCTGACCCCTAAAAAACTGGTAGCTGTGGAACATCCGCTCTTGTCCGTGGTTTTCAAAAAGAACTAGCCCTCTGTCTTCAAGAACCACATGCCCAGCCCTCTGGGCCACGCCCTGGCTGACATGGACTGGTGGTGCTATTTGAGAGGTCACTGGCTTTTGAGAAACACCAGCTTCCATGTCATCTTGCATCTCAACAGGACAGGCTGTTTCTGGACAGGCCTGCGTTAGTCCGGACACCGGTCCGTTTGTTGAGTTTATAACCTTTAGATCTGTTCCTTTGAGATCTCCATTTCCACTCAGACAACTTGAACAAACACTTTTCTCCTCCATCTCTCTTTCATTTAAACCATCATCAACTACAAGCATTTCTTCTTCTAGTCCATTTTGCAGGTCTCCATAGCTGCTCGGCCTATTTGCCTGCATGACAGCTCCTCCATTCCCACACTCTCTGCTGCTCTCAACAGAGCTGGCACTGCTAACAAAGTCCAAAGCAGCAGCTAAGCTCCTTGCAGTTTCGACTGTGGCCTCGTAGAGTTTACTGAAATGCTCCTCATTCAAGCCATTAATTCCACTGACAATTTTCTCTTTTGCCAAGCTGGGGGGAGGACATTGTGATTGAAATGATGATGATGATGATGATGATGATGATGGCTGTGAAGAAAACTCAGTAAAGGTGGAGGCTTCAGGGACAGGTGTTACCAAAGCTTCTGCAGTTGCCCTGTTCCCCTTACTAACATGTGGAGGTGGCTCTCGTTCTGTGGTAGGTGCCATGGCAATTACTTTGAGAGATTCGAGTAGTGTACGCTGATCCTGAAGAGCAAGAGCCATGTCCAACTGCTCCACCTCCTCTACCCCACGGCTGAGGCTTTCATAGGAAGTATAGTCCAGGCAGCTAACAGGCCATCTGTTCCACTCCATAGTGCAGCACACAACTCCAGCTGGACACACTTCAAGGTGCGCAGACATTTGGTTACGTACCAGCATGGCAGGACACCATATCCACTATTTAGGCAGGGTACCCTGACCAGCGGGCACATACTTTGGTGCTCATGAACTTTGCAGGAGTGAAACACAGCCCCACAGACCAGAGAACAGTTGATAAGATCACAAGACACTCCCGGCTGAGGTCTGACCATGCACCGCTGATTAACGCAGGACATACAGTGAACATGGTCCTCTTCCATCTCTAGAGCTTAGTGGGCGTAAAGCTCCTAAAAGTGACAAAATCCAGCGTCCTGTAAAATAAGCAGATAAAGACTGTCAGTGTTTTAGAGATACGTGATAAGAAGTGCCTTGCCCCCCCCTAAAAAAAGATACTTTTTTGACCACAAGAACAGGAATTTGGTGTGATTGTGCATTACAAACAGGGACTGAAGTGTGTTTTTAACACGTACAGGGCGTGCAGTTTGAACACTGGCCCTGAGTTTTGGGCTGCTTTGGAATAGCTGCTATAATTACTTCACGCCACCAGATGTCACTGTGCTCTTTACAGAAGCAGGTCCCAAAGATTTAATCTTTTTATGGAACTAACAGGAAAAAATATTACTTAGGTTTGTCGATTTATCAGATTTGGTGTTATAGCAGCACAAGACACAAACCATAAAAAGAGCAAAGTAAGTAAGTAAAGTGTAACTGTAAAACTGCTCCATAAACTGGAAAGCTATATAAAGATACACTACAGAACGCACATTTGAGTAAATTATTAAGCGGAAAAAATTATTCACATGATCTTTCTCATATGAAAGTATAAATATCATGGTGTGTTTGTATAATTATACTATAAATATAACCTGAGTTTATTATTTATAGCATTCATGTTTTTGTTTATTTACAAAACACGGAACATTTTAAGTACAAAATGGCAAGGCTTACACACATTTTCTGTGGTATCCATTATATATGTAAAGCACTGATTTTCTTTTTCCATAATTTCCCATTGTCCAGAGCCTTCACTTCTGTCAAACAGCGCCCCCGATCCAGGGCCTGTGGAACTCAACTCCGGTCACGTGATGCACCTAAAAAGCTGTCTCATACAAGTACCTTATTAGGAAGCTTCCCAGCTCCAAATATTGGGAGGTCAAAACCTTTCCTTTCTTAGAGTTGGGAAAAGACAGAACTATGACTCAGTTCCATGCTACAACACTGATTCTAAGGAGGCTTTCACTCGTAGGCTTTATATTCACAGTAACAAAAACTGCACAGAGTTGTGTTATGCAGGATAAAAATAACTACATTTCAATAATTCAAATATTCAAATGTAATTCCTTATCCAGCAGTGTAACTGCAAAGTCGCAGTTGACTGGGATCTAGTGATTTATGTATGTTTCTTTCCTCAAATAAATGGTAATGTTGCTTTATTACATACAAATTGTAATGCATAAATATGTATAAAAGTAGGTATATAGCATATCCTACTGTAAACATAGACTTCAATGCAAATAAAATTAGAGCAGTGACAATTAAGCAATGTTAATATTTCTGTTGTCTTTGTTGGACACTAGAATAACACTTAAAGTCAAAGAAACGTGAATATACACAAAGAAAACTTTGTGTATTTCTTTTATGGCTGCCAAGTATTTTGATTCTTAGAGCACGACCTGTGGAAGTTACAATGTTTTGCAACATAATTGCTTGTCTTTCTGTTGGTTGCCATAATTACTCCTACTAACACAGAATATGGAAATAATTTAATATGCATTAGAAAAGCAATGGGTCTTCTGTCCCTTTTTAAGTCTGGCAAGAATTATAAATGCAGTTTGCATAAACATAAGTAAATGTATATTTCCCAAGTAGACACAGAGCCATAAATCCATATGTTGTTACAACTAAATCCTCTGCTTTGATGAATACGTAGTTTTTAATGAGTAAATATCCAGGATGGGCTACATGACTGAACCAGAAAGATCCATACTAGTAACGACTAAGGTTATGATCCAAAACAATCCCACATTAATGTTCCTAACAGTTCAAGTTTATTAACAAAAAAAAAAAACGACGGTAACAAGAGAAGCTTTTGTCACTTTGTAAACTCACAAATACTGCACGACACTTTGTTACTAACTATTTCTTCTCCGTGAAATCAACTTGTTTTTGTAACAATGGCAAGTTAGCTTCCACTTGCTAATGCTGGCTAACAACAACTAGCTACCTCGGAAGTTCAAATGTTTTTTACCACGAGCTGCTGTAACCCCGTAACGCCGGGTTAGCGTGCGACTAGCGTCTCACCTTATCGTTGTGTTGGAAGGAAACCGTGTGGCAAGAGATGCTTGATTCTTTTATCCAAATACGACAAGCTGTCAACTGTAAATGCCTGTAAAGAGTAAGCTAACTGCTAATGACAGCTAGCTACATCCCATCTCACTCAGCCTCCTTTTTTTCTATTCAAAACTTTATTGACAAAGTGGAGCCTTTAGTGAGTTTACAGTGATGAAGGCAAGACAAGCTACGTCAATAATTAAAATAACACTAAATTTAGTACATGTGTACAGCGTTGCAATTTTAAAAGGTTTATAAAAAATATAACATTTGAAAGGATGAAATATGACACATGATGGATGATCATTAATACTTGTTTAGTAGAGTTGATTAAATATTGTTAAGAGGAGCAGGCAGTGCATAGGTTAAATTAGGAGGTTAAGATAAAAAATATGTCCTTAACATAAAACCACTTCTCTTTTTATATCTTCGAATAATGGAAAAATCGCGTCATCGCTAGAATTTATTTTTGATTTTTTTTATATAACATGCAGTAATGAGTTGCAGCCAGAGGAGGGCAGCGCTGCTCCGTTTTTCTGTGCTGCGGTTTGGCTTGTGCTTCAGTTCGCTGCTTTTACCGGCTGGAAGACGCCGCGTTTCGAGGGTCACCTACAAACCAGCCCCCCAAGAGCTGGAGCAGCTGACTCACGGACACATCAGCGGGACGGTGCTTAGCAGCCCCGTCATGAGGTGTTGGAGCAAAACCCATGCAGTGATGCAGAGTGTTGCATTTTCTATTTTACAGTTTCTGTTGTATTTTATTTGTGTTTATGTCAGCCGTTAAGAATAGTCTACACTCAGCTCACGTTTCATGCACAATAACTTAACATGCAAATTGGTCGCGCAGCCTCTGCAGATTGAGTTTTATGATGTACTAAAACCCCTGTTCACCAGATTTGGATAAACAACACTAAGCAAACATCATAGTGTTTGCTTAATGTTTCTAGTCTATGCATTTGCTAATCCCATATGCATATTAATACAAGAACAATGCCATGCATAGTTGTATTTCACTTGTCTGTGTTCTTTGTGAGGGGGTAAGACCACAATAAGCACACAGACACACACACGCACAGAGAATCAACAATTAATGATTATGGCTGCACAATAGGGGTGCAGCCATAATATATTGCATGTGTTTAGGTGTTTTGAATGTGACATAACACAGCAACTATTTATGTAAGAGACTTTGTCATGTTGTCTTTTAACTGTCACAGTTGTACTAGGCTATCAGTCCCTCGTTGGTGAAAAAGATAAATGTTGCTGAGTAAGTGCCAACTTGAGCATTTTGCACAAGGCCCCTGACAAATGAGCTTGTCAAAATATTGAGCAATGAAGCTTATATTTTAAGGAAATGAAATGAAACAAATGTCTACTTTTTTGAATTATCCAATATTTCCCAGCCAGTGATAGTGACATAGTTTTTTTTTGGGGGGGGGACTAAAAAGAGCATTTAAAAATAACAGCACACATGCCATGCTGTTAATTAATGTCACTAATTTGTGTCTCTCCACTAATACCAGACTGAAGCTAAAAACTCACACAATTTGCAGTCCCCAAATAAACTGAGTACCCCTGTCAACCTTCCCCCCTAAGTGTAGCTGCAGCATGCATGAAGTCCCCTTCTTACACATGTCACTGTTATTCAGGTTCAATATCAGATGCTCGCTCTGGAGGCCCTGGGCACCAGCAGTGGCAGTGTCATAGCGGCTCCTTTTTACAGTACGTTTATTTGTGATTTATACCGCCTGGCATGAGTCACGGCGGACTCTATCACGTAAACTACACAAGCCCTGGGAGCGGGTTCTATCTTAGCATGTTATTACAAGCGGGGTGGAGTTTAGGATTAGGAAACACTCGCTGTCCTCGCCACTGAGGAATAGAGTTTGCACACTATAACTTATACGGGTAAATATATAGTAAAGGCTATTTGTGTGAAACTTCCCTTTCAAATGTTTACCTCAGGTCAGTTTACATCGAGACTATATTAGTCAAAAGCTATCAAGCCACAGAGGTGTGAGTATCTCAGATGTCAGCAGCTTTAAAGTGCCAGACCTGAGATCTTTGATTGACCTCCGTTGACCTACTGACTGACATGTCACCAGTGACCTTGAACTAAACGCTAGATGGCGCCATGCCAGATGCTGACTGCTGTCCGTGGTGCTGAACCTCCCACCGCAGCAGCTCATGGAGCAGCTCGTGTGATCTATTCGAGGCCAGGCCTCAGGTGAGCTCCGAGGGTGAAGCTAAATCACCGAGCGCAGTCCTGCTGGATGCCTCTGCCTCTTTACTGTGAGTCCAACATCATACAAACTCACTTCAGTTTATGTGAGCTGTCATATAATTCAAATGATGGTTAACACCTGGCACCACTACATCCCCCTCAGAGTAACAGATTTATGGATGAATGGGAGAGGTAATGAGCAGAGACACATACGCTGCAGTTTTGAGCCGATGCAAAACCACATTTCTGTTACAAACCTAGTATTGACTCAAAAACTGATAAAGTGTGGAGAACGATTTCCACATTTCCGCAGGTGCACCATTCCCTTTATCCTGGATGTAGGCTACATGCTCCACATTTCCACAGGTTATCTCTGGATGGCGCCTAGAAAGTGCCCTGCATGAGATGATGCTGTAATATTCTAACGCATAGGTGCAGTCTTGCACAGATGGCCAGCTCAAGTTCTCCACTGATGTCATTTTATAATCCATGACAACTAATTTCGATTTTTTTATTTTTTTTTTTGGCTCTGATAAAACAATTCAGGTCTCCCGTAATAGACGTTGTTGAGGACTTGTGAGCATAAGATGTAAATACTGTAGAATAGACATCGGATGTAGGACGATCACGTTTCGAGGTGCGAGAGACAGGGGAGAGAGAGAGAGAGGAACAGGGGAGAGAGAGGAAGAGGGGAGGGAGGGAGGAAGTCGAGCGATACAGCCGAGGACCATGCGCTACAGAAGACGGACGAAGGCAGGCGGCATGTCTCAAAGATCCAGGTAAGTTTTCGATGCAATAAACACAGAACAAGCAGCTGATCGTTTTATATAAACAGCACCGTTAATAAGATAAGATAAAGGCAAAAATGTCTTTATGGTTTTTTCTGCTAAACATACTCGCTTAGTTCGCGCATTGATGATGATGATGGTGGTGGTTATTATTATTATTATATTACCGTTTCTATTTGTAGTGTATCGTATTGCAGCCTGCAGCCTGCTCTCGGCTGCACGAGCAACTATAAAGGGAATGTGGGCTACTTTTGACACCCAGGCAGCCGTGGGTTACTCATATAGAAATCACATTCGTGTCTTGGCTTTATTAATGAGTCAGATTGTGAATATGTGTCTGTGAGGGGACGACGAGCCCAGGCAACGTCCCCGGAACGGGTCCGGAGAGCGCGCTGTCCGCGGTGCTGAAACCCGGATCAGGCTTTTCTTAGGAATTCTGAAGTGTCCGGCTGCTCCCGGAGGAGACGAGCAGCTGCTGTCCCCGTGGACAGGACGTCCGTCCACCTCGGAGGACGGTGAAACGGGGCGTCGATGGGGGGGGAGCCTGCGTGTCTCCTGGCTGACATGTCACGCCGGTTGCTTCTTCCTCTGCAGGTGCGCGCAGATGTGCCCCACGTGTCGTGCTCCCGGGTCACGCTCGTTGGGATAGACGTGGATGTACGGACGGACAGACGGACAGGGGGATAGCATGCCTGCACGCCGCGGTCCGACATGGCACGCGTAAAGATGGGTCTCTTCCCTCTCCTGTGTCTCCCCACGTTCTTCTTCCGCGTCCTCGTGCTCTCCCACAGCAGCAGCAGCAGCAGCATCCACCAGCGCTCCGCAGTGCCGCGCGCCTCGTCCCGCTCCGTGGCCCGCATGGACGGAGACGTCATCATCGGCGCGCTCTTCTCCGTCCACCACCAGCCGTCCGCGGAGAAAGTGGCCGAGCGCAAGTGCGGGGACGTCCGCGAGCAGTACGGCATCCAACGGGTGGAGGCCATGTTCCACACGCTGGACAGGATCAACGCCGACCCGAACCTGCTGCCGAACATCAGCCTGGGCTGCGAGATCCGGGACTCGTGCTGGCACTCTTCTGTCGCCCTGGAGCAAAGCATCGAGTTCATCCGGGACTCGCTCATCTCCATAAGGGACGATAAGGACGGGTCCAAGTGGTGCATTGATGGCACCCCATCCAACCAGCCTCCACCCACAAAGAAACCCATCGCCGGGGTGATCGGACCTGGGTCCAGCTCTGTGGCCATCCAGGTGCAGAACCTGCTGCAGCTCTTTAACATCCCACAGATCGCCTACTCTGCCACCAGCATCGACCTGAGTGACAAGACCCTGTTCAAGTACTTCCTGAGGGTCGTGCCCTCGGACACGCTCCAGGCCCGGGCCATGCTGGACATTGTCAAGCGGTTCAACTGGACCTATGTGTCTGCAGTGCACACTGAGGGTGAGAGCTTCACATTCACATAAATGTAGACCTAGAATGTTCTGAGTCTACATGCTGTAATAGGCTTTATCTTTATGAACACCCTTTTTCATTATTTCAACACTTGGTGTGTTCGGTTGTGTCATTTTCTGTAAAATCACGTTAGCTGGGGAACTGAGAAGATAATATACTTCATTTAAACCAGTGCATACAAGTGAATTTCAATCAAGTCAATATGATAAAATAAAATCACATTTTTTGCATAGGCCAGTTAAGTTAAGGTTTTTTAGTGTCCTCAAACACTTTCACAATTTTCACCATGGTTGCTTCACAAATGCAACTGGAATTTGATATCAGCAATATTTAAAAACCCCTTGACTTGTCCAGACTCTCTCACTGCCCGTCTGTGCTTAAAACAGGTGGTCGAACACTCGTGTCCGTATGTCTTTATTATTGGGGTTTTTATGATCTTATCTGGGTATGACTGTACCCACCCAAGTATGACTGAATGTATGTCAGTAAAACAGCCTATGCATCAGTTGTGTATTGTATGAGTACGTAAGTAGAGCACTGAGTAAACACTGGGTGGTCACTTCATTTGTTTCTATTGGAACAGTTTGCATCACTGCTCATTTCTCTGTGTTTTCTCCACTTTATTGTAATATACTTAAAGTCCTTGGCTGTGTGACCAAAATCATCAGAAATTCAGGTTTCAAAATTTGATCTCTAGCCAAGCACATGAGAGGGAGCATTTAGTACATGAGGGAGCATTTTACCATTAACAATTTAGGTGTTGACTTTTTAATTAATTCTATACTTAAGTCAGGAGAATGAGCCTGGATTGAAAAATTACACTACAGCTTCAAATTTCACCAGATACACATAAATTAAAATCAATGTCTTATTCCCTCAGAAACCCTGTGATACTAGTCCATATTTCACGCCATGGTTTCTTATTTGGCATTTGGGAGAGCTCTTTAGTTCATTTGTTTAGTTTAACAGTGTGTTACAGAGACGAGGAAAAGTGGAGAGACGGGTAGGGTCGACAGAGTAATTACTGCGAAGTGAATTATGTCCATGGCTTTTCATTAAAGTCTTAGTGAAACACACTCAGTGATGTGCGCCCAAATTATGACTGACAGGCTACATTACCCTGAATACCCCCCTGAGGAGCTGTGGACTCGCGGGGAGCGTAAAACATCTTTGGAAAGTCCTATTATAAGGTTGTGTTGGAAAGGGGCATTGACACAGGTTGCGATGAGATAGATGAAGACAGGGAGTTGGGGAGCTGCAGTTCCTTGAGGCATATCTAGGTGGCGTCAGCTGTCTGACCTTCAACATACCTGCAGGAAGACCCTCGGGGACTGAAGTGATAATTTAAGATTAATGAAAGATAAGTTTGGGGATTTAGGAAGTTGATTGAAAGCAAGCCACAAGTGGTAAACATGGGATACCTTTAGAAAACCATCAAGTACTAACAAGTTTTCATAATGATTTAAACTTTTCTTCTTTTCAAACAGTAAATAACATGCTGTAAGCTGAAATTAGGCTCAGTTTAATGAGACACAACTGTTTGAACTCACAGTGGATGTGTATAAATGAGACTTCCTATTTTCCCTGATGCAGACTCTAACCTCTGAGGAGTCGTATGTAAATCCACTTGTTTGTTTTTTTGCTCTACATGTAGTTATCTCTGTAATAGCGGTCACGACTGGCTTAAGCTCATGAGTTTTCCCTCTCCACCACCTTAGACAAGTTATAAATGCAGCTTGTTGCCCATAGCAACAGCTAGGGCTGTGAAATTGCATAAATTACCTGTCTCGATTATCATCAGTCTGCTAGGAATACTCGGTGCAGGTTTTCAGTGGTCATTGTCAAATGGGCTGTAAACTAATGCACCACCACCCACTTGTCACACAGAGTAGATGCAAAACAGTTAAATAATTAGGTATCATTACTTCTGTTTGGGAAAATGAAATGAGGCAATTGAAATATCATCAAAGGACCACTGGATAACAAAACACGGGCCCATTGTGTGCCAGAGTAAATGCATTTCTGTGCTGCCTCTTTCAGCTCCTGGCAGATGGACAGATAAAATAATTGTTCCATATCACCCGCATAGGGGAAAAGCAGCATCAAGGCTGTGAGCAATTGTACAAAAAAATTTTTGCAGCTTTTTGTGCTCCTAATGTCTTTTGGACAACATGCAGATTTAAATATACACACATGTTCCAATATGCACCAGTGACTGGATTTTCTGTGTAATCCAGCTCTCATGCTAAAGAGCCGTGGGACTTATCAACAATCCAGCACTTGAGTCAGACGCTACAGTGCACATGGAAATAGAAGATTTAGGCTCAAACAGCTTTGCTCTCTTGATTGGGATGGTGGGAATTTGAACAAGGATAGTCTTCTTCCCTCTTTTTTTTTGGCTTTGATTGCAATCAGCAGCCAGTAGACTCTCTGACACTCATTATCAGAGGATCAGAGCTTCAGCACAGTCAGGGGTTGACGCACCGAACAAGTGCTGCAGGGTGGGCTTTGAGTATAACGTTTATGGTCCATCAGTAAAATGAATAGAAATGCATGGATATTAGCCATTATTTATGATATTTAAGTGTGCCAGTGTTTAAGGCATGTGTTTTTGTCCTAAAACACTGATTGTTCTACATAGTGAAAACCACATTCAACATTTTCATCTTATTTCATGTTATTTTCCTTCCTTCAATAACTATTTCCTTCCTCTCCTATAGGAAACTATGGGGAGAGTGGTATGGAGGCCTTCAAGGAGCTGGCCTCTCAGGAAGGTTTATGTATTGCCCACTCAGACAAGATCTACAGCAACGCCGGGGAGAAGCACTTTGATCGGCTGTTGCGGAAACTCCGCGAACGTCTACCCAAAGCTCGAGTAGTGGTGTGTTTCTGTGAGGGCATGACTGTCCGAGGTCTCCTGATGGCCATGAGGCGGCTGGGGGTGTTCGGGGAGTTCCTTCTCATTGGGAGGTAAGGGTATGTGTGTGTTTTGTGTTTCAACCTTTTTCTTTCCGAGCGGCAAACGTCTCTATGGATGACATGAAATCGGTTCAGCGGGCTCGATGGCTGCGAGATGCTGTGTTGTCTTCCTGATGTTCATGTCACCAAGGCAACCGAAAAGAATTAGACCACATACCAATAGCACTGAATAGGAATGTTCTCCAGCAAGATGTAATTGGTATTTGTGTCACAGACGCAAAGCTAGAATGGGAAACAATGCATCTAGTCCCCTCTCGCCCTGTTTGTGCTTCTTATTTGTGTTTTCGGTGTAATGGCATTTCTTATTGAGCAATCAAAGCGCACAAACATCTTTACACATACCACACAGACCACACTGAATCTATATGAATCCTAAAAAACATTTGTTTGTGTTATTGCTTGGATATATTCACTCGGTCTCTTTCCCTCCGTGTTTCTCCTCTCCCTCTCTCTCTCTGCTTTAATCAATATTAAGTGACAGCGACTGTCTGTGGCTATAATCTTAGTCATTATAAAAAGGGCAAATAGTGTCGCCTTACACACACTTATGCAGCGTCACATTACACCATGAAATTGCCCTCGAGGAAAATTCACAGTTGTCATTAAAAGCCACAGCAACCTTTGAGCTACTTTTCAGTTCATTCATGCAATATCATTTCCCTAACATTTCTCAGCCAGTGGAAGGTTTTTTGTCAGTTGCATGACAGCTGTTAATCGTGTGTTAGAAGATGAGGACATTAACAAGACAGGGTGGCCAAGATTTGTGGCCAAGTGAAGTTGGATTTATTGTTTGCTGAGCACTGTATCAGTGCAGCTCAAACACTGAGCTATCATCCTCCAACAGAACGCACAGCGATGTAACTTTCAGGTCACATCCATCAACACTAGGTTAAAACTGCTTATGATCATCCCATATGCACAACATCATTTTATAATGAAAATTAATTGAATTTTTGTTTGACCTTTAGTAAATTATGAAATAAAAAAATGAAACCAAGTTAGTTTGAATTTGTAAGTTTGAAGTAATGTTACTTATTTGCTATAATCGTGGAGGGTGTAGATTATTTTTATGCTGTAAATACTCACTAACACATAAATGTATATTATTACGCTGCTGAAAATAGTCCCCAAAATAATTTACTCCTGTTCAAGTAACATTTGTAAAACACCACAATGCCAGCCATTTTAGGAAGGTTTTTAACATTTTAAAGGAAACACTAAATTACTAACGATTTCTTAAAAAAGATTTCCACATGCACCATTTGGCGATGTCCTGAGAACCACAGACAGGGCAGGAAAGTTGGACGGTTGTGAAAAACATACCAACACAATGTGGGCTTTGTTCTTTTCACCAGCCTTGTTCTTCATAACTCTATGTTGTGTTGTTGAACAACTGTTTGCTTGCTTGAATTATGATGCCTTGTTGCATTGCATAACATCTGACAAGAGGTTTTGATATATTTGAGATTCTTTGGTCTGATGGACACCACCTGGGCGACACTGAGGGATTTGATTCTTGTCCTTGCGATAATCCTCACAGAAGCCTTTGCCTAGTTCTTTATCTTCCAGCAGGGGAAATGAGGAGAACATAAGTGCTTCTCTCACCTGCCTTTGTTTGTGTCATATGCTACATTCAATGCATATTATTTTGCAGGAGAATGCACTTTTTCTCTTTAGATGCCGAACATGCTGTTTAAATTATCCGTTATAATGAAACTCCGGGGATACGTTCTTTTCCCTGTATCTCCTTTTCTTTCTCCTCCGTAGGAGATAGAAAAGTAGGTCTTTTTTTAGCTTTCGTGTAAGTCCTCATGGGTGGAAGAAATGCTTCTGGGTCACTGTGAGAGTGAGAGAAAGGAGACCGAGAGGCAGAGTGTGTTAAAATGACGGAGGAAGTCTGGGCCAACACAGATGCCAAGCCATGTGTGTTTTCGCTGGCATGTACTAAACAAATGAATTATACTGGCAGACAGGTATTAGCTCATCAAAGATCAGCTTGTGTTCCTGGTTTATGCTTTCCCCTTTAAGGAAGCCTCTTTCACTAAGGGTGTATGTGTGCACACAGATGTACAGAGAGTTGGAAGATGAAAAAATACAAACAAAGTGAAAAGAGCAAGAAAAATACAGACAGACAGTCTAACACACCCAGCTCTCCCATCTTTTTATAAAAACACGAGTCTGAATGAATGGATGCTAATGTTGCTCTATATCCACCACATCACTTTAAACAGCTAAGAGCTTATTTCCACAGATTGGCTGAAAATCAGTTAAAACAGGTTATACGATTAACCTGTGGTGTCTGGTGCTTGTAGATTCTATTAGATCCAGCTAACACATGCAGAACACGTGAAACGATTTCTGTTTTTGTTAATGAACATACACACACACACACACACACATGACAGGGCTTGTAGAATAGAGTAAATGTTTAATTAAATCCTGCATGAACCAGTTAAAAAACAAAGTAAAATCCCTCCACACTAACTGTCAAAGTGTCCTTGTGTAAGACACTGGACCCTAAGTTGGTCCAGGTGGGTCAGGTGGGCATTTTGTATGGCAGCCACTACCATTGGTGTGTGGATGAATGAGCACCTACATTGTAAAGTGTTGTATAAAAGTCGCCATTTACACGATATTGTAAAAAAGTGATAAGTATCAACATGGGACGTCATTGGTTTCTTCTTAATACAGCAGATACAGTTGCAGTTTTGAATGATTTCATCACTAAAATGTAGTTCTAAATCAGATCTCACCCCACTGATCAATAAGTGTATTGTTTTACACCTTACACAAAAATGCACAACCTCTCATAAGAGACACTGATCAATGTTTTAAATGCGTGCATCTAAATGATGATACCCCTACCTAAGAATAGTTAGTCTCATGTGAAATAATAAATAAAACATAAAGTAAAATAAGCAATAGTGCACTAGATATATAAGAATGATTTAAAAAAATCAAGAGCAGGCTGTGTTATCCTTTTTCATACTGTCTCCTGTATAGAAAAAAATCACAGAGGCGGAGAAAACCACTGTGACTATCTAAGCTGTAAGTAGACATGCCGAGACTTTTGAGTCTGAGAGCTTTTGTTTTTACTGCTCTGTTAACCTGCTCTTCAGACAGGGGCCGCGCATGGCGGCATGCTCGACCCACTTTATCGCTGACCTGCAGACTCTCCTCTGCATCATTCGAACACTTTACCTCCACTCAGCTCAGCTGTTGGCAGTCACACGTGCTCGCCTGTCTCTCTCCACCATGTCAGTCATGATTTTGCCAGGCAGCTTGCATCATTACACACACACACACACACACACACACGCACAGGCAGTCACTTGTGCATAAATATAGATTTATTCTATGCATATACTCCAGCAAACAGATACAGACACATGTAGATATATTTTCCTTTTCCAGTTAGGCATCGCTGTCCTGCTGCTCCGTCCACAGATTTGAGGCAATTAATGTCAAGACGGATGAATGGTTCAATACATTTAATGTTGCACTAATCGTTTATTTTATACTAACACTGGATAAAATGACACATATCTATAATGTGTAATTACAAATCCCCACATCAATTTCATTTCCTGCTGCAGCTTGAAAAACCCACTGTACACTATCTGCCCTCAATCAAACAGCAGTTAACGAGCCCACATTAGTGGAGTGTTTAGCAGCGAGGTCCGAAGCAGAAGTAAAAGACGAGGGGGTATTGGACTCGGCCAGTCGTCTGCTGGCAAGTATCTTGACTTCAGAAGAATAATAATGGTACTTATTAGTGTGCTGGATGTGTTAATAGTCATCTGTTTACTAATGCACATGTGAAATAATGTGTTAAAACCTGTAGTGTTGCCCACAAACAGCCCAAAAAGGCGTCTTTGCATTATGTTGTGAGTTACCTTTTCATTGTTCTGACAAGAAAAAATGCAAATATGTCATTTTGGATCGCGTTGACATTTAGTTTGGAGGATGTTTTTGTATAAAAACCCAGTTTGATTCATCAATTGACAACAAAAAAAACTTTTTTTTCTTTGCTGCATTATTGATGGATTCCATTTATAGAACTTTTGCAGCCAGGGTGAATTAGCATGGCGCCGTCAAGTGTTGGCCTTTGATCCAAACCCCACTTACAGTATTATCAGAGCTCCATTCAAACTTAATGTGAATTTTTACCTTTTATACTTTGTTCAGTAGATGACAGTGTTCATCTGTTGCATTAATAAATCCTTATTTGCATTCATCTGCTTGTCTTGCACAGAGCTGACTAATTTAACCTTCCTTTCTTGTAAGCCTTGAAAAGTAATGACAGTAAATTTTTTTACCTTTCATAAACTATGAAAGAACAAATTCTGCATCTGGCAGTTCCATGATAAATAGACCTTGTCAAAGTGAATGAGTGTATTTTCTCAGAGCCTTGGAGTCAATTCTGTGCAGCTTTCTACCGAATTCAGAGAGTTCAAGGGACGAATCCCTTTAAAGTCAATCAGAGAGGAAGAAATAGCCACAGGTGGAGCTGAAAATAAGTTGCACGTGTGGAAATAAAACTATTGTTCTGCTCTGCCTTCAGAGCAGCTTTATTCTTCTTTAGAATCCAGCCACATGGGTGGAAGAGTCATGATAAAAGATATTTCTCGTTGAGCTTCTTTCTACCAAGAGTGTTCTCAGTGCTTATAAAACTGTTATTGAATTTATTTATCAGTTCTGTGGGTGTAGTGAACATCATGCGGGAACAGCATGTGTTTTACAGCGTGTACTTAACTTTGACTGGAAAAATGGCCACAGATGCCTTTCGTTTAATTCGACTAACCCACACAATGGCTCCCAGGAGATGACATCCTTTATTAACATCACCACGTTGATGTTAGCCAGCGTGACTTTTTTGAAGCAGTTGCTTTATACATACGTCATATTGGTGAAGATTTCCTGTCCCCAAAATCATTTTTGCACTTTATAAAACAATGTAGAGTAAGCAAACAAGGCTTTGGCGGCTGGGTTACAATCCAAAGTTAGAAATAATCAAAAAGTGACTGTTACATACACCATTACTGCTGCAGCAAAAACAAGTCTGTGAGCTGATGTTAATGCATTGTATCATTAAAATGTTTGGTTGAGTGCGTGCATGTGTGTGTGTGTGTGTGTGTGTGTGTGTGTGTTTTTTAAACCATTGTTTCCCTGAGGCAAACACCATTAAACTCTCTGGCAGTTTAACTGAATCTTACAGTAAATCTCTGAACCCTGAATGTTAATTTCCTCCTACTCAGTTATATAAAGACATTTGCTGTGGGATACATCTTTCTGCTATGCTGTAGTTTTTGCACATTTGAAAAGTAGATATGAATCTACTGTGCGGTGTCTTTTGTTATCAGCCCTTCCACTGCCTGTTCCCCAGTATGAAGCCTAGTTTCTGAATGGCAGCTTGGAGTGAAGGAGTGAACCCACCTACCCATTTGCCCGCCTGCGTGCTCTCTTGCAATTAGCAGCATTTGTTTTCTCTCTCCTGCTAATGCTGCTTGAATGCTGTTATTACTAAACATCATTTGCATAAGCTGCTTTTCCACATGTAACGCTCATTTCTGCCCCCGTCTTACACACACCGTTTTGGTGTGGGTCCCATTTTAAAACGCTCGATTCTTGTTTTTTTTTTTTTTGTTGTTGTTTTGTTCCTGACAAAATGGACACTGAAGCAGGAATGTGGATGTTCTGCCTCTGCATTGCCTTGGCAGTAGTCATTAGCAGGGTATTACTGTGTCTTTTGAGACTGTGCTGAGGTGCAAAGAAAGCTGTGAACCCATATTGTGTGTGTCACATGCATTTCTGCATTTGGCTGTCCTATTTGATTTTTTGTTACAAGGGGGCTCAGATTTTTTGCTCTGAGCTTGAATAAATGAAGTGTTTAGGGCGTCAGAGATAGAGCGAGAGAGAGAACGAGAGAGGAAGAGTTGTGGCGCGACACATTTAACTGCCTTTTTCCTGCCATCTCCGAGGCTTTCATCTCCTCCCCATCCCAGGAAGGAGAGTGTGGAGGATGTGAAATTCTGCCTATTGACTTCTTCTTGTGAGTAATTTGGCAAATAGTGGGGCATGAGCGAAGACCTTATCACTGGCAACAACTATGGCAACAATGCCAAAATAAATTTGTATCTTTTTCATCCAGAATTGTAGATGTTCAAGAGGTTAAGAGAGAATTTGGTTTTCTAGGCTTAATGTAATCCATCCTTTATAAATCCGGTTATAATTTATGAAAACAATTTGAATAACGAGATCAAGGGCATCCAAGGCGGCAGAGTATGGTTTTTATTTGAAAAGCTGAAGGATATTATTGTTAAACGTTTTCAACTTGTCAAGAAGAGGGGATGATAGCCTTTTATTCAAAGTCGTCTACAATTTTCCTCTTCCTTTTATAGGATTATCTTGTGTGTGGCCCGATCCATAATTTTCCAGAAACACCTCTCTTTAGGGGACAATAGCGGCTGATACATTAGTTATGAGTGTAGGGAGTCAGAGAGAAGTGAGAAGAGTGTGCAGGGCGGCGGAGGAGTGGGCAGGAAATGAGACAAAAGCAGAAGCGAGCAATTGATCCTCCATCTTTACATTATTATCTCTATGCACAAAAGTTGTCATCAAGTCAAGAGTTTACCGGGGCATCATGCCGGAATCAAGCTCGGGATCATTTTTCTCAGCAGGGCGGGATTTACTGTACCATTGGAAGAAAAGTCGCGTGTGCTGCTTGTGCCACAGTCACCATGGAGATTTTGTTTGGGCTCATGTTGGAGTTGGTGTGATTGTCTCACTACAGATCTGTCATTCAGTCTGTCAGCAAGGCTCCAAACACAATAGTCTCTTCACAGAAAATATGGCTGCCATCTGAGAAATCCCTCCAATAACAACAAGAACAAAGATTATAATTATAAGATAAGGACACAGTGGCGACATCCATTCAGTAATCGAGCCCTGTTTCCCCTACTCGTACACACATTTGGATCCTGGAGAGTATGTTTAAGTGTATTGAGTCATAATTTGTCATTGCACCTGTTTGTGTTTGTGCACTGAGCAGACAAGCACAATGAGCTGCATCTGAATATTTATAACTCACCTCTGATGTTAATTGACGGCAGCCACACATTGTCAAGGACATCTTTCTCTTCTCAATTGATGCCTTGTGTTCTCATGTGCGAGCGGACGGGTGAGTGACATTGGCACAATCAAAAATAGCACACTGGCTTTGCATCTGGACATAGTTGTCACATTGGGATTTACAGAACCTGGAAGGCTTTCTTGTGCAGACAGCTGACACTGAACCAATATAACATGGATACACAAAGAAAAGAAGATTGTAGCACTAAAACATGAAATTAATCTGTTAAATTATTTAAATAACCACTTAATCTGCTTCAGTCCTTCTAAATTCAACAATCTCAAACGTTCTTCATTTTTAGCCTCCAAATAAAAGAACTTGCCTGGAGCGTCAGTCCGACCAAACAATCATTCATTTTGAATGATCTCTATCATAATTTGATCTAAGTTATTGTTAGATAGTTTAAATGTTATAATTTTGACTTTCCGGGTTTTGAAATTGGAAATCGTTCCTTGCATGCCCGATTACAACATTGTACACCCTCATTTTAAAATGTTTTTTTCCCAAAATGTCCAAATGACAAAATGTCATTGTGTGTGTGTGTTTACATAATACATACCTATGTGCCTGTGTGTAATATTCCCTTCATTGTGGCTCCATTCACTTACAAGCAATTGTAACATTTCATCCAGTGATCATCCAGTGATCTCAGTATAAAAAACATTATCGTCTAATTTGTCATTAATATGAGCAGTTATTGTAGCTGGAAGCAGACGGGGTCTGAAAACCATCTATGGATTTTCTGCCATTACTAAGTGAAAACAGTGACACGAGAGCATAAGTACTGTGTTGTTCCGTAGGCCGTGAACACCTTCAGCTATCGCAGTAGCATCTAGTTTTGTTAAGGCCTTCAGGCTGAACTAACAGTTTTCGTTCCAAATGGAGTATGGTCCAAAATCAGTCTGTAACTAGTGGCTGAAATCCACTTTGGGTGTTTTGGACTTTTACAGAACAGACAGATGGCTTGTTGTAGTTCTACACTAGAAATCGGGCATGTGGATCTTCTACCTCCATGTAAAACTGGAAAACTATCCTGCTGTAAGTGAACACCACCTGGTAAAATGCCCGAAAGGGAAATAAGCATTTTTAATAACTATAGGACTCTGAGAGCAGAAGGGTCGTCTTCAGCCCGATGTAATATTTTTACATGAAATTGACCAAGTTATAGTAAGATCCCGTCATTGTCATCATCAGCTCCTGCTGCTTCTAATAGTCACTGAAGGGACTTTGTGATGTTTAGTAGTGAACGTCCCTCGGTAGTAAGAAACAAAAACGGATTTTCTCTAAGCAGTGTTCCCTGTCATTGTAGAGGAGTCTGATCTCCCAACTCAAACTGGGGCACGATGAATAAGTAAAAGCAGCTTGGATGAGCTTTTAAAGGCTCCCCGGCTCACACAGGTCCCACCTCAAGAGAGTCGTGCTGCTGCCACCGTGTAACAAACAAGCCGACACACTCCTCACACACACACACATATAAGAGAAATGGGGGAGAATGGGTGAACTATGGAGAAACAGATGAAGGCTGAGAAGGGGGAGAGCGTAGTTCTCCCACTGCCAGTTCTAAATAATACAGAACTGGTTTTGTAGGATCCGCATAGAGACAAACGTAGAATGGGAAACAAAAATCACCCCAAAAATCAGCTCCTGTTCCAGTGAAGCTCAAGAACAAAAGATGTCAAAAATACACCCACAAATTCTACACCAGTGACATTCTAACAGACAGATTAGAAGATTTTCTATCAGCAACCCGAACTTTTATCTTACGCTCGCATAGAGAAATTAGAAACCTCTTCACTCCCCTGTCCTCCCCTTCCTCTTTTTAAAGTAACTCTTCCAATTCATCCTCCAGGGGATATGGCGCATGTGATTAAATCTCTGCCCTGCCAATTAATTCATGGCTTCATAAATATACAAATGTGCTATCAAACTGGAACTAGATCATCCAGGAGAGTCGGGGGAGCTCTCACTCTATTTACTGTTGCATGCTACTCTATAAAATATCAAACCGTTGGCAGACTGCGCTCCTCTAAACAATGTCTTACCATCAAAATGCACACATCTTATTAATAATCATGTGTTTTCCAGTAATAGCAGCCTGCCGACTCAAAGTGTATTTGAAAAGTTTAGGGCAAAGGAGAAAGGACATGTAATTCAATTCAGTCAAGTTCTTTTAGGCTTTGTTTTAGTGTATGTGTGGTTCTGTGTGGGCCTGTGCATTAAACACTTTCATAGTTCATAGTTCAGAGGCGTGAGCCAAGTCTTTGTTGGCTTTAATGAAACTGCTTTTACCAGAAACAGCAGCCATGTTTTCAAATGCTGAACCATGAAACCATGATTACATTTTTCTGAAAGACCTCGCAGTTGTTGTAGTTGTGATGTTATAATACCACCATATGGTTAAGAGGGATGGTTTGTCATCTTTACTGTACTTTAATGACAGATTTATGATTGAATTCATAATCTTTCTCATGACGTTTGAATATGTTGTTTGCATAACCTACATGCATCTATGAGGCTTTGATCCCATATTGTTCCACTAGGCTTTTCAGCATCAGAACAAGGGTTCCGTGTTAGGTTCATGTAGTTGACCACTGATTTCATGATTTTGGATTCATTTTTAACATTGATTTGCTTCAATCAATGTGATTTGCTCATGCTTTTTCCTGCAAGTTTTAATTATAGTTTGAAAAGCCCATGAGTTACCTTACGTATAGTTTTTTGAATTATGTCAACCAATTACTGCTCAAACATCTGCTTAAGATAAATGTTAAAACAAATTCTCTGCCGTAATAAGATCAGTGCTGTCAACATTCCCAGCTACTGCTTTGTCATCTCTGCAACAACTGCAGATTTGATAACATACTTGAACGGCATTGACTCCGTAATGTGTTTAAACCGGTGTTCCTCCAGTATACCCTCAGTCAGGTTATGTAATAATGGGGCTTCCAATATGCAGCGTGAAGCCGTGGAACATTCAGGTGATATTAAATCAAATTGTATCCTATTAGGTGTCCCTCTGGTGGCCGGGGAGTTTTGATGAGCTGTTTGGAGTTCTGCCAGACAGCACAATCCTGAGAGAGGGGAGCGAAAAGAGAGAATGTCATTTTACTTCATCACAAACTCCACTGCAAGAAACAGTCAAGCATGTCTCCACTGCCTCGGGCATTATTCATGTAGAGTGCTGAGCAGCTCCTCTCCCCCTCTTCCTCCTTCTCCCTCTTTTTTTACTTAAAACCCAATCTGGTTTCCACTTTTTCTGAACAAACACTCAAATGCTGAATTGTGCCACCCAGAAATGAAATGCATTTACTTGGCCAGGTGTTTATCGTAATGATGCGTTTACGGCGAACACCTGGAGCCGAGGTTGCACAAATCTAAGTCGGTGTGTGTGTGTGTGTGTGTGTGTCTCTACTGCATCCACTGGACGAGAGGGGGACGAACAGAGACGGTATTCATATGGAGCGAATGAAAGAAATGTGACTGGGACAAATAAAACCCATGTGTTTCAGAATCTAAACTCGATTAGGAGAGTGAAAAGAACGATACAGAATTACAACAGAACAGGCAGATAATTGTATCCAGACAGATATACAGTATGTTAAACTGTATCCTACTCATTATCATTTGAGCAAAACATGTTTTCATTGCATTTCTTCCACATTTCTACATTTAGGAGAATTTAATTTACCCTTAAAAACCTGCCAACTTTACACATATACTGTATTACAGTGTCTTTTTGTTGAGTTTGTATGTTTGCATTGGTTTTCTCCTGGTACTCTGGTTTCCTTCACTTTGGTTTACAATTAAATGCCACAGACGTCCTTTAGTGATTTTATTCTATTAATTTCATGGGATATATAAAGCATAAAAATAAATGCCAGGGTCAGACTCGCGGCCAGTAACAGAGATGTTTGTGGCCCCACAGATTAAGTTTAATGTTAGTGCGGCCCGCGAGTTTGTTATGAACGGCGCGAGTGTTTATTCTATTAAAATTTCATTGGATTTGAAACAACAGTGAAAGAAAAGAACTGTTAATACAGACATTTGAATTCTAATTATTCAATTATTATTATTATTTTATTTACTTATTACTGATTGATTTTCTTATATAACTTATTTGTATATTCATATATTCAACTTATTAATTTCTTATTTATTTTCTTCTAATTTGTTTATTTATTTTTTCATATTATTTTGTGTTAAAAATAAAAAATAAAGACATTTGATTAAAATTATTTAAAAGTTTTTCTTGTGGAAACCTGATGCGCCCAGCCTCACCCCGACTCTGCCTCCAGCGGCCCCAGTGAAGACCCTGAGCTATGGTCTAGTGAACAGATCAAAGAGTAGCTCCACTAATTTTCAACTTGCTTTCAGTGGCTTTGGTTTATGGTGTAAATGTGCATAACTCCAGATGAAATCACCTGGAGGAGTTTTTTTCATCCTTAGGAGTTCAGGTGATGTCATCTGGGGGGAGCTGTGGAAAATCCGGTTGACCGTAATTACAAACTTCATAGTATGAGCAGTGAGATGACATTGAAGATTCCTCAAAGTGATGTCATCTGGAGGCATCTTAGAGGGAAGTTTAATGGTATTCATTTACATGTAACACTCAAGAATCTGGTCCAGTAGCAGAAGGTGTCCTTTACGCTGTACTTATGAGGTAGGTGTTTGCTTACCATTAGACATGTGATTACTAGGATTACAGGGACAGACAGACATCAGGGTCAGTACGAGCTACGTTAGAAACCTCTGAATCATACGTTCTCCTTGTTCTCTATCAGGATCATTTCCATACTTTCTGTCTCATGCTGCGCAGTATATGTCAGCATCCATTAAGGCATTTACCTTTGGGATCCCTCTACAACCTCACTGTCAAACTGGCTTCATAGGGCCTGTCTCATATTCTCGCAAAATTGGTCGAGTGTCAGCTTTTTTTTGACTGACAGTAATTGTGGGTATAAAGGTCAGAGACTTTGACCTGCACACACACACAGGTTCTTATCCATCACCCAGAACATCCTGTGTGTGAGGTAATTGGTTCCATGGTGAGTTATACCTAATTGGCGCATAGCTGTCAATAGCAAAGGTATTTCAAGGCAGTAGCCTGGAGCCCATATTAAAGACAGACAGACTCAGAGAGTAAAATACAACCAGAAACTGTCACTGTCTCAGATTTAGAGACAGAGGAGAGTTAAGAGTGCTGCTGTTTAACTGTTCATTTGTTTCCCAGTGTCCCTTTCTCTAGTGACTCCCATTTTTCTTGGAGCTCATTGGCCAGCTGTGCGTCCAAATATTCTTGATAGGGTAGGAATTCTCGCAAGCAAACAAACCAGCAAGCTGACGGGATTGTGTAAAGCCTACAATTAGGGTTGGGACACTGTTGTTGAGATTTCCATCCTCTTAAATTGAGGATTGCTGCAGTAGACTTGAGATAAGCCTCCAAGCACTGAAGCCACACTAATTTACCAGTGTACAGGAGTAGAGGCTGTAGTCTACCGACTTGTAGTGGAGTCTCATTATTCAAATAGGAGTTTCAGCTCGGCCTTTGAAGTAATGTCGTCATGTTTTTTGCTGTTTTGTGACAGGAAACGTCCTTTTTACTCTCCAACACATGTAAGACTCAGATCAACTGCTCCACTGTTTCTTCGCTGCTCTGCTTTGCCAAGTTGCATGGTAGCATATGTTGTGTTTGTGTATTACGTGGTAAAGAGATATATATTGGAAAGAGAAACGGAGCGAAAACTAAATTAATTAAACTGGTGTGTTTACTTTGTGTAAAATATAATTACTGTAAGTGGCCATAATGCTGCTCTTGTTTTATGGGCTAATAAATCTGAATAGCCACTAATTTAATGCCCAACAATTCAATTTAAAAGACTCGTGACTAATAAAGTATTATCACTTTTAGGCAGAATTATGACAGTGTTTCTTTCTTTCTCTTATCTCTGGTTCCTCTAGTGACGGATGGGCAGACCGCTACGAGGTTGTGGAGGGTTACGAGCAGGAAGCAGAGGGAGGGATCACCATGAAACTGCAGTCCGAGGTTGTCAAGTCCTTTGATGACTATTACCTGAAGCTGCGTCTGGACACCAACGTCAGGAACCCCTGGTTCCCTGAGTTCTGGCAGTATCGTTTCCAGTGCCGCCTGCCGGGTCACCCACAGGAGAACAAGAACTACAAGAGAGTCTGCTCTGGTGGGTGACAAACAGACAGAGTCACGTTATTGTTGTTTAGACACAGACTGTGGGTAGAAACTATTGTATTTATTATCACATCTTAATATGTCACGTCATTAATAACGAAAAGTTATATTTTAAAGTACAAAATTCATGAATAATAACAAAAATCTGTATTTATCTCTGCCTCCCTTGGAATATTCTTTCCTTTTGCTTTCACAAACATTATCATGTTAAATTGAGTTCTTGAATTGTTAATTTCAAGTGACTCAAAGTCCAAATTAAAGCAGTTGAATTGAACATGTTTTTAAAAAGTAAATCACTACGATACTGTATTGTTACAATATCAGAGCAGTACAGTTATTGTTGTTTTTCTTCATTCTCTGTAACAAACTTTAATCTTTTTTTCCAAAGACCTACAAGGTGGTAAGTGCATTTTTATTGCCACTATTATGGCTATTATTTCCTTTTTATTAAAAATGCACCCGCACTCCATAAGCACGGGATTCCTCCAAGACAGAGGAATAGTTTGACTGATGCTTTGCTAAACACTGTAATTTAGTGAAATGGGTAGATATCTTTCTCCTGGAAGTCTCGGGCTCTCAGTCTGAACGAGTATTGCATCAGTCAAACTCTGATGTGGAGCACTGGGCTTGGGCTTAAAATGTAAAAGGTGGAAATGGCTCTCACTTAAAAAAAAAAAAACAAAAGCGGCACAAAAGAATGGCTCACCCACAGTAGCACATGCCCAGCTGAAACATGTGAAAAAGGTATTGTTATATCACGCCCTTTGTGTATGCATGTTGGTGTCATAGGCCAAATAGAATCATATTTTAAATGCACTGTCTAAGAGGCAAATGTAAATCCCTTTGTGAACACTGAAACATTTTTTTAACTTTTATATTTTAAAAAAAATTCATACTCCAAAAAGCTGAGGTCTCGCTGGGGGACAGTGCCTTTAGTCGGCTGACAGTGAAGTGCAACTTGCCGTCTACAGCCTTTTACAGACAGTGGTTGTTCTCCACATCTGTTTCCTTTTGCGCTTTTTAAGACATCCTGTGGTAATTTCCTGGTATGCTAATATATTTTGCTGCAAAAGAGGTTCTATTTTGCATTCAAGTCTCTGTGTCTGGTTCAAAGTTTTACCCTGCCATGTTGAAAACACCTGAAATTATTTGCAGCACAATATTTCATGTTTTTATTCCCACCGAACAGCTGCACTTTGAATACAGCACTTAACAAAGAACAACCCGTTTTGATGTCCTCTTCTTTTCCCTTTTAACAGGAAATGAAAGTCTGCATGAAAACTATGTTCAGGATAGTAAAATGGGCTTTGTCATCAACGCCATCTATGCTATGGCTCATGGTCTCCATGATATGCACAAAGAATTGTGCCCGAGGCAGACGGGGCTCTGCGAGGCCATGGACCCTATCGATGGCAGCAAGCTGCTGGACTACCTCCTGAAGACATCGTTCAGAGGCGTCTCAGGAGAAGAGATTTATTTTGACGAAAATGGAGACACCCCAGGAAGGTAAGAGGATGAGGAGGGCAGGAAGGTTCTAGAAGAAGGCAGAAAAATGGAGATACAGATTTCGTATCATGAACGTAGGAATAATCTGAATTGCTTTCATCTCACTCTCGTGCTCATTAACTTGTATGCTTATGGACACATGTGTGTGCTAATCTTTAGTATGAAAGGATGTAATTAGTTTGGACTGGAACAGATTCCGCTCTGGCGGCCACTTTCATCTCTCTCTGACAGTCAGAATACGCGGCCGTGTCATTCGTCCGTCAGCTAGAGGTCACTCGGTGCACGTCCAGTTACCACCATAAAAACGAGGCCACAGTTTTCACTGTCGCACTGACACAGTTGTAAGCTGTTGATAGAAAAACACGGTTTGAATCCTTATCATTAAATTAATCTGTCACTCTCCCCTGCTCCAGTTCCACTTCTGTATCTCCTTCTTCTTACTTTTTACTGTACAGCTAGTCTTATTTTTCTTTCTTTCATACTGAAGATTACCTCTCTCTGTGTGTCCATCCAGGTATGATATTATGAACCTACAAAATGTGGGTGAAGTTCATTATGATTACATAAACGTGGGCTCCTGGCACGAGGGCATCTTGAACATTGATGACAACAAACTGTGGATAAACAGCAGCGACATGGTCCGCTCAGTTTGCAGTGAGCCCTGCTCCAAAGGACAGATCAAGGTAGGGATACACAGTAAATAAAGTGTGCCAAAGCTAATTTAGTCTCAAAAAGTCTCAAAACTCGATAGTCATTAACAGCGGAGAATTTGCTGTCTGTCTTTTTAATTGCACAAAATATTTAGTAATAGGGATTTCAATTGCAAGAATCCCAGCACAGGTGGAGTCATTTTGCAGGCTCTGGGAGGGTGTGAAGGCAAAGTAGTTCTTAGTAGAGCAGGGATTAGAGGAGTGTATGGTGCAGCTGGGAGAAGTGGCACAGTGACGCATGTCCTGTAGGATATTTCTATATCAATAACAAAATGACTAGCTATATTTTTTCTCTCAAATGAGCATTTTTTTTACTTTATTTTGATTTGCTTGTTATAATGACCTGGTAGTATTACCTGAAACCTCTTTCTGTCGCCCATCCTTTGTGCTTTGTGCTTGTGCCTCGTGATCTGATCTCGTTTCTGTCTATATTTATGCTCATCCTGTCGTGGCACATGGTATTTTTTCTAAAGGAACAACACTAAGGAATGAAAAAACATGGCCGAGGAAGAGTAAAGAAAAAGTTTGACTTCTCGAAGCTAATCAGGGTACATTATATCACACAATACTGGAGTTTGCACAGGTGCACAAATGAAATCCTGTGCTGTTCGCCCTGCCTGACTCAGGGGAAGGGCACTTAGGGACTGTATGCAATAAATACTGCTATTAGTCCCGATTTGTAGACGTAGAAGCGCCTTGATTTGCTTCATCTGGGGCCGATTGTTTTCAGTCTGGCTATAGACTAAGTTTCCCCGAGGGAGGGTGCACCGTCTCTCTCCTTGCTGCTCATGCTTCCCCCTCTATCCTCTTTGTTTCCTGCCCCACTTATCACCCTGCTTTACATATCACCGTGCTGGTAACAGCTTCTCTGGGAGCAGATTGTAAAAGCAACTAGCCCTGTTTCATAAAGAGTTTGCCTGGGGCCCAAGCAAAAAGGACAAACAGGAACAGCAGAGACGTATCCCCGTCTTTGATATCCCCTTGATGCCGATTACTTATTTAGGCTGCTTGCTTCGGTTCGTGTTGTCGCCGGTTACTAGATGTGTGAACCCTCACTGCTGATGCCTGCTCTCTCTGTGTGCAGGTGATTAGGAAGGGCGAGGTCAGCTGCTGTTGGATCTGCACCACTTGCAAGGACAACGAGTACGTCCAGGATGAGTTTACCTGCAAGGCGTGCGAGCTGGGATGGTGGCCTGATAACGACCTGGCAGGTAAGAGAGACACGGCCAATCTACTTCTGCTTTCATGAGCAATGTTCACCCATTCCACGTGTTTGCTCCCAGCTAGGCCACCTTTCCCCTGCCTCCGTGTCAGGACATTTATACTTTATAACATCCGTCTCACGCAAACAGCACAAACTCTTTCTCTTATTCGCTGCTCCTGGAAATCAACCTCCCCCCAATCAGCCCGTTCGTACTTCACACCCTAACACCTCCTTTCGCTGAGGCTTTTCATCATCCGCGTCCTGTGACCCGGCTCTCTTAGCTTTCCCAACCTTTACACCACTCCTCCCAAATGTGACACTGCTCATTTCCCCTCCTCCTCTTGTTGTGACCCACTGTGTTGTTTTGACAGCGGTTTTGGAGTTGAGAGCAGCTCTCGGTTCCCAGGTGTAAAATCCCATTACTGCCATCAGAGGCTTGGGGATACGCTCCAGCAATCTGTCGAGGAAGAAATTCTCCCTTCGCTCTCATTACACGTCCCTATCTGGAGACTGTTAATAGAGTGAGCTGGTGTCTTATCCACAGAGTGAAGCTGTTCTGTCCACATGTTGACTGGTGCTCATTTAGGTTTTTCTCTCATATTTGAGTATTTCAGTTAAAGTCATTAGGCTGGCGACCTCTCCGTGGTGCATCCATCTCACCCAATGACAGCTGGGATAGGCTCCAATTCCTCGCAACCCTGAACCGGATAAGTGGTTAGAGATAAAGCAAAGGATGGAAACTCAAATATAAATCTGGCAAGTGTACAAAAGAAGAGTGGGCTGCTTTTGTTTTGTTGTAAGGACTTTGCGGGATTTAGATATGACAGTATAGGTTTTAGAAGAATAAAGTACGTGAATGGATCCAGATAAGGGCCCTTCATCTTTGCCACCCATGTGTGTTTGCATGCAGTGAGGCTGATGCCTTGTCAAGCTAAGCTGGGTGGGTGGTCAAAAGAAATCAGGTAACAGTTTCCTGCAGCGTGCTTCACACGCTTTCCCTTAAACTAAAGCTCAGCGTGATTTGCCGAAGTGCTTTTAAATAATACCCCATTGTAACAATTGGTTTACACCTCTATGCTCATATTAGTACCTTTCATATTTTGTGTTAAAAATACCACGGCCTCTTGAGGCAGCGTGTACTTTAGAATATCTGATTTCTCATAATTTGACACATTAGGAGTAAGTTTCCCAACCAAACGAGCGGTTTCTCCATGCGCCACCTCGCCGGTGACGGCAGTGCCTGTAATGCTATTAGCAGCTGTGTGTAATTTATGGAGTGTTAAGCTGGGGAAGTCTAGAGATGTCAGTTTGCTCCCATTAAGCTCTACAAACTTCCTCTATGTGCTTGGATGACAAATACTCAACTAGTGCTAGTGACACAGTCGACACACATACCCGCATGTCTGCATATGCACATTTGGCATAACATGTCAGGCGTGCAGCTTCGGGATGTATGCGATGACACACGCAGATTAGCTTCGAAGCGATTTCAGGCCATCTTTGGATGACTCTGATCTCTGCTGCACACCTGACTTCTCTTGAGTCTTCAAGTCTGTGTTCGCTCTCTTCTTTGCCGTCTGCTCATCAGTTCTCTTCTCTGCTCTCATATACCTCTCACTCACATGCAGCAAAGCAGTTTATCTGACATCTCCTCTGCTCTTCCTAGGCTGTCAGCCTCTGCCTCTGAAGTACCTTGACTGGGCGGATGTGGAATCTATAGTGGCGGTCGTCTTCTCCTGCGTGGGCATCCTGATCACCTCCTTTGTCACGTTCGTGTTCATCCAGTACCGTGACACACCTGTGGTTAAGTCCTCCAGCCGGGAACTCTGTTACATCATCTTGGCTGGGATCTTCCTGGGCTACATCTGTCCGTTCACCCTAATTGCTCGTCCGACGGTGGCCTCGTGCTACTTGCAGCGGCTGCTGGTGGGCCTTTCATCTGCCATGTGTTACTCTGCCCTGGTCACTAAAACGAACCGCATCGCCCGCATTCTGGCTGGCAGCAAGAAGAAGATCTGCACCAGGAAGCCCCGTTTTATGAGTGCCTGGGCCCAGGTGATCATCGCCTTTATGCTGATCAGCGTGCAGCTGACTCTGGAGATCACGCTTATCATTCTGGAGCCTCCTGAGCCGATAAAGTCGTACCCGAGCATACGTGAGGTCTTCCTCATCTGCAACACCAGCAACTTAGGCATGGTGGCACCGCTGGGCTACAACGGCCTCCTAATCATGAGCTGCACTTACTACGCCTTCAAAACGCGGAACGTCCCGGCCAATTTTAACGAGGCTAAATACATTGCATTTACAATGTACACTACCTGCATCATCTGGCTGGCTTTTGTTCCCATCTATTTTGGTTCCAACTACAAGATCATTACCACATCCTTCTCTGTCAGCCTGAGCGTAACAGTGGCACTGGGATGCATGTTCACGCCCAAGATGTACATTATCATTGCCAAACCCGAGAGGAACGTCCGAAGCGCCTTCACCACGTCCGACGTGGTGCGAATGCACGTTGGAGACGGGAAGTCCGCGGCTCAATGCGGGAGCAACAGCTTCCTCAACATGTTCCGCCGTAAGAAGCCCGGATCTGGCAATGCAAAGTGAGTGACCTTTGATGTTGTTTGTCTGTGATTTGTGAGATTGGCTGGAGATAACATTAAGAGATGCGTAAGCACTCAAATGGAGAAATTTACTGTCCATTAGTTACCTTCTTTTAAAATAAATTATCATTATTATCTTTATTTATAAGTAAATGCAAATGCCTAGTTAAAAAAATATATAAAATAAGGAGAATTTTTGAGTATTTACGCATGATCTTTCCAGCACCCCGATTTACTGTGTGTAAAACTAAACAGAGAGTGAGCATTGGTATATGACACGTTCCGCTCCTTGAGCGCAGGAAATGTGAGAACATGTAGCAAAATTTAAGAGAAACACATGGTAGGACGTTTTGCTGTCGTTATTATAAAGCTAATTGACACTAGATTTAAGACTTGCATATAACTTTTTTGAGATCCACAGCAGTGACACACGGACGTGAAGTGTATGAAGTAAGGAGTGGGGCAGAGTATGAGAGTGATCCTAACATGTTTACGTGTTGTCTCTCACCCTTGCTATGCAGCCTGTTTGCCTTTCTTCTAACCCTTTAATGTCCTAAACTGAGCAGCATATTGTTTGCAGAGTGTTGAGGCTGGCATATATATTTTGGCATGGGGGCTCCTTCAACTCTTTTCCTGGAGAGCTGCACTGTTGACTGAGACATTCCCATATTTACGCTTATAATATACAAAACAATAGCAATTTAGACACTCACCAGCCAGATAATAATAAGGTGCTCACAAAGAATCAGATTGTCCTGAAATGGATCATTTTCCACATACTTTAGACCTCTGCAGCAAAAGACGTTAACTGCATTAAATTATGTATTTTGATGAGTATTATAAAAAGGACTAGTGAATAGACTTTCCTTTGCTTGTTGGCTCTTGCTCTGAGTTGGTCGGGTGGTTTTATTTGTTTTTTATGGCTGGGTGACACTATCTGATGACTTTGATATCCAGTCACTCCTGAGCTGGCATTTGTATAAAAATGTTTGCGACATTGCAGCCCTCCAGGAAGGAGATTTGCCACCCTGCTGCTTTTGGTTTATCCTGACTTAACCTCACATTTAACTTTTCTCAGCATGAATGCCCCTCCCCTCGTCACCTCCCTAACTAATCATGTTAGAGCCAGTCCCAGCTCATTCTGTGTTGTCTTCAAGCCAGTTCAGGCACCGACAGATATACTTACTCCAAGTGCATGCATCGTCATTTGAACTATATGAGCAAACAGGAGATGGGCTTGGTGGTGCCGAAATCTTTAAGCTAAATGTTTAAAGCAATTTGAAGATCATAATGCTGTCTGCAGCACATTATGAGTCACTTTGTTTGTGCCCAAGTTGATAAAACCCCTTAGCAAATTTGCTAATGTCAAGTCATGTGGTTTAAAAGTGTTTTAACATGCATCGGAAATGTTGAAATGCTACTGCTCTGTTGTCTTACGTTGCTGCTATATTGATGTTGTTTTTCTGCCTCCACCTCCCGGTTTCCTGTCAAAGTAACTTCAGTCTTTATCTCGTTCATAGTTCTAATGGCAAGTCTGTGTCATGGTCTGAATCAGGTGCAAGACACCCTCCGAAGGGGGGGAATGTGTGGCACAGACTGTCTGTGCATGTGAGGAAACAGGAAGCAGGCTTGAATCAGACGGCGGTCATCAGGCCCCTAACTAACACCCCCGACCCCCACAGTTGCCAGCCCTCCACCTGCGACCTTGACACAGACCCCCATCCCTCCCGAGAGCCGCCTGGCGCTAAGCCTCTGTACAACCTGGAGGAGGAGGATGACGAGGGAGACGTACAGCGCCCCCTCTGGATTCCAACTTGTTCTGGACAAGGGATGGAGTCCGATTTAGATAAGCCGGCTTCTTACTTGCCCGCTCACTTAACGAGCTGCGCCACAGAGAGCTTGCAGGGGGCTGTGGTGGACACACACGTCTCTCATGTCCCTGCACTGAAAGACCACACTGCCAGAGAGGCAATCCCTGCCAACGAGCCTTTGGGCTTGACACCTTCACACCTTCCTTTGGCCCCACAAGTGGAGGTCTTTGAAGAGGTGGCGTCAGAGGACGAGGAACTGGACCTCTTGCACGGCTACATTTATGATGCCAAGGATGAGGGGGAGGAAGGGGAAGGCGAGGATTTAACTCAGAACAAGCCAATACTGGAGGATTCCCTCGCTCTGTCTCCTCCCTCCCCCTTCAGAGACTCAGTGTGTTCAGGGGAGTCCATCGGCGGCTCCCCCATCTTCGAATCGATGCTCGGTAACCCCCCGAGCTCAGTCTACACCTCAGACATCCTCCGGGACTTCGCACACAGCTCCTCAACACTGTGAGAGCGAATCGGGCACTGACGCAGCAGCTGTCGGCACAATTGTATATCACACAAACATGCATATCCGCGTACAGGTACACACACAAACACACACACACACAGATACATACACAATTAATTAAGACGTTATTTATCAAGTTTTTAACGTTATTGCGCTGTCATTTGCTTGCTTGTATTATTACTCTGCTTGTATCGGTAAGGGGCTAATCAGAGCTATAAGTAGAAAAACAGCAGGAATCATCCACGAGTGCTTACATTTCTGAAGGGCTGTCCGTGCACCGAGCCTTTCTGTAAAAAAGCAAAACTGAGAACAGTGCCAAAACTAGTCAGCTCTCACGCCAAATTAAGAAGATTTAGGCAACACTGCAAATTATAATAAAATGAATAGCTGTGGTTTTAGTATTGGCAGTACAATACGGTTGTGTGGGGAAAGCAAATGTTAAGAGAAACACATTTCTGTGTGTATATACGTTTATATATATACTGTATGTGTGTGTGTGTGTGCAGAGTGCACTGTAAGACACAACCAAACCGCCTCTAAGGACTGCAATAGCGCAAGTGCATTTGGTGCCAGTTTTGATTAGCTTTGCTCCTCTCCCTGCACATGTGCAGGTCTGTTCATGTGTGCAATCTGCAGAAGCATCTAAAAACATTTTGCTTTTCACCTTTTTTCATGATTGAGGACTCAGTGCACTTTAAATAAGAAAAAAGTTAATTATCAGGAAAAGTGCAGTAAGTTGGTCGAATATAACTTTTACGTGTTGCTCAAGGTTTTTATCAACATCCGAAAAAAAAAAAAACGATGACTCAATTCTACTGAGGATTTGCGCTGTGTGATATATGATATAGATATAATGTGCCAATCGAAGTTGTTATCAACCTGCATCCCTGCTAATCAGTTTTTACAATGTAGCTGATTCAGGTTAGTGTGGTTGTTTTTTGAGTTTACATTCAACCGTAACCCTGAGAACAGGCTTTACGAGCACGGGATGTGACAGAAGAACAACTTTTGCTTTCCATGCTGTGTTGATATCGCTTTTCTGAGTTTGCTGTGTCATTGTAATGGAAAACACAGTACTTGTACAAGTTCTCAAAGTTTGTAATACTGTCAAGCCATCTCTTGTTTTTCACACAGGTGGTATGTTTGTAATACTGATAAATGTTTATATATTTAGAATATCCGAAAACAGAAAAAAAGTGTTTATATACGTTTTGAAACTGTCCTCAGATACTTGTCAAGGAGCCGTGTGTTTGGTTTTTGGGTACGTGCGTTTTAAACGGACTTGAGTTGACTGTATCCTCTTGAAAATATTCTTATTGAAAAGTAAACAATGATTAGTTGCATCTTGTAAAGAGAGTTTACATGTTTTCGATTTTTGCTTAATTCTTGCATTACAAACTTAAGTAGTTTACTTGAGGTTACGTTTCTTAGTTCTTTATCTATAAGAATGCACATGATTTCAGAGTAAGATACTATACAGTACATAGTGCAATTGTATTGTATTTCCAAATGTTTTTTAGTCTCTTATAGTGTAAGTTGTCAACTGATTTGAATCATTGTAAAATATACGAGAGTGCCACCTGTTTTAACATTGTAAAATCTAGAATGAAATAGGCCTTTTATGTTTTGGGTAAGTTGAACGATGCTGTAAAATAAAAACTATTTATATTAAGAAGCCTGATTGCTGCCTGCAGTGACCAGAGAGCTGCACAAAAAAAATCCCAGGGCTGATCAACATTGGCTTAGACTGTCTGAGGGCCTTTGTAGGGGCCCCTAAAACTTTTGGAGGCCAATAAGTTTCAATGCAGATATTGGATTTGTGGATCTTATTACAAACGCATAATTAATCCGCACACTGTGAGCAGCAAATCACCACGTAAACAATAAAACGCTTCCTGTGATCGCAGCAGGAAACTTACGCACATTTCGAGCCTCCCTGACGTTTCCGGGTCCTGTGACTTATCAGGTGGTTGCGGCTTGGGGAGGAGGAATTAGAAAAGGGGGAAGACGAATGTAGATTCTGCTCCATCCGGGCTGTGAGCTGTCAGCCCAGTCCAGCCCAGTCCAGTTCCAGTCCCAGTCCAGCACATGCGACGGGGGAAGCAGCAGCTGTGCGAGTCCTGACGAACGCTGCGGTTTTTGGGTGTGAGCATGGCCGGCGGCTCGGTGTCCGAGTGTAAGGAGTTCCTGTTCAAAGTGCTGGTGATCGGCGAGTTGGGCGTCGGGAAAACCAGCATCATCAAGCGCTACGTGCACCAGCTTTTCTCGCAGCACTACAGGGCGACGATCGGGGTCGACTTCGCCCTGAAAGTCCTCAACTGGGACAGCAAAACGCTGGTCCGCCTGCAGCTGTGGGACATCGCAGGTAAGCGGACGCGGACGCGGGCGGTCGGTTGGTCACGTGGTGCTTGGACAGATCGTCGGAGATCTTTGCTCACGAGGTTCACACTTGTTGGTGGGAACGATGCTTTTGTTTTTTTTGTTTGTTTTTTTTGCCACAGTTGTTTCATTTGCAGCCAGGAATGTGTTAATGTTCCGCAAAAGTTAATATTCCCAGAGAAGCAGCATTGGAAGTTCCAGCAGAAAGGACCGGTTGGCCTTCACTTTATGATCAGGGAAGCTCATAATTGTCAGAAGAATGTAGGTCACGTTGTTATTATCCACTGAGAACCCCCCCCCCCCCCTCCCCCCAGGGAACTCCACATAATTTCCTTGTAGTATTTACTCTAAGGATTACAAAATGTTTAGAGGCTTACCGCTTGTCCTTGTTTATGCATGATGTCTTTCATAGTCCACTGTCACTGTAATATTCTTAAACTGCTAAATATTTCTGTGAACTTTTCCCTTTGAGCTGTGAATCTTGGCACCGGCAGCGACCTGTGCATTCCAGCAGCTTGAGTAAGCAAGCCTAGAGAAATCAGAGCCGAGTAAATAAAAAGAAAAAGGTTCAAACACGCAGGCTCCCCCACTCAGTCTTTGTCATCTCCAGGCCCCAGAATATCTCACTGTAAAAGGGGGGGGGGGGGGACAGAGAGAATAACATGCTTGAACAGACAGGTGAGAGAGGAAGTGAGCAAAGATGAGAGGCAGCGAAACCAACCAGCAAAATGACTCACATTTAAATTTGCTGTCAAGTGTCGACCCAGGTCACAGACAAGGGTGTTGGGGAGACGGTGTCTGCCGTGTTTTAAAAAATGTTTTATCTTTATAGACGAAATGCATCTGAACCATACTAACACTAGGGTTTGTGGAATAAGTCATCCATGCATGGTCTAAATGTTATTTACTGAGGATATTTTCTTTTGCACTTTCTGACTAGAACTGCGTCTGTGTTTTAGTCTTCGGAGCTTTTTTGAAACATCGCTGCAAGTAATCAGTTTATAAAAAGCAAACTGCAACCACACCAAAAAATAATTACCTCATGTGTGCAAGAGGGCCAGTATGGGTGTAACTAATCACTGAGACGGTGGCATTCAGAGAGTACATGGCCACTGTGTATATTTACTCGGAAGACCAAGTAGATGAAAGAATACAGGGCTGAAACATAGTTTTATTATTGGTGAATCTGACGGCTGCTTTAGTGATCTGTCACACCCGAAATATTTGAAATACAAGTGAGCTGAACGTTTCTGGAGGTAAAGCATGTGACCGAGTTTGAGACTAACTACAGCGTGTAGGAGAAGTGCCCAATCATCACCACGTGCCATCAATTTGGCCCCACAGAGGAGAGGAATTGTTTCAGGTACGGCCTGCTCCCGGAGCCCCGTAGTTTTGTTGTCCGACAGATTTTAAAGCTCGATTCTTGAAAGTCAGCTGCCCTGGGTGGTGTCCGTGGTCTATATTCAGTACGTGTGAGCTCGGGTTAAAGGAGAGGTTCACATTTGTTCAAAGCTGAGTAAAAGCAAAAGTCACATGCCTGCACATGCATTAAGAGAAGAACTGATCATTGGGATTGTTCCTTGTGTCCTGCAGGTTTTTGTCGATTTGTGTTTTCTGAATAGCTGCAGATTTTGGAGTAGTACAGACACCCACTGCATTCACAAAAGAAAAAACAAATGGAGCCGTTAAGTCGTTATGACTTATTATCTCATAATTATTGAGATTGAGATCTCATAATTGTGACTACAGTCTTGTAATTACAAGAAATTCATTGTGTGGGAAACAAATGCTTCAGAGCCTAACTTAGAATCATCTAAGTTTCCCCTGTACAAACATCATTCTGTGAAAGTTGTCTGTGCATCCATACAATTACCCGTTTAGAGCTGATTCTGCATAATTAATGTTCCACAACTAAACGATTGATGCTGTTAGGCATGACGAGACCCCGAAATACTAAGGTTTTATTTTTCATGTACGCCTCTGTTGGGTTTTAAGGCAAAGATGGGTTTTTGTAGTTAAAAAGAACTGCCGATTCAGAGGAAACCCGCTTGAGCTGTCTAAAGGCCGGCCCACACTTAATGACTGTACGGCCGATTATGAATGTGATTTGATCGAAATGACTAGTCGGAGCAAGTTGGTCCTAATCGGTGCTAACAGTCGACAGACAAAATCATTGAGTGTGGGCGTGAAGACTAGTTTTTAGTCCTAAGACCCAGCTGAGTCAAAGATTAGTGTCTAAAGTCTCTGTAGTCCACGTTGTCCCCATCTTCACATTCATGATTTGAATGATTTTTTCCATCTTTTCCTTGGTTACACACAAATTGTTTAAAAGTTTTTATAAGTTTTTGTTTGCCGCCATGTATGTTTTGGCACAAGAACACAATTTTCCGCTCTTATGGGATTTGGGGATATATTTATTTCCCAACCAGTTGTGAAATGTGTTGCCCACAGTTAACACGGTCTTCAGGCTTGTGCTGCTTATGTGTGAACTATCCAGTCTTTGACAGTCTTTGCTAGTCTTCGGGCGTCTCCCCAGCATACTGGACCCTCACATTAACCTATACAGAGCTTCAGAGTGTTGTTTGCTCAGGACAGTGGACACTCATTCATACTTTCTGCATATCTTTGTTTAAAGAGGGACGCATACAAACAGGTTCCACGCATGTTCGTTGCAAAACATTTTTCTTGTGTATGAGCGAATGAACGTGAAAAAGCAGAAGAAATTAACGCTTTGCTGTAATTCATGGTTCGCAGTGTTGAAAGAGACGTTGAAACACATGTTACATACCTTTTGAAATATGAAATGAGCAGCTTGTTTACTTTCCTGGCACATGCACAGTTCGTGCTCTATAGCTGCAGACAGTCTGTGTGGACACGAAAATACAGACACTGACATGTGGACTCAGAAAGTATGAAGTGGCCTTTACATTGGAATCATGATAATCTCTTCACGAGCATGAAAAAGTGGAAAATTTGGATATGGGCGTTTTTGTTCTAGGAAGAAATGGTTGTTCAAAGTATAACTAGTTAGTCCTGCCTCTAGATATGATCTATTCTTGCTTCTGAAGAGATGTTTCAGTCCATCATACCCCCTCAATCAAACAGAGCTCATATGCTGCGACAGATCAGAACAGATGGTTAAAAGAATGCTGTTTTTATCTTTATTCCATGGCTTACAGCAGTGACAGAATGAAGGTGTGTGTTTGTCGGGGGGTCGTCTGTCACTGACTGATTGGCAGGGTGGCCTACATCCCCCCCCGTCATCATTTAGGTCTTGGCAGCACAAGTTCAGTGTGCAGGGGCATCTGCGATGAGTGCCGGGAAGGCTGTCTGTCTGTCTGTCAGTCACAGCCAGACAACACTCGATCAGAAGGTCTGCGAGGATAAATAAGACACCCCACACACACACACACACACACACACACACACACACACTTGGATAGACTGAAATCATTCTTTGAGACAAGGGAGTGTGCTCGCACATATGGGGGAACCGAGCTGTGCCGGCACACGCTGTGACCAGAAAATTGGAGTTGGATGATACAGGTACTAACTTTATTATTTACACCTACACTGGGGCCTGACCTGAGGAAACTGTGAGGATCAAATAAATAATGAAACGTGGGTTTGAGGTATATTTGCCAAGTCATTAAGACCAGCCATTAAGCCATTTAATGGAGCAGAAAAGGAGGAGGAATTATCATCTTGGCAACACTGAGAGCATCTTCAGCGTTGCATTGTCTTTTACCAACCTTAATAATGATTACAGTCTGGCAGGAATGATAGTAATCAGAGGCTTGCACAAGATCGGAGCACCATGGAAGTCAGTGTGACGCTTGTGGCTTTCCCACCCATTTTCCCCAGAATTGCTACCGTCTCCTGGATTTGTCTAAGCCGGTGGACAGGATGATTACCACCATAGAGTAACAAAAACCTTTTTATAGGACAGAATATAAGCAACCCCTTGCACGTTAATGGGATGGATGCAGTAGTCCCATTGACAGTGGTAACATTTTCTTGTCAGAAAAGACCAAATTTACCTTGAAACCAGACACTCGATAAATGCCTCTGTTTTGCAAACTGCTATTTTCCAACTGGGTCCCAAACTTTTGGTGGTCAGCAAAACCAGAGAGAGGGTCACCAGATGATTAAACAAATTATATGCAAATAACATAGTTGTTTTGACTCATGTTCTGACTTTGACTGTTCTTTACCTTTTGCCACTAGTATGAAATAATGGATAATCACTTCCTGAAATTAAAGAAAAAATAATTGGCTGTTTTTTCCTACTCCAATCAGTTAATCATTAGGTTTAAATAACCCCGATCACAATTACCTCATGATGCTTTTGTCTTTATAAGACAAAGAAACATCATGCCAACAAACTCAAACAAAGGTAATTCTTGGAATTTTTGCTCAAACAGTTGTTTAACAGTTAATTATCAATGCAACTCAAAAAAAAAATCACTAACAAGTTAAATGTTTCAGTCCCCAAGTGTGGATGGCACCTATTGAGTAAAACATAATCCCTGCCAAGCAGTTTAGCTTCCTTTGGCCTTTTAAACACACAGCGTGATGAGGAAGTGTTGCTATTGAAGGAATCTCTACAGCTACAAAACTAGTGAAAAAAAAAAAAAACCATAAAACACTATGTACAAATAAACGATGAGATAAAAGCTAAATCAATACACGTCGTCTTAGGAAGGCGTCCGACTAGCACAAAGTATCAGAACAGCGTCAGCGCTTCATTGCATTTATTCTGCAAGTTGCTGAACTATCACTAATCACCATTGTCCTTAAAGATATTTGATGATACATATGTGATTAACACTATTGCCATATTTTATTATCACTAGGAAGTATCTGGATTTGTTATTTGTCCACTTACTTCATTTTTCACCCATCTCTATATGCATGTTCCCTCTTCCTATGCACCTCACTTTACTCTGTAAATACTATATTTTAATTTTAGGTGTTTCAGCCGCATTTCTCTGCTGCATCATTTCTGTTTTTCCGTGTTTTTGGTATTTGTGCATTAGTGTTTGGTGGTAGTAGTAGTTGTTTCATAATTTAGGTCAGATTTTTATAATCACAGTGTAAATTGAGATGACGACAACTAAACATTTCTTTGCCCCATGTTGAATTATTAAAAAAGACTCAGTCCACAAACAAAATGGCTCACGTGTAATAATTCGGCCTAATATTCTACAGCAATTTTAGCATTTTGATCTAAATTCCTCCAACCTTGTGCCAAGGCTTTATGTTGCTCAGCCCCCACCGCCCCCTCAGCTGAAGGTGAGGGGAGGAGGGGGAGGAGGAGGAGGGGGAGTAATACCAGTTAAAGATGAGGATTTTCCCTCACTCCAGACTCTGCTCAGTGCTGAAGGCCGTAGTAAGCCGTAGCAAGTCACTTCTCACATGCTGCGCAGAGGAATTTGAATGTGCCAGTCACGTGTTGTTCCATCTCTCTTATGAAGCTGGTGCTACCTTGATGACTGGATCCACTAATATCATGATTATTTTAATGTCGTTGGGAGGATGTGTGGAGAAGAACAGACAGCGACTGCTGCTGTTGCTACTGCCATGTCTGGCTTGGACAGTTTCTATGGTAACCCACCCACAAGATAGCAAAAATGTACGACCGAAGAGGAAACTAGGGGTTGCTAGGGCTATGGATAATGATGAGACTTTGCTTTCTTTCTCATTCTCCCACACAACAAACAGAGATTATACCACAGCTGTAACTAGACCGTCTCAGTTTCATCAAGCGGTCGTGTTACTGCACATTTCTGAAGATTTCACGTGTTCGCAACTAGACTCCCTAATTGGACTTGAGGTCCTGCACTGGTGGTGGACTGAACAGAAATGTTTTTTTTTTTTAAGCCTTTTGGAATTTCACAATAACTCACTGTCTCTCTTTACAGACAGATTCACGTATACATCTCTTTAGTTTGTTGGCAGTCGCCTCGTGTTGAGCATTTGAGGCAGCACACACGTCTTTGTTCTCTCCTGCAGTCTCATGCTCCTCTGTGGCATTCGCTGGGTAAATACTCTATTGTTCATACAGCTCATTCCATCCCTGTGTTTTATGCTGATTACGTTAGCGGCGTATGACACTCATTAAGTGTGAGTGTTTCTGTATAATTTTGCCCTTTAAGAAAAATGTACGTAAGTAGCATGGTGGTTAAAGAATTAGAGAAATATCATGAATACAAACTCACCTGTATTTGGTAACTAATGTTTGTCGCCTCTGTCCGCACAAGAGGCTCCTACACAAGTCGTTGAACTTTGACCTCTCACGTGTTGCTAATGAGGAACCTTTACAGAAGAGAAACCCAGCTTCCCAATAAAGCTGGGAGGCAAGATACCACATTACATTAAAATGTTTTTATGGACAAAAGAAAGAATTAGTTCATGAAAGAAATGATAAACAGGTTATTGATATTTATGTAATTGTTAGTAGCTTTTATTAAAGAAACTGAATAACAAATTATGCTCATGTATGTGCAAATCTGCGTAGTCCTGCAGAATTTAAAGGCGGCAGAAAAACGATTAGGCTTTGCTCACTGTATAACACTTTAAAGGTCAGGCATTGACTGTCATTTATCGTTAGTGACTTCTGCATGCATCCTCAGCACCTCATCAACACACCCGACAAATCCTTAACCCCCTGTAACCCGTCAGGTTTGTGTGTGCTGGTGCAATCAAATCAGTAACCTTGACATAATTGCTCCACAGTGGTCCTTTCCATCCATCCAGCTGTCGTCCTGGAGCAGTGGGGTTAACAATCCCTGACTAGTTCTTCTTAAATATTGACCCAGCAATAAACATCTCTTGGCCTCTTGTGTCCTGATGGAACAGTTTGGTTTGTCCGCAGTTCCTATAATGAATAAATGATCATTTCTTTTCTCAGCATTCCCTAGCGGACAAGAGTCAGAAGAAATGAATTAAATAATCATGCTGACTGCATAGAGCACACACAAACATGTTTTTTTTTTTTTTTGTTTTTTTGCTTATGTCAGGGTGTGCAGGACAGTGTCGTTTCTGCATTTGTGCACTTCTTGCACTGATGACTGCAGATGACATTTTCTTTAAATAGGCTGAACTTCACACGCTGTACAACATTCCTTAGCAGCTTTTTGTCGAATCTCTTTCTCTCTTCTCCTGTGTCTGTTGGTTAAGAAAATGTGAAAATGTTCAAACTTGCCACTATCTGTATTGTACAGTCGCTCGCTGGGCTCAGTCAGACCTTGCAATAATATGAACAGAGGAGAAGTGCATTAAAAATAGTTAAGTCAGTTATTTATTTATTTTCCCTGCCTCCACTCCACTGGATGTATGAGTGCTACCAGGACTGGAAATGAAAGCCTTATTTCTCTCTATCAGCTCTTTATCCCACTGTGTCGTGTCTCTGGTGAATTCACCTGGGGGTTATATCGGCTAAAATTAGACTCTCAATTATGAGCAATTACCGTCAGGCCTGTGGGCCCCACAGTGTGTTCGCTCTCTCGCTCACACCCGCTCTGCACCACGTCACTCCAGTCCTTCGCTCGGTTGGGTAAGTACCTACAGTGAAGTTAAAGTATGCTGGGAGAAGCTGCGCTCACAGTTCCTCATTCTTTTTCTTGGTTCACTTTCTGTTGTGTAACTCTGCTCTAGTGGAAATTGTTAACTGTCTAATAGACTGTATAATTACACTTGCCCTGTAGGCTTTCCAAAATTGGAGCAGCGTAGAAAAAAAATTGTGCAAAGTCCATCAGATTACCTGATGTCACTGAGAAAGAGAGAAGAGACTGAATCTAAAAATAAACGAGCAGGTCTGTTAAAGGAACACTCTGCAACCAAGAATAAATACCGCTTATCTTTTATTGGCAAAAATAACAATTCAGGAAGACACATTTATAATTCATTAATGGTTTTGGATGAAGTTACGGGTTTGTTTTGGAATTTAGTGTACTTTTAACAAATGTAAATGTCCATTTAAATGGTAAATAAATATGAAAATAAAATTGTACATAGTGGATTCAACTTTTAACTAAATTAAGTTTATGGTATAGATGGGTGGTGACTATATTACATTTAGATACAAAAACTCAAAAACAGGAACTACTGTATATTTAAAAACTTATGCAAGATTGTGTGTGTGTAAAACTTGACTGAACTGTCATTGTAAAATTATTTTGTGCGTGTGTGTGCGATTCTCTCAGAACTGTTTTCTAAATACAGGCATGGAAAAAGATTGTGGCACATGGTTCATATTTCAAATATTTGTTTGGGGCTAAACTGGAAAGAACATATTGTTACCAAGCAGCTTTTGATGAATTTGTCATTGGACTGTCGCACAGAGAGTGTTGTTGTTGAAAATATTATTGTATACATATAGTTCATATTTCAGTAATGGCACATACACATAGCAGCTTAGGGATAGAGTAAATGCAGCATGAGCTACATAATATAACATTAATGCTTATAGTCAGTTTCCCTAGTTTTAACAGATCTCACTGTCTCTGCATCAGTCAGAGACCATCACCACGCATCAGTTTTCAGAAGCCAACAAATTTTAGTGATGTTTTATGATGACCAACTAATTGATGCACTATATTGATTAAAACAGTTAAGCTATGACAATATTTAGTACTTTTTTAAAGTCAAGAAATCCCGTCTTTACAATTAACTTGGGCACATGGGCATTTATACGTTTGAGTCAGTCCTAAAAAAACAATGACTTCCTGCTGTAAAACTCACTAAAGGGAGAAGTTGAACTGTTGATCACAGATTCACTTGTGTGCGCCTCAGTGCAGCCTTCAGGTGAAGTAATGTGGGCAGACGTGAAGGTTTGTTAGAGCTCTGTTCCTGGAAATACTTCTCACGCCACTCTACAACTTTAATTTAAACATGAAGATTTGAATTGTTTATGAGAATATATTAAATAAAGCTCAGATCAGCTTGGATTACTTGACCTTTAACATTCAGTTCTTGATGTGGTGGCTTTTTAAAACCTCACTTCAGATAAAACGTCACAACAAACAACTTCTAAAGAATAAAAAGTATTTTAAAAAATAAAAAGTGGTCACGTTGTTTGAAAAGCCTTTAATAGTGACACCCCATTTTCTGCTGGTAATTCCTCTTCGCTTCGCCTTTTTTGAAATATCATCTCAGATTTTCTCAGAGAATGACTGCAAAGAATGAGCTTATTATTATGGCAGATTACTTCTGCCATTCACTATGTGCGCAGATTAGGCCCCATGGTAAATTAGAGAAAGTGGGTCAAACCATCTCTATCATCATCATTTTTTGCCAACATATAGAGGAGTAAAACTGTTGGGTGTCACTGAGTTGTGACAAACAGCAGAAAGAAACAGCAAAGAAAGACTGAACCAGGCCGCTGTAACAGCTAGATAATTGATTTCATCTCCCGCCTGCCTTTAATGGATTCCCCACATCCACATTTTCTCTTTTACAAACCCTTTTACAAAGCCATTACTCCGAGCCTTTTAGTATATTGTAAAAATGTAAATATTCCACTGAATTTTCTTCCCATCCTCCAGGTCAAGAACGATTTGGAAACATGACGCGGGTCTACTACAAAGAGGCTGTGGGGGCATTCGTTGTGTTTGACGTGACGAGGGGCTCCACGTTCGAAGCTGTGTCTAAGTGGAAACACGACTTGGACAGCAAGGTGAAGCTGGCTAATGGCAACCCCATCCCCTCAGTGCTGCTCGCCAATAAATGTGACCAGAAGAAAGAGAACTCCAACAACACAGCCCTAATGGATAATTTCTGCAAAGAGACGGGTTTTCTGGGCTGGTTTGAAACCTCAGCTAAGGTGAGAGGTCAATACATTAGATGAGAAATCTAATCTAACCCGAGCAGTGATACATACATTAACACTATTAAAAAGGCCTTTTTTCTTTAAATATCCCCTTTTCTGTCATGTCTTTTTATAATTTTGGGTTTTCCACCTTTAAACCAGGTTTCAGCACCATAAAATTACCAAGGGCTGAATACTGGCCGAAATATGCTTTATGGATGATACTGTCTATATTTCCTGTTGATTCTTCTTGAGTTTCGGGCAAAACTTGTAGTATTGAGGGTGTAACCCTGTTTAACACACAAATGTGACTTGTGGTTGTGTTAAAATAAATGTGATAAGAGCTTTAAAGTGCACATAGTTGAGTCAAAGATACTGGAGTTTTATTGTGAGGAAAGTGACCGTTTTACTGAACAGGTTCTTTGTTTCTAATGGCAAGCAGGAAGTTTCAGAAATTCCTGTAGGGAAGCTGTGGAAATGGTGTAATCAGACTGTGGTGGTTGTGAAATAGTTACATGTAGTAATCGGATTGTTAAACATTCACTGAGCTATTCAATTGAATTTGCTGCATGATTAAAGTTGTGCAAACGATACAGCTGAAACTTTTTGGTCTCTTTTTTTTTTTTTATCATTTTGCTCTCAATATTCAACATATGAAAATTATTTCCCAGCCATTGAAAGGAGCAGTTTCATAAGCTGATTAATATTGCAGCCCGGGCTGTGAAGGAAAATGTGTTGTGTTTTTCCTCAGCTTCGCTCCTAGTGTCACTGTGTTTGCGTGTCGACACTGAGCTGTTGTACTTCTGGTTTTTGACAGGAGAGTTTGGTTAAGTGAGATGACTTGGGCTGCCTCTCACTTCAGTTTAGGGATGAGTTCTTACATGTACGGGGTAAAATCCTTAGACTGCTTATCCTGCAGTGTTGGCAGAATTATTAATCACAGCAAAAATGGCATCAGATAATGTAGCAAATGTACTTGAAGCACTAGAGAACATGGACCCCTTATCAGGAACAGCCCCTTTCTATTATTATATTAATTATAATTTCCTTGTGAAATGCAAATACTCTATGCTGTCAGACTGTTTACACAAACAAAAGCCTGTCTGTGTGCAGCGATAAATTGTAAAAAAATCGAATGTTTATTTTACCTACTATGAGACTGCAGAAATTCCCCAACCTGTTTTTCTCACCTCCTTTTCCCATCACCGTGGTGTCCTTTTTTTGTAACCCAGCGTCATCCTGGAAACTTTTACAGAAACTGCCAGCCAGTACTTTTCTATATCTTAAATTTTAACCATCTTAAAAAAGCTTTGACAAATTTTGGCAGCCGGATTGAACTTTATTAACTCACTCCAAATAGCCTGAAGTTGTGTCACATGCTGTGAGGTGTGTGGGTGTGTGTTTCATGTGTGTAAAGCTTTTCTGGCCATTTCCTTTCTGCGAGCGCATTAAAGTTGTGTTCTAGTTGTTTTGTGTGCCTTTCATGCCGGTGTTTAACACAGCCCACAACAACCTGTGATTGGAATCCTGTCAAGGCTTAAAAGCACTTTCTGCTTCAGTGACTAAATATATTCTTTTCAAAAGGCCTTACAAGAAATTTAAATACCCTCCTGGTTATTAGTGGATTTCCTAATGAGGCAGGTCACTTTGTCAAATGCTGAGGACTGTCAATTTTCTCTGGCCATTATCAGTCTTTGTCATCAACTGATGCACGGCCAGGTTGTGGTCGGTGAATGCTTTCAGCATTTACGAATGTTGAACAGTGATGCAGACAGACAGAAATGCAAATTTTGATCCCTGTACTTGTCTAAATTATAGACCTAGTTGCACAATTACCTTCTAAAATGGTAACCATTTAGGTTTCCATTGTCAGTATAATTTCTGTCTTTTGCAGGTCAATATTTTTATTAAATCCTTTCTCCTTTTTTACTATCCTTGGTTTCCCCTAACCTGGGATGCCCAGGCCTCTTTCTAAACATCTTTCTTACTGTAGAGCCTGGAGAAAGACAATTAATATTTATTACCTATTCAGCCCATGGGATGACAGCTTTTGGCTGCAGTGTGAAGGACAAAAACAAATGGGTTTTGTTTTTTTGTTTTTTTGTTTTTGGCCTCAGATTGACTTTCTGGAAACAATCTCTGTCTCCCAGCTATTTCTTTTAACAAGCTGGTTCATATAAATGGGTTTAGTAAACATCTGAAGCAATTCTGAAATGGAATAGTGTGGTGTTTTCCAAGGCCTGTGATGCATCCTATTAAATGTAGTTCGCTACAGGCTTTGACATGGATGCGGAAGCAAAATATATAACTAGTCTCTTCATTGTCACAAAAGTGTTTTTGCCACCTCTCTGACTTACTGTTTGACCTTTTCATAGGACAACATCAATGTGGATGAGGCAGCACGTTTCCTCGTAGAGAACATCTTGGCCAATGACAAAGGCTTGCCATATGAAGAGAGCAATGGAGATCGGATCAAGCTGGACCAGGAGACTGTGGCTGCTGAGAGCAAGTCAGGCTGCTGCTAACACTCAGTCCATATTAGCCATCCGCCGCCGTTTAGCGAGGTCCAATGCTTGCACCCGAGCTGCGACTCAGTTCTCACTTTGAAGAGGAATATGAATTTTTGGGTCTTCGATGCACCAGGAAATTCTCCCTCCTGCACTGATGATGCCCAGTGGATCTGCATGTCCAAGTGTCTCACACTAGCTTTTCTGTAGGCAAGAATAGGCTCAATTAATTTTTGCTGTTTTCCTGTTTGCTCCCACTGCCTCTACCACACTGTCTTTGTCCCACATCTCCAAACCATCACAGGATCTATGCCACATATTTCTAAAAGTGTATTCCACCACCTGCTCTAAGCCATTCACAGTTGCTTGAACACTTGCTCCTCCTGAAAGTCTGCAATGCCCCGGACAGTGCCATACCCGAGAACCTGCAGGAAAAAACAAGACCTAACTAAGGAAAGAAAAATCCAAGCGAGGAAACAACCCGTAGCCTCAGTTTCAGTCACTTTAGTGGACACTCTCAGAATCCCTGTCATTCAGCATTTGTCCCTGAACACGACACTTTACTTTATAGTATCTGTGTAATCTTACTTTGGCTATCATATACAGTATGTTAATGCCCTTAAATACTCATCTCAGAGCGCACTCATGTTTCTCCAACATCTTTCTTATTAGACTGTATGTCAGGCATAAACAAATGGGGCATCATGGTTAAGCTGTATCTCATCTTAACATCATAAATTGTTATTTTGCCATATTTGCTTAATAGTAGGTTTGGTCACGTTTTTCTTGTTAACTCAAACCTTTACAAGGACCCAGATGGACAATAGAATACTTCAGGAAGAAGAAAACTCTAATGATGGTAATAGAAATCTTTTTTTGATTGTCTTTCCACTTGTATGAAAATGTAGATCTGATTTATAGTATGTATTTTTAAAATGTTTGGTCATACATTGTACAACTCATGAGAAATGAACCAGACATAGGAATATTCTCTTGTACAGCGTGATGGTAATTTGTTGAAGTGTTGATTAAATATGAATGACTTTTTTAAAACATTCACTTTAAAAAAAGTTTACATGTGAAAATATTTTAAATCAACAGGACCAAACTAGAATAAACATTTTAAAATCTGTGTTGTCTACCAGTGATTGGACTGTCTGAATGAATAAATTATGTCTACACAGCATGTCCCATAAATACAATGTAACTGTATTGTTTGGATTTTATTGATTGCTACAAATTGCATCTGGTTATACAATATTTTTATTTTATAATTTAATGTATTGGCACGTACATTTTGAATAAATTATTCCTATGTTGGCACACTCCTTGTTAGCACACAGTACAAGCACTGATGTCTTTTGCCGGTAGTTGTAGGATCTTGGGACATGAATTCAGAATGAAAGCAACTTTTTTTTTTTATCATGCTGTAATAGAATTTTCGCAACGAAGCTTAAGAGTGAAATCACTGACTGTAAATAGTTGAATGGTAACATAAGCATAAGTGTGTATGTGTTTTGCTGTACTTAATACTGAAAACAAAAGCTGTATCTTCAGTGTCACATTTCCCTGTAGTGAAACTTGCTGCACATAGGAGTATGGATAAAGCTCTGTGAAACGTATGAGTCATACTGTGTGTGCGTGAGAGTCAGCGTGAGGATCATGTGACTCCACTCAAGAAAGAGTGTGTGATAGTCATCAGACATTATGCTCTCAACACTACAGCTTGTGCTCTTCCACACACCAAATTGTTTCCAGAGTAGGAATGCAGTGGAGGCGTGCCAGTTGTGTTGTGCATAAGCAGAAACACTCAGTCAGTGCCAACACTGCAATTCACATCACGTCATAAAGCAGCTCGCAGTGCGTTTGATGGAACATTTAAAAGCCAAAAGGACAGTGATGTGCTTGGAGTTTATCTGTAAGTGTTGATATAATCGTGTGCGTATATCAGATGAATATACATAACACAGTGACATTTTTAAAGCAATACAGTTCAACACTATGTCCTTCAGGAACTGCAGTATTGGTGATGTTTTTATAAAGTGCATTTCCAGGAATTAAATTTATCAGCTTTACCCTCTACTGTGGTATGAAAATGTGTATAATATTTTAAACTAATTTATACTAATAACAGTGTCTCCATCTAAAGTATCTTTCTTTATGTAGATAATCTGTAAAAGGAAAATCCTCACCGAGCGATGTAACAGCTCCCAGCTCCGCCCACGTTGAGGCTCCGCTGCTTAGCAACGAGTAAACTTTCTGGTACCGTTTACGGCTCTGCTGGGGTCGTAGCTCGTTTGTCACAAAAACCAGGCCGAAAATGACCAAGGAACAGTCAAAGAAAAAGGACGCCACGTCCAGTAAAGAGTCTATAGGCGACCGGCAGCCAGGGTGAGTTTAGGGAAACGTTAGAAATGAACATTAACGGCGAAACAACAGACGCTAGCTACACGCTAAGCTAGTGCTAGCTAGTTCACTAACCGGGCTCCTGTGTGCGTGTGTGTGTATGTTTGTTCTCGTGCAATTACGGTAATGGTGCGACCGAATGGATGCCTGTCAGGTAATGAAATATGAATACAATATTTAAAAAAAATACAAAACATAGTATCAGTGAAAAACATTTCTGAAAGTTATTCAAAGTGAACAAATTTTCTCATAAATGTAAAAGAGTTTAATACGTAAAAACAGAAAAACATAACAACAATAAAACTGGTTTTATAGAGGTGGCCTGTAATTTTATATGGATTCCTGTTTAGAGTCGAATATAGCCTACCATGAACATGGAAAATCTGCAGGACATTAATCCCCAAGTAACTAACAATGTCCTCATGTTAAAAATCTAATAACATAATTTTCCTTAGAGGTTATGTCAAACGTTCAATGGATTCCTGTTCACAGTCTATATTTTAACCCATTCAACATTTGAGCCCTGAGTTTATACTGGTTGCAGGGGGCGTCTGTGCCTCCAGATGCCAATAGCCCCTGATCGTGCTGGTTTGAACGCCAACTCAATGAGAATGGGTGGAGTGGGTGGAGGACGGCAGCATCTTCTCTGAAGTTTTCCCGGTGGGCAAACTGCAGGGAGCCCAGAGCATGGCTACCCTGAGCTCCGAGCGATTGGAGAATCAGTCCTTTTGTGACTACTGAGGAAAAGATTTGTGGGACCAATTTTGGACAAACCATGCTCAGGTCTGAGATAAACATATCACAAAAATATGTAGATTTAGTGTTAAAAGAAAGTATGCACCGTAAACTGAAATTAGACAAAGACAAAGACAAGACACAAAAAATATTAAATTTAAATTATGACAAAATTATTTCCTTATAAAAATATTAATTTGGTTTGAATGGTGTTCCTTCCCTCTTGCTGAATGGCAGTTAGAAATGTATTTATTTGTGACTTTATCATTTTTCTTAAAAACACAATGTGACATTTGCTCTGAACAGGATCCCTTGAAAGTTTTGTACGACCTCTTAGGGAAAAGATTTGATCTTGATTTTTTTAAAAAAAAAAAAACTTAATATATATATATATATATATTATACACAATTTTTATTCATTTGTTTTTTCTCACTTTTTATCTTGTGTATGGAGATACAGATTCCACATTTGGCCTGAGTGGAATGATGCAGAAGTCAATAAGGAGAAATGGGACTCAAGCACTGTAGTGGACGATGGAAAGACAAGCAAGAGTCCCAGTGCTGTAAATCCTAAGCTGAACATTTTAAATATTTGAAAAGATCATTTATTTTTAAGTTGCCATCAGCAACTTAAAATATACTGCAATATACTGGACAAACTTTAACCTCTGACCTTTTTGCTTTTGTCGATAGCCATTATTTGAGGCTCCTGGGGGACAAATTTGCCTGCCTGCATCTTTGAAAGTTCACTGCTGGAAACGTCCATTAGAGTTTATTGTTAATGAGGTACTGTAACCTTCAAAAAAATAGTCTGGTTTCTAAAGAGTATATTTCGACATTTAGAATTTTTGCACTTTTTTTATTATAGTAAAGTTTAACATGCAAATTTGATTGGACCATTCTTCTGTGCTCAAATAGGCTTAAAATAAACTGTTGTTTCTTTTTTGTTTTTAAATTAATTTACAACAATTTGCTTGAGTGAAACCAACAAATCTAATTAAAAACAAAAAACTTTAGCTTCTAACTTTTCTTGCTGGTTTACACTCAAGCACATGATTGTAAACAGGTACAGTACATACTATAAGTTTTTTTTAAATTTCATATTTTGTTAATTAATTCAAGTAATTTATCATGTGAATGCACACATTTGCTGTTTCAGTATCTCTGGATCTGCCTGTTTTTACTGTCATCACTGCAAATTGAACATGTGAAATTTAGGATAATCAGTCAGACAAAATAGCCCATTGTTTCCTGTAGCCTTTTGCATTCACTTCCCTTAATTTGGGAAATAGACTGAATGATTAATAAATCACACAGTCCTGCATTTGCAGGTTAAAAAAGTTTTTGGTTGCTATTGCTTTGACATGTAGAGAGTACAGTGTGTTTCTGCCACAAAATGTGAAATGTAGCTAAGAAAATCTGCTGTGTAGTCACCTCCAATGAAGTTTAAATTGCACCACTGCACTTTTCTTTTACCGCTGTGCCACTGTAGCATTGAGCAATTACTGTAAGCTTCCTGCTTTTTGAACGAAGCCTTGTCAGGTCACAAACTGTATTATAGCTAAAGATGTCAAAAGCATTTCATTTCATGCAGTTAACATTTCTTCTGTGGCATTCACTCTAAATCAGAATACCATATATACCATTTTGTCTTTCCAAAAAGGTTTTTTAAGGAATTCTTTTAACGTTGGTTTTCACTTAGAGTGCTGCAACAGTAGGGAAAAACTATGGATTTTGACACACAGCTGATTTTCTCTGACCCATTAATTTATATTTAATTAGTAACATTGTAGAGTCAATTAACTTGGTAGTCAGATATTCATATTCGCAGACACAGTTTGGGAGTGTCATGGTCAGGTCAGGCCAGTGTAGGTCTTAGCATGAGTAGAGAAGCTTTAAGTAGGTCACAAATCAAAGTCCTTTTTAAAGAGGAGATCTATGATGGCAATATTCTAAAGCTGGTTCACCATATTATATTCTGCTTATTCAGCTGTAACAAACGGTATATCAATTTGAGTTCAGAAAGTCTGCCTGTAAAACCTGTGTACAATAAAAATACAAAGATGTGCTTTTTTAAGGGTCCTGTTGTTGTTCAAGATCAGCAGGCCTTCGACCTTATCTCGCCTAATGATCATCTGCTTTGCAGTGAGGTTAGTTCTCAACCGTTATATTGTTCATCTCTTTCTATTTTTTTTTATTATTACACATTTATTTTTTGTTTAAAGATGAGTAGGATAGTTTAATTCACAGATCTAACTGGGTGACATTTAAGACACAGAAAGGCAATAGAAAGTAAGTGAATGCTGTGATTATTACTTGTGATTATTTTTTCTCCCTTCTCTCTTCTGTCTTCGATTAAGCTGATGAGGTGGATCATCAGTGAGATCTATATTGTTTGGTCACTGCATAACAGTACATCTACAGAGGAAAGCTGGAAACCATGGGAACACATCTACTCCATGTGTAAGGTGGTGAAGGGTCATTTTCCACTCTACAATAACCATGGGAAATATTTGGTCAAGCTCTACTGGATGGTAAGTGGTCTGTGCACTTTGTACACTTATAACCAAATTGTTTTTTGGCCTAACTTTCATACTTTATAAAAATGCAAAACATAGTTATAAGTATAAGTTATAAGTAAATATCTGCAGATGACTATGTTGCTATGCCCCCTTTGGTAGACTTTTGTTGTGACACTGGATGGCATAAGATTGCATTGTGTTGTTCAACAAACCATGGGTTTGACCTGATGGGATTGTAATGCGGATGGAGTGAGGGCAGGATGGGGAAGGGATGACAAAGCCTTATTCACTCAGAGCTCAAATCAATCAGTCTCAGTGCTCTGCCAAATGTGTGGGTCTTCATACATTGCCTGATGATTAGGGTTAACGGGAGCCAGCTTCTTCCCAGAGAGCAAGGCTCAAGTTAGATATTTACTGTACGTCTAGTACATCTGTGAGAACAGAAGTGAGAGGGACAGAAAATAAAAAAACAGACGTAAAAATGATTCTAACACTCTTGACTCTCGCCTTGACAAACAAGCATGACACAGTTGTATGCAGCAGTCCTTGTGTCAACCACACAGCATGCTAACAGATGATTGTTCAGATGTCATTAAACATTTCACACCTGGTTCTCATAAGCTGCTCCTTTTCTCCCACCTTATTACCAATCTTTTCTCTAACTTATTCCTCTTTCATTACTCCGTGGATATCCATTCTACTTTTCTATTCCCTCATTTCTCTCTTTTTCTTCTTGTTTTCCTAAATTTGACAGTAGATAGACTACTGATACAGCCAGCATGTAGGATTTTGGGTTATTAAGAAAGAAAATCAACTCAAGTGCTGATCTGAGTCACACAGAATTTCTATTTATCATACATGACCTGTATGGGCTTGTATATATCATGGCCATCATGTAGCATGCACATGAAGATGTATCCATCAGCAGAATAAAAGTGGGTGAGACTATGAAAACCGCTTTCTACAATTTTATGAATGTGACTGGATGTTACCCGTCAGCTGGTGGTCAATCAGATGACGCATCAACAAAGCTGATGATGTGTCTGGATTCTGACATCCACATCAGCACGTCTTGTTTCAGTTTTTGCAGTAATCGTATGCTTATTTGCATTAGCCTGCTGCTGGTTTAAATTCGTAGCCTCACTGTACGTACTGTTGAACTTTCTCTTTAAGGTTTGTGTTAAATGCTACAGTTAAGATAAAACTACCATAAGCGATAGATAATAGATAGATTTTTTTTTTCTCACTGTGTCTTCCTTTCTTGCTTTCAGGGTTGTTGGAGGAAGATAACAGTTGATGATTATATGCCATTTGATGAAGATAATAACCTTCTCCTTCCTGCCTCCACCTTGCAGTCAGAACTGTGGCCAATGTTGTTGGCCAAGGCTCTCATAAAAGTGGCGAACACAAAGTAAGTTACTGTACATTCGTCAACATTTTATTAGTGTTTTAGTACGAGTTGAGAAAGTGCTGATATATAGAAAAATAAGGAGGTACATTTTGTCAACGTGAGGGGTTTACGACTTTGACCTGTGACCCCATGACATAATCTCCTTCCCATCATGACATAATCTTCAGGTGATATCACATTTCTTAAACCCCCATACCCTTATTTTAAAAATTATTCCAAATCACAATTTGACACGTTTTCCAAAGATAACACATTATTAATGCTGATGTACTGTAAGTGTAAATGCTTGTAAAAGTATGCAAGGTGGATGTAGAATTTTTTTTCTATTTCATATCCATACAAGGGAAAATCAGGGACATTTCCTAGCTCACGTCACTTTCAGACAGAATTATCTAAACAACTTCAAGCTTACTTTAGCACAAGAGCCCCCACAGCAAGTTTCTACATGACTAAACTGCATATGCAAAAACATCTTTCCGAGCAACATAATTACAGCTGGAAATATTACTTTTCAGTGTATTAACATAATAAGGTTATGCTAACATTTAATGAAAATGGCGCTTTGCAAATGTGGGCTGTATTGAACATGGTCACAGACATGTAGTGTGTGTGTCTGTGACGGGGCCGACTGGCACGTGTAGCGGTTCCTGTTTCAGTGTAGTCCTCACACAAGTTTGAGACCTACAGTAATTGTTTCACTTACAAAAGCAGCTCCTGTGCTGGTCAATGATTTACACATGTACAGCACAGAAAAGTTCTTTGTAGTCAACTAGGCCTAACCTTTGCCCATGTGCCTACTTGGACCGGAAAATAGTTAGTGTTGTTTAATATAAATGATAATTTGAGGTCTCCTCTGCCTTGGTATGAGTAGTTTTTTGTAGTGGGTATGTTTTGCGGCATCACTGATCAAACTGATTTGATTTCACTTTCACTTTTTACACATCTGACTGGCCACAGGATCCCAGGAGAACCAATTAATGCTGTTGCAGCCATCTGTTTCAACTGACAATTGCGGGTGAAAGAAATAGAGTTTGTTTTACACACATTCTTCACCATTAGTAATATGTAAAAATGTTTACTATATAAAATTGAAAAATGTAGAATATAATCTTTCAGTAATCACCTAATGGAATATTGCCAAATGTTGGACTACTGTACTTCCCTACTTTTTGGGTGACCTAATAACCCCCTAAAAGCCTTCAACTAATTCAAAATGCTGCAGCAAGATTATTGAATGGAATTAGTTAGAGAGCTCATATCTCACCCTCATTAGCTTCTCTCCATTGGCTTCCCATAAAATCGAGAATAGAATTTAAAACCCTCCTCCTTACATACAAAGCTCTTAATGTTCAAGCTCCATCATATTTAAAAGACTACACTGTACCATATCGTCTGACTAGACCAAGCCTGGTTCTGCTGGAGGTTTCTTCCGTTAGAGGGAGTTTTTCCTCTCCACTGTTGCCTATAGCTGCTCAAAGGGGGATTTGTTGGGTTTCTCTAAATGTCTGTACAGTCTTTTCTTTATTGTGTAAAGTGCCTTGACATAACCTTGTTGTAAATTGGCGCTATATAGATAAAGTTGAATTGAACTGAATTAATTATTAACCATTTTCTGTGAAATACAGGTATTTTTTTACAGTGGAGGTAAAATAAAAAATAACATCCATCCAAGAATGTTCATGATATAAACCACTCAAAGGCCAAATGTATATTGGATTTAATTTCTCAATGAAGACGATGTCGTCAAGTTCTATTTAAGAGCAGCTCCAGAGAACTATGTCTTCCGATTGTTGCATTTGCAGTTTTTAAAAAAGCATTTAGCAGTTCCTTTATGTTTTATTCCTGTTTGTTTTTCAGTATAGTGCCAGAGGGCAGTGGGGAGATTGGAGACTTTACTTTTATCCACATCCTCACTGGCTGGATCCCAGAAACCAGACCTGTAACGTAAGATCGTAACTGGTCCACTATGATCCTCTGTCGTCCTCCTCTTTATTGTTTTTAATTACAGTATATGTCCTGAAGCTAAGCACATATTGAATGTTCTGGTTCACTTTGTCTTTGATTGGTGTTTTTTTTAATTCTCTCTTTTGGTTTTCTCTTTTTTGTGTTTGCAAATGTATTTTTTAAAGATGTAGCACATTTTGGTAATTGCACATGGTTGGCATAAGGAATCTGATGGTACTAATTACTGTTAGTGATTGACCCTTACATTAAACACAGAGCAGTCCTTATTGTTATTCACAAAACTCTATCCAAAGTTATCATTATCACAATCCTCATGCGACCAGTTGGCAACAGGTTTTATTTAACATTTTATTGGCTAAGCAAACATAAATATGATCTAACTAACTCTGATAAACTAAGATACAAGCCTAGCACTGACAGTGCTGCTGCTTTACACTCCACTCACACTGCTGACCCTATTTTGCCAAATTTACCGGTATATTTGGTTTGGTAAAATCGCTTGCAAACAAATGTAATTTCGGGTTATGTCTTTTGCTTCAGGTTTATGCCTTACTGGTTGTTAAATAATTTTGTCTTTTAAAGTTGCAAACCTGATTGCACTCAACAATCAGTTATTACCTGAAAACTCAGATTGATGCTAACAAATAAAACTAGAATACAAAGCTCAATAAGGCCAGTCAAGTAAATAACAAATATTTTGTCACTGTTAAGAATAAAAGTAATAATTGTAAAGCTTTAATAATAATAATAATATAATAATAATAATTGGTTAATGCCTGTAATCAGTCATATCTTCTTTAACCTCTGCTTAGATCCTTTTATATAGGAGAAATCTGGGATTTCTTACAAAACACCATTCCCATATTTGAACACTCGGATGACAGTTTGGTGGAGACAAAGCCTCAGATTGCTGATCCAGCTGCAGAAAGTGAGTCCACCCTTCATGACGAAAAAAGTCAGCTGCCAGGGCCAGAGAAATGTAAGACTCTCAAATGTTCTTCATTGTACTGTGTATGTATTATATATTTTATATTTGTATGTGAATGTATGGTATGTGTAAATCTCCCTTTTTTCTCCTCCATTTAAAAATTCAACTAGTGGAGCAAGACAATGAATATTTTATTGTCCTCACACAAACTTATCAATGATTCTGTTAGCAATAGTAACACAGAAACCATTGCAAACATTCGTAGTATTGCTCTTGTGATTTACTGTGCTCACTGTCGTGCCATGGGGCAAAGTGCTTCCCTTTCTGAGCCTTTTTAGTCAGTACTCTAGTTTCCTCTCATTTAAGCTTCACTTCCTGTTTTCCCAGTCTCATGTATTATGAAATGTAGGGAAATTTAATGTCTGTATGATAGACTGTAAATATACCAACAGAGGAAGCAGTGGCAGGGTGAAGTGTTTGCATTGTAAATGGCTCCAGGATATATCAGTATGTTTAATCTGAATTAATATTATTTTTTAGTCTCTAAGCAAAATGTGTATCATGCTTTATCACGATACAGTACGTGTTTTGTTCTTGAGTTTACATACGCCTTTACATCCATTTACCTGATCAAGTAATCATTTTAAAGATTCATGCAGTAGTTTCTTGTGCTTCACAGGTATACCAAATGTAGTGGTGTGTGCCAGCTACTACAGTTCAAATCCACAATACAGTCCACTTGTATTTGGCCAAATGGTATGTCTTCTTACAATTTGATTGCTATTTATACGTACTTGCTCATTCCATACAAGTTTTGTAATTCACCCACACTGCTGTGAGACAAATTTGCTTTAATATCTTTGCTTCTTTGTCTTCGTGTGGGAGCGCAGCCTAGTTCCCCAGAGTTGCTTCGTAAATATGGGCTCACCTTGCTGCACAGCCATATTGTTTTGTTGACCAGAACACGGGTATGCCAGCTAGACGCGCCGCCCAAACCACCACCTGTGCCCCGATGGAAACTCATCCGCCCGCCCAAGAAGATTGTTGTCACTGATGAGCCACAGAGTGAGTGAGAAACAAGAAAGCAGGAAACAAAAAAGTTAAAATTGTGTTTGGACAAAAAGTGTTAAAGGGGAAACCAGGAGGAGGATGCAGGGGAGGATATCAAACAAACAGAAAACTACAAATTTTGAGTTGAGGTGAATGTTATAAATACAGTGAATATGATTAGAAATGAGATTTTGAACCTACAGCACAGAAGGCATACAGTACTCCAAATAAAAATGAAAGCAGGAGGATAGAGCTACAGTATTTCTGTATTGAAAATAGCTGCTGGCTTGGCCATATCTGACATCAGGTGATCTCTGAGTCAAAAACAGAAAATACAGTAAAAAGAGTGAACGCATGAAAAAGCATTGCTGGCATGATGGGAGTCTTTTTTTCCTTTTTTTCCACAGAGCTCTCTTTGTCAAAACCAGAGCAGTTCATTGAGGTTGCCAGCCCTTTTCTCTCCTACCATGTCGAGAGCATTGCTGGCTCCATCCCAGAACAGTGTGTACACTGATATGATCTAATACTGAGAATTTAAATGTGATTCATTTCTGGTCATCTGGTTGTTTAGCTTTATAGAGATCTTTTACTTTAATATAGGTAACTTGTGCTCATACTTCGCTATGTAAGAAAACACATTTCTTCTTACTGTCTTCTCAAAAGCCTTCTCAAGCCTCCCTGAAAAAAGGCTACAACAGTCTGACAGAAGTGGAGAAATTGGAAAATAATGGGCATATCTTTCCGTGTGTGCTTCAAAGCCCATAGTGTATAATAAATGCTTTGTTCCTACTTGCCTACTAAGAAAATATTATTATGACTATTATTATTATTAAGCTGAGAAAAATCTCAAACTAAAGCAGTGTAGACACGCTGTTTGTATCATTTCATGTAAGTGATTTGCATAAATCTTGTATACAATATGATTTAATAGTTCTAAATATGCCACCATCAGATAAGATGCGTATGTTATGATGATATACATACGCTGTATGTGCACATACCATGACTATATTGAATGTCTTTGTATGTCAGAGAGGCCAACCAGGAGGTTTGGAGAGAGTTTACCAACCGATCCCCTCTGGTGTGCATATCTGACAACGAGGAGACCAAATGCCACGAATGCCACGAGCATGATGCAGCTGATAGCACCAATAACTCTCACAATGACAAAACTGAGGTACATGGATCACAATATTTCTCCAAAAACTGCCAAATTTAGTTTCCTCTTTTTGTTATTTTCTTGTTTAATTTTTTCATCCCTGTTCCCATGCCCCTCTGTCTGCTGTGTAAGTACGCAGTTGAATTATCATCAGAGAGCTCTGTGTGTCAGTGACAACAAGGCTGCCATCCCCCAGTCTCAAAGTCACTTCTGTTGTCTACCAGCCAGGCCACTACTGACCAGGGGCACATCTGCTCTAAAGAGACAACCAGCAAAGGAAGGGAGGTTGGAGGGGGGGGGGGCAGGTTTAGAGCTGTGCAAATACACAGATGGACACGGACAAGGATAGAAACAAAGAGAGAGAGGAATAAAGATGTGGGCAACTGCACCGAGTAAGAAAGAAGAGGAATAAAAAAAAAAAAAATGGAAAGAAAGTGACAGTTGGACAGGGAGAGATAAAAGCAGAGCAAGAGATGGGAAGACATGGGGAAAAAAGAATCTCTGTGGTGTGGTGGCGAACAGGGTGCGTGGGTTTCACAGAGGAAGAGGTCGTGTTCTGCGCTGATGAAAAAAGCAGTGCAATTAGATGGTGAGCCATCAGTGTCTGTGTCTCCTGGGGGGTTCATTATTACACTTCACTCCTAGCGTACAGAGAAAAAATAGAGTTCATATTAATCGCCCTCTTGTGTAACTGTGACCAGTTTTAGAGTGGCTGGGCTCGGGCGGTATGGACAGGCTAATTTGATGTGTCGTTTGATGTGCGCACATGCTCTCATATAGATTTGCGCGTATCATGTGCGCCGCATTTACACCGAGAATGCGTTTCCATGTGGTAGATAATGTGCTGAGGGGACTTTACATCCAGTGTGAAAGGGTCTGCTGGTTTAACCCCTCCCTGGCCAATCTGGCTGGCTGTGTGAAATAATACTGTGGAACTGAAGAAATATGGCATCTTCCACCCATGAACCTCTAACTGTGATTTGATCATAGAGAGAAAAGTTGCCTCTTTCAAAAGTAGAACCTTAAAATCCCAAGATGCTTGTTTGTAAGTCTGTGTCCTCATATTGTATGCAAGTAAGACTCGGATCTAAAAGAATGATACGCTGTAGATAAACGGGACAGTCAGAGTTGGACGCAGCCTTGTAAACACTTCCGCATAAGTACATTTTTCTGTTTTGTTCTTTAGAGGTGGAGAAGAATATGAATCCCAATCACAAAGCCTCTTTTTGTCTGGCTGGCTCTTTGGGTACTTATTCGAATTAGTGGTGACTCACATACACATAGACACTCACTCTTACTCATCAGAACATCTTGGCTGGGGTTGATTTGAAGTTACACGACACAAAACCATACTTCATTTTCAGAGCTGAGTAAACTGTTTCTTAGCTATATAGTTCTCTCGTGCTGCGTAGACGACCATGAAATTAGAGCTGTTTAGTAATTCCCCTCTAAGAGAAATAACATGCTAAACAACATAATAACTCCTCTTCTGTCACTGAAAGTTGAAGTAAATTAGAGCTGGTATTCCCTGGTGGTGTTTTTAGCAGGGGAGGAGCAACCCTTGTCACATTTAACTGTGTCTCGTGTCCTGTGGTGTTGAACGAGAATGGCGCAACACCACAGCTGGCATGGAATCACTAGAGGGTGGAGACATATCTCTGGCAGTGTTACTCTATCAGCAATGCTCTGTTTATGCCTCTCTCGCTCTCTCTCTCTCTCTCTCTCTATGCCGCTCTAGGTTACTGCAGAGGACAGAAAGAAGGACGATGATCACATCCCCAATGGTAAAAGCTATTCCTCTGCAATGATGGCCTCTCATCTGTGTTGAAAATAACCTGTATTGTATCTGTACACAGGATTGTATTATTATTTGACAACCAGAATGAGCAGGTCGTCATTAATAGTGGGCTTTTAAAATAATGTAGTAAAGGTCTTCATATGTGCAACACCATCTAATTAATGTGATTACAAGTTTGTCTGGCCTCCACTCCCTCCATCTTACCCCTCCAAGTCTCCACTGGTTGCTCAAGACACTTTTAAGAAGATGGGACTGATATTATGCTTTATGACAACTGGCCAATTCTCTGCCTTCTCTCAGCCCCCGTTTAGTTGCTTAGTAACACCTCTAGTGTGCAGACCACCATTGCTCAGCAGCAGAGACACTGGCCCTTGCCGCCTCAGCTTTCTGATCAGACTGTTGCCTTGAGTAGAGCTGGGGGGCAGAGCAACGCGTGTGTGTGTGTGTGTGTGTGTGTGCACTCGTGTGTGCTTGTGTATATTTTTTAGGTAGAGTTTGTGTCTGTGTGCATATGTCTATGACTTTACTCTGGATGCACTGAGATAGTGGGAGTCAGGCGGTGGGAGTGTGGATGTGCATGTGCGCTTACACTATGCCATTATGTGGGAGTTTAGCCAATTCAACTCAATGTGTTTAAGATAATAATTTGAGTCTCGGATAACTTGCTATGACTCACAAGAGGAAAGGCATTTTGTTTCTCACTGCATTTTGAAATTGGAGATGTCACAGGCAGTTTTATATCCATTTGGTATTATGCATGGCATGAGAAGCATGAGTCAACTCGAATGCTACTCAGCTTGATAAGGACATGTTTTTCTTTTATTGAAATGTACATATTTGTACTAGCAATAACAAATGATATTATTGAAAGAATTTTATAATCTCTCAGCTAGGCAGCTGTATACTGCAACATGCTAAACTGCAACAACTGTTAAACTCAACAAAAATGTTCATACATTACATTATCAATATTTACTGCATCGTTAATAAGGACATTGTCACCTGAAGAATACATTATTGACATTTCCACCCAGGTTGTTCAGAAACGGAGTGTATGAGTGAGGAACACTCACCCCCCGCTGAATCTGTCCTGCAGCAGACCTGGGTGGACTTGGCTGACTTTGCTAAATGCTTTCAGTGAGACACATGCATGCACTCACATTCGCAAATATGTACTTAACACAAACTTTGCTGTACCAATAGAATGATCAAATTAAATGGATGTGATCAAAATGTAATTTCCTGCATTAGTTAAGATCAAAACTAACTGGAGTTTTTTTGCGGATTTTCCAGGACTGTCTTTGTGTTCCATAAACCACAGCTCTACCCACATCATAGCCACACATCGCAATTTGAGGTACAGCATGTATCACAGAATAAGCCAATAATTAATTTCTGTATGATCAGTCTCTGGTGCAGTTTTTTCCAAGTTTATGTGTTTTTAGTTTGACAAAGTGACAAATATAGGGGGTTTGTGTGGGATAAATATTTTTTATATCTTAGTTGCTGTTGTTTCCTACAGAACACAGTCATGGCCAAAACTACAGTAGCTAGCAGCCACACAGGATCGTCCTCACATTCTCGTACCTCGGGATCCCTCCATGCAACGTCAGCTGCAGCAAGTCTTGACAGTTCTGAAGTACGCACTTCCAATCACACACACACACACACTCAAAATTTTCCAAATATGATTCAACTGAGATGGAGTAGCAAGTGCTGCCAGCTCAGAGCTATACAGTCCCTGGTCCAAACCCACCTGGCAGATCCGTCTGGAAGTCCGTGTGGAGTTTGCTTCATGCTTGTGCTGGTTTTTTCCCACAGTCAAAGACACACAGTTACAGTACGTTTAGTGGTAACTCTAAATTTCCTGTGGGCATGAACTGGTGACCTGTCCAGGTGTTTTTGTTTTTTGTATGTGTGTGCATTGTAACTGAGGTGAGTGCATCTTGTGTGTGTGTTTGTGTTTCCCCCCAAGTGTGTATTGTTGAGAGGCACTTACTACTTGTGTGTGGACAGCCTGCAGCCTTCTCAGATCCTCATCAACTTCTCTCCACTGCTTCTCTGGGGAGATGCAGCTAAGGAGCGTAAGGATACTTTATCTACACTTACACACACAGTCAGATACAAAATGTGCCTGTGTAGTGTATGATTAATACACTTTTTTTTCCCCCACAACACTGGATAGACATGAAAATGCCATCAGCTTCTGATGTCAAGTCCACAGTGCTCATGGCCCAGCCACACCACTTTAAGAGTCGGAAGTGTGAGCTGCCTGTTGTCACCATTCAGACCACCTCATCCAAGGCAGCCGTGCTTAGCTTGCCTCCAGGGTAGGACCGCATTAATAATTCACTCTTCTATCCCAACTTCAAGTCTACTTAACACACAATATATTATCTCATTGCATTAATATCTATTCTGTAACGCTAATCAATCTAAGTACCCTGTTTTTAAATTGATATCCTCTTTCACATTTTATTCATTTCCACTGTCACATTTTGCATCTGATAAATTCTGCACAAATTCTGCAAAGGTCAGATCTTATTCCTGTTATGAGTACTGTACCTGTCTTGAAAATGCATGAATATTTCACATAGCACCTTCGAGATCTTTCGATCACGGGCATGAAAGACATAAACTTTTCACTGTTGTGACTTTCGCATTCATGCAGAGATCTGCTTAAAGCTGTCAAGTGGGCAGAAGGTATCTGCCTACGTCAGATGCTCTGAAAGCGGTAAAAAGTATGTGTCCCAGTCTCTATTAATGGGTGCTACTTGGCCTAGAAGCAGAGGGCCTAGTTTCTGGGGTCAGCTGCAGGTATGCAGCAGTGCAATTACCACTGAGGCAAAATCACAAGCAGCATTCAACATGCCTGTGTAAGGATACAGTACGCCCCATAGTGCTTTATCTAGAAGATGATAGTCCATGCCCGTGGTGCACCATTTTTTAAATGCCTTCACTATTTCTCCTTCTACATTACTGTCAACATTTAGTTTTGTGTTACCCTTTTTGCTTTTAACCATACTATAGATACTGTACTCCCAGTGTTCATTTTAAAGAGATTTCCATCTTCTCTCTTTTGTAATTCTTTTATTTTCTTGGCACCCTCTTTCTCTCTCCCATGCGTAACCCCTTTGTGTGCTGCTGCAGTTGTGTGCAGTTCTAGCCCAGCTCTCCCTTCGTGCACATTCATCTAGTTAGGCTGTGATGGCTGAATTATGTAAATATGGCTCCAAGGAAGTAGGGTTCCACTCTTTCAAGCTTAACAAGCCCCTATAAACTCAGCTTGGCACTTGGCAAAATGGATATTATGATATTAACTGTTTAGCCCCCTCACAGCATTACGTAACAGAAACATTGTTCAAGAGCAGGATTGTTTGGATTGTTGAGGAGAATGCCCCCTTGCTTTTGCCATTTTCCATCTGACTATGTGGTTACCATTTGCAAAATTGTGCATCCATAGGGTGTTGGGATAATTCTGTGCTGCACTAGTGTTTGTTTCATTCATCTTTAGTAACGTAGAACCTAATAAAAAAAAAAAATCTCAGTAATAACATTGTCAAGGTAAAAAGTAAAATGTCTGGTAGTGATATAAGCAGACTGTGAAAGTGTGAATGAATAGACATTGTACGTCTTTGAAAGGTCACAGGGCAGAACGGCATTTTTTTAGAGTAACAGTGTTCAGTAAACCTGGATAATGTGCACCTGCCTTTAAAATGCTTTCTCTCTCCCCTGCAGGCGCCACGTGTTTTCCTGTGATACAGTGGCACCCCTGGGTTACCACATCCACTTGTTCAGTTACACACCGTTTACCTTTGGGGATGAAGACACTGTAATGTCACAACTTACCAAGGTGACCGAGCTCTCTAAATACACACAGACCAATCAAGATTTAGTAACTCTTTTTTAAAAAAATACAGATAACAATGCCTGCAACTTGTTGCATGTAAATTATGAAATTATTTAAAGTATAGAAGAGAGCTCTTGTCTTTGCTGTGATACTGTACCTTTAGATACCGCCTGTTTTGAGAATCACATTGTATTAATAAAACACCTCATCTGCCTTCTTACTTTTGCCCTTTGTATTTGTGCTGTCCAATGCCTAAGTTTAGGGGCTGTGGTGGATCCATGTATGACAAAAACATTTTTATTATCTACTGTCTCATCCACAGTCCCGAAACAGTTTATTCAGTGTACTCATAGCAATATAATATACAGTCAATATGTATTCCCCTGCAGTATGTATTACCCTAACATAATTTACAACAATGTGTGGTTGCCATCCCACTCTTCATATCTATTTGACTTGCATTCTGTTTACCTTGCATTAGTACACAAATTTTAGATTACTCCTTGCCACTTTCCTCTTTTAACAGGAGAGCGCTTGTTTCATTGAACGAGCCTCATCCATGGTGAGGGCCCTGTCCAGGCTGGTGACGTCCTTTAGTGATGAGCAGGACCAGCTAGCAGCTAGAAGAGCCCTCGAAGAAACTCACTATCCCCAAAATATAAAAACCACTCAGGAAAAATGGGATCACCACGAGGTATCATACACTTGTTCTATAGATACTGTGAATATCTCAACCTACTTTATATTTTAGTAAATGTTGTGTTTTTTCGGAACCACACAGACAAAGATACAAGGCAAAGATTCCATTCAGAGCGTGATGGCCCAGTTTTTTAAATAGTTTGACTTTTGGAAAGTAACCTCTTGCAAAGCTGAACAAAATAAAGTTATAAAAAATAATAATATCAGTCTAAAAACACCCACCAGCAAGATAAAATGATAGCTTTCGAGGTGATCAAAGCCTCTCATGCCCACATACAGTATTTAAAATAATAAAACTCCATACATGGAGAGACTCTGTTAATGCCTGTCCTTTTTTCGTTTGTGTGAATTCACTCTGTGTGTGGTGTGTGTGTGTCTGTTTGTGGGGGTATAGGTGTTTAACTCCGCAGTTTGCCACATGCTGTGTGAGGCACTGGGCAGGGAGTTGACAGCACAGGAGCGGTTTGCGGTGCTGGCCCTCACTTCTGATTCTGCACTCTTGGCTACAGACCTGAAGAACACTCTAGTACAGGTACGTTTGCTGCCACTGTGTGACTGAAAATCTTGTATGTTGTCCATGTACAATCATTTACACAAGGAAATAAAACAAATCTGAATATATGTTAAAATATGTAAAAATGGCTGTCACAGCCCTAACACTTTTTTAAAGTAAGAGTAACTTATTTTAAGATGAAAATACTTTTCTCCATTGGCTAAAACTTGTCTTCATTTTGTGGGGTTTCACAGTAATGCCTTTTGCCTATAAATTTACATTTTCTCTTTTACTTTGCTGTTAAGTTGATGCAGAGTCAAAGCCTCCAGAGAACTGGAGACGGGCAGCCGACAGACAATGAGGCCGAGCCAGTCACTATCCTTCAGGCTGGATTTAAAGGGGAACTGGTGCCAGAGGTCCTTGAAGCCTCAAAACCTGGTAACCACTTTAATGAAAATGTATCCAGTAAAGTATAATTTTTAATTTAATATCTTTCCATTTTCATACTTATTTTGCATATGAATACATTTTTAATCAAAGCTTTCAATCTGTCAAAGCGGTTTCATGTATGACAAAGCTAATGATGCAAATCATTGCTTCTCAATAAATGATGCTAAATTCATATATGCACTTCTTCTTTTTTCTTGTGTTTGAGAGCAACATGGATTATTGTTGTTTAATCTTTAATGTTTGCTGCTTCTTTTCTCTCTCTCTCCCTCTCTATCTGTCTCCGTGTGTGTGTTTGTGTTATCCAGGCACAAAGGAGAACCTCAATGCATCTAAGATCCTTTTAGACATGTGGCCGAAGGTCAAATCAGATGCAGACAAACATGCTCTCCTCTTGCTTAGGTAAATCTACATAAAGAACTATTTATCTATAGCCGAGGCAATGCCCTATTGCCCTATTACACAAGGTATTTGATTACATTGCTTTGTTCTTCTGTGTTGAAAGGGGAACTCCTGAAACTGTCACTGGTATCTATTACTCCCCAGTCCTGCCGACTAGTGAAACTCTAAAAGAAAATAATTATCACTGGTGACTTTGTCTAAATTATCAAGCAAAGTTGACAAACTAAAAGATATTTGCCTTGAATTAAATGGATATGTGAGCTCCAAAGCTGCCAGACTGTGTGTAAAAATCCTACTACATCAAAACTCTGACAAGCCATAGAATTACTTCATCAATATCATCGTTCACTGCCTCTCAGAAAAAAAGGCCATTAAAATCACAAAATGAGATATTAAACATTTTAATGCACACAATTTATCAGACAGAAACTAATATTGCATTCAAGATTAAGCAGTATGTTATTTTAATGTATTCACCCACACTGCACAATTAAACATAAACCCATGGTTTTCATCTACAAATCACTCTAGCCTTATTATGTATTGTAAAAAATACAATAAAATTAACACACACAAAAACACAAAGACTGACTAGAACCGTTCACCATAAAAACCCTAAAATGGGGAAGATCGGTTCCCTGGACTCGTCACCTTACTACTTGCATAACCAACAAAGCCATAAGTTAGATACTGATTCCCCTGAGAGGTTTAAAAATGTTAATAGCTTCTAATTCTTAGAATAATTGTGACTGGATTAGTTAGTTTTGCAGTGTATGTTTTTGTACTGAATGTGTGAGGGCTGCTTTGTTGTACCACACACTGAATATGTGACTTTGTTGTCAGGAATAAACTGCGATGGAGAATTGGAGCTCAGTGAGATTTCCTAATTAAGTAAGGCTCCATGTAAATGAACACATCAATAGATTTTGTAAAATCCATAAATAGTGTAAAATTATATACATTTTGTAAAATTTTGAACCTATAGATCTGTATCTAAAATATTTTTTCCCACAAAAGTAATTAAGGGAGAGCACTCCTATTGTGGCCTTGTGCCAATGCTGTGTTCATGGTATGGCATGCGTTTAGCCTCTCTGTTTCACCGCATGCCCAGAATCTGCTCCCTCTCCTGGTTGTGACGGCCTGTGGCGGCCAGGCGGGGAGCATTTTCCACATTGTGTTCCATCTTTTCCCAGTGGTACCATCTGCTGTTTATCCTCTCTTCGTTCCAATCGGGTAGCAGCGTCTGCCGAATGACCTGCTGCCTGAGGAAGTGCAGTATATGTGTGCATGTGCATGGAAAGCTTGGTCAGTGTGTGTATGGAGGGTGGAATGGGTGATGCTTGGTAGGTTGGTTGCGTGTTTTAAGCTTCAGAACATGTTTTCTTAAGTGACAGAAACATCTAGGTATCTTCATTCAGAGTTCATACTGAGATGTAAATACATCTACTTTTCCTCAGTGTAGTTTTTGTCTTGGATTTCATTTAAATCTAAGCTGCATCACTTGTTCTCTCCAAGAAGTTTGAGAACATTCAATTTTTTAATCTTTAATCTTTCTCACCCTTTGTGTTCTCTCCATAGCTATATCATTGAACACTCGGAGAGGAAAGATGAGCTCTACCCGTGTCAGCAGGATGAATGGACCAAAATTGCCTTTGCTGATTACTCTGTCCCTGTTCCAGACACAACTAACTCCTGGGTCCTAATCTTCAGGTTAAAAACATTGTAATTTAAAGGTTAGGGCTGTCGATGGAAGAGAATCCCCCTCTGGCTTGCTAGATTTTCTGTGCTCAATATCAAGAAATTGCCTTTGAATAATGCAGTCAGTTGTTGATACTGTTGGAAAATTAAGTTTTACTATATATTTATATAACGTTACATTTACAAAATTCAACAAAAACAACATTTTATGTGATAATCTAATCAGACTTTTGTTGTGAATTTCACTGAATTTATTGCCTGTAAAAAGGGAAGTGTTCCACATTCCTAAGGAGATGCTGTTGCTACCAAAGGTCTACTCCCCGATTCCCAATAATCTGCTGCACATCATAAATAACGATACAGGAGAGGATTTGGAAATGATCACCAACAAACCAGCAGACCGTGTCTATAAACCCAACAAGGTCTGTAAATGCTATCAATCCTAGCACTTCAAGCTTTTCTGTATTTGACATATTTGGTGGTAAAGTAAAAAAAGTAAAGTAAAGTAAAAAAGCTGCATGGTTTAGTAATATGTGACTAGTTTATACTGTACGTAAAACCGTTTCTCAAAGAAAATGGAACTTTCTCCTTTGTGCTTTTTCCTGTCGTACACACACTCTCTGAAGATAAATAAATTTAGATTTAATTATCTCATCCCGCTTCCTCTGGTTTCAGCTTGGTTATACCTTTGTGGCAGAGGTAATAACACCTGAATCACTTCCTGCTGGCGCTAAGTGGAGGATGCGCTTGATTGGCTCCAGGGAACCCCTTCCACAGCCTTCCCATGAGACTCCATCCAGTGTTCTCAGTGAAGGAATTCCGGGATTATTACATTCCCAGTAACAAGCACATTATATGTCGGTAAGACAGTTTTAGGCAACTACCCTAATTTAGGCGATTCAAGACAACAATTTTATACAAATGTAATAAATAAAATGTTAGCAGAACTGGCGTTATAGGATTTATACAGTTTAGTTTGAATTACTTGTTTACGTGGTTGTATCTAAAAATGAATCTTCTCACTTTTACATTCACTGCACTATATGATCAGGACATTATGACAAATAATCTGAATTATCTGGATTGATTCCCACAATCATTTGATGTTTTTCTTCAGTTACTCTGTGCAGGTGGTAACAGATGTCTTAGGAACAGTTCACTTTCAGACTTCCCACCCAGACGTGTTTATAAAACTGTCCATTCTGGATCAGGAGAAGACCGTGGCGTGCAAAACTGGGAAAGGTCTCGTGATGATTCCCATCTTCTGCTTTCTAACCAACGAAGGTAAGTGGTCATTAGGTTTATCAAGTCAAGTCTGTGATTTATAAAACCCTTCTGGATCATAGCAGAAACTTTGTCTGTCAGAAAGATCCATTTTTAGTACTGTGTGTATTTTCATTTATGAGAATTTTATAGTAGCTGAAGAATGTACACAGCACCTGACAGTACTTACTTTAAGGAGTCTGACCATCACTCTTTTAAATTCTACACCTGTCTTAGTTTTTTTTTTTTTTGTTATTCTATGGACATATTCTATAGAATATGGCTTCCTTTCCCCTGTGCTCCACCACACTCTGCCCAGCACTTCAGATAATCATTGCTATAATATGAATACTCCAACTTTCTCATCAATCAGAAATAATTAAAACTGGTTTGAGGAGTAACTGTTGTTCAAAAGCTTTTAGAATCAAACACAGTATCTTTGCTGTTCTGCCACAGAAGGCTCCATCAGCACATCTTCATAACAACTTATGTTTCAAAGGAAAATTCTAATACAAATTCTTTGAAAAATAACAGATTGTAGCTTAATTTATTTTTCTTTTGTAGTTTTTTCCAGTGTTATTTTTCATGTTTTTAGAAATCCTGGAACAGCCCTAGGCTCTTTAATCTATCTGTCAGGCGGGTAAAAACATGCTTTGAGACTCATAGTAAGTAAATTGTTTGAAACACATCTAGCCATCATTTTTCAAAGTCATTTATCACACACAATCAAATTTGTCATGCATAGTTGTGTTCTTTAAGACTTGAAACTACAGGAGAACTTGACATCGATGAATCCCTCTAAAACACCACATATAGGTTGAGACTGGGTTAATCATTAAGACGTGTAGTGGGGTGGAGTAGGTGAATGCAGTGAATGACAGTATGTCAGTTTTGGATTAGTTAAATTTACCTGCTCCTGGATAGAGGGTTAATTTTACTAATCAATCAGCAGTAAAATGCAGACAGGAAGCTGAAGCACTGCACACAAGAGCTAATCAAGTCCGGCTATTAAACTCTTTAGTCTGCTTTTCAGTCGATGATTTCATTAGTTACAAAAGGAGCTGACCGTGCCTCTCTTCTCTCATTTAAAGGATTTACGGTAGTTTCATATGTTGCTTTCAGTTGCAGCACCCAGTTACAAAGATGACAAGAACCCGAAGGGACTCCCCACCCAGGACAAGGGGGTCAAGGGTTCCCAGCAAAAAGATGGGAAGGACAGTACAGCTGGAAAATTAGTCTCCTTGCCTGAGCAGAACCATCCTCCCACTGAGACTGTGGCATCACTGACAACTGTCTGCGTGGTCTGTGTTGTTACTGAAACAATCTACTGATCTCACTCATGTACACACACACACACACACACAAGCTTCCATTTCACTTTTCCTCTCTGTCTTTTTCACCCACTTGCTTGATGCCTGTGTTCATATCAATTTTTCACTAGCAGATACACATAACACCTTACTTGGAGTCATGCACACTTACTTACACACACCCACCCACACATTCTGTCACAGACAAAATTTGCAGGAGGAGAGCAGTAGAAAATGGAATGGTTTGTTGTTACTATGTGATTTAGCAGTGCTGGTCAGAGACCAATGATTCGTGCATGATTTATGATTCACTCTATTGTCTGAAGACCCTTTACTTACTGTTAGTGACCTTCCGTTTGTTTATTGCCAAACTATATTGTGCATACTATTGCCATTCAAACACACACAGATTGCACAGTGTGCATACAACTGTGAAAATCAACTAAGGTTTATTTGTTGTGCTGTGATGACTGCCAGTAATGCATATACTGATGATACAACCGATGATTTATTGTTTCCTCAGCAACTGCTACCACCGCAAACCATCCCAGTACAAATGTGTCGACAAGACTGTGCTTTTTAATAAAAGCCTCTGTAGTGGCATCACTAGTATTAAGACGGCTCCAATCCCAAAGATCAACTGCAGGCCAGAATAAACGGCTATTGATCAGGAGAAAGCATATTGATCAAGAACTAAAGCGAGGGGTCTATTATTAAGGCGCCGTTCTGCACACACCACACATATTGGTACCAGGGGATTTAAGGCTCCTATGGTTTAACCCATTTGGGACTTACAAGAGTAAACACATGAAGACAACAACGGTGCAATTTCCACAAAGTACATTTATTAGACTTAATTACAAATATAAACATTAACATTGAATAGATCTAGAGCAAAATAGATCTATTGTACGTGGCTATCTGTTAGTTTTAATGTAGTTCTATTAGTTGAGGTCTCACCTTGGAATGTCTAAACTCAGCTTTTTCTGTTCACTGTGTTAGGTGTGGGAGTTACCGCCCCTGATATTATCTTAGCTAACAAGCCCTCTGGCTCCTCGCTCCCTTTGTGCCAAGCATGTGCTTCTGTCAAAGAGGGCAGAGAGGAGCAGCAGCAGAGTGTGCTTCTTCAACATCTCTGTCTCTCTCTCAATTGCCAGAACTGTTCAGAACTTTTCAGCTGCGCGTTCACATAAGAGCACAGATGCACGTTCAAATTGAAATAATTTTGGTGTTACCTTTGTACACAACGCTAGAAATTTTATTTTGACTTCCAGGAAACTAAACTCTGTTGCAACATTGCGTGACAGGTCAGCACTAATATTAATTTATTTGTTATTAAATTGGTTTGATAATCTGCAAGTGTTGCAAGGGGGTTTTCAGTAATATTTAACTTTTCATAGATATCAGAGTTTACCAAATGACCAAATATTTTAACGTGTAGATATCAGAAATTCATGCAAAGTCCCATATTTATTGTTCATTTGTCTTTGTCTTTGACATTGTCTTTAAACTTTGATTTTATCTTTGCCTTTGCTTGTCTGTGTTTCACAGGGTCATAAGTATGTGGTGCAGGCAGAAGTACTGTATAAAAGCTGGGATTTGGATGAATCTCAGCTGGCTTTTGTTCATAAGCTTAAAGACTTGGAGAAGAATGAACAGAGAGGTACTTGCAGCGCCTAACACAACCACAAATGCCACACCAACCAGTCAACCACATTACATTCCTAAAGTAAAGACAGGAAGGCAAGTTGCTGTTTAGAATTCCATTTGCCTCCCTTGAAATTTTCTTGACATGGTCAGTACAAACCTCTGCATATGCTTTATGCCTGGTTGAGATTACCCCAGTGTATGCCTATAGTGGATCATGAAGCAATCTTTTTTTTGTTGCATCCAAGAATTTTTTTGCCCTTATGGCAACAATTCCTAATAGTTTTTAATACACATTCCATGTTTGTTTTTCCGTTCAGTGTGAAATATGGCAGATACAAAGGCACTGTCACGGGCTGAGGCAAATGCTGTTTGTTCCCTTTTTCCTGCTAGCCAGGGGCCTGGAATCGCAACCCTAATAAAAGCCAAATGAATACAGCTGCTTTTGCAGATCGGAGTGTGATCTCTTGTGCCCACTGGTCGTTGGCGGAGGCAATAATCCTGTCCTCTGCCACCAACTCCGCTGCTCTGCCTTTAATCAGGTTACACAAATTGGATCGATTGAATAATCAGGGCTTTGAAAGTTGCACAAGCTTCTTAAATATTCTGAGGGGCTGAGTTAATTGCATCATGGGTGAATGTGAATGGTTGATGTGAGAGGTGCTGTATAGATTATAATTTGCATGATTCCCTGAAAAGAAGGGCCAGCCTGCTGTCACTGAATTCTCTGTTGAACCTGACAATGGTTCCTGTATTTACCAATTCAGTTTGCATTGCATGAAATCTGGAAGTCTATAGATGATATCCATGTTTGTGTGTGTGTGAGTGTGAGATTGAGTGAGACAGAGAGAGAGAGAGATGTGGTGCATATTTGTTCATGTGTGGGAAGCATTCCTGAATTAACAAGCAAGATATTAAGATATATATTTTGACTACGGAGGAAGACAAACCTTTGTACAGTAAATACTAAGCAATAGTCTTGTGAGATGAACAGTGATTTGTTACTTTTATGCATTTATATTACTATTTGCTTATCTGATCATAAGCACTTTTCTATTCCCAGATAAATGTGAGCATGTAGACTTTTTTTTGCCAATACATGCTCCCGGTTTGTCAATGCGTGTATGTCTAAGTCAATGTCCACACAAACCTCCTGTGGTTTTGCAACAAGCGTGTGAAAGTGGGTCAATGGGAAGTCAGATGAAGTTGGCTCTTGCCCCTTGGTGCCCTGGGAAATATCTCACCAGGAAAGTGAATTACTTTACCCAGTTTAACTCACTCTGTGGTCTCAGTGGTGAGGCTGTGCCCTTGATCATGCTCCCTACATGCTACATGGATACACATCCGACACATTCCATGCCAAGCTTTGAAATCTCTCAAACACGCTGTTTTGCAAACTGCAAACATATACACAATACAAGTACACAATGAATGCATACATATTTATGGACCGACTTTAAGACAGTAGGCTGTCAGCAGTAGCTGTGCTTCCAGTGGTCCTTCTCTTGTCGACCTCACTGATGGTTTCTGTACTGTGCCAGTAGGGTAACACGTCATTAGTTTAGTGACAGTGCTAAAAATAGTTAAAATACATTTAATTTTATATTTTAAAATCTATTTCATGTATTTTATTTATGTATCAGCTTGAAATTACAACACAGATTGACATTTACATCTAATTTGAACTGCAGGATAAGAGTACCTTATAAGAAATGGCAAAGTGTCAGTCAGATGATGGATTATTGGGCCTGTGTCTCATACAAGTGGGACTCGAAGTTAATGCTTTTGAGCTGGGGGATTGTGTTCCTTCATCTAAAAAGTACAACAGTGCCATCTACAGTAGCAAACAAAAACACCACACAACACATCACGTAAGTCAGTCATTGTATGTATATGTTTAATGTTGAATGAAAACTGAATTTACTTGATTTCTGTTTGTAAAATATTAGTATACAAGCCCGATACCCTGAAGTCTGGCACTGCTAAAACCAACTCCAGAGATGAAGGGGACAAGGAAAAGGAAAAGGAAAAGGAAAAGGAAAGGGAAAAGGGGAAGGCAGCTGCCACCTCCAAATCTGGCTCCAAACAGGAAACGGTAAAAAATCACTACAGCACTGTCACAGAAAACAACAAAAAACAGTTTTTCTTTAAATTAAGACCATCATCATCTGTATGTTTGCATGTGGAAATAATATTACATTGTCCATTCATTAACTAGGAGACATTATCCACTCGATGCCACACCTGTATTATATAGGTACATACTTTCCACAGTTCTCTATGTTAGGACAAGACACAGTGGTATTTGTCATGTAAAACTTTGTGGAAAATGTGCAAAAATGGTAATATTAACCTTTTGGAGAGGAGGGCTTTGAGGCTCTTCACTGGAGCACATACTTAACACCTTTTCGCAGATTACCTCACTAAGCTACATGTAATAAGGGTTGCTGTTGAACTCCTGACATTCTGTAATATTTTTAGCTTGTTTAAATGTAGCAGACATGACAGCATGTCCTGTTTGGTTCATTCTGTGACTATAAAACCAAAAGCGACCGGCATCCACCAAATTCCCACGCTGCTTCGTGTATTTACTCAATCAGACACCTGTCGTTCTTGCATCGATTGTCTTCTTGAGTTTCTTCTCCAGCATTTCTACAGGATTAAGGCCCGACGTTGACTCGGCCAGTCAAAAACATCACAGTTCTTCTTTCGTCTTTAGTTTAAAAACGTATCTGTTGTTGTCTTGCACCCGACATTCACGATCAGTAGTATTAGTCGCAATTAATTTGTTTAATTTATTATACTGTACATACGCAGAAATACAGAAAATTGTAGGTTCAGAAATTTAGCTTTGGGGTGGATTTGTTGTATATGTGCAGACCCTTGACCTAACTAAACCACACTGGATACTGCGTGTGGTTAGTGACAAGAGCGACGCAGAAAGGATCAAAGTGATGAAGGACACGGAGAGAATGGACCAGATCAAAGCCATTAAACAATCTTGGGAAATGGCTGAGCCAGGCCGCCACGCAAAGGTAACCGTAAAACCTAGTAAGCGACGTCTGCTGTTGCTTGCAGCGATGTTTTTATCAGACATTGTCAGTATATGATGTCTTAATATAGACATAAACTTTGCTTACAGAATGTTTTGTATTCTGTTTAGGCTTTTGAGTCTCGTCTCCGGTTTCTTAACAAAGGCCAACATCAAAAACATGCCCACGATCCAAAACAGGATGCAGAGAGCACTGAGCCTGGTACTAAATTATACTGCACACATAATCCACGAATTTAGGCACCTTCTGTTTCCCACGACTAGTCACAGTATCAGAATAATAATGAGGCTGTTTATAATTATTGTTTTCCAGATGCATCCAGTTGTGACGCCTCCCTCAGTCCGTCCGCTCAAAGGTCGATTACTGCCGCCACCCCCTATCCTCAAATGGACCTCACACCCTTCATCAGGTTCTCTGCTGCTTTCACTCTTACTTTTTATCCTCAACATCTGTTTAACCTCTGTCTTTGTGGCAGCAGGTGGCTGCTTATTTACCCTCTCTATAACAGATGTAGGTTCAGGTTCATATCTGTGTTTATAGAAAAAACATACAAAACAGCATCTCATTTTTATGGTCAGTTTTTCCTGTTGAAGTCCTTTTAATAATCTGCAGTGTGTGGTCCAGGTGTCACAGTACTATAATTGTTTTATTATTTATGCTGAAATATGCATAGTGCTGTGTTATTGTGTACTGTATATTATGGATTTTTGAGGAAACAAATTTATTCAGACTGTACAAAATTACAACAACCAACAACTTCAAAGTCCTGGCATTTAGATTTCAATTTTACTTGAATTTATAGAGTCTACGTAAACTATTTCCTGAACTCAAAGAAGTCACATCAATGCTAATGCTAAAAGTTTTACTCTTAATCGTGTATGAAAATGCACTTTAAATAAACTACACGGTTTTGGTTTGTGTGTAGTCGTGTTTAAAGCGCTGAGTGTCTCAACAGTCTCAATACAGATAGTGAAGTTATATTACACCATGTTAATCATTTGGAATACATGGGCGCCATCTTGTGAGGTGTGCAGTCTGTTCACCTGTGTCTGCTGTTGTGTGTTACCTGCATAACTTTTGTTTGGCTATAAAATTGTGTTCAAAGGTCATCAAAAATCCCCCCCACTGAGTTTGCCATTACTCTGCCTCACACCATCACGCGTCCCCTCCCTCCACCTCCTCCTCTGTCCATTTCTCTCCATGATAAATGAGGTGATATTAGGGTCTGTTAATTAGAGAGCTATTTTAGAACCCCAATGAGCCCATCGCTCCAAAGGGATGTGCCCCTCTCCCATCACCTCTCCACTCTCTCCTGCTGTCAGTGTGTGCGTGTTTGTGAGCGTGTGTCTGACTGCATATGCTGAAACCTGCAATCTGAGCAAAGAAAGAGAGTTTGTGAATCTGTTGTACCTTTGGTTTACGTCACAAGGCCCACCAGAAGGTGCACCATAGATTCACCCCAAATTAACTTTGTCGTAACCTCCAATAGTCTCCCTCTGTGATTAAGGTCAACTTCTGGAAAAGTTTCTCTGTCGATTTCGAGATTTATTTTACTGATTTTTCTCTGCCTGTCTCAACATTGCCTGCTGTCTCATGTCACAAAATACTATGCTCATACTCACTATGCTCAGTTTACATACTTCCAATAACTTGAGATGTGTTTCAGAAATTGATAGATAGTACACAACACTATATCATTATTCACTCTAAATGACATGCTGTTTGTGACAATATTGAAAAGGTGTAAAAAACGTTGGTGATGAAAGGAAGTAATGATCCATGTATATGCATGTGTGTTTTGCACATTGTTTCAAGTCCTTGTTTATGCCCATAGACGTCAAACTGATTTCCCGGTGCTGATGGACTCGCAGTTAGAGGAGACCCGACGGATGAAGCACTTAGAAAAGATCCAGACCTACAGTTTGGTGCGTGAACAAGTGCTGGAATGTCGAAAAGAGGATGAGCTCAACAGGAAAGAGCTGCTGAGATATCAACTGAGCATGTATGAGAACATGCAGGTCAGTTATGACAGACATATAACCGTGTGAAATTGTATGTAGGTAACTTATCAGAGCAGCGTTGACTGTTGTGAATCTGTTCCTGTGGTTAGACATGAATCTATAATTTATTTCTCTTTCTCCAGGCAGCCTCAAAGCAGCACTATCAGAAATTTTTTGAAGCTTGCAAAGCATTTAATAGTCGTCAGATGGCAGCAGATGAGAAACAAGCTCTGGAGGTGGCCCAGCAGGCCGCTCTAGAAAAAACACCGACCCCCTCTGCTAGTGCCCAGAAGAACAAGAAAGGTGTCAAGAGTGCTGGCAAGAAGAAATGACGGTCATTGGCGCTAACTTCAGCTCTCGGTTTTTGTCTCAGACTCTTCTCAACAAGTTTGCTTCATTTAGTTTTATTTCATTTTATGAGGATTTATTTCAAGTCTTTTCCTCGTGCATGTCATTACATCTTTGTACAATTTACAGTCAGTTCTACTATATAATACTTATGTTCTCTCACGTGAGACGGAAAGAGATTAGGCTGAAGCTTATTTATAACCATACTCCTTTGTAATCACCTACACTTTGTCATTTTAATTATCTCAACCTCCCCAGTGATGCAAAGATTTAATATTACTCAAATAAATAGGAAGACATCTTGTCACTGAACAATTTTTTTTGATCCTCAAGTTTTTTACATAAATCGGACACATAAATCTGACTGAAATACATCCGGTGTTTTTTAAATTTGTTATAGCTCTAATTTTCTTGAACATAAAGGCTCCTTTGAGATTATACCATATTTTGTATGTTCTTTGGTAGCAACTTTTTACTTGCTTTATATAATATCTAAGTCTACTAAAATGTCAAATTTGTTAATTCACTGTGATATGAGAAACAGGTGGACTGAGGGTTCTAGATAGAACATCTACTGATGTTGGTGTGGGTTTTACAGGCATTTCCCCAAACCGCCTCACAATAGGCGATACATGGAACAATAATTGAACAATACAACAAAGCTTCCTCATAAAGAACATTGTTGTCTTTAAATAACAGGAATGTTGCATCACCAGAAGCTCCAAGTGGTGCTGTCTTTTCCTTGTTGTCATTTAAATATGTAAAAATGGAACTCTGAGGACAGTAATATGTAGTTGGTATAAGTATTTGAATAATATTAACCTAATAATATTTACTTTTAATATTATTGTAACTCTCACCTATATCCTTTATTTGTCATACCAGGTATTGATAGCACTGTTCATCTACACAATCAATCCTCATTTTCCTGTAGAACTTGTTAGATTAAAAAAATCCTAAATGACAAAAGGACTATTAGTGAATGCCCGCCGTCATGTAAATCCATTCCCTCTCTCAGTGCATTTAGAGTGTGTTGCCATCTTTGACTTTTCAGTGCATGATTATGTTCTGCAAATCTTTTGTTTTCTTGAAGGTTACTGTATTGACAGTATCGCTCAAGGTACCTTGGGCAAAGCTGAACTCTCACAAGCTGAGTGATACAGATCGATTGATTTACTTTATTCTTGCTGGCAGATCTTTGCAACGTGGCAACTATTAATCAACCCTTAATCCCCAATGATAAATAGAAATATTGAAATATAAAATGATAACCTTTAATTATTGACGAATCTGGTACTTGAATTGAAATATATTTGTGATATAGTACAGTATTAGCTTAGTATGGTGAGCAGATGCAACTGGTCCATATCCCACAGTGAGAGGCAGCTGATCATTTGAGGAATGGGAAGCTAAATTGAAAATGAAAGGGCAGAGAGTGCCATCTAGTGGCTCTGGACATTAATAAATTCTCATTACCAAGCCCGCACTATGCTGTTTTCAAGGTTGACAATAATGAATAGTTCAATTTTGTGCTGCTGCATGAAGGAAATTATCACTGTGTGTGTTTGTGTGTGTGTTACTGTGTAAATGTGCACGTGCTGTACGAGATAGCAGGATGAGACGCTTGTACAGGCAAACATGTGCAAAGTCATCCTGCAGTAATCTGCTCCTTCTCTAAAGCCTTTCTTCTCTGCTGCTGAATTCTTTCCTTAAAATTGTTTTTGTAGGAAATAATTTGCTTTCAATATGATCGAGGAGCAAAATTAGGAATATACAATACGTGAAAAGGCCTTAGTGAATGCAAGGACATAAGCAGACGTTAACAGGCAATTTGTTTGTGTGTGAATCTCATAGACACAGCTCTACACACACTTACGTTGGTGGGAAAAATGTGCTTGCTGTGTTACACGTATACGTCCTGCTGTGTTTTGTGGATCTGCTCAGTCTGTCAGGCCTCGTCCAGCCTACCACTATTTCCACCCTTGTAACTGCAGGACAGAGCTAATCCTAAAAGCTTTGTTCCTGGCACAGAACATTCCCTCTTGTCTCTGCTCTGTTCCCTCTCGCCCAGTTCTTTGCTCACTTTCTAAAACATTAGCTGTTGTTTGCTGTTCTCCGTACACCTAAACCCATCCTTCTCATCTTTCCCCATGTGCGTGAGGTATGTTGGTTGGATATGAGAGTGTCGGAGCATTCTGTTGCTAGAGAGAGAGAGAGAGATCACCCAACACTGTAATTGGCAGTGACACATGTGTATTAATGGAGAGGCTTCTTGTTAATCGGCAGCTGTTGGATAGTGGTTTGATGCAAATCTGTTGTGAGCGACAAAAGAACTCTTGTATAACATTGAAATGCAGGGGACAATCAGTCACGGTGTGTGTGTGTGTGTGTGTGTGTGTGTGTGTGTGTGAGCGTTTGACTTCCCACAAGTAAGAAGAAAATATTTGCTTCTTAAATGGACTCTCATAGTCGGATGATGAAATTAAGTGAAACTAGATAGAGCCTCCACATTCCTCGAGACTGCAGTGGCTCTTTAATTCACTTTCCATTTTCGAGGTAATAATTCAGTAATGCCTTAATCATTTTCTTTGCCTTTAGTTTTCTCGAATGACAACATGACATTCTAACCGGCAGGAATTGTCTTTCCATTCATGGTTTCTTTCTGCCCTTTTACTGTAAATGTGGCGACACACAATCGCACTGTTGTCTGTCACTGAGCTTTGATGCTGTCCTTAGCGACCTTCATCAGATCTCTGGAGTCACAGCATGCTGACCTACGTACGTTATTAATGCTTTGTGTCTTGCCTCTTTTTTACATTACAGTCTTAAATGAATTGCTGAGCTTCGGAAGTTGTTGGTAAGTGTTTTGTGTGTTTTACCTCTGGATGGAGCCAGTCTACCTGTTTCTCCCTTTCCCACTTCTAGTCTTTATGCTAAGCTAAGATAATAAAATCCTGTCTGCAGCCTCATATTTAAACAGACATGGCAGTGGACTTTAAACCCAAATTGTTTAGTGCATTGCCTCTTGGTGCACAGTCCATCTCGTACTAAGAACCATGTACGTTTCTCCAGTTTGTGAATCTGTAGCCAAATTTGTGCAAAGAATATGTATGTCAGGCCTAGTGTCCTTTACATCTTCTAGATCCTCAAGCTTATTTTGTCCCTCTTGCTCTTTCGTTCACCTTTCTCTGTCTTGCACAGGCATATGCATTCCACCACACACACACACACACACACACACACACACACGTACAGACACAATGACACACACCCAGCTGGTAGAGGCTAGATACAGGGTCCTGTGGCTTATCTCTACAGCATTGTCCCATTGTTGTTGCGCCCTCCCTCTGGGACTGACTGATCCCAAGAGGTCAGTCCTCAGAGCCTGCTGTGCTGATAAAAGACGAAGAAGAGTGCGAATTAGAAAAGAGAATCCTGTGCTGCAGCGGTAAAGATTCAGCTCAGACGACAAGGGGCAAAAGGCCCAAGATTTTATGCACGTGGAGCAATGCAATGCAATGAAAGGGAAGAGGTGAGGTCTCGGGGATTGACACCCAGACTTTACTGCGGTAATCCTGTAACTCTCTGTCTAATACACACAATCAGTATGTGTAGCCGATGCAGGAGGCAGGACAGAGCACCAGACGCTGAAATGCTGACCTGGTTGAAGCCCCATTCTTGCAGTCGAACTGTGTCTCCTCCCTGCCTCACCTGGCTTTGGCTTCAATCTCTCTTCAGTCTTCTTTGGCCCACTCCCCAGCAACACTACCACCTCTCTCTTCAGCCAGCACAGCACAGCTCTGCAGACACTGGAGGGGGGGGGGGACGGGGGGTTGCGAAAATCAAATAATGAGTTGGGGAGAAGACACACACAAAAAAAACTGCAACACTTCAGATTTGTAGGTGCAGGGGGAATAAAGTGCTGAACACAAGGTCATCATTACCAGAGAAAAAACAGTACATGTCATCAGATTTAGTTGACAAGAGACCAATAGCATGTGAGAACCTATGTAGGAATGTGTTCTATTGTAACTTGGACAGATTAGCTTCCTAATTGTGTCTTCTTTCCCCCGAGGCCTTCACTTATCACTGCGTACAAAATCCTTCCTGGACTACCAGTGAATACTGTGTTCAGATTAGTCTATTTCTCTCTGAAGGTCAAAGGGAGTCAATATTTAAGCAGGGCCGAGGAACTGAATGTCAGGGTGGATCTAGATAAACCGTGTCTGCTTCAGCTCTGTGAACACTTGAAGATTTGACAGTGACAACAGAGATTGGCTTTGTGCAATTCAAAGCACAGGCCTGGGATGACAGCTGTCCCTCACTCGGCACATCACTACACAACTTTTACAGCGGGGGCATCAAGGGATTATGGGCGTGTGTTAGTACGAAGTTTGTTCGAGCATCCAAACTGCCCTCGGGGATAGTTCAGTCACATACATCCCCTGACTATAACTACTGCTGATGATAGTTTGCTGCTTTAATGTTGCACCTCTGCTGTATAATTATTGTAGAGAAGTGAGGGTGCAGCTGTTGTAACTTCCTGTTTAGCCACGGTCTGTGCTAAGTGTTTATTTCAAAAGATCTTACATTTGTGCTCACAGTTTTGAATCTTTGTGTGCAAAGATAAAGTACCATTGCACGTGTGCATGAGAAACACTTTAATTCAGAAAATCTGTTGATTTCACCACTTCAAAGCTCTACCTCAGCTGTCGTATGGATGATAGATGGCCAGATGAGAGGATACACACCATTTCCTTAAAGAGCATGGCAGCGACTGCTCCAATCGCAACCTAATTGCCTCGTGTTGGCGACGGTTACATTAATTCAGCGATGTGGACTCAGTTTACACAGCAGAGCTGGGAGGTGTCAGGTTGCCAATAAAACGGGAATCTAAATTTCATCCCGCTTTATTGGTTTGTGCAGTGTCCTTTCCCCGTCACGGCGGATAATTGTGCAGCTTAATTTAGCATCCGAGCTATAGAATGAGGGAACTCCTAAGTACGACAGTAGACGTCAGGGAAAAGGATTTCAGCTCAGAATCGCCCTTTAGTGCTCATGATTTATTGATTATTTATTTATTCATTTTGCATAGTGAAGTGCTGATTTAATAAAGTGTGAATTGATCAGAACTGAAACCAACACGGGGTGGCTGTACAAGGGAGTCATCGATAACCTGTCCTGTGCTCAGCATTGATTATTGCCATCTGAGATAAGAGGAAATGAAACCTCTGTTTCCCTCCCTCCCACACACACACACAAAAACACACACACACACACACACCCCTCTGCGCTTGATTTACTTGTATTTACAGGCCTCTGAATGTGTATTATGGAGGAACGTAGTGACATTTCGTGTCCCTGTCTAACCTAATCACGCTAAAATGATGGCAGTAGGATTTCCACTCTGCTCCTCTGCTGGGACTGACAGGTATTAGTGGTCAAGACTTACTGAGTTAGTGACACTGTACTAAGGACAAAGTGGAGTTCACCTCTCATGTCTCTTTCTTTAATCTCCACTTGACTGGTTTCAGTGAACATCATTTTGGCTACGCGCCGGCTGCAGCTTCCTTCGAAGAATCTGCTCTTCCAGAGGTCCTGTGTCACTGCTATGGCAACATTGGCAATGCCCTTTCCTGTAAATGCCCATCTGCTCCACTCTGTGTGTGTCTGTGTGTGTGTGTGTGTGTGTGTGTGTGTGTGTGTGTGTGTGTGTGTGTGTGTGTGTGTAGCTTATCTCCTTCACTGATTATTAGAATTGATACCAGCTGTGCTGCCCCGAGCGGGGACAAGCTGATGTTGTGTCACGTCCATCCCTGGGGCCTGTGGCATGAACATGCCTGTTCACACATGCCACACACTGCAATTTCTGGCTTGTTAAAGACCTTGAGAATGTAATGAAATGACACATCTTTTCACAAATTTCCTGTGCGTAGTTCCTCTTTCTCTGCATTTGTCTGAATCCCTCATTTGTCAAAAATCAGGTGTGATGCCGAGATCATAAACTCATACTTGTATTATAGTCAAGCTTTTTGATTAGGGCCACTATGTGACGAAGCACTTATTGTATTTTCAATTTCTCCGCCACCTCTCCTCATGGCTTTTACTCTCCTGTCAATATTTATAAGCCCCTCTGTAACCATAAAGTGGTGCTAGGTGGGTGGTGGGCAGTTTGCAGATGCACCTCTAAGCTCACTGTGTTTGGAAAAGGAATATTTGAACTGAATAGTTCCTATTTAACCAGGCAAAGACAATCAAGTGTTTCCTCAAAGGCATTGGCTCATTAACTAACAAACTGTGTGTGTGTGTGTGTGTGCGCCTGACTGCATACATATTTTAAAGTTTATCGTGTTATTGTGAGGGTGAATCTCTTCTTCCTTCTTCATCACAAGCCCTCAGCAGTGTGTGCATAAGTTACACCCGACTGTGCCAGAACACGGTGTTACTGCTTGTTAGCCAGTGCAATGCCGCATCTCCTTGTTGTATAAGCCCACAGTGGTTGGAGGCTGCGGGACAGCGCGGGGTCGTGTGTGCTAAACTCAGGTGCGCTGTGATTCGCTTGATTAACTACAGCTGTCGGAGAGGGTGGAAGGTCCTTGTCCCTCCAGTCCTTCTGCATGACAGGCAGACGCCCTGGTTCTCTGTGACCTGCTGTTGTCCCCAATGTCCCTTTGTTTTTTTTTTTTTTTACTTTCTCCAGACAGCAGAGGGACTTTGCTGCTGAACAGGACTGTGTTGGATCCATTGTCCCTGGTAGGTAATTCTTATTTTAATTTTTATAATGTTAAGTGGCTAAGATTCCAGTCTGGTTTTGTAAATTTAAAAAAAATCTATAATAAAAGTGTGACTATGATGCATTTAAATAAAACTTAACAAGTTAACAACAACATGTATCCACTTGCCTTATGCAAACATCTGCATAATAAATGTAAATTTGCCCAATGTATGTAGACATTCACCTTCACTGTGCAAATGAAAGCAATGTGTCAAATGGAAGCATAGTGAGTCTGTGCAAAGGCCACAGCCAGCAGGTAGATTCAAACCAGTGACCTTCTGGCAGTGAGGCAGCATCACTAACCACTTCACCACTGTGCACTGTGCTCTCCTCTTTCTGCCCTGCACTTTGGCCTTTTGCAGCAGAAAAAAATAAATAAAAAGGGTGGAAAGGCTTATCAAAGAACACAAACACAGCAGTCAGATCTCTAAACACAGCGCACACACACACACACACACACAATGCACCCAGATGAATGGCCCAACCTCAACACAATAGGGCTAAATTAAATCACTGATGCCAGCGCCGCTAAAAGACCTCCCCCCACACACACACGACTCACTTACTCACACACATCCAAGGATTGATTAATAAGGACCTCTTTGTTTACCTGCATAATGTATTCTGGATCAGGCAGTATCAGGTGGGGTTGGGAGGCGTGTGTGGTCAATTTCAGATCATTATGCAAATCAGTATTGCATCAATTGTTCTCAAGCCACTCTGGTATGGCAGCTGAATTAATAATTTTCTCCCTGGACCACTTCATATCTTTTTGTACCTCTTTATTCGGTAGCATCTTCATTTCCTTGATGCCTCCTTTACATCAGCTGCGTCTAAACAAAGGACAGCGTGTATGGAAACACACACAGACAAGCTCATACAATCAGCGTGGGTTACAGTTCACAGTGTCAGGCGATGTTTACACACCCTCTTTTGGACTTTTCTCTTGTTTGGGGCAGATTTGGCATCAGCTGTTTTTTTAAACACAGCACAAACACAGATATTACTTCCACCGCCGCAGCCCTGCCCCTGCTGCCAGCGGGCACCTGTCGAAGACGAGCGTGTTCGCAAACAGCCCGAACAGGTGGCAACATCAGTGTCACTCAAGCATGAGCAGCCTCAGCTGAGCTTGTCAAGGCTGGCACTTTCATCTGTGACCTGACAAACACGCACAGCTCGATGCGTGCTTGTCCTGAACTCAACTTGCTTAAGATCTTCGTGGAATCAACTAATAATAAAGTGGTAGATCTTTATAGCGGCTAAACCAAAAAAAAAAAAACACAGCCTGTTAGAAGTACAGTCCAGTCTCGACACAGTGACTTATTTTTTTTTACCCAAACTGTGAACTTGTGGTTATGGTTTTTTATAGAGGTCAACAGCAGAACACAAATATTAACTTATGAGCATATGCATTAACGATACAGGTAATGTTGGGGAATGCTACTTTTAAAAGTAACAAATTACATTTATTTATTAAAAAGTTATTAACAAGTAATCAGTTACATTAAAGCCCTAAATTAAAAAAATGTAGAAGTGGCAGCCTAGTACACAGACCTAAATCACACACACTGAACACAAACACATGCATCACGTTCAAATTAAAGTTATAGGCCTTTTAAACACAGACACTGCCAGTCAAAAGTTTGGACACACCTTTTCATTATTTTCCTTTATTTTCATGACTACTTTACATTGTAGATCATCTCTGAAGGCATACAAACTATGAATGAACACATACGGACTTATGTAGTGAAGAAAAAAGTGTGAATTAACTCAAAACATTTTAATAGTTTCGATTCTTCCAAATAGCCACGCTTTGATTTGATTCTCCTTTGATTCATGACCTGAAATGTGACTTGTCAGGGTTCATTTGTGGAATTTCTTGCCTTAATGGGTTTGGGACAGTAAAGGAAAACCACTAGAGAGACGAGGTGTAGACGTTGAAGTAACATAAACTTACTTTAATTTCTCATACTTTTGTTCACCAAAAGTATGAAAGACTCCTTCACAACAATATCAATAAGTCATTTTTATGTGTAGCCTGCATCAGGTGTACTGAAGGCATCAGTGTCACTATGAATCATTGTTTTTTGACTAAGGCCTACATTAAATTTAAAAATTATGTGTATTGTTCCCCCTTTGACACATTTTATGTAAATTTTAAATGTGTGTGTGTGTGTGTGGGGGGTGCTTTAATATGCCTAAAACTTCCAGTCAGGCTCACAGGAGAAGAGCAAATGGAGTGTAGTGGAAATAATGGCTTTGACCCCCCCCCCCCACCTTGCTGGTCTGTCTCCATGCAGTCACTGTCAACACTGCAGCATCCCAGCATCACCAGGTGCAGTGGGGCAACACGGACGATGTGTGCGTGAGTGAGGGAGGGGAGGAGGAGGAGGAGGAGGAGGAGGAGGAGGGCGTTTTCACTGGGAGCAGATGAAAGAGGAGAGAGGGAGGAGGAGGAGGGGGGAGGCTGGAAAGGTGGCGGGATTTGTGGTGAAGCCTCGGCTCTGTCAGACATGCGCAAGAGCAGCAGCATCAGCAGCAGCAGCAGCAGCAGCAGCAGCAGCACCGCCACCACCGCTGCGCTGCGCTTCCGCCTTGGCTGAGCGGCGCACACAGCCGTGAGGGGAGGGCGAGGGAACGGAGAGGGAGCGGAGAGGGAGCGCGGAGCCACCGAGACGCAGTGGGGCACAGCACGGACCCGGAGCGCATCACACCGACGCAGCAGCCCAGCAGCAGCATCCCCGCATCCCCGCATCCCCGCATCCAAGCCCGGAGACCGCGCGAAGACGCCGACACTAAAATGTGACGTTCACGGAGGGAAGCAGGAGAGAGAGAGAGCGAGAGAGTGTCCGTAGATCTCAGTTCTCCGCGGTCTGAAAATGAAGAAGTTCAACATAAGGAAGGTGCTGGACGGCTTGAAAGAGGTGTCCTCCTCCACCCCGTCTGTCCAGGTGGGACCACAGGAGAACCATCTGATCCAGGAGACCCTCCAGTCGGAACATTTCCAGCTCTGCAAGGTGGGCGAGTCTGCTGCTTTTATTCATATCCGGCAGGATTCGGCTCACACAGTTCGTGCCGCACACATCCCGTCCCAGGATCCGGCAGTAACAGCCGGTTCGTGTAAGGTTCGGAAACAGTTTGGCCGGATCCGAAGCGTCCTGGTCTCACAATGCGCAGACGCTCCGGGCGATGGGCACAAGTTCCTGTGTGGCTGCGTCTTACAGCCGTGTCATGGTTTTTGTCTTATTAATAAATCGTCATGGTGAGCAATAACCTCCGTGAATATAGCACCGTGTGAGTGGCACCAACTGTCATACCGCAGGCTTGGGCCAAACCGATCCCTAATGTATAATCTGCAGAATTTTGGATCAGAAAAGCGGTGGCTCGTGGTCGCTGCGCGTGTGCGTGCGTCGCGTTATTTGCCTCCTGATGCTCTCTCTCTCTCTCTCTCTCTCTCTCTCTCTCTCTCTCTCTCTCCCTCTCTCTCTCTCTCTCTCTCTCTCTCTCTCTCTCTCTCTCTCCCACCTTATTGCTCCTCGATCGTCCCACTCACCTCACACCTCCGTCTCCATCCCCATCACATACACACACACACCTCTGCCTTGTCCACATATTATTGGTTCACTGAGGTCTGATGGCACCTGAAGAGAGAGTTCAAAACAGCTGTTAAAAAAATCAATCTTGGCCACAACAATGGCTTAAGCAACACAATCTATATCACGTATATGACATTATTTGCGCTATAAGGATGTGTCCTATTAGTATGGTGTGGAAACCAGCGTGTGCCAGCTGTTTCCCCACACATTCTACCACCAAGACTGTCACAGGCTTCTGTGTAATTGCAAACACCTTAATCTGATAATTGTAGCTTTTAATGTCTAATGTCTGATGCAAACCTATGCGTTTAGTGTGTGAACGAGGCATAAAAACACAAGCTTCTATGTCTGGTAGCTGCTGCCACAGTCCATCAGCTTTTATGTCCTGATACATGGCAGAGTCTGTTTGCGCCTCTACAGGTCAGCATCATGAACGTTACCCGTGCTTGAAGACGGAGACAACGCCAGCATAAGGTGCAGAAGTCCAAATGTAGGGCAGACTAACTTTGTAAAACTCTAATCGTCTTAGCAGTTGTCACAAGTTGAGTTCGAGTCCCTGAAGTAATAACTAGAAAACTACATAACATAATCTAAAGTCAAGTCAACACGCCCGAGGATTAAGGGGATCCTGTGGTTTAGTGGCTAGAAAAGGCCAGCAAAGGGGCGACAGGTTTGACTGCAGGCTAAATATGTCTCGAGGATCTGACCGACGGCCCCCTCCCAGTCTGTCTGTCTGTCTGTCTGTCTGTCTGGGCAGAAACTTGCTGTAATGTTTCTCTGTGAAGAAGCCAGGTCCCTGCTGCACTGAATACTTATTATGTAAGGTGCTTTAGCCTCCTGTCACTAAATAATCAAATCCAACGGCCCGCTGCTGGCTGGAGGATGCCATAAAGCTGCAGTCCGATGCCTGTCCACTGGACATGAAAACTGTTTATGACATACTCCTATAGAAGCCTCCAACAAATCATAGCTAATGCTCAGTATGGATGTGATTTTTCTCTATGTTTTAATTCCTGACTTCACTGTAATCACGACTTCATGTGGGAGGCCGTGAGAGAAGGAAAATGAGATAAAAAGAGAAATGAGAGAGAAGAAATCTGAAAATAGGCCTGTGATTAGAAAAGGATCCTAAATAGCGAAGCCAAATATCAGCCTATTGCGAGGAGCAGGGCGACTAAGGTATAGAAAGAGCGTTTGTCCCCCTCGTTCGTTTTCATTTGTCTGCACAAATTCAGGCTTTTTTAGGTTCTTGTTTCGTAACACTTTTCACATCCACGTGAGCCATTTGTTTAGGAAAATCAGGTGTGTGACATGCTCTGATAAAGCACTTGCGCTTGAATTGATGTTTTCTCTAACACATTGCCTTTTTCCATCTTTGTGTCCTCCAGACTGTCCGTCATGGCTTTCCCTACCAGCCGTCGTCCATGGCTTTCGACCCCGTGCAGAAGATACTTGCCATCGGCACCCAGAGCGGAGCTCTCAGATTGTATCCTTTCTCTCGCCATTGAGCGGCTGCAGCTCGATGTGGCCTGTGGCAGCTCCTCTGGGCGGCTGCATCCCCGAAGGCAGCAGCAGCCGCAGGTAAGTGAGCACGCGTTTAAGCTGCTACAGTACAGTTAGATGCTGCTCTGGGTGCTGAAGGGTTTTGGTACCATTTAAGAGTTGAGAGTCCCCTGTAAGCATCAGCACTAAGAGTCAAATCTTTGATTTGTGGTTAATTTAAGGTTCCAGAGGTTATCGCATGTTAGGATAATGCTTTAAAACAATTCCACATCTTTGCTGCTTCCACTGACATTCCCGTACTTCTGCTCCCCCTCTCACACTCTCAACCAGAATCTAAATAGTCCACATTTAGTCATGCCTTGAAGTACACGCTGCAATTCAGCGGGAGACGCACGTTGTCGAGCTACCTCGTCAGCTTTCCTGCAATATGAGGACATTTACACAAACAGGGAAACAGCTTGCGATGGAACGGCACCGCGGGGAGTCGTATACTTCAGAGAATGCCTGCGAGCTCGTCTGTGTCAGGCTGCTTTTACAGGTCCTCTATGTGTTCTCCTGCCTGTCCGACAACCTTTGCCAGCTCATTACGGTGTGATGAAGTGCCGTCCGCACGGCCGTCCCTCGTTCCCACTTACTGGCAGCTATGGCTGTGACTCAGTCTCGTTCACCTGGGTTGGAAAGGTGAGAATAAAAACTGAGGATGAGCCTGTAATCCACAGAGCCGCACTTAGCAGACTTGAGAGAGGACACCAGTGGGCAGTGAACAAACTTTCGTGTTCCTCATACAGGGCAGACTGGAATCGATGGGAGGTAATGGCGAACCACATTTTCTAGTGATGACTAGAATATTTTTAAGATTCAATAGAAGCTGTGAGTTTCTCCATTCAAAGCAGAGCACATTTATTAATAGGCGTTAAAATTCCGCCTGATAAAAGCACTACACCAGTGCTGTTGTGGGAACTAGTGAATAAGCTTAATGAAGCTCATGTCTTGCTGCTGATGTAGCGCTCCTCTCTACAAAAAGAAGCCGTACCCGCGGCATGAAAGACGCTCATAACCGACCGGCTTACCTCAGATCACCACATTCTCCCTCATACTATCACGAGTTTGGGGCGAAATGATCTTGTCAGATGAATCCTGCTGGCTGAAGATGGTCACTTTGAAACTCAATGAACAGAGGAATCTCTCGTGTTTGAATGATGTGGATCAGATAGTCTTATCAGAGTCAGGGGAAGGTGAATTGGGAGTCATCTGTCTATTCTTTGGTGCTGGTTATCTTTCCCTGTCATTTGCTGTTTAGTCAGCCCTGTCTCTTTATCTGATGACAACGATACCAGCGTGGCACAGATGAAGGGGCCATAATGGAGAATTCATTATTCATATTCTCTGCGTTTGCTGTATGGTTAAAGTTTTGACAGGTTGCAGGTTTGTGAAAGACATCCTGGGATTCCTGGGCTGATTCACATCTCTGCCCCGAGGTCGTTATTTTTGCCTGTTTATGTGTATTTGTGCTTGTTTGCTCGGCCTGGTGTGCCAGGACATTTGGCTGCACCCCTCTCCCCTGGAGGATTACAGGAAGTGGCAGATCAAGGGCCTCAGCCTGGCAGCGTGGAAGAGGATTGAGAATTACAGCAGAAATAGGAGGTGTGTGTGTGTGAATGTGTGCGAGTGTGCACACAAAGTGAATATGTCTGTGTACGTGAATCCTCGGAGGAGACGGCTGATCCCTCTGGCCATGAAGCCAGCCACTTTTCTGATCCCCCCCAAAAAAGTGTCCCGTGTTTGATGCTCGCCACTGACTCTGCTGCTGTCTCCACTGTCCAGCTGGGAAGATGACAGCGTCCCTTCGGTGCTGTCTGGAGGAGGGAAAGGGGAAAGAGAGAAAGAGGGAGTTTGGCGGAATAATCGGTAGAAAGGACGGTCCGATAGATGAGGGGAAAGTGGCGAGAAAGGAAACAGATAGGAAAGAGTGAGCAAGGCAGGCTATCCCCCGCTTCAAGATCTAATGGCCAAGAATAGAATCCTTATTGATCTGTGTGTGGTAATGCATCGAGACAGTTATGCCCAAGTGCATACACACAGCGCTCTCAATTGTTTTCTGCACAGCATCTCAGCGGCAAGAAGAAGTCGTGAGCATTTAGAAAACAGTTTTCGCTGTGCAAGCAGTCTACACATATTAGCTAGCCCTCGGATTAGCAGCATAGTTCCCAAAAATAAGTAGAAATGCAGTGTTCTAATATGGTGACGGCAAAAGCTGCTCTGCAAAGTGGCGACAATGGAAGGTAGTGACACAAGAGGCTTAAGCGGCCTTTTGCATTCCTCGTTCTGCAAGTGCTTTATTTACATCATCAAACTCAACTAAAGTCGTGTCGCTGTTCAGCCGTAAGTTTCATTGCGGCGCTTTTTAAACGGCTACGACAGCAGCCACACACACAATACACAGAGCTGATTCAGCACAATCAGATGGAAAGTATAGATTTTAGGTGATGTTTAGTGATGTCATAACAAACAAGACAATATCCAAATTAATCGAATCTGAGGAGATGCATACCAATACAATCTTAAAAATACTCTATATCATATATAATGACAGTTATTATAATCCATCCATCCATTCATCCACCTTTACCTGCTTATCCACACAGAAAGGCTGCAACAGGCCAGGGGTTCGAGTCGGTGACCTTCTAGCTGTGAGGTGACAGTGCTAACTACTCCACCACCCTGCTGCCCCATTTTTTATCAATATTAAAAACATGTTAAAAGGTTTGAGGATTTGGATGTTAGTGGTTTTTAAATGATCAACTATAATGTAATGGAATTACAAAACCTCAAGGTCAAAACCTTTTTCATATATTTGACTTGTACAACCAGCTCATTATTTTGTAATTTAGTTCAACCGAAGCAAAAAAGTCAAGCAATAAGCAACAGAATCCACCCAGGATGTGCACGAGGACTGTAAAAACTAAAAGACATCAAAATCACAGATTCATAATTGAAATTGTTAGTGGTTCGGTTGGTGCATTAAACGCAAGCATAACGTGGGTGGAAGTGAATGTTTTCTGAGAAGCATGTGAACGGTACAGTGTTAACACAGGAATGTGTCACCGCTTGGGCGAAAACATAGCACAGGGGCATTATTATGGGATTCTGGCAGCTCTCAAACCACGGGCATTTGTATTTTTATGTGGGTGTCTTATTTGCTTGGTGGTCTGCAGCTGTGTGTGTGAAACAATGTGGAGGCTCACCTCTCCGGAGAGGCGGCTCTTTACCGGCGGTGGCCACGAGAGATGGCAGCACTATAACTCAGAGAGTCCCTGCGAGCCAGCAAGACGCAGATCAATAGATCAGATTGTCACTCCATGCTCTGCCAGATTATCTCATCGGCAGGCACAGGACATTGTAGGACTCACACATACAAATGGGGCCACACACACGTTTATTATTTCGGGACAGACGGTTGGAGGTGGTGGAGAGGTAACACAGATGTGCGCTTTCAGAGAGTTACACACTCGTGCACACACACACACAAGTGTTGGATGTTGAATGAGTTGTTAGTAGATGTGCACACAAACACGGCGTGTGTGCCGACATACACAGAAGGCCGGACGTTTGCAGATGTGGGCAGACGCTGGAGCACACATGTTTGCAGAGACAACTTTGACCACGCACATTTACAGACGCACACACAGACACACACACACAGACACACACACTGCAGTGGCTGCTGTGGCTGGCAATAGTGCTGTGCAGCTTTTGGTCGTAGCACAGATTGACTATGACATATCTTCATCATTAATCTTCCTGCTGATTCACTCAGTAACTGTGCTTCCCTTCAGGCTTTGTCTCCAGTCACAGGAGAGTCTTACTGAGCCGCGACTGCAGGACTACTGAATGGGAATGATTTCATATGCCGGAACATAAATTGTAGCTCAGCAGCGGATGTTGAGGTTTCATCGGTGTAGTATAAGAGATGTTCATTCTCCAGCGTGTTTGCGTTCTTGTCTCTTTCCAGTGTAGAGAAAGTCTTAAAGTATCGCAATGTCTCACAAAGTAGTTAACAAATGCATCAACCAGCACGTTGACCACTCTAATCTATATGTCTGTAATGAGTTTGAATGCAGCTTCTTCTTTTTACATTCAGTGGCAGAAGGAGAAGGATGGTCTGTGGTTAAAAAAAGGAGTATGCATCTAGCTCCCTTTCCAGTTCACTGCTTCTTTTCCGCTCAGCGACCATTTGTTTATTCATTTATTATTCTATCTGTTTTGTTGCACTTTTATTCTCGTCTCTCAGTTTGCCTCTCTCCTCCTCCAGCTTGGGCCAGTTGCAAGCTGACTCTCCTACATGATGCTCCATAGCGGAGACCAGGCCCAGCTGGGGTTTGTACCTGGGTTCAGTTACCCCGTGTGCCGGAGCTCGGCACGGCGGCCAAAACTCCTGAAACGGCCACAGTCCAATCAAAGCTGCCACCTTCACATCCACACGTGTCATCAGTACATGCACATGAGACTTGTGCAGTATCGTTTGTGTGCTCCGGTGGTCAAACAGTATGTAGGAAGAGCCAGAACTTGTCAGTCCTATGTCAGTGGACAGTGGGGCCACTGGTAGTAGCATATGCAGGATAAGGGATTAAGAAATATGAGAGATATCACGCAAAATCAAGAGGGATTGGTATCTCCTTTCAGCTGACCTCATTTTACTTTTCACACAAGGTGGCACGAGGATTGGACTGTGTGTGTGTGTGTGTGTGTGTGTGTGTTTGTGTGGAGAGAGTCCGCTTACGACTGCCAGATGGTATGTACATAAGTGGTTAAAAGCAGAGTCTGCGGTGAGGTCACCAGAGACTGTGAGATGTGGCTCTCATGTCAGTTCAGGGCACATCGACTTTACACCATCACCGCAACAAAAGATGTGTGCGTGACTCTGAAAGTTTGTGCGTGTGCACAAGTACTCTTAAAGGACCCCTCGTGTACTGGGTTTCATCCTCGGTGCTCTCCAAAAGCACTCAGCATCCTATGTTCTGCTGGTTCCTCGAAATGGAAACTGAATTTTGCTGCATCAGTACCACAACAATGTAGCTGCTGCCTCCCTGTCTGTCCAAAGTCCTGACAGCGTGTCCTGCTTAAATCCTTTAGCCCTGACAACCGCCAAATGGGATCGGGGTTTAGGATGATTAAAGTTGCGCTGCCATGTTGCTTCTCCTCAATAATTTAGTCTACATTTAACTCCAGCTTTTACGTCTCTCGCCTCCCTGTCCTTTATCTTTGTCGGCTCCCGTCTTGACAGAAATGATAGTCTGGCGTGCGTGTCTGCGTGTCGTCGTGAGACCTATGGCTCTGAGGGCTGCGGTAGGGATGTTTTACCTTTCCACTAATGGAAAAGTGCATGTGCAGACAAAAAAAAAAAAAAAAAAACCCTCATCTAAGCAGAAACACATACAGACTTCTTCCCCGAGTGAGTCATCACAATTCAGGACGCCATGTGATATTTCTCTTTAACTAGAAAGCAGTGTTATTGGAGGACAAGATATCTCGATGACCCAGAGTAAGGTTAACAGCTAGGGCTGCTGCTGGAGAGGAATGCTAATAAGTGTTGTCTGGAAATGTGCGCGCTGTTTTGCCCCGTCATCACGGCTTTTATAAAGTAGGATCGACATCGAACCAAAGGTCCTCTGAGCATTTATTGAAGTCTGATATAGCAGGAAATGCTTCGCTTCCTCGCCAACCTGTACACAAAAAAAAAATAATATCGTGAGTGCGATACAGTTCAGCAGTTCCTGAGAGGTCACCAACCTGTGCACTAATTTTTTCCCAACGGACGGGAGGCAACGCTTGAGTGGCTCATCGTAAATACACTGTGTCATGTTGACTGGCGAGAATAAAAGGGTTCGGATTTGTGCACACGCACTCCGAGGGCGTACCCGCGCTGGTTGATAGCTGGCTCTATTCTGACTGCGTATGGACGAGTGAAGCTTCATTGTTTTGACCAGGCAAATTATATAGTGTTTGCTGTTCTGGGATTGCTTGTCATAATGTTTTGAAACACTAATTAGATGCCAGTAATTGGAAGGAAACGCAGAGTAGCTAAAAATATTTCCAAACCTGATGGCGGATGCTGCAGATCCGCACAGGCACCGTTCCACGTAATAATTTCAGACGGAAGTTGTTGGCAACTGTGTGATTTCGAACGGTGGCAATTAGCGTGGCGTCGGAAATGAGGAAGCTTGCATGTCGCGGCGTCTTACGACAGCTGAAGGTGAGCACAGTGAGAAATGGTGTCGAGCAATCGGCTCGTCCTGCTGGATCTTTTCAGCAGATTGGACGTTTTTGTAGCAGCTGCAGCAGGTAATTCAGAGAACAATCTGATAGAATATTAGTTTCTCAACTGTACGACTGCATTCATCTCATTCATGCTTGACCGTTTTGGTTTTTGGTGGGGAGCAAACTATTTAGTTGTCTTTAATTCTTGGTTCTGCATTGGTTGCATTGATGGACTGTCCACCTGATGGAACTACATGTTTGTCTCAGTGGATGCACGGAGCACGGGTGGGGGGGCAAGACACAGACCTGCAGCATGCAGATGCAGTAAAAAGACGAATGAAATGAGAATAATCAAAGCTTAGAGGAAAACAGGAATGAATGAATGGAAGAGGGTAGAGCCGGACAGGACAGGCAGCGATCGGCAGGTTTAAATGCAGACTGTGGGCATGTAAACCTCACAGGGCATGAGGTGGGTGGTCAGGGAGCAAAAGTTCCATATAAACACGGACAGAGGAGCAGGATGAACAACAAGAACTGAGGAGGAAAACGTGCTAATTGTGGTGAGGGGACGCACGCGACAGCCCAGCGTGTGCTACCCATTCAATATCCCTTTATCAGGCAACTCACCATATATTGACTTCTATACCCCCACATCTCTCAAACGTCTTCATAAAGCTTCATTAGGTTTGAAATTATGTTTTTTGGTTACATACTGCGACTTTTTGCAGTTGTTTTTGCACTTTCTGTGCGTGACACACGTGCCACAAGTTCCGTGAGAGAAAAGTGTAAATTTGGAAATAAATGTTCCTTCATCTTTATATGTGTATTTTCACAATAATGAATACAAAAAATACTGTAAGTGCAATTCATAGTTGATTGCTTTAGCATGGATATTTTACCTTCAAAAGGAAAATAGATATTTGTACATCCTTCAGTGATGCACCTTTAATTTCGTCACACATCCACGGTCCAATGAAACTCAAGAAGCCACGTCCTCATATTCCACTTTAAACGTGCTTCTGTTTCCTCTTTAAGCACCAGCTGAGGAAGAACTATACAATGGACTGAAACTGACAGATAATTTGTCTGCGAACAGCGTGCGTTTCAGTTTACGTTCATGAAATAAAAATGCTAATTAGTGCTTCCCTCCAAGAACACCCTGTCTTCATCTGCTGATATTGTTACATAAAAAGGTGCATGAGAATGAAAAGTAATGTATCCATCCTTAGTGTGCCTTTCCTAGAGACAGACTCGCTGCATCCGGGCGTTGCAGAGACGGTGGCAACGCAGCGCTGTCAGCCTCTCGTGATTTATGACATGATTTACTTCAAACAGCTGCTTTTTCAGCATGGCTGAGATCACTTGTGAGGACCATGTTGCGAATGTATTGATTTGCACTCATATTAGTCTTGGTCGATGTGCTCCTGCACTGTAACAGCTCTCTCACGACCAAACTGTTTGACCGCTGTCAGAACACCCCCCCCCCCCACCCCATAACACAGAGGTCCCCCATCATCGAGAGTCAAGTTTCCAAAGTCGGTGATCTTTCTCACGCTGTTGGATTTGTTGGGCGTCGCTGCGCAGCATGTCTGATTCGGGAGTTATGGTTTGTGTGCATTAGCATGTGGTAACCTTATCCCTCCTATTGATTTCAGATTGTGGCTCATTACTAAGACTGAGGCTTTCGCTATCATTGCATAGTCTTAAACTACCTGAAGATGAAATGCAAGTACTTCTCAAAACACATTATCGACAAGTTTCTTTGCCGCTGCCAAAACTAAAACAAATGTCTTTGTCCATAAATAAGGCTTCGGGGGAGACTGCTAAGTACATGTTGTTCTTGCTACTGGCCCTGAGCAGATTATGGCATGTACTAATAGCCCTCGCCTGTCCGCTGACATAAGCGTCACTTTATCAACATACAAGCCGTAAATCTCGCATCTCAGTAAAATGTCACTGTCGAGTATCAAATCGTACGTGACAGTGACGGAGAGCAAGCTGCAAATGCACTTTTGAGGTTGAATGAGAACCTGCTGTCCTTCATTTACCCTCCGTATACACAGCGTGCGCTCATGGACGTTGAAAAGTGACATCTGGCGTGTAAGCGTGGCTCCATTCACAGGTCTCTGAACTATGATCTAGCTCTGTGTATGAAAATGTCATAAACGAGTAACCGATTCCGTTTATTTGTCAAGGTGACCCGGCTGAATCGGAGGCTTGATTAAAACAAAACGCTGCATTTAATGAGCTAAAATGGGCTTAAATAAAGGGCATTTCCTTTCAGGTGATCGTTCAGATCTAACTTTTGTGTTGATAGCTGACACTCGGCGGTTTGGCTTGACATTGTTTTTGAGGTGTGGGAGTGTGACAGGGTTGAGTCTAACTCGTGCTGTCAGGTTGGCACGGTCCCTGTGGTGCTTGTAAGGGGACTGGCTTACAGAACGCTGTGAAGCAAAGAGATTTTGTCGTCTCGCTTTTCTCCCTGCCTTTCACGTGACCTCCAGGTCTCTGCAGGGCCGCAGCTCTGAAATAACTGAAGGATTCCTCTCGCTTTTCGGCGTTCCCTCACTTCACACCCTCTTGTATTGCTTGCTCCTTTTTTTTTAAATTCCACAGTTCACATTCCAAAGAGATAATTGTTTATTATATTTTTAAGACGGTAGTATTTTACAATGGGCTTTGCTGATTTTTCTGTGCTCCTCGTCCCCCTGTTGATTTTCTGCAGCTCATTATTTTTGTCTGACTCCTGTAGGCAATCTTCCAGACTGTCTCAGGGGGATTTGCTCCCTCCCTATTTTAATGTTTCTTATGTTTTCTTATCATTTGTTTTTGTAACCCTTCCTCTCCCAAATGCCTCACAGCACTCAGAAGCTTATGTGGGAAGAGGTTATTTGTATTTAACCTCAGGATTAAAATCATACAAATGCTTCTTCTTATTAATACAGATAATTGTGTAGTTGGGGCATATCAATACCTGTCCAGATAACGTGTAGTCTACACAAACAGGGCGGGGGGGCACAGAATGTCAGTCACAGAAGCAAAGCTGGTCTGTCCGCATACATGCACTGTTAGGAGTGAAAGAGAAAACCTACATCTTTTTGGCATATAATCACAGGAAAAACGTGGTTATTGAACAGGTCTTCTCCCTTCAGCTGGTCCTTGTTGCCATGCCATTTAATCTTTTTTGTCCTCTAGAGTGACATTTCCTAGCAGTAAAAGCAGGCCCACCTGTGTTGGCCTCTGTTTGGACGCTCGCTGCCTCCTTTATTCTTTTCTCTGATTCCAAACTGTCTGCCTACATATCAAGGCAACAGGTGAAAACCTAATAGTTTTTACTTTTAATCTGGAGACAATCTGCCTGTTTAAACTGGAACTCATATTGTCATACCAAACATTACATAACTATTGATATTTAATTTTAGTATTTGTAGTTTTAACAGTGAAACACAATGGCCTTATATTAAAATATATCATACTATGTGATAATCCAACATTTCTTAGTTTTCTGATAAATTCATGATACAAACACTGCAAAATGAGCATTTCTTCAAACTTTAGGTGTCTTTAAATAGTTTGAATCTGTAAAGCACAGATATTCAATTACTAATTATACATAACACGGGCACATTTTACACCCAGGAACCTTTTTTCTTGATAAATGGCTTAAATTATTACTCGATTATCAAAATTGTTGTTCCTTAATTTTCTGTTGATTGAACAATAGATTAATTGAATAATGGTTTCGGCACTAATTACAATGACATAACAAATTAGCAAAAGATCTCATTAGTGTGCCAGTCCGCACCATTGCTTTAAAACTAAGCCACTGAGTGCACCAACTCTTTTCTGCTCGTCACGATGCCGTTTTCAAGATTGTTTTGCATGATATCATTATCTTCATGGTGTCGATTGCTGTAAACAGTTTGTATACTGGAAGAAGATTAGGATTGCACCATTTTAATAACGTTTATTTTTGATTTGGTTTGTTTGCAATAGAACATGTGTGTTACATCAAGGTGGAGAGGTTTATGGTTTGAAGATGTCAAAGCGACAAACCGTGAGCCCCTAATGGCCATGGGCAAGGTAAATGTTGGGTATGACCTAACTACAATCTAGGCACTCAGTCATTGTCTGCATGGTCTTCTACACACACACACACACACACACACACACACGGCTTAGAACACACACCCGCTCTCACAGAGAAAGAAGGACAGAGAGGTTCCCAAGGTACCAGACCTTGAGGAATTGCCTGTCACTGTGTTGTTGTGTGCTGAGATGTGTGTGTGTGTGTGTGTGTGTGGCAGAGACAGAGCAGTGTGTAATTTCAGTCGCATACATAAAGTAGGCATGTTTCCTTACTTGAGGTTTTGTGAAGCCATCCAGCAAATAAACGTCCAGGTGAACCCTGTGTTAGGGTGGACACACAAACCTAGTTTATGCTCTAAAGTTCCAGCTTGTAAAGTGTCACACAATTTGAGCACGGCTGTTCTATTTCATGCTTTTATATATTTTTTTTGCTAAAGGCTAATTCTACATACTCAACTAAACCAACTCCAGCTGGAGAATATCAGTGTGTCTGTCAGCTGTGGTTAACAATCCCAGACTGCCAGCGAGTTACTGTACATACAATAACTAGACATTTGACCAAATCCCTTCAAGCAGAGTGGACTCAACTATGTGCAGTCGTCTTGCACAATAAATGTGAGCTAGTGTTTACATTTGTAGAGTAACAGCAAAGTGCTTTAACATTTACCCAAAGATAATATTTATTTTTTCTACTTGTGGGCACGTTCTTCCAACAAAATCCAACATGGACCTCTGAGAAGGCGTTTTGAGACTTTTAAAAGTCTGATCTCCAACCTACCCTGGTCCTCTATACTCATTTAAAAAATAATCAGACTCAGACTGCCAGGTAACTTGCTGACCATGTAAAGAGTAAATGTATTGTTTTTTTCTCATAAAGTATTAGTTGTATTTAAACTTTAAACAATAGATCACATGACAAATGCTTTGTAAAATTAGTCACATGTATTGACAAAACCATGGAAGTATTAAGAGAGCAATGCAAACCATTGACACTGCTGAGAGATCTCAGCTATACTATTCTTGGAAGACATTCCTGTTTTTATTTTCATCGTACAGTAGATCATACCTATGACGAAGACTATTATTAATGTATGATTCACACGTGAAGGTGATTCATCACTAGCCCATTTCAACAGAGGTACTGGAATGGAAGAACAGCGTGGATGTGCTCTGCAACTGGAAACCGAAACAAAAAGTCCCAGGCAAAATGCTGGAAAAGCTCTGAACAGCAAGCAGAACATTCAGTACCTTCCCACCTCATCCCAGCGTGCGAGGGATTTTTATGCCTTTAATGATACAGACAGCAGGACCTGCAGAGTGACCCGACGGCTCTCCATGGTGCTGAGCCAGAGACATTCCAGAGAAATCGCACATTTTCTTTGTTAATTGCACATTTTTCACCCGTTAAACAGCTAAAATAAATTACGCAACTACCTCTCACGGTGTTGAGGGCTTTTTCAACTGGCAAGACGCTGAAAAAAACTTTGTGAAGAAATGAATATTGGTAAAGCCCATTTCCATATCAGGCTGGTAAGCTAACATTATTAAAGGTCTAAAGGTCTAAAAGTGTGTGAGTGAGGTAGGAAATGAAACAAGTGCCTTTTAAAACCAATTCTAAGAAGTTAGTGTCATTTCATAAACTTAAAAAAAGTTATACTTATTTTTTTTTATTACCACACCCTGCCTGGGGTTATGCTCTTATACTGTAAATGCTTATAGACTGTATTTTTTTTAGTTTATTTGTCTGTATTACTGCGTATTTTATATTAGTTGTCCTAAACTGCCTATCTATACTTTTTGTTAATAGGAATCATGTTAAAGACTTGTGTGCATCATAAATTTTGTTTGTTTATTTTCTGTGCTTGAGCATGAAAAAAAAGTCAAACAACATGCAGCTTCCCTGAAAACCATGTTATATTGCACACAGTGGGAAAAAGGCATGAAAATCAACCCTAGCTGATATTTCTCCTGAATTCTGAGAGTGGCCTACTTTGCATTAAGTGGACACAAACAGAATGCAAACAAATGTCACACTTTATGTATTGAATATGTAAAAAAGCATCTTTGCCACGGGTGGTACTTAGCAGCAACTTCATTTCGAGAGCTGAAACATCTACACAGACATTAAAATACAACAGTTTGCTCATGTGTTTGCTTGAATATGTAAAATGACCCCAAATGTCTTCAGTACAACAAAAACACGTGAAATAGCACTTACGACCCCCCTGCTTGAAGCAGTGGTGGCTGAGGACAAAGTGCGTGTGCCGAGTGCAACAAACAAATACTCGCTTTTCGTCTTAAAAACACAGCCCTACATTTTAATCATAGCCTCATTTATTTTGTATTTTGGCCCGACCTCTTTCCCTTTGCTGACAGCGGCGTTACAAATAAAAGTCCGACGGTTTCTTCAGCTCAGGAGAATGAGCTCCAAATATCTGCTTAGTGACTTAAGCCCTGCTGCTGCCAGCCTACATCTAACTCGATGGCATTTTGTGATGGACTTTGCTTAAGTGAAGCCAGTGGACTCACTTCATCCAACCGAGGGTGTGATGCTGCCCAGCACTTGGCAGTAAGAACTATGCAAATCTTGCCGTTTTCCTTCCTCCACCCCGCTGATATTTATTCCCCCGTTGCTCCTCTGTAGGCTGCCCTTTAGTATACCGTCATGCTGAGTGCCTGCGGAGAAGACGCACACACGTGTCACATGATGCGGTGACTCAGGCTTTAATGCCCTGCCACATGGCGGTCATGTGCACAACCCTTCCCCCTCCTCAGCTCGCAGCCTGTGGGTGCATGTATACAGTACAGTAGGCCTATATTTAAGTGTGTGTGTTTCTGTGTGTGGAGCATAACTGGCTGGGGGTGGGGGTGGGGTGGGGGCTGTTTACGCGTTTCCATCTAATTGAAGATTAGAATGTGTTATGCTGTGATGTTAAATGTGGGAACAGTGGGGCAGGGCAAAAATGTTCAGACTGACGTCTTTAGACTTCAGGGAACATATGGCAGAATAGATGGGAGCTACATTTAGAGTGTGTGTGTCGAGAGACAAAGACCCACAAGAGCATTGTGCTTTAGCAGGAGGGACGAATGCTGTATTATTATTTTTTTGTTACAACTGAAGGGTTCTGTATTAACGTCAGCATGTTAATAATCTGTAAATATACAAATACCTGCAAGTGCTGCAGACGTGTCCTTGGTTTGTCATTCAGTGCAACACAAGCACAGCCTGAGTCTTTGCAGCTTACAAGAGACAGGAGGAAAAGCAACAGGAAGAGTGGAGGAATGAAATCACTGCAGACTGACGAAACTGCATCTAAGTTTAGCAAAGTGAAGAGGAGGAAGAGAAATTAGAGGGAGAGAAAGTGAACTGCAAGAGCGTCTGCGTTTGGAGTGGAGCCAGAGTGGTCGCAGCCATTCAGCTCCGTGACTCAGAGCCCTGGTGTTGTGTGGGTGGGGTTTGCAGAGATTGGAAGGGCAACAATTGGCTCCTGACCCAACTGTAATCAGCCCATTGCCCAAGCAGAAGCCGGAGCATGTTGGTCGTTTGGCCGCTGTAAGAGCAGGACAGCGCGTGAGACCCTTAAGAGGCAGGAGGCAGTTTCTCGCTGCAGATCCCACTGACTCCTCCGAACTGCAACAGAGCATCCTTCCTTTGTTGCATTTCGCTTCCTCCTCGATTCATAACAAGGACAACCTATAAAGGGAAGGACAAGCTCTCAGCTTGTGCATCATTGCTTTCATTTCAGTGATGAAGCAGCTAATTTGTTTGATAGGCCAGAAGCCTGTCTCCCAGACACCGGCGGGAATGAATGATGAACAGGCAGCGCGAGAGGTCTCGGCTAGCTGCGCCACTAGGCCCCCATTAAGCCTCGATTGGGGTCTATTGGCCTGATTTCTCTTCCTGTCTGGTGCTTGGCAACGCTTTTGCTTTCACATTAGACGCGAGTGTTGATGATTGCTGATAACATGATGAGAGAGGACAACGGTGAGCGCATTAACCCTGAGAGGCACTGCCGCAGACCTGACGATATTAGTATCGAGAGATAACACATGCTGTTAACCCTTTGCCCTTAAATATCTACAGGAAGTCCTCCGTATTATTTACAGCCTTTCTATTTGATCTGATATTATTTTTGTGGCAGTTCTCGGCGTAACCATCAGCAGCATTTTTAGAAACTGTTGCTGCAGTGCCATGCATTTTTAATGGATAAGGCCAACGTAGCAGGCTCTGTTCTGCGTGTGCACTTTTACCGTGTGTGTCTGTGTGTGTGTGTGTGTGTGTGTGTGTGTGTGTGTGTGTGTGTGCACAACGTGTTCACTGTGATTAAAGACGCTTGAGCTACCCAGTCTGCGTGTGTGTCAGCATATGTGTACAGCACATTTGTACATGCTTCCATTTGTGTTTGTACATCATTTTGTCTGCTAATAGTGATTTGGGCAGCAATGTGGTGCGACAGCTTTGGGCCTCAGACACACTCCTGAATCATTTCAAATAAAACCTGTGGAGCTCAGTTTCCCAGAGGTCTCTCTATTAATGCTTCCATGGCTGGGACTAAATCTGCGCACAATGATTGTAATGCCTTGCTGTTTCGCTCAGTATTATATTATTACTATCATTTGTATAATGTCATTTAATTAAATAAAAGTATTTCAGCTTTAGTGAATTAGTGTCTGTAAATATTTGAATATTTTAGCCCTCACGTGATTGACATGTCACCATTACTAAAGGACATTGCCGAAGGCAGTTGATGGTTTAAGCCTGAGAGCTGTACTTCAGATATGTACCATATATCTGTCATAAATCATTTCTGTATGGTCATATTTTAAACTTTGTTGTATTGGCTGCAGTATATCAGCTCTACCACAGGTACACCTCAACTTAAAATGTTCTGCTCTGTTGAGGCTATTAGTTCCCACTGTGTGTTGTATTATCATAAATGGGTTTCAGTATTTCATGCATCTTGCTCAGTGTGCACAGTGGTGCAAATATTTGGAACACCCGACAATTTAATGCAATCCAGTGCCACTGAAATTGGGTTAAGGTGTAGTTCTTTCAGGAATGTAGTTTTTTATGTAATTTAATTTTGTACCTTAAAAATGCATGACTTGATTTGTCCTTCCTGAGCTTTTTTTTACTGTGGGACATGAAGAATTAAATCTGCCTCTATGAAAATATCTTCAGTCCTGTTGGGGGTTTCTGGGAATGATAATGTCTGGAAAGAAAGGACAAGATGGATGGATGCTGCAACTAAATCTGTATACACACACAGGCAAACTGCTCACAAGCTGCAGTTGTTTGTGTGTGTGTGTGTGTGTGTTTGTGCATGCGCACATTTGTAGTTGCACCCGGGAAAGTGCTATGGAATGAGAGGGAGGAGCAAATAAGAAGAGAGAGCGAGATCAGAGAAGGAGGCGATGGAGATAAAAACGACAGAGATTGTACGAGCGAGAGAGGCGGAAAGGCGACAGAGAGGATTAGCGACCGAGCGAGGAAAACACTTCTCCCTCACACTTTGTCTTGTCTTTCACACACACTATAGGAACTTTGGCTGATCCACAGTGACAAAACAGAAAACATCCCGGCCTGTTTGCCCTCCACGCTGGACGACGCATGTCTCCAAACACTGGAACTCACAAACAGGGACAGGGAATCCTCTTGACTTATGTAACCGCCTTTGTTGCACTATGCACTCACTCTAAACCCCTCGCCCTGAAGGTCTGGCTCTGATGTGTGCTGTGATAATGTGTGTGTTTGCCTCATCCCCCCCCCCCCTTTCTCTCTGTTTTGTTAATCTGTCTGTTTTAATCCTTAGCACTACAAAAATAAGAAAACGTGTACTGTAGTTATTGTGCGCGTGTCATAGGCGCGTGTTTTTATATTCCACAGATGGACGCGTGAGTCATCAAAGTGCTGTTGTTTGTCTGTGTGAGTGTGTGTTCGTTTTTTTCTAATCCTGCCATTCAGCGAGAAGATCTTCTTTCCTCCAGCCCCAGATTACTTAATCCAATTAATGCCTCACCTACATTAATCCTGCTACTCCACCAACTCTCGTCACTTTCCCTAAAACGCTGTGTGTTTTTATATTTTAACCACATGTCTAGATGTATTTTTTAATACTATTTCAGCTAATGAAAGTTTCTGTTTTGGTCCCTGTGGAAGTTTAAAGTGATCGTCCACTCGTCCATTTGTAAGATACCTGCCGTGGTCACATTTGCCAGATGTATTTTAATAAGCTGTTGTGGCGTAAAACAGAAAAACTGGGCAAACATCTGACCTCTAGTCTAGTGAGGTGACCTCTCACCATGATAAGTAGCTTTTTTGCATTTTGATTTTCTCCCGATGATTTTAGATTAGAACACAGATTCATACAGTAGATATGCAGGCTTATCAAATCTTTTATTTGATTTTGCTTTCCTTTGCTTCTGTATTTTTTCTTGCACTTTGTGCCGGATGTTTGTCTTTGTGTACCTTCTAAGGAATAGCGTAGAGCAGTCAAGGATCCGCATTCTTGCTGAAGAATGTGTGCTGAAGGGCAGGCGGTTACCAAAACAGGGAACCATGAAAAAGTGTCCTTCAGTTGAAGGACGTCTTCACTACGGTCGTGCTGCTGTCCCTGTTTCAAAGAGAAGGAGAGAAAAAGATGAACACAGCATTGGTCGTATTTCTGTGGTTGGAGCAGCCTCTAGTTCGATGCTGTAGATATTTGGCCTTTTATCATCCATTATTCAAAGACAAAAGAACGCCAGCCCCAATTCACATTTTCTTTGGCTGCATGCAGCCCGTCTTCAACATGTTGTTTGCAGAGCGACAACCACGCGACGCACCAGCATAGAGTGTAATTATTACAGTAGATACAACAGCATTATTACCGGCAGTAATTCTGTACAGGAAACCGAACACATCGGTATTACACACCAATGTGCTTTAATGATGTGATGGCCAGGAGTCAGGATGGACACTCAGACCTTCACCTTTGCAGCCACATGTGTAGTAAGCAGCCATTCACTGTGTGTCCCATTCCGTTTTCCCATGATGACCTGCACCACAAGATTAAAACAACCAGGTCGATTTAATTCTGTGGCTTTTTGAGCAACTATTCATTAAATAACAGTTGATCTCTGCAACACACACAGGGGAAAGTCAGCAAAGTGTTTCTGCACAGCGTTTTTTTTGCATGTTTTGGCCAATATTTGTTGCAGAGATAGCAGCATAGACACGGACTGTGGGTGGAAAGAGAGCTCTGACATGCGACAAAGGTCCCCAGATGGAAGTCAAACTGTTGACATTGTGGTTTTGTGGTGGGCACCTTAACCGTCCTGGCTGCCCCACTCTGTGGTCCCTCTTGCTGCGCTGGCAGCTTACAGGTACCTGTCCTTGAAAGCGGGGCCAGGGTTCTACATTGGCTGGCACATTGAAACATATTAGAGGTGAGCAGTGGCTGATCTGCTGTGGTTCTACCTTTGAAGAGAGATTTGTTTGATATGAGTGTGTGAAAGAGGAGGGAGGGGGGAACACGGCAACTCACACATCTGAATCTGTAAGATGGTAAATTCGTGTATTCTTTAAAAACACACATCCACCAATTTACTGTAAAACACCTGGCAGTGGTAAAAGTGGGTTAATGGAAGCGTTTCGTAAGGTCCAGATGTGTTTCAGTGCCTATTAAAACAAAGACACATAATCTCACAGTGTTAGTATGTTAAAGGTTAATTTGGCATTAAGTTACATTCTAATAAAACATTTTCCTCCCTACCACTTTGAGAGAGGAATACATAAAGACATCTAAATGCATATGCTGGCTCCAGTTCGCCACATCCATTATTCATAGACAGGAGGAAACCCAGTCACAGACTTTTAGTCCTCCAGTTGCTTGAGTCTTCCTCCTCATCTCACTTTGCTTCTTTTTCTCCCTCTTCTCTTTTTGGACATATCCAAACCATGTTTCTCCTTAAATTATTCTGCCCCTTGTCACTTCAACTGTCCGCTTGGGTTTTGTCATTTAAATTGTTACACTTGTTTTCCCCCTTTAGTCTTCTCTCTGTGTGTCCTGTAATCTCTGATCTTTGTGAGGGAGACATTCATAGCAATTGAGGGAGGGAATATGAAATCCTCTTGTGTCAAATTTCATACATTAACCGCAGGGTTTTTGTCTGTGTCTGTCCTGTCAGTGTGCTCGTTCTCCACCATATTCTGTAATGAGGATCATTACAGAATCATTATGTTTACATGGTGGAGGTGATCAGATGTCAAGGAGAGTTTCCTACATTAGATACGCCATTGTTTAGACTATATGATAGCCTGTTTATGGATTGAACAATTGTTTTCAAATTGAAAATGTTCAATATGTGCACTCCAATGACAGACACAGAATGATTGATTTGTGATAGAGCAAGGAGCAAAGGAATGATATGCATCTCTTTGGACACAAAGCTTTCCCCATTTGGATTCTCAGTTGTTATTTTAGTTTTGTCACATTATTGTTGTGATGAAGATAATACTTAGATGAGTTTGTTAGACAAAATAAGCAGACATTGCTAATGCTTTGCCTAAATTATAACCTTTAATTTAAGTTTTTATGCTGTACATGCTTTTAGTGACGAGCCAACAGACAACTATGAGCTGAATCTGCAGTTCTCATTAACATTTTTGGCTCTTTATGTTTTGGTTTTATGACATGCCCTTTCACTGCCCTATTTCTGTGTCGCTTAAGTAGCCAGCAGATTGTTTTCAGAGAAAAAACTCCTTACATGCACCTCCCAGCCTTCAGACAAAGACAGTATCTAGCTGGTGAACACTGTAATTTGCAGTTTAAAAGGACAGTTTTTATTCCCAGGAGTCGATGGAAAGATAACCGAAGCTAAAACAGACCGTGAATTTTAGGCTTGTTGACCCAAAACACAACGTCAGGTGAACACGTGAGACGGCGACGGCAACCGGCTGACTCCTCTTTGCCACACGGTCCACGATCATGCTGCTCTGCACAGGCACACACACTACAACAATGTTTTTGTTTGTGTTGCCGACTTGCGAAGTTTTTTCCCTCTTCCAGCCTGAATGTTACTCACACACACACACACAGACACATGCTCGTGGCTGTAAGAGTCACTGGGTGTTGTAGAGAAAGCTTGACACTGCAGCAAAGTTGGAAATCACAGAGGGCAGATTTGATGTAGAGTGCAGTGCGAGTTGAGACCTTCTGCTTCACGCTGTAATTGGCCAAGCGGGGCTCCGAGCACCAGTGTGTTAGCAGCAGACGGAGCCGGTGTCCTTGCACTTAGACACAGGCCAGGACTCATGTTTAATACATAGTCACCTTGTACTCAGCTGATTACGTGTGCTGTCTGAGATATGCACATAACAATGAAGAAAAACAAAAAAAAACCCCAATGCGATTGGTACTTGCCCTAAACCAAACACATCATTTCTTCAATTTGGTGTTAAATTGCCCACTAGCCTTGTTTCCCGTGCTACGTCTAAATGGATAAAATCTTAATCCTCGACTTCAGAATCACTTCAGAAGAGAACACAATAACACCAAAGTCCCATTTTAGTTTAGGAACTGCAGCCACTTGCCGGGGACATTGTTGTGCCTCCCTGTTGTGTTTAGCAGCGTCGCCTGTTGGAGCGTAATCCTTTAAATGGCTTTGCATTACAATCACAGCAGCAGAACTTATGATTTCTGTTAAGCCGCTGTCTGTCACACTCATGTAAATGAGACTGTTCAACAGTTTGGCAGTTGCAGTTGCCAAATTCACTCAGTCTGTCCCATCGAAAATATCAAAGAAATGTCCAACTCAAACAGGATGTTCACGTGTCATTCACCCTCTGCAGTGAATTCATTTCCTCAGCCCTTTGGCTGCTTTCGCTTGTGTCACACTCTCGCTGCGCCTTTCAATCTCACCTCGTCTTCGTGCTTTTTTAAAACATTTTTTTTTGCTGCTCTTATTGTGGCTGTGATGCATGTTTTTGCAGCAGCATTTGGCCACATGCTGCTCTGCTGACTCAACGTTTGTTCCCTCAGAGTTTACCCGTTTACTCTCCCCCTGCTTCTCTTCTTTCTCATACTCAATCCTTGTCTGCTCCCACCTTCCTCGTTCCCGCCTTCGATCCCCGCAGCCAGTGAATTTCCAAGCCGCTTTCTTCGCTTTTATTCTTCCCTCCTCCAGTCTGTCTCATCTCTATGTAGATATTTGTCTGTGACTGGCACACACAAGCTCAGTGCTGAGTTGTCCAGCTAAAATTAGATGATGTCCCAGGGTATTAACGCGCTACTACTGGACAGAAATGGCCTTTTTTCAGGAGCCAACAGCTAAAATTATCACTACAGCATGGAGAGGTAATGATTACTGCTGTGTCTGCTTCACCTGTGCTGGCTCAGACCAATTGATAAGAAAATACTTGAATCAATATTTAGACTTTTGTTCCGCAATTCATTCATCCAAGAAACGACTAAAAGTTCATTGTGCAGCTGTTAAAACTTCGAATCGGACAGAAGCCATCATTTGGTGTGCAGCGTTCTACTTGCAAATTCCTTATTTTGTACATGAACATAATTCGACATAAAGTTGAACTGTGCACCTCAGCAAATGCCCATTGATACGAATGTCACCTAGATGAACCTTAGGGAGTGTGTGTTTGTGTGTGTGTGTGTGTGTGTGTGAGTGTGTGCAAGCTGAAGCAGCGACAAATGCTCAGCAGCCTCATCGCAGTTTAATTGTTTGCCTGCATAATAAATCAAACGTGTCAAGGGAGATGATTTATACAAGGACTGTGTTAAACAAATGAATCACCGCTTTGCTCAACTCTAGGCTCTTCCTTTGTTGTGTGCACCGTCCCCGTGCTGGTGCTTGTGGGTTGCACTTGTGTGTTATTTGCTTGCGTTTCAGTACGATTGTGTGACAATTCTCTTTTTTTTTCCACGAGTGACATCTGTGACTCTAATATTCATGAGGGGAGCATGAATCTCATAGCTGCTTTGCACTCGGTCTGTCATTGATGTATTTGGTGCTACCTGAACGCTCTGGCAGAGGAAGGGGGAAGGAAAACAAATGACCACAAACAGGTCATAGGGCGTCTTAGAGCGTCACCGTGGACATTTTAAAGCTCAGAGAGTGAAGACCTGTGTCTCGAGAGCTGTTTTAGCACAGCACCTTGGGAGGATGCTAGTCATTGTTCCTGCTGTTACTAAGCTACAGCTAAAAACCTGTTTGAAGCACCTTTTCAAAGTTGAGACGTTTTCAAATTTCACTGACCGGAAGGAAAATATCTGTCCTCTCAGTCCACAGTATGTGGTCCCCCCCCCCGTCTGAGCGTGTGAGGAGACGTGGACGTGATATGGTTCTATTCCCAAGCATCTGGAACATAGTTTTCACTGTGAATTATGTACTTCAGAAAGATATTTTCTCGGAAATGTTAAAAGCGGAATCAAATGTGCCAAGTCTCGGTTGAGTGACAAGAAGGACCGACGTGACAAAGGTAGAGTTAAGTGCCCGGTAATAGCTGGGTGCCGGCCACAGTGCGGGGATGGATCCGGGCCTGGAACGGGAAAGCAGCAGCTCCCTCAGCAGCCTTTAAATTTGACGTGAACAGCCGCAGGCAGCCGGAGGGGGGGGGAGCGGGAGATGGGTGGCAGAGGAGTGCCCGGGGGGGACTGAGGTCAAGGTGGGCTGTAGCGTTATGGATGATTGGTGGGAGATCACGGAGTAATCCTGCATGTAGACAAACGGCAGAGCCGAGTCGTTTGTTACTGTGGTCGGCGTCTTTGTAAGACTGTTGTTGTGCTCTTTCTTTGATTTATTGTTGCGAAGGGATTTTTAATTCCCCCGTTTTTACCCTTCCTTCCTAATTCTTTTCTCCCTTTCTGTCTTTCAACTCTTCTACAGCACCGTTCCCTCTGTCTTCTGCCTCCCAAATTCCATCACCTCATTTCTGTGTCTGGGTCCAGTGCGGAGCAGCCTGTGCCCCATGGCCCCGCCTCCCTCCCTGGCGGGGTGATGTGTGAGTGGCTAGCTTTGACGTCACTTCAGGCCCAACGTCATAGCAACTCATTGCTCCCAGGCTTGCTCTTTCTAGGGCTTTCTCTCAATACCTCTCCCTCATTCTGTCTCGTCTTTATCCTCCATTAATCACCTTTCTTCCCCTCCCTGTCTCTGCTTTACTGGTTCCTCTCCTCCACATCCATTTTGTCTCTTGTCTCTGGAGCTTTCCGTCCTTGTCTAAAGATGCGTCTTTGCCTTCCCTTGCCTGTTTATTCTGCACACAGACGTGCAAACGTACAGAGGCACGACATGTTGGAGGCGAGCAGACAAGCAGCGAGCAAACCCTTCACTCGTGTGAAATACAGGCTCATCCCTTTTCAATTACACTTATCAACTCTGTTCCTGAATAGCACGGTTTCATAAAAGCCGCAGTCTGTTTCTCACTGTACCCAGCCAATTCTCTCTGTGACAACTCTGCCTCGCCAGATTCCCAGTGACTCACCTTTTATTTGTTCGAAAGTTGCCTGCGGCGTTGACAAAAATAAATATAAGAGACACTGTACAAACGTGAATTATCAGTCAACTTTGACTTCCGGAATAGCTTGGGAAAAATTTCATCGGACTCGACAAGACATGAAGATGACCCACTTTCGCTCTCCGTTTTCCGCTCCCTTCCTGTCTTTTTGTCGCGCTCCTATCACTGCCTGCGGTCAGTCTGTCTGCTTTTAGCATCGGTGCAGCGTGCTGAGAGGGGCACGGGCTGAGATTGAGACCTCGCTTGGTTAAAATGGAACGAGGAAAACTCTTGTCAGCAACTGTGACACATCTCCTACTGTGCCTGTCCCGTGTGGATCGAGCTGGGGCACCCGCAGCAACTTTAGGTTATGTTTCTTAAAATACTGGAAATAAATGTGACAACAGCAACTGAGATGTTGAGGAACTTTTCTTGTTAGGTGATGAAATCAGGAAAGGTTGTGCACATTTTTTTTTGTATTTGTAGTGGGAAGAAGACATTGAAATCAGTAATGACGTGATCTGTTTCTCTTTTAATATCAGAGTATGATCAATAGCAACATTTTTCTGTTTCTATTCTAAACATCATTATCATGCAGCCTGTACACTTGGGCTAACCCAACAAATTTTCACCTATTCTCAGGAAAACCTAATCAGTTAATCATGTGCACGCTAACACCCCTTTTCATTTGATTTAAGCGTCATAAAATGCCATTGTATCTATAGTCTTTCTTTATTTAATCCCAAAAAATATTTTGTAAATGTTGCTACACCACATCAAAAAACAACCCACAGAAATTGAAATGATGCTGTTTCCCAACCCTGGCGTGAAATTGAGGCAAATACACACTGCCGCAGGAAATGTGCACTTTATAGGAAATGCATTTTGACACAACACTGGTAAAAAAATCTTCCCAGTGCCAGAGCTTTACACAAACAAATGTAAAAGCTTTTATATGCTGGGTACAGATTGAATTAGCATCAGATATTGAGTGCAGCAGAAAGAGCATTCGCATTAACAAACACAGGCAGCGTGGGATTTTTAAGATGGAGTTGTCCATTTTCCGGAAACACTGTTGAATTCACAAACTTTTCAACTTTACGTACATTTCAAGTGTAAATATACATTTACAAATTACTTGTACCCATATTTTCAATAATGATAAGTTAAATGATTTCTATAATTTAATTTGAATAGTCGGTCTGACTCAGTCTCCTGCCACCTCCTACTGTATTTGTGAGAAGCTTTTAGTCAGTTTATTCACAAACAGATCACATTTTTAAGAGATCTTTGTACTTGTGTTGCTTTCATGTATTTCGCCACGTTGCTTTTTATGGCCGTGTATTGTACACGTGCTTCACAGCGAGGAGCTTGTGGGATGGCTGCCTCTCCACAGAGAGAGGACAGCGAGCAGCTTAAGAAGCACACCTTCAAATCCTTCCCTCTCTCCTTCAGCGGACCTGAAAGGTTTGGTTGCCAGGCAACATTAGGAAAGAGTTTTCAATTAAGTCACCTTAAGTTAGATGGACTGCACCACATCCAAAAACCCTCCTAACACCACACAGGCGCTGCTGCATAGATGAAGGTTACTCATTGAAAGCGCGTTCTACAACGTGTGTGCAGAGATGAAGCACAACCTCTGTGTGTGTGTGCGTGTGTGTGTGTGTGTGTACCGCTCTGCTCTGCCACTGACTAACACTGATTTATTGGATTCTCTGGGTTTATAACATGTGTCCTACTGTCCCTGAAAAAGCAAGGTTTTAGTCTTCATTGACAGGTGCTGGGAACAGCAGCGTCTCTGGATTTTTGTTGAACTTCATTTACACTATTTTCCGTATTTATGGAGCTATTGTTGACATGCCAACGTTTTCACAGCTTATGTAGACAATTATCCAGCTCTGCTGATAATCTGCATGTATGATCAATGCGCTAACCAGTGTCTAAGGTGGTAGAATTAGCAAAGTTTGGGCACAATACTAATTAATAGTAATTGCAGGCTATTAAGGCCATCACACATTACGAGCCGCATTAAATGAGCCGATCAAAGCTTGCTCTCTTGTACATTTTGACCTACATGGATGTCATTGTCCCTTTCCAAGTTTGTGACAGTCTAGCCCCTAGCAGTTTTTCTGGGGGATGGCTGCTGTACTAGGTCGAGTAGAGAGAACATCAGAGTCCTCTGTCCTCATCCACAGGCTGTGACAGTGATTTGGTGCATGCTAATAAGTTTTTTTTGCCTCTTTTCTAGAGGGAGGCAAAGTCAGAGAACTTGTTTTTTATTTTTTCCTGTGCACAGCTCTCTAAACTTTGAATGTTCATCACTGTAGTGACCTTCTGTCACTCAACATACTTCACTGCAGGGAACTCCAAACGGCATCTGCATTTTCTCTTCTCAACTATATTAGGCAGTTGTTGCCATTTGCACTTAAACTCTGAAATCATAAACGCAAATATTTTAGTTTAACAAGTAATTAAAGCATTAATGTTTTAATAATCAGTAGTAGGTCATTTGTGCACTGTCGCTGTCAAGTTTTCTGCTTCACGCTGTGACTGTCTGTACTCTTCCACTCTGCTATACACTTTCATCTTAGTACGATGATGAGTATAAATCGTTGTCTGTCTGTGTATGTCCCTTTGTGTTGGCCATGAGACCTGTCCAGGGTGGACCCCGCTTCTCACTAATGGCCATCATAGGGTCCAGCCCCCCGTGACCCTATTTTGTATTTGTTTTGTACGGCACACAAAATAATAAACCAAAAAGGTGATTTTTTTTCCTACAAAATTCATCTATGTGCATACAAATTCCTTTTTTGGTCAAATTTAGCAGTTTTTGTGTATAAGTGATCAACTTATGTCCATGTGCCCAGCCACAATCACAATCCTCACTAACCCACTTGCTTTGGTCAGTGTGGCAACTCTGAATGTAGATACAGATTATTCCTGTGTTCACTGTTTCTAGTAGTTCAGCAGAGATAAAACAAAGTTGAAGCATCTTTACCGTCTGAGCGACAGGAAACCTGCATGTGCTCTGTGAAAGGATGTTCAGATACGGACTCTCAGCTTGTTGGGATGATACTGGCTGTATGAGGACCACGAGTCTTTAATGTGTCATTTGCCACAGTGATTGATGTTCACGATTGTTAATTCGATATTTACAATTGATAAACTTCCTTGCAAATTGCTGCTTATTTGCACATCCAGCAGATTGACATTATTTTCAACATGACGTCCAGCCAGGTTGACGGCTGGACAGTGAGCTGAAATGCACTAAAGTTCTCCGGAGGGCTGCGGGGAACTGCTGAGTCACGTGATTATTCCCTGTGGATTAACCACAGACGGCGGATCCTGTCACGTACACACAGTCATTAAAATAAGGATATTGATTAAAGCAGCTCTAAGCGCAGCCCTGTCCAAGCTTTTACGTCCAGATGCCAGATATTCCTGTTAATGAAGAGAAAAAGCCACAAAATAAGACTGAGCAAACAAGCAAACTGTGAAGGTCACAAGCACCAGTCCCTAACCTACACACACACACACACACACACACACACACACACACACATATACAGCCCCCCCATCTCAGGCCTGAGAGTAATAGGAAGAATGAATGGTTATGATTAGTAAGCTCACGTATTCTCTGTCCGCAGGAAGAGAAGCTTGTTGTTCTCTTTCCTCTTTCCCTTTTTTTCTGCTCTCCATCCTGCCGCTCCGTTCCTCTCTCCTCTGCTCCTTTTATCAGAGGTGTTAATCTCTGTTTTACTGTGTCCTCTGTCACTTTCTCCTTCCCTACCATTATTTCCCCATCTGCTGACATAATATCTAGCTCTTCTCTGTTGAATAATTTTCTCTATATTTCAATATCTTTCTTCCCTGCTCCTTCCATTGTGCAGTTATCATCCTTTGCTGCTGCACTGCTGTATATTTATTCATTGTAAGCGCTCTGCTCTGTCTGCCATGTTTCTCTTTCTATACACCTGCAATCACCTACGTGGTTCAGTATTTCCATGTCATTACAGTACGAACACCCGAATTACATATAATGTTTGGTAATTGGCTCCTAAGTGCTTTTATTCAGGGAAACAGTCTCTTAAAATAAACTTCTTTGTGGTAAAATTAAGCCCTATGGTGTATAACTGCAGGGCACACAATAAAGTGTTAATTATCATAGTTTTAAGAAAGGACAGTAATTTGCAGGTATGTGTAGGGTTGGAATGGCTCCGGAATATATATCAATATATATTCTGCTCAAGCTCTTTCTTTGTTGTAAGTGAGGAATATGTTGGAGCACTGTTGTCGGACCGTAACAATGTTGCTGTGCATGTTCCAATTCCCTCCCAGCAGGAACCTGGTAACAGATGCCACGACTTTTAAATCAGGTGTGTTTCAGAACAAATGGCCTTCAGACGTTGAGGCACTTGTTCTCGAGCTTATCTTTAAAAAAAAAAAGACAGATGCGTTCCTTTCTTGTCACTGTATGTTCCTTGACAGAGAACCTTTCAGGTTTGGTCGCCCAGGTGTGGAGTGTTATTGTCAGCATGAGAGTGGAGCGGCCGTCATCCAGCTACAGTTTCTCATCAACGAGGTAAAATGGCCTCACTACAGAGACTGTCTTTGGAAACCTCCGTTGTGTAAAATGTTGTGTAATGTTAAGTCTGTGAGACAAGCCACGGTTTCTGTATGTACAGTAATGTTTACAATTTAAGGGCTGATTCTTGAATGTCTGTCTTGGTATTCAAATTTCACTCTTGTTGAACTCATGTTCAGAAAGTTTTTTCGCTTCATGCTGTGGTAGCGATGAGTGTATTCATGATGAAAATGAGCCACTTCGCAGAGACACTGAACTTATAAATTTTATAAAATTTAAAATTTTATAAACGAAAGGACTTTGCAGAGATAAATATATTTATAATTTCAAACTAACAAATTGAAATGAAGGGCTGCAGAAACACAGACAGTATTGTGACAGAACCAAGTAACCCACTGTTGTCCATTTATATTAGACATTTCTTGGAAAAACACATTTTATTGCCCTCAGAACTTTGTTCTGAATTATGAAGTTGTTAATACAAGTCATCAATGTGCAATTATTCTTGAATAGGTCCCTGTAACAGAACTATACTGCATAACAAACTGCTGTTGGCATCCTTCCTTTTCAAATGATCCATATGAGTCAAAACCCATCTGACCATGTGTCATGTTAAGCCAGAGGCCACAGCAAAGTCGTTCATTGAAAAAACTTAAACATGTTATGAGTATTGAATAGCTACATAGCATTTTCTGATTTATATGGAAAAACATTTAATTTGCCTGATATTGTTATACGGGAAATGCAATATTTCAGGTGGTGCATGTGTGTCTTTCTCTGTGTGTTTGTCATCGACTGTGAGTCAGCAGCTCACACAAATGCTTATGGAGACAGAGACGATATTTAGTGCCTCCTACACGCACATACACTTATATACATCTTATGAATCACTGTTACCTGGGAAAAAGCTGCCTGATTTAAAGTCGGCCAGGAAATGAAGTCTGACACATTCATGTTATGCTCAAAGGCATAATGTGCGGCCTGTAGACGTGTTCATTAAAAAGGAAAACATCTGTGCACTTGTGATTGACATGTTTTTCAATGATAATACCAGGTTTTATTCGGAGACATTTTAAATCCTGGAATATAAGATGAGATATTTCTTCTTCCTTGACAGGGAGCGCTGGTGAGTGCTCTGGCTGATGACAGCGTTCACCTGTGGAACCTGAGGCAGAAGAGACCGGCCATTCTTCACTCCCTCAAGTTCAACAGAGAGAGGTGAGATGTCCACACAAACCTTCAAAGGATTGGACAGAGGAGGAGAAGTGTCCGGAATGTGTCCGTCTTGCTGCCTCTCTCGGCTTTCGCTCTGCCTTCTCGCTGAGGGCCTCTCACTCTCTCTGGTGCAATATGAACCGTGACTTTGTGAGCAGGGGCAGTGTCGCAGTTTGCTGCCTGTGTGAGCTGTTAGTTTTCACTGACTGACACGCTGTATGCAAACAGACGGCATTTCATTTGGCAAACGTGTTGGACTGTGCACGGGGCAAAGGATGCGACGGCGAGGCCGACGCTTTCGCTCTCTCTCTCTCTCTCTCTCGTCTGGTTTCCTCTAAACGCTCATTATTTGGGTCACTTACTCTGCCTCTGAGGTTTTTCCCATCACTGGGGCACAGGTGTGAACCAACCTGAGCACCTGAATGTTTACACTGAATAATTGTTGCATAAAAACACATCATAAAGCCACAGTATTAGTATACAAAGCCACACTTGTACATGTCCACGCTAAGATATACATTGTCATTTTGTTTAAGACAAGTGACATTTGAAGTTCAGACGTTCTGATTATGAGAATAATTTTTGAGACACCAACTAACTAACACACATTGAAATGTCACGTTGATATGATGATAATATGTTAAAAACGCACACAAATATTCGTTCTTCAGACTGACGTTTTTAAATCCATGACTAATAAAATGCAGAATCAGGTCACCTTAAGGAAGATACCACTGTCTGTGTCTATCCCAAATGCAGCGATGACCCATCAGAGACAATTATATCATCGGCCACCGATCTGTCACTGTGAAAAGTGTTGAAAGAGTTAAACGTCAGAGTCAATGATGTGAAACCGTGCTGACGTGATGGACAGGTGGCCAGCAGCGGCTTTTAGAGTGGGTTGTGTTCTTGCGGAGGTGCTTGACCGCTTCTGACATTTCGTAAGCACTGCTGTCCAATATAATGACCCAGAGACAGAGCGTCAGAAAGGACCAGAATTACTGTGTCTCAAGACGTGTCAGAATGGCAAGGAGAAGTTCACAAGTCACATTAAACACTTGGGAAAGTAGGAAAAGCAAAAGAAATTAAACTTAAGCTCGAAAGGAATCAAATGAAAGCAGTAGACGGGGCTTGTATGGAAATATTGTCAAAGAATTTAAAGAAAAGGGAGAAAAAATAATAAGAAGAAGGGTGATCTGAGGGAAGGTTTGAGATGGACCATATGCGTCACATTTTCCCCTGTTCTCAACCTATTAAAAATTCAACAGGATCATTTTTTTCTTTCAGTCCTCATCCATACATAATCTGTGTGGGATGGAGGTTTGGAGGAGAAAATGCAAATACTTGAGCCTCATGAGTGAGGCGGTCTTACGAGTTGATCTCCGCATTAGACATGAGTCTGGCTCTTTGGCCACTTATGATTTCACCTGCGGGCTTCGCTGTCTCACCAAATACCAATTGCTCTCCTCTGCATTCAGTATGCATGTGACAGTTTGGAATCAACAACAAGAACTTTGCATTTTTCTATTAAGTATTCTGTTTACTCCCGTACCCTGAAAAACCCTTCAGCTTGGTAACCTGGAAATAGGATTGCATGTGAATGTGTTTGTCTGCTGCACGGTATTTCCCAAGCCAACATCAAAGAACCAGCAGCGACACAAGCCCCCTTCATCTGAGACCACAAGGGACACTTTAGCATATCACACGAAACTACAGCCAATGGCAAACTAGCACGACCTTTTGGGGAGAATGTAAAGTAGACCGAGCCATGTGGACGTGCAAAAGCAGCTTTTAATTACCATTTGCTCACCACAAACTGTTTATAGTTATTCCTAATCGAGGAAATGTCTGATTGGGAGTTACACGTGACGCCGCGGCCGCCATCATCCCTCGGTCTCTTCTTACGCACTCATTCACAGAGTGGGTCCAACAGTGTGAGACACACCACAAAAGCTTTGCAACATACAGCAGCTTGCATCACAAAGCGTTGCCTCAGGTGGTATTTGGTAAAGCATCCTGACATGTTGGCAGGCTTCAACGCTTGATGTCAAGACCCGGCCATAAAGAATTCACATGCATTGCTGCATCTCGTATATCACTGTAAGTGGTTCTCCTTTGGCCCTGTGAACCTGTCAACTGTGTGTCGTACTGTTGGCACCGTGTGCCGTCCTGCCAGGCTACCAGTAAGGAGATACACTCTGCACTAATACATGTGGAAAAACGCATTTAAATGGTTCATTTTTGCATGAGCAACTTGCATCCTAACATCCATGGGGCGTTTTTTTTAGTAACATCTACAAATTGGCGTAGGATTAGCTCGGTGTTGTGCTTTTATTGCAGTTATTTATGTTCTAACAAATGCTGTGGCTGTGCTGATTCAGGGTAGTATAGAAAAATTATACTTGTCAACATTTTTTTCCTGACTTTATGTCCTTATTCAAGCGAAACATGTGAAATGTTTGTTTGCAGATCAGCACTGCGTTTTTCCCTTCCTGTGTACAGACACACAAACCCTGCGGTCTAAAGCTATTATTATAATAATTGTCCCAGGAGGAGCAACCTCCAAAGTTAATGGGGCCATCAGGGTTTTGTTGAGCCTGACTTATTTCGGCTTTCCTGTCACATGGTTTGGCCAAGTGTCTTTAAAATCTTCTCGAACCAGTATTGCAGGTATTTTTAAACCTAAGTAGAAGGGGTTAAATGGAAAACTCACTTTAATCGTCTACATTTTTGTGAGAACAAAACATTTGAGCTAGATTTATGATTTATTTAGTAGTGAATAGAAATGTTTAATCGGCTACACAGAAAACACTACAAGTTGTTGTGAGCAGCTCATGCTGTAGGTACTGATGTTGTCAGGACAACGCAACAGCGAGAGGAAATAAATGATAAAGAAACAATTATAAAAACTCTTTTGTATTTAATGCTGAGCGAGAAACTTAATGTCAGTGGATCATATTCATTTTTTTCCCCCCTTCTGTTCAGAATAAACTTCGTGGAACCTTCAAATTCCTTTATACTTTACACACTGCCTGCAGAGCGTGTGTGTGTTTGTTAGTTTTAATGAGAAGTATATTCCATTATTTTTATATTTGATCTATAATAATGGCTTTTCCATTTACACTTTCTGTTTATGAAACTTTAGTGTTGCTGCTGTGCCCTGTACACACCAGTCCCCAAAACTGCAAAAAAAAGATTCTCCCTTAACACTTTAAAGTTGAGATTGTGCCCTGATTTAAAATCGGGCCCTAAGTCACCCACTGCCACTCCCGTTCCGTCTCCCACTTTTTCCCTTTGCTCCCTTGTTTTTCGCCTCGGCGAATGTTTGTTCAACGCTTGACTTTAGCTTGTCAGGGTGCAGATAACAAGGCGGCCATTTCCTCTGTCAACAAAAGGACAGTCACCCAACCAGAACTGGCACAGCAACCTTCCAACAGGGTGCAGCCCAGCAAGAACAAACAAAACTGTTGCAAATACTTTATCACAGATGTTGTTTCTGCGTGGATGAAATATGGTGTTTTACATAAACAGCTGATTGCATTGGTATTTATCTGCATTTTTGCAATGGATACAATTTTTGGAAATCACTTTCTTTCTCTAAGTCAGACAAAAAGATTGAGGTAATTAGCTTATTCTAGCATAACGAGTGAAAGCGAGTGGAAGCTCAACAAATGTGATTAACTACACCTATAAAAGCAGCTAATTAACATCAGATTTATTTAATCCAAGCACACGCAAAAAACATTTTTCTGTGGCAATTTAAACATTTAAAAATGTGAGGAGTTCACCCAGCAGGTCTGTGCAGCGTGGTGACAACGAGAAACGAAACACGATTTCTGAAGGACAAATTACACCAGGTTAACTTGCAACCTTCTTCTTAAACTTTGGCGGCAGCCAGGGAAGCTGTTTCCTGCTAAAATAGGACAATGTTGTATAACTGTTAAGTCTCAGCAAGAAATTAGATTTATTCACTTTGAAAATATTGAACTGTAACTATAGGCTCATGAATTCATTACAGCACCTTTCTGTATACGTGCTGAAAAACTAAAATAGTTAACTGTTATTTCACTTTTACTGATAAGATTATACACAGAAAAGTGTGTCTTAAAAATCATGAAAGGACAGGACTACAGAAACCGTTTTAACCGGCTTCAATGATCCACCATCATGAGCCATGTAGTGCACATGATATTCCTGTAATCCCAGGAACGACACTTTAAAACAGAGGTCAAATCATCTCGATCAGTTCTGAATAGAGTCTGACAGTTCGTCAGAAATGCACAACTGGTCCAAAACTACGAAGACAGAGACAAACCAGGACCTCAGACATTCCCCTGTCCTGCAAAGAGACAGCAGCAGATGCCAGCAGTAAGAAAGATGACGATGCAACAATAGAAAACACATAGAACAAGAGGGTACAGAAGCTCTCAGCCGAGGAAATCACCCAGCCAGAGACAGAGGCCTAAACTTTGCTATCACACCCAAACAGGTTCCTTTCATTACAGCGACAGAGTCCATTCTCCGGAACAACAATCTGCCAGCTGAGGAGGCAGATCAACTCCAGATGAAAGTCTTTGCAGCACAAGCGACTGCTCAACTGTTACCACCCAACCTTATCACCCAGGAGAGACCAGTACCCGCGCTTCGACCCCCACCACCCACTGCAACACAGGACGTCATCAGGAGCCTGCACCACAGGACGTAAAACACCGTCACAACCATGGATCCCAGTAGAAGGAAGACAGACACGTGAGGACAGATCAATGCCAAGGTGGAATCAAACCAAGCCAACCTACTTACACCTGAAGGGCGGAGGACACTCGTTTGAGGACAAAACATGTACAGATTTTGAACAGGGAGTACAAATGATATTAAAGAGGAATGAAGCCATATTTCCACATAGAGACTCCGAAGGCTCTTTCACGTATGGACTCACACAATGTCTCCCCTCCTAGGGAGATGACGTTTCCAACCAAGAAGAAAGGAGCCCAGTTAACACGACCCAACCTGCAGAAAACAACCATCTAGATGACTGAGAACTTTCTCCAACACAAAGAAGTGATACTACAAATTTCCAACGCAACGCAAAAAAAGTAGGGATGTAAAAAAATCGAAACTGGACAGGTGCTAGTCACTAACTTATGTTTATAATCTGAGCACCTGTTCCGTTACTCCCCGCAGATCCTGCCTTCCCTCTCCCTTCTCATCCTGATCACAATGTGAGCCGATGGGTGAACCCAGTGTAGCAGAAAGGCCCCCCCCATTGTCAGCATCCGTTCACATCAGTTCGCAGGCACTAGGAAAGAGGAGAGACGGGAGGAGAGGAGTAGTTGAGACAGACTGGGCCTCAGCCAGAGAGCAGTGAGTCAGTCTGTGGGTTGGAGTGTGGGGACGGAGGGAGCGCCAAAGAAATCCTGCCGAGTCATTCTGGCGTAGGATGGTCCCGTCACCTTATGGCCTCTCTGGAATGTACTGCAGATGTGGACGCTATCGTCAACACGGGGTGATATGATGGGAGATAATAAGAGGAGGGAGCCGGGGACACCGTATGTTCATGGGTGGACATGGACCCAATCACGCGCACACGAATGGGCCCTGATCTCTGCATTCATACGTTGGTCAGAATTGTCAAGGACATTCGACTTTTAAGGATAATAACGTGTTGGATCCTTGAGACAGAATGTGTGAGTCTGCTGCTCAAATATTGGCACAGAGTCGCACAGAGGTTTTGGTTCTGTGTTGTTTTCTTACATAACATGGATCTCACAGTTGATCCCAGCAGGACTCACAGCCAGACCAAAGTATTTCTTTGGACAGACACTCACAGCTTGGTGGTTTGTCCACATTGGTGGTGCAGCTGAGAAATGTCCTGAAATGCTCGACACTGGTAAAACCTGATTTAGGTTATTACAGTTGCTGCATGGCTGTTGATCTGAAGATTGAAGATTATATCCCAGAACTTTCGCTTTTTCCCCCAACTTAACAGCGTGCCTGTACAAGGTGAATTAACAGTTATGATAAGCCCCACACTTGCTCCTTGTGTGCACACCAAACAGAGAGTGTGAAAGTGCCTGAGAGATGTGTAGTAAAGACAGTTTATATTTATATGTGTGTGTACGTGTGTGCAGTGTGTTATCAGATTAGATTCCTCTTAATTGAGACTCTGTGGATAGATTGGGGTCTCTGGCCTCTCAGATTAGAACAGAATCTTCTATCCAGACTGGAGCTGTGCCAAATGGATATTGTATAACACCAACTTCTGTTTGATTTATGTTTTGTTAGCTGAGTGGTGATAGGCAATTCTTCTAATATTTAATTGGTATTCTGTGGTTAATTCACGTTTTTTGTTATTGTCTGCACTTTCTTTGAGTGAATAACCATTTTTAAGTGGGTATAATGATGAACACAATCATAATTCTTTTGAAATTGTTTTGGACGCATTACATTTTTAAATAGTATTGAAACTGTTTGTTATATTTCAGTTTTCCCGCAGCAGTGAAGTGGCCGGTGCTTTGCTGAACAGCAACATATAGAACGTTGAGAAAAAGGAGCTTGACAAAAGAAGTTCCTGTCTTAAAATAATTTTAGAAATTTTCCCCTCTCCTAAGTTAATTTGCAGCGAGCCGTGCTGTGCTACATCTACCCCAGAGTGTAGTTAGACCCACATTTGTGTGTGGCAGGCGTCTGTCATTTCTGAGGCAATGTGTTTGGCCCTCAGCCTGCAAGTTGGCAGCTGCCTTTGTGTGTCGTGACCTCCTGAAACCAGAGATTTGACCAGGAGACACGTGTGTACATGACAAATATGAACACAATGACACAAACACACACATATGCATGCACTCTGGTCCATCTCTGCTAGCACACACACACACACAGAAACAGACACACACACACCCACACACAAACACACACAAACTGTGAGCAAATTGGTATAATTATGCTCCTGACACTGCCTCTCAGTTGGCCCTCTTGTACTCTGAGGCTCTCATAACACTTAGTTATGCTTGCGTCTTCATGCATAGGCATACACATAACAAACTGTACTATGCAACAACACATTATACATTACAACATATTCACATTCAGTACATATGTAATTGCGGTAATTCATATTCAGTGCTGACAAGCACGTGCACACACACACACACACACACACAAATGTGTACAAACAGACATTCGGCATCTCTCTGAAAACCAACACATGCACACACTCCGGCTCTCATATGCATAGTCGCGGCACATCTGTTTGTGCAGATGGAAAAGGACATTAAATGCAGTAGACAGTCTGCCTACTGGACATAAAGATGCCACAAGTTGTCATGAAAAGTCATGTTGCTCTTACTCATCTTGCCTGGTTAAGGAAGTCTGTACGAGTGTGTGTATCTCAGTGGCCAACTGTCCGTGTTTGAGTAAGTCAGCTCATACTCTTTTAAACCTTTGTTTAAATAAAAATCACCTTCACTTGACTCACTGGGATAAAGGATTGCATTTTCTAAGAACCACAGTGCTGCCTGAATTATGCTTTTAGTCACCAATCATTATATAACATATCTGTCAGTGTTTCTATAGTAATGTTGAGGCAACTGAGCCCTTAGCCCCAATAGTTTTTTACCATTTGTTCAATAATGTTTTTTCCAGGCCAACTAAGGCACTTGAGGAAGTTGGCAGATTTAATATTAATATTTGAAACATTGACCAGTCTATGGTTAAGCATTGACTTTTGGCATTTAACAAAGACCATGATCTTTCTCTCACCTTAACCAGAGGATTTGAATTACCATAAAAATATTAATCATGCTATTGTTGCCAGGAAAGGCTACTGGAATGACAACAAATAAATAGGTTGACAGTACATGTTTTGCATGCGCAGCCAATTTCAACGCGTCCTCATTATGTCACAATATGGACTGTTTCATAGATAAAACAATGTTTTGCTGCGAAACATGTGCATTTTTAGACAGGGTTGTAATGTAGTTTGGCAAAAAGCCACTGACGCAGAGATAAGAAGATCAACTTTCCAGGAATAGTCCCTTGTGTTGAATTCAGTGCCACTTTTAATTCATCTCTGTCAACGCACCACTGAACCTAATTTTGACGTACTTTGACAGCAGGTTGTACAATCAAATATGAAAGCGATTTCTACGCCAAGGCATGAACTCATTTGTGTGAACTGATTAGGGAAACACTCCAGACCCCACCCCTTTTTCCCCTTCCTCACACAGTTCCTGTCTTACTTGGGTGGCTGATGAAACATATAGAGCCGCTGAAGTCCACAGGTGGAGCTCAAACCACCATGCAGAATTCAAACCATCACTGGAGGAGCCGGACGACCTTGAAACTTAGAGGTTGTACATTACTATTCCTTAGACGGACTGGAGGTTGAATCAGAGGCTGGATGAAAGACCAAAATGATGAAAAGGGGATGAGGAGATGAATGGATAGTCACAGTTAAGGAGGGGAAGGTTTATAACCTCTCATTAAACTTAAGTCTGATAGATGGATGAAAGGAGGAGATTGGGGTGGTGATGAAAAGAGAAGAGAATTACGGGTGTCTCTTTGCCCTCATGTATCCTGTAGGTCTGGAGAAAAGGGGCTGATTGAATGAGTCAAAAATCTCTTTGGTTTGCCACTCTCATCTTGACTGCTTCGACCTGATGGAGTGGTAAATAACCCTCTCAGTGTTTTGCATAATTTGTCTCGTGTTATAATAGGACGTTGTCTGATTTTCAAGAAGTTTCTGTCTGTGTCTTTCTTCCTGGCTTGGCCACCCTTCCTCTTCCCGTTGCTCCTTCCTCCCTGCTCTTCTAAAATCTTCTCCATTGCTTCTCTTTGCAGAATAACCTTCTGCCACCTGCCCTTCCAGAGTAAATGGTTGTACATCGGCACAGAACGGGGGAACATCCACATCGTCAACGTGGAGTCCTTTATGCTCTCAGGCTATGTCATCATGTGGAACAAAGCCATCGAACTGTAAGTGTTGCTCCCATGTGTCCCTCTCATGCTTCCTCCCTTCCGTTTTGCCCTGAACGGTCTTTGCATTTTGTGCGCTCGGTAATTAGCATTTTACGTAATGAAAGGTTATAGTAGTTTACATGTAATGAGATAAGAATCATCAGTCAGTCTGTCGTTTCCAGGCACAGTATCGGACTCCAGGTAGTGAGAGACCTGTCTCTTTGCTGTTTCAATGGATCTGTCAGCTTGACAGGCTCCATTTTGGTTCCCTGCTGTAGAGACTTAAATTATTCACTGGAGCATTTTGCTTCATGCTTTCCCCTCATCCCCCTCTGTGTGTGTGTGTGTGTGTGTGTGTGTGTGTGTGTGTGTGTGTGTGTGTGTGTGTGTGTGTGCGTGTGAGGGACGGAGGTAGTGAGGGGGGTGAAACAGGTGTCTGCAGAGATCAGTGTATGGTACACACAGACGTCTCGTCTCGTCAACAGGGCTGTAGGGAAGAAAAGGCGAGTGAGTGGTGGGAGACGCGAGGGGGAGAGGAGGGAGGAGGAGGGTGTATGACAGGGAGAAGATGCAGTGGGATGGAGGAGACGGGGCTTTGGCCCAGGGAAAAGGGCATTCAGAGACGAAGAGTAATGGTGGAGAGGAATGGAGCGGTGACTGAAGGATAAATGCAGGTAACAGGAGGCAAAGTATGAGACGCTTTTTAAGGAGGAAGATGGAGACGTGCAGATAAGTGTGGACGGAGCGGAGGATGGAAAAGGTTTCCAATTAAAGAAAAAAGGGCAAAGAGAACGGTAGAGCGTGATAATGATGAGATAGAGACTAGATTCTGAAGATACTGGGCTTCTTCTTGACTAAAGGACAAGGAATAACTTCCACTTTCTTTGCTTAACTCTGATCCTTTTTCTGCTTCACCTCCACAGTGTTTTTCTGCCCTGGCCATTCACTTACTATTTCAACATCTCCTCTACTCCAACGTTGCTCATGACGTCACGAAAAAGCCCTTTGTAGGAAAAGTTGATGCATCTCTGGAGCGTTAGAAATAGTTGGCCGATTGGAAAAAAAGCGAAACTTTCATTATTAATTCATAGGAGCATCTGCCGCACGTACAGCAAGTGGGAATAATTATTGGATCAACATGCATTGCTTGAAATAAAGGACTGCGTTTTACTTTTGACCTTTTACGCCTAATCGAGAAGGATTTAGGCCAAAGCACCTTCCTTAGGTGGACGGGAAGAGTGAGGGTCAAGCTGCTGGGCCACAAAAAAGTGTGATGAAAACCTTTTGGCATAACAATTTGTTTATTGCATATTTACAATAAGACACTAACATTAGACGACATTTCTTAACTAGTGCAGTTGTATTTATCTTTGAATCAGTTTTTTATCGACCTCCACTTCATCAACACTCCCAAAGAATAATCAATCACGCAGAAATTCTCCCGTCCGAACATTTTGCGCCGCCACTCCTAACAGCTGTGTTAGGACTTTTCTTTGACATGTGGGTTGGTCCATCAAAACTGTAGCTCTGCACAATTCGTTAGAGGAAATTAGGTTTCCATATCTCCGTGTTCAGACCTCAATCACTCACACATCCACCCTGTGGGAGTTTATGTCTCGAAGATGGCAGCTCTGCCAGGAATTGATTCACAGATTTGTTGCAGATGCTCTCAGTTTGCATATCCGTTTGAGTGGATGAGTGTGTCTCTGCGGTTGGCTTTGATGCGGCTCAGAGACGTGTGCGGGGATTCTTGTTTTTTCCCTCTTTCCTTGTGTGTCTCTGCCAGCTGTGGGGTTACCAGGGTTGACGTCCAGGTACAACTGCTTCTGTGCCTCTCCTGTTGTTGTCATCATCCGACGGTGGCACTTGATATAAATTAGCTGCAATTAGAGTTGTATAGATTAGTCGAGTGACAAATAATTCATTAATGTTTCTCATTGACTAATTGTTTAAAGCATTTATCAAGAAAAAGGAGCAAATGGTTGCTAATTGTGTCTTGAATTTGAGGAGTTGCTTCTTGTCTTATGTTATTATATTATACTTATTATACAAAAGAAACTATAAGACTTTTTTTAGTAATTGGAGACGCAGACCAAACTTCAAACCTTCGTCGTTAGTGGACCCTGCCGCAGTTCACTAACGTTACTGTCGTCTTCGGACTGCCGTGATGAGGCTAGTGTTGGCGCTCGCTTCTCTTCCCTCGGGTCCTGCTATTTGGAGATGATCTGCAGTAGCTGTGCCAGTAGCCCCAGGTTTGGCCTGGCCCAGTGCTCTGCGTGTTTGCATGACTCACACCTCTGTTCCCAAGGTACTGTTCTCGAAAGACTATCAAATTAACCCATGTCTTACAGTACACAACTGGCCGCGCAGCACTATAGGTCAGTCAGCGCTCTCAGCGGTAAGGACATCGCAATACGCCCACATGTTTGTTCACATGATGCACAATTTTTCTGCATGTATGGACTGGAGCACAAGAATGTTCACACGTGGTTTGGCTGGCAGTGTCCATCCACGTGTGCGTGTTTGCACGTTTTCCTTGATTCACCTTGATGATTACTGTTTGTGGAAAGAGGAAAAAATGTGGACGTGAGATATCCTATTATGACCCATAATTCATGTGAGCACATATTCCTGAGGCCTCTCCAGTTCTCTTCTCCCTTTGCATGTATACCCTCCTCCAACCTCTTAACCTCCACCCCAGACAGCATTTGATCCTTTAAAGTGTTGTTTTTGCTCATTCTTCATAAAGAAATTGCCCAGGTTGACCAGATTGCTTAGTTGTGGTGTTATTCTTCAAATCTATATCTGCATAATCTGGAGATGGGTGAAGGCCACGGTAAAACATTAACCTTCCCTTTTTTGACTTTGGATCTTGGCTTTGGATGATTGTTATGTTGAAGGTTTCACTGCTTCTTCATTTTTAGTTTTTTGGGGTGGGGATGCAAAGAATTTTGTTTATGGAACATGTCTTTCTTGCCTAAATAACCACATAATTATGCCTGATTACCTGAAGTAATACTTAACGGTAACAAATTAGCTTCACACGTGGGCTTTCGTGAGCTGCAGTGCATCAGCACACACACAGTCACAGTCTAATCAGGGGACATGAGGCCACATACGGTAACGGGCTCGCTACAAACAGGCTGTTCAAGCCATGTTGCTGCGGAGACACTGTCATGGTGACTGTGCCTCTGCTGCCTCAGAGTGTCACCTGTGGTGACACCAGATGTTCAGGAGCGTGTGTATGTGATGCATTTAATTTATTGAATAGACAGGCTGCCTGAACAATTGTTTATATTCATACATAACTCATACTCATATGTATCAAAACTATTTGAATTATATACTGATGCACATTTGATATGTGTATGTGTGTGTACTCAGAGGACATGTTTTAAGAATCAATGTTTAGGCAACTCCTAATGCTTAACCATCCGTTATCTGTAGACCCAAAACAATTGTTCTTTTCTGAATGTGTGTGTGTGTGTGTGTGTGTGTGTGTGTGCAGTTAAGTGTATGGGTTTGCAACACATTCAGTGCATACTGTACACTAATGGGTTAGAACGTTGCTTCATTCATGCCTCGCTTTAAAGTCACTTTGGATCAGAAACATCTGTCAAATTTAAATGCAATGATTAAGCACAGGCATCACTGGGTCGGGGTAATAATTAATACAGATTTGGTACAATAATATAGTGTACTGTTAACTGATGGACGTTTTAACTGAAGGTTTCCAAGGGGGGAAGATTTTCAAGATTTTATAATTTCATAATATTATATATATATATATTGCTTAGCATTGGTATGTGTATCTAGTATGTGACACATAACAACATGAATCTGTAGCTAACAAACAATAATGAAATTTCTGCCGTTTTGGCCATTTCACCCCTGGAATCGCAATAGGATCCACCTGGTAAATAAAGGGTTAAATAACAAAGAAATACATAAATGCATTCCTCACATGTTTCCTGTCCCTGCAGCCCTCATTACTCTGTATGCAAAATGCAGAGTCATTAGCAGCACACGAGCGCAAATGTGTGGCCACAGGAGCGTGCTGAAGTAGTTAAGGAGGCGTTGTTTGTGTGCGTGTGTGTCTGTGTGTCTGTCTGTGTGTTTGTGTGGGCGGGTTTGTGTAATTGTGGCACAGTATGGATGATTTTTGGGAGTCTGTCTGCAATCTGCCCATCCTGCCTCTGTTGCCATGGTGATTCCTTTATCTCCAAACCTGAATGTGTATTTGTGGACTTTGTGAATATGTTCATGTGAGGTTTATTTGCTGTATCTCTATAGGCTTCAACAAAGCAGATTTGTTACGGACTCTCACAGGCAACTGCAGAGATCATCGCACATACAATACAGTCGGGTAGGACACGGGAGTGAAGCTTTTACGCACACAAGTTGCATTTTGTGAGTCAGTCAGAGGGTAATTGTTTTTTCTATGTAAACGCTTTACAAATGGACTCGGTTTCAAGTTGTGCCTTAATTGTGCCGTCATGCAAATGTGTGTGTGTGTGTGTGTGTAAATGTGCGTGTTGCTGTGGATGGCTGTTAGTTGAGAGACAGGCAGTGAAGGGGGATTAGATAAATCAACAGCTCCAGCTGCAGCAGAGCTTAGGTAATAAGGCTCCAGCACCAACAGCTAAATATAGAGACAACTGACTGCCTGCCTGCCCACTAACTGCTACCTTCCAACACACACACACACAGACACACACAATTTATTTTCATCATGCGTTAGGACTTTACACGGACTCACATACTTCTCCTGGAGCCCTACCCTAACCACAGTCATAACAACACTTGTCTTATCCTGATCGTAATCTAAACGTAACCTCTTCCTAACCCTCAACCAAGTCAACACTCAGTATTTCTGATTTATCGGGCCGTCACGAGTTCGAATGCGTAAACAGGTTCATGATAACAGTAAAGCCAAGTCTTCACCCTCAGAGAACCCATTGAAGACAGGATGAAAGGGAGGATCAGACAAAATATTCTGTTACCCAAAATGTCCTTAATCCCATCCTCAATACACACACATACACACACATGTTGCTGTCCATGCTTCCATTCTTTGGCCCTTTGCTTATTCTGTTCTGCAAAGCAAAACTGGAAAAAAAAATGAATAAAATTCACTTCCTGTTTATATATTTGCCTTATAAAAGTGTTGTTTGTGCCCTTTTTTTTCCAGTTTAATGTAATCATCAGCAGCCTCTGCCCTTTCCTGTCAGACTATAGGATGAAGAAAGAACTCTCCACCACCTCACCTTGCATCCTTTTGCATCACTTAGGTTTTATAGCAGCTCCTTACTTCCTCTCCTTGTCAGGCTGTCCTTGCACCATGGTATTGGGGTTGTGTTTCAGGCTCTAACAGTCACTGCTTTTCAGCGGTGACCTTCCCTGGCGCTCCTCAGCTGACACGGTATCTGTAAGGCAGGGCAGGTTAGGTACATTTTGCTGCCACGTGGCACAGGGAGAGATTCGGCATAAGGCTGTCTGGAGGGTAAAGCACAGACAGACGGGGGAGGGGGGGGAGGGGGTGGTCGAGCATTTTCTGCTGTCTTCTTCGCTGAAATGCAAATGGACACACGCACACCCATACACTTAGCCACTGGGGACTGTCTGGCCTGTTAGAGCCATCCATCACAACCTTCATGGGCTTATGTCTTTGAACAGCCTTTTAGAGCCTCCGAGTGACTGGCAGCTCCGTCCTCCCTAGTGGATCTTCCTTAGGTTCAATCACACTTAACTCTCCCCATATATCATTTTGCATTGTAAGTGAACTATACTACAGCTGGATTCTTCTTCTATAATTTTGTTATTACTTTCTCATCTTTCCCTTTTGTCTGTCTCTTTGTCTTGCTCCTAAGGTCCTCCAAGGCCCACCCTGGACCAGTTGTACATATAAGTGACAACCCCATGGATGAGGGAAAGGTAAATAATTCCACATTTTTGTCAGCACACTCACATAAACCCCCGGTGAAATATTGTTCTCGCCAACAGCGGGCTCCGGTTTTACTGGCTTTATGTGAGCTAATACACCCACCTTACCTTAGATGATGGGAGGGAAGCAGCACAGCTGCTGGAAACACCTGCTTGGGAAGGATGTCCTGGGGACACACAAATAGTGTTGTGCCAACGTTATCAGTCCAGAAAGTCTTTTAAAATTCACTGTCAGTGGTAAAATGCAAATATACACAAAGCAACTGCCTGTAGACTGTATAAAAGCTTTGGCTCACAGAAGATGTTATGCTCTCACTCTACATTTATCTACAGTAATTTGGTCATTTTTTGAAATAATGTGAGATAAGTAACATGGAGCACACCCTGTCTTATATATTACAGTACAGACACTTTTTTTATAGCATGATTAAAATTGTGTGTGAATACAGCTTCACTGTATCATCACATACATAATAGCCCAGAGCTTTGTTTCCATTGCACAGGTACAATAGTTTGCTTTAGTGACACATATTTGAATTTTGACAAATTTAAACTATGGAGATGACATAATGTTCCATAAATAAGTCCTCACTATCAAACACGGCATTGCACTATGTTAAAAATATATATTTGCATTTTCTGTTGTCATCTATTGTGAACCAAGTTTTTTTTTTTTCCCTAAGCCACTGTAGTCTGCTTACCCCTGATTTCCTTTCATGCTGTGTGTGAATGTCAAATATATTACTTATTTTTCTGCCCATCATGGGTTCTATTCTATCTCCTCTCTATAATCTCTCTTACCTATCTCACCGACTGCCTGTCGCTCTTTCTCTCCAGCTTATAATTGGATTTGAGTCTGGGATCGTGGTCCTATGGGATCTGAAATCAAAGAAGGCTGACTATCGCTACACTTACGATGAGGTAGGCAAAACTGTCCTATTTCCTTTCGTCTCTAACAGCTTTCAGTCAATTCTCCTGCTTGTGATCCACAGAGTATTTTTAATACAGAAACTGAGAATTAAATCACATATTCATGGGCTGAACTGCACTGTATACAGTGTTTGTGTGTGTGTGTGTGTGTGTGTGTGTGTGTGTGTGTGTGTGTGTGTGTGCGTTAAAAGTCTGAGGTTTACTACAACTGACAAGGCTTGTGATTTCTGCATGTCACTCACCCTTTAGAATCCTTGATTTATGCATAAATGTGACCTGAAACATTAACAAATTTGCACAACTACTAAAGCTAGATAAGCAGAACCCGCTTAAACACATTTGTCAAATTAATTGCGTTATTTATGAATTTATTGCGGAAAATGATGTGCTCCTTAAATGTTTGCGTGTGGCAGTAAATCCTATCAGTTGGCTAAAGTGCTGTACACAAGCAAAACACCCAAAATAATTATACACATAAGATATTTAAAGGAGCAGACACAAAAAGCAATAACAATAAACAATAAAAGCCAACATGTCAAGTTAGAGTTACGCCAAGGAAAAGTAATGCATTTGAAGAAAAGATTTAAAAACAGGAAGTGAGTTCAGCTGCCCGAGGGCAACTCATTCCAAAACTTTGAGCCAACAGCTGAAAAAGCTCGGTCACCTCTAAGCTTCCTCTTTGTTTTAGGGATGAGTAAAAGTAGGTGATCCTCTGACCTAAGAGAGCGTGATGGAGTATGGCAAGAGGAGGCCGGACAGATACTGAAAAGAGACCATGTAAGCATTTAAAAACAAATAGGACAATTTTAAAATCAATCCGAAAACACAACGGGAGCCAATAAAGTGATGGCAAGGTCGGAGTAATATACTTGGACTAGCTGTAGCCAGGCAGGTTGAGCGTCATCAGTGAACTAATCCCAGCGTCGAGTTTGAGATCGCTTGTCTAGTCTCACGCCCAGGTTAGTTGCTGTAGATTTCAAATAACGCTTAAAAAACCCAGGTCCACCTGAACTTTGGAGGCATCACTAGGTCCAAACAGCATGACCACAGTCTTTTTATCCAAAATTCATTGACATCCATCCATTAATTGACATCTTCAACGCTCTTAGGAGTTGCATTGCAGACTTTTCAACGCCACTTGCTGAGCTGCCATTAATAATGTTGAGCACATACGGAGTCAAAGTGGGGAAGACCTCTTTAAAAAAAAAGAGGTGGAATTGAATCATCGGGAGATCCAGCAGGCTTCATTTAATAACTATTTCTTCCAGAAAAGATGGAGTGACAAGCTCAAGCTAATCAAACACAGCAGGGGATGTGACAAAAAGAGAAGGGTCATAAGTAGAAGAATTAATGAGAGCCCTGGTGCTCACAGCCTTATCAACAGAAAAGCTCATGAAGTTCTCGCACACTTCTGCAGAGTTCTCCAGGCAGGGCGATTGAGGGACATTAAATACAGGGTTGAAGGTTTTATATCAAACACGAGGGTTGTGACAGTAACATCAGAAAAACTGTTAATTCTGGCAGCTTTCACAGTTCTCTGATGAAAACACCCACTGTCCCTTAACGTCTGGAGAGACACCTGCATCTTCTCTTTCTTCCATTCTTGCTCTTCTCTTCTGCATCTCTTCCCTGGTAGCGTGTGCGGCATCATTTATCCAGAACTTTCTGGGTTTAGCAGGCCTCGTTTTCAGCGGAGCCACAATTCCAATAAGGTTTCACAGGTTGCATTAAAGCGAGTGGATAATGTCGCGACATCTGAGTCAGAGCGCAGGGAACCGACTGACTGAGAGCAGCAGAGAACTGAGCAGCAGTGGTTCAGTGTTGACCATATGACAAGGGAGACACATGTCAAATACAGCAGGCTTAGTCCGAAAACACAGCGTCACAGACTCCAAGGCTAAAAACAGTACAACCGTGTGTTAAGACAAGATCACGAGCGTGCCCACTTTCTTTTGTGGGGTCGGACACAAACTGTACAAGATTAAAAGTCTCAGGGCAACACACGTGAATGTTAAAATCCCCAAGTATTAATACTCGGCTGAATCCAACCGAGTAATTTCCCCGAAAACAGTCGCTATTCCTCCTCCACGCCCAGATGCCCTCGGAGAGTTAGAATATGTGCAACCAGGAGACAAAGTTCGTCTGTGGAGACCGAACCACGGCCCACCCACCACAGGAAGCAGACAAATGAAACGCGTCATGCTGTGCCAGCATTTCCAGGGACAGCCGGGACACGGTACATAGGATGGAGGTTAGGACTTGGCGTTTTAACCCCTCTGCTAGAATGACTTGTAGGTTTAGGTTTGTTGTCTTGTGTCTGTTTCGTCTTTGACCTTTATTTTGTCGAATTGGTTTATAACAAAGGATTCGTAGCTTCATCAATGACGGCAGGCCGTGCTCCAGATGAAGCCAAGCCCAAATGATGATGCCGCCTGCACCATGTCTCACAGATGGGAGGAGGTTCTTATGCTGGAATGCAGTGTTCAACCGTCACTAAACATTCTTCTTATTTAAGCCAGAACGTTCTGCTGTCGTCTCATCCGTCCACAGAAAACTCTCCCAGCAGGACTCTGGCTTATCCTCATAATCTTGAGTAAACTGTAGACAGGCAGCAATGTTCTTTCTGGAGAGTTGTGTCTTCTTCCCCCTCTGCTATGAAAACCACTGTTCAGTCTTCTCCTGATGGTGAACACTGATATTAGCTACTGTAAAAATGACCCTTTGTTCCTTCTTGTGACCTCCCAGAATTCTTTTGGAACCCTTTCCAGCCTGGTAGGCTCCATCCACTTTTCTTCCCAGATATCTTTGGAAAGTTTCGTTGTACATGAGAATGCGATCTAATGCTCATAGTTGTACTAAAGAAGGTACATAGTGGGAAGAAATGCCACTTTATACTGCTAGTTTTTCCACAAATAGTCGCTCTATTCTTTGTTTGATGAAGAAAAAGCAAACGTTTTGGTGTGAATTTTACAGTCGATTTTTGTGTGGACTCAATAACTGCATGAAAAGTAAAACCTAACCATTAGTTTCTTCTTTAAAAAAAAAAAAATAAAATATATCAAAACGGTAGAATAAAAATAAGACCTATTTTGCCAGTGTGTTGCCGCTACAAAATAACAGTTTTTCGCATGAGCTTTGATTGCAAACCCAGACGGTTATTATAAAGCATATTTTAACAATGTTATGATTTAGTAAAGTGCCACGTGTTCATGTTTTTGGGATGATCTTGCGAGATTGCCCGGTGATTTTGCTTCCATGCTACGGTTATAAAAAGGGCAACTTCATTTTGCAAAAGGTTCCACATTTTTAAAGCAGAGCCATGTGGCTTTATTGGCTTCCCCAGAGGCAACAGCGTGCGCTTACAAATAAAAGGAAACACAAGCAGAAACTAGTGAAAGAGTGTGAGCGCTGCTCAGATCCTCCTCCGTCCTGCACGTGTCGACCTCTGTTCCCTACAGTTGAGTGTCTGTGTGTATGAGCCAGGCTTCGGTGTTAATATCACCATCCTCATACATCGCTGTCCCAGCCACTTGTTCTATCATCTGACAGTCATATAAATACGATCAAATAATGGTGGTTTCAGAATTTGATATTCAGAAGAGAAAAAAAAAAGCTTTGGTCTAAATACAGCTGATGCATGTGTTGGTGTGGTTTGACCTTCCACAACCCAAGGTCTCGAGCCCTACGACCGTAAACAGCATATCTCATTCATAAACCTGTCGTTGAGGTCTAAGCCCACTGAACGGCTGCGGGCGCACAAATACTCAGTCAAACATGCAAACTCAACATGTCCGTGGTCATAGAGCCGAGCCCCCCCCATTTAAGATAATGAGATTATGGTAACGCTCAGCCCACTGGCGGTGCTGTGGTGCTGTAAGCATGCAGAGAGATATCAGGAGTCGCAGAGGACTACACACACACAGATGAGAGTGGATTTTGTGTGTCGGGTCTGTACGAATCTCTCTCTCTCTCTCTCTCTCTCTGTTTTCCTGCGTGTCTGCCTTTGCTCTCTCTCCCTCTTCCAGATAAGCTAATATCCACCCGCTGCTCCTAGGGCATTACAGACTCTAGTACTGAATCTCCCATGGGAGCTCATCTCTTCTCTTCAAACCCCTACAGTTACACCTCTCCAGGGACTGGGAGTCGAGTGGGTGGAAATTGAAGAGAGGGAAGGAAAGAGAGGGGGGGGGGACTTTTTCTTTCACTCACTGTGATTTACACTGACGAAGCGAAAGAGCCTCCAACGCACAAACGTTCGGGGGTCTCTTTCGGAATGTCTTGGGGTTGATCCCTTGGCTAATGTATCTAAATGGTTTTTCAGAGTCAGATAAGTTTATTTTGGCCTGAGACCACCAACCTTCAAGGGCACTGAAGGACACTCTCAGTGCGGCTGTGGTGCATCAGAAGCAAAACGTGGTTATGGGTGATGCAGGACTTTTTCTAAAACTGCTGTTGTGCGGTGGCATCTTTGATTGAATGGAGTAATGAGTCACTCCTGGGAGACGGTGGCTGCTTTGTTCAAAATAAATATCATCTTGATGTCCATGATATGAAATAAAAGAAGAAAAATCTCATACTTTAACACATTTAGTCTAATTGTGAGCTGTAAACATTAATATGTGCATATACATTACAGATGTGGCTTGTGCTATTTTTTATAACAATATTTTTTTAAATAACATGCTTTTAATTGTCATTCACTAGATAAGATCGTATTGTTTAATCTAAAATGATTTACATGTTATTTGCTGATGTACTATGTTTCATAAGAAGACGTTTTAAAAAGGAAGAAACATTTTTGAGCATGTTGTAGGATTTCTAGTTCCATACACTCAACATTATTACCTCATAGTGTACAATACCTTTTCACTGTGTCTCCAAAATATACCAGGATATAAGTACCGGCCCTCAGTGTGTGAGGGAATAGCAATGAGGATAAAAGGACGCTTGCATGTATATAGGTTTGGCTTTAAATGCAAAGAGACCATTAAGTCTGAACTATGTTAATGTCCACCATAAACACGGCTGCTATACAAATATCATCTAATGTGTTTTATTTTACTTTTAGCCATTGAACCCAATTTGTACACTAATGCATCGTTGGCTGTCATTCACTGACATCATGCATTTGTGCAAACTCCATCTCTGAAAACAACCTGTAGGTGAAAACACATTTTTACAAACCATCAAATCCATCCCAAGCTACGTTCTTCCTGTTCTGTTCTGCGCCCTTTCTCTTGCTGCGTGCTTTCATTCTAACACTTCGTGCCCAGAAGCTTGCTGCCAACTATCAAAGATGTCGACTGAAACGAACAAGGAAGCCTTTCCTCTTCTTCTATTCAGCAGCGGGATAAGCCAACAGACCATGCAGTAATGGATTCAGACTTTGGAATAAGCATGTCTTAAAGCATATTTGAGTTCTGATGGTGATTTGTGGATGTTTAAATAAGTAAAATATGGCCTATAGTCTGCCACAGGACAGAGACAAGTCGTTTTTGTGGGTAGTCTCGCCTTTTGTTTTCTTGCCACATTTTTAATGACTCTCACATAATGTGTAAAAAAAGGATGCGCATACGGGAGTAATGAACTTGGTTTCACTCAAATAAAGGTAGTTTTTGGTATTTATAGACCCTGTCAAACTGCAGAAATGTCAGCAAATAGGCGAACTCAACCTGGCTCCCGGGCAACAACAAAGTTCAAACACCGAGCAGAGGCAATAAAACGTGTTTTTACAAGCTCTCAAAAAGCTGAGAGCGCTCGCCTTCCACCCCGCGTCTTTCACTGGACGCTCTATTATTAGCTGTGGCTCAGCAGTACGGCTCTCCAGTGAGTGCTGGCCAGAGAGCATCCGTCACACTGACCCCACGCTCCTCCACTCTGCTCCGTCTGACTCAACACCTTGGTCCGAGTTTGGCCCTGATGAATGGCTGATATCACAGCCAGATCTGAATTTCCACTTCCCTCCTTCCCATCCTGTCTGTCTCCCGGTGGCTACAGCTCACTTACTGAATGAATTTTTTTATGTCATACCTTTAATGGCCCTACATTCACACCGATGTATTCTACTGAGTGCTAATGCAAACGGTAACGAAGTGGCCAGCGAGTATCTGCCCGGCGTGTCCAAGGCCACTAGTCTCAGAGCTATTACTGAAGACTAACACAAAGCCACTAAAGCGAAATTAACCAGATTCCCACCAACACTACGGATCGTTTTCCGACTCTTTAAAACCAACTGCTTTGTCTGCGGAGCAATGTGTGTTTTTACCACGTGTTAACACCAGAGTCTTCAGAGGAGACTACCTGAGAGCGTCACGAACGCTGGATGCAGTGCTAAGAGTCAGGTCTGTGTTGGTCAGTGCATTGCCAGAAATTCCCGAGGTATTCTCGTTGACAGGCAGCTCGACTGACTCTGTTTGATGTGTCCTTATGCAGCAAATCCCTTGCATCTGGTTGTCGGACAACATTAAAAACAAATGCTACACATAATTTCCAAACTCTGCCTGACACAAGTATGGCTTCATTCTTCAGCGTTTTCCCCCGAAGACCTGTTGAGTATAAGGACAGATAGCTGATAGCTTATGGGTCATTTGGCAAGTCTGCTATAATTTCCATTAGTGGACAGAATATTGTTCTTTACGGATGGCCAGTCTCGGTGGGTCTCTATCCACCAGGACGGCCCGAAAGTTACTGTTGTAATACTAATGATGTTGTAAGACAGGACCTTCATCTTGCATTTGCCAATGATTCAATGATAAAATTACTTTTAAAAGTAAAGACACTGGCATGAAAATAATGACATAAGTTAACAGCAACTGACCCCCTACACATTGTGATCATTATTTACTTATAAAATTATGGCAACAAAGTGACACATAATACAGTTAGATATTGTAGATTTTAAATGATAATAATGTATTCAATAATTTAGTGACACAACAAAAGCCATAAATGTGTTGGCTTTATATTAATAATGTAGAAAATTATGAGTTGATACAACTAATGTATTTAGTAAATTTAAATTAATCAACAGCTTAATATCTACTCTAAAATTAGTGTATACTTAATCTGTTTTAATGATGTTATTCTCTATGTTTAAATATGTTTAAATTAATTTGCATTTGCTAAATATAAGTTTCTCTTCACATGAGAGGTCTGACAGAAACTTGTAGGTATGAATCTGTGCATTTCAGTCAACATCTCTTTCATTCAAGATCCAGTGTGGTCAAAACCAAAAACTCAATTAAATCAAAAAGTTTAGTATGTTTGGTTCTAAACTTTACAATAACCAAAAACGGTGTAATAAATATTTTTTTCCCATTTAAACACAATTCTCATAAATCTCAGTTTTTACAGTGTACATATTTAAGTTTAGAACAGACTGTATAACTTGACTTAAATTATCTATCACTTTGACTTTCACTCAAGCACAACAACATTTCCAAATTCTCCGTTGTACTCTCTGTTGTGAGATTATAATAGCATGTACCACTCAGATTACGACCACTGATTGTGCAAGGGCTGATGAACTGATACTCATGCATGTACATTTAGTCAGTTGGCAGATTTATCCAGAGTGACACACACACACAGCAGCAATTTGGGGAACGCAGTCTTTCCCCTGGACACTTTGAGTGGATTAGTGGACCCTCCTAAAACCTAAAACAGAAATAATGGCAGACACTGTTGTCATATTTACCCTCGCCGCTTAATTCAGCCGTTTTTGGTTAAATGTTTTTCTGCTGTGAGAGCCCGTGTGTGAGTGGCACATCAGGGCTAAGCTGTCTTTGTGTCCCAGCTCGACTCATCGCTGCCACAAGCCAGTTCTAATTAGGACTGTGAAACACATGTTTGTGCATGTCAACTTCCCATCACTAATCTTAGTGCGTGTGTTTCTGTCTGTGCATTGGGCCGCAAAGATAAAAACACACACTCTAATAAGTGTCGACTGACTTCTCTCATCCCCAAAGACCAATCTGTGAAAACTGTAATGTAATAAATTACGAAATTAGTCTTTTTAATTGGTGTTGTTTGATATGATGAGCACCATGTGTTTCAATTAATCCGTTCATTTTCCAGTTAAGCACAGCGCATTGTTCCCCGCTGGGGCGGCTGCAGCCCGACAATATACTGATAGAACCAGAACTGTCCCTGTCAAGGCCAGTCTGGCATAATTCACTTCAGAGTGTGGGATGTAAAAAATTTTACAGAACTGCATTTAGGACCTTGCGATAACTACATCCAGCCCACCTGGCACCGCACAGCGCTGAATCACTCCTGGCAACAAATCACTGACAAACTACCTCTTCTTCTAGGCTGCCACATCCCACAATCCCCATCACTTTGCCTACGAGGGCACATCCTCCACCACCTGAAATGAGACACCTAAGCCATTACTCATCATGTCTCTAATTATTTATCATTTCCAAGAAAACAATTCTTGTGAACAAGAAAACAGGAAACTCTATAACCAAAGAACCCTTGAAAAACGGAATTACAGGTTTTAGAACGTCAGTCATTTTTTAAAGCTGACACTGGTTCCCCAAGCCGTCTGATTAAGCTATTTTCTGAAAAACTCAGCGCATTTAGTGAGCTTGACAAGCAGCACTATTTATGATTAATGGCACAGCGAAGCCACAATTGATATATTGCACACCTAAATATATAACAGCCCCAATAGAAAGAGACCGACATGACTGTACGATCGCATCAGCGTCGACGGCGGGGTGATCCTTCATTTCAGGAGAGCAGTGTGAGACAAAGAGCAACATTTGGAAGGGAGGCGACGAAGAAGACCTGTGAAAAGATTAAACATAAACAGTAAGCACAGCGTCACGCGATACTCGGCAAATATATAATCAAACATAGTCTGTGAAAGAGGGCTGTGACGCTGCCCCTGGATTAATGTGAGAAGCCTGTCAAACTGCAGCAGAGGCAGTCGTGGACAGTTTCAGTGGACGTCATCATATTTACTTAATGTCAAAACATTTGCTGGGTTTAATTATGAGCTATGAAAAGGGCACGGAAAGGGAAAGTTGCCCTTTCCTGGCACACTTTAGTCATGATTTGTTTGTGTTTTTCGATGATTGCTTGTCAGTAGATAAATCATCGTGATCAGATGACGGGCGATGTGAAAGGACGGAGACAGCGCAGTCTCCTGCCTGTCTTCCCTTCCTGTCCTCGTCTCTCCATCACTTCTCTTTTTTCATTGTCTTTTAGCTGAACCTCACTTTTGCTTTTAAAGTCGGGGCTCAAAGCCTCATTAACAGGAGTGGCACTTCTGGCAACCGCTGTGGCGTTTTTACAACCGAATGCACCAGATCAACTGGGTTTAGGTCACATTGAATGCTGAAGACTTTTTTTCTCTCTCTCTCAAGGGTGGCCTAATGAAATAGAATTCTTAAATTTATAACGGTGATAATAAAAACTTCCTCTAGGTATCCTTGAAGAAAATGACCAGTCCAATTCCGGTTTTATTCACATTCAGCATAAAAGCCACATAAAAGCTTGTTTTAAAATACGCTTTACGCCACAGGAAATACTTTAAAGTCGGGGGAAAGATTCTTTTCTCTCGCTTTCATCATCCGTTTAGGACTATATAACCCACATGCGAACACTGTATATGCCCGTGGAAAAACCGTGTAGCATAAGGGAGATGGTGGCACATGATGTTTCCTCCCTCTGAGCTGCTGACCCTCCCCTCTGGTTTTCTGCCTGTCGTTTCCTAGGCGATCCACTCAGTTGCCTGGCATCACGAGGGCAAGCAGTTCATTTGCAGTCACTCAGATGGAACTCTGACCATATGGAACGTCAGAGGCCAGGGCAAGCCCATACAGACAATCACCCCACACGGTAAGCACGTGGAAACACATGCACGCACACACAAAGGCTGTGGCCAAAGTTAATCCCTCAGTCTAAACTAAGGCGCACAGTCAGTTGCATCACGAAACAAAAACGTATTATGATGATCAACATAACCATCATTAGGTATTTAATACAAACCTGATATCCAGAGAATGTGAATAAACTTTTTTTTTCACTGGGATGCAGGCATTGAACTCAAAATGAGCAGATCATTTTCAAAAACAAAATTTCTCAGTTTCAGTTTTTGATATGTTGATATGTATTTTAATTAACTATTTGGCTAAAACAAGTTTAAAATATTTAGCACATCACATTTTAAATGTACATTCTACACAATGCCCCAACTACTGCAACACAATAAAGGTCATGGCTTGTGATGAGTGGCTGCAGGCAGACACTGCTTTGGACTGAGAGGTCTCAGGAAAAAAAACACCAAATTATCAGAGTTAATTATTCTTTCCTCATACATACAATTTGTCATTGTCAAACATTATGCGAAATAAGACATGTGCATATTATAAGGTCACAGATTCCACCTGGTGCGACTACTTTGGCGCTCTTCATCCCACACATGGCTCCATCATCGTTTCCTCGTTTCATGTTTGAGGATTATTGTTCGTTCACTTGTGTGTCCTGCCTCTGTTTGCCTTCTTGCTCCTCACACACACACATACATTAGTGCTGGTGCTGTGTTTGTTTCCCACAGCAAGTCTGTCCTTTTGAAGATGTATTTAATCCATACTCCTCTGTACCCCCCACTCAACCACGCCGACAAGTCACCCAGATGAAGGACCTGGAAAAACTAGAAATAGCGTGTGAGAGCAAACAACAACATGGACAGCGAGTACGAGAGGGAAACAAAAAAAGGAAATGAAATAAAAGAACTTCTATCAGTTTCTCAGTTGGATTGTGCGTGCAAGGGACTGCAGAGAGGATTTGACCACACAGGCTTTTTAATTAGTTGTTTCTCCCACTGCTGCATGCATAATTAGTTTGGTATTTAATGGGCAATTATGCAAAATCCTTTGACAGGTTTAAGCAAGGCTTATAAGTTTTCCTTTAATTGTCTTTTTAGATATCTGATATTTAGAGGTATAAAAGTATTGTTTTATTATACAGACCTACATTGAACAGTAGGTTGTGTATATCTTGCATTAGAGCTGAGTTCACAGTAGCTCCACAGTAATAGATAGATGTATGCAGTCAATTTTTGTACATTCTGCTACAAATATATATATAAATATATAAAAAGGCACACGTATGATGGATGTGCACTTGTACTTCACATGGACTTCCTCTGAGGTTTGAATAGATGGTTTCTGTGAATGACACATGATTGTCACACCTTTTTTTTTGCATGTCCCTGCATTTGTCCTTCTTCCCTCTGGTGAATAGTCTTTTGTTATTGCCTGGCTAGTGTTCAAAGCGGATTTTAAGTGCAGCTTCTGGGAGAAGCGGGGGGGGGGATCAGATGACAGGAAGAGAAAAAAGGAGAGGAGGTGAAGAGGGAGTGAACTGGCAAACTAAAGTAAAGTAACTTCTGTTTGTTCTATTCTAGGAAAACAGCCCAAGGATGGGAAGAAGCCAGAGCCTTGTAAACCCATTCTCAAAGTGGAGTATAAAACCACGAGGAATGGGTAGGATCACTTTTTCATGCTGACATCCACTTACGCCCAATGTGCTCATTAGACTGGTTATGAAAATGCTGGTAATAAACAGTTGTGGCTGAAGCTGCTAACATGTCAGTTCTGCAGAATGTCTTGACAACAGGTTTTATTTCATCGAACTTTCACATTTCGGCTGTTATTTGTTTTTTACAGTGTGAGGTGATGTAGAAAGGAGACTGTGCCTGAATCCTCGTTAACAAGATCATTTGTTGTGTCTATTTCTGCGTGTGGTCCAGGGACCCCTTCATAATCCTGTCTGGCGGTCTGTCATATGACACCGTGGGTCGGCGGCCTTGTTTGACGGTGATGCATGGGAAGAGTACTGCTGTGCTGGAGATGGACTACCCCATAGTGGATTTCCTCACTCTCTGTGAGACACCGTACCCTAATGGTAAGTGTGCCTTCGGCGTGTGAATCCTCACATCAGACTCACGCACACACACACACACACACACACACTCTTACCTTTTGGTTTTTTAATTATGTCGGATTGGTTGCCCCTTTGTGTGTTTCTGTAATAAATATGAAATTTCCCAAGGGAAAGGATCCTATTTCAGTTTCATTATCCAACACACAGAATATTACATTTTCGTTTCATCTCTTTGTAAGCAATAGCTGTCCATCTAAATTAAATTATTATCTTATTTCCTGTGTAGAGAAGTCAACAACTCTAACAAATCAGCCTCAAGGTGAACGAGATCCTGTATGTACGTAATACAGCATGTAAACCTGCGCATCTTTATCCGGCACATATACGGTGCAGCTACAGGCTTAGTGAATTATGTAACAAGATGACTTTTATTATGTCACTGCCAACTGGATGTCACTACCCACTGATTTCATCTGATAAAAGAAATTATTATATTTGGGTTTGGATTACACAATATACTGTATGTCTGGCTGGGTGTGTGCTTACATAAATGTTTGTGTGTATAAGAGGTTCATAATCCATGATGATATGGCGGATAATGATGCAATGTGAATGACTCTATTTTTAAAGCTTGTTGCGACTGCTATCGATATTCACATTATTAACATGGGATCACATGCTGTAACTTATTTCATATGAAATGGTTTGTTTGTCCTGACAAATGCAAAGGAAATGTTTCAAACCTGCGTACAGACAAAGTTTGTGACTATCTAACAAAAATACAATAGCATCCAGGAGCCATAATCCAGATACTAATCAGTGTACAAGAAGGTGGTACAGAAAACAAAAAGAAGAAAAAGTAGAGGAACAGGGCAACTCTAAATGAATGTGTTGTAAAATGCAAATGGGACCCAAATGGAAGCGTACACGAAGACAAGGTACAATGCAAGTAGAACATCTTATTAACATATTTAAAAATGTATTTAAAAAGATTAACATTTTTTCCCTGAGACGAAGAGACTAGAGACAAGGTCTGAGTTCAAGCAGGGGTCATATCGGCAACTTATTAAAATACAATGTCCAAGGGCGAAACTGAGTCCAAAAGGTCTAAACAGATGAGCCAAACAAGGGAAAAACACTGGAGGGAAAAAACAGGGAGGAAAAAAACCCTGGAACACGGAGACTAGATAGACAACAGCAAAATCTGGCTCTGAATATGGTGACACGGTCGCCTTTTGTACTGAGGGGTAATCAGCGACATGACAGCCGGGTTCCCTGGGATTGGTGGACTGACTCAGAAGAGAGCGAGAGCTGGTCAGAGAGAGCAGGGAGGAACAGGTGAGTCCGATACGGGAGAGTGATGGTGTTTGCCAGCAAAGGCCGAGGAACCGGAAGGTGGCAGACTGAACAAAAACCCCGAATTAAAGACCAAAACAGCAGGGCACTGATAACCATCATTACAGCTGCTATTCCCGGCCCCCAAATGTCAAAACTGAGAGACACGGATGCAGTGATCTAAAGTTGTGCAATGATTCACAACAGAACGTGAATCACTTGTGGAGCAGTCGCAGGCAAGTAAAATAAGACGGACAGCGAGACGTGTAGAGACAACACAAGTTGTCAAAGTGTTTTTGACCTCGTGTACTCTGACAGTCCGAGACCTGCCGCTCTAATCACCAGATTGTTCTCTGAGCACCAGTTTACACCCACACACTATATAATATAACATAGCTGAAAGATGGACTGTGGCATTTCTTTTCCCAAATAGAATACCCAGACCCAGAGAATCGCCAACCCACCACCGCGCTTCAGGGGCCCGAATCATTTTGAGGCTGCATCAGTCGTTAAAAGTTGGAAAGAGGGAGGCAGAGGCTAAGCTGGTCGAGTGGCCGCCTATCAGGTCTACGTGTTCATGACTCCCAAACTTAAGCCAAGCTTAACTGCAGCTGCTGAGGTTGAGCGTGACACGTCTAAGCGCTGATCCTCAGTCTGGTGAAATTGGATAGGGATGATTCACGAAGAGCGAAGTAAAACCTGTGCCAAATCAACATCCAGGCCAACGATCCACCCTGAGCTTAGGGAATTATAAAAAGAGAAGAAGAAAAACACATTTTGTGTTGAATTTGGACAGACAATAATTCTGTTGTTTCAGTTGTTCATTGCAAACAGCTGAAACTTTGTCAATTTTGCCAACAATCCTAATTTGCAATGCAGGTTAAACATTTAAAAGTTATATTACAATATTTCTGTCGTCTGCATTTCCAGAAGTGCGTGGTGCCCCCTCTCAGTGTGTACTGTAAGGCCTTAGTTACCTTACCTTAGTTACAGTATACATTATTAATTCATACATTACAACAGTTTTAAATCATAAGAGTGTCCTATATTAAGTTAAATATGAAATACTGTTCCTGAATAAGACTGATAAAACTTATTAAACCGAGCAACGCACCAGAGTAAGGAATCAAATAGAGTACATTAATAGGATCCTCCTCTCACATCTTCAGGGCACAGGTATGATAATAACATTTAGCATATGAAACTCGAGGAGTTCTTCTCTGTAGTTTGCAGATGTTTTGGTTTGCAGACGCTGCTTAAAGTGGGAATGACTTGGGTTTCTGTGTTTCACCGCTGTGCAGATTTTCAGGAACCTTATGCTGTGGTGGTCCTGCTGGAAAAGGACTTAGTGGTGATCGACCTTGCACAAAATGGGTGAGTGAATCATCACCTCGTCATCTTGATTCCTTTTTTTCTCAAATATGGGCTTAAATGATTGTACAAATGAATTAAGAGTGACTTTGTGCTTTCTGGTGAACAGTTACCCCATATTCGAGAACCCCTATCCTCTGACTATCCACGAGTCTCCTGTGACCTGCTGCGAGTACTTTGCCGACTGCCCTGTGGACCTCATACCTGCACTTTACTCCGCTGGCTCGCGGCAGAAACGACAGGGCTACAGCAAAAGGGTGCTGTCCAGAAAACCTCTACCGCATGCTGCAACACTGCCGGGAAAACACGCACAGAACAGTTTATAGCGATAAAAACTAGAGCATGGAATTTTGGTATTAATTAAACGAAAAGACCTGTCGTGCATCATGTATTGTGACTGTCATATTGAGGCATTTGTGTCACATTGTATATATTTAGATATAGTTTGATATAGTTTTTAGTTACTTGAACTGCATGTTTACCTTCTCCTGCACAGACTACAAGAGTCTAAGTGACAATATTTTACTAAGGTGATTAGTCTAAATATTACCTGGTGAACATTGGCAGGTATATGCTAAATGCTCCACAATGAAATAAAGATTTAAACACACAGCACATCGTAGATTAATGAAGTATAACAACGTAATAGTATCCTGAGGGTTTTTAATTCATGTCACTCTGCATATCTTAAATCGTAAATGGTAAAAAGAGCTGAAATGTATAAATTAGAAATGTGCAGTAAATGCGCTGCACACAACACACTGTCCGACACACACACTTAGACTCTTGCAGCCTGTGCACGAGAAGGTAAACATGCAATAACAGTAACTGAGAGACTAAAAACTATATCCAAATATTTTGCAGTAACAATGTATACAATATATACAATGGGACAGAAATGCATCATTGTGACAGTGACAAAATACACGATGCATGATATGTCTAATTTTCATTTAATTAATTAAATTTCGACATGGGTTTAATCTGCATCAGCGGAACTTCAGTAACTGCTTCAGTATTTCTGTAAAGTGTCACATTTCCTAACGATGCCTCACTCCCTCTGTACACTTGCTCTCTCCCTCCATCATTCTCCTCTCATCCCTCTATTATCTAAGACAGGCCCCTGCTCTTTTAGCCATTATGTATGCCTGTGTTCCTTTCTCTGTCGCCTTGTTCTAGCTTTCTGTCTGAAATGTCAGCGTGCACTGACCCAAACTGGCTGCCTAGTCGCCGCTTTCCATTTTTTTTTTCATTGTTAAGCAAAGGCCTGGCTGAGCGGCGGGAGGGCATTCTCACATAAAGATCACCATGAGTCATCCTGGTGACCTTTGTATGTGTCAGCGTGTTCAAAGCTGAACCCCCCACCAACTTACACACACACACACACACACACACTCATTCAGGTGCATAATGTATAATTGCAAGACACGCTGAGAGACGTACACAAAGGATCCTGCCTGTTTTTCCCCCTGCACACTCACCCTTGCAGTTTTATCATGTCATCTGGTTTGAACGCCAGCGTTTCTTTTGAACATTGTGTATTGACAAAGCCGGCCTCCTTCCTGTGTTCTCTCATTCTCTCTAATGTAATGTGTGTGTCTGCTGTCTCTCCAGGAATGGCCTATTAGCGGTGGAAACTGGGGTCAAGGCACACAAAGCTACTCAGAGATCATCATTACTGGGTAAGACAATACTGATTTCATTAGCTGCAGCATTATTGTCTTGCCGCAACTAAATTACTTTCACCTCTCCTGCAGGGTCAGGTCAAAACAGCAGAGGAGCACGTCTTAGAATATTCACTGCGGGTCTTTATATATATTCCAATCATGTCCACTTTGCTCCATGTTGATGTTTATTATCACGCACTAAGCTGTCAACAAGGAGAGAAGCAGCGTTTAAAACACAACACATCCAGCGAAGAGGTGACATTGAGATATGAATTTGGCAGTAGGAGGCTTATTGTTCCGCTCCCGCCTCCCTCTCTCCTCCCCTCCTGTTCTCCATCACTATTCGGTCCAGGTTTTTCTCTCTTTCGTTACGAGTGCCACAGCAGGTGAAGTATTTCGCTCTCAGTCCTCTCAACGAAAAACAACGAGGATGGAGGGAGAAAAAAAACGCCATGTTGTTTTCAACTGGCCTTACCTATTACCTGCTGATGAGCATAATAACACTTATTACACGTGTTCTGTTTATTTTAAGGCAACCGGCCTATTTGTGGCTGTGTGTTACTAACAAACTATGGACTGCGTGCTTAAAAATGTGGGGACATGTGAATTTTAAACACGTCCACTGATGTTGGCCAAAAAGGCCTGATGCAGCTGTTGGGTGGGGCTGAGGTCAGGACTCAGTGCAGGCCGCTCAGATTGTTCCGCACCAGACATAGGAGACCGTTTCTTTGCGCACAGAAGCTAAATTGGAACTAGGGGACCACAAGTGTTTGGACAGGGGTGTCCATATACAAGACTTCTGTCCTTATGATATATCGTACCTATTGGCCTCCATAAAAGCTCATAAAACCTTCAACTAAAGTTTAGAAATAAAACTAAAGTTGTAAAAACCTGTTGTGGTTTTGTTAAATTATTAAGTGAGAGCAATTTATACTTTAATAATAGACATGGTATATTAATAAATAATAATGTAATAGTAATAATAATAATAAACTTTTTTTGCCACAATGAATTTCAAAGTTGGAGCTTTCATTCACAAATTGAAATGTGTTTCTCTCACGTTTCCTTTTGTTCTTCTGCTGAATTGCCAGGCACGCTGACGGAACTGTGAAGTTCTGGGATGCCTCTGCAAGTGAGTTTCCTCAACAACTAAACTTTGCTTATGCTTCACAACATTTTAATTTTGTCTAGAGTCTTCAGACAAAGAGTAGTTTTGAGTGGAGTCGTGTTGTAGGCCACGCACATGTGTGTCTGATGACCCTGGATTGAACTTTCTCCTCTCTGCGTTTTTCTAGTAATGCTCCAGGTGCTCTATAAGCTCAAAACAGCCAAGGTGTTTGACAGAAACCGGTCAAGGGAAGACAAGGGCAGCACAGACGTGTCGGACGAAGACCCCTTCGCCATTCAAATCATGGCCTGGTGCCCTGAAAGCCGGATGCTGTGTGTGGCCGGGGTGTCAGCCAACGTTATCATCTACCGCTTCAGCAAGCTGGAAGTAACTACAGAGGTGGTGCAGGTGAGTAATGGTTTGCTTTTCCAAAACAACGTTATCATAAATGCATCAGTCTTCCTCTCACATATTCAAATGAGGACAAACAAGAGTGTCGCTCTCCATCAAGAATCTTCATTTTGTTTGTTATTGTCGACCCTCAGCCGTCACTTTTTCCACTGTTTTAAGATGTTGTGAGATTTATGCACAAACACACATGCACTCAAAGATCTGCCTAGTCAAAGGCAGTATGGTTGCCATGCCAACAGACGGAGCAGCGAACAAGCAAAGCCAGACCGTCATTATAATCTGCCTTGATAGCGACGCAATTGCTTATGGGGGTGTGATGGGAGTCAGTGTCTAATGACATAAAGTGAGACGCGGTTTAATCGGAGAGTGCAGGCTCACAGCGTCGTGTGCGTGTACAGCGCACATTGTTTCGGGTTTCTGCTGTTGGTCATTGGAGCCGTACTGTGTAAAAATGGCAACCAGCAAGATGCGAGGTTTATTTATATATATTTTTTGCTAGGCACTCATGGCTGTGCTGCTGTAGCTGTGGGCTTCACAGATATCACTTGTCAATCAATCAAAGTACTGCACAGCATGTGGGCAGATCTGTGATGTATTTTTCTTTGCAGGTCTGATAATGAATTTTAATTTTGTTTTAGCTGCTGCCCTTCATGTCTTCGGCACAGTTTGTCCTAAAAATCCACAATTTTTGTTCTCAACGAACTGAGCTTGCAGCACGACATTTTCTTCAGTGTCTTGGTTAATAACACCTTGGCAGCAGTTGTTGAAGGTGATCAATTCAAATCAGCCACCTTCCTGTTAGAAGCGGTTTTTTCCTGGGGGTGACTGCCAGCGCTGATGTGTGTGTCACAGACATTTCAGGCACTTTTTTCCTACGCTCCAAGTGTGTGACTGGGATGTGGATCAGGAGTAGACGTGCAGTGGTAGCGAGGTGTAATTAGGAGAACAGCCCTCCCTTTGCACAAGGTCGAACACCTCTCTGTATAGCCTCGAAGAAATGACGGTGGGAGAGGACAGAGACGGGCGGAAGTGAGAATCTGAAGGAGGTTACTGATCGCTCTTCACTCCCACATGTTAGCGGGGGTAATGAGACTGATAAAATGCAAAACTGAGGAGCTTATGAGCATTGTGTGTGTGTGTGTGTGAGTTTAGGTGGAGTGTGTGTGTGTGTGTGTGTGTGTGTGTGTGTTCGCGCACATGAAGGCGGAGGTTGCAGAGAAGTAGCCTGAAGGAAGGCTTATAAGTAATAGAATATTTTGGTATTGCACAGCCTGTGTGACTCTCAGTCTGCCTACCAACACACTAGCACACACACACACACGTATCAAACTCTGTATAATGTATGCGGCTGTCTTTCAGAGTCTTACAGTTATTTGTCTCCTTCTTTTCTAAATTGGTTGATGTCTTCTGTTCTCTGCGTGTTCTTGTGTGTGAAGTTACTAGAGGTACGAATGCAGTATGAGCTGAACGACATAGAGTCACCAGACGGCGGAGGAGGGGAGCAGACATCGGCGCTTCCAACCCCCGGTGCCTCCCCTCAGACAAGCGGCCCACCTTCGCACCCCTCCACCAGCAGCAACAACTCTGACGGAGGCAACATTCCCTGCCTGAAGTACGAAACGTGTGCACACGCACCGAGGCACTTACGTAAACTCACACACGCGTACACACAAAAGTCCTTTTGCCTCAAGCACACTTGCACAGACTTAGTCGACGCCTGAAGCATTCTCAGCCACAGCCTCCCCATCATCCCCCTGCAGCCACTCAAACCAGACCCTTGACGCACAACTGCTCCAGAACTGCAGCTGCACCACTTGTCTTTCTCTTTATGAAATCAGTTTTTTTTCTGTCTCTCTCGCTTTTGTTTTGTCTTTTTATTTTTCTCTCTGTGTGTGTGTGTGTGTGTGTCTTTCTGTGTCCATTCGTCTCCTCCATTTCACTCTATCTACTCCTCTCCAGAGTGCGCAGTACTCCTCTGAAGCAGTCTCCAGGTTACCAGGTAGATTTAGTGGTCCAGTTAGTGTGGGTGAGTGGAGAGCCTCCTCAGCAGATCACCAGTCTGGCGCTGAATTCCTCCTACGGCCTGTAAGTACACACACAAGCATTCAAGGCAAGAACCAGTGTGTCTTTTTTTTTAAGCCGCATTTTTTTTGTAAAGACGTCAAGTTTTTTATCCCCTTCAAGCTGTTTCGTCTGACGTTACAAAACGAAATGACTAAGACGTGCAAAAGAATGCATACAATATGGAAAAATTAGAGGATAAATTTAGCAGTATAAGTTTTCTACAAATCTAATCTTATAACCATGTTTGTCTAAGCAAGCTGTCCCTATTTTTCTGCCTGTTCATCCTTCTGCTTCTGACTTTCCTCCGGCAACTTCCCCCTTCTCCTCGCCTGTCTCGCCCCTCCCCAGAGTGGTGTTTGGCAACAGTAACGGTCTGGCGGTCGTGGACTATGTCCAGAAGACAGTAGTGCTCAACTTGGGAACGGTCGAGCTTTACGGCTCCAACGACCCCTACCAGAGACAGCCGCGGTCGCCAAGAAAGGCTCGGCAGCCTTCTGGAGGTAATAAAAGGAGAAAGGATTAGAAGGGGGGAAAGGCGGAAAGACAACTTCTCAAGTTTTCTGTTCACTAAACATCATCATAAAAGTAAAGCCAGAAAATATAACTGGCTATTGTCAGATGTTAGTTAGAGAGAGATCACTGAGACCCGCATGCTCCTAGCAACCAATCGTAGAATAGATAAAGGCTGTAAAATGTAGAGTGATGTCATGCAGAAGCAGCTCTTATGTGCTCTGGCTGTACATGAAACTGTGAGATCCTCATTGGTTAGTGAACATATGGATGGACGTCACATTGGAAAACTTTTCTGGACTTTGCACATTAGGATATTGCTTCCGGTTTGTTAATGTCCAGCCACTAAAGGCATTAAATATTTGCGACCTTTCCTACACGTATGGCTTTCAGCCTCAGTATCTACAGTGTTTTAGGTCTAAAAAAGAAAGTACATGATTCCACACTTCTACACAAAGAGGTACATTCTTCTCCAACCTAGTTTACTCTGATTAATTTGAATCATGATTTGGGAACAGCATTGCATGCAACAAAAATCTGTCGCACTGTCCAAGAGTTTTCAGTGAATGTCTGGATCTGAATGATAATTAGTCTTTCTTTGAACATCACGTCTAATTTTTTACTACTGCAGCATACTCGCAGAGATTATTAAAACTCCAGAGACGCCACCAGGTCCAATGCCCCTTAACAGATCTGTAAAGATCCAAATTTGAGACTGAATAAAGTCATAGAGCAGCACAACAGGCATTGCAACCAAATGGTGCCATATCAATTTGATTGGTTGAACCACAACAAAGCACTAACGCTTCCTTCGGGCTCCAGTTGACTTTGACTCTTTCTCCACCTGACACTCTGAGCCTCTCTCTATCTCCTTCTGGTTCACACACACACCCTTTGTCAGCCCATCCCTTCTACACACACTGCCACTGCAGCCTCTCACATCGTCGGATGCCTTTAGTTTGGACACACTGCCATCCTGTGTTAGATGACGGCAGTGCCGGTTTGTAGACGGTGCCGCAGTGTTATGACGATGCAATGCCCATGCTTAAGCAAAAGTCGATGGGTAAATTGGAAAACTCTGTGTGCGGCGCATGTGTGTGTGCGTGGATGCCTAGGGATCTCTTTTTGATGTTCATGATACACACAAATACGCAGAGCAGCTATGCACGCATACACAACCGGAGTCTTACACACACACACATTCTCACATAAAACAAGCACATGCACATGTAATTACACACGGAGCAGCTGGTGTCACTGACTGGTGAGCAGTGGGCTGGCACCTGTCAGAGCTTGGCAAGTGTGAGTAGTAATCAGGCATCCAGCTGTGTTTCTGTGCCAACAGGGAGTGCTGTCTGCCTCCCAGGACAATGTCACACACACACACACACACACACACACACACACACACACAAAACACACTCATACACAAGCATGCACGCACAGTAAGCGGAGGAATTAGATTTCAAAAAAAGGTGAGGAAATAATAAAATTACACTACATTTTTCTTACATTTGAAGTGTGAGTAAAACGTGTGAGTTTCTAATGAGCAGGCCTGTGAGTAGGTGTCTTTGCCGTTGAGAGCGAACGTTATACACGGAACTCTCGTCCGGTCTCCCAGAAAACCTGGTGTTATCTGACGTTCTCTGCCACACAGTATGTGACATGGTTGAGGAGGGTTGACGTTATACTCACTCGGAATAACCCCATTGTCTTTTCGTTTTGTATTTCATACATGTAGTTGATTTATATGTGATCTCTGCTGCAGGTTTATGTGACATCAATGAGGGCTCCGCCACATCAGAGGACCGCTGCAAGTCCCCCACTTCAGGTAACATGTCCTTCAGTGTCTTATTAAAACATAAGTGAGGGAAATATACATTTACAGGCTTTGTGCTGTGTCGGCATACAAACCCAAACTGTTAAAGAATATATCCCTCTAATATCATGCGTTTCAATGCAAGAGAAGCGTTGGTTAGGAAAGATTAATGTTCCAAAAGAGCCTCTACTTTGAAAACTGTATTTATTTAAAATTGTGTCTCATCTAACTGGAACTGCACAAACGTTCTTTTTGTTGGACCATTAAATTGTCTGGCTGTCAATTTCATTCTCACTCAGTATTTAGAAATGCACTGTTTGAGTTTAATGTCATACGTTTATGGGTTTTGATGAGAGTATTTTCCCATTTGTGCCTTCTTTTATCACTTTGCAGAATTCAATAGACAGGAATAAATTTGCTTTAATCTCATTTGGTTTTGCCGGAAAACTGGATATTGGGCTACAGATGCATCTAGTGTCTGTGATACTGTTTCACTATAACAGCTAATTTCAAATTTAATTAAACTATTTCACCAAACTCATTCTAGTAATTTAAATTAATTAGAGACTTAGCTACAAAGACAATGTTCAGTCTGAAGGGTCTTACTGCATGATTCCAAAATAAATACTGCATCACTTGCCAAGACACTGTGATTTCATGTAACTTTTGATTTAGATTTTGAGCTGAGATCATCTTTCAGTTAAACGTTTAATGTTCGGGGCTGGGTTCGGTAAACGAAAGCCAAGCCGTTGTCATGTGAATGTGACCAAAAAAACATCAATTTATATGACACGCCTCCTCTAAATGCAAACATTTGTTCGTTTCACCATGAGTAAAAGTGCATCGTGCTGTGCACCAGGCAGATACTCACTTCACTTCCTTCCTCTTTAATCTGCATCTTTAGTAAAGTGCTTCAAAAGAAAAAGGCCCATATCCATCTCATTAGGGGTAACTTGACATTAGCCCATTTAAAATAAGAAGCTCCTTAACAAGGTCAGACAGAAAGTTTAAACAGAAGTTTAAAGTCCAGAGTCCTGCTGCTGTTTCCAGGTATGATTGCTGTTCCAGCCCCCATGTCTGGTGCCACCAGACTGTGGTGTGATACATCTGTCTGCTCTGCATTATTCATAGGATGGAGAAAGATAAGGTGCCTTCCTGTCAAAAAAAAAAAAAAAAAAAAAAAAAGTCTGGGTTAACAAGCCATTTAGTAGAGGGCTAAGTGTTCTTGTTTTTTTTTTTTCGTTTTTTGGTAAGTGATGACACCCGCCTCTGGAAGAAATGACTGCAGCTCTTTTTCTGCAGGTTAAACCCTTTAATTTGAAATAAGTTGCAGTATGATAAGTTAATACTGCAATAGTGCAGGACATTCTTGAAGTTGTTTGCATATAAAATGACAGCACCACTTACTGCTGTTGTTTTTTTAGTTTTACATTAAAGATGCTTAAATAAGAGGGGTTTTTTGGTACCCAGATGAAACTGGGATTTTTTTAATTTAAATGAGTTTGTATTATAGGCATAAATTAAAGGAATTAGAGCCTCCCCCTGACATCATTTATCAAACAAATTTCTCTCATTATAAAAACGAGTCGGATGTAATATTTTACCCTGCTCTCTAAATGGTGAATCTGTCTCTAGGGTGCAGGTTATTACATTCTTAGGTTAAGCCAGAAGTGTTAATGGGAATTACAGGATGAAAAGTGAGTGAGCGTTGTGTGTAGTGACAAGCTGAAGGGTTTTTCTAACTGCAGTTTCCCCCTTACACCCCTAAAGTGTTGACGTCAAACAGCAATCTGCAACAGTTCTACAATGGAGGTGGTAGAGGAGGTAAGATTGGTCCAAGACTTTCACGCGAGGCTGTGTAGGCAGGACAGACTTGGTCCAGATTTGTCCACCCTGTTGTTGTATTGTTTTTTCCTTTGTGGTAGAGGAGTTGTCTCTGTTGTCTGTGTCACAGTCACCCCAGTAGGAAGGATCAGACTAGAAAACAGAGCCAAAGTAGTAGTCCGATTTTAGGTGAGCCTCTGTCTCTATCCTCTGGTTCTCACTGTGATTTATTAAAAACATGTTGGCACCGAAACCTGCAGTGCATTGAGAACTGAAGGCTCTTGGAGCAGAGGCAAACCTGGACGTAAAGTGGGACTACAGCTGTCTGTAGACACACTGTGCTGTAGTCGTACACATGTTGCATGCTACATGTATGTAGCACGAGTGTCAGATTGTACATGTGCCTGCGTTTGATACCTGTCCCGATATGACTGTCCGTAATATAGACACCTCAGAGCTGAGAGGACCTCATCTGTCCAAATGTGTCTTCGTGTGCCACCCGTGTGTGTCGGTAAACATATAATTACTTTACAAGGGTTTAGGTAAAAAGAAGCATCTCACAACAGTCTTGTTGAATCACGTGACAGTTAGTGGAAATGAGAACTGAGATGCACGTTGTGGATTACCTCATTTAATTAGCAAGAATCCTGTTAAAACCCGATTATTCACAAATCTTACAATATAATCATAGAATTCTTTCTTTCACCTGTGAGGATGGAGACGTCTCTTCATATTATCGATAAAGGGAGTTTTTTTTTAACATGGCTCCATGCAATTTTAGAATAAAAGAAAACCCTGGAGTGGGTGTCCAGAGGTTTGACATTGTAAGGTAAAGGTAAGGTACATAAATCAGTGGCTAACACTGTGAGAGCAAATTTAAATAAGGAACAAAAAGAAAATGCCAGTTAAGATCCCCAGATATTCGAAGGAAGCAAAAATCTAAACAAAAGGAATAAAAAAATGTTTTTTGTGGTGTTAGACTATGATATGAAGAGGCACAGTATTAAGAGGTTTCAGCCTGCTCTGCAGGGATACGCCAGAGGATTCCTTTAACCACATGCAGAGATTCTTCTACTCGTTTCTCCCATAAACAGAGAAAAAAACCCTCATTCTATCTCTGTCAATGATTTAATTTAGAATGAAAAAAATCCAGGTCTAAAAAGCACATGTATTTTGCCTTACATTAAAAAAAAAACTTAAATTTAGAGGGATGAAGAAGCAAAATCAGGTTTGTGTGAAATTCCAGTGATTTATGGAAGGACCAAGTAATAAAACAGTAAGTTCAAACAACTTGTAGACTACCTTTCTTTTCCACTGTCCTCTTCCATCTCCTGTTTTCTATTTTCGGTTTCCTGTTAACCTTCTTGTCCTTGGTGCATGCTCCTGTGGCATGAGGGTCCTGAATGGCTGTGCAGTTTTGATCTATACCAGTCCTCTCTTCCAGGGCATTGTGCAACCTGAGGTCACCCCCTGTGTTTTGTCTTTCGCAGCATGCCTCTACAAAATCTGAGTTGCCCTTCAGTGCAGTGTCTTCTCATTTGTCTCAACCATTTTGACTCGTTGAGTCAATGGAACAATTCACTGCCTTGTGTCATTTCGGTGTATTTAAGCTTTGTGCATAATCCGAGATCAATGCTAGTTATCTAGCTTTGCATGGCACTGTGTCTTAGCGTAGATGTGTGTTTGTAAAGAGGGATGTTCTCTTTTTTCCAGCAAAGATGTCACGGAAATTAAGCTTGCCTACTGAGCTAAAGCCAGACTTGGGTAAGCTTTGACTTTGTGTCTCCAAACAAATTGTATGAAATGCAGCATATTTTTCTCAGTCCAGCTGGATTCATTAGTCCAGTTTTATCTGGTTATTAGCTTCAAAATTGGCAAGCTGTGCAGATGTTTTTCCTAAGTTTGCATGAGACAAAAGAAGCACTCACCTGATCTTAATAGAAATCCATTGAATGTTTTATTCAATGATCAAAATATTTGGACAAAATTCAGTGTGAAATTCACTGCAACACTTTGACTCCCGCCTTTTGACCTTGGTGGGGTCGTACTAAAGGTCAGTGGTGCTAAGCTAAACTTTGCACACTCTATATCACTGTAAAGCTTTCTGTAACTTTTGCAGCTTTCTCTTTCTCCTCTGTGTTCTTCACGTCTTTCCTTTCCTTGTTTGATTTGATTTGTCTTTGTCTGATTAAAACAATAATGGTGTAATAGTGTTGCTTTTTAATACAAATAGACATTTTCTCCTTCAGGGATGTACACCTTCAGTGGATGTAACACTTTATTTGGCGTGGATCAATTTAAAATGATGTGCCAAAATATTAACCAATGTGCATTGTTAAAATCGTGTGACCAAAGTGCCTGACTGCCAGTAAATTTACACTCAAAAACTGCTGATTTGGAATAAAAGATTTTTAAAATGTTGATTGATTTGTGAAAATGTGCAAATTGATTAAATTAGTTTCTGTTGCACACTATAGGCCTTCTGCAGGACAGCTGCAGGATTGTAAAATAGGCATCAGTTTTTAGATCCAATAGCACCAGTCTTTTCTACACCTACCAAATGATTGCAAACCCACTGTCAAACACAACCGTTCACTGTGGAAAACAATATTTTTATTTTTGTATGTGCAGTGTCCACATCTGTCTTGTCTGTCTCATACTGCCATTACTCTGCGGCTGCTTTACCTCTCTCTGTTTGTCCTTACTGTCCTCCTGTCTGTATACCCGCCGCGGGGTGCCAACCCATTAGACCACCGGGACAATTCTTTCAGCCGCTCACGCTCCTCCAGCGTCACCAGCATTGACAAGGAAGCCAGAGAGGCCATCAGCTCCTTCCACTTCTGCGAGACCTTCGCCCGGAAGGGGGACAGCACTTTGACCCCCTGCCTGTATGTGGGGACCTCACTGGGAACTGTGCTGGCCCTGGCTGTCACGTTGCCACCTGCTGGGGAGCAACGGCAACTGCAGCCAGTCATCGTTTCACCCACAGGTGAGGGTTGAGATTATGGAAAATGATACCTGGACAGAATTTAAATAAATAGTGTATGTTGTTTCTTTTGGGTAAAAGAAAAAAATCTAAGGTTGTTTTTTTCTTTTGCTCTCTTTTCTTCTGCATCCATGTGCACCTACATCCCCCGTCATCGGCCCCCGAATTCAATTTTATTACCAACACTCTTCCTTCTGTTTCCCAGGAATGCTGGTCCGGCTGAAGGGCAGCATCTTGCGGATGGCTATCTTGGACTCCACAGGGTCCCAGCTCTCCCCTGTGTATGAGCCTTGGTATGAGCCCAACATTACAGCAGATGGTGAGGAAAGAGAGAAGGTCCGTAAGCGCCGGCCTGTCTCCGTGTCTCCCTCCACCTCCCAGGACTTCAACGAGAGCCAGTACGCTGTGGTGTGTTCTGAGAAACAGGCCAAAGTCATCTCCCTCCCCTCCCAGACCTGCATCTATAAACATAGCATCACAGAGACCTCCTTCATCTTACGGGCAGATGTGGTGCAGATGAGCCAAGGCGTGTGTGTGGCTTGTTTCTGTGCCAATGGCCATATCATGACCCTCAGGTGAGAAACATGTCAGTCTGCATCAACCAAAAGTCAGACAGCGGGTTATTAATAACAACTGATCAATCAAAGTCTGTTTGAATGAATCATATGCATATTATTGGTTTTAAATAGATGTGATCCATCTAAAACAGTGTCACATTTGAGTTTGTGTTGTTGAAACAAAAACGCTGAGCCATCAGTATTGTTGTGTGTAGTGGTCAATATTGTAGTGACTCTCTTTTGAATATGAAACAGTGTTAGTTTTAAGGAAGTTAAACTGTTAGAGGATGGATCAGGCCTGATTCTTGGAAGCTTAACAGGGCTGATAACTGAGACAGAAGTTGTGTATTTTGCTGTAGTTTGAGTATTCTGAAGAAGCTGAGCACGCAGATGGACTTTTGGACGGAGAATTAGGCTGCAGAAATAGTTTTTTCACTCTTGATCTTGCCACTATTGGAATTCATTTTTGTCAAAGTGAATCAAAGCTGGTGGCAGACTTCGCACGTTTAATCCAATGTGATAATGTTGATAACTCCACTTTATTTTAACAATGTTATCAGATTGTGTGAACATTTAAATGGCAGAAATATTTAATAATATTAAATAGGGTGGCCAAAACATTAGAACCACCCCTTCTATTAAAGCACTCCAATATGACTCCACCACCCACTATAACCTCAATAACAATCAGAGAGTAGAATAATCCCCTTTCTGGATGTTTCAACGTAAAAACTAAGAAATTATAATCATGTAAAACCACAGCTGCTGTTTTGATCCGCTTACGTCGTCGTTCAAACTCAGACACAAACCTTTGCCCTGATGTACACCCACCTTTTGAAAACCTGCCATGCACTTTGTTCGTCCTTCAACCCCAGTACCAACCTAAACCCAAAACCTGCCCATCATCTTTGCTCAGACATCAAACTTAGGTTTAACATAACGTTAGAAACAACAGACGCAGCCCTGCACACGGACTGATGCTGGGTTTAATTTCATGCAGTGTGTGGGGAAGGTGAAGGAGTACATTAGTGTGTCGCTCATCCTCATTAATCTCCACTTCCCTGATGGACAGAGACAGAACAGCCTTCCGTGTGGGTGTCCAGCTGTGTGCGCTCTGTGTGTCCGCTTGTCTCTAACAACACAGTTTTAATGGAACTGAAATACAGTGTTAGGTCAAAGGTCAGTGATAAGTGTGTAATGGTATTGCTTAGCTCTAATATAACTTATTTTCTCTGTGTGCCTCGTCCAGTTTGCCAGGACTGAGACCGCTTATGGATGTAAACTACCTGCCTTTGACAGACATGCGGATAGCCAGGACGTTCTGCTTCACCAACCTGGGTCAGGCCATGTACCTCTGCTCCCCCACTGAGATCCAGAGGATTACCTACAGCCAGGACACCTGTGAAAACCTACAGGTCCGTTAACGCTTAACGCACTACAGTACACACCCCGCTCCAAAAGTATTGAACCAGTGAGGATATTTCCTTTAGTTTTGCAGTAAACTGAAAATATTTGAGTTTTGTTTGAACTTACTGATTTTCCATGTGAGAAAAAGTATTGGAAGATTTGACTGCAGGTGTGTTTTGTTGCCCAGGCGTGTGCTAAGACATTAATTATTCAAACAATTCATAACACTAAATGTTTCAGATTGGGGTTTTGCCTGTTAAGACTGCATTTATATTTAAATAGACCAGTCTACGGGTGTAAGAAGCTGACAGAAATTAATCAGACCCATTGCACAAACACTGGTCATAGCCAGTACAAACATCTGAAATGTCCCAAAGAAGAAACAAACCACTGGTCTACTAAGTAACAGACATTTAACAAGTAGACCAAGGGAAATTATTTTTATGAACAACAGCAGCAGAAGATGCAAACCACTCACCAGCGAGAAAAATCGGACGGCCAGGCTGGAATTTGACAAAAAGAACAGAAGAGAGGCTAAAGTTTGGGAAAAGAATCTGCTCATGATCCCAAACATTGAAGTTCATCTGGCTTGGGCTTGCGTGGCTATTTCTAGGACGGGCTCATTAATCTTCGTGGATGATGTAAGACATGATAGCAGCAGCAAAATGAACTCAAGAGTCTACAGAAACATTTAGTCTGCCAAGTTAAAGAAAGATGCAACCAAACTGATCGGGGGATCGTTTATCATGCAGCAAGATAATGACCGAAGGTTTGAGACTTAAGCCCTTTAGCAGGTAGAATGCATGTTCTAAAGAGGAGACTGAAGGGAGTAACCCTCCGAAGCAAACAGCGACTGAAGAGGCTGCGGCGAAAGCCTGGACAAGCGTCACAGGCTTAAAGCAGGTATTGCAAAATATTATAAATATTAAGTCTCATTCACTTAAGTCTGTTTCTTCCAATACTTTTGTTCACATGAAAAATGGGTGGGTTCAAACAAAAGTGCTGTCTTCTAAGTTGTGAATCAAATCCACATGTAAATACCTGGAAATAAAAGCTGAAATGTTAATTTCCTGTCTCATATTCATCTTTTGATGTCAAACCCAAATGTTTTCAGTCCACAGCAAAAATAAAGGAATTGGCCTCACTGTTCCAATACTCTCGAAGTGTATGTCTATTAGTGAATTTAACAGGAAATGATTCATGGTTCTTGAAGTTTAAATGTTGAAAAACTCTTCTTCATGTTGTACTGGACAGAAAATATTTTGACTCACAATCTACAGTACTGTAGTGTGTAATGGAATGAATGTTTTACCTGGGAAACTAAATTTTACTTTAATACAGACGTACGTATATCCTGTAGCAGTGTAATGTGTTTGTGCCCTGATGTTTCAGGAGATGCTGGGTGAACTTTTCACACCTGTGGAGACACCAGAGGCCCCCAACAGAGGGTTCTTTAAAGGTCTCTTTGGGGGAGGAGCACAGTCACTGACAGAGAGGAGCTATGTATGCCAAACCCACACACTCCCAGATATACACTCTTTCAGTCTTTGTTGATGTAACATTTCATTTACACCTCTCATTCCCTCCGTCTCTCAGTTGGTGAGCTGGCAGCTGGAAAAGCATCGCGAAGCCTGGCCCAGCACATCCCAGGCCCGGGTGGCATTGAGGGCATGAAGGGGGCAGCCTCCGGTGTGGTCGGAGACCTGGCGCGTGCCCGAATAGCTCTGGACGAAAGAGGCCAGAAATTGGGCGAGCTGGAGGAGAGGACAGCCGCCATGATGGCCAGCGCAGATGCCTTTTCCAAACATGCCCATGATGTAAAAGAAATTCATTAATTTAACCCCTTCTGTGACATCAAGGGTACCATAGTGGAACATGTTTGTCCATATAGTTGCACATTATCTATATGTACTGTGGCAGTAACAAAATGGGAAACGAGTAGACAAGGGAAATTTTCATCACGTAATGGCAAGAGACACTGGATTATGCAAACTTGCAGACCTATTAAGAATTATAGACAAATTTAATCATACATGTGAGGGAATGATGGTGCTTATTGAACATTCTGTAAAAGGTACAATACTGATACTGCTAATTCAGAGTATTTTCTGATTACAAAGAAGAGAGATACATATTCTGAAAAATTAAAATGGTGTCTATAATTTTACTGACCCGCTGAGCTAAAATTAAAACAAGGATTGGTATTTTATGCTTGAACTAATCAGAATGACTGACTACAATATGCAACAGTTGTTTGAATTATGTTCTCACTCCAACATTTTTCAGATGATGCTGAAGTGCAAAGACAAGAAATGGTACCAGTTCTGATTGGTGATGGGGGATGAGCAGAGCTCCGTGGACATGGATGTCACCTTCCATTGGCCCATTTGGACTCACCGTGACCCCACCTGTCCATCTGTTCATCCAACCATCCATCCACCCCCCTAAGCCTTCTTCACTGAGACACTTGGGAGTTTCTTCCCTAGCACAATGATAAATACTATTCTTACCTCAGTCTTAAAGTGGAACTGAGGGGTAGACAGGGGACAGGGATAACCTCAGAGGGAGCAAATAAATGGTGTCTTTTTTTTATGTTCATGTCTGTTTATCTTTGTTCTGCCTCTCCTCCGAGGTAGCCACTTGGTCCTCACACCTGGAGATTCTTCATTCTCATTTGCCAAAAAAATCCTTTACTATTGTCTCCTCTCTGAGCCCACTGTGGCTAATATTCAAACCGATGAACACCGTTCAGAAAAGACAAAAGACCTGATGAAGAATCAAAGACTACAAAAAAAAGTGTAAAAAGAAGGAAAACTAATCTAAATACATCACTATATATACATCAATCTAATAAATGTGCAATGCTGTATCCACTTCCAAGTGACAAGTACAAAAGTGAGGGAGAACTTATCGAGGAGACAAAAGCAGGGATGGAAAGCCGAAACACAAAATGTCGAAGACCCATGAGAGGTGCCGCATTAGTGATGCCTCCGTCACGCAGAGTCACAGGGATTCAGATGTTGTCTGGATATCTCATCATCTCGCTCAACCACTAGACTCTCCTCTGTATCTTACAGACTTTCCTATTGTTACCAACCGTACAGTATGTGTGTGTGTGTGTGCGTGCGCGTGTGTGTTAATTTCTATTTTATTGCCATTCCTTTATTTGTTATTTGTTGTTTGTTTTTTTCGCTCCGTCTGTATTATTGGAAAATCTTTTATTTTTCTATTGTTGTGAAAGTGACTGATATTGGATTTGTTAAAAAAATGTTTTGTGGCTTTTGTCTAACAACACAAGTTAATTTCTCCTTATGAAAAGGGCTGGAATCTAAAAGGAGCGCAAGGATATAAAAGGCATATATCATTTAGTACTCACTGACACGGCAAGTGTGTTTGATCCATACACACTTATTGTTTCATTTCCGAACCACCTCCTCCTCACCTGCTAATGTCATAAGCTTCCACAGTTTGGCTTATTGTGTGACTGTGAGTGTAAAAATGCAGAAGAGATCAGTGTTAAATAGTCTGACCACTGTCGTTGGACTTTTTCCAAATTCTGGAGTACAAATCAGTATGGGAATTGAACATGAGTAGGAATCATGTTTGCGTGTGCTCATATATGCAGGAGAGTATCAATGTAGATGTGTAGTCATTTAAAAAGGACACACTTTAAAATGAATTCAGTTCTCTGTTGTTGACAGTTTAGTATGTGTACGCGAAAGCTGTGTGCGTGTCGTACTGTACCTTTAACGTTAATCTTTATTTATTCCGATGCAAGAGACCATTGTGTTTGGTGTCAGAAACTTTCACTTTCATTAATTTATTGTTTCTATATCCATGTTTTACAGGAAAGCTCAAATCTGGTGCATCTCTGTCTGCCAGGATTTTAACCTTTATTTGTATATAAGTAAATAGTTTGACAATCTAAGACCAACTGGAAAGTAAATGTCAAGGTTGCTCAAGCAACATAAGAGGAGACAGGCCATACTTTTTCTGACGCCAAAGAGTTGCTTTAGCTTTTCGATTGTGTTATCATTCGGCCTGTCACTTCACGAGTCTCAGCATCAGACAGCATACTGTAATACGGCTTCATCGATGGCGTGCAGACCACCAATCAGGTCCATTTAGGAGGATTATCATCTTCATCACCGTTCAGGGTTCAAGAAATAGAGCAAGTTGCAATGGAACTCAGCCATTTAGAGGAACATCACACTATGACATAAAATGTAACATGTGGACACGTTAAATGTTTAAAGTGGCCTAACTGTTGGTTGATAAGGCTATTTCCCTAAAAGAACCATTCCACTACAGATGAAGACGCAACAATAATTATGTGTTCACCTGTGCGTGTGTGCGTGAATGTGTTTGTAGTTTTGTCTGTGTGTTAGGGCGTGTTCATGTAAATTAAGTGATATTGATTTAAGATATTATGTTTTGGTTGTTTAATAATTGTTGATGATGTCTTAGTCTCTCACCGGTCAGCAGTCTGTGTCCAGTTGAGTGTCTCTTACACTAACTAAAGCCACCAGTGATTATAAAAAGAGTTAAAATTGTTATAATACGCATTGGAGGATGGCCTCTGAATTCTGGTTTACTTTCACCTTGTGCACATGCATCAACCCTGCTCTGAATTCTCTCTTCTGTCAGTGGGTCTGCAGGTGAGTTTATTGTTCGCAAAGCTACAGATCTGGTCTTCTCTGTGTTTATTATGAATTGCAACATGGATGCTCGGCCTTTTCCCCATAGCAAAAAATTAAGGGTAGGGGGGGATCTGGAAAAATAGCTAGGCATAATAATCTAGAGGTCATCCAAGAAAAAAATTCATTGTCCTTCTCCAACTCTTATGTGTTTTTTTTCTTAATTTTTTCAGTGTACTTGTTTTTTCATCTTTGAGTGATTTGTTCTCGTCCAACAGTATGCAGTATTCTTACCCGATACAATCCACGCACTCAAACAACAACAAGAGGGAATCCTGTCAATCTGCCATATTGCCATCTTCTGTCCTTGAACCGTCATCAGTGGGTTTCAGTATTTTTCTCATTGTAGCCAATTTTCTTGTACAGTTTTATGCAACTTTCACATGGATGTTTATGACTATCTGCTGCCACAAAAATTTAGAAATTCTGTAGATAGAAATTACTGTGCAATGGAAAATAAAAGTGAAAAATGTATTTTGTCTTAAAGCATCATAATTTTAAATCTTATACTTGATAAGTATAATTTGAAATATCAATATAAAATTTTCACTGTCGAAGATTATTACAAAACAATATTGACAAGTGTATGATGGCGCTGTATTTAAAGATGACCATTAAAAAAGGGGAAGTTGACATATTTGCATCTCCACACTAGATGGCAGCAGACACACACATTTGCCTGTCCATGCAATTAGACTGAAGAGTTACAGGACATGGGCATCAAAACACACTGGGCTCCTACGGCCTTGGAGGAATCCTATAATGCATTTTCTCACAGTCACCATAGCTTGCGTTCATTAGTTTATGTACGTTTAATGATCATAATGTGTTATCCCCTTTTCTGACAGCAACACAATCCTGTATAAATCCCGCTAAGGGACAACCAAACGTGTCCTCAGGTTTCTCTGAACACATGACGCAGGTGGTTAGTGAAGCTCATGAATCTCACCCTCTCCTGTTAAATTCAAATGTACTTTTGCTCTCGGCAGGATTTCCAGGCTTTTCATACTTGAATTCCAGACAATGATAAAGTACCCTCAAGTGACCCCAGTCATGATTTTTGGTAAATGTTTTGTCTCCCACTAAAAACATACCAATTATCTCACATTCAGAGGCTTTCTCTTGTATTTTTCCACTCAACTGTCCTTCAATAGACCACTGCTATTAGGAACAGAACCCTTAAATTAGACATACAATTGTCCTAATCTCTGTCAAGCTGCCCATTAGGGTCGGTAGGTTCATCCAGTAATGTATTTGCAGGAACTTGCCTTGCGGATCAGTTACTGGGGAAACCAGAGAGGCTTCTGGCTTGGCTGACAATCTCCTGAAGGAAGAAATATTCACACACTAACTGTACATTGTCACCTAGGGCTTCCTGACCTTGTGTGTGACTCATGCCTGGTGACGCGAAGTGGCAGTTGTTTTGGAATAACACTAACAAGAAGCCAGAAGTTCAAAATATTAATATCAATATCAAAGTATCAAGTCTAAAATAGAGTAGTAGTGTTGTTTATAATTTATACAACTCTTGTTGAAATTAATCCGTATATATAACACACACACACACACACATGAGAGAGAAAGAGAAACAGACTAATACTGCTCATGCAGACTCTGAGACTTTGTGGTGTCCTTTAAAAAACAAAACAATACCAACTTTTTTTTAATAACTATGAATAAAAATGTAGTTTTCAAAGATAAACCTTTGTGGTTGAAGAGTAAGGGGGTTAAGGGGGCACAGGAAAATAGCTAAGATTCGTTAGTTGAGAGGGAGAAAAAAAATCATGTTGATTTGTTCAATTTGACCGAAGCCATGAAGACAAGGTCACTGGGGAGACATGTTTGTTCATGTGTAGCCTTGTGTTTGAGCTCGTAACCTTTGTTAGCACACGCACAAACACAAAGACACATTGGGTTAGGCAATCCACACATGAGCACGTTGGTCAGCAAATGACACGCCATTGTGACTGTTGCCGTGGTGACTGAAAACATGAATGATGGGAGTTGCATCTGCACAGCAAGAAATATTGTGACACTGCAGAGAGACGTTAAGAGAATGACACGGACGTATCTTTTTTAGCTTAGTTCAAGCTTTCTACAGGCAGTTGTGAGCTTCAATTAATAGTATGAAATAATTAATAAAGTATACTGCAGGCTGTCTTATCTGCCTACTAATATGCTAATGTTTCTTCTCACCTTCTCTCTCACCAAGGGAGGTCTAGTCTTAGGATTAGTCGGATTCTATTTGTGTAATTTTTGGTACTGGGTGATTTTACTGTCCAAAGCCTTTCCGCTGATAGTCAAAATAAATAACTACTTTAGAGCTGCTTTGTATGGGAGGAATAATTCAATGCATCTTGTGGCTGAGTTGGCAGCGCAGTCGTCTATAAACTACAATGTCCGTGGTTCAACTCCTGGATCCTCAGGCCACACGTTGCAGTGTCCTTGCTTATTTGTAAGTCAATTTGAGTATGAGTGTGTGCTAAATTAAAAATATATATGTTTATAGTAATTATGTACAAAATAGCATCTTTAATATACAGCTTTAGAATTAAATCCTACTAAATCTGTAATGTCTCACACTGTGCTTCTCAATCCTGCTCATCAGGGGGACCTCAGCTCTGATCCCTGCACTTCTCACTGATTACCTGCATCAGGTGTGTTCGTCAGACAGATGCTGGAAAATGCCATCTTGCATGAGGCTGGAGTGGGGATGATAAAATTAATTGCTGTCTTTCAGCTCCTGATTGATTGAACACACACTGTTCCTGTTAATCAGCAGTAGTCAGGACAGGGACAGTTGGAAGAACCAGAGTTTGCAGCAACAACATCCCCCCATGACACAGTCAATCAAATGCCCCTTGTCTGCCCCCTCACTGGCCTGCTGTTGTACTTCTGATGTAATTGCTGTTGGGATTTTACTAAAATAATAAAATAAAAATCATTCTATTAGTTGGCCAGCGTTGCCGTGTTCTTTTCAGCTACTTCCAAACAACATTTCACGCAATCATCTGCCAACAGCCCCATTATATTGCTTCATGAGGGCTTTATTTGCAGAAGAATAATTTGACATGGCAGACATTTTGGCGCGTGGTAGCATAAGACACAGGTGCATTTAATAACCTTAATCATTGTTGTGGGTAACCATGACTCTTACTGGAACCCTGCCATCATTAACTTAATTAGTTTCAACTGCGTTTGTCCTGGTCAGTCCACTGAGTGAAAATGTGAGGTGCTGTACTTTCTAGTTTGGTTTTTATTTACCTCCTTCGTACAGTTCATTTAATTTAAAACCAGAAGTTGGAGTTTGCCGTTGATGTGCAATCTCGACTTTACTCAGTGCCGAGAAGCCAGCTGCTTTTGATGTTGCAGTGATTTAGCACCTCTATTAATCTGTAAAGGAGGTCTAATGTTCTACAGCACCTTCAATCAACACTTGGCTCATGATGTAACGCTAACTACAAAAGGGAATTTTAAATATACGCTGAATATTTACATCATGAAGTGGATGTATGCATGTAGTTTATGTTAAACTCAGTAAAATTATTGAACATGCTCTTTATTTACAGTTCATTGACTGATATTTATAAAACTACACAGTAAATTCTACGATAAAGAATTTGAGAACAGAAACAATTGTCCTTTCACTCGTTTCCAAAATATCCAAAACTTTAAAGAAAGTTGAGGCGAGACAAACGAGCAAGTCTTAATGTGTTTAGGAGGTTTGTAGTCGGCACGTCACTGTGGAGGATCCCGAGGTGTCACCCTGCCCTGATGCCCTTCAAACGGACCCACCCACTGCAGGTAAGAATTATTAACTGAAATGATGTAAAACGTTAGCTTTAATGGAATATAAATGGCAGAATTTCGTTTTCAGTCTGTTTTGTTGTACGCACTTGTGTAACGCACTTAAACTGTTGCTCCAAACACTCCTTACCTTTACGTTTACGTGCGGAAGGTGCCACGTCACGGAACGTTCAGCTTGAGAGCGAGTTACGGAATCCGTCCGCGAGGTCAATGAATTTGTCATAATTACGTTTATCAAACATGTGACATGAAAATATCCAGACATGCTGTTAAAATACAACAACCTGGCCAAATGTCCGGCTTTATGAACATTTATTTTTGTAACTGTACAAACACTGTAATTTTATTCAGCATCAGAGAAGGTTTTTGTGAAAAAGGTCTATTTTATCCATCTGCATCTTATTGGTGCCATTTTCTCCAACACCGGTAAGCCCTCTTTTATGACATATTAAACATTTTTATTTTCTATTTTAGCCAATTGTGTATTTTATATTAGCCTATTATTGTTTGTCATTGTTAAATTGCGAGTTTTGCATCTGAAAATGCCAAATTACAAAGGGTTAACAGGAAGCAGTCAGTGGCTAGCTTAAATGTGCAGGTTAAGTTATCTTTCCACGTACAAACGGCTAACATTAGCCTTGGCTGCCAGCACAATTCTAGAAATTTACAAGGAGTATTAACTGAATTATTAGAAATTGTGAAGTTAAAGTGGTGAAAACAAGTTAGTTTTGATTTAATAACAAAAATATTCTGTTAATATTTGCCTAGCCAAATAAAAAGTTGATTTCCAAAGCAGCGCTAACATTTCTTTTTCTGTTCGCACAGTTAGTTTGGTGGTTAGCTTGCAAGTTTGCTTGGCATAATTGTCCCAGATTAAATAAAATTACTTCGTTGAATACAGTTTCTGATAAGGATGGAGCATAAAAAAATGTGTGATACTGGGGTGAGATATATGGTGTTGAGGCTGAACTCTATACATGCAAACAGCCACAATGTGCTATGGAAAACAAAATTAATAGACTGATCAAGGCATCAATATGATTAATGCAATATTCTTCTTGTTATTCCACCATCTAATTTGCTGACACTGAGCTGTGCAAGAACCGCTACTTTTTATATTTAACGCCTATTATAGATTAGATATCAAATACTGATGCCTGTGGAATAGCAGATCTTTTAATTAAACAGTCACTAAAACAGAAAAAAAGTGCATTTGTGGTGTTTGTTACAACATACAACAAATGTTACTTCATATTTTTATTAAAACATGAATAATTTGGAGGTATTTTGAGGACAAACTGTGGATTTACTGGAGTAAATCTTCATGTTACATGATCAGATCCTTGTTGTAGTAAAAACAAGTACAATCTTTATAGATGCTTTTGTTTTTTTAATCTTGCACTGGATGTTTCTTTATCTGAGTTGAATCAATTTTCTGTTGTTGCTGAAAAGCAGCTTTTATAATGGAGGCACAACTTTTTAGTCAAGGCCCATTTAAATACATATGTTTCCATTTGGTTTAACTGTACCCCGTTAACATACTATCCACATATAACAGGGGAATGTGTTAATAGGATCATTTGCTCCAATCTGTCAAGCTGTGAAACATCTGTGTTTTGGAAATGAGTGGAAGATCATCTGTTTGCTTTCTCTCTTTCTCTGGTCTATCTGTGTGTGTGTGTGTGTGTGTGTGTGTGTGTGTGTATTTGGGAGAGAGGAGCTGTCTAAAACAGACATGGGTGTGGTTGCATGTCTGACCTTGTCATTTTAAAATGACTCCAACTCAGAACGTCTCTCCCTGGTGGAGAGAACAGAGTCAGACTCCTTGATGGAGCCGAGACCTTCTGGCCTCTGATTGGTCACTTACATACTCTCCTGTCTGCCGTGGAAAAAGCTGTTCTGATTTGTGTCATGGTACACAAAACTACAATAATATACAAGCTATATTCCTGTAAATCGGAGTCAGACTGTCAGCCCTTCTACAAAGATGGAATAGGCATGCACGCAAAAGACATCATGAAGTGCATACCAAAATAAGATGGCCGCCATCCAAACCCTCAGCCTGTTTGACCAGTTTCAATTTGCTCTAATATGTGGCTTTGAAATGCCACAGCACTAATAAACACAAATTGAGCTCTTGTGTGTATAACTCCACTTTAGTACATGAACTGAAGTGGAGTTTAATCAGTTGGTTTCTGAGGCATGACTAAAAGATTGAAAATTTTGTTTCCTGGAGAGTGGAGTGAAAAACTTTCCCTTCTCTGAATGTTACAAGTGTCATTTAGTCACTTTGTATTCATTATGAAATTGCAATCTTCATATTCTGATTTAAGAGTTCACTCTAACTAAATTTGGAGTGGTATTATTCATATTCAGGAGTATTTTCTGTTTGCTACTTCTCCATCTTGTCTAGATGAGTCAAGAGTGGGAAGTTTTATGCTATTACCTGAAGCGCAATCATGCATTTGTCCTGTTGTTCCAAGTGCTTCTCTGACGGTTAGATCAACTGTATTCTTGAAAAAGAGAACGCACTTTACAAAAAGATGCATATCATTTGGGGCCGTTTGTGCAAGGGTTTGATTTGTTATGGGTAAAATACTTGAACATTTTTCTTGTCAAAATATTTAATGCTCTTTGGAAAGAGTGGCTTGGCTGCTTCTCAGGGGGAGATCATTTCAATATGCAAGGCATGCTGTGTTGTAGCTTAAAGGGAATGAAACTTTAATAGCTGGTTTGAGAGCAGGCCCAGTGATGCAGTAGCTACAGTACAACCAGATACATGAGATGGTTCCACCAAGTTGTCAGCATTCAGCAGAGCTTGAGTTAGTTTTCTAAGTAATTTATTTAATTAGGTTTTCCTGTTTTTTAATTGAAGATTTATGTTTTTCTTGATTTGACCTGGATTATTGTGAAGAGGAAGACATTCTACAAAGTGTGTGCAATATTTTTTCAAGAAATTCCTTCCTTTTAAGAAGTGATTGACACAAAGGTGAAACACACTCAGAAGTTTAACTCCAGCAACACCAGAACATCTGGCAACCACTTTTGTTATGGCAACCAGGAAACATATTTGTCAAGCATGGGTTCTGTCTGCCATATTGTATATTTAACCATACCAGGAGATCTAATTTAGTGGTTGCACATTATTAGTAACAATCTCAATAAGGTATCTGTTTATATTTCTTGTGTGGCAAATGTAAACCGGTTTAAAATATAAACGTATAGCCTGTTGAAGGATGTTTTCTGTGGCTGCACACCAGCTCCTGTGTTGTTCACCATTCTGTACCTAGAATGACTAAATGTGTCTTATATATTGAGGTGTTTACCGTAAGTAATACCTTAGCCCCTGCACAAATATTTGTTCAATATTCTCACGAGTCCCATAATCTAACAGTGAACTCCAAGGGCTCTTTTGGGAGTAATAAATACCCATGATCCTTATCTAGGCCACACAGATCCCCCATCCAAGGAGGAGAGAGGTTATCATTTCTCTTAGATTCTAACAGACCACCATCTGCCTGCACTGGAAATGCCTGTGATTTCCCAACACGGAACAATAGAGGGCTTAAAAGCCTTCACCCTGTGCGAGCTGCTGCAGCACGCACCAGAAATGATGATCGAATCCTGGAACATGCCTATAGCCATTTATCCTTGATTTTTTTTCATCGACTAGGGAGCATTTGTAGATCAATTTTAGCAAATTGAGAGACTCTTTTGATTAACTCATTAGGTATGTCAAAAGTACTTGAATAATTATGGTAAAAAAGAGAATAATAAAACATAGACAGTGACCTGTTCTGTCTGAGGTGCCCTGTTATCAAAATGTCGTAAGCCAATCACCAACTAGAAAAAACTCATTCAATCCTGATTTGTCTTCCCATGGACAGGCACTTCCAAATCTGAATGGTAACTCACAGTTTAGGCAACATCTGGTCTCTGAGGTCAGAAGGAACTGCAATTACATTACTGCAGCTTTTGCTTTTGTCTTAATATAGTGTAAGCAGAAACTTCATTTCAAACCTCATTTTGCCATAATAGAACACTTGTTGTCATTAATGACCTTTACCTAAAAATCTTACATACACACACACAAATAATTTGGAATAAATACATCTTAACATTGCTTTGTTGACCTTGGGTTTTTTCTTTTTTTAGTAGATTCTCTCGGATGTTGTTTATGAAGCACTTGACATGATAAAAATTTGAGAGGCAGATTGTTATTCAGGAATGACCTTCTGCTTTTATTACCCATAATACAGGGGAGTTAACTGAAGTCATTTGCTGGTCTTCCGGACATATAGCTGTCAGAATAATATGAGGCTACGCAAGAGCCACAGCTGGTCAATGTGTTTCGCATGCCAACCCTTCATTATCACAGCCGTGCCCTTTTGTTTATTTCCTACCCCTGTTTTTCCCCTTCACAACCCACCTACACACACAAGTCTTTCCAAGTATTAATATCAAATCAATCTTTTCACTTTACTGCTATATTCACCTTGTAGTCATGCACCTGAGTATTTTAAACATAAGTGAGAAACATGATAATTGATCTAGCACATGTGGCTTTGGAGATGATAAAAGTACTGTAGTGAGAAGTGGATAATTGTGCATCTCTATTCTACAGTAATATTTTTTATGAAATATTATAATTACTGTATTATCAAATCAAAAATGTATTGACACAAATATTAGTGATTTTCCTTCCTTAGGGCTCCTAAAACTTGAGCTGAGCTACAGGTTCAAGTACCTACGTGAAAGTAGACCTAAAATAATTTTCTTTACACTGAAAACCAAATGACATTTGACTGAACATGAGAACTTTATACATGCATAAAATGACTAGATTAATATTTTTTAGAGCATACAATGTGTTACTCTACAACTCTTTCTTTAATGGGTTTTAATTTGGTCTCTGCTAAGATTGAAATTTAGCCAGTTGTAACTGTAAATGTGTGTAATGTGATGAAAATGTTATGATTTTGAAAAAACTTCAGTGAGTTTTTCTCATTGATACATATTTTTTCTTTATTAGACAGACTGTATTATAGTATCATAAGTGTTTGTTCGTAGTGGGCCTTATCTGCTTGAATAGCATGCAGGGTCTAATTAACATGTCTGGCCGGCAAATTGCCCTGTTGTCCCACAACAGCAGTTTGGACCCTGTGATTAAAAAAACAGAATGAACAAACTCAGCTGCTCAGTTCAGTGCCTGTGTAAACACAGAAGATGGTGTAAGAGACTATAAAAGCACTCCATAAAACACAAACCACTAAGTACGCAGCTTATTCCTGCATCCTCATTCCATTTTCTTTTGTGTGATTTCAAGTCATGCGAGGTAATTATCTAATGTGAATTCATAAAACAAGATGCTACAGAAAAAAATGAAACATGTCTGCAGTAAAGGATATTTTACCACTGGAATTTCCAAAGGTCCAGGCTCTTCATTTTGGAATTTTTAAATGCCTGCCTGGCAGCTGCTGGTGTTTCCAAGGCAACTGTGTGATTGGGAAAGGGGATTTGAATGGTGGCTGTCAGTGAGGAAAATTGAACGCTGCTGCTGGGATATATTTTGCCCTATGAGAGTTTACGTTAAATGTGGGTCAATCATAAGCTTCTATTAAGTCTTCACCCTGGTAAGGCGTTTTAATTAGCATTTTGCTTAACTTGTCCATATTCCTTTTTGAGTTGTATGCTTCTCAGTGGAGCTACACTAGGCCTACATACTGTAAAGCATTGTATAATAATATATATATATATATTAGAGAGAGAGGACGTCTAGCCTGTAGCCTAATGGAGGCAGATGTCACCTTGCACTTGGCTTGCCTTTTGATCTTTTTTAATCTGCCTGCTTATTTAATGAGCAAATTGGCATGTGCAGAGAATGAGCAGCAGTAATAGCGTCCTGCAGTGTTTTGCATTAACTGGGACTTTCTGACATAAATAAGGATTTATTTTCAAATTGTGCATTTATCAAGTCACTGTAGCTTGACTGTGTTCAGTATGCCCTGCCAATCCAATCTTCCAAACTCCATACAGTGTTCGTATGGTTGGAAGCATTTGGCCTATTTGTATGAATTCTACTGAATCAAATACTTTACATTAATTGCCAAACACCATAAAAATGTCAGGTTTTTTATTGAATATATGCTTTGTCACTGAATGAGCAGAGCTGCTGATTAATTTTTATATTCACCAAAAACCTGATATTAGAAATTAATAGACTGGGATGAAAGCTGAGAATTCAAACAAAAGAAAGATGGACAGATAGAATCCATAAGTCTTCACAATGCTGGTCTGTTTAAAATGTCATTTATGACAAATTTGTGAGGTTGGTTGTGATAAATATTTTATATGTACCCTATCTGTGGCATGTTTCAAACAAGTGCCTTATTAATACTTTGTTAGGGCAATACCAAGAAAGCATATCAAGTTTTAAGTCATATGATTACAGATGTTCTATAACTATTTTTAGGCAGGGTTTGCCTGAAATGTTATCGTCTGAATGTCTCATGTGAAGCTACACACATGAACGAAGTGAATCGCGGCTTGAAATTATGCTTTTTTTCTGAGGGTATTGTTAAAGACAGTTAAACTATAAAACTGAAATCTGCTTTTGTGAATTATCCTAAAATATCATAGATGATTAAGCTCTTTTAAAATAATTTTTCAGACAATGACATGAAAGGTATCCGCTTATCGAACAGTCCCTGTGGCTCTCAAAAGAGGGGTTGATGGATAAGTCATACTTATTCATGTTCAGTCAGAAAAACATCAAGGTTGTCACATCTCTTGGTTGTCAAGGCAGCTGGATGGATTACTGGGGCAGTTGTCTTTTCATCACTGAAATGCTGTTTTTGGCCAATCTGTGGAGATGCTGACAATAGGGAGGTGCCACAGGGAACGCTGCCCCCCCTCTTTACCGATCAGAACAAAGCACTTGTAAAGAGGAAGAGTGATTGCAAGGGCAGGGAACGAAACTGTGCTGCCAGTTGGAGGTTCGCCTGTAGACGTTCACATACAGGCTGTAGACCCACACACAAATCCCAAAAGCATCAACGCTTTGGTAATGAATAGCTATCTGTTACTCTAAATGGCATCTCCTGAGAAATGGTTGTGAGTGTGTGTGTGTGTGTGTCCGTCCTAACTTGTGTTCTACACGCAGACTAAATCTTGCTCCCCACTGGATGTGGAGCAGTGAAGAGCTCGTCTGCTTACCTCAGCACTAACCCAGAAACAGAGCAGGGACGAGCCATACTGAGCTATGGATGCACTGCTATTCATGGAAAGGGCAGGATCAGATTTCTAGTGCTACAGAGCTTCTCTAGTCGTTTCTTCAGCTGAGTTTCTCAACTGCCTTTCACCACCAGAAGTACATGACTTGACCTAACAAACAAAAATATACAGAATTACAAGCAGACTTCAGTGCTACATGTTAAAAGAAGTTACAACATTTCTAAGGTTTAGAAAGGCTGTATTGCACAGTATAATTATTAAAGTATTTGAAAACTGAATACATATGTGACCTACAGATATTTATTTAACCAGATACATGTCAACATCCCAAGTGCTTTGAAGTTTTCCAACCTGTTTGTATCTGTAATTGTATCTAACTGCTAATTTTCTTTCCCCAAGAAGGAATTAACTTAGCTTACTGATGTCAAATCTTGTGTAAGAAAACATGAATCATATATTTTAGGTAATATAATAAAGTAGCATTTAATAATGATAATACAAAATGGAAAACCATCAGAATTACTATACATTTATTTTCTATCTTGGAAACCCCTAATTAATAGTAAATCTTTCACTCTCAATCTGGTGAAAAACTGCATTTTTCCAGAATCTGACATTGACATGAGTGGCAGCTTTTTCTTTAATTCACAGCCAAGATAATTGTCTGTATGTGGAACAGAAACTGCTGTCTCCTGCACATCTAATTAAATTATGCAAATTAGACATTTCTGTGCTACTGGAATGTATAAACACTAGACCCAATAGCAACACAGTGTGTTGTGATATATGAACTTGTGCCACAGAGATTGCATTTTAGAATGAATTGAAGCACCAGTAGAAAGACTCTTGTGGTGATGATTACCACTGCAAAGCTGTTTGTTTGGTGGCACTAACCAAACACTTAGAAATGGAACATAAGATGCAATCCATTTATAATCTACCCTGACAAATGTTAAATTAAATAAATTGACGCTGAATTTCTAAAACTTAAAACAGATACCTAAATCTCTGTCATTTTAATGGAAGCATGGTAGATTGGAACTATTAAAAACATTACAGGAAGAATGCTATGTCCATGGCCACAAGCATCAGTAACAGGCCACATTGGCTTTAAAAACCTTAAATCCCTTGGGGGATGACACCAGGGCTTTCTTCAGACATTAGAACCAGACATTCATACATTTCTACGTTATGAAATAAATGTGTATTCATATTTCTTTGTGCATACACAGTTTTAGTCAGAAACCTACATAGTGTATTGTATCTGCCTTCAGATTTTGAAGTATGTAAAAAACAGTTCCCATACTTTTTGTGTTGGACTTTTTCTCTGTTTTAGAAAACCAGGGTTATCTAACTTATTGATTCTAATCAGGCGACTAGTTTTGCTTTGATGTGCTGTAAATGAAATGCAGATTTCCACAGCATATCATGTGTCATGTAATGCTCTACTCAGGCCCCACCTCTCTCTGATCTGATTCTCCAGATTTCATGTTAGAAAACCACTTGTGCACTGAATTATGTGTTACTGACTCTTAAGTCCGGAGCTGTGGGTTCATGTGTATTTATTTTCCAGTGTCCGAGTTCCTCATATGAGGATGCATGTGTGTGTGTATGTACCAAGTCCACACTGCAAGTGTGCAGTTTGTGTGCAATGAGCAAGAACATGAAATATTTTTCAAACACAGTGGGAGTGAAACTCTGACATGCAGCAGAAGAACATGCCACTTTGTTCGTGGCTGTGTTGAATTTAGGAATAAGAATGAGTATTGTTTCCTTCACTCTTTCCCCCCATTTTAATTAAACGGCCTCCTATTCCAGAGTATGTGTAGATACCAGAGCACTGTCAAAAGATAATGCAACAATGAGAATTCAGCTATGTTTGAAATTCCCTTTTAAGTTTGGTATGAGAATATTTGCATGCCATTCAAAATGGCATTGTGTTCTGGCATAGGAGCCCATGTGCTGTTAATCTGTTTGAACACAGAAGCACTGTGGGATTTTGGGAATCCACTGGGTTGGTTGATGTGGCAACAATTATTTGTTAAAAGCTTCTCATCTGGTCTTTTAATGGTGAGAAATGGTTGCACAAATTCAAGATGACAGAAACTGATCCACTAATACCTTTAAAATGTAATCCCTCAGCCTCAGGGGACGTGACCCCATGAAGTCAAACGGGTTTATTTTAAAAGTGCCCCATGGCAAATCTTTGTCTAAATTGTGGACGGTTTAACTTGTCTTCTCATCCATCCATTCCATATACCAACTCATCCCCTAAAGGGTTGTGGTGTTTTACCATATGTAGAGGTTTGTGAAGTAAAATTTTCAGCCTTGTTTTTGTGTAAATTTTACTTGACATACAGACCTTTGCCATGGTATATAAATTACAACTGATCTTGTCTGAGTGTTCACCATGGAAAAAAATATCTGTTTCTGCCAGAACTATGAGAAATGGGGATATGCCACACAACAACCGTTTCTCATTTTTATAAAAGCAATTTAAAAAAAATCTATTAGGGAAAGAATGATGAGTAATCACTCTTGTATGATAGGTGCAGCTTAGAATATTTACTCACTAAAAAGCCCAAATATTTACCCAAGATGCTTTATAGCAAATAAATTAGGAAGGCTAAAACTGGCACCAAATCTAAATATAATTACTTCATACCGATGTTTATATTGTATTTTATGAAAACCTTTTGGAAATTGCTGTTGTAATCAGTAACTCTTTGAGGGAACGCTTACAGTAATAATACAATGTGCATAATGTGTGTTGTTGTAACAAACATCATCTGTTAGAACACTATTTTTTTTTTCAAAGTGGTCTAACCTGGAGATTTTCCAGGCTCTCTAAATTGGCATTACATGAATCATTTTGATTAATTCCTTTGATCTCTTATGTGCTTAGAGAACATAAAAGTGCTGATTTGTTGTACTTCCATATTTATATGCCTTTCATTATGCAGTGTTTATGTATTGTTTTGATCATTGATTGTGTCTTTCCTATTGCTGCTCTTCTTCCCAACCCCTTTTTGAAATACAGAGATGGTTTGGCAGGCCAGATGCTTGTCATATGACATTTTCAAAGAAACTCGCCCTCCTTTTCTGTACAGACATGACACACTGAGTGCAAAACAAATCTGTTTGCGAAGACAACTGCCATTGGCTATTTGTCTCTCTTTCAGTTGTCTTATCACTGTGTGTGTCTCTTTGTGTGTATGTGTGTGTGCTGTTGTGTATAAACAGGACAGTGGCCCCTAGTCGGCTCTTCCTACTGTCAGTGGAACGTGCTGTTGGCCACCTCTGCTGACGTTTGCAGGCACCGGACTGCCTGTTTTCTCACAGCTCTGGTTGAATTTAATTGAGCGAAAAACGTACGTGCGCACATGCATCTCTGGACTGGTGTCACACACTGGTGTGTCCATCAGTCTGTCCTCAATGAAGCACAATAGCCAATTTTGTTTCTTGCCGTGATGGAGTAAGCAGGAGCATGTTGCTTATTGATAACACTGATTGTATGGTGTAATGGAATTATTCATGGTGGATTTCATGCACAAATGTATTACCAGCTGTTATTGTCACATTGCAGCATCGCAATGATCCTATTATGAGAAAATCACACATTTTATCCAAAACTGATTGTCCTTGACACACGTTTGCTGTTATCCAAATGACAGACCTAAGCCGTATTTAGACAGTGACACTATTGATACTCTGCAGTGGTTTGTTACCTTGGTAACCAATACACGAGGGCATTTTACAGATTTGGTCATGTTTGTATTACATGAGCAATATTCTGATTGGTTGATTAAATGTACTGTATGTTTATAAGTGTTTTTTCCAATATACCAAAACTGTACTGATTCAGATAGAATGTTTTTTTTTTTTTTTCTCCCAAACGTTGCACAGACTTGATGACTAGAGTCTAGTTCTACTAATATGGGCCATCCTTCGACTGATTGTCAGTCATTAGCTTGTTTTCTATAATACAAAGTATGACTTTGGCCTGCTATTAGGGGCATCTACAAATAAATAATGGATGTACAGATTTATAGTTGGCATGTTGTCCTAATGCAATCTTTACTCAATTTAACATTTGACTTAACTGACTTTACACCTGTCTAACAGGCTTAAAACCTGACTTTACTTGCAGCCTGGGTTTACTTGGAATGAACTTTTGTCATTCTTCTAGCTTTGTTTGTAACCCCCCAAAAGCACTTTAACAATCTCTCGCTGTTTAATCACCTGGTTTAAGTTGTCATCACCTCTGTTAAACTGACACTCTGGGATTTTAGGTATGGAGAGCACTTTCCTTTCCTTTCCAGCCAGATTCCCACGGTTACACTGTTACCTGCTTTAATGTCTGATCAGCACTTACTGATGTCTCTATTCTGTACCAGAATACAAACCCTAGAGATTTTCGTAATGTAGGCAGGCTGATGGTCTGTATGGACTGGTTAGTGGTGAGTTATTATTATTTCAGCGGTTTAGACAGATCCAATAGTTTTTATCTTCCAAAATTGACATTTTAAAATCCTATGAATACAAGTTATGTCATAGTTTGCTGAAACAAAGCTTTTCACCTCCCCAGGAATAAACAAGTGTACACCTGTCAGTCACTCTCGACCTGGGCTGTCGGTTGCTGAGATCAACGCAGTCTCATGTGTCAGAGTAAACCTCACAGTGCTGAATTCTACATTGTGAGGTATGAAGCAAATGTATAAATCCATTAACCTTACATCATCTTTAAAATTTGAATTGTGATGTTATAGCAGGAAAAATCCACAAATAAAACAACAATAGGTTTGAGCCTCAACTACCTATCACCAAAACTTCTAATAATTTTAAATGTTCCCCTAGTCCAAAAACATGTATTGAATCAGTTACTTAAGGTATGCACAAGTTTACACCATAAGTAATGATATTCCTGTGTCTCCTTTTGCCTATAAAATAATTTCATCTAAAGGTTTGTCATGTTTCAGGCTGCATCAGCTAAACGTTAAAATGCACATCTTCTCAGATGCCTATTTTAATTACAGAAATGTGTTTCTTCAAAATGACAACACAAAGTCAAAACAATGCAGTTAGTTCCTTAATATACTGATACATCATTTGGTGACATTTTATTGTTTGGAATACAATCTTTATTATCTTTAATATTAGTATTAATGCAGGTATTACTTTATAAACCACCAGCCTTTGTTTATGTTTTGCATTTATGATTAATTGCTCCTTTCTTTAAAGTAGTTCTTTTAAAATGTAATCAAAACCAGATTAATCATCAACTGCTTCAAAGTTGGTAAAATCATTCATTGCATTATCCAAAAACTTGACAGTTACAGATTCCTTTTGTTTTGTTCAGACACTCAAAGCGTCGGGCTAAAACATGCAAATTTAAGGTCACATTGGTTTAGTGTTTGGGTATTAAGTTCATTTATTCTCCAGGAACCTGAATCACTCTTTTCCTCTCTGCTTTCCAAACCATTTTCCTCAAAGCTTTCCCACGTTATGTTTAAATGCAGCTCTACTAATGCTATATACCCAAACTACTGTATTACCTCTGCCAGCTTTTGCTTATCTCATCTACCTGCTCTATTTAAACATGTCTGATCAGCAGCTTTGAGGTAGACGATTTTAGAGCCTATGAGAGACTAAGCTGCAGCCTGGCTTCATTCAAATGATTCTTCAAATCATCTTTCAGGATGACGCACGTGACAGTATTATCAATGAATTTACTAGTTATTGTGCTTGTTTAAAGCCTGTGCACATGCGGCTTGTTAATTTTTCTTTTTCACCCTGGACTAAGGCTCTGTGGACCAAACTCGGGCCACTTTGCATGGGAAGATCGCATTTACTGACACATTTGGTTAAAGTCCCACTTTGATATTTAACCATTGACACACATCTGGGTGAGTCCATTCAAGCCCAGATTTGCTACTCTGATTAGCATCTCTGCTTTGCTAAAGAGCCCAAGCTAATCAGAGCAATTAGGTAACAGCACGCATCTTAATTTATGCAGCTGGGGCCAACACTGAACCTCATTTTGAAATGCTCTGCAGTGACAGGGATCGTCAATTAGAGACATGGTATCAGGGATGTGCAATGCCGCACGTGGATAATACATCATCATGATCCATCCCGCTAATTCATAGCCTGATTTGCATGATCCATTTAGGAAGCATTTATGAGAATGGGAAATGGCAGTAGTCAGTGATGAGGAGGCAAGTGGGATTGATAGTTAGAGGTGGATGTTTCTTCTTGCAGCTTGTTTATACCTGCTGTAATTTGTGCAGATGGGTTCAGTGTGAACAGTGTGGATTTAAATAATTAAGCGAAATAAGGGAAATGCAATTAAGATCGTGCAGTTTTTCTAACAAGCTGTGTGTGTGTATGTGTGTGGTTTTTCAAGTGTTATGCTCAGCATTTCCTCAGTATCACTGTTAATTATAAGTCATACAGTATACAGTAATTAGTTTGTATAGTAGCCTTTCTTAGTTAATGAGGTGCTGCTAAACCATGAACACGCAGTAGGGCAGTTTTAGTACAACATGTTAATGCTTGTACTAAAACTCAGTTACTGGCAGGTCATCCAGAGGTTAGCATGAGGTAACTTGTACTTTCTGCGGTATTTGGTACTTGGGTGAAAAAGCCAACAAAAGAAGGATTAGCCTGTTCAAAATACTGTCATCCATGATCGTAATTTATGATGATTATATATTTTCCTGAATAATAGTCATGGGGTAATTATGGATAAAAGCAATGATTTACATTATAGTTTAAACATTTTTTCACTGCAAAGTCTTAGCAAGCTGTTTAAATATATTTTGTGAAACTTTGAGTCCAAATAAATCACTTTAATTGGATAAATGGACCAGGAAAAGCCCTGATTTACTTAGATTTGAGGGTTTCTCCCTGCCTTGTTTTAAAGTAGACAGATGCCAGGTAGCTGGAGGGCAGCAGTTACACACTGAAGTATATTTAACTCTTCCTACTCAGCAGGCTCCACATCTTGGCATTCCCAACTGTTGTTTCCTCCTCTCCATCTAAACCTTCACGTCTTTGCCTTGTTTGTATAAAGTAGTTCAACTTTTTTTTTTTTTTAGGTCAAAGCTGATACAGCACATGTGACAAAACGTTTCTGCTTATCTAATTTGTTCTTTCAAAACATGTTTCTCTTCTCATTATGTTCTCTCTTTTCCCACTGAAATATGTTTTCAGACTCATCTTTGCAGCATTCAGTAATAGCTGAAGTGAGCCAGGGTTGGGTGATTGTCACATCTCTAGGCTATTCCAGGTCTCTCCATTCGACCCCAGCCCTTGAAATGTAGACTGGGAGTCTCCATATAACTTTACGGGCAAGGATGCAGCCACAAATCCAGCATTTCTCTTGTCAGCAGATCTTCTTGTGCCACACTGCCAAACCCGCTGTTTGTTTTCAGGACGCCAGCCCTGCGTCTGATACCTAAACACCAAAATTGCGTCCCTCAAATATGAAAAAGTCTTGACATCTCTCTGTGATCAGTGTGAACCAAACGGAATTCAGTCTTCAAGACCCTATGAAGACAAAGAAGTTAAAGTTGACATTGAAGCAAATCCCAGCCTGAATATCAAGTCTAAAATCTGGTTATGATTTAGTTTTGGCTGCAGCAAGAGAGACATTGGCCTTCTGAATTGTGTTTTCTAGTTTTATTTACAGACCAAACGGTTTAGATGCATTTTCTTTGTCAGTATGGATTTATTATTATAGAGTTTTTGGCTGGTCTCCTACAAGTGGATAAAACACTCCCCCAAACTATCCTTAACCAGGTTCGTTAAGTTCCACTGGAAAGTAATGGGACTGAATACAGCAAAGCCCTTAGTAATAGCATATTTTGATAATCTGTCCTTTACAGTTTTGACAAGGGGGGGAAAACACTGGGAAGAAATGCCGATATGCTATGCCTATAGTGTCCTTTCTGCCAGTATGTAGCATGAATATATGCATTTAGGTGCAAATCAGATGCAATCTTTTTGTTTATGGTTCACATTCTGGTTTATGACAGATATGCAGCTCTGTTGAGAACACAGGTCCTAAACTGCCATGCATGTGTATATTTAACATATCGTGATCATCATCAAATCATATGTGAGCCACTTGTTTACAATAACTTCAATTTTGTGCCACAGTCAAGTGGAGCAATTTCCCCTTTAACTGCTTAGTTGGCATATGTTCATTCTAAATGTCAGAAACTGTCATACCTTCCTCATTACCCTGTGTGCATTGCTCTGGAAGATGCAGAATAGAAGTTTACCATTATTACTGCTATTATATATTAAGTGAAAAACAGAATTGAAATGTAAAATGATGAAATGTGTTGCTGGTAGAACGCTTACTGCAACACAGACACACAGTGGTATCTACAGAAATCTAGTTACATCAGAGCTTTGTGTGTGAACAGGGCCGTCTTCTTATTCAGTCATTTTGTTGCACATTTGATGCTATATTAGAGCATTAATGGCACATACTGTACAGTTACATAACTAGTGTTAATGCCTTTCACTGTAGGTGTTAATATTTTCCACAGTGCCTGTTGAGAGGGGGAGAGAACATTATTCAGTGTGAAGATAATAACATAGGAATAAATTGAATTCCATTTAAAAAAGAAAACATCAGTTGGATGATTGCACTAACTAACAAGCATAAGTTTTATTGTTTTCTCACAAATTTCATCTCAGCTACACAGGAGCTTTTTGTGTGTGTGTGTGGGGGGGGTGAGTTTATCCTTAAACTGTAGCTAAACCTCAGTGAATAAGGAACACACATTTCAAGTCATTATCAAGTCCTAAAGATGTTGACAATCCTTAAACTAAAGGAGGTTGTTACCATTGTGTCTCTTTGAACTTGAAAAATAAATGTTTCCACCTGCGAAATTATTAGATAGACAATACATGGCACTAGATAAGACACACAGGCTGTTATTTCCCAGCATCTTGAAGTTTTCCATATGATGATTTACTGTAGGACTGTTAGATTAGACTGACATAATTTAATCATTGTGTGTCTGACAAATTGATAGTTAAATTTATTTTAATAAAGTCACAGACTCTCCATCTGTATGTATGATTTAAAATGTAAAATCTCCTGACATTATTAACTGGGTGATATTAAAAAAATAAAATGAAGATTATAGAAATGAGTCACTTTTACTCACTGGTCCTCAGTCCTCTCTAATGAGCAGGTCCGACTGGCAGAGGGAGGGTTCTACTTTCAGCATGTTCATAGTGATTAGCAAACAAGCTTTTTATGTTGACACAGCAAAGGGGGTGGGAGACCATGGGGAAGGCTGAAATTACTGCTTTGCTGAGTGTTTCAATAAACTGCTTTTATTGGCTTGGCTGAGAATTGTAAAATAATTACATGTGAAAGGCATCAAAGTTTGGTATTGAATGAGAAGGCATTTTCAATATTCAGTGGGGTCGAAGCAGTTTGGTGAGTGCCGTATAAGTATTGAAGTTCAATACACAGCCCCGCTCCCTTGTGAAATGGGTAAAAACTGTTGATTTGCAGTGTTTGCCTAAAAATATAAAGAGCTTAAGCTTGACAATGGGAGATATTAGGCTTTAAACAATGCACAGATACTTAAAACGTGGAACATGTTGATGAGTTCAATTCTCACACCAAATGAAAATCACGTTGGTACGACTCAGTACATTTCACTGTAAAGAATTAGGACTGACCCACCCTTTCCCTGAGGTATTTGTGCTCATTGACAAGCAAGCTGTCTGTCAGGTCACTGATGCACAAATGTCCAGTTAATGTTTTGGTTTTAATGTTGAGATTAGTATCTAATATCTTTAGTACTTAGCAGACACCAATTCGTGATCTTTTTTTTTTTCTGGGGTTGTGAATGTACGTGTAGGTACAGCACATTTTTTGTTGTCATATTTTTGTCTGCATTTCAACATTATATCTATATACAGTAGTTTATTTGCATAATATGGGAACAAAATATGTTTTTGTTGTGTCCACTTACCATTTTCAGAGGTGTTGTTCTCATCTGTCACCAGATTAGTGGAAAGGTCTGAACTCGGTAGAGAAACACGGTTTCTCGGGAAACTGGGGACAGACTTTGAATTCTCTGTAGTTAACCTGGTTGTTGGTAAAGCATGAATCACAGATTTTAACTGTATAGTGACAGAAGATACTAAATCCTGACTTTTGTTTTTGCTCTGTTTCTCAGTGCAAGGAGATACAAGCTGTCAGAATCACATGGTGAAGAGTGACTTTCAACGTCTGCACGGGCAACTTTGTGTGAGTTTCATCTTTAGTTGGATTTTAAACTGAAAACGATATGACCTCTCCTTTCCTTCAGACTTTCAGTCTGCTGCTTGCCCTTGTCTACAGAGTTTTATAATGTTGTGAAAACGTAGATTAGAAACCTGGTTATAAAAGCACCGTTCACATTTGCCACGGGAAATCTACCTGGAAAATCAGGCGTGGACACCAACACTGCAAGGGGAGAGATGAGCAAGTGCTATGGGATAAATCAAACTGTGTACTTAAACTGTTTTTTATCATCCCACTGCATCTCAGTTAAAAATGATATACCTTAAGAAGTCAATATACTGCCCAGTTGGACACTGGAAACTGTCCAGTACAACACAGCCTGACCTAGGGCCAATAAGCAACTATACTGGAGCATTTAGGATTATGGCCTTGCTCAGTGGCACAACAGTGGAGTTGATGGGTGGGGCAGATGCTGCATTTTCACTTAATCCCACCAGATCCGAATGAGCTTGTCCAGGCCATTTAAATCATTTTCCAACAATTAGACAATCACAACAACAAAACCAGTGTATTTAGTTTAAAATGCATGGTCTAAGTATGTAGCCATACAGCTTTACCCCTAATCTTATCAAATGAGACACACACATGCAGTATACACACACACACGCACACACACACACGAGTCGATGAAGCCTGAGGACATTGCAGTTGCCAGTATCTGTTAAGGTCAAATAAATTGAACCCAACAGCACGTTCTGGTAACAGACCCTGTAGCACAAGCAAACAATTCCCCGGCCATTCCAGTTCACTGCAACAACTAACACTGACCGGTATATACTGTAATCACTTTAAATTTCACTATTTTCTTACGTTAAATAAAGATGTGGTGTGTGTGTGTGTGTGGATGAAGTTTAGGGTGTCCTTGCAGTTGAGAAGTACACGTAGGTAGATTTTTGTTGATGTCATTTTCAATCCAATTTCATTTTCCTCTGCATTTATCTTCAGCTGTGGGTTTCTCTGTGTTTAATTCCTCAATTCATTTGAATTAGGACTCAGTTACTGTCTGTAGATTTCTTTTATATGGGCAAATGAATGGATTGCACGTTTTAATTGGAATAAAACAGACCTTAGATTAGGTCAGGCACCATTACTTAGTCTCCTCTCTACATTCTCCTCTTTATAGTTGCTGGAACAGGCAGATTGCTTTTCTTTCCAGTTTGTATAACTGAATCAACTGGATGAAAGGAGCAATTTGCCATATTAATACTTCCTGGGGTCTGGAGTTTGTTAAGAAGATAATTTCTAATGCCTTTGTGCTCGCTTTTGCTGATGTCAGAAGATATTCAACGAACTGAGGACCAATTTTATATTTACATTTATGACTGCAATTTTCAAATTATAATGCTTTGAATTGGTCTCATGGGGACCATTGGGTCATGACCCTCATCTTCTTTACTAAGGGCTGTAAATGAAAAACATAGCCTATAAACATAAATCCCCAAGACCACACATAAAGTGGGTTGCAGGGTTTTGAGACCAGCTGCAAGTGTAAGTGCTTTTGCTTTTTGCATACATGAAGCAGCACTGAAGTGTTTTCAAAAGGAGCTCATGAGCAAAACAGTTCCTTGTCCCAACTAGGCAGGATGACAATGTTTGATTTATCATGACAAGTTGATGGTGATTGATCTAACTTTTGTTGGCAGGAGGACCATGGTTCTGGTTCTTTGAATGCTGATGAACTAAAGACAATGGTTATGTGACATAGCATTAAGAATATCTCTAAAAGTGTAGCTAAATTCAAATAAATTGGCATATAGGACTTTGTATATGCCAAATATAAGTAAACCAATAAGTTGAGAAGCCATTTCCAATTATGGTTTGTCACTGTTAAAAGCACTTTTTGACACGGTGTGTTTTTCATCCTTCTTGCATTTCTGATTGCTGTCAGTTTAATGACTGTTTCCTTGAGGACTGTCTCGAAGGGTTTGTTTTCATCATGAAGTCATGGTTTTGGTTTTTGGTTTTTTTGTCGAAGCTCACTTGTCGTCATCTCTACGTTCTGCCTTTTTTTTTGTAAATTTCTGAGGATGTTGTTTTACTGTTCAGAAACCTTCCTTCTTCCTGGAATCTAAAAGTTGTTGCAGAACTTTGAACTCTGAGTGACTCTGCACAGACTCACGGCGACATGTTTGACATTGTTTGTGGATTTTGCATGGTGGCGGAGATATTTGGGGTCAGGGCTGTGGGCCAGCCCCTCCACTCACTTCCTAAAAACATAACCCAGATGACCTCGACTGCTGACCTCCACTTGTCCAAAGCATTTAGTGTTGTTTCTCCACAAACACATATCTGTTGCAGAGGATGTGCATGAAGTACCATGATCATAAGCTTAGTTGAGCAAAAGGCAGATGTTAAAGTGGGTAAAAAAAAATAAAAATCCAATTTGCTGGCAGTCTAGGAATGAGTCAAACAAAGGAGAACATGCCTACAGCGCCACTACCAGAAAGTGTTAGTCGTTCTTTAGCATTTCCAGCAGTAACTGTGACATCAAACATTACAAAAACTGGACATCGGGTACTGTCCGCTCTGTTAGGACTGATGGCTAACATACTCTTTAACATGGGCCCTGTATTTATAAAATACTCTCTTCAACAAAGTTTGTGTGTAAAACTTGACTACAGGCCAGAAATATTCCAGAAATCGTTTTGCATGCTGTGTCTAAATTGGAGATAGAGCCATTTTACATTCCAGCTTGTTTTGATGTGCCATTTGAAGGCAGTTTAAGTCCATCTGCTGTCTGGAGTTTAGAGTTTGTAAACCCTGTCAGCATTTTTGAATGAAATAGCTTACATATTCCTTCTCGAAGTCATGCCCCTCTTTTCCCATCTTTAAAAAAATCAGTCAACTATTTATCTGTCACTTCTTTATTCAAGAAAACAACAAACAGCTTTTGTAATGTGTTTTGTAAGGACGTAAACATGAAAAGATTTGAAAAGAGTGAACATCTCTGCCCCCAATTAACCCTCGGTTTATGTGACTGAGCTCTTTTGTTGTTCTTCATGTGTCAAATTGCAGCCCCTTTTAAGCCATAAATGGTTCAGTTGCCCATTTGCAATTAAAACGGTGTGTGGCCCTGACAACAGCTCTCTTTTCATGGCCTGGCAGGGAAGTAAACACAACAAGATCAGTTTGTTGTGGTGGAGAAAGGGGAGGTTTTGACTTTATCGCTGCCTGCAGTTCACAACATTGTTTGTAGGTACGAGGTTTATTAGTCCCTCAGGCTTTTAGAAGAAGCCTTGGCATTGTCTGCCAACTCACTGCATTGCCTGTAGACCCCCCTGCCGAGTTTGTTCCTTCTTTGTGCCCTTGTGTGTGCTGTAGGTCTGTCTGTTTACAGATTTGTGTGTTAGGGACATTCCCTGACATGGACACAGAACTCTAGTTCATGTTTCAGCGTTTGATTTGTGACCACCAACCGAGGGCCAAGACTGTGTACTTTGGGGAGCCACAACTCCCATTTAATGTTTGATGAACATCCAATAATACTGCACATACCCTCGGACTGCTAGTCTACAGCAAAGTAAGGTTCTGCTTAAGATTTGCATGTATCAAGTGGCTATTTCCCCCTTACTAATACTCTGAGGGGGATTTACAGGAGGAATTTAATTGTGGGTAAAATATACTGAGCTGAAATATGTCTGTTAGGACCTTGGTTGGGACCAAATCAGTGGATGACCAGTATCCCCTGATTAGATCAGTTAAATGTTTAGCAGCTTGATTGGACAGGCCAGCCCAGTTTTTCTCCAAGGTCCATCCAGCCTTTGGGCCACTGGTCAAACAGCACAAACCTTGCTGGAAGGAAAAAGTCAGAATGTCATACTTAGCCTTTATGAACTTGTATTGCCATTTCAATGGTTTTAGTATTTCAACTGGTGAACAAGGCCATTAGAAGCAGTGCAATTGTTACATGCAGCAGTTTGAACACTTGCTTCAAAATAACCTTAATGCCAGCCTAAGCCCAGAGTGCTGAGCAGAATGGACTGGCATTAGAAATAAGTGAGATTATATTTGAAATACTAAGTCAGCGTATGTGGCTAAGACGTGGCTTTATTGTTGTCATGGAGTAAATATACATTTACACATGGTTACATGTTACAGTGAAATGTGTCCTCAGCATGTAGCCCATCCCCCTGGGGGGGAGCAGTGGGCAGCCACAGGCAGAATCTAGGGGAGCTTGCACTCGAGGACTCAACTGGTCCATGGTCTGGGAAATAAAACTAGGGGACTTTTGGATCCCAGCCTGATGCTCTGCCCATCGAGCCACCAGTTCATTAAGCAACACAGATTCAAAATTGAGGACAGGGATTGGAGCCAAAGATGAGGTCACACACACTGCGTTTAGCCTGCTTTGTGGAGGATGACATGGACTGTCAGGGTGATTTCCTTTTTCTATTGGGATGGATGTTGTCACTCCTAAATGTAAAAAGATTGCCAAGAGTGAAATATCTTGTGGTATATTTCTGTGCATACCAGCGTGAGTGTGAATTTCTTCAGCAAATCCATATTTCTCCCAGCCTTTGTATTTGTGTGTGTTCATATGTCTCAGCCATTTGTCCTCCGCTGCGTCCTAATTTATTTACTCCAGGGCCCAAATGTAACATGGCTGCCATAACTGGCATTATGTTACGTGTGCTTGGATGAGACTCCAACACGATACTGAGTAGCTCTGTGCTACTCCTGTGGTCGTGGCCACCTGGAGTAACAAAGAAATATTTTATGCACTGCCCTCTTGCACTGTACAGTAAATATAATCTTATGATAGGTGATAGAAAGGGCACAGATTATTTTTATGTTTACAAGAATGCTGAAAATCACTGGTGTATGTGTATGTGTACACATATGTGTACAGTGCAAATTGTGTTTAATAAACTTTGTACCGGTTGATACACATGACACAGTATGAGAGACACATCTACCACCACCACCACAACATCTGCTCACATTTTGCTATTGGTCAACTGTCCTATTACTTAGCTGGGACACATCTAAAAACTGTCTTAACCAGCTGTTTACAACCAGTGTCCACCACAGACAGCAGGGTTTATGCTGAGACCCAGTAATGGAGTTGGGGCTGAAAGCAGGACACAAGAATAAATGTTAATAAATGATGACGGGCATCTCTGAGAAAGACAAAGTTAGACACAGAAAGTTTCCTTCTGCCAATCGGCTCCTCTAGTACTGAGACACATCCTACACTTCTTCAAAAATAGACTAATTGTTACTCAATTACTCATGATCTGTAGGCAGTAATATTTTTAGAAGAATACACAAACCCTAGACAAAATTATTTTAGCGAACAGCTGAGGCCACAAAAAGTTTTTTTAATGGAAACTACACAGATCATTCCAGTATAACAAATGTTTAAGTGCCATGAAACTGATATGATCTTTTTGAAAAAATAAATGTCGACAAGTAAATGTTACATGGAAAGCATTTTACCCTGCTCCCTTTATTTCTCAACTCACCATGCACACAGATGAAGGCAGCTGAGCCTCTTTGAGCTTCAGCAGCTGGAACAGTGTGATAAGGCAGAAAAGAATCACAGTGCTGCAAAGGTTTCTACGCTGCAGTGGTACATCCCTACCGAGAACCCATTTTTATCATTCCTCTAACAATTTCATGGCCCAAATTGAAGAACAATGACACAAGGTGTACAGCTGCTTTTTTTTTAAAAGAACGTCTGGATGAGCAAAAGGAAGATGGAACATTTGAGAGGAAAAGTGAATGTTTCCTAATTTCCCTAATACAAGGCTACTTTTCATTTCCAACCAACACGGTGACTGTGATCTGTGTCTCCTGTTGGCCAAAACAGTTTGTCTCCCTCAATTTTCTAATCTCCAATACATGCATGAAAAACATAAGTTCAAGGAATGATGACAAGGGCTCCCAGTAGTGCTTTATCAAGGACATTCCTCTGAGAATTCGGTGTAAATAATCTCTCACAGTCAGCCTGTACTGTTTGGAAAATGAAAATAAGGACTAGAGTTTTAGGAGATTTTTATCACATCTGACATAGATGGAAATTGTTTCAATGTTACGCTGAATGGACATTTTAGCTGGTCTCTGCTCAAAAATTGTGACCAAGTCTACCCAATGTCAAACCAGACAAACATGTTCAGTGCTAGTAAGAAGGTTTATGGGTGGGAAAGCATAGTGAGCCATGCTGCCTTTATTCAGAGAAAAGATGCACAGAGAATTATGCATATGGATTTTATAGCAGTACCCTGCCTATAATTTTACTTTGTAGCAAAACAGAAAAAACTAAACAAATTTAAAGGACCTTTGTCATTTGTGTGTATTTCTGCAGTGTTTCAGGGTTGTTATAATCTATTATAATGTTGACTTTGATGTCGCTGTGAAGAGATCATGCAGATGCAGACACCTGCAGATCTGTGGGATGATGAAAGCATATTACTTTGCAGTGATGGTGTGAGTGAGGTTTGCAAAACCTTGCTACAGCAAAAGCTGACATTTTGCAGAATTGCATTTGCTTTATTCACATCTATGATGAATTCAAATAATCTCCTTTACTATAAATCACAAAATATATATCACTGTCGCTAAATCTCAAATTATGCTTCTGAATTTTATACTTTCTGAATAATTGACCAACTCAAACGTTTTTAATGGTTTGTTGTTAAACGTAATGTAATGTCATTAACTTTCATACAGTATGCTATGTGATCAATGGACCAGAGATTACATATGTGACCATGTCAATGGCACACTGGGAAATTGAGCCATATGCTAATGATTGATCTTCACCTTTCAGGGGCACAAACGTCCCACTAATTGTTCTTTTATATCTTACGCGCTCTTCTTACAGCGCACAGTATGCATCAGTACAGAAATATTAATAAGGACATAGACTCACACCCATCCACTGACTCTAGTGCACACACATAGATGTGCACTAAAACAGTTCCTTCAGACATCTTTAAACTCTTCCTCTCTGTCTCAGGCCCTAATGTTACTCCAATTACCACCAATTACTGCTCTCACCACTGATAGCAAAAAATCATGCTGAAATACCGAAGTCACTGGGCTGCTTATTGAACGTAACACGCTTCCGTCCCAGCATGATGTTCCTGTATTGATTTTTCAAAAGGCAAAGCTGCTGATCCATGAAGGCAACATGGTGGCATATATTAGAGCCATTTGAGCCAATTAGAGTGATGTATGTCTCGGCAGCCGGTGGCAGCATAGTCAGCGACGCACTCGGATGGAGACGCGCTCCATCATTTTTCTGAGTAATTAGAAAAACATCACATGCCATGACTGGCGGGGGAAGGGTGACTGCGTAACCCATGGCACGCTGTGATACTGCCACAGAAGTACACACCGACGCAAACACCGTCGAGCAGAAAGACGACTAACGGCAAGCACTCTTTAATGTTGATTTATGGTCCACATTTTGCCATAATACCTCACATCATTTGTCTTCATTTAAAAGGGTTAGACGTCTTATTTACAAGTCAAATTACAGATCATTTACCTGGCAAAATTTAGGGCTGCAAACAACTCCACAGCCTGCTGAGTGTGAGCACCAAACTTTACATCACATCTTGAGGGGACAGTCTGGAGCAACTGGGTCACTTGCAGACTAAAAAGGAGCTTAACTCGGGCAGCCAAGCTTGGTGGGCCTATTTCAGAGGGGCTGCGAATGGCTACGAGTTGTTAGTGTATGTGTGTATGCGCACACATCCTATTTTCCTCTCCAGTGCTCCCATGGACATGATCATTCGTGCCCACTTAAATCCTCCGTTACAGTCACACGCAGACAAACAGCAAGCTGGTGGTACATCTGTGTTTGTATTTGTGTATGTGTGTGTGTGTGTGTGTGTGTGTTTGTGACAGAGACTGACATAGGACTGTGGAGGAAAATGAAACATGACCAACGGCACCTACACTACAGCATACATGTTTTTCTAAATGAAGGTTTTCATCTTAAAACCCTCTGAATCTAACAAATAAAATAATTGAAATGAGCCCTTCCATCACAATTTGTTTCCCATGTGTTTGTTCATATATTTTTTTTTATAATACAGTACATGCTTGTGCGCCACCAGGAGTTATCGAAGTGGTTCACGTGTTTTGTACATCCATGGAGTGTAGTGGTTTTTTTAAGAATTATTTTTTCCCCATTTTGTCCTAGTTTAGAGCAACACTGTCCCTACCGCCCCGACTAACTCTGATCTCTCTGAGATCTTGGTAAATTGCCATTAAGTTGACCTTTCATCATGGCAGGCTGATGTTAGTTGTAAAGAACACAAAGCTGGCACTGGGCTCCATAGTGTTTACAGCCACTGCAAACCCAGTAATAAGGGTGAGAAATTTAACTTGATTTCCAGCCTAAAGTAGAACATCCTGAAATTTGAATCAAAATGGTGTCTTTTTTAAAACAAAATACATGTTGTTGTGTGTGATGCAAAGACAGAAGTACTGCAAGAATAACACAATAAGAAATCCAGAATGTTTTGAGCAATTTCTGCATGGCAATATAGGAACTAGTGGAATGGGACCTTTCCGTTATACCACCCAACACAAACCGTTTAATGCTTTTCTTGCATCCATGAGTACTGAAAACACAGCGACCTTTTATAGCATTAGCTGTGCAGTGTGTGTCTCAAAGTAAAGGAGATGGGTGCAGAATGAGACAGACGGAGGCACACATGTGCACACAGAGTGCAACACAACCAGACTCCTGGGATGGTGGGTGGCTCTGTGTTTTCTCTGGATGACAAATTAAATCAGAACGGTGTCTGTGCTCTAACAGAGTCACTGTGTCCTGTTTTATCTATTTACCGCTGTACTATCAGCGACCGTTTGGCTGCTTGCAGAGATTAGGTGTACTTGATAGCACATAGCTGGTTCACATCATACTGTCTGATATTAAAAGTCCCATTTACATGGATAAGACAGACAAGTACCAAAGCCCTATAGGGCTAAACACTTCATTGTCACGACACCCTTCTAGAGGCTGTAATTTTGCTCAATTAGTTGTAAACAATTACAGTAAGTACTGGTAAACATTTGCACCCTGCAGAAGTAAAGAAATTATTAGTATGTTCTGCATGTGAATTTGTACATAGATTATACAAAATGTCTTGAAAATTAATAAACTGAAACATCCACCAGGGTCCTCACTGTCTCACTCCGTCTTTCTCTGGGCTCTTCTTAATCTAGACAGACCCTGTTTCTCTTAAAACAAAACTCCAAAGGGGGTTTTGGTAATCATTGGTAATTGAAGACCCCGCTGAGCGTAAATGAGCCTTAATCTGACAGCTCAGCGCGTACCATTAACACCGGGAGCTTTGGCATTTGGATGGCACGTTTAGCGCAATACAGATAGAAGCAGGATTTGAACAACTGTCAGTAGCTTTGCTGCTGTGTTTGAGAGTTGTCCACACATTTAATTTATGTATTGTGTATCTAAACTTAGCTTGTGGGTTAATGCTTTGGAGAGTTTTTAAAATTTAGCTCTATTCTCAAATACAGCTTTTTCAATTGTAAAGCAAACATATCTCTGCTGTTTCTCCTTTTTATCAATTCTGATAAAAACCGATTTCATTTATTGTTGATTATATCTCACAGTTTAAATTTTGTGGTTGCTTTTACTCATTGGAGATTTTTTTTTATCTTTTATTTGATTAAAATATTTTCAATTTGTAGTTTATGCCTTATCTGACTTTTTTGTATGCACTGTCTGAGGAGAAACCTTTTACTTACCTTGCATTTGACTGATAAGCCCAGGCGAAGGAATAGGACAGAAAAAAATCTAAAGAGGAACTGAAACTGTGAATTAAAAGATGAGAAGCAAACTTTTATACAGTGTTTTATTACATTTCGAAAAGGTTCTACAATAGTAAATTGAAAAATATTTCCTTTACATGTACATAACCATAGAGCGTTTTTTGTAATGAACATAAATAAAAGACAGCCTTGTCCATTATGTAACAGTAAAAATTATCAATCTTTCATGATCATGCGTCATAACTCATGTAAACACCTTTAGATATTAAGGTTCTGCTCCTGCAGAGCTGACCAGTGCAGTATGTCTGAGTGTGAGCACACATGCAGGCGAGGCAAAGTGTGTGTATTGTGTGTGTGTGTGTGTGTCTGTCCTCTAATAGAACAAGGTGTTTGAGTGTCTCTGCACCTTCCACATGACTGCCTGTTAGGCTAAAAGCCTCACAACCAAAAATGGTCATCTTCACTGTTTCCTGACAACACTTCAACTTGAAAAGCTAAAAACAGCTCCTGGGACTGCTGGGAAATATGGACTGAAAATTGAGAGCAGTAATAGTATTTGAATGTATTAGTGTGTGCAGTAATTATTTTCCATTTTAAAGATTGTTTCAATACAAATAAAAATTTTGGGCTACAGCTTAGATACTCACAGTTTGATCTGCTGCAGTAAATAAACCAGCATAAGTGTGTTTGCAAAATCTTTCCAGTAACATTTTTTTCATCATAGTTCAGAAGTTCAAATAAGGAGCATTTTAAGATAGTGTAGTTGAGGTGATCTAGCCATCAAGTCGGCATGAATTCAGCTGGTGAACTGATCGGATAAAGATGAATTTCCTGAACGTGGAGATGACATTGACAGTTTCCATGGAGACTTAGCCTTTTCCCAATATGAGAAAAAAACTAATTTGAGAACTGTTCGCACATGCAGACATGCATAACAAAATGATTTTTTTTCTACAGATAAGCAAAGCTTAAATAGATAGAGGAAGCCCACACACTGTAGATACAATAAGCTCAAGCAGGCATCACATTAGTTTGCACTCTGCTGTCAACATCTTGCCTGATTGGATGACATTTCGTCAAAATTAAACCTAAAGCAGGCTGAGACACTGCATCTGTTTGGCTAAAGTAATACAAGAAAACCAGCAGTGTGGTTCCTCATCAAAGCCATACTGTGGCAGTAGCACGAAGCCATAATGAGCTACAGCATATTGCAATTTACCAAACATTCCGTAACTGCAGGCACCAGCATTTGACAGGGCTAAAAACTGTGAGGGATGGATGTGTGATATGGTTTCCCTAATCCCTGATGTGATTAGTAGCACCTTACCCATGGCTGTGTGTGTGTTTTTCACGTATGGATGCATGAATCATGCTTAGTTCAAAAACAACTCAAGTTGCTAGTGGAGAGAATGTGAGGGATAAAGCAAATGTTGATAACTTTTTAAAATATTTAATCTGTTGTGTTAAATGTTTCAAGTCTTTTGTTCTGCACATACAGTCCTTGACTGAAAATAGCCACACACAACTTTGAAATAAATGAAAACTTTAATCTGATACATTTTTTATTTTCCCCTTCACTGATGAATATGAAAATATGACCAGATAAGGATGATATTATTTTTATACGTTTGTTTCCCTTATATTTTCGCTTCCTGTTTGTCAGTTGCAGTGCAGGAAACCCAGTCTCCCTCAGCGGTGCTGTGACCACTGTTGCCTCCGTAGTGTTGGGGAATATGACCTGCCCGTGGATTAGCAGCTTCTCAGCAGGCTCAGATAGAGATTGGGATTGACTCTGTACTCTGACCCATCCTCTTACTGCTAATTGGTTAACCCTCTAATCCAGCTGGCGGTCAGCAGTAGCACTCCCCGAAGGCAGCTTGGCTGAAGCTCAGCCTGCTGTGCCAGGAAACGGCTGCCAAACGGAGCGGTACAGTAACTCATTACTGGTGAAAAAAACACAGATTCTTATTTGACAATTGTGTGGGAGGACTGTTGTAAACAGTAAAGTTATACTGTAGCACTTGTCAGATTGGGTGAGAGGTGGAGACATGGAGACTGTAATGACTTTGATCTTTTGCAGTCCAGTCAGTTTCTTGGATCAGGCACATCTATTATTCAAATCCTGTGATCATTTTTCAGTAAAATATCTACTACTGTATCTAAGCTTTAGGAACTGAATGTTCCAGCAGACGCATCATCACAACAATAATAATGAGCATGGATTTACCTATAGGTTACAGGGGGTTTTGTGGGGGAGTAGAAGGTAGAAGACAAAACATTTCTTACATTTTTTCATTTTTCACACCACTCTGCCACACCTCAAATTGTTTAAGTCCTTAATATTAATGTCTACAACAGTAGAAATTGCACTGGCACTGTTACTATTGCGGTCTCTTGTGGTGCAGTGATTTCCTAAGCTGAACAGTCAGAATGGTCTCACTTACTGATGGGCAGGCACCAACTGATTTCGATTCATCGTGCTGAGTCAGCTTAAAAGCCATCGACAGGGGTTCGACTAGCAGCACTGGTGCAGGACACACCACAAAGACAAATTGGCTGTCCCAGCCCTAAATGCCATGTAATGTCCGTGGGCACTTCTGTGATGGGGACACAACTACGATTACCCAACATTTATCAGTATAAAGATTTAGGATGAGGTGTCTTTAATCAACTTCACCTTTAAATTCAATTATTAAAGCACCTGCAAAATATATTGTCGGTTCAGCTTTGTCAGTTTTCCTCCACGTATTACTGCACAAGCAAGGGATAAAAACCATTATTCTCACATCTACACAATGCAGTTGAAGGCAGCAACAAAGAAAAGGGCAATTATGTAGCAACCTGACAGCCTTTCCTGTTAAACCTCATTCCACCCAGATGCTTCAGTGTTTTTTAGTGACACTTGCTGTAGGATATTCTGGGGACTATAATAATAAAAAATATACTTATGTTGAAACAATAAGGCGTGTTCTGAAAATGTGTCTTGATTACTTAAGTTTTCAGTTTATCCTAAAACAACACAAAATCTTGACGGGCCTCAGATATCGGCTATGCAGCTCTGACAGATGAAAGTCTGATTTGGTTTAAACAGAGATCCCTGATGCTGAATTGATTAGAGCGATTAGATAATGGAGAAGAAGTTGTGGCCATCTTTGAGCCAAACCACATCGCACAGGACATGTAGTCTGAAGGAAGATGAGCCAGTGCCTCTGGGATCTTAATTACTTCATATGTAATCTTATTGTTGGGCCGTGCACAGCCTGTCAGTCTTTTACTTTAAACTAACAGCATTATGCTCACAACAGGATGCCACATGTTCAGGGCGAGCCTGTCACCTCACATTGAGGAGGTTTCAGTCACTCGGAGTCCTCTTTCCTCTCCATTTGTTTCAGGTATTTTCCCCCGAGTAGCAAACTGGAACAAATGTTAAGGGTAATTGACGCAGCTAATTAAATGTCTGTGCCCCATGCGTAGATCATACACACACATCACAGGGCGTAGACATGGTCTTATGCTACAAGGCATGAAATTTAGAAAAATATGTGGATGAATGTGATAAGATGTGTTTCACTAGTGTGTGTGTTTTCAGGCACATTTGGGTTCCGCCATTGGCTTAAATGTGCGTATTTTGGCTGATGGGATTGAATAATCAGAGAGGAACTTACAGTGAGTGACTTTCTAACGGGCAGCTGTGACCTCATCTGTCCAATCTAGATAGGAACTGATTTGCTTTATTATATTTCAGTGCAAAGTGAACATCATGGTTTTTTGACTTTTATGCATTTAATAAATCTGAGAAATTACTTTGCAATCTTTGGAACCTTATAGTACTTTTTTTGACGGTTGGTTACAGTATTAATCAAAATATGAAATGTTATGTTATTATTATCCACTGTGTATTTCTTTTGTTGCTTTTTACATGTTTTTCTCAAAGCACTTGGGCTCGTGTTCTGTTACATCAATAATATTGTTGTTTTGGTCTTTATAAATGTGCTAATTTAGTTTTTAGATATTTGGCCACATTGCCGCAACAAGCTATCACTGATGATGATTTTAGCTCCATGTTTATCACCATGTGTGTCCACGCTGCTTGGAAACTGCCGTTTGCCCTGCTTCATAATGGAATACTCCTTTTAGGAAGGGTAATGTTTTTTATGCCCCTGTGTCTGAGAATGTGTGTACTTCAGGAGGCAGCAGCAAATTGAAATAAAACAGTGCTGATGAATGTGCTTCCTGCAGACCCCCCAAGGCTCATTAAAGTGCCACAGTACCAGGAGACCATTTGTCTCTGAGTGGTAAATACACAGCGGAGGCAGCGGAGTGATGGCACAGCGAGCTGTGTGGTCTCTGTCTCTGCTGGGGATGCAGTGTAGGGGGTGGGAGGTGTGTGTGCATGCGTGTATGCGTGTGTGTGTGTTCACACTTTTGCACACACATTCTCACTTAGCAATTTTCTCTACAGAATAATGTGCTTCATTTGAATCCAAGGTGACACTGCTTCTATTAAAATAGATTCAAATACCTGGAGCCCACTAAATATTAGCCAGAATTAGAGGAATGCAGATTCCAAGGTGGCGAAATTGAATTCTAACTATAACCTCCTCAGCACATACATGGGCTATGCTCACATCTTTTATTACACGTATTTATAAGATAAGATAGATTAATAAGATCATCCTTAACGAGAGTCTTTTAATACCCAACACGCCCCTTTGTTGAAAACCTGTTGGTGATTAAACGCTGTAGCTGATCAGACTGATGTGAAAGCACATCACCAGCACAGTTTTGTACTAAATTACATGTATTCAGTAATAGCTTGCTCAAAAAAGATATTAAAATTAAAAATATGCTGCCCAAATGTATATATTTATTTGAAAATAACTCTTAGAGATGTTTTCTTGTATTAATACTATTGTTATGGACAGGGGCAGCATGTCATTTTGTTCAGCTATATTGTCAATATGACACAATCTTTGTGTGTTTGGTAGAAATACAGTTTGATGTAATTATCTAAAACACTTTAATTAATGCTTAACAAAACATAATCATCATTATCTTAACCTGAATTAGGCTAATGACTATTTAATTCATAGGATCCTGAAAAAGGTTTTCTTTTTCAAACATCCCTTTTCAAACATATGACAAATGCCATATTTCTGCAGCTGAGTGAGAGAATGAGACAATGTTCATAGCTCTGCTTGTTTTAAAACTTTATTCAGCGATTAGCGATTGAAGCTCACCTCCCGCATCCTGTCTTACTCCGCATCCAGTCTACCGAGGTCTCCGGCTGTGTACGCCTTCAGCATGACGTTGGCCTGGGGGTGGGCTCATCCTCACCTAAGAACGGTGTGATGTCACAGCAGGGGCAGCTTCAACACCATTTGCTCTCATTATAGATCAGTTTACTATGACCTCAATACACCTCAACGCCGATGATGGTGCCAGCTCTTTAAAATTAGATGTAATGTTTCATATGGTGCGCAACTATTTCCTTTTATTCCCTAAATTCCTTAAATCGATTCTATGTGCAAGATTAACATTAAGACCCAGCACTAACACTACCCGTTTGTTTCAGTCATTTGTCTGTTATTGGTACAATCCATCTTTGATGGTCAGGGAAACACTTAAATCAGAGTCGAGAAGTTCGAAGGCCTTTACACTTTTGTTAAATGATTGCATTCTTCGATCATCCACATACTGACATTTTCTAATATAGCAAGTCCAGCGTGACAGCTGAAGGACACAACATAAGTACGTCGGGTTATCATGGCAACGAGACATATAAACTCAACACATGCAGACAAACATGCTCTGCATGCTTTGTACCACACACACGCTTCTAATAATAATAGGGTGGGATGCCTGAGGAATGTGTTCAGGCAAGCAAAAGCAGTGTACTGCTGGTTTGGCAGAAAACTGACTGCCAAGCCTTTTAATTTGCCCTACTATTTTCTCCCTCTTGTGCAATCAGGCCTTTGTGTATTTTCATGTTTAGCAGGGAGAGACAAGACAACGGGCTGCACATATTTATTTACCAGTCATTTCAGTCAGAGGTTGTTGGTGCGTGACTGGGAGACGTGCTCTGGAAGCAGTGCTGACTAAAGCAGACATGGTGTGAGGATTCAGTTCAGTTGTAGCCAGGATTCTGTCAATCGCCAAACCACAATACAAAATTACTGCTTGTGTGCTAATAGCAGTAGAAAAGAGCAGTAACAAGATCAAATGCTCTCCGTGTGGCTGCAATATCAGCAAAGATTGTAGATAATATAACGTGCAGGATAGTCTACTACTATTTGGTGTAATTCCAATAAAAGTATCTTTATAAAAATACTAGGGTTAAATTTGTAGGGAGCTATTTTGTGACCAAAATGATCTCTGTATTTAGGGAAAGTTGATGACATGTCATTGTGCAAAGGTCAGCCGTCCACCCCTCTCCCAGTCACAGCACAATAGTTGACTCTGCCACACCTTTCCATACTACACACTTGAAAATGGGTGGAAGTGCACGCATGTTGTGGAAGAATTCAGGTTTGTGTATAATTTACCTAATTGTACCATTATTTTCCTTTCCTGTCGGAATGAAAGGGGAAATACTTGCTCTGGTTGTGCTGTGCTCCCAGATGAAAACATTTCATGCTGCCTTCTCGCCTTAATTTTCCATTTTGGTCAAGCAAAATTCATTCTCGTGAGTTCAATTCAGTGCTTTTTGTATGGCGTAGTGCAATTCACAGGAACAGAGCCCACTGTCAGAAAATGATGAATTGCCAAAAATGTGATCCAAAATATGTTATTACAATGTCAATTTCCTGTCCATGTCAGTGTGTTTTTGAACCATGGTGAGAATGGACGGGGGCAGTATTATTTTGGGGGGTGGGTGTTAATTCCTCATCAGGCTACAGACGTTTTTTGTTTTTTTTTTTGTTTATATTTGATACACGTTTTCTTTAAGCTCTGCTCTGCTGCACACTGACACCTTGAGCTGCCCTGTGTAAACCTGAGCAAAGAAGGATATTGTAAGTGTACCTTGAGAGAAGAGACCATTACTTCTCCACTCACGCCATCCTGTTTTTATGTGTGTCTTTTTAAAAGTGTCTTGGGGATGGAGACATCTCAACCTTGGAAAGGTTTAAATTATGGCTTGAATCAGTTGTTTCCTCAGATGGATATTTTAAGTCCTTCCTGACCATCCATTTTTCTACTGGTGATTAGTGATCATTTTGCAAAAGTATTTAAATCCTTTGCTGTAGGTTTGTGCCCAGGTTTAACTTGTTTGTTTAACGTTTCCTTGATGTGTCTAAACTGGTCCACCTACAAATTGAACAGATTAGACATAAATTAGAAAGGTATAAACCTGTTTTATGTAATGTCCTATAATTCATACTGCATATCAGTACATACAGTGAATTATCTGAAAAGTTGAACACTCCTAATGTTTTTAGAAGCCGCTGTGTATCACCACTATACCTTTTTTTTGTATTGTTTGTATTTAGAATTAGTGATTAATTCATAATTAATTTGCACATTGTAATCTTAACTTAGATTTTTTTTGTTAACTTTACTCAGTTTTCAAAAAATGCACATCTTACTAGTGTTTATCAAGTTAGAAGTAATTGTGGGTTGAAAAAAACTCATTATTTTTGGGTGAAGCTAATTTTAAAAATCAAGTACATTTCCAACAAATGATGCAATGTCAATACTTAAGCAGTGGAAGGCAGAAATTCACAAAAAGGTTCTTAATGTAAAAACTTTTTGAAGGTATTAACTAGGTTATAAAGGTGCATATCAAAAGGGTCACAGCATCCTGTTGCAATTCATAAACCTTGTGCAATTGACCATTGATCTTTTTTTCTGTTCTTGGAAAATCCTCTGCTGTAATTTGCTAAGTACAGATGGAGAATTCAATTTTTGAAAGTGCATTGCTGCAAGTACAATATATTTCATGTTTATGCAGTACAGTGTGAAGAACATGTTACATTATGTCGGACTGATCTAGGCACTAGATAATTACAGCTGATTGACAAAAGAAGTGTCCTTAGATGGGAGGGCTGGGAGGGTGGGGATATATCTATGCTAGTAGTATAGTGTATAATAACATAATATTGTGGTATAGTGTACTATGGTTACAATAGTAATGCACATTCATTCATGTCGGGGGGAGGGGTGTGGTTAACAAAGCATGACGGAAGAAGATATGACAAAAGGCAACTAGTTTGCCTGGTTAAAGGAAGTAAATCAGACTGTTGTTAAAGTTACTGCAGCTTAGATGTTGAAAGTTGAAGGCAATGTCATGTTAGTTGGTCCAACTTAAATAAACATGTCATTTGAAAGACAGCACACAGTGCAATCGACGTGAAATGACTTTGTAAGAAATAATAATTCTGAGAACTCCATACTCAGTTATGAGTACAACATAAGTACATTTTTAAGTAGTGTATACTGTTGTTGTAAACTAAGTTGTAAGTGTACTACACCTAATAAAAATTTATACGTAGAAATACAATTCCTATTTTTGTTTACTTGTTTTTTTCAAGGCAATCGGTTTGTACGATTTTTTTCAAGTAAGCCGAACTAATCAGAATTTACAGTCTAGGGGTAAAATACATATCACTCAGTCATGCTTGGCAACATTTTTTGTGACCCAGTAAGAATCTAAGGCATGCCTCTGTTGACCTGCTGTGTCTGAGACGCATGATATTTAATCTGTCCTCATGTCCCCCGCCACCCACAAGGTCAGCAGGTTGAAAATCCCTTTTAACAGGTAATTACCTCCACCTGGCTAATTCCCCTTAGCAGGTCACAACTATCTGTTTAACTTTGCATGGTTCACCTTAATCACAGCCCTAGGTGCATAGTGCGGTGGCTCTAAACCTGACCAGAGAGATCCCCGGTCCTTTCACTATACCAGCAATTCATCATTTAGACACAAACTAATGCACTTAGCCCTTCCTCTGAGAAATCACGAGGGCTTTTTCACCCAACACTCTTGCTCAGCAGGACAGATGCTGAGGCTGGGGTAAAGGTAGCTGATTCACGACGATCAATAATCCATTTTTAGTGTTAATGTAGCTATTATATGTGCTGCACAGTCGGCCTCAGGATAAGGCCAGGTAACAGAGGAGCCAGAGACAAATGGTGTTGAGTTGTGCAAGAGATGTAATGTATCCCTGAGTCAGCTGCATTGATGGTGTAGCTGAGAGTCCACTTAGCTTTAAAGGAAAACTCCACTGAAAATCTCCCTTTTGAGGATCAAATGCTGACCGCTGGTTCGCTTTAAGGAAAGTTGTTTTAGAACGGCTCGTGTTGGAAAAGTTCAGCTTAGCTGCAGTGTGGTGTGTACAGTACTTGGTTTCTTTTTACGTATATTTAAAAAACTATGATAAATCGAAATGTGCAATGCTAAACAAGTGGGGCACCACTTTTAAAATTCCTTCCCGTTGGGTGTTCCTTTATCTTTAAGAAGATAAACTGCAAAACGAAACTACTAATTCTGTTTCTATTTTGATGTTTTTGAACACTGATCACATTTCAAGTCTATGACCTCAGGTCCGCCGGGATGCTGATGGTACCATGGAGGATTATAGTGTTGGTGTTTGGCTTCCTTCCAAACTCTGCCCCCGAAACCAAGGACAGTCATTACCATGTGATCAGCCTCTGGACCGCCACTCTGTGCCCTTGAGAATTATGGTAGGGACACACAGCTCAAGATGTTCACTGCTTTTGGACATATCCCATGGTAAACCACAAATAGGAGGTCCCTGTGTTCTTGGCATTTGTGTTTTTTTGTGACGTCATGCCCAGGCAGAGTAGAATGCCATCTGTCAGCGTTGTCGGCAGAGGAACAACTCCCAGGGTCTAGAACATGCCTTTTTCCCTCCCTGCTTATGCAGCCCAGGTAAAGCAACAGTGAACAGGTCAGGTATCAACAGGTAATAGTGGAATGCGACTGACAAGGTAATTAATGATGGTTCAAACAAGCATGTTCATTTATTGGAGGAGCTGTAAAAAACCCCAACGAAAGGCAATAAAGGAGTTAGGAACATCCTAATGTCTTGACTTAAATTATACACTCAGCAGTCGGTGGAGCAATAAGACGTTGTTTCTCTACACTGTCCCTCATTTCTACGCCAGACCATGTGTAGCCAACCTCCATTCACCTTTCTCCCCCTCGTCAAGCTCTGGAGGAATATCTATAGCTGTTGCCTTTGTCTGTTTATAGATTGTGAATTCCAGTTATGGTGCGCCTGAATCATTGGTATTCAGAGTGCAGGGCACAAGTAGCGGATGTGCCGGGCGGAATCGACATGCACAGGTTTATTGAAATACACTCCTTCATTCTCCCAGTAATTGCTCTCGCTCTTTCCTCCGCTCTTCTGCCTCCGTCTTTCTCTCTGACTCCCGAAAGTACGTCTCTCAATTTCTCTCATCTTATTGCTTGTTCCTTGTCCTTTTTGTCTGTCCTCCGCTATTCTGTACATACCTCGGTGCTCTCTCTGCTGCGTCTATTTTCCAATCTTCCTTTATCTCCTCTGTCCCTGTTACCTGCCTCTACTGCCGCCTTTCCTTTTTTTATCTTCATTATCATTCCCCACCTTCACCCCAGTGTGCCTCTGTCACCTGTAGGACTGAAGTGGAGGATAACCAAGAATATGCATGTCACTGACACCACTGCACCTCATAAATATGACACTTATTACTCTCCTCTACGTGCAGCACGCATAAGGCCTCGAGTTTACCTTGCCTAACTAGCTGTCTCCTGAAATATGAATTTTTTCTTACCGTGTATTTTATTCAGTGTACCGTCACAGCAAATATATGCAAATCACATGTTTAGTTTGCGTGTGCTGAGTGTCTTCTCGCTTGTCTGTTTGTCTTTAGTATCAGACAGTATGTAACTGCTGCTTCTGTCTCCAGTATGCTGCTTTCAACTCTGCTTCTTTCACAGCCTCGGCTAAAACAAACATGAGGAGTGTGCTCCAGTCACAGCTTGCATTGTGTGAAGCACCGCTGCTGTTGCTGTTCCTTTTTCTCTTTTCTGCACTCCACGCTACCGTTTCTCCTCATGATATAGTGTTTGTACAGCCTCTCTTTTAGATTCTGTCATACGCTTGTATCTTCTCAGACTGCATCTACTGTACCTTAGTCTTTCACTCTCTTTTTGGACTTGTTGGGGCTGTCCCAGAGAGACTGTGTATGTATTGTTTCAACACCAAGACTTTAGTACCTTAGTATGTATATGCATCTGATACCCACTGTAGTAAAATAGTTTTTTTCACTTCCCTGTGGCAGTGGAGGAGGTGATACAGAGTTCATTTTAGGATTATATTTTTCCCTTGAATGAGCGTCGGGCTGGAAAAAGAACTGGCTCGTTAACAAAGACGGAATCAATCAGGATTTCTTGTGCAGGGAACGATTGGTTGAATGTCACCATGACCAGTTTAACCTCATTATCAGTAGAGGAGGGTGAGAATCCTGCTCTTTATGTCCCTGTCACTTATGTGCAATGCCGATGCCAAGAATAAGGAAGAAGGAGAGGTGTGGGTGACGGTCATGTGTCAACATTAACAACATGGCAGACATAACTTTGATAGATGTTACGTTCAGTTTGATCCCCAGCAGTGTTGCTGTAAGATAAGAAACTTTATATCTTCTGCAGCCACTGTATGCTAATGGTCACCTCCAGATGGCTTCACTTCACAACACAGTTTGACTTGGCTTTGCTCAATGATGCATGTAAGCCACATTGACCACCAGTGAGATCATCTGACCTTGCATCCCACTGCCCAGTCTGTATCATTGCCTATATTCAAAGCCTCAGACAGTAGTATGTGCTTTGTCACTATTTACTTTGGCATATTAATGCCTAGTACGCTGCTCTGGATACAAAAATAGTTTCGAAACCAGCTATGCTGATTAGCCTCTATTAAATGGGTGCCTTCTGTGCACAACACTAGGAGGACATCATCTGCACCATCAGTTTATTACAGCTGAAGAGGTTCCACATGGAGAAACAAATACTTAATCTGCGTTTGTCAGATCGGAGCATCTCTTCAAAAGTGCACAGCAAAACCAATATCTCCAGCTTCCATTTTTTATCTAACGGAAAATCGGAAGTTTTGCTTCCCCATTTTTCATGACCGAAAGTTGGAGGATCTAATGCTTATAGACTTTACCAACTCTTCAGAAGACCAATAAAAGAAATGAAAGTCCGTGTTGGGATGTTTTGCATTGTAAATGACATGTAATGTGGAAGGGAACAAAGGATCTGGGTGGAGAAATGACGTTAAAGGCAGCATATGAGAGAGTGTGATGGATGATGGATAGACAAGGTAGGAAGAGCGGAGGGGCTCTATCTGCCTGCTGCCTCTCCCCGTAGGAACAGCTGTCTCTCAGACTGCAGCAGATGTAGATTCGCAGAGGGGGTAGAGAGGCGCTCTGACGGTTGCCTTGCTCTTTGCTCTATTCCCCTTTTTCCACTGATTGATGTATATTTCCATGTCACTTAGCTTTGTTTTGCTGGTATGAAAATGCCTGAAAAGAGGAGACTTTTTTTTTTTTTACCCTTTTCATACACCGTCGGTGTTGCAGCATACAATCTCTGGAGTCCACCAAAACTTAGCCAATCACTACTGTGTGCAGTGTAAAATGGAAGCTCGTGCAATGATGAGTTCAAATCAGCCCAGGGCCTGTCTGCTGGAAAGAGATGTTTTCAATGATTGTGTTTCAATTTGTTTACCTCCCGAAGGCTCCTAGTGGATAATAGATTGAAGTTAGCCGGTAAGGGAGATTCAGCCTGCCTGGTTTAGTTTTGATTAAAAAGTGGATGTAGAGGAAACTAAATGGACAGCACAGAGTACAGGTCTTAAAAGTTGTGTATTGAATAAACCTGGTTAAATCCTGTTTAAATAAAAACATGCAACAAAGCTCAGTGCTTCTTGATTTTTTTTTTTTTTTACATTTTTTTGGCCAACATTATATTAAAACTAACAGCTATTGATGACAAGTGTTTGTGTGGATCTTAAGTTGAATGAATTGAAATACCTTGTGATAACACTTTTAGTTTTGTCCTATTTAAGTTCCCATCCCTAATTCCAAACCTGCCAACCCTAGTGATGATTTGACGATGTGCTTCTTCACTACAGTTATGGATTACATAACCAGACTCTTTGCTTTATTCTGTGCTCATTCCTTCAAATCTAAAAGCCATCACCTGCAGCATCTCTGCCAAAGAACTGGACTAATGGTACAGAAATGTGTCGTGAACCCATCCACATCTATAAAGACTCTCTTCCTGCAGCCAGATCTTCCTACTGTATTATTTCAATTTAATTAAATCAGATGAAGGCAGCACCGAAGTTCTGTTCATTACTGTTTAGAATATTTTAAAACCGCCTGGTTCCACCCCACTGTATTGCTCACTGTGATGCATTTACGGCATATTTCATTGCCTAATGTGCCAACATACAAAAACATGTAGCCTCCTCAAGCACTTCATCACCACACTCACAATCTTTCTACAAATTGTCCTTCTCCGCTCTTTTCTATCTTCACACTCCCTATTGAATCTGAAATTTCCAGTCCTATTTTAAAATCAAGGACTTGCACATGCCATTATTACCATGACTTCCTCTATATAACTCAGGACTCATCAATTTAAATTGGCTTATTCTTATTTCTGAATATGTTATTTCTGATTGAATTAGCCTTATTGTTTTTATGTATCTTTTTTTTGAACAATCTTTACCTTTCGGGCTGTTTTTTACTTGCTGTTTGTTGCTTCTTCTGTCGATGACTTTAAATCCTCAATAAAACATGGTATTGTAAAGCTCTATTTCATCTTACTTTGAAACAGATAAAAGGAAACATTGGCAGAAGTGTTTGGAACACTAGATTTAAGGTGGTTAAGTCGAACTCTGAGCCATCCTTGCTGAAATTCTCCTGAACCGATTATCTTTTTCTACATGCTGAAATCCAAAACCTTCTGAACAAGACTGTCAAATCCCACGTTTCACTGGGGATGTACTGCATCTAACCTAGTTTTGGTTTTAGCTCAAGAAAGCTTGCCTCACTTTCTGGCCCCATTTGGGGTTCATTTAAAGGATAGTGTGAGTTTTTGTGCGCAGGATTATAATTGTGTGTTACCCAAGTCTAGGTGCTTGTGCGATTGAATGTGTGTTTTCTCCCATTGTAGCAAATTATCTTCTTCATTAATTTTGACACACAAGGAAATTAGCCTGTTCCCAGCTTGAGGCTACATCTAAATTAGAACGAATAGAGTAATCCGGAGATTTCAAGGGCTTCAGAGACTAAAGCCTATTCTCAGCTCAAATAGAAAAAGACTGACATTTCTAAGTGATTATATCTCATATGAGGTTATCAGGCAGCTTTTCATGATTGTTCAACCTGCCAGGCCATCGGTGTGATTTGTGTTCTGTCACTATTATTTTCAGTATCTCTGTGTCTTATTGATTAGTGCGAGATCCAGGTTGACATTATATGAGCAGAGTTCATCTTTACGAGGGATTTGTTTCTGATAAATTTGATTCACTTGGTCCAAGCTGCTTTGTTCTCCAGCTTTTTCTTCATTTCCACATTCCACCTCAGGAACCAGAGCCTCTTTCTTACTTTCCCTCTGTCATCTCTCTCCTTGCTCGGTGTGGCTGTGTTAGTCTGGCGTTTTTTTTTTTTTTTTTTGTGTGTGTGTGGGATGTAGGGAGCACAGCCTGAATCTCCAGAGAGCCAAGGCAGATTCCAAAAACAAGGCATTTGATTTCAGTGTCAGAGAATGTGCACTCAGATACTTGACTGTTGAACTGCCCACCCAGCGGCCTGTCTGAGTAGCAGTCAGCCCAGACCTAACGGAACATGGGGGAGGAAGAAGAGAAGGTTAACAGCTGAGACAACCATGTTCTGTGCAGTATCCTGCCCTATGGGAGGTCCATCGAGTGAAAGCTTGCTCTGCTTCAGTGGTTTGCAGTACAGCTCGGTGTGCCGAACACAAGCACAATGTTGCATGTAGATTAAATTCCCTTTAATTATTTAGTTACTTCTTCTAGGGTTCTTGTTTTTTGGCTTGTTTTAAGTAATGCAGCTGTTTGTTTTTTCAAAATTGAGCCTTTTTTTTTGCATCTCAGTTCAATCGTTACAACTGAGGTCATCTGCAGAGTTTTCCTACATTTTTTCCCAGTTGCAAAAACATATAATTTGTTAGGGGCACCTCACCACCTCCATGAGGTACACAACCCCATGCATCATGGGAGTTTAAAACGAGGAAAGGTAAACGGTGAAAAGTAAAACATTGTTTTAGCAGTTCAGTGTTTTTGCATCACCTCATCTGACTGTGACTAATAGCTTTTCTTTGGTTGTGACAGAGCCCTGCCTGGCTGCTCTTATACAAAAATAAATCCTAAAATTGAGGAGAAATTTACTTAACGTGAAATTATCTGTCCATACAGCAAGACAGAAAATTTCTAATTCAGTTGGTTCAGTCTAAAAAGAAGTGGGCACTGATAAGAATGTAAAAAGGAAGTAGAAAATACTGGATTTAGATCAATTACTTTGGGATACGCAGAACATTTTCTTAGGTTTTACATTCTTAATTTCATCACACTGAAAAATACAGACTTGGGCGTTTTTTCCATCCCTGTTTGATACCCCTGTAAATCTGTATTAATCTTTCTTCTTGTTTTGTTTCTATTTTAGACAACCATTACTAACTGCATTGTTCATGATATACTATGAGAAATCCCCCCCAATAAAAACAAATAGTCATTTCACAATGATCATGAGAAGTTGCATCACATATACAAACAATATAACATGAAGCATGAATGAAGAAGAGATTTTCTGGGCGGAAAAGAATGAATTGGCAGCAAATCAGATGTGAATCAACCATCTGTGGTTTGTACACTCTGTAGGGAAATCTGTACCAAAAAAGGGTGGAACATTGATCAAACCTGTTCCACCGCCTCAAACACCATCACTGTGAGGAGGAGCTGTAACAGATGTTGGACCAACAACAGTCGCAAACTCATTTAATTTAGAAGAAGTAAAACCTGAAATGAACTCACAGGGGTACACCAGAGACCGTATGCTGATGGGACAAAACAATATTGTGTAATTTGTGTCAAAAAATACGATAACGTACTTATCAGATTTTACAGTTTTAAATCTATCTCCTATCCTGGAAAATCATCTTTGATCCTTGAATTGTTCACTTTTCCGGATCTGAGCCCGACTTTTTCTGCACGCCACTGATCTTTTGTCAGTGGGCTTCTTTAATATGTTCTCATAAGCCCAAGTAGACTTCTTCTCAACCTGTGAGAGACTACGTCATTCTTCAAGTGAAGCTAAAGCACAAAACACCAAAACTGCAGGTTTTTCCTGAAGTTCATGTGTGTCGGCTCTCAGCATAGTAGGAGACTACATCTACTGTTTGTATTGGAAAACATTTCACATTGTGAATCTCAATGATTCACTTAAGCTTTGTTAGAAAAACAAATCACTAGTTGGTATAGTTGTGCTGCTTGTTTATGGATTCATCTGAAGTTTAAGTCATAACTAATACATGTTTCTTCTGTTGCTAAGTCCGTTCAGATTTGCTTTTTTGAGCCAGTCTGAACATGCAGTCGACAGAGGGAGACTTGTGAATATTTCAGCTGGAGCAGAGGACAGCTAGATAAATTGCATCTACCGTAAATTCTGGACTATAGAGCGCACCTAAATTTAGGCCGCACCCGCTAAAATTTAAAAGAAATATATATTTTGTCACATATAAACCGCATCGGACTATAAGCCGCCAATATCCAGGCTGAGAAATAATATCTGTTGTATGCGCTCCTACTCATTGTTCACAGTAGGCATGAGGATGTTCTGTGCGCTGTTTTACCGGCATTACGGTAAAGAGTGCGTTTACGTGTATGTGTGGCTGGTATAACACATGTCGAATGTACAGAGCCGACAAAAACGTCCTTGTTATAAATAAACGGCTTGTTCCGTAGCCAAAGGAGAAGACGTCTCTTATTCTTCACGAAGTACGCAGGAGTTGCTGCGCTCAACAAAAGATTTTGTACCATAAGTCTTTATTCATACACAGCAGTACTATTAAAGTCGCTTCATTCTCCCGTGCACTGAAACCACAAATCGCTATTCATCTTCCTCCTGAGCATTGAAACCACTGTCACACTCGATTTCCTTCACGGATAGCCAGATCGATGGCTTCAAATTAAAAGCTGCATCATAGGAATTTCTTCGCGTGTTTTCCATTATGAGGGGGTGAGGGTGTAAAAATATTACCGTATTTTGCTGTTGTGCGTCTTGGGTTGCATGCGCTAAGAATAAAAACTGGCGCTTTTTTGTTTGCACTGACTTCCATCTACAGCGCCCATCTGAGGGCTGCAGAAAAATTCATAGAAAAGCCGCATCTCTGTAAAAGCCGCATGGTTCAAAACGCCGGAAAAAAGTAGCGGCTTATGGTCCGAAAAATACGGTAGTTGTCTTGGTCTATCAGTAACAAATAGATGTCTCTGAGAAGCTCCTTCTTTGAAGCTGCTGAGCTAAATCGCTGTGTACAGAAATTGTGAAACAACAGCTGATGAAACAATTCGGCTGATCTCTGTGGAGGTTTCTTTTTCCTCTCGTCATGTCATTCTCTTCTTCGCTCCTGTCTCATTACATTTACATGACTGAAACTAGGTTACAGTGGGTTTTTTTTTTCTGACTTACTTTATAGTACGATTTTGTCTAATGTTTGTGTATGAACTTTTATCACAGAAGTGCAAATCCAAGTTTATTTGCTCTTCTCTTTCAAACTAGTTTGTTTAGTCTTCAGAGACGGATGTTGAATAGAGTTGCTGTTTGACAGTTGTCCTTTGTTGCTGTGAAACGCTGTCACTAACTAGTTCTTACCAAGCAGGTCTAAACTAAGCAAACAAAGTGGTCCAAACATTTGCATAATTCATAGAGCTCATAAGACATTCTGCCTTTGCCAAACTCGTCCTTTCCTGAAGAGGCTGCTGGGGGACCTGAGTGGGAATCCAAAGATCTAAAGAAACATAGTGCAGCTCATTCAAGCTGTCAGTTGTTCTGCTAACGCTTTGGAGTCTGAGCTTTGTAATGATAATATAAGAAAGAGATGTTAGTGCACATTTTGAGAGCAGACCAATTCTTTTGTGTACTCACTCTGTTGTCTTGCGTGTATTCAGCAAATGAAAAGTGCTACGCCGTAAATATTACATGCAAAGGCGAGAGGGAATCGCACAAAAACAACGAAAGAATTCAAAATTCATTTGCTGCTTTCATGGCTAGGTTTCATGTCGCTCTTCTTTTGTTCTAATTTGACTTTTACTACAAGATAATCCCCGAGCTGCTCATTAGAAATGGCCTTTCCTCCCACTGGTGTGCTGGCAGTCCAAACCCACAGCAGCCACATTCTCCATCACGTATCTTCTGCTAACCACCCCACGAGGGACAGGAAGAAAGAACGAGAGGGCCCCTCACAGCAGCACCAGTCACACCAAAAGCAGCAAGCACATAAAATAATGAGAAAGTTGAACAATGTCTCAACTAAATCAATTGACAAATCAATACCACGCAGTCGCATCCAGTGGCCTTTGTAGCAGCACAGGTGAGCATATCACAAAGTGAATATGCCTCATTGGTTTGCTCACATTATTGCCGTCTGCGGTTAAGTGTGAGTAATAGCGCTCATATTGGCTGGATTTATGTTGCTAATGTTTTAGCATTTTATGATGACTTTGGTAAAATGTGGATCACACACTTCATAATGCTTTGTCTAAAATAATGTAAGGACACCACAGTCAAAGCGTAGCTTTCTTTTCTTTCTGAACTCATCAGGGAAATGCATTCTTTTTTTTTTAAAAGCAGTACTTGTTTATTACCGTGGACTATATTTATTTTCATGAATTATTTGCAATATGAATTCCTGACTTTTTTGTTATTGTGTGTGTGTGTGTGTGTGTTTTGTCTCTCTGCTTTTACATCTCAAGGATGAAAGAAAACACTCCACATCAAAACCTTTCATCTTGCTCAAATTATGATTCATCCATTGAGCATAAGTACGTTATTTTTAGTGTGTTTTTGGGCTAGCCTGTGATCAGAATGATTTGGATTCAAATGAGTTTGGCTATGCTAACGCGAGGCTTTTGCAGTCTTTTCAATCGGTGCAGCTGCAACGTGAAGTGTGCCCTCAAAATAGCTCAAATAATGGCCCAGTATTCATTCCATGTGTCTGATTCACTCTTCAACAGATCTTAAGGATGAACAGTAATGTGGCAATTTAGACAGCACTAAACAGTCAGAATTAGTAACTAAATTTGACAAGAGAATGTATTGAATCCTCAAAATTTTAGCCCCCTCATCACCGTTGTTTCCTCCCTGTTCTCCTCTGCAGTGTGAGGGTGCTGCTGTTGTATCATTTCAGATGGACAGCAGAAATGGCAATTACTGCAAATGCCAGCAGTATAATTTGCATGTAAATTGCCATTTTTATTTATCCAAGGTCAACATTTGACCTAACCCCAACCCTGAATTTGTGGTTCGTTTCTTATGAGCTCGAGTGTCGAGGAGACCATCTGAAATGCTACTTTATTATGTTAATACAGAAGTAAAGTGATTGTGTGACGCGATGTATGTCAGTGAATCCTGTTCATAGATTACAGGCTTCATAGATTACAAGACATATCTACAAACGGTTTAGGAAATGTGTATAGATACTGACACTAATCGGAACCTGACTGGGCCAAGTCCAGACAAATACTTGGGTATTTGAACTGTACATGACTCAAAAAATACTACTACTGCACTCGTATCTTAGCTGACACGTGCAGTAGGTGGGGTAGGCGTGTGTTTAGACAAATTGCTATCTTCAACAAGACTGGACATATACAGACCTACATGTAGTCCACGTAAAGAATCTGGTTTTCTGTCTCATTAATTAGTATAAGTATTGAGAATATTTTTAACTGCCTCATAGCAAACTGAAATTCGTATGTGAGAAAAACTGTGGCAAAATGGTAAGATGTTGTTCCATAAGTCCTGATTAAGGAGAAGACCGTTCTCTAACATTTCTTTTTGGTAAATACTGTTTTTGTCTGGCTGTACATACAGGGCACTATGGTTTCAAACTGGGCCTTTAATTGTTCATGCTGACCAGAATAGTATTATTAAAAAGTAAATTATCATAGACCCTGGGTGGGTGTGTGGACGCTGCACTTAATTGTTATTTAGACTGAGCAACGTCTCAGACTCTCAATCATACGTGCAAGGACAAAATATAAACACTGACACGTGTCCTTCGCTTTGGACAATCTTAGAATTCCTGGAATACAAATACATTGATTTAGACGCATCACTAAAAACATTCCTTTAAATCTGTACAATACATCATTTGCAAAACTGAATGTGCCCACAGAAGACAAGGATTATGTCCTGTGTGACTCTGCATATCTTCCTCCTCATAAAACCAGTTATTTTCTGTAAATAGCTGTGCCTCTCCAGGGACTGTGACAGTGGGGATGACTGCTGTACTTTACAGTCTGCTAGTGGCCCGCTCTTCAGTCTGTCTGTTCCGACGGTAGTTCTACTCGTCCTTTCAAAACATTTTCAAAAGGAATATATATCTCAAAAATATAATACGCAGTTAAATAGTTTTCCGTTTACTGTTACATGCTTAATGTAATGAGGTTTACCTTATTTTTTCACCTTAACTGTGTGAAGATGCTTGGAGACTATGGAAACTATTCATGTAAATCAATTCAAAAATTTAATGAAAGTATGAAATACAATCTGTTCTTGTTATTTGTGGATGTCATATTTACTGAAATTGCTCCAATAAGTAATCATCTCCTAATGATCCATATAAATCAGCACAGTTTGTCTCATTCAGAGGAACGTCTCAGCATAATTACTTTGTTCCCGTGCTTTTAGTCATCATTGATCCGTTGCTACAAAGCCTTTAAATGCTTCTATGATTAAAAGAATATACTGGCTCCATGATGTGGATGAAATTCAGGACATGAAACGCATTTCCATTAAATATCTATCTAAAGCACGGGTGGCACATAACCCCCATCCTGAGGCTAGCAAATGACTCACCTGGTTCCCTCTGAAAACTCTGTGAAAGTACAGCCTGTTCGTGACTAACATTTTACTCTGCTCTGCCCACATCCACCCAGAATTGACTGTTAAAATATTTCATGCACTTATCTGTAATTGTGCTAAAGATCACAGCTTCACATCAGTGCCACCAACGCTTGTACTCAACACGCTGCTTTCACAAACCCTGAAGTTTAAACGGCCCCCTACAAAACACAGCCAGCCGCTTCCCATAAACACAGCTGCAGGAGCAGTGGAAGCAGCCCCAGCAGGTAGACAGCTGACATGAAACAGGCTCGGGGGGGCTCTAATGTTTCTGCATCTGGACTGACTGGGACCAGTACTGAGTTTTTGATGCAACGGGAGAGAAAGGCAGAGGAGGATGAAATTGTTTGTGTGAAAACCTTTCCTAATACTTCACAAAAATGGCTTTTCTTATCTGGCATGTGGAAATATGTTGTGACCTTGTTCGTGCTTAAGATGCTCAGTGTTGCTGTATGGACTTGAAGCAAATTAATTTGGAGCAACTGTGCATCCTTATTTTTTGCAAGGATAAATTATGCTTCTAGTTGAAGTAATTTTAGCCTGGACAATCCTTTTGAAATATTAACAACCTTACCTCTATAGAGGAGCACACAATAGTTAGTGTTTGAGTCTTTGAAGAATATCTGCGCAGCAATCAAAACACAAACTCTCAGCTCTGATCTAAATGCATGTGACAGCCCTGCAGCAAAGCATTTGTTCATGCATTTAAATAGGAATATTATTATAATGATGAATACGTTCTGCTTATAGATTCCGCTATTCTGCCAGTCTGTTAACTCTTATACATGCCATTGAACATTAGACTATAATTGGTTTGAGCATGTTGAGGATCTCGTTGCAAAATGAGCTCAAACATTTGACCCTTTGTTGCTTACTCTCGGCTGCACTTGTGGATGATTCCCCATATCAATCTCTACTCACGCAGGCACTTAGCCAAAGAAACTATTACAGCTGCCAAAATGAGGATGTTTCACATTATAGCGTGTTGTAACATGTCAGTATTGCAGCCAATCTGTACATTAGATTCTGAAGCAGAAGAAGCAGGGATATTTTAAGGAAGCTTTTTGCTAGTTAAAAGATTACACTCATCATTTACCAAGTAAGTTGACCGACGAGCCAATTTCCTACAACATCAAAGAGCATTCTATTAAATAAATAAGTATGCAGCATCTGGTCTGTTCAAACAAGTTTCTGAAATCTAACAGACCAGTGTCTCCGGAGATCAAACAACATCTGACAGACTATACACCAAAGTCAGATCTCAGTGGACTGGTAAAAAAAATCCTCAGTTGGAAGTTAATGGTGTGTGTGTGTGTGTGTGTGTGTGTGTGTGTGTGTGTGCGTGCGTGCGTGCGTGCTGATGCTGTAGTGTGAGACCTTAAATTTCCAGGTTCTGTGCAGTACATCAAATTGAGCAGAGCCATTTCTTTGCTTAATAGCGTAGCATGTTTGAAGGTGCTTACTTGAGCAGAAAATTGAATATAAAACATTTAAGTCATCAGACTCGCACTTTATCATTCGAAAGCAGATTGGGGTTGGCACGGGGTGGCTTCTGCACCGAGATGCGAGGAGATTACAGAAAAGGTTCTTTGAAGGATGTTATGGCATCTTTGACAGACAATGCAGTTTTATTGTTGCTGGTGCTTAATCATTCTGAAAAATAGTTTGCCGCTGCACCCGTGCTGTATCTTTTAATAAATGCGTTCGCCTTTTAAAAGACTCTTTGTCTAACCAAACCCCCTGCATAATCAAAACATTGCAAATTATCCCTCCACACTGTGAGCTTTATATGTACATTTGATTTTATCTCAAATCAGTGATCTTTTTCTTCTGTACTTTCACTATTTTGTTCATTATTCATGGAGCTTTAAGCAAACTTCTGCACAGTACTACTTTATCTCGTCTTCAGTAATATATTCCAAAGGTGCTCATCAACAGCTTTACTGAAGTCGTGAGCTGAATTATTTGAGAGAGGACATTTAGTAGGTCAGCCAATGCACAGTGGGGACTCACCGATGAATTATTTTTATGTACAGTTTTTTAGAGAGTTTGCTATGAAGCATGAAACAAACTATTTTCACAGAGCAGGTGATGTGTTGGTGTTGTGCATTATACATGAGAGAGTAATGTCCATAAACTTGGGGCTTACTGCAGGAGATAAATTCCAAAACAAATGGACAACATGACAGGGGCAACAATACATATATGAAATGATTCTGAATTATTCCTGTTCACGGCATTACTATAACAGATTCAAAACAAATTATATTTGCTTGATTTGATCAGATACAGAATGATGCTGTTTACAGTGTTATCATATTGGCAAAGTTTTTTTTTTTTTTTACTTTTGGGACATTTGTTTCAAAATAGCTATGTATAAATGCGTGCAAATACCACACAGTGCCAGTGGGCATGCAGTTTAATAGAGGCAGTAACATCGAACTGGAGCCTTCACGCTGAGGATGAGCTTGTTATATCATAACAGTTTATTTTTTCTTTAACCACATTTGTTTTTGAAGTAAAACCTTTACAGTGTGCAGTAACTGATTGGGTGATCCTCCGGAGGCCAAGTTCATAGTCAGGCATTGAATGTGGTGTGAGAAATTATTTGGGTCCACAGCCATCACTGTCACATGTTATGATCGACTGACTTGTTTTTTTCCAGCTGTCTTTTCTTTTCTTTTTTTTTTTGTAGAGATTATTACTGCCAGTCAACTTTGTGTTCAATATCCATTTATTTTACACCATCGTTCACTTTGTTTTGCATGGACCTTTGCAGTAAAGTAAGATGGAAATTCCCTCAGATGACTGTGATTTTATATAATTATGTTAATTATGCACATTTTCAGTTGTTTTTCCCCAGAAACCACCTTTTGTCCACAAGCCAGACTTTCACGTCCAGTAAAGTCTCTGTCATTTTCTCCCTCTGTGTGTGTTTGTGTGTGTGTGTGTGTTTCCCACCAACATCACACACCCCTGCCCCCAGAGTGCAGATCAACAAATACTCAGTGGAATATTGATTAATATAACATGTTAACAAACCTGGGCTCACAGCCATCATCTTTCCATCCATTTGAGACTAAATTTATAGCAGTGAGACTCTGTGGCCACTGTGTCTAATTGCTCTTTTGTCTTCAGTTCTCTTGGAAAGGGTTCACCCACAGCTTACTTACAAATCCTTTACTTAAGATCAGTGTCCTCTCTCAACTATATATCGGTGTTTGCTCAGCTGAGAAAAGTTACACGCAATCATTTTTAAAAAGCCAAAGTTGTTTTGTGTGTCATCAATCATTCTCAAGAAATTTCTGTCAGATATTTCATGAATATCTCAATTTTTAGAAAAAAAAAATCAATCACCATGTTTTAATTAAGAACGAAACGAGGTTGGTGGGAAAAAAGGCCTAATCTTTATTAATTGGACTTTCTGCGCTGCTGCTTAGCTGAGGGGATTTTTCTAAAACATTCTCTGAAGTCACATGACACTTCATTTATCATCAGCTGCAAAACTTCCCTTTAGCACATAGTCACACACACACACACAAAGTGAGGCTGAGATGAGTTCCAGTCTTTTAGTTACTCGTGCACCATTTCTGGTCTCTCTATATTTCCTTGTCGTTTATTGTCTCTCTGGATTTGATTACAAGTTTTGTTTAATTCATCCATCCTCACCAATGAAGTCGGCTTTAGGAGATGTCCTGAATGTTCAGGAGTCATCTCGGAGCGATGCCGGACTTGGCCGTTAAACCTTATACCTCTGGGTGCCCTTGCGCTCTAAGGTTAGTCATAGATCACGAGGTGATGGAGCTGGCTGGGTTTGCCTTTAGTCGATATTTGCTGTCAGAGATCCTCAAGCCTGTCTCGAGCCAGACCCTGACCCTTCTAGATTATCCCTTAAATCGTAATTAAAGGCAGCAGAGGGGAGTAGAGGGATCCCTCATATTTAAGCAGCGTGCTGACAGACTAATTTACAGACCTTTCACTTAGCAGGTGTGTAGGGGTTTCTGAAGGCTTGAATATTTGTGTGTGTGTTTGTCCTACAGAGGAGGGTAGGATGGAGTGTGTGGTTTAGATTTTTCGAGATCATATTTAAGTTTATTTGACAGTGTGCACGTAGCTGCCAAGAGTTCATGATAACCCCAAAAACTGTATATCACTTCCTGCAAGTAGCAGTGTTGACAGCAGCAGTCTGTCACAAATTAGCATGTATACATAATCCAGTTATACTGCTGGACCTGATCGCTGCTTGGCCATCCATATGAATTACATGGATTCCAGTTCACGGGGATGGCAAATCAGTGCAGTTGACTGGGAATTAAGTGGCAGTTCCTGTGGGCATATCGATGCCCTTTGAGTCTCCTGCAACTACTTCAGCTGCTGCAAACTCGGGTCACAGGTTAGCTGGGTCTTATTAAAGTGCTGCCAAAGGCAATAACAGGAGTCATATTGCCTGATAATTCTCTTTGGTAAAGCCTGGGTTTCCATGATAACAGCTTAATACTACAAAGCTGCAGCTTGGTTTCTTAGGTTACTTGGTTTGTGGGAATCGTGGGACTTTTGCTACGACTTCTGTTTTTACCCCAGTTCGACACAAAGAAGCTCCATGAGAGCATTAATGTTTGAAGGCAGTCTGACCCATTTAAAGAAAATTAATTTACCTGACGCCTCTCTGTTTGCCTAAATGTTTTCAGCTCATTAGCCTTCCATGTGAGTTCTTAATTCTCAGCACAATAAATACAATTAATTTTAACTGCTGCTTTGTACCCCGAGTGATTTTAATTAGCAATGTATTTTTTGTACTGGGTTCTAACACTTCTGCACAAACTTTTCTTTTATGTGCCTCCTGTTTTGTTCCTTGGAAAGGCTTGTAGCTATAAATGTATATTGCCAGTTTATAATGAGATTGTGTGGGATAAAACAGGATGCCAAAGACTTTCCGTTGTATGCAGAGTCAATAAGAAAAGAAGATCTGTATCACTGCGCTGTTTCAAATATTCATTGCTACGAGGCTCCTTCCGGTCTTGTTCCGGAGCTGTAAAACAGTGTAGTCCAACTTGCAAGAGTAGAGGCTGATTTAAAAAGAACTTTATCAGCTTGTGCTCCACAGACCGTAATCACCACTACTGTCTGATGGCAAATCCATCCGTCACCACCTGCAGCTCTTATTGAACCAGGCCCGGCCGAAGTTGAGGAATTAGCTCCAACTGCAGCACAAAGTAGTGGTTTGATTGATTACATTACCTTTATCACTCCAGTGGAAATGCTAACATAGACAACCGACCTGCTGCCTTTACTGACAGATTCTGCCCGGTGATTGGTGGGTGTCTGTGTTTTGACATGCAACCCCTCGCATTAACCCCGAGCCGCCACCCTCTCTCTCCCTCCGGGTTTTGGGGGTGTTTAGGTTGATATTGAGCTGCCAGCAGAATGGCAGCTGCTTGCGATGTGCTCGTTCACCTCTTTGGTCCCCGGAGACTGCAGCCCAGCCAGCCGCTTGTAATTAAAGGCGCATAAAGACAGATCAACCTCTTTCCCTCTCAATTCATTGAAGATGTCAAAAGGCTGAAATAGAATCTACACGATGCCCGAGCCACTGAGCCCATCCATTTTTAGGCCTGCAAAAATAAATTGTTCAGTTTCGCCCTAAAGACAGTCAACAATTTAGATTCAGCAGCATTTTTATTCAAACGCAAACCTACTCATCACTGTAATTGCCTTCATAGTTTTAATGTTTCTCCCAATCTTCTGCAAATCCATTTTCAGGGTCGTTTTTTTCCCATCGTGAGAAACTTGTGTTATTCAGGAACATTGGAATGCTACCTAGTGCGGCTGATGAAGCCAAATGTGATATGCCATAATCGCAGGCAATCATCAGCTTACTTCTGGATTGTTTCCTCTAGTCCTGGCTGTCCTGTAGAATTCTCTCTAGCCAACATTCAAATCTGAAACCAAAAGAGAGACACAGAGGGAAATAGTCTGAAGATTATGATAAGGCAAAATCATTTATGCTTTAACTTACCAATTCTTTTATGTAACACACAAATGTCACTATACAAATGTTACAGTACTCATCCACGCCGAATATTGTAACACTTATAGTCACTATACATTCATTTTGAAATCATCTTTTTTTAATTAAATACTGCTTTTCGCAAAGATGATAAAACTAAATAATTGGTGTAAAGAAGAGCAGTTTCTGCAGGAACGGTCTGCAAAAAAGCCACTATACCGAACTCTATCTATGGCAGGAAATTTAATTCGAAGCATGACCTGTATTTTTTTATGCTCTATGTATCCAGCTTGCCTGTGTTGCCAACAGAAGAGTCAACAACATATCTATCAGGGGCTGACAGACGGCCACCCATGAAAGCCCCAACCTAGAACCCAGTATCCCTGACCTTCATGGTGCTTCTGCATCTAGGTGGACAGAAGCCATTCTCTGCTTCAAAGGATTTTAAAATTGAGGTCTCGAAAGGTGCAACCTAGACATAGGAGAATTCCACCCAACAAAAATCCCTACCTTCCAACGCTCACACTTTCCCTTTCGGAGAGAGACAGAAGCACGCGGCGTGGACTATTAGCATAGAGAAAGCTCAGCTGTCAGCAGAGCTGCTATTGTCTGCCTGGCTGTGTCTTTCTCCTCACCTTCCAGCTGTGTCTGCTGGAGCTTTTCTTACTCTCGGCCTGCCCAGTCACACTCTTTCAATCAACAGTCAAAGCGGCCTATACATATTTGCCAGCACCAATGCTAATGTGCTCTCTTGCTGCCACATATTTACCAGCTCTAATGCTCTGGGCTGCCTATTCCAGATTTGATTAAGGGATGGTTATTGAGGTGTTATTGATGTGGCAGCAGGTCTCCGGCTCCAGGGCAACACCGCTACACTAGAAGAGCAATGGATCTGTTGCCTGAAAAGGCTATAGACTTCCTGTCACTACAAAGTAATGAGTACCAGCTCTTATGATGATGCAATTAAGTTGTTCTACTGAATTAAAAACCCATGCATAAAAAATGTTTCGTTTTGGAGCTGTACTGCATTTTTTTTTCCTTCGGTTTGAGCCTCCAAAATGACAATTTGCTTGAGCTTTTTACATTAAATAAAGCAGAAAAATCACGGTGTTATTCGTGGATTCATCTAATAGTAGTAATAGTTTGTCTTACAGCTCAAAAAGTCAGTCATCTAGAGCACACCTCTAGTGTCAGAATTTATGATTCAAGACTGACATGATTCCAGTGACTGCTTCACAAACAGGCCTGTATATTTCCATACCGCTCGCAAGATGCTGTGAGGTTGCCACTCTTGCCTCTCTTGTCACTCCCGCTGGGTGCTCACCATCAACTGGGGCAGCAGAGTGGAAACACAGCAATCCTGGCACTGCCAGTACACACTCTGTGTCCACCCACCGTAGAGCACACCAGTCTCCCTGTTCCATCTGTCACTCTTCTCCCATAATCCCCTGCTCCTGTAACTGATCTAATGACACGTCTTTGCCCAGAACAACGGGGATGACAGAGCTGTGTGAGCTTTAATCTTATATGCAAAGATTGAGGAAATGACATAATAGGCTGGTGTTTAAATTGATCTATTAAAGACTAACACCAGTGTTCTTTTTTTGTAAGCTTATCAAGGTTGCCTTACCACTCACTTTTTGTTTTGTCCTGGGTAAATATTAAACCTGGATCATAACATCAATATACTTGATCAGATCACACTGTGCACAGGTTTAAAACCCTCTTGCTCTTATCAGTCAGATCACGTTAAGAGTTTTTAAAGAACTATTTCTCATCTAGTTACACATGGAGAACAGATATAGATATTATTTAATGTTAAAATAAGAAGTATTGTGTGTTTGTGCAGTAAAATTAATGACAAATTATGGATAATGTACATTTTATTTTCTAGAATCAGTGCTTTAAATCTGTGTGTATCATCTTTTTAACCATTTTTCAAATGTGCCACTCACCTTTGAGCACTTTAGTATGCTTAAAAGTTTCTAGACCCGCCCCCACAGCTGCAGACAGGTAAATCCTAGTCAGTGGGTTGGACTGGGAACACGGTGGAGGATCTAAACTGGCAGATACCTTTCTCTGACTCTCCAAAGTGCAGTTTTGGCATGTTTCTGATGCCAATCCTGCAGATGGTTGGAGGAAAAAGCAATTTGATATCCTTCCCCAGTCTTCTCTGATTGGTGTGTTTGTTCTCTGCTCCTTCTGCGTGTCGTGATGGACTGAGTCAAATCGCTCCTGGTCCTGAGTCGGGATAGTGGTGATATCAACCTGAGCCCTAACAAGCTGTCAGCTCAAATTTGATGATGCATAGATCATTACCAGCCATTTTGGCATCTATGGTGACAGAAGTCTTGCTGTGAGCCCCTTTGCTGACTGTGTCTCTCTTACTTCACAGACCGGTTGACTTGGCTCACGCTTGTGATGACGGTACGAATAGCTGCTGCAGTTTGACATGCACAGACTGCGCTTGCTTTGATATGTTGTAAAGTCGAGAAGAAACTCCGTGGGATGAGTGTCCATGTTAAAAAAAATGGATGGACTGATGCATGGATGGATAAGTGGGACTTCAGTATCCTGTTACATCAGCTCCACAGCGTCAGTTCCCCGGTTGTCACATAGGGGGAGCTCACGCGTGTTGAGAAATCAAAGCGTGGAAATGCTGAATGAGTGAGTGTGTGTGAAGAGAGAGAGAGAGAGAGAGAGAGAGAGAGAGAGACAGAGAGGGAACGAGAGAGAGAGAGGTGGACAGATTCACACTGTGGAGGAGAAATAATGTGACACACACACACGCAGCCGGGGTTTTCATGTGAGCCGTGCGCCAGGTTCAACCAACTTCAGCCAAGTCTGTGGGAGCCTGGTCACAGATCGGCGTGACAAGTTGGGAGAGAGGGGGAGAAGGAGAGAGGGAGAGGGGGAGAGGACTTGCATCACTATTTTTAAATGGGCACGGTGAGATTTGGGGGGCGTGGACGAAAGCGCAGCGCCAGTGAGCGCGTTTGCTCTTGGCTGCGGTTCCAGCGTAGTGATGTGCCGGCAACGAGGACCGGGCGACGCGTAGACTGAGCGGCTGGACGCGGAAACCTGCGGTCGGTTGGCAGCCGAGGTTCTGCCCGTTTGGCGTTTTTTTTTTTTTTTTTTTTTTTGTGGATCTACTTCTTCAACGCGCTGGCGTCTGGAGATACCGGAGCCTTCGGGAAGAAGCAGGAGCCGCAAAAAAGGGCTGTTAAGACGCAGCAGCTGCTGCCGTGCGTAAAGGACGGACTCGGGTCGAGCAGCTATTTGAATGACAATAGTTTGGGGCATTTGCTTTCATATTTGTTTCAGGAAGTCTGATTATTGAAGCTGCGCACCGTGGGCGACTACAATTGATGCTCAAATTACGTCTGAGATCTGAAAGCAGTGGCAAGTGAAACTGAAGTGATTTTCATCAGTAAATATTGACAGGTGTTACAGCCACAAGGACCGAGTCTGACCGAACCTTTAATCCACTCACACATTCCTGAAATCTTAAAACCTCGGACTCCAGAGGTTGGAATGGTAACCAAACCTTTGCTATGGATAACCCGCATTTTGTTTAGTCTAATTTACTTTCCCAATAGTCGGATAAAACGCGCATTAATAACGTTATGATGCGTTTGAAACGTCACATGGGAAAGTAGCTGTCATTTCTGTGTCCTTTCTTTTTCTTCTTCCGAGTTGGAGCCGATCTGGCAACAGGCAAAATGACAACAAACGGACCTGTCATCGTCTACGAATGGCTGAAGACCCTCCAGCTTGCCCAGTATGTCGAGGCTTTTGTGGATAATGGATATGACGATCTGGAGGTTTGCAAACAAATCGGAGACCCTGACCTGGATGCCATCGGCGTCTACATCCCTCACCACAGGCAGAGGATCCACGACGCCGTGAGACGGCTAAAAGAAGAAGCCAGAGAGACGGCCAGCGGACTGTACTTCACCCTGGAACCGATGCCACCCGCCGCCGAGATCTACACCAGTCACATGGTGGACCAGTATGAGTCCAAACTGCGGGGATCCAAGTCCTGGACCGAGCCCAACAGTGACAGGGTTGGGCGCAACGGTGGGTACATAGGTGCACAGAGGAACCTGACGCTGGGCAACAGGAGAGAGCTGGTGATTTACCCCAAGTTGAAGCTGAAGATCATGATCAGGGATAAACTCATCAGAGATGGCATCAATCTCGCCAAGCCACCCTACTCCAATAAGGTAAAAGGAAAGTTGATAGATGTGGGTCATGTCAGTTACATGTCACAAAAGGTAACATCACCTGCCGGAAGTCATACATGAGTAACACTGGACACTCGTTTAGTGCGTCTTGTTTAATACTTGATTTACTCCACATGTGCATACACTGATTTTAAGGTATTTTGTATTTATAGATGCATAAAAAACAATGATTTACACACGTTGTTTATGCAATTTACTCTAACCCACAAAGGAACTGTCACCCGCTCAGTGTTATCCATCATTTGGATGAAAAACATACTGTCAGAGCACATTTTGCTGACGTGTTTAGCGTCACACTAATGTCAGAAGCTAAGCCACAGGTAAATACTTTGTGGCACCTAGACATTTCCAGCCTTGCTGCTCTTTGCAGACGTGAGTGGCTGATGTCACAGTGATGGATTGGGATGAAGTTACAGCAGATCAATAAACCAAGAGAAAAAGGAGAGGAGTTTATGCCTGGTGAAAAAAAGATTTACATTAGGATTATAAGTCGTCCCTGACCTCACCTGTGTCCTGCCTCAGTATTCAGTGTGGGTGGACCACGCAAGTCCGTGAGCATAGAGGCTCTGGTCCCTTGCTGTGACGAATGAACAATAGGCTGTCAATTGCAGGGGCAGGGAATGAAGAGCACCCAGCTGGGTAGGCCACGCAGTGCTGAGAGGGCCTCTTGTTTTCATGGGGCTGATGGTGACCTTTCTTCAGAAGTGCGTGAATCATATGCCTTACCAGCTGAGAGGGCTTCACTGAATGACTGATGTTTACATGTCTGAAGGGCACGGAGGAGGCGGAGGTCATGTTCACTGTTGCTTTACCTTGGACCTGCAGCAGCATATAGTTTTGGTCACCACTGACATTGAAACCTGATGTTTCGTGTGCGCATTTTAATAATAACTGTCTGGAGATGCAGCCGTGAGACAGTCCAAACCAGTTCTTATCTCTAATAGTAGCTTGTACGTGTTGTTGGAAGTTAGTGTGGAAAACCAGAAATTGTATTGCCTGAAATAGGCAGTGCTCGTATTCCAGTTGATATTGTATCCCAATTAATTATTGACCTAAAAACTACATCCTCCAGGCCTCCAGGGTTTTCTTAAAGACATGTTTTCTGTGGTAGTCAGGGACATGCTCACTTGATTCAACTCACCTAGAGTCTGTTGATCACCTTGGGCCTGAAGGGTAAAGGCAGAAAGAGTGTTCCAAGGTAAATTAGGTGTGCTTTAAAAGTATTTATGTTCATGTCTTATATGCATTTTTTTACACTGAGTTGGAAGTGCGTAATCAAACTAATAACCCCATTATTTCTAAAATCAGTTACAACACTGTTAGGTGCATTGTCTCTGTTTGCAGATTCATCTGCACGTGTATCTTCACTCTAACCTAAAAACATAAAGATGATATGGTATTCATGCCATGATGAAAAACCTGTATTCCTTACGAATCCATGTGCACATTCCTATTTATTTTCTGTAACCCAAATGCTGCAACTGGCTGTCCCTATTATTCATTTGATTCCAAATTTTGCATTACTTGTAAGCTCTTTTTGTTCTACATTTTTGCTTAACTCAGTCCCATAGAGATTTGGGATTTTTGAGGGATTATCTGTCAAACCAGGGCTCACACAAAAGTATTGGTTCCAGAGGGTTAAACTATCTTTCCCTTTGAAGGATGTATTTATTTAGAGCCAGAGCTTTGGCATTGAGACTTTTGAGGGGAATCAGCAGGTCAAAGTCTTTCCTGTCTCTTGCAGGCTGTCAGTCTCTCTCCGTTTGTGTATGTGTGTGTGACTGTAACCCTGTATTTTGGAATTGGCTCCATCCCAGTGCTTTCTTCCCCAGGAGAAGTGCGAGGACAGTAAGAGATGGAGCTGTGAACAGCTGATGGAGGTTTGACTGAGTGAGTTGTGATTGGTCTGTACATATCTCCCAGTCTCTGCCTTTGAGGCAAAATGTCACCCCCAGCGGAGACTTAGACCAGAGACACAGACTCAGAGCAACCACACGACACAAAATCATGTGCTTACATGCACTTAAGCTGCCCAGTTGCAGTTGGCTTTTTCGATTAAGCTGATTAATAAACTAACGTGTAAATGTGAAGACTGCTTTCTGTATTTGAGATATGGGGTTAGGAACCTGAGTTCTCCTGACATTTGCCATGTTTATATATAACCGTGTTTTTAATTATCTAGCTTCCAAGAGAACATGTACATAACAACAGGTTGCAGAATGTAGCCGAGTGGAGCTATGCCTCCTCATTTTTAAGTCAAAGTCCACCCAAAGTTTGACTAAAACTAACACATATTGCCCTGTAAAAGTCACAATTTAATAAGTTACTTTGAGCGTGTTTTCTTTTTCTTAATTCACACAGTTTGCACTGTCAAAAGTGCAAACTGTCTGAACTTGCTGTTCTGACTGCCTCAACACACACACACACACACACGGGAAAAAAGCAAGGAGGCAGTGTAGTTAAAATCAGTGATCCATGCACCTAAAATTGTCCAGAGGTAGAAAAGAAATGACTTAACTTTCTGGTGCATGTCTATGCTGATTCACAGAAAGCAGGCTACTTTAAGTTCGCGTAGAGTCATTTCCCGATTACCAGAGTTATCTGAATTCTCTAAGTATCCTGGTTACTTACATACATGTAAACGCAACAGCTTCTCGTTGTTGCAGCACAGCCAAGACCTCGGTTTAAATTTAAACTGTCCTCTGTGCTCTCAGGACACAGGGATTTTTTTTTTTTTATGGACAAGCCTGGCTGCTCCCTGTTCATTTTTCTGTCACTGGCTTTGTCTCTGTTGTTTGTCCGTAGGCCAGAAGCGCAGCCAGTGCAACCACTAAGATTCAGAAATTCTCTCCAGTGCGTGCTGAATGTCTTCATGTGAGACATTCTCTTTGTCAAACAGTTCACTGAAAGGGCTCCGCCAGGTGTAATAAATACCCATGGTCCTTATCAAGGCCACAGAGACCCCTTGATGGAGTGAGAGCGTATTATTTGTTATGATGTAAACAAACACTTGCTACGGGTTGTGCATTTATAGATCTTTCACCGGGGAACAATATGGTGTTGAATACACAGCAGTCGCAGAGTTAATGTTATTTTCACTCTTTTCATCAGAATCCATTTATAAACTGATGTTATGAGACTAAAAAAAGGTCGTCAACACCACGTTTTTTTAGTGTTTGTCACTGCCTTATGGTTATACATCTATAATCCCAAAACAAGAAACACATTTCTACTCAGCACCAAATGATGTGTTCTCATCCTACGCCCATCCACAGACTGGTGCTGCAAACAGCAGAGAGTCAGTCATAATAGCGCCTCATTGTTAGAGCTGTAAGTCGGGAGGAAGTAGAAGCTAAACACTGGGAGATTCTCCATTGTTTATATGGAAGCTGATGGAGCCGCATGTCCTTTCACTACTGGTCTGTTTTTGCATTCCCAATTTCCGTCCATTGAAACAGGCTGCAGGGGCAAGTGTCCAGCATTGTGCTGATGGTTGGGTGATGAAAACCTGGGTGTCATGCAGAGAAAGGGAAGGGTTGTAAATAGATGGGCACATTGTTTTGGCTGGCTGGATGAGGCTTGGTGGATGATTGGGTTGGGGATTCATTATCTGTTGGTGGAGCAAAGTCCTTTTTCTGATCCCCCACAGAACAGCTGATCAAATTTGGAAGGTGACAGGCCGGCCGCTTAAGTGGACTAAAGAATGTAAGAAAGGCAGCGGAGGTGTCACGTCTGTCAGGAGGCGAGCACAACGACAGGCATCTATCTGACTGTTATTAGCTTCCTTCAGCTTTAAGAGAGGAAGTGCACCACCTTACATTTACGCTCCCCTCGCACCTCTTATCTTGATTAGTATCCCAGCACTCTCACTCAGCAGCAAATTAGGATTTTGCTTAATGTGACCCTCTGTTGGCCCACTGTGGTTTTTAAGGGCCCTCAACGGTCATTACTTGGTATGAAAAATAATTTCAGCAGTTTATGAAACATTTCCAGATCCCTTAAAACATAATGTGTTGGAACCAAAGTTAGTAGATGTTGTTCCGCTGCATTGCTGCCAAAACCTGTACATTTACAGGCCGGCTGCCTCCAGGTACCGTGAAGCTCAGGTCAAACGACATAAATGTGAAACAAATTTCCGGCCGAGCTGTGGTTTTATGAATTTATTGCATTTCCTTATCAACCGCACGATGTTACCAAATTAGGGAATATTGCTGTAAAGAACATACAAATTTTACCTTCTTATATGGTTGAATGGCGAGCTCTTTACAGCCTCAATGGAACAGGTCCGTAAAAGCTTTTCTTGACCTTTTTCATTTAGGTTTTTTTTGGAGTGATTATCCTCTTTTTCTCATGGTTGTCCCATGCTATAGGGCTGGCATTTCTCCACAAGGAGGGAGAAGGCCACTCACAACAGCCTCAGTTTTTCATGCATTCTGTTGAAAGCGCCTGTTTGCTTAGTGGTTATTAAGGGCTCTCAAACAACCAAGGACTCATAAAGGGGAAGTCATAAAGAAGTCAAGGACTGGCTCCATTGTCCTGAGACGATGGAGAAAGTCAATTAGCAAAGTGAGCTGCTGTTTAGGTTATAAAAAGCAGGGTTGTAAGGTGCCCTAAAATGGGACAGATCACATTCCCACCAGATGGAAAAAGTCACATATACTGGGTCTTTTTGTAAACAAACTGTGTTTAGGGCCTTTTAAACCCATCTATGGTTAAACATAAACTGCAAGTGCCAGTATTTGGCCTGTGTCGTGATGTCTATCACAGGGACCTTTGACCCTGTTGACCCCAAACACAAAGTCTTGATTGGGATCTCAGTCCAGACAATAAAACGGGCTGCATACCCTTGAGGTTGTCAGTGGATGCTGAATTGTCCAGTGACCAATTTATCTTACAACATACCATGTTGTCGGAAGCGCATGCGATAGATTCTCATCTACAGAAGATGCTGTTGTTTTAATTACTGGCACAATTTGCACATCTTAGCTCCTCTCCAAAAACAATAAGGATGTTCTTCTTGCATTTCCCTTAAATGCTATCACTGCAAAAAGATGCCCGTTCACTGTTAGCAGGGGAGTTTCTTTCTGTCAGTGTGTCAGAAAGTCTTGACCACCCACCTCCGGGGAGCATGTGTAAATGTGGGAAAGCAGCATTTGCGTTGTATGTGCAGCTGGCCTTCTCATTTCAGCAGGAGGAAGGAGTGAGGGTGAGAGATCCTCCTACTGTGCTCTTTCTCACATGATCCGCTGGCGTGTGAGCTGCTGTTAGTCCCCGGACATGTGAACTTGGTTAGAAACACGACATTTCACAGAGCTCAAATTTTACTGTTCAACAAAACTTCAGAGCTTTCTCTCCATTTGTTAACAGGAGTTGTCAAGCCACGGTAGCATCAACAATTTACATTGAACATTTAGACGTTTATTTCATGGTAAAAAAATTGGACTCGCCTTAGGGGATTTATTGGATTTATTCAAATAACATGTGAGTTGCAATGTATGTGTATCACTTAAAGTTATGCAGTCATGGTAACAGCTTTAAATAAAGCAGGCAACAGAGTCAGCAGAGCCATTTCATTTTCCACAGTGAGCAGGCGAATAGGTCCTGATGACACATTCATGACAGATACATTATCAGTGCTATTCTGGTCCAAGGTTTCAGCAGCTTCCAGACAGCCTGACTACATTGCCAAATAGTATCTGCATCAAGAATGACTGCAGGCTGCATTATCGATACTGAAGCTCAGTGTATCTGCCCCTTTTTGACTTTTCTCTTATTAGTCATTGCACAGGCATGTAGCCAGTGTGCATACTCACTGTTGTCCTCTTACTTTCACTGTGTTTATTTTAGTTTGTGTGTCCGCTATAGGAACCACTGTACGAACTATGCATTAATAGTATTTGTCCATGTTGAATGAGTGAAATGGAATTTATTGTCACTCATGTGTACAAAGCTTTAGTGGAATAGAAACGTTTAAACTCCAGGCTTTAGAGTGATTGTGATTAATTTTTTATTTTCAAAAGGTGATTTTCTTTTCTCTTTCTATGTTTAACACCACTCCCTCTCTGTCCCGTACACAAACACAGTTAGTTGGTGTTCAAAAAACTGATAAAATCAATCAACAACAAGATGAAACCGTCATCGAGGTAGCAGCTTGCTATCCCCTCCAGTGTCAACAGTAATGTCCTCCACAACACATACAGTGAACTTGGACAGTAAACATCATTAAATTACGTCAGTGTTTTGATTCACCTTTTATTAAAATGGAAAACAATGAATTGCAATTTAAATTTTTACCACATTTGTTATTTGAAAATTGTGTTTCGTGAAATTGCAATATTTTATCGAAAACAATCGTTCAGCCCCACTGCGGCAGGTGACCCCATCAGCAAACAGAAACTAATCGCTCAGTTGCTATTGTAAATATGTTATATTTTTACACACTTCACCACTTCTCCCACTTTGCTGCCTTATGCAAAGCACAACAGCAGCTCACTTCTATCTAAAACGTGTTGTGCCAATAGTTGCAGCACGCAGTTATAACTCTGTAGTCTTTTTTGAACACTGTAGATGGGGGAGAAATGAAGATATCAAGTGCCCCAACAGGATGGAGAGTGACACGAGAGCAAGCCTGAGCATCTGTCTTGTGCCAGGATCCAGATTGCAAACACACTTGCAAATCAGCATATCCGTACATGTTTTTGTCTTTATCCTCATCTACAGTATGTTTCACACCTTTATCACTATGCTTACAGTGATGGGGATCTTTTAATGCTGAGAAATATTTTACCAAACACTTTTTCACAGTAGGTAACTGTCACTCATGCCAGTGAAAGGTTGTGTTGTGTTACTTTACCTGGCCATGTGTGACTTACCGTATAAGCCACAAGAGCTACTTAGTTTTCCTCACACATCCATGAGCTGGGTGGGTCACACACCACATTAAATGTTAGAAGTTGCCATGGAGACAAACTGATATTTAAAAATTAAACGCAATTTTTCTTTTTGATATATTCCCTCGATTAAATGGCAGATGTAGATAGGTGGGACTGCCTCAATATGCTCTAATTCTATCAGGGTCCTTGGGTCCATTCTGTAGCCCAACTGAAAGATATAGACCATTTCGAAACATGAAAACACAACTATGATAATGCTCCTGCAATACAGGGTCTTTAACAAGCTTCATCAGTCAGAATGAGTTTGCCCTTAATCAGAAGGTTAAGGGCAAAAACACATGCCAGTTGCAGTGGAAGATTTGCTTTTTTTTAGGGTTAAAGCACTACTACTTACAACAGAGCTTAATTGTACTACGTGTAGCTACAGTTTGGCTCATGTCAGCCTGTATTACTTTGGACTGTGTTTAAGGGATATAATGTAGGGGTGTAGAGAGATGAGTGAGGCATGATAGCAGTAAGCAAGAGCGTTCGAGAGAGACAGACAAGGAAAGTGTGTATAATTACCTTGTCTGAAGCCGCTGCCAGCTAGGTGTATGGAACGCAGCGCAACCATCTCTCAAGTCCCCCCCCCCATCCCTAATTGGTCCATTTCCAAAGCATGAGGGCAGGGCTGCGCTGAAAGCTTTGATCATGGAGACACCACACCAATGTCGATATGTCCGTACCTGAGTGCTTTTGTACCGGCTGTGCCTGGCAGGGAATTAAGCCACGGTAAACCCACCGAATGTCTGTCTGTCTCTTGATCTGGCCTCCCTGTGGCTCTACATACCTGAATCTGAAGCCTAATTACCAGGCAGTTACCACATTCCTCAAACACGCCCACGCAAACTCACACACGTACGTTGCATTGTACTTGCTGTTTTAAAAGCACTGCCGGCATTTCTTGAGTATTCTTTTGTCTAGTGTGGTTTACTGCTTTTAATATTCCAACAATTTACAAAACATTTGCGGGTGCCAGTACATTCCAACGCAAACCTAACTGCATGGGGGGGGGGATCTCTGCAAGTATAATATGCAGAACAGGGGTTAAGCCGAAAAGGCATTTTACCGCAAAGTTTACAAGCAGACAGGTGATCACAGATAATGGACCATTTATACCCACTGTGCACTTGGTTCTAATGTTTTGTCTGCCTTATATTAATAAAGGATGGGACCAAAACATAAGAACCGCGCGTCATTATAACACACTACAGTGACTCAACCTCCCACTTTGATCTCAATGATACACACATAGAATTAACACCTTTTTAACGGTTTCAACGTAAAAAATGAAGAAATAATGAAGAGCTGCTGAATTGGATTACAAAATGGTCACTGAGATAACTAAATGGTTTGTATTAGTCATTAGTATATGCTGTAGTACAAAAACAAACTTCATCTCTTCTTATTAGGGTTTCTTTGGGACAAGGTTAAGCTGAAAATGGACCACTGCCAGCTACTCAGATTAGTCATTAGTGGAGCAATCTGGACATGCGCAGTACTCGGGGCTGGAGTTCATCCCTATAATTGCTGCTTTTTGACCTCTGTACATGTTATAGGTAATTGTTCTATTCATTTAAGCCTAATTGCTTGCTGCACTGTGTTATACAAGGATGAAGAGGGACTTCACTGTGGTTCCTGAGGCCTCCCCTAAAACCCCTTTTGGGGCTTCAAGTCTGACTCCTGCATCATTAACGCTTCAGTAGGGGTTGGAGTCTTGTGGCCTTTTCAGAGGGAAGTCTAATCAACTTTGTTTTCGGTTGGCATAACCTTTAAATACATTATTCACTCACTGTAAGTTTCAGACAAGAAGTCAATGATTTTACACTGAGAAGGTGACTTACTGTTTATGTGCAGCCACCTGACTTGTTGAGAGTCACATTTGCAATAGAGAAAATTCAAGAAACATCCGCACGTGTATCCACTGCTGTCGCTTTGCCATTTCCAAAGTATAAAGCCCTCAGTGAGCTTCCCTCTGGATGTGGCTGAACATTTTTATAAACGCTTGTATTTCGAGATGCTCATGTAGCCATCTAAGGTCATCCTTTGTTCATGTCTGAGATGTGCATTCATGGTGCAGCTTCTTCTGCTGTGGCTGAACCGCAAAACAACCATTTTCATGTCAGCAGATCTTTCAACCTCGGCTGTGCCAAACCAACCCTTTTACTTTAATAGCCCTTGAGAATTCTTTCAAAATGAAAGTCCCTCACACAAACGTGGATATTCGCAGTGTCTTCTCCGGTCACACTGCATTTCTCTAACATGTTGAAGTTGGCCTTAAGCGCCTGGCGCCATCATCCAAAGATCTTAGATCATTCCAACCTCAGTTTAGTCTTATGATTTTTTTTTTTTTTTTTTTTTGATGGATCAGGAATTTTCTGTGCTCCACCACACATCCACCTCATTCACCTCATTCTCACTTACTTACAGTCAGGGGAGATGGGCTGAGATACAAATAGACAGACTGGCTGACCTGTCAAGCCATCGGAGGTGGAAAGATAAAAACATGCACTCAGACAAACATGCAGGTTTAGACAGACATTTTAGAAAATAGAAAGAAAGGCCAGCAGGGATGGAGCTGGGTTGACGGACAAGAAATTCATATTTTTCTATAATCTGAGACTGGTCCCTTTCCCATCAGACAAATACCCATTCTGTATTTATACAAGCAGTTTCATCTGCATATGAAATGTTTGCAGTGTTGAGTGTGAAGCAATTACACTCATTGCATATGCTCCAAGCCATTTTAAAGTTGAATAATGAATATATGAAGCATTAGATCATGAGTCCGTTTCTAAACTGTGAAAGGATGATCACTGAGGTTAGATAATAGGTTAGAGACTAATTTGTAGCATAAAGCAGATTTGAATATACCTCCTGGTTAAAAGTGTGTTTTTTCACAAAGGAAAATGTTGCAAATGTAGATTTATTTTGTATGATTATATGTGTGTTTTTTTTTTAACCTCTATCTCACCTTGAATTAGATTTCCATATGAGAATCACCGTGACCATTTAGGAAATGTATTCCATGGACAGCAACATGGGAACGCTTTGCACCGAGAGTGTCTCTCAGCCCGACTGTATTGTGATATTAGTCTTTGTCATGCTCACTTAGCCGTGTCTGTGGCATGGAGAAGATAAGAATACACTGTCAGCTGAGAACAATGGGCTGCAGGACTGGGCTCCTTCTCCCAGTAGCGCCTGCAGTTTAGGTTCCTGTCCAATCCATTTATGGGATGGTTGAGGGCTAGGAGCACTGTGTACCCCTCCTCAGCTGCACCCCACCTGCCCCTAAAGCAAGTGGTGTCCCCACTCCACCCAGACTCTAGTTGAAAGCCAAATTCCCAAAAATGCCCTCACATACAAAAACCAGCTGGTAACTTTCATCCTCACAATCCTTAAGTGAACAAGTGTAGTTGAGGCTGAGGACTAGATTACTTTGCTAATACTTCCCTGAGGATGACAGAAGGTCTTTGAGTGACTCCCGTGGCAGCCGTACTTAGGCTTGTTTGGGAAGTAGGCCACAGTGCAGCAGTGGAAGTTGAGGGCAGTGATTATGTGTGAAGACGGTCTTCATTGTCATGCAGGAATCCTGCAGGCTTATGTCAATTGTTATGTAAAGTGGCCATTCATATTGTACAACCTGCTTGCAATGGAGGTTCGGGCTTTGTGTGGCAATGACACAGAGAAGAGGAATGGGTGACGTGTGTAATGTTGTTACTGTGCTGCTCCTGTGTTTTTTTTTTTCCCACAAACACCTACTGTAGACACGAACCGTCACTTCCTCTTTCTTTGCCATCAAGTGTATATTAAAGCAGAACAAAGAAGCCTCGTCCTTCATTTTTCAACAGATAAATGTAGGGCAGAGACACCATCTTATTTCTCAAATATGTTTGTCTAGAAATCAAAGCCTCTCCTTGTTTCCGTGATCATCATCCTGCAAAATCACAACAGAGTGCACGAAGCTCAAGTGTTCTTATTTGTTGATTAGCACAAAGCTTCTCGGTAAACCTAATCAAGATATTGATGATGAACCCTCTTCACTTGGAAGGAGGCTGGAGGAGGGGGCTTTGTTATGAAATGGCATAATGTCCTCAGAGACTAAGAAATGATGCTGTCTATACTAACTGGTGTAGTGATTTCCCTAAACTTCTTTCTGTAGGACTAGCTGTAGTTGTTTTTTTTAAAGATGCCTTGCAAAATGTTTGCAGTACTGCTTAAAAGTTCCATCAGGACTATTTTTTTTCTCCGCGCTTATTGTTCTTTTCATCATTTTTTGTGTTAAGCCTTGGTAGCTACTGATGCTCATATTAACCACCATTCACAAAGGCGTTTGTGGAATGTGTTGTAGAGAAAGCAGTTGTATATATTTTTAAGTAAGCTGAGTAATGTGTATCCTCTCATTAAATGTTTTTTTTTGCTTCAGGCTGAAAAAAATGTGTGTATATTGAAATAGCATTTAGACTGCACAGAGCCATACGACAACATCGAGTTCAAGGGCGACTTCACTAGTTATCAACTTGCTGTATATGGCTTTAGTTTGGGATGTAAATGAGCATTATTGCTTTTAAACCTATGAATTACCTGTATAAAAGTATATTTCTGTTTCTAGCTGAAAAACTCCAGATGACAGCACAAAGAGTTTTTCATCATTAGGATAATCAGAATTTAAGGTTCCTCCAAGTGAAGTCAACATATAAAATATTTAAATAAGTGGTTACATCAATTAGGCTTGCTTCATAATCCAGGTCTAAGAATATACAGAATATATAAGAAAATATTTGTCTTGGCTCATGAAAAGATTGCTGCTGTGATCTACTTTGTAATGTCTCTCATTGTTTCCGTGTAATGCCTGCTGTGAACCAGGCCCTTACACTAGATGCATATCACTGTTACTGCTGTGTGAGGAGGCAGACAGGCGTCTTGGTGCCAGTTAGCATCCCACTAGGCCACAGAAGTCTCTGAATTCATCTTACATAATCTGCTCACAAGACTCTGGGTTTGTCAGCAAGAGACTGATGAGACCAGTGTAACAGGATGTTCACTTTCTCTCCAGGTGTCTGCTAACGTATGCCGAAATTAAATTGGAGTTAATTGGAAAATGCAATGCAGTAAGTGGTGAAAAGGCATATTTTCAAATGGTTACAATGACACTTGGTGAAAGTTGTCTGAGCAAAATGCAGCATATTAAATATACAAAACGTACTTGGCCACATTGTGCACAAGCTTCCAGTGTTATAAGACTGGCCAGGCTCAGCATCCCAAGCTCTGCAGTCCAGCAGAGGCTGATTAAAGGCCATGTGGGCTCTTGCCAAGGACGCTCCCTATCGAGTCAGCAATCTGACCCCACAGGAGATGGAAACAGCCCTGGGATGTAAAACACCAGCAGAAGTGTGACAGAGCTTTTTATTCAGGTCCAGAGCTGAGGCTGTGTCTTTGTGTTTGCAATGCGAGGACTCGGTGTGATTTCTTCTGTCTGTCAACACCCTCCCACAGCCACCCTGTTCAGACATCTACACTGTATGTCTGTTACATTACTACAATAATGCTGCGCTTACACTTAGCCCAGACTGTAAACACATGCAATATTTTGATGCTGATAAAGCCTCATCACATTTGGCCCCTGTGACAGCTTCACTATTCGTATTCTGTGTTTGCTGAAAGAGAGCATGAAGCTTGGGTATTTATACTGACAGTCCCTGCAGCCCTGACTGAAGCCCCCCACTGAACCCCATTCAAAGCTAGCTCATTATGGGATGTCAAGTCTGGCATCCTTCCTCTTCTCAAAGCCATGAAAATGTTTTTTCCTTCTTCTTCTTTTTTTTTTTTTTTTTTTTAACTCTAAAAGGTTACTAAGGCAACATGTAGGCACACCACACAGGGTTTGTGATGGTGTGCTCTCCTGTGATCATGTGGACAATAAGCCCAGTGACAGGCGTCGTTGACATGCCTGCTGCAGTAATCAGAATGACGGAGATCGGGTTTTGTTGCTTGGTTAGGATTTTCTGTGCTGTAATTTTCTCGGCTGCTTCGTTTATTTCCATCCTGCATATTACACCTCAGGACAGGAAAGCTAGGGTGCAAGCCAAAGCCAAAGAAGTAGGTCACTGCGTATTGAAAGAATGCGTGTGATCGGCTGCGTGGTACCAAGCCCTCGAATGCCTTTCTCTTAAATACCATGCCCTTGGAGGAATGCATTGCTATAGATGAAGACCCTCAGTCATTCAATCCTGAAGGGTCGGACGCAGGCATGTCCTGTAGGAACATCCTGACTCAGCCAACTCTGGCATGCCCGCAGGCTCTCAGCTGCTAATGTGCTCCTAAATGTGTGTCACGTATCCCCCTACTGAAGGTCAGAGGTTGAGTGGAATCATTCATCTGGTGTCCACAGAGGCGGAAACAGCCGCGTCAAAAGGGGAAGTGTGGCCGGTGCCAGGTGGCGAGCGCCACTCGGGGCCGGGAGCATGCCGAGCCCCTTTTCCACACATGCAGGAAGTTATCTTTAATCCACTGCTTATCCAGTGAGAGGGGAATGAGTGGAAGTGAAGAGGGAATGTTTATCATAATGTTGCATGTTCTCTTCAGGGAAATTGGGAATCTCTGTGAAGGTGTGAGTCATTATTTGTGTGGACTGTGGAGAGGAAGCTCAAAACAAAACTCATTACACACAAATGTGGAAAAACACAAAGTACTTTACATTTTGAGACAGTAAATCAACAGTGTTACAAGACTAAATACTCAAGACATTTTTGCAAATGTTATAAAATTGCATCCATTCCCAACTTTCATTATGATTAAACTTTATGCTTGCAATGTATTTTTGCATAATGTTTTACCTTTTTTGCCACTGTAAACTTTCTAATCTTGTTCTTTTCTTTTCCTTTTGGGTTCATGCAATGATGGGAATCACGCTTGGGCACAAAGGTAAGTCAACAAATTTTACGTGCTTATTGACCTTTTAGTGTTTAAACAACTTTAGAATGGGAATTCAGATTTTTTTCCCATTCTGGCTTGACTCAGCAAGCACAAGAGCAAACCAGTACACCAGCCTCAAATGGCGTCGCTATTGCGTGCTCATGTCAACTTTAAGTCTGATATGACCAATTTATATAATAAATGAAAACTCTATGATGAGTTGAACTGCCAAACGTAGCATTTGCAATGACAATTTTAAACCCAATCAAGTGTAAGTTCCTAAGTCTCTAAATGTCAATTTATTCAGTCCCATCTCCAGAGATGTTCGTTTGCAGTCGAGGCATAATTTTCATCAGTTATACAAGGCTTTTGTGTTTAATTAATCTGTTTATTTACTTTGAAATTGCTGCTTATTCGTTATAATTTTAGTACAACTGAGAAAGAAAAGAAAACTAGATTTATTTATTTATCTCCATTTTTCTTCCAAAGCAGCTTCATCTATTGTTTGTGTGTGTGTGTGTGTGTGTTCTCTCAGCAAAGGAAAACTCGCTGACAGAGGCTCTTTGTTAATAGGGCGGAGAGAGAGAGAGATGAGTCTAGGTCATGCAGGCAGATTAGTGTTCATTGAAATCCTATCGGAAAGGTCATTTACATAGTGATGCTTAAATCCACTTGTGACCTCAATCGTGAACCCATTTGCTCTCCTGGCACTGTTTGTTAAACAAATGCTTTTTATGTGCTTCTGCCGTTGGGGTCTGGCCCCGCCGCGTAATGGCCAGTTCTCCTCGTGAAGTGGCCACTTTTTCGCCGACCTGAAGTAGCTCAGTTATAGAGTTTCACTCCGCTGTGATGTTTGTTTTAAGGAGCTTTGGCTGACCCCAGCACATTTTTCTGTATGAATGCTCAGTCCTTCAGGCTGCTCAGACTGACATCAGTGGTATGTCTGATGTACTTCTTTTCTCAAATAAGGATAAGATGTGGTGATAAATAAATGCCAGCCATTGAGAAAAATGCTACATTTATAAATGAGCCTTATTGTTTAATTACTAGGCAGTAACACAAATATGGAAACTTGTCCCTGCTATATTTTGTACCAGCTTTGGATATCTGAGTCTACCATACCAGACATTAGAAATTACTCACCCTGAATTTAATTAACCTTCGATAATGAAACTTGCAACAACCACAGCAATCCAGGGTCTCATCAGGAGCAAAATCGAAAGAGGGAAAATCAAAATCTACGTCTCAAGTACCTGTCTTTACCATGGCAACGATTGTTAGTAGAGAGGTTCCAGATGTGTCTTTCACATGACACTTTAACTAAATTCTTTGTGTGTTGCCAAATATTGGCCTTCAGCGTTGTGTCTTTATTGTCTAGACGGCATGTTGTGTTGATGTACAAGTGTTGATTGGGCATTATTTTGAATTTGCTTCTGAATAGATGAATGGGACCAAGCCACGTTCGGTGTGTGTCTTAGGGCAAATAAAGCTCTAACGATCTGCAGGCACCAAAAATAGAGAGTGCAAAAGAGCAAAGTAGTTTCTAATAGGCTATGTTGTCTTTGTAAAAATACAAAATGGGGTTTAAATCTCTGGATTGAGAGATTTGTGTTATGGGAAAAGCTTTACTCTCAGCAGGAGTTCCATTTTTCGCTGAGGTTCAGCATTATCTCCCCCTGGCTCTGCCACCTTGTGATACATAACGACAACGATAATTTCGGTTGACTTGAAGGAGTCTCACCCTCGCAGCTGCGAGTTACTGCAAAATGCCACACCAGGGCAGGGCGTGCTCCTATCACTCGTACGAGTATTCTGTGTTTCACAACAAGCACAGTGAAATTTCCTACCGGAGTAATACCTCCCTAGTGTCTGGTCTAATTTTGTTTGCTCACACCATGATGAATTGGAAATGTTATCAGTGCATGTGGAGGTAACACTCCCTGCTTACAAAGCAGCAGGGTGCGGTATCCGTAGTGGAAACGCGGCTACAGTCCTTGTGTGTAGCATTGCACACCTCAGTATTGATTTACTGTAGCTTGCATCAGGTGCATTAATGCAAACGCATGCACGGAGACACTGTACACAGTGCCCATGGTGGAGGAGGTGACATCAGAGGTGCCAAACACTCTGAGAAGATCTGGAGAGGCCGAAGCAGACTGCACCCGCGTCTGACTTTACCTGCCTGTGTATGTCTCTGTGGCATTTAAGAGCGTTGTCCTCAGTAGGAACTACTTTGATAGGTAAGAGGAAACACAGGAAACAGTATTTTTATTGGCGTTGGCGTCCGACAATAGTAATCGTGAACACTGGTTTATTGCAGACAAATGCATCAAACCACCAAGCTGTCAGAATTCTTCTTAAACTATATAGAAGTACTGAAACATGAATGAATTTGTCAGAAGTATTTATGCCATCAAGGTTGAAAAAGTGAATCAGTTTAAACCATTGTTAATTCTTTGTATATGTTTCCCCCTGAATAATAATTTTATTAGCATGGCTGCATAGACTAATCTAGAGCTTTCTATATTTATTAAGGTTGCAGAGCAGCACTAGCCCGGAGTCACCTATTGCACTTGAATGCCCCAATAATGCACTTAATTAATAAATTCATAACAATGTTTCTCTATTAGCAATGGACAGAGTCAGTCCAGCTGGTCTGATGTTTAAGAGGCAAAGAATAAACCAGGCTGTTTGCAGTTTCTATTCATTTTTAAGCAAATTTAAGGATATAGGCTAAATTTTATTTGCCAAAAATGATCCTGGAGCATAACAGTATGAAATCTTAATTTCACTGATTTTAAGTATCTATTTCACAGGGAGCATTTCTATCAGACTGTAAGGCTCTTGGAGTTCATTGATAATATTAAGGCAGTTTTTGCTAGAAAATAAATACCAAAGGGAGTTATAATTCTTAGCAAGACTGACATTGTAATATTTTGTTGTTCTTCCTTTCTACTTCTCAATATCTGATGGAAAATAATAATAATTAACAAAACCATATTTTTGTAATTCTTAATGCAGATCTTACTGCACATCAAAGCAACAGCTCTTCAAGACAGACTATTTAATATATTCTGTATTTTATTAAAATTCAGTTCATTGCTTTTGAGGGAGGCAAATAATGTAGTAGACAAGATTAATTCAAACTTAAGTTTCTTTGTTTCCTTTATAAACCTTTTGTTAAGACTATAATATTCACAGAAGACTCACTGACAAGCAGAAACCAGACACTGATATTTCTTGAATTGCTAGTGAAGAACAGTATATCATGGAGGTCAGGGCATGGTTTTCTTTTTCTGAACAAGATCCTCGCGCTGATGTGACAACCATTTACAGCTAATGATATCCACTGCTCTAAAATGCCATTATCATTATCTTATATGACTAGGCAGACATTCATCTCAGAACTCTTCATTAGCCTCTGTCCCCTCTGTGAAAAGCTGCTAATGCTGCCTCTGTGATAACATCGGCCACATGGCCACATCCAAACACTCTCTGCTCTATTCACCTGTTAGATGAGCTGTATAAAACGGAGTTCTCTGTCTTCTTGCCACAATCGTCTGTATGTTTTTCCTTTTTGGCATTTTTTTTAAAGACGTCTGAACAACATCCTATTTTTGCAACTTTTTCAAGATGTTGCCTACAGGTGGATCTACAGGTGGATCTTTCAGAAGACCTAAAAGACAAGTCAGTTGCTGACCGTGCAGCAGTTCTAGAGCAGTTGACAAAGCTTCATGTTTCCATGTTGCTAGTATAAAAATTCTGCTCTTTACATTTAGGTCAGCTGGCAGTAATTTATAGGAGTTTGGTTAAATAAAATCCATGCAGCTATTAACTATCTCTAACACCATTTAATTAACAACACTTTCAAACTGATAACATGAACAACCCCAGAGTTTAGCCGGTTGTATAATAAGGTCAATATATTCCCCGACTGGGTCACACAAAGGCCATGACATGTTAAAATGCTTTTGCATCACCAATAATTGAGCACTGACTGTGATCAATCAGATCAAGGACACACTGTTGGTTATGGGGTTGTTTGAAAAAAACCTCTGCACCCTTCAGCATTCTTCATAGATGAAGCTGTATTAATGTCCTGCCTGAGTAATTGGTGGGTTTATGAACGAGGGTTTCGGATTGGACCACTTGGGTTTTAACTTTGAAGATCCGTGTCATTAACCCTATTACACCGTTACTGCCAGAAAGCTGGGATTTCTTGCACGCTCCAGCCCATCATAGGTTAAGTTACCATCTGCCAGCACCGTAATGTCATATTACCGCAGAGGAGAGGAAGTGTGGTTAATCGAGATGAGCTCAGTCAAGCAAATTAGCCCATAGCTTTCTTGGGGTTGGTCATTTACTTACTGTGTGTTTGCACAGATGTGGTCATTAAACTGGCAGGGTTGTGTCGCTGTGAGGCTTGTTAGTCAGATACAGTAAGTAGCACTCATTGTGAGCAATGGGAGGCTGATTCCAGAAAACATGGTGATTCAGATATACTAGACTGCTGAGAAGGATTCAGACTAGAGCCGGTGTTGTGCAGCTTTGCCAGACACGTTGGCAGAGGTTAAATAACCACAACAGTTGTTCTCACCAAACCCGACTGGGTCACACAGAGATTTTAACTGGAGACTTATTATAAATATGATGTAATTAAGCATCACAAGGTTTTTTGGTGTAGATGTAGGGTCTTGTGTGGGGAACTGCAGCATAAAATCCTTTTTAGTGCTTAGGAACAATGAAAGACCCACTGTTTTAGTTTCGCAAGCAAACTTATTGAATAATTGGGCAAACTTCAATCATTTTCAAATAAACTGCAACTCAAGCATGAGAATATTTTGTGACTCAACATCTAAATGCATCAAAGAAATGTCCTAATTCGTGGAATTGATCCTCCCTGTGTTTGATGATTTGTGAGTCATTGTTTAACCTTTAGTCATGGTGTTGAGTTAAAAGTGGAACATTTTTGACTATGCAGTTTTTTTTAACTTATCTAATTTCAAAAGCTAGTATAAAGTATTTAGGGCAAAGGATCAGAATCATTTCTGCTTGTCTAGACACATTGCTCTTTCCATACTGATTACTAGACATGCCTGTGCTAAATACAACAGCCATGGTGTCTGGTGAAAAATGTCCTTGTTAATGCAACTGCCTTACAAGATGGTTAGATATATCCCTTCATCGATAATGCAGCAGTATACTTCCTGTTGTGTCTATGGGAATTATAATTAATTGTGATGGTAATTATAGCAGCGGAAATGCATTTTATCCAATCATACAGTATAACATCCCTAATTGGTTAAGTTCCTTTGCATATTTTTGTATTCTTTGTGTCATCATGGTGTCATGTGTCATGAAATTTGAATTCCAAATTTAATTGTGCATTAAACATAAAAAGCTGTCAAGAATTATTTAAAAGAGCTGGCGATTTATATGATAATGTTCCAGATTTAGTCAGTAGGCAGGAAAGTCAGCAGACATTATTCTGTTCATTGCATGCCATTCAGTGTATTAAATATTAAATGAACAGCACATGGTTTTCGTGGAAATCAGAACTTTCCAGACAGCCAGACACAAATCTAAAATTCATCCTTGCCTGTCCTCGTGTCCAGTTTATGAGATGTTTGAAGGGGATTACAGTGTGCTTCATCTTTAATTTAGGCACTAACACAGCAGAAAGCGTGAGAAATGGATTGGGAGGCTGCAGCAGAGAGAATGTGCTCGGCTGCTGTCTTCTGTATTGCACACAGCCATAATTAGTCTATTACAGCTGGGCAGTAGCGAGGGGTTATATGATCTAGTGCTATTAGAGCACTTAAAGTCAGCATGTCTCCCAATCATTTAGTCCTGCTGAGCAGTAACGCTGGACGGACTGCATGGACTCTTTATCAAATTCTCTCAGCAGAGCAAAAAAACCACACAAACCGCAGTAGTAGAAAGACTCGTACATGTTTTCCTTGTCGTGCTGCACATGTTTCATTTTCCAGTCATGAAATAGATATTCATCCTGCTGTTCTGGCTTTAATGACACAGAGCAGCTCTTACAGATGGTGCTGCTGCCTCTGAAACAACCTCACTTATTGTCATAAAACTGTTATTCAGTCATGGCGAGGTACAGCACAGTAAAATCAGAAAGGATTTACAGCACGTGCCTCGCTGTCTTGTGCACGATCGTGGCGGCATTGCCCAGCGGTGCCCGGGTTTTGTTCTAGCAACGATTAATTGTCTTGGTCAGAACCCTGAATTCCTGTCGTCTTAAATGAAAGAGAGTCATTTCAGGTGCAGATGAGAAACCATATGACAGGAAATCACTTATCAGTTGGCTTGACATTCTATTTCAGTAAATAATATCTCTGCACATCCAATCAGCAGTTAGAGGGCTTATAGCTGTCAGTCATACTTTGTATGCTAGCCCACCAGCTTTGATGGTAATTACTCACTTGCATCTTTGTTAGCTTTCACTGCAGGAGGGGCTGACTACTTAAGCTGTATTTCAAAACAGACAGCTCTCGCAAAGATTATGTTTGGTACATCTAATCAGAGGTGAAATAAGGGCTGGTTCGCTGCAGTGGTATGCGGGAAGGAGGCAGAGGCGGGATACAGGCGAGCATGCAAGGAATCACTAAGCAGTCTGGGTAATTATTTCTAAATCAATATTGTAACAAGCAAAGCTCTGGAGTGCCAAATCCCGGCCTGTCAAGTTTGAGCGGACTTATCCCTGTGGAATCTCCAAAGCTCAAATGCTGCTGCCATGATTGATTCCCATATGATACCTTTCACGTGAAGGCCATCTGCAATGCTAACATGGTGATCCCAATCGATCAGCTCCTTCAGCACGATATGAATGAGGCTCGCAGTAGAATAGGCGGTGTGTGCGCTGCTGAATGTAAGAGGAAATCTTAAGGCTTTTTATAGATTTGAGTTTTGCTTCCATTAAGTAAACAGCTGCTTGTGTTTAGGTTTATCACATTTTAGAACATTGACATGGCACAACCAGAAGCTAAAATTGACAAATTAAGTTGTAGCTGTCAAAGAATCTAGGTGTATTTGCCTTTGAAACATCTCCCTTGCAATTGCAGTGTATCAAGCTTTGCAAATTTCTGCACCTTTATTTATACAGTGGTTTAAAAACTCTTTATTTTGTTGTTGACTTAATTTTAAAAGGGATCAAATCGAGTTGTACACTCACACCCTTTGCTGTGGCACTGCAAACTGTGGTTAGGTAGAGTGATGAGTGAGTCCACCTGTGGCAAACAGAATTGATTGGACACCTGATTGAACCTACAATTCGCACTGCGTGTCAGGACAAATGCGAAGCCATGTCTAAGAATCTCTCTGTAGACCTAGGTAATAAAGTTGTGGCATAGATTAGATCAGGGGAAGGCTTAAAACAAATTGTAAAACTTTCCCAGGAGAATTATTCAACTAAAACTGTGGAAGTTTTGAATCACTATGAGATCTCACTAGAGTTGGACATCTGGCAGACTAGGAGATGACCAAGATCCGTCACTGTAACAGAGCAGTGATGTGAAGTCCTCCACTCCATCAATAACGCCTTTATGATAGAGTGAATAAAAGGAATATGATAATGTGATGGGAGTTTGCCAAACAGCATTTGAATGGGAGCATGGGGAATCAGATTGTCTGGTCTGATGAGATGAAAATTGAACTCCTTGGCCAGAACTCCAAGTACTGTGTCCTGGGAACACCATTCACTGCTCATTGTTTCATTGACACTATCTCTACAGTGAATCACTGTGGCAGAATCATGCTTCTCAGTGGCAGGAACTGGGAGACCGAGCAGGATTTTGGAAAGCGAAACCAGCAGCCAAACACAGGTGCCCTCGAAGAAAGCATGCTGCACAGCGAATGCAGCCTGGGACTCGGGTGAAGGGTTACCTTTTATCACGACGACGATGTGTAGCACACAGTCAAGTCGAGACTTGAGTGACTTCTTTACAAGTCTCAAGTGCTTGAGTGGCCCAATCAAATCCTAGACCTGAACCCCCATATAATGTTTATGAAGAGATCTGAACATGTCTGTTCAGATGCTTCCCATCTAATCTGACTGAGCTTGAGAGGATCTGCAAGGAAGACGGAGATAAACTGTCTGAGGGTGTGCCGAGCTTGTACAGACTTAAACTGTGTCTGCATAGTAGGCGTGAGAAGCACGTGGGAAGAGCAGCAACACTTTCAGTGCTCCATGTTTGTCTACATCGGAGGTGTGTGGGCACAGTAATATGTATAGATCACCCACTTCTTGTTAGCACTGGTGTCCAATACACAATGACTGTGGCTGTTTAGTTAAACACAGCAAAATAGACTTGTTTTAATTCTCCGTCTCTGTCTCATCCCTTGTACTGCTCTTTTTTTCTTTGTGTGAGACAAATTTCCTCACACCCATCACTTCAACCTCACACCTCTTGACAAACTACATTATCAGTGCGTTGCCTTGTCTTGCAACTGCTCCACTCACACAAGCACATGGCACTGGCTCCTAAATCATACCTTAGGCAAAGATGATGAAATTTCCAGAAAACAAAAGCACCTCAGAAACAGTCATATGACCAAGACTGTGCAATATTCTGTAACAAATTTGACGTCCTCAGTGTCCTCGGATGCACAACATGTGCTAGTCTAGAACCTGTTGACACACACAGAATAAGGTCTTACATGTGAAGTATTTGCATAACAACTAAAATCACCTTTACAAATGAACGAAAGCACACATTCGCATTTGGAACGGTAGACAGAAACACCACAATAATATTGAACACATGTTCTGAGAGGAAAATTGTATAACAGCCTAATTTGCATCTTCCTGCTTTCTCCAGATGCAGGTTTGATTGGAGCAGAGTAAGAACAGCTGCTGCCAAGCCAAATAAATTGGGCCTTTGGTTTATATCGAAACAGCACCTGCCTGAATGTTAAGATCTGAGTGTGACTTCATTGAATCAAATACGATCAACACATGTAATAAGATTTATGTCTGAGTGAATATGGGTAAAAGGGTCTGTGGTCATTTGGCGTAATCAAACACCAACAACACAATGGGCTGAACCTCTTTCAGAACACTTATAGTAAATTGAAGGACAGTTTATAATATTTAGTTCATTCTTAAATTAATCCTGTTGTTTTGCTAAATTAATTTGATTTCTGCTCAAAAACACAATAATCACAACAGCCTTGATGAAGCTGAGCGTGACATTCCACAAAGTTTTGCAGTTTTTTTTTGGGGGAGACAAAAACTCTTAATAAAGCGTTATTTAAAATGAAGTGGATGTAACAAAGGTCGAGGCTAAAGTTAATTTCTTCATGTTACCGATTGGTCAGGAACGGCTGCAGCCAGATTTAACGCCACAGATGGACAAGAAGGAAAGTTAGGAAAAAGACTGAGGTGGGACAAAGCTGCGGTCCAATTTTAAATTGGCAAATCAACCTGCAGTTCCGTTCTCCAACCCCATTTGTCCTTCCTCCCCCATTCTCCTCTATGCTTTAGAGATTACCAGTGTCCCTGCTACTGCTGTTTGCATAGACTGTGTATTCTAGCTGTGTGTCTGGTTATTTAACATGCCGGGCACATGGAACCAGGTGGTTCTGGTGCACAGAGCTGTAATTTCTCTCACTGGGAGTCAGGTTTAAGAAAATACCCAAAATTGAACAAGTGCCTGGAACAAAAAGGGATGGTTTTAAATTTTAAACACATTTTTTCTCATGCAGTTGTGTACCACTTAAATGTGCAGTTTCTTTCTTCCTTCGTGAGCTTAAAGCGGAGCCAAGGCCGCCTTGAATTCCATCAGGCATAACAAAAAAATTGTGATTCACCATCTGCTTTACAAGAGAGCTGAGACATCTGCTGTCTGCACTTCCCAACCCGTGATTGTATTGCTTTCTATAAGATTAATAACATTATGCACTACAGCTTATAGCAGTGTTGCTGTCATGAAAAAACAAGATTAGAAAGTTTCATGGCATTGGCAGAATTAAAACTACTGAGAAATTCATAGTTATCAAACTGAAAATAAGGCTTATAGATGTATTTTTGGAATAAGCCGAATCCAATTCCTGTCACAGGAGCATCTAATGCATTATCAATGCTCCACTACATATTGTTGGCATCTTAAGAGCTAACAGCGTATCTTGAACAAGGTTATCAGTCCCCCATGTGCTCTTCCCCCAATCCCACAAGATGTCCTCTACAGAAATCCTACACATGATTGGCTGAGTGGGCAGTTGGCATACTTTCCTTGCTTCCCCTGCAGCACTACTTTGTTCCCTTTAGCTGTGTTGGAGGTGATGTAGAGTTCATTTTAGGATTACATCTTAGCTGGAGGGTCTGTAGCAAAGCTTAGGAGTTAACAAAGGGAATTATGAACCTTTTGAAACCCACACAGAGGACTGGCTGGCGAGGAAACGTATAACAAAATTAACCTGCAACTTAACAACCCAAACAGAACAGAGCTAAAGCTGCTGCTGCTGTTGCTTGAGTTGATTTGTGTGTGTGTGTGTGTGTGTGTGTGTGTGTGTGGATCCATGAAGGTGTTAGTGTGCAGGGGTTTTTGTGTGGGAGTGCTTTCTGACATAAGCCTGCAGGTTTGCACCAGACCGAGGGAGAAATGAAAGCTTTTCACAATGACACCCAATACATGACACATCCAACTGTGAATTTGGCATCAATGCAGGAGCAAATATTCAGCTTTAGCAGAGAGGTCAGTTCTTTTCTTCTCACCTCTGTCCCTTCTCTGTGATCAATATGAAATGACAAACCCTGTCCAAGTCATGTTGTCACATTTCTTTGGAGTTTTTACAGCATTAATATCAGCCAACTAGATCTGATTGCTGGCACACACTCCAGGATATGTGGTCTTTTTTTTCTTTCTTCCAGGCCCTGTCATGTGCAGCCAAGGCCAAGATCTCAATTATTAGTGGTAGACCAAGAGCACCGCAGGCTGTTCATACACAAAGCCCCACCTTTGCTTTGTGTCTGTGAGCACGAAAACCTGTCAATACCTGTCAATGCACAAACACATCTGTCATTTTTGTAGCAACATCACCAACTATCACTGGCAGTGTATTTGCAGTTTCTTGTACCTTTTAAATCTGAAATATTTATATTTTTAAAAAATGAACTGTTAAAATGGTGACACGTGGTATTTTGGAATGAAACCACTAATTTCTGTTGTCACCAATGAGGGGCCCATGATGCTGTCTGACCTTCCCTCCTGACCTTGTGCTGTCTGGTCACCACCTGGCTCCAGGGGGAATGTGGCATGAAAGAGGACACACACAGCCTGCCTCACACATACCTGACCAAGATTAATGGCACTTCAGATATTCATCATTATTCTCCCTAACAGCAGTCAGATATGGCCCTGGGCCAGAGCTCTGCCGCTAAAATCCAGTGTGAGGTTCACTCCTTAGCAGCAACCCTGGTAACAGTCTCATAGCGATTTTGAGCTTGTTCAGAAAGTATTTAAAATAATCAATATTCACTACGGTGAGTTTCTAGAACATGCTGTGGTTACCAATATAAATAACTGAACCCCATTGCACACATTTACATGAATGTGGTGTTTATGGAACTTACATTGCAAGAGTGGCCTTTGTGTGTTTATCATCTGTGGGTCCTACGAGCAAGCAGTGGGCCCCCAACCTCTTGTTATCTGTCCCATTTGTCTAGAGATGAGGGTCAGTGGAGCTCATACAAAGGTCTGGTGCAGCGAGAGGAGCTGGTGAGATGGGGTGTGGGCTATTGTTGCAGTCAGAGAGAGGTAATGGGGGGATATAGACTGGAGGGGGGAGGTCTGTCTGCCTGCTGCCTCTCCTCATAGGAACATCTGCCTCGGAGACTGCAACAGATGCAGAGGCACAGAGGGAAAGATGGAGGGCGATGGTGGTGGGAGTTGATGTATCCTGCCAGGTTGTTGCTGGGAGATCCCCCACCACCAATCAGCTAATGACTGTGGTTTTTAAATATTATTTGTCTCCTTCACTTAGAAAAAGAGAAAAGCACAGTAAAAACATCGGTCAAATGTTATTGCCATCGTATCACACACAGCATAATAGACTAAGTAGCCAGACCTCTTAAAAAGGCCAACCACAGAGCAGGTAAGAGTGCAGAAAAGCGCTCTACAGTGGTAATTAGAAGGCATTCCTCAGCTCATAGCCTCCTGTTAAATCTCAATGAACCAATTTTCCTCTACCAATGAGATTCACCCAATAATTGTTCTGTGTATTGGTTTACCCCTGGACAGCTGCTACTGCTGCGAAATAAATTGTGCTTTGGTAAAGTGCAGCTCTAATTTAATAAAAAAAAAAAAAAACATAAACAGACTATAGATGAATTCAGATGTGTTTACATTCAAAAGAAGATGCAAAGAAGATTGGAACTTTTTCTATCGATCTCAGGACTGACGTGTTCTTGAGTTTTGTGTCAGAGTTTTTTCAGATGTTTGTCAGCTGTAAGAGAATCTCCTGAGCTCAGAGGCAGCAGCTCTCTGAAGAGCTCGCTATAAATACACACAGCGCAGGTATCAGAGCTGAAATTGTTGCAAGGTGCTGCACACATGACTGTGACACCCATTTAGCAGAGCTCAGGTTACAGCGCCGAGCACTGTCCTACAGATGTAACTCAGGCAGCCGCGTTGTCATCTCTAGTTTTCTAGTTTTCCGGTGACTGGCTGATCCTAAGAACATTTTGAGTAGATGGATCAGCTGCTGTTTTAAAACCCAGACAGCAGCGTGAATTCATCATTTATGATTAGCATGTTACAATCTCAGCAAGCACAGAGCCTGACTTTTCTTTCACTTTTATCATTAGCGCTGTCTGTTTCACACAATGCTCTTGTAAGGATGTGAGGTCTTATCTGTTGTTGAAGTCTGGTGTGTGGACAGTGATCTGCCAGCAAACCAGGGGGCCAGGAGTAGTGCTTATCAGCTTGTACCCGTCGCACAGCCCAGGCTGCTCTTTATCTCTTATCTGTAACGCAGGATGTAGAGCAACACAAACACTGGCTCAACAGTGGCTAAGCAGGATATCAGGAGCGCTGCTTGTTACCTCGCTTCCTGTGGAAAGAGATTAACTAATAAACTTAATAATGCTCGATGTACATCGGTGTCGATGTGCACATTTTGTTTGTTCTAAGGAGAGTTTTGTTGACTCTGTAAACGGAGGTGTGTATGAAAGATGAATCCAGTTATTATCAATCTTCCAGGCTTTTGACATCATGTGATTTAATATCTATTTCAAAATGATGAGGGATTCATTTCATTGTGCACATCTTAAAATAAGCTGCTCTGTTTACAAAAGACTATATATTATAGTACAATACGAACTATTCCATGTCTGTCTGACACATTCTCAGCAAAGTCTAATAATTACATGAGCAGTACAACATTTTTGCTGCAGGGCAGCTGGATTGTATTGGATTGCACAGGTGCTGGGTAATTGTGCCCAAAAACTGTCCGAGTTTACTTTTCTCCAGGTGAGTGCTGCTCTCGAATGCACCCTCAGCTGGCTGACGACATCTCCAGCAGTTCATCCACAGTGATTAAAAAGCACAGATTTGACAAAGTACCTGCAGCACGCTCGCTGTATATTAGGATGTTGCAAAAGTGCTGTAAATGGTGCAAACTACATTTCTTTGCAGTTTTTTTTCTTGGGAACAGACAGAGAGTCCCTAGTTGAAGTTTTATTTAATTACAACTGAATAGCTTTACAACAAATATAAAATAAAATGTTCAACACAATCCCATTAGCCTGAAGGGGAAAAAAAAGTGGAAGTTGTCCAATTTTTCACATCAAAGTATTTTCACAGTTCTTACAGTTCTGCTACACCCATTATGTAAGAAAGGATGTATAAAGCCTTTTGTGGCTCCAGAGGGAGCTGCACTAAATCTGATAAATGCCCTCAAGTATCATAATTTAAGGCAACATTGGTTAGGCCTATAAGTCTGAAAATATAAAAACAACATAAGGGTAAGCTCAGCCTCCTCTCGTCATCTCAGCTTGTGGACGGAGGCTCAAGCCTACGTTAGCTGTTAGTATGGGAGACCCACAACTAAACACCACTATCGTCCTGTTTGTTTTAGTTTCATATTTAGCATTTTTGCTAAATATGATTGTGGGTGATATAGACACCAGATTTTGTCTTATTTGAGTCCAATTACTAAAATGCTGTGGTACTCCTTTAAGAAAATGCCAGAACGCCAGATGAAGACACAGAAGTGGTACTTCTTCTAGTAATGGAGTACTTGTCCATGCAAATACTTGCCTTCTTATTTGAGTTTGTGTACTTTTGCCGTCTCTGGTTCCCACAGCTTTACAGGATTCCCCCATTAACCCCCTCAAGGGCTTTGCAAACCTTAACCGCCAAACGGGTTTGTTATGACAAGCGTGATTAACACATGTCGTGAGTGGAGGCTGCGCCAACCATTTCAACTAATGCAAAAGAAGGCCGGGGTGCCAGGGGCAGAAACGAAAGAAACCCTTGCGCACGACTCACTGCACTCGGTTGCATGTTTGAGCATCATCTCGCCTTCTCTCGCTTGTGGCTTGTAATAACACATCCAGTATTGTTGTCAGTGGTATTATTCTCACTAATAGCGCGGCGATCACTTATCTCTTAGGAATGAAATCAACAAAAGGTGCCAATATTCACACTGTGTGACGGCGTGCAGTTGGATTTGGATATTGATGAGTGCCTGACAACAGAGACCCTGGGGCCAGCATGCCCCATCAGCTGACCTTTCTGGTGTTGGTGTGAACTTTGATATATTTTTTACATGATTCATTATAGAACCTGCTAAAATGCATGACCTTTAGCAAGATAAATGGGTGGTTCCAAATGTCTGTACTAACCTGCAGCCATGATGTGGAAAGGCTGAGAGATTTCTCAAGACCAATGCTGATTCGCTACTTTATTCCACCTTGGGGAATATGCCATGAAGCCTTCATGGGATCAGTTCAGTCTGCACAGACACAAGGATGGCGACTGAATCAGACGTCATGTCACATACAAACTGCTGCTGTAGGTCTTCGAGTTCGGGTTCTATATTTTAAAGATGTCATCCAATATCTCAACATGCAAATATCAAACGAAACTAAGTAGCCCACTCCTCCTTCCAAAAAGTACACGTCGGTCAAATCTCCTGCTCAGTCTGGTTATTGGAAAGAGCAAAGCTCCACAATATTTCAGAAAGACAGTGTAGTTAAAGCCTCACTAAAAGTTTGCTAGTTATTGAAATGTTTATTGTGCAGAGATGCAGTTTTTTGCCTTTCTTGTGTATGAGGCTTCGTAGGTTAATTGCTGTCCTGCCTTTACCTCGAGCTCCATAATAAGAGCTGAATCGCATGCCTGCAAAAAGAAATTATGCTTTTCTTTTCAGTCAACCTGGTCAGCCAGCTTCAAACATTAGCCAAGAATAACATGACCCATCAGTCTTCAACTGAGAATGTTGTTTTTTCTCTAGTTCAACAGGGTTTGTGTTACAAATCTCAAGTGTGTGTTCTCAAAGTCCAAGCTGAAGATCACAGAATTAAACGATCAAATGCGTCCATGATTGCACGTTACACAGTTCCTGATACAGGATTAAATTTAGTGCAGCCCTCAGGGTACAAATGTCTCTGTAAGCCCTTCCGAGTCTCACAAAAACAATATTGCTGATCCTCTAGACCTCACACACCCACACAATGAACCACTGAGCCACAGAGGAAGAGCGTTGGATATAACCACAGCAGTTTTTGCAGTGGGATAGATTAGTGTATGCACAATTAAAAGGGGTCATTCCACCAGGCGCTGCCAGTAAGGTATTTTTATTGTTGGGAGTATCCCTGTTGGATTAGCCCCGTTATATCCTCCCTGCTACATTCTTTACCCAGGGAATGAAAGGCTAGACAGAGTAGAACAAAACTCGCTTTGATGGTAGAGCATTTTAATGGCTTATTAACTCGGCTAATTGTGGAAAAAAAATAAAGGAACTTCTCGACAGGAGTGTGTGGTGCAGTAAGGGTACAGGTGATGCAGGGGCCGAGCATCAAGGATAGGCTCAGGTTTGCACGTGCTCCACAAACCCAACTGCGTGTCTGCCACCATTGTGTTAATTAGGGCGCAGAGCAGGAAGTCATTACAGCTAATGCCTATAAAAGTCCTGTTCATGCCTCCTCCCTCGTCAGAGTGCCCTCATGTGATAAACCCGTGGCTTATCGATGCCTGGAAAACAAAGCTCTCATCGCTCTGACAAGGGCTTTTAAAAAAGGAGCTGAGGGGAGCAGAGGCCTGAATCAAGTCTTTGCACAAATCATCTGTCGCCGGAGGGGTGCGGCTGTTAGTGGCACTCTGTCAGACAGTTGAAGTGAGGGAATGAGAAAGTGAAATATGTCGAGGAGGGTGGAGGTCTGCGGCTGCCCGTTCCTTAATTCTGCCATTTGAATGCAAAGCTGTCATTGATCTGATTGCCGGTGTGCAACTACAGCACCTAAGTGAGATTCACTGCCTTCTCAGCTTGACAAAGAGCTGCGACTGGATGAGAGGCAGCATGCACACACACTCAGACACACTCCTGACTCAGTTACTGCCGTGTACCGTGCTGCTTTGGCTTGTTTTACCGTCTGTGTTTGGTGGTAAAGGCTCAGTCTAAACCCTTGTTGTTAAAAATCTGTTGAACCAGAAGTCACTTTTTTCAGCGTATGAATATTGTAAAATTCTGTAGTCTCATGCTAAAATGGAGATGATTGTGCTTTTTATTTCATCCTGTCTACATTTATCTATTGTCTATCTTACTACTACTTGCTATCTTACAATGTAAAGCTAATAAAACATTGTTTTGGGCGCTTAAAGCTCCGTTTAGTCTGTTATTAAAATCAATACTGTTAATTATTATTGTGCACATGGGTCAGACTTGTCTGGTGTGGACCTTCTTCACAGTGGGTACTCTGTACTTCACAGACATGATAAAGGAAATCCACCATGACATCTTGTTTGGAATAGCTGTCTTTCACTGTCGGTGTAAAACAGACACGAGTGCAGTCGTGAGTGTTTCTGACAACAGATGCAGTTGTGCGTCTGCTGCTCTCGGTTCCCTCGTTAACCACCCTTCCCTAACTCCTCAACCAAAGAATGCACATGGCGGAGGGTTCGAGGTGAGATCCAGACCTACAGGTCCCGGAAGACCACTAATGTAGAGAATGCTGAATTGGCAAAATGCTGATAAGCAATAAGAAGAGTTTATGCTGTTTATTCTCCCGTAGTAGTAAAATCTCCGTTCTCCTTTACACAGATCCTGTACCCACGGGATGGCCAATCCTCAGATGTTTTGCTCTCTGTGCTGGTTCCTCTGGTTCACTGAACCCCTAATCTGTAGCCTCTAACAAATACATAAAGATCAGCAATTTTACTGTAGGGTCGATGCTGCTGCCGTTTGCTTTGAAGTAATTTTTACTGTCTATCCATCTTGGCGTAATTTCTCATTCAGTTTGAATGGAACATCTGTGTATTGTAAAATTAAAGCTCATCCCTGTTGGCATTTAACTCCATAAAAAATAGCACACAGCAAATATTGTGGTGCTGTTTTTCCAATTAAGAGCTGCATAATCACATGCTCCCGTGTTTAATACAAAAACTCTATCAAGAGACCAACTAGTACTTTACTGTACTCGTTTTCTTCCTGCTTACTAGATCTGAGGGAACGCTAGTTATTGCCATGTTTATATTTCATAGCTCTTGTGCGATTGTGAGTGTGGCCGTGCACTGAGAGATCTGTGGAGTGTTGAGTTCTGGCATTGAACGTACAGAGGCAGGCAGACGCGTATTGGTCTGGAGGGCTGCTGACAGACAGATTGATGTAGTGCTCAGTCCTTGGAGAGTTGATGAATGACTTTCTCTGTTGTTTAGAGAGCTGCCAGCTCCCCTCCGACGGAAGAGATTTTGGCCTCTGAGAGTGGAATACGACTTCTGGTGGCAAAAGCGGAAGAGTGGCAGTACTGAACAAGTTGGCTTTGGATATGGTTCAGGTTGCACTTAGCGGGTGATGAGGTTATGAAACCCTCAGCTTAACATAATACTGGAAAATCCTCTCATAGAATTCAAGGCGAGGAGTGGAAACTTCCCTTGTGTTGTGTGTCATGTGTTCACTGTGTCATGATCTTGCAGAAGGACTTGTTCCAAGTTACACTTGTTGGATGAGCTGCAGCTTCTGGAAGCTCCAGGGAATGATTTCTCCATCATACACTACACCCGCCTGCTCATACGGGATTGATGATAGACACACACACACACACACACATACAGACTGAGATGACTTCAGCGTGCATAGGTCAAAACAGGGTGTGTGCAGTCACACACCCTCAAGCAGTGTGGGCTCTTTTTCGCTTTGGGTGGCAAACAGATGTATTCTTATTTTCCTTTTTGTCTTTAGAAAGCTTTTTCTAGTCCTCTGTTTTGCCAGGATAGACTCAGAGAGATTTGTCTCTCATTCCACCTTAATAAACGTAGCTCTACTCAATTACTCTGATTGGTCCTTTCCATGTAATGTAATGTACTGTACAGTAGAGTAGTTTTTTCCTTCATCAGCTGCGGTCGTGCCTTGTCTCTCTCTTTTCCATTGGTCAAAGTCAACGTCATCACCAATACATCACTGCAGCACACGGTCTTTCTATAGGGTTCCGTAGGCTTTCTGTGTAACTAAACATTTATCTCTTCACTCCCTCCCTTTATGTTTTGATAACACTGGACTCAAACGCAGTGGGTGGTTTGTGATTATCCATGCAGCACTTTTAATATGCAAACATCAGACAGAAGCAGCTACAGTTTAGATTATAATTCCTGGGACCTCGTCTCAGACAGAAGCCGTGGAACCCCGTGATGTTCGGTTGATTAATGGCATGGATTGGCGTTCTCCTGCTGCTGGCTATGTAGGTCAGACAAATTACATTTGGAGTTTTTCCACTTAAACATACAGTAGTAGTGCCTGTAGACTAGTTTAAAGACATGTAACGTGTCAGCAGCAAAGTGCACGTCAGGAAGTCAAGTGGCTCCGTTTCGGGAATCTTTCATACACAGCTACTATATAAGGAGTTCTAGTACTAACTTCTGCCAGCGTGGCTATTTAGGCGACTCTGATCTTGCTGGAATATGAAGTGTTTATGATGTGATTTGGAATAGCTGTCAGAGCTATTTGTGTATGCTGCCAGTGGCAAGATTCTCATTTCCTCGTTTGAGAGTTTCTTCTGTTCGCCACGAACATCATTGGCCTCCTTTTTAGTGGTCACTGCCCGAGGCCTGACGGTGCGGCGGCTGTAGAATCAGCACATTAGGCCCCGTGTCATCGCGGAGATGGATGGACAGTGGCTGTTCAGTTGGCTTCCCTATAGTGCTGCAGTTTAACACGCGGCTCTTTCAACAGGGGAGACACGCCAGCAGCAGGGAGGATGAATGGAGGGGTTGGATGAAGGGGGAGAGTCTGGATTAATGAGGGGCGTCTGGTGACTGATTGGGTGACATCAGTAGACGGCTGTTTCAATTTCAGCCTCCCACTCTACATCCTGTCTGTTATTCATCAGTGCAGAAACTCTTCTGCTCCTCCACTCAGACATCTCTTGTTTTTTTGCATGCACGCTCGCGCTTCTTGTACTTTTTTCGCAGTAGTAGTGAAAGAACATGTCGTCCTCCCCACGTGACGTCTTGACCTCCTGAGCAGTTTAAAGTTTCACTTTAAACTCTTTTTTTACATTTAACGCCGGTTTCTTTTTTGGTCTTTTATTTGGGGTTTTACACAAACAAACTGCTCTTTTTTTTTTTATTGTTGTCGAGACTTGAAGTGTCTCCCACACCAGCTAACAAGTCCTGCTATGCCGGATTGTAAATTGTGGCCTCTGGGGTCCCCTCTTTGCCCTCACTCTCCTTCCTCATCCCACCCAACCTCCCCAGCGGGACCATTATAATCAGTGTGATGGTGTGTGTCTGTGTTGGAGCCCTGCCTCCACACTGTTCTCTGAAGTGGGGGAGGCTCACAGAGAAGAAACCTTCAGGAGCAGAAGAGGGAGAGAAGAAGACTGATGAAAGCGGAGAGGACGAGAGAGGGAATGAAAGGAGATTTGAGGAGAGAGGGGAGGGCCGCAAGAAGCCTGTTAATTATTTATGAGCCTACTCCTATGGCTAATGGGAATTACATCTGTTTTAATTATTGATGGCCTAACCGACTGTCTTTATAGGCGTCTCCTCTGGGGACTGAACCGGCTGACAGATGTGTTCCATTGTTGTTAGCAGATGTGGAGTGGTCTGTGACACTCCAACAATATTATTTGGTTGGAAGTCTCTAAATGCTTTTTTTTTTCTAACTCACTGCTGTGACTTCATGTAAATCTGCGCTCTATATGAGATATTATAGAGAGATGAAGAGAAAAAACGTAGCAGCAAAATCCGCTTTTCTGCCATTTGAACCTCGGTTTTACCTGCCTTAAGGCTGGAAAGAGAATTCTATAAGGCAATGTAACTGTGCTGGGTTATCACAGGCAAAATATGACCACTGGCAAAAGTTACAAACTGCAAATAGCACAGCGTAGCAGGATAAATCTTTAGAAAATCAACCAGTGCACCTGCAAAGATACAGAATGTCTAAGTTAGATTTACCTTAAACAGTAAATCTTTCTTCCAAGGGACCAGATTTTATATTAGCTGCAACTTGGCTGGCTTGAGTTTCGCCGTTTTTTCTTGCCAGTTATCTCTTGAGTCTCGCTGTACTCAGATTTGTTGCCAACTGGCCTTCAGTCAGCTCCATTGTGAGAAGGTATTGGTGTAGCAGATGGCACTGGAGAAGCCTGAGGTATCTTCAGAAAACAGAGGTCCTGGCTTCGATGCAAGTCGGAGAAAGATTATTTTCACTCAAGATGAACTGTGGTGTGTGTGTGTGTGTGTGTGTGTGTCTGTACATGTACATAAGTTGACCATTTGCACGTGACGCATATTCGCTCCTGATACAAATACAGACATCTTGTGTTTGTATATAGACTTGATCTGAATGTGGGATCTCATTTTTTCTACCTTCTACTATTTGGCCTCTCGAGTGTGGCTGTTGACATACAGGCGAAGACACAGGCAGACAAATCGGTCTCACGCAGTTATCAGTACCTGTCTTCTGCCAGCCATCGTTACTGTCACCACAGCCACTCGTTTATCACCTCAACTGAGGAATTTTTTTACATCAAACTTTATTGTCCCGTGCGTTAAGATGTCATGTCCCGTGTTTAAATGTGCTGATGCGTGCGTGCTATGCCGAAGATGCAGACGTCCTTAACGATAGGCCCGTCCTTGCCGAATTACAGTCTGGCTTTCTCGACAAGCCCACTGAGTAATGGGCACTATTAAACCCTGTCTGCTGGACATGGAAGGTGGGAGAAGGTGGAAGAGACAAGTAACGGGGATAGGCAAGGGCTTGTCCTCCCTGATGGATGGTCTCAGAAATGCTCCTTACCGCATGTGTCATACAGCATCTGGAGGTGTATTGATGTGCTACAGGGGAGGGTTGCCAGCACTGTTACAGCAGGTTGCATCAAGAAGAAGTGAGGGAGGAGAAAGCAGGAATAGATTAGGCAGCATGTCAAAGCCAAGACAGGAAGCCCAAAATAATATTGGAGAGGAAAGAAGGACAGTTGCTAAATTCGGTGAGGCAGTGAACAAGTATGTTAATCAAGCAAGTGACAAATACTAATAGGTTGATGAGTGGATCTAAATGAAGAGAAGTGGTCCAGTACCTCTCACTGAGGTGTTATCTTACGAGCAGTGTATTATTGTCCTCATTAGTGCGTGTCCCATGGTTAATTATTGATCAGCTATGCAGAGATAAGTCACTCACCAAAGGCGTCATGCTGGGCTTTGTGGCTCAACACTTGTCCCTGCTGGGTACTGAAGCACACACACACACACACACACACACACACACACCCCGCAAAGATTTAATAAAAAAGAAATGTTGTTAATCGTTGTTTGCTCTCACATCCGTATGTGTTAGTCCCAGCGTTAATGTATGTTTAAGCAGCTCGCTGGGCATCCCTCGCTGCTGTTTAGTTTAATAGAATGCTAAACTCCAGAGACCATGTGGTTTATTAGCACGCTAATGGCTGTTAATGTCAAAACTGTTAGAAGTGCTATAATGGGATGATGCATCCCTCAATAAAAAAAAGATTATTATTTGCTGACACATCTTCACATCCAATACTGAAAATGGAAAATGCAACACAAGGAAAAAGAAAAGTCCCTGTTGTTTGAGATATTTTATTTGTTTCTCACCCTGATGTCGACCTCCTGTGCCACAGAATCAGAACCAGCTGACAATTGTTACTGTTTTCCCATGACTTTGTTCAGCCCTTTGTGCCCTTGTGTTTAATGGGGTTCCCTACATCCTGGAATTGTCAGGTTTTTTCCCATCATTTTCCATGCAAGTGTTGTGAGATGGATTAAAAAGTTTGCCAAGGGACACATGGTTCAAATATCAACGTATCAGTTGTTCATGTCAGATGATATCCTTAGCTGAACCACTGGTTTTTGTAATCTTATTGAAACCATTAATGCCATTGCCAATGTTCCCACACTGCCGTGGAAATGTCCCCCCACAGTTTGTCTCAAATCTGGTGTGTGGATGTTTGCGCTTGGAGTAGGCGCTAACGCTTTGACCAGGTCAGTGTCTCTCGGCCCATTAAGTCTCCGCTTTTTAGTCGGACGGCCAGATGACAAGATATGGAACATAATGAATCCAACAAATCCCAAACAGATTTACTCTGCCTTTGTTCCCCGTGTTTATACTGAAATGTCATCACTCTACGTTTGACAAATAGGCTTTCATATCTGGTTATATGGCATCTTGATTGAAGGAGCAGACTCAAGGTTATATGTGCCTTTCAACAGATCCTTGTCCTTTCTATAATAACAATGGCAGAGCGCTTTTATTAGTGCTTGATAAATGCACAGAGATCTGGTGAATGAAAAAGGTGAGATTCGTCATCAATCAGAATATGCCCTCTTCTATTCTAAAGAAGCTTTTTTTTTCAGCTTTTATTGTTTTTGTAATGAAGTAGCATATTAAGCGTCCAGGTGTAAAACTCAATAAGCGGCTACATACATTGTGAAGATATGAAGTGGTGTTCCATCTCCTCCAGAGGAAACAAAAGGGGCACTTGCTTGGTAAGCTGTGATATAATTGAGTGTGCAGCCATTGATTTTCTTGTCTCTCCTCTCCTGCAGGTAAGTGGATGTGTTTTGCCGTAAGGGGTCCGAGGGGCTGTGGGGTGGTAAGTGCAAAATCATTTTGAACACAAAGTCATTTTTCAACACAGGACTCGAGCCCCACTCCTCCTTATACCCAGACATGCTGAATGAACTTCTGCTTGCACAGACGACATAGATTGCTGTTCCGCAGGAAAATATCTAGCTCCGTTTAGACCAGAAGACAAACGTACAATACTGTATGTTTAGCGGAAATGATGCCATGCAGAATTTTTCAGGCGTTCTGTGCTGCGCATTTCAAGTCTTACCAGCAGGATCTTGTTTTAAAATGATTTACTAGTGATGGAGGATCGGTCTGATAGCTGTATGCCTGTAGGAAAGGCAGCACTGACTTCCTGTTCATTTTATAGTCAATAGCAAAGCACTTGCATAATTTTAAGACTTCCCTTGGGTTAGGAAGCATCACCTTTATGGAACAATAATATGACTTACAATAATATGACTTACACGCATTAAAATTTGACATTTATATTCACTAAAGTGGCTTTCTTATTCCACTTCACAATACTTAAAAGACTGCAATTACTTCTTCTTTTGCTGTAACATTTTGTCTCTTAGGATTAACCCCTGTCCACTAAAAAAAACCCTATTAAAGCCCCAAACCGGAAAGCTGAACAAAGCTAATGACTGTGCAGGCTGTGTGTCTCGTTCTGTGAGTGACACGGGGAGAAAGCTTACCACAATGTGAACGCCAAATAATTGTTTAACAGACAACCTGACAAGAAAGACAAAGGCAGAAGTGGGCCAAAATAAGACCTCTTCCCTTTGATTATGCAAAGCAGTTCTCTCTCCATCCAGCCCGCAGTGCATTGTGGGTAGTCATTAGATCAGCCTCACTGAGTGGCCAGAGACGCAAGTTTTTGTCCCATTCAGCAAGAGGGTATGTACTGGCAAAGGTAGCAGGGTCCGTACACTGCATGTCTGACAGCTGCTTTATCTGAAACAGCCAATGATTGCACTCGGGACTTTTTTCCCCTGGTTCTGTTTGTTCACTGATTTATACCTTTTGTCGCGTGTTTTGTGAGCAGCTACATTTGCTTGTGGGGCACAATCACTCTCAATGTGCATATGCAATAGTCCAACCTATACAGGCCACATGGCAGTCAAATGACTTGATAATGACACTTCAGGAATCATTTAAAAAAACAATAAGAAATTGTTATGCACCTACCTAAGTATAGACTTGTGATATAGTGCTTTAACATGGTGCACAATTACTAAAGATAGAAGCTAATTGAGTTATTCCGTGGTATTACAATTTGTTGGCATTGTTTGCTTGTCACTGCTGTGGCATTTTGTGTGTTTGGAATACTAGTGTTAAATGCGAGAATACGTTCATAATATATGTTGGTGATCTAATAATCTGAGCCAAGCCTTAGCATATTTTCTTTTATTCATCTTTGCAACTGGAAATTGCTTGTCTTAAAAATGTCAAATTACACCAAAAACAGTGGAAATCAGTGTTTAGTGCAGTGTGCAGTCTTCTCCAGAGACTTTGCAGTGCCAAATAGACAAATGTAAACTGCACTGCAGGTAGGAGACAAAGTGAGGGAAATCAAAAACACATGTCCTGCAGATATGAAAAGGTCACATTGTGGACACATTTTCACATGTGCGTGGCCCTGCATCTGTTAGTCTCAGCTTGCCTGCTTAATGCTCATGTCTACCACACAGCACACAAGAGGATAACAACAATGTGCTTGAATATTTTATAGACATATATATTTGATAGCAGGGGACTGGAGAGCAATGGAACTGATTACAGAACAGGACGCATGATGCTACAAAAAAAGATTTCAGGGACTTAATTTAAGTACTTTAATATTGTTGAATCTTGTGGCTTGCCTCAACCGCATCTACTGTAGTATGTTTCTGCACATGAGAGGAGTGTTTATTCATTTTGCATGCATTGATTCAGCTGTGACACTTGGGTTTTATAAAAATCTAATAATGGAATTGTTTTAGCACTCAGAAAATTAATGTTTGTTAAATATTTGGACTACCCTTTCTCTAAAGGAAACAATAATTTTCGGAATTATCTAATAATATATTTTGACGTCTTGTGGAGAAAACATAGCAATCAGCTTCATGTTGTTTTGAATTATTATTTTCCAGTGTAGAATAGCAAATGTTTTCTAATGAAGATCAGGAACACAACTACAAAGAACTAATGTGGCTTTCTAAATGAGAACTAATTTAGTAGTGCAACATAAGTGTTTCGGTTTCAGCACACAGGCAGTTTCATCTCATTTTAGTGATTCACCTTTTTTATTTGATTTCTTTCCCCAGTTGCACAGGTGTGGTAAATATCAGGATGTTCAGAGAAACAATTAACCTTTATGCAAGATGATTTGCATATTTTAATCTTCTTCATAGATTTGAAAGGATCTCATTTACCATGAGCGGAAAATACACGCGCATGTCTTCATCGTGATCCTATTTTAATTCCTGATTACAACACAAACATTTAATTAGTTTGCTGTTTTATCTGTTTTTTTTATTATCTGATACGCATATTTCAGTATTTTATTTGACTGTTGCAATCAGAGTGTCTCATAAAACAATAAACGATTCTTTCCTAGTCAAACTTACTCCTGAGAATCCAGGGAACACCCACAGTTAAAAGCAGACTCTTACTCATCAGTTTATGCTCTCTGAGGCCTCAACCAGAAATAGTCACACAACAGTGACTCTGTGTTTTCCTTTCACAAGAAATTTGCTCGCAGCCAGTGCAGACTTGTCAGTGATCCCCTGTCAGTAATGTTGTTTGGTGTAAACACACACTTTCACACAAGACACATGGGTGGGTTAGTTCATTGTGTAAATCACAAACTGAGAGGCCGTGTGTCCCATTTAGACCCCGTCACTGCCACATTTCAACTGAATCCCCCTTTCGGAAATTTTGACCGTGTACAGAATGTGTTACATATCTGATAACAATAAGTGCTGCGACAGTCTCAGATGTTGTTGTTATTAAGTATGTGCTAACATATACTTATGTTAGCACATACTCTTTGTCACAAAAGCTGTTTCTAACCTTTTTGTCTTGATGCACATGATTTGATGATCCACAGTGTAAATGCATGTGTAGTTTGCACAAAAAGAAAACCTAATCAGAATTCAAAGAGGAGATGAAGGCGCATGTTCGACGATAAATCCCTCGAGTCTCCGAGTGTGGCGGCGAAGAACGTGTGCTGCAGTGCTTGTATCATGCTCGGATGGCCTATAGCTGACATGACAGCTCACTAAGCCTCTTAAGCCAAGCCTCCGCTGTGAAGGTTTTTTGGTGACATTATCTATAGTGCGAGACGCACGGCTCCACAATCGATGTCTGTCACGCGCTTGTCCAGTTAGAAACCCATCCAATAGCAATATTGTATTAGTCAGGTTTATATTTTTATGTTTTTGCAGCATGTTTGTCTCACTGTTGATCTTCCAATTGATTTTATGGGGTGAATTTAAGTAAATTAATGTTGGGATAGTCCACCATGTGTCTACGACTTGAACAGAGATGGTGGGAGACGGGGGTCCTGAGGTGCACTGTGTCTGGATGCTCTGAGAGTTTTGTGGGTTGTAGCTGAACCCCTCAGTCCTTAGATAATTCCAGTTGGGCAATATAGTAATCATTTTACGCAAGCACAATATTATATAGCAGTGGCGACTTTTATGATTTTGGGAATGGGATTATAAGCATTTCATCACTTTAAGAGTTTTTTCCGGTTAAAACACGAGTTAAATCTGGATTCTCTCTAGGTTTCACATAATTGCAGCAGCACAGGTGTGTCTGTGTGCATCTATCTGCATGCGATGCACATGCCCACACCCACTGGCCCATGTCAAGACCAGAAGCATTCCTTTCAGTCACAGATGGCTTGGATGTGCCCTGGCACCCAGGACTCTCTGCAGCTTTGCCTTAAAATGGAGAATTCAGTTAAATGTCACACGGGGAGACCGAAAACTGCAGAAAACCACAGTAGCTGTTGACTGCATAACCGTTCATTTTTCCCCATCATGGTTTGGCATCTTTGTCAAATCACTGCTGCAGTTGCAAGGCTGAGTTGGCATTGCCATTTCCCCACAGACCTGCGGTTTATCAATTCATTCTTACTGTGTGAAATACAGACAGTCTGGCTGGTAAACTTGTCGATATAACTAATAAACTCTTTGCCCTACAGCCCCTCAGTCTGCTTTCTACACTTGTTAGTTACACAGAGTAAATGTCACCATTCATGCACAAATCAGTCATGGAATATAGTTTGGTATATTTACTGTACCAGGCGGCACTAAAAATATGATCATCCAAAGTGCGGGAACAACTTATAAAGAAGCATTTGATGTGACTGAAGTGAAACCGCCACCAACAATGTTAGCATTTGCATATCTTACACCTGTCCACACTGACAAAACTGTCAAGATCAAATGAGGAACAGTGGTGTCAGGTTGTAAATATTAAATTAGGGAGCACTCTGAGGCCTCCTTTAGATGAGGAGAATGACAGAGAAAGAGGTATTTGTCCTGCGATGAAAATCTCGCAGATAAACATCCATTGTTATGGTAATTAGGCGATGCACTGGATGACAGCCATTGGCTGTGGCACTGAAGAGTGCTCTTCAGGAGCCAATGGTTTTTGTTATCAGTGGCTGGCAGCTGGAAAACCTATAAAGAAATGGAAGCCTACAAGAGGCACTGGGCCCTGAAACAGATTTTTATGTGGGGCTCATTTTGCCAGCCAGAGTGAAAGAAGAGAGAGATGTGGTTATCTGTGAAATGGCCTCAAGAGCACCACTAAATTTCCTGAGGAGAAATGGGAATCATTATTAGTACTTCATTCATAGCAAGATCATCAGTTTTTGGATGCTATTTTTGGCTTGATCCCGGATTTCTCTGGTTTTAGTGCTGCGTATAATGTTTCATATTAAAAGAGTGGACAAAGTAATGAGGTTTCGCTATATTTAGTGCCTCTCGTCTTTGAATGTCAGCTGGCAAATCTCTCGGGGGATTTCGTGGGTTTATCACAGTGTGTATTCATTTGTCAAATGTAAGTGAGTGCCGCGTCACTCCGCTGCTGTTTACTTAATTATGTCTGTCTGCTAAATGCATTAAGTATCACCTTTGCACAGCTGCTGCACACAAAGCCTTCAGAGCTCTACCCCGGTGACTTGAGGAAACCCTTTTACGGTTCCGCTTGAGTCTGTTCATTAACGTGCAGTTGTTTGTTTGTCGGTGGCAGCGTGTGCTCCTGTGTTTGCGCACGGCTGAGTTCAGTTTCGCTGCCTGTTGGCTAAATCCGTCCCGCGTGCTGTGAAGAAATCTTGTCTGCACATTATTATCAATATCTTCTCCTAAATTCTGCAATCACAGAAATCTGGAAGGAAATCAAACTGATATTTTTCCAATCAGTCGTCCCTGCTATTCATGCATAATGCAAACTGCAGACCACCACAAGCATATGTTTTCCAATGCGTTTCTACATTTACAGTTGTCCCTGTATTTCCTTCTTTTTTTTTTCTCCCTGCCAGAGATGGGAGAGCGTTTCCATCCTGATTCAGTGGGAGGCCAGCATTGCTGATAACTTGTGGAATCTATTCCTGGCAATCACAGCCCCCAATTCTGATCAATAGCAGAGACAGAGGTAGCAGGCTGACAGCCAGCCCACCACCAATAGTTGTTATTAAGAGAGCCCCCCTTAGCCACGGACTGTCCTTCAGTGTGCTCTTCCTCCAATACACTACTGACTGACAGACAGCTAATAGAGCCTTTATTATTAGCCCCAAATTTAGTTCACGGTTTGGATGATTGTTTCTAATCAATCATTGGAATCCAGGAAAGGTCTTTAGATTTTCCTGGCTGGTTTTTGTTGTCGTCGTTGTTCCATCTTACTTGAATTCTCAGATTATGACCAAAGCGCACAGAATGCTGCCCCAGCGTCGCAGCAATTGCCATTCCCGTTATAATCTATAACATATGCCCCATCTCTGAGGCCAGTATCGCTCAGTCATTTCCAGAGGAAGCTTTGCTTACTGAAACCCACTGGCGAACAGATGGAGTGCCAACTGGAAGTGATTCCTACTGTGAGAGAAAAAAAAAAGAAGAATAGAGCCACTTATACAAAAGTAGCTTGTATGTGAGAGCTTTCTTGCCAAGCAATTTTCTATAACGTCTGTTACATAATACGTGTATGGTTTGGCTGGAATGCTGTAAAAGATATGTGAAAACGGGGCAGCAATTAGCTATCATACATTTCTATACCTCACGTACATCATAGAATGATGGAGAGAGGAGTTTTGTGCTGTGGCCAGAGAATAAATTAGCATGCTGGTTGACCCCGTGTTCATCTGTGACCTTTTAATGTTGTCTCCAGCCGACCTAAGATGCGGTACACCTTGGAAGTGGAGTTAAACCAAGACAAAGGGTCTGCTATTTAATCATAGCAGGGAATGATTTAATTGTCAATTGGAGGCAGATTTAGTTTTTTACATCACATTTTTTTATGTTGCCACTTAAGTCTGTGTTGTGTTGGCTGTTGTCCTGAACCCTGAAGGGCGGATAAACAGAAACAATTTGTAGCACTGTCGTTCTTCCCCAGGGATCCGTCTTTCTTCCCCTTGTTGCAGGCTCTTTGTAGTCGAGTTTGAACTGTGCATCGACAGAATATAGATTAGATTTAACTTTTAATTCTGCTTTAAAGTCACTTACTTACATGCACATATTTTATTTCATCAATCACCGTAATCCTTAGTTTAAGTGTCTGTGTACATTCCACAAATAGTCTCTGCAGGAATTCCTTCTGACATCTAAATGAACACTATACATTTCATTACAAAGAGGATTTAGCTCAAATTTAGTAAAGGGACTTAGATTAAAGCTGAATGCCTAATCCTTCCTCAGCCCATAGCTGAGCTCTATTGATGAATCATTCTCTCACGAGAGGCTAAGGCAATCAATAGGCAAACAGCATCATTGATCCTGTCTGCTTTGAAGTCATGTCTCTCCCAGCCAGCGATCCGCATCTTTCAGATCCCTGCTGTCTCACAAACCCTTCTGTCCCCGGCTCCATCATCTAGTTAATGGCTGTCGTAAAACGGCAACCCTGTTTGCAGATTTTGCGGTTGTGTGTATAGAGTTAGCAGTTACAGACTTACTAATAATCATTTTTATAGTTCATGTTATGCTTATATTAACACAGCAATGGGAGATGTGCATCTCTTTAAAAATGAAATATTGAAATCATTTATACCACAGTGATGTTAGTTGGATGTCCAATAGTATGGACATGTACTAAGGGGAATGCTGAGCTTCAGAGATAACTCATACAGTCCTAATATGCCACATCTTGACCATGGTGAGAAACATACATATGCCAGATATGGGAAGATTTCATTAGTGACATCATCACAGTGGTCCAGACAGACATGGGAATCCCTCTGATGAGCAGGCCGCAGTATTATTATGTGGTTGTGTGCAGGACTTTTCTCTGTTTCTCTCAGAACCATTTGTAACAGGAGAGAGATTCATTTTACTCGAGGTGTGAAAATCCAGCTTTTCCACCCTGGTGTACAGATAGGGATCATTTGACATAGAGAAATTCAACAAAGCAACCGAGGCTAGTTTTTTTTTCTGTGTTTTGTTTTTATAAAGCCCTCCCCAACAGTTTCTTCAGAAATACATTTGCCTTTTTTTTTTTTTCTGGAAAATACCTATCTTCCCTTTGCTACAATGTGCTGACAGATGCAGTTATTACAGCTCCCAATAATGTGACCGTTTCCACTGGTGAGCACAGTCAAAGGCTTTGGGAAGTCTTGTCAAATCCATTTATTTTTACAACAATAGGGTAAAATGGGGGGAGACATTTTCATTCCCAGGTTCACTCATAGACTTAATTATTTCTTTGATTTTTATGGCCTAGGTTTTACAAAAGTGTAGTAGATGACCGTCAAGGTTGTGTCTGCATTTCATCTTGTCAGTATTTCAAGACTTAGTTCATTCTCATTAAGTCTTGGATTAGATGGAGAAATCTATTCAGGAATATATATTTAGTGTGTTGGACCCCTTCCACACTGGTGCAGTTTCAAATTTAAAGAAAGTATTTGGATTTTGTGCACTTAAAAACATGTTCCTAATTTAAACATAAAATCCAAAAGGTCCAATAATTGACTGTATTACTCATAAAGTGGACGTGGCATTGCAGGAATTTTATTCCATATTCTATCACTTTAGATTTTCTTATGAATCATCTTTTATGTATACAATTTTTAAAATATAGCTGTAAACACAGAATTTCCAGAATCATCAACCTCATTATTATGCAAAACACTAAAAAAGCAATCATATTATCGTGTTTGCTGGAATAAAACCCATCTCCTCTGGGCACTCTGACAAACTTGTACAGTGTCAAGCCACATACAGGCTGTATCAAACAGTGCGAGTGCGTCTTTGTGCTGTCATGTCTCTTCTCAGCCACTATACATCTCTGGCAGGGAGACAAGCCAAACAGCCCTGAGCTCATTCATTAGAGTAGCTCTGTGTTGTGCCTTGTCAGACTCACTGCCAAGGTAAGATCTCCTCTAAACGGGAAGAGGCATCGTGAAAGTTTGAAGGTACAGTAGTGTTTTTGTTTGTGGATGTGAATTTTACTATTTGAGAACACATCCATTATAAAAAGATATGTATCCTTTTCAAAAGAGAATCTGTTTCGGCTGATGTGAGCCACGGCAGTCTTTCAGCTTGAGGACAAAGTTCAGTGCCTTGAGAGAAACATTCAGTGTTGCCGATCTGGCCTATGTCTGTAAGTTTCCATATATTCAATAGATACATTATAATAATAACATTGCGGTGAATGTTTTTCTTCCCTTTAAAAATCATCAGTTATTTTAACATTGCATATATACAGTACGGTGGATGTTGGGTCTATTTGTCTGTAGTAAAAGGGTAACAAGAATAATCTGCGCCACGTCTGCCTCTTACACGTGTGTCCGTGTAACTTTACGTTCATGTTTATTAATCAGCACCAATGAATGATCAAGAGCGTTAGCCCCGGTTGACCTCTAGTCATCCATCAAACCCTAAAGGCACAGACTAAGCTGACCTTTAACATGTAGATGTATTCTGCTCCTGTCTGCTCTGTAAAGTGCCACATGGGACATTGATGAAACCAAAGATCAGTTGAGGCCACAGCAAAGGGGCAACAGTAAATGATTTTAGTTTTTTTTTGTTTTGTTTTTTATTGAATTCAAGTTGAAATGAACGGAGAAACCTAAACCATGAAGACAAGTGGAAAAACCTTGTGTCACTGCAGCATAAATCCTCAGTGGGTCCCATTAGTTGCCACCAGATTGAAATGGTGGCACTTTTTTCCCACCAGCTGATTCTTAATGAGAATATTCTATAAATGGGAAATGTGTGGTATCTAAGGCGGGGAGGCAGGGGTCCTACTCTCCCTGATGTGTTATTACTGTGGTGAAGTGAAAGTGTCTCGGATGGGCTGCATATAATTTGTGATACATTAGTCCAGTAGCTCTGGTTCCTCCGGTGGATTAACACCTATCGGCAGACAGTATCTGCCTCTCATTAAGGTTTGTTTGCGCATTTTGCTCTTTCTTTTGGATATAAAAACTCATCGGATAACACGGATATATAAAGTCTGAATATGAAAAATCGGGGGGAATTGAGTCATTTCTTTGAGTCAATGATGTGCCACGATGTCAGTCATGCATATGTTGATTATTCTGCTTTTTGTGCATGACGCTTTTTGTTTGACTTACTCTGGTCAGAAAAGGCCACGGAAAACCTTGTACTAGTAGTTTTTGGTATAGTGGTGGCTGGCTGGTTTACATGCACGTACACTTCTACAGCAACAGTTGATTAAAGGTGCAAACTGAGTGTACTACCCATTCTCACATGCAGCACGCCTCAATACACACCTTGCTTGAAGCTATTTACCTGATTGAAGTGGAGTTGCATCTGTTTCCTCAGGCATCTTTGTCTTAAACTTTCACAGTCTGGACTGGTTTCACGCCTCTGCTGTCCCTCTTGTAGCCAACACCAGCAATGTCCGCCATGAGGGAGCTGTTTGTTTGAAGGAGCCAGTCGATGGCAGAGATTTGCCCAGCGAGGCTGTAATTACACTGAAATCTGAAATGGCAGTACTTGAAAATGGATGAACTGGTCAATAAGTCGCACGGCTTCCCTTCAAAGCGAATCCCCTGTTCACACATCTGGTAATGTTCAACCCTCGGCTGAATTAATACGCACAGAAAGTAGATGGCGACCATTGATTGTTGTGGTATTAACTGTAATATAACGATGTCTTAGAAATCAATGTCGGGGTTGTCTGTGTCAGGGCACTTGTTCATTCGCCCCAAGCTGTTTATTTGAGAAGGAAATTAATTAGGGATTGAGGTTTGTGTAGTTTTGTCCACTGTGTGTATGTGTATGGAATCTTGATGAGACAGAGCAAAACGAGTTTAGTTCAACATCCCCGTGCACCAGAGGGGATGATCTCTACTGAGATTTGCACCTGGTCTCCATACGCAGCATCATATGGCAGCAATTTACTACCAATATCAAATTTTAAGTTGATGGTATAAACAGAAAAACATGAAAGTATTTATAACTAATTCATACCAAAAATGCGTGTTCCATCAACACCGATGGACTACACATTGTTAGATCAGTGGATTTGTGGAGCTTGTTGTAATTATGCGGCGAAATCCAGATGACTGAGCAGAAAATAAATAAATGTGATGCAACTAATAAACATTTCATCACAGATCAATCTGAAGATTACATTTCTGATTAGCTGATTGTTTGTTTAGCCTGCAAAATGTCAGTTTGTTAAAGAAATGCTCATCACAGACTCTAGAAACCCAAATGTGGTTATTGCCTTTGTTTAACTTGACTCACTAATCCTGTCTAAATATATAAAACTGGATACACACACATTTGAGAAAAAAAAATGTTTAGAATTGTACCTTCCTAAAAGACCTAAATTATAAACCAGTCATTATACCTGTGGATCGGCCTTCTGTTTTTTTTACCCTAAATGATAGAAAACGCAAAACTTGCCGAAGAATTTTTCATTGACAATTATCAGTTATTGTTTTCATTGCCTGAGAAAACAATGCTCATGTTATACTTTACAGAATTGTAGATGCTACCTTAAATTTAACCACATTTCCTACATTCTTATGCCCTTCTACCATCTGCTACTTTAAACTACAAGGAAGGAGAATGCTGCTAAATTACTTATAAAGCAAAAATCATCTATCAGGTTCGCCAAACATTCAGAAGCTATTATCTCAGTGGAAGCGTCAATAGTCCCTTTCAACAGAATCTAAAAAAAACTTCTTTAGGCCTAAATGAGAGAGAGAACCTGCAACTTTAAACATAAATGTAACCCTTTTCTCTCTCCACTTTCCACTCACCCCAACCGGTCAAGGCAGATGTCCACTCACCCTGAGCCTGGTTCTGCTGGAGGTTTCTCCCGTTAAAGGGAGTTTTTCATCTCCACTGTTGCCTATAGCTGCTCAAGGGGGGATTCTTTGGGTTTTCTAAATGTCCTTATAGTAAAGACATTTACATATGTAAAGTGCCTTGAGATGTAAATTGGCGCTATATAGATAAAGTTAAATTGAATATATTTATTGCAACACATGGATATTAAGAAACCCTCTTTGTTACAAGTACAGTACATAAATACGTACTTGATCACGTGGCTTCTCTGAGCAGCAGTTACTGCCACTCTGCATCACTCTGCGTCTGTGTGCAGCGAAGGCCCGTAAACTCCGGGTGCTGACGTCACCACCCGGCACAGGCTCTCATTGCCCTCGTCTTCACTTCCACCAGTTGTCTTTTTTTTCTCACCACTAAAGACAACTGGGACAAAATCTGCCTCCTGGATACAAAGGCAATCTGGAAAGACGGACCTGGTCTCTTTTACCTCCTCTCAGCCAGCCCTGAATTCCCTTAAACACGCATTGCTCTAACCGATGAATGAAATAGAGGCAGGAAGATCGAAGTTTTAATGCGCTTTTGTCTAAACTTTATTTAAAAGAAACAATAAAATCCTCTTTCAAAATGGAATTTATAATCCTACAACTTTGTTGAAGGTAAAGAGGACATTTTCTTACTGAAGTTAATTGTTGAAAGTTTTGGAGAATACAAAAACTAGCCCCCCACCAGAGTTCTACAGACTTTAAATCCAGACTTTATTTTTCAGTATTTTACAATAGGTCCTATGAGGATGTGAATACATGCATTATGATTTTAATGAGTTTAGCAGTCATCCGTGGCATATACAGAGTCTCTGGTTAGAACCTGCTTATTATTCATGAGTTCTTGGTAATTGAGATTATGCTTTGTTACTGCACACGTTTGATACCACTATCACCTAACTGTATGAAACAATGAATTTAAACCCATATTATGTGGATGTGAAAAACCGATTCTTTTACTCTTAATTGTTTAATTAAAAAGTTTTTTGTGCTTCCGACTGAGAAAAGCCTTGAGCCTTTAACCCGGATCTTTCCCGAGCAACCATTTAAACAGCCTCCTTTTGAAATCACTTCACTCTGCTCCAGCCTTGACAAAGCACCTCTCACCCGGGTCGACCTTGTCCCTGTATCTCAGCTACTTAACCGCCGCTGGCACATTGTTACAGGAGATCAGATGTCTGTGGAAATGACTCAGGGGGGGCAAACCGAGAGGACGTTATAAAATGGAAAAAGTTATTTATTTATTTGCTTGTTTATTTATTTCCTCTGTCACTGCCGTGTCGTCTAGGAGTGGAACATGGCAGCGCTGGCCCCAGGGAGTGGGCAAAGATTTGTGAGCACGGTGACTGAATTCTGCGGAATGGAGGCAGCCTCACGTCTGACCTCTTTGACACATGATACACTACATCTAACAGAAAAAGCAACATTTAAGAAAATCTTCTTATTTCCTCTGAACTCTACAGTGAGGCTTGTGAAAAATGAATTTAGAATAAATTAGTAGCAAATCAGAAAGGATCACATGAAGGTGCAGTAAAGTAGTTGTAGATGTTTTCCTACCTTTCCCTTGTCAGCTGTCCAATTCATTTCATCTACATATGTAAGGAAGGCTCTGGCAAGGAGGATGAAGCAGCAGATGGTACTGTCACCTGGAGTGCATGTGTAATGATAGATGGCCACCTGCGCTGCGTTTGTCTCACAAAGCAAGTTTGGGCTCTGTATTAAGTGTTACATATTGGAACTGCGAGAGAAATTGGCAAAACCCGTTCCAATGTGTTATTTCTAGTTGCTAAGGAGATTACGGAGCCAAATCTGGCAGAGCTGTTGATCAAGTGTGTCTGCTCTGTAGAAACACTGATACTCAAAAAAATCACTGTAATCTGAGCGCTAAAGGATAATCCCCACAAAGTTGTGTTAACACGCGCAAGTTTGCATACGGACTCCTCCAATGTATGGAAACTTCCAAATCCACATTTCACTAACTCCACAGCCATTTAGCCACAGAGCATACGTTAGTGCTTATCTTTTCCATTCCTCTTGGGGAACGATCCTTTTTTTTTTTTTTTTAACAATCTGTGGTGGAGAAATGAGCCAGTGAGACCACAATTGTGGGAGAAATTATAAGCTGGTCTTTAGCAGTCTGCGACTTCAGTACTGGCAAAACAACATCCCCTCTCAGCCTAAAAACGTGCCCAGACATCAGCAGAAACGTCAGAGCAGGCGAAAGAACCTAAACGTCTCATTATGCACACTTGTTAGAGCTTGATTTAGGATTCAAGGAGGGGTGGCAGTGGGGTGGAAGGGTGAGGGGACTTGGCAAATTATAGGGCAATAGCTTCTCTCATTAATTTAATATGAGAGGTCTTCTCCCTCTGAGATATGCTTGGTAGCTCTGCAATGTTGAGAATGTTGGCAGCTTTGGGAAGATATTAGCATAGTAAAAAAAAAAATAAATCACTACAGTTTGTTTTATGTGTTATTTCCCCTGCGGAGAAAAGTGTGGCTGATCCTGCAGCGGTACACTGGCGTCGTAATTGAAAGCGACTGATAAGGCTCAGCAGAAAGGATGGACTGTTTGCCCGGCAGATCTCTGTTGTGACCGCTCAGCTGGGTCGTCTGTGGAAGTACGTAGGGTAAATGAGCTAAATGCCCAAGATATTAATCTGCTCAAGAAAATTAGGTCCAGATTTCAACAAAAGAAACTGCAGATCATATTTCCTGCTCTCCTCCCAGCTCCCTTTATCCTTCCCCTCTCCTTAGAGAGCTGTCATCCATTGCTATCCATTAATTCTCTGGCTAGCTGTGGATGGCTGGGCACCGTCAGCCCGCGGAGCTCAGTGGGACTAGGGGTTAGCAGGGCTCCCAGTTAAAACGCTTCTCTCGTGCCACTGCGAGCCTGCCGCCCCCCAGGGGACACCACCGCGTCTGTGAAAAGACATCTACCCCACCTCCTCATTCTCCACCACCACCACCACCACCACCACCACCACCCACTACCCCACAAGGTGGAGGAAACACACAGTGGAGTCTGTTGCCTCTGATCATTAAACTACAAACTGTTTCAAGTTAATATGAATCTTATATTAGCTGTGTGGTTTTAGCTCACCGGCTTGTAGCTGTGTTTATATTTCCCAGACATCACTATCATGGGAGTGGAATCCAGCAGCCTGTGCTGTGCGCATGAATCGGATTAAATCTGGTTTAGATGAGTTGTTGCATGTTGAATGTTGCTTGTGCTTTAATGGAATTGAAAAAGCTACAGTTAGTTTACCTGTTTAGCCTAATTGGATTTTTATTTTCTTTCAGAAATGTTGAGATAATCTTAACAATACATTTTTACAGACACCAATCATTTCTCCATTAAATAAACTGTGTGTATCTCCGCGGTTATTATGCCTCTTTGTAATTACGGCGACGCCAAAATCATTTTCCATAGAAAACCCAGTTAGGATTTTAATGAAGTGAGCAGCACTCCTGAGAGAAGACTGGATGTGGCGAGGAATGCATGATTTAATCCTTAAGACACCCCTGGAATGTACCTCCTGGTCTCGATCCGGTTTCCGATCAAAGAACTGAGCAAAAAGAAAAACAGTCTTCTTGTCCCAGCAGCAATATTGCGCTTGATATAATTAATCATTTAATAGATGTGATACTGCATGTCTGACTGTTCTTCATAAATCATCGTGTTTGTGCTGCTTGGCTGATTATGTATATCCTACAGTGGTAACAATCATGTAATTATACTGTTTTTGTGGAATCTTCAAATTGTGGCCTTGGAAAGAAAAAAAAATGACAAATTGAATGTCTTGTTAAATATGAGGGCACTGCTAATTCAGTCAGGTAATAGTTCATTACAAGGTTTGGGATTCAGTAGAGGTTTTTGACCGTAATAAAACTGTAACAACAATATTTATAGGAGATAATTTCTGTATGAAGCATCCTAAATTTAAAGCATGTGATTGTCATTCTTTGTGAGATTCCCTTTTTGCAGTGTTTTGGTGTCGTTAACATGTAGCTTTACTCTTCGTAGGAAACTCTTTAGTCATCAACTGCCCCAGGGCTTTGAACTCTGAGGAAAGAGCTGTGTAATAGAAATGGCAGTTAAATATTCCTGGGGAGCGACATGATTTGAGTCTGAAAGTTTGAGAATCGTGTTCCAAAGTTAACAGTCTAAATAAATCTTTTACGTTTTGCCATCTCAGAAGACATTTGAAATGGGATCAGGCAGAAAATGCTCGGTGCCGTATGTTAACTGTTTTTAAACTGTGACCGGGTCATGGTGATAAATGCTTTTATAGCACAGAAAAGAGTAAGAGATGGAGAGTACATAAATAACCTTTTGAAAGTTTAGTATGGTTTTAATTTCTTTCTCAGTCGGCTCACATTTCCCAGAATGCACTTTTATAGTAACCCACTCTTGTGTGCTGTCAACAAACTCCAGCCTGTCACAAAAAGGGAAAAGGTTTTTGGGCTTTTATTGCCCTTTGTAGTAAAGATATCCAAGCTTTATTTGCATGTCTGTGTCCTTGATCACTGGCTCTCACACGCTGAAGCCTTTCGCTGTGTTTAAATTGGGCCTTTTTGTTCAGACCCTTATTAAACCTGTTGTCTCACTGGGTCCCACTTGCTTGTTTGCTGATCAGCTCATGATGGTTCCAGCTACAGCACATTTTTCTGCTGTATTTGCTGTTCTTGTAGCTTTCATTTATATTGCTTTGTTTTTTTCTTGTAGTTGGTAGGAAGTTAACCCGCATAATTTAGGTTGTATTCACCAAAAATAAATTCACAAAAAACATCTAAATTAACCGCTGACTCCAACAGTGGATGCAGCTATTGTATTAGCTTTATTTATGTGACAGTCCCTCCTGTGAACTTTCAGATAAATAAAGTCTGGGACGATTTGAATGGCTGTAATATTGATCTATTTCACATTTATACTGCTGTCCTATTGTTCATCAAACAAAGTCGCATCTGTGAGGTCAAAAGGACACGTGTGTAAGCTGGCCAGGATTTTCAAACTGATATGAGCTGGACCTCTAGTCACTTGCAAGCACAACGTGAAACCCCCTTTTCATCAACTATTGTCCTGAACTTGGCTTTAAAATGTGCCTGAAGGCAGCGCTCTGCAGTGTGTGTGTGTGACGTGGTTAGTCAGACATCGGCATGTTGACCCCCAGTGGTCAGGTGAATCACGCGCCGCCGTCGCTGCTCTGCTCACCCTTAAACAGAAACGCGCATACACAAGCAGACTCACACAATGAAAACACATGCCACTTAATTACTCAACTGAGTCTGTCTGAACGGCTACAAAATATTGATTTTCCTTTTCCCGAGTACAGTTTCATTATGTTTGTTCGCATGTAGCTTATGTGCTTGTACACAAACATCAGCAGTGTCACATAAATCAAACATCTGTGGGTAATTGCCCTCCTAATGGAAAGGATATCGATTCATGAAACTAAGTGGACGTCTCATTTCAGACTAGGCCAGCTAGAGTTTTAATGACTCCCTTCATCTCTGGTCCTATTGTGAGCCTCTGAATTGTGATCTTCAGAGACATGGAAGGCAACAAGCAAAGAATCGAGACACTGGGACACACACATTTAGCCACAGAAGTGTTGCTTTTGTCAACCTCTATAAATAGAACTAGTTTTTTGTCGTGGCGATGTGGCTGTCAACACTCCTGTGGATTAGTCAAATCACACTGACAAAAATATTATCAAGTCATTTGAAATGAATAAACTTGTCTTTGTAAAAGGAAGAAATGGCCATTGCTGCATGGGATTGAAGAAAATGACAGCTGATTTTGTTCGTATTGAAGGAGTTGTTGTTTCCAGAACTTGCTATACGTGTTTTTGGATGATTGGAACAAACTGTTGATCTTCGACCTTTCCTCACTGAGTCATCCTCCGCTATCAGCCATAAAGTTTGCTTTAAAGGGTACTGGGTCATGCTCATATTAGATGACAGGTCTCTGAGCCTGCTCCGACAAGCGCTTTAGGAAAACTAACCTTTATGGAGCCTTGATGGATGTATCAGACACTTTAATAAGAGATTGTATCTTCAATATCACCTACTCGTTTGATGATGTTATTACCTCAGGGTGTGATCCCATGTGATTATTCACCGCTTTGATAAGGCGAAGCGATGAAATGTTACCTCTCGCACGAGTGCAGTGGGTAACAAGCATTCCCACAAGACACATCATTGATCACATTGTTCACTTTATGACTGAACTGATTCCAGTCAGTCACGATTTGGAAAAGGCTGCAGGCGCTTAGAGCTGCCAGCCTGTCTGTCACTTGTCCAACAATCTTGGGCGGTGGAAAAGTGATAGACAGGCAGCTGGTCCCTGACTTGTCAAACATGTTATTATTAGCTTTTTTTGCTTCTTTTTCACCAGTAGGCAGATGTTACTGGGATTAAAAAAAAAGATATATTTCATGCATGTGTGTTTTCGTAACAGCAAAAATGTCATTGCAGTGTGGTGAACAAACACCTACTTTACTTGTTTCTGCAAGATTGATAGCTCATGTTGTCACTCTGACATTTCTGGATGCATTTCATTGCACTGTGGCATCTTTCTACTCCTTAATATAGTCTCACTTTTGAACGTGTTACCAAAGCACGACGTCTTTTTGTTTTGCTGTAATCACCACACAGCTAATTTTAAGAAAATGCCACAGTAAGTCAGATGAAAACTCACAGATCCGAGATGTGTTGACAGTTGCTGATCTCTCGAATCTGCATGCTGCCTTCAATATACATGTATGTTCACATGCATGTTGAAACGAGCAGCAAAACCAGCTGAAGGTGCCGCAGCCTTACTGGGGTCACAGATTAGCGCAGATAGCGTTTGACAGCCTCTTGGGTTTTTTTTTATTTATTATGTGTTTGTTTGAGCCCGTGCTTCTGCTTTGATGTGTCACTGTACGAGGCTGAACATGATGGGCCTTGTCTACCTCCAGATCATCCCATAGCGCCCTACTTTACCACAAAGCCCATGCTGTGGGAGTAGCTGAAAATAAAAAACAGCTAATTATCTATCTAGTACTGTTGAAACAAAGAGGTGATGAGAGAAGCAGTGTGTTTGTGTCAGGATGCAGTGCAGCAGCAAAAAGAGATTACTGAGGGTTTTGTGCGTTTTTGGAAAGAGCTAGTGAGAGTGCGTTGTAGTTATGACAGCGGAGATGTAACCTTGGGATAAATGTAATTGTTTGTTTACGTGTCTGGAATTTTAAAACCCAAACTGTGAGACAGTTAAGACCTTGAAGGACAAAAAGCTGTGTTAAAACCATAACAGGATAAAGCAGCATCCAGGCCGTATTCTCTTTCATAGACAGCCAACACGCACGTACATGCACCTACGAAGCAGCCAACACACACCACCCGTGTTTCATTTACATTTACGCTAACACCTACAGGTCCAAAAACATTCACACACACTTGCCGTCACACCTTGTTGCCCCTGCAAAGTTCCACACGCATCCATCACTTGTCAGCAGAGAGTGAGTGTGAGATGATGATGATGGATGGTTAGATGTTTCCACAGGGAAGAAAAGAGGAAGTGTGTGTGTGTGTGTGCACATGTATCCTGTGTTTGCCGGGATGGGAGCTTTGCTGCTTTCGCCTCAGGTGTTATCTCTGACCCGAAGGTTAATTGTCAGAGTCAGTCAGCGTGAAAAAGTCATGTAAAAGTCAGATGTGTAAACCTCCAATTTGTATATGAGCGCTCAATGACACAAGGGAGAGGCCTGTTTTATGTGAACTGACAAAGGAGACGACCATGTTATCGAGTTTAAATGATCTGAATTCACCCTGTGTCTCTTTCCTTAGAAATAATGATTTGTCTCCTCCTGTGTAAAGGTAGAACTTCCTGCTTTGGGTGAACCTTGTTTTTTGCAGCAGTGGCCGTAAACATTTTGATCCCCTCAGCTTCTGCCACGCTCAGACTTTAACCCCCAAGTTTCAGAATGTTTTGCTTAGTGTGAAACGTTCCCATCTGACTTTTAAATTCAGTTGCTGAGAAGTAAGGGTTCCAAGCTGTGTTCAGGTAATCAAAGCACACTTTTTTACCACACTATTTTTCTCACGAGGTGCCACAGTTGTGTCAGCGTGTTCAGGTGTGAAGGTCACCTTGACAAATGTGCCCCCTCCCTCCATGTCCGGGACCACTGTATCTTTCCTTTGCCACTTTAGCCCACAGCATCACCCTGCAGGTGCCAGCCAACAACCAGCGTGACCTCAGGCGAGGCCATGGTGGCACACCGCCTGGCGTTGACCTTTTCCCGCTCTACACAGACACCACTTCTGCTGGTGCCGCCATATGTTTTGCCGTCGACTGTCATACATAGAGGGCAAAGGTGAGAGATGCCCAGTGGTATCATCCTGGCAGAGGGCTCCACCCCATCAGAGAATCGCATACGCCGTGACACATTTCCTGGTGGGGTGTGATATTTTAACAGCAGGGTACATTCAGGAATTTAACTGTGGAAGTGCAGAGTCACAGCGGGATTTGTTTAAGCCTTGTCTGTCATGGAAAACAGGAACAATTATTCCATTAGCAGTTTCCTAGTTGAAACGAGCATTTTTCCAGCAGATTTGGTTGAATACAAGACACATTTTCATGAATGCAGTTATTAAACCACCTTACACAGTTAGGAGTCAATGTGGCCACAGTTGTGGAGGTTTTGTTCCCTGTAGAATTAAAAACAATAGAAAATATCTCATTCACTAGTTAACAAGCACTAGTTTATGATTCCATTATTTCAAACACTGTCAGGATGAAAATGACATTGTTGACACATCTAAAAAGAGTTTATGAGCCTGTGAGAACGTTTCCCAGTGAAAAGGTGACTTCCTCACATAGGAGGTTTGAACTTGGAACACAGTAGGCCATTCAAAGCCTGAAGCAGAATTTCTGGATTAGACTGAAACAAGCAACTTGCTTTCTCCCAGCTACTGCTCACAGATGGTTTGTAGCAATTCAACAAAACATAATTCTAAGACTTGGAGAGCTACGTTTAAAAAAAGACCATAATCATACGTAATATTCAGTAATGTGCTGCTGCAATGGAGTAATTACTGTCTCTCTCCATTTGCGTGAATGTGTTTTAAAATGAAAAATTGTGCTGTAAAGAATCATAATGCTTAATATTATAATAGCTCAAGCAGCTATTACTGTTGTGACATAGATGGTGACTGTAGACACTCAGTGTGTTAAGTTACATCTGAAAAGCCCCTTAGACCAGTGTAACCTATGAGGAATTAATGGAGAAAAAAATGTATCTATATATCTGTCCACAGTAAAATCCTACTTCACGCAAGGCCCTTTAGCAAAATAGCAGCACATGCATTTAAATAGGAATATTATTATAATGACATATCGTCACATAAGATGTGTGTATGTGTGTGTCTTGAATATGTCACACTGATTTGGGGAGAGGAGGGGCCGGGTCTGTAAAGCAGTGTGACAGGTCTGGGAGTCCTGGTGGAGAGACGAGCACGGAGCAGTTGACCTTATGGCTTGAACTTTATGTTAATGCAAGAGAATTTATTATCAACCAGTTTGGGCCTCATGGGCACCTGTACTGAAGGAAATTTAAATAGTCTAAGTGGGATGACAGATTGAGACTGGCGGTGCATTTATTCTTCTCTATTCTGTTCCCGTCAGCAAAAACCCAACAGATTATTAGCGGGACAGACTGTCTTTTAAAGAGGGCTTCAGATAAATCTGTGTAGGAGGAGCACTGTAGGTGTGTCGGATGGAACAAAGGAGAGCCGTGAGTGTGGGCTGCGTTTGTGCTGCCAGTCAATCATGAGCCGTGGCCGCGCTGCAAAACTGCATGTTTCTGCATCTCTAGATGCGAGGAAACAACTCAGATGCTGATTTATAAAAAGATACACTAAAGTAAAGAGAAAAATGGAACCCTTCACTGTGTTTTCAGTTCAGTGACACGTTTAGTAAATGAGGAAACCTGAAATTAAAATAATGTTTCACTATTCATGCACACTATTTAATAACAGGTTTAAGGGACAAGAAAACGGTTAAATATTTTAGCAACCCAAGAAAAATGTCAGTAATTGAATAAAAAACTAATGAAATAAACTCAGATTTGCCACCAGAGTTTAAAGTCTGTGGATTGTTCCCAAGTCCTCTTAAAGGTTTATACATGTTGGAAACAACGTCTAATATTACGAGTGTCTATGTGATTTGTTTTTAGCCAAAAAAATAATAATTTTATTTGAAAAGACAAATGTTTGTTGCTTCTTAAAAATGACTGCACACCAATGCTCCTGCCAGCAGAGAACATTTCAGTGGAGAGGGAGTCCATCAGTCTGTTAAAGGAAAACTCCAATAAAGAGAAGCAAAAAATGAATAAAATAAAAAAATGAGGCAATTATATCAAAGGTTTTTCTTGAATATGGGCCTACCCACACTGACAGCATGAAATTATTAGCTGTAACTGAGAAAACACCTCAAGTAATTTGCCTCAACAGAGTTCATGAGAATGTAGTTTATTTTCGTGCACTTTGGTAAAGCGATCACAAGTAGGTTGCGATCCATCATTTGTCTGCCTGGGCAGATTCAGTGACACGTGTATGTCTATAAAACTAAAAACAGCGACACTTTATTAAATAGTTCATACAAGCTGACTTTGTGTCTGGACTGCTTCTACACTTCATCTACATCTGCTCCAACCACTTATGAAATGTGGGGAGTATTTTGCTTGTCAGCTGTCCCAGGACTTGGGGTGGGAGTTTTAGAACATCCATTACACACTGAACTGCTACTGAACTCCTGTTCAAAATGCAGTTCAGGGCCTGGACTATTGGCACACCTGACTTCAGAGTAATTGCTGCACTTAAGTTAAATCAATTAGCAATCTCAAGCATCATTAGCCTGCTTATACTTTGCAGCCAACGCCATTACTAATTCAAAACACTGTGTTAATTGTTAATGCTTTGCTAACAATTAGTTAATTGTTTTAATAACATAGTAGCATGTAGATCAAATGACTTTGAAAATCGTAAATTTGTCTGTTTTTTTTTTTTCTGCTTCTGCCATGCTTTGTCTGCGGATCAGGTAAGAATAAATTTCCTAAAATCCTCCCTCCCTCCTTTAAATTGCAATTCTTCAGCTTTATTCTTGCCCACAGACAAAACGTGCCACGGCTAAAACATTTGTGTCATTGTTTTCATTATCTCTTTATTACCTTGCATGTGCTGAGTGATTGCGTCCTTGTCTGTCTCAATGTGACAAACCTTCCGTATTCGGTGAACCTAATTTAGTCGCACTTTGCTTCGCCTCACTGCGTTGGGAGCACGGTAAGAGAAACACAAGGATGCTTCTGCCGAATTTCACCAAGCATCTGTCTGAACATTAAACATGATTACTTCCTGAAACTTTTTTTTTTATATTTCAATAGCTGCCCACTTATTTAATTCAGCACACATTGAGGTCAATAAAGATGAAAGGGGAAATCAATAAACTATGAAAGGAACACAAAGTAATCAAATTGACAAAGGCCTACAGAAGGAACCACCAAAAAAAAAACAAGGTCACCTCATTCCTCCTGTGAGCGTCCATTGAACAGCTGAGAATGGGGACAGGAGGAGTGTGTGTGTGAGACAAGATAACACACAGGAGTGGCATAGCGTAATTGAGATATCAATCAAGGAGGTTATTTCAGGGGTAATTGCTGAGGTTCTCTGATTTGTGCTTGTGTGGAAAAGAGACACACACACACACACACACACACATACAGAAAGAGAAAGTGGATGGTCTTGAAAATCTGTCATTCATCTTTGTAGAATAGCCGTCGCATTCATTCCTGCTTTTCTGTGCCTCTCCACGAGGCTGCAAAGCTGAGAAGCTGCTTTAGGTATTAACAAAAATAAATAAATCTGCTTCCTGTCTGCTGCTTACAATAGTGGCTTTATATTTAGTTATGGCTGCATCTACATTTTCGAGGCCTATTTTAAAAAATGTTTTTATGCAAGCACTTTATTTTCCTCCAGAAGGGTTTCATTTTAAAAGTGTATGCAGTTATTTTCAGGTTATATTTAATTTGGCTGAGGACAATAAATAACAAATGAGATTCGGTTGGGGCGGGAGGAGGAGGGAGGTTGGGGGGTGGTGGTATTTCTCATGCCAGCAGTTGCTTTGCTGAGATAGATCCTTGTTTTTTTTTTTCCCAAACGGTAGATGCCTCATTTTAAAATGGAACTATTCAGTGACATTCATACAGTACTTAATGTTTATGCATGTGAAGTGTTTTATGTTATTAAATGCCAGTCTGCTTTCATATCGGTATGGATAGACGTTTGAGACTTTTGGAGAGGCATCCGGCTTTGTTTTAAGGGCAACACAGCGCTCATGAATATTCCATTTCCTCATGAGATTACTTCCTGTAATAACACGGCTCTGCTCCCCAAGGACGTACCACTACAGACGCCACACACTCTGCTCCAGGCGCACACACACAGTGGCACACACTTCATCACTCACACATACCTGCGTGTGGGCCTGCACACATTCCCACATACACAAGTCCAGGTAGTTTATTTATATATTAGCATAAGAATGTTCACTTTTAATTTGCTATTTTCTGCCCAAGTGCTCTCTGATACTATACTCCCTGCATGGGTAAGTCAGAGAATAAGCTTTTAATTGTGGGATACTAATGAGAATAATGGCCCTGGGTAAACGGAGTAGGTTTCATCTGATCATTACTCAGAATTTACTTTTCCCTAGAATTCTTTAGCAGTTTCACTAGTTTGTCACTGCAGGTTAATATAGACAAAGTTTGAGTAATAATCTTCCCTTCAGTTAGCGGTAACTTAGCATGGCGTTGTCATCTATGTCCGCAGAGGCCGAGCCAGAGGGGCGGCCTGGGGTGGCGCTGGCCATCCACGAAATCTGATTGGCCACCCCAGGTGGCATCCCCTGTCGAAGTGAGAAGGTAGCTGCTGTAGAACTTTCAGCACCAGGAGACCCGACCAGATCCAAAGCTGAAATAGTTCACAATTAATTATAAATGGATACTATTTTATTATTATGTACAATTAAAGTGGTTTAATTTGCAATTAGGCAGATTATTACCTCTCCCCAACTATTAATTATTGTATGTTTATGACTATTTGAAGTTAAAGTGGTAGATAAGTTATGTATTCGACATTTATGACACTGAACATAAATTTTATAAACACACCATTATTATTTGAATTTTCTGGATTACCCCTGAATGTAAGTGTTCCTATTAACCGACTCAGACTTGGCCCTGAGATAGAAGGGCAGGGTTATACTCTGCCCAGTGACAGCAGGGATGAACAGCCCCCCATCACCTTCAACAGGATAAGTGGTTACAGAAAATAGTAATTTTTGTGAGCTAACCCTTTAATATTGTCTACTACAAAAGCATGTCAGGTCACAGTACTTCAATACTTACAACTGTCTGCTTTATACAGGTTGGGGAAATGTAAGAATTCACAATATGAGCAGAATGCGCGTGTGTTTTGAACTGGAGACATTTGCTGTGCGGACTTACCGCTGCACATCTGGCTTGGTCATTGACTGATTTTCACTCATTTTCACAGTTCAAATGGAGGGAATTGTTGGAAAAAGGAGTTTACATCAGCACCCAGTAAAGTCTGACATAAGTAACCGAGCCTCTGAACACTGCCTGTCTTTTTAGATGAAGTGTTTACGGAATGGAAAGAACCATAAAGGAAATGAAAGACATAGATGTAATAATTTCAGGATGGAATAAGCGGTTCTTCCTTTTCAATTATTAACTTAATATCATCGTTTCATCACTTCCCCCTTGTTGGCGTCTTCCTCCTCTTCCTTTCTTTCTCTCTCCTTTGTGAATTACATAACCAGAATGCCCAGGTATTACTCTTACAAAACCTCCCGATGAGCACTCCTCCGTCACCCATTCTGCCTTGATAAACCTGACTGATACTTGAAACACCGAATTACTGGCTACCATCAAACAATTATTCACATTATTCATCCAGGCATCATTCAAGGCGGGCAATTAATGATGGCTCCAGCCAACCATGAAGTGGACATGATGGGGGCATTAGAAGAGCAGTTGGGGGTGGCGATGTGGCAAAATAGGAGGATGTTTGAGCATGTTGTCAACAGGCCCGAGATGTGGATGACAAATGACCAGCGCTGGTTTCTCATCAAGTGGATGTCTGTGTTATCCATGGAGATGTGTCTGATTGAATAATGCCGTTTCGAAAAGAGAGCGATGAGCCACTTTATGTGGAACTGCAGGGTTTTCCTATGGATTTAAAGTGCCAGCGTTGCTAAAGTTTTCAGAATTGGCCTATTGATCAGCAGTTGATCGATTCCATCTATGAATCATTTTGTCACCTTCGCCTGTCTCGGGCTGTGATCACCTTTATCCTTGTATGTGCTCATACATCAGAGCTTTCCACGCGTCTCATTTAACTAGGATGTTTTTTTGTCTCCTTCTCTTTGTAGCTTTTGCAGTGAATCACCACAGTTCAGTAATAGCATCTCTACTATGGCAACAAGCCTCTTTAAAGAAACACCTGTCAGCTGATAGGAGAAATTCGGTTTCCTGTGCAGCTGCTTATGTTGTCAATAACAATCTGGGATTCACTAGATTTTTAGGGTTGCTTGTCTGTAGTTTTCATTCCTTGGACACACCCTTTTCACAGCAATTTGAAATCATATCTATTTTGTCTTCCTAATCATCTTCCTGGTTCCTGGTTTGAGTTAAAGGTGCTTATGAGTTTAATGCTTTCATGTTTGTGAATGTGCCCAAGAGGAAGGGGAAACATAAAAAAAAAAAGACGTGCTGTTTTTGAAAGTGCTGGCTGCTTCTGGGACATAAAAAGGACTTTCACTAGTCTGGCCGATGCTGACATGAAAGCTGTCTGCTTCTTTGAAGACGCGCGCCTTTTTGAGAACTGATGTTATGCATCAGCAGTTTGTCAGTGCTACAACAACTGCTCTGCTGCTGAGCACCAAATGCAAGATCGTGAACATGTAAATGAAATCATGCAATCTGCATTATTGAACGTCTCCCAAACGGTGTGTAAAAACACACTCTCATAACAACTGAGGTAGCTGGAGTAAAAAGAGCATAAGGGAAACTCGAAGCATGATAACTTTGCTATTAAATGTGGGTGTGTGTTTTTTTTTTTTTTTTTTTACTGAGAGTGAGACAGACAGACAGACAGCCAGGTAGACAGAAATGAGAGAGACATAGAGGACAAGAATAAAAGATCAGAGTTAGTCATCATTATCTAGCTCCAGTCCTCCCAGTGGTGGAGCAGATCAATAAGGTGTGCCCAGCACGACCCTGCTTTGGAACAAGCTCCACTTCGCCTCTCATTACTACCCACACTCTCAGTGCCACACACACACACACACACACACACACACACACACACACAGCTGCCAGCACATGTACACACATTGCACTCTTCAGACTTGCAGACAAGTTTGTGTACATATTGTATTCTCCATCAATTTATGTCTTCTGTGCACTTTGCCCACGCATCTGAACAAACTTTGTTCTGATTTTTCTCATTTGAAACGAGGGCTTGTTCTTTGAAAATAGGAGCAGAATTGTTAACCATTTGAATGAATTAAAAGTTGTGGGTCTTTTTTTGTTTTTATGTCGACGCTTCTGGTGCAGAGCCACAATAGTCTGCTCAGATTGAAGTAGCCTCCTTCAAAGGGGTTTTGGTTTTTCCTTTTACATGTCAGACCTTTTAGCTTCACATGCACACACACTCTCACTCTTCCAATCATTCCAAATCCCAATCTCAACAAAATTAGGTCATATTATTTACTGTGTTAACGAGTTTCTATTTTTGAATAATTGGCATGGAGTTAGTGGAAGTTGAGAAGGGAATTGGGTCTGGATTTAAATGCATCATGCCTCTAGTGAATGCAAATGTATTGTATGCCAGACTGATCTGTGTTCTGGAATAGTGTTATGGAAGATGGATTATCTTTTTTTTTTTTTTTTTTTAAAAGGAAACACAAAGCTGATTTAGCTTTTTGGGTATCTTTTTACCATGAGGGTTGTGTGGGAGTTAAAAAAAATGTCTGCCCTTTTTCGAGCTTTCCCAACAGCTCTTCATCTTTAGGGAGTAGCTCAGATTCCTCCAGCCTCCCTGATTAGCATTCACTCTAAAGTTCAACAAGCCAAAGGCTGCTGCCAGTGAATCTCTTTTTTTCTCGCTCTTAATCAAATGAAGGGCAGTTTGTTTGTGCGGTTTGTGTAGTTTCATCATCTTTATTCATTCTCCATGGCACGTGACAAGTCCTAAATGAACTCAATGATTCTCTCAGGGAGCTTGAAGGGGCTTGACAGTCACCCTGGGAGAGTGGAAATTTGATCCGGCAAATACAGCTGTGTGTATTTTTTGTGTTTTGTGTGATTTCCTCACATGAACACCAACACTGAAATACCAGATGTTCTTCCACGTTTTATAGCTGGCTGCCCCAGGAGAGGGGGGAACCACCTGCTGGAGGAGCTCCACCGCTCTGCTGCTGGTGCACCATGACCTTGAATATTCTATACAAGCATCAATTTGCTTCCTGTGCGCACTATCCTGCTGTGCTGCTCTTGATCCATATTATGGACTAGGTGGCGCTGTGGCTCAGTATTGTCACATTCCAGAGGACATGGCTTCATCCACAGAAAGAGCAGAACAATTATTTTCCTCATGAAGGTTTCCTGCTGTGTGTGAAGTGGACTGTAGAGTAATTGTCCCGTACTTCCTCCTGCCCTTTAATGATATACTATGTATTCCACATAGAAAACGTATCTTTTTCTAACCTTTGTCTCTATGGATTATGTCAGTCCCCAATCTGATGAAAAACAAAAAAACACTGTCAGGTCCACAGATAACTATACAGTACACGTATGTGATTGCACATACACGGTTCAGTAAATGCATCATAACTCTTGAGTGTGATGACGTAGTGATGTTGTGATGCCTAATCTGTTGTATTTTTGGGATGGATGTACAGAAAAGACACACATACATATGTTATCCTGTGTCGTCTGACATTGGTGATAAATAATCACAACAGACTGTCACTATCTAAATTTATTAATTGACACATTGTGTATTAATGTATGAGTTAGGCTAGTCTTTTATACCCAGAAAGACTACAGTACCTAATTCCTTACACAACGAATGTGTAAGGAATTAGAGATTAGAGAGGTTAGAGCTGAGGACAGACTGCTATAGAAAATAAGCAGCCACTATAAATATATGAATAAATAATATAAAAAGAAGGAGCAGAGTGAGACGTGGCAGTGCCGCTTGTGAGGATCAACAGAGGGCTTGGAGTGGGGGTGATTAAGGTGCATGTTTCTCCATTAGTAAGCGTCATATTGTGCCTCTGAATTCCAAGACAGATAAAGCTGTAATGCATGAATGACTTGATTTGACTTGGAATGATGCTCAATCCCAAAGGAAGTGTCCATTGCACACGACCTTGTGTTGTCATAAAATGCTGCCTAAGGGCTCGGGACTTTAGCACTGGGACCACTTGTAGTTTATTGATGCTCACGGCTGACAGATATTATTTTTTGAAATGCTGCTGGAAGACTGCACAGGTAGAGGGAGCTTTTTTTACCAAATGAAAACTACCTCTGCGTACCTGAATGTTATGAATCTATAACAGCGGGCGAAATGCATAAACATTTCTAAAATAGCACCATGATTTTCAAACATGTCAGGTTTATTGTTAATGAGCTAAAATATGCAAAACAAGGGGTTCTTAAAGTTGTATTTCAGTTCTTTTAAATTAAGTGGGAAGGGTGTGTGTCTTTTAGCTCCTACACAGTGGCCTTAAGAGATTTCAACTGAACAAAGTAAGTGGCAAAAAATCACATTTATGTTAATTTCGATGTTAGTTTAACAAAAGGAAAAATGGAAAATCCCCTCTGGTTTTCATGGAGTAAGTAGTTTAAGTAACCAGAGTGTGATCTTGCGATAGCAGTGAAGCATGAAGATGACTACACTCGCTTTGTCTCTTGGATGAAGTAGAAGAAATGAATTACATGAAGAAGGGAGTTAGGGGACAATGTTTTTGTGATGTTGTGGGGTGTGTGTGTGTGTGTGTGTGTGTGTGTGTCTTTCCCTGCTGTACACAGCTAACCTAATTCCCACCTAACTCCTTGCAGACACACATAATTCTGTATATATGCCCACTCACATGCTGTATGGTGCACACATTCATACAGCCGTAGGAGCAGACGTTATAGTAACAATATTTTCAGTTTTCCAATGCCCTGAGTAAAGGAACTGATCTAAGCCGTTTCCTATTGGTATTAAATATGCATTAGTCCCAGCCTTTCATGTGGGCGCTGAGCTGTGTTTTGTGTAAGAAGTCCCGAGGATATTTTCTGATACTTTCAGCTCACCAATTTTTTATCTTCATCTTTTAATTAAGAAGGAGAATGAGGTCTGCGAGAAAGAGAGCTAATCTTTATTAAATGGAATTTCTGGGCCACTGGGTTGCTGCAGGGCTGGTTACGAAACATCCCACCAATAACCACCACAAACCCCCAGCTCCACAATCCATTATTCCCCATCAATTAACCTTGAGAAACCACAGGAAAAGACCACACTGAAATAATACGAGGCATAACGCGAACAGAGGGGTTACATTGCTTAATAATTATTTGACCGCTCACCTGTTATGTCTCATTCTTTTAGAATAACGGCGAGCAAAGGTCCCACCCTTCACAGAATGCTATTGTTCACCCTGTCTGTAAGCTTCTTCCAGCTCCGGCAGTGAGCACAGCCCCTGGGCCCCCAGCCTGGTTCCATCATCTGTAAAGACACAGCAATCAATCATTTTTTGACGAATGTCTGTGGGGGTTTGGGGGGCTGTGCCCACAATGCCCATATTGGTTCACCGGGAAAAAGGTGATTCCTAATCCCAGCACTCTGCTGGGTCCTGTGACCACCACTGGTCCCTCTTTTTTCCCCTTTCCTGGCAGGTTGGCCCTCTGCTGTTCTATTATCCCTGTATCTGTAATTAAAGGCAGCCAAGGGGAACTGAGATGAAGTGAGGGAGCAGAGGAGCTCGGGATAGGTGTCCATATTTCATACAGAGGCAAGCTCACACAGACGATCGAAGCCTTTTCATGGTCAGAGGGATATGGGTAATTAGACTCTTATGATGGAGTTTTAAGTCCTGATGGTTGATGACAAAAAGCCCGAATTTGTCCCTACATGGTGTTTTTTCTATATCACACTGGTCCTGCTTTAGTGCAGAGAATAGAACAAATGTCTGAACAAAAGATAAATACTGTTGTTGTTTTTTCTGCTTTTATCTCATTTTGTCACAAAAGAAAATATTCATCTTTGCATTTCGTCGCAGTACTGGGTAGAAAAGGCTGCACCTCGCTCTTTTCATGTGCGTAGGTGTGTGTAAATAAAGATGATACTCAATAATTCCATCCCACCACCACACCACCATATTACACACCAGGATTGTGATATTGCACACTGCAAGCACACCCTGTTCACACTCATAAATCTCAAATCTCTTCCCATTTTTTTTTCCCCCATCTTCCCTCTGCAGTCTTGAATTTTTTAATGCCAGTGTTTTGTGAGTGTAACCCCATGCGAGGGCATTGTCTGTAGTCCCATGCTGGCTAGAATTGGACAAGATTGGAACCTGTAGCGGTAATGGGGTCTTTGACCCGGTAGGCCCATCACAATGTGTGTATAAAGGTGCACATACACACGTTTGTGTTTGAAGTGATGTATGAGGACCCAAACTGTCCAATGGGGCCTCAAGGGCATTGTTTAGCTACCGTAAACAAGCTGCCTTGGTTATCAGTAAGGCGGTGAATATTGATTATTTAAATGGCCATCACATTACACTCATAAATATACATTGATTACACATTTCTAGGGTTGATTTTCTTTTTTCGATTTGGTTTTGAAAAATGCAAAACCATTACGATCTCCTCAAGGCTCCTTTAAGACAAAGCTGTTCCAACAGTTTTCCCAGCCGAATGTGAAGATAATAATAATAAAGATGCTAACTATAATTTATTATACAACCCCCCCAAAAAAACGCAGTATTTCAGGAACCTTTGGGAGTCATTTCTTGGTCGTTTTGTCCATTGGTTGTGTTACAGTCCATTGACAGAAAACAAAATTTCAGTCACCCCAGAATAAACCCCAAGAACCATCATCTCCACGTTCCACTGCAGCCTAAACCGCTATACATTCCAGACCCAAGACTTTACCAGTGTACAATCGCAGTGTCTGCAAAATATACAACACATCATTAACTGTGGTCTACCCCCGGTTATTTAATACACTATTTTTTCCCTCAGTCTGTGAACTCCCCTCACTGGGAAAGCCTTCAGGGTATAGATAGTTCATGGATGCCGCTGCCAACACTGTATAAGAATTTTACAACCATGTCAGCACTCACTCTGTGATGAACTACATTTTACCCTTTACCTCTTTTGCCTACGAATTCACTCCTCAGCAGTTTGGGCTTCCGCTTCTTCCTTACTTCCTCCGGCTGCGCTCTAGAAGTGTTGATGTGTGTCCCGCTCACGGTGGTATACATAATCAGATTTGTGACAGGTACGCAGCCGTCAGAGCAGGTGAGAATTGAATTTTTAAAGTCATTTTATTGGCCTGGCACGAATACTCCCCTGTAGATGAAGCGCCGTGACTCCACTCATGAAACAGAATCACTAATTTGAGACAGAGGCGAGAAGAGAATAAGAGATTCTGGTGAAGGGCCCGTCTTGTACCAACCCGTCTTTGTCACATTGGACGCTCAAACTCCAAGCGTCTTCTGTTCATAACAACAGTGGCCCTCAACACACGGTAACCTAACATTTGTCCTATGGAACCTCCTTTTGTGCTTGTGTTGTCGAATGGATGAAGGACTGTTCATTTGCTTTTGTTTTGTATATTTTCTTTGGTTATGAATTAACGTGTATACTAACCTGCAGCAACATTCGGATTCATTATTGCTAGGCAGTTGTACACACCCACTCCAGGTTGGAAAAATTGAATCATCAAAATGTCAAATAAAACAAAGATTAAGACATATCCCACGGCTATTGTTCTCACAAATGATAGAACTCATGTCCAAGAAACTGGGAACAGGCAAAGGTGAGGAGAAATATCAAGGAAAGGTGAGAAATTGAGCGATGTGTGGATAGGCTGGATTTTGCAGCCTACACAGACACAACAGTTCAACATGATGAAAAACAGTGAAAGTGAAAAAAGAACATGGAAAAAAACAACAGTGAAAGACTATTGACCACACACAGGTCAACCTAACACTGCTCCTTCCACTTTCCACTTCTTTTTTGTGACAAAAGGCTGTACGTCTTTAAAACCTGGAATTGCCTTTAATATTTTTACGTCTTTTATTAATACTGTACTGTGCAAAAATTGTAGCCACTAAAAATAAAATAAAACTTTTTATTTATCAGTTAACTTGATTTAGATTAACTTGTGGCTGTGATTTGTCTTTAAAGTGGCACCAATTCTCCTCGGTAAACATGCCTGATATAGTTTTGTGGTCACTGAGGTTATTGACACCCAAGAAATTGCTCATTCATTAACAAATTCAGGCTTTAATTTGTCCTATCAACCGCCACAATCACTTTCTCAGTCTGTGAATCCTGTAGATGATTGTTGTTCCCACGTTATTCTCATCAAAGACATCGGTATTGAACGTTTTTAATGAAAGAGTTCCCCGGAGCTTGACAAAGCAGGACATAGGGCGCATTCGGCCTCGAGGCGCTCTCAAGTAGAAGGAGCGGCAGAGAGCTTGATCTGTCTTTACGGGCTTTTAATTACACTCAGCTGGCTGGGCTCCAATCCCCAGAGAGCAGTGGTGAAGAACACGTCAAGACCAGCCACGGCTCTGCTGGCAGGCTCAGCATTACCCTACCTAAACACCCTGGAGGGAGAGAGCGAAAGGAAGAGGAAGAGTGAGGGAAGTGAGGATCAAAGGCGCCTCTGAGAGCAATACACAGCTAATTCAAAAGGCACATTAACAAGAGCCATAGGCAGCTGTCGATCTGACACAGATTTACAACAATCCAGGCTACAGCTCACTGCTGGCACACATATATGTGCTACATTCTCAAACATCATATCACATATTTGCATGTTTTGTCGCAAACATGCACGTTTCTGACTGACAATTGGTCAAAATCTACAAGTGACCTCAGACACGGTGACCAGCCACAGCAGCTATTGTTATTATTGACTCATCAGACAGACAGGAATCAGCTGTGTGAGGACATGGGATTATGCTCAGACTAGTTTCTTGCTTCCAGTACTTGCACCGCTCATGCGTGCACACACATACCAACAAACGCATAGATTCGCCGTCTCTTGCTGTCTTCAACGCGCACAGTTGTTGCAGTGACACACATTACGGCGCTTCAGAGCACATTAAACACCTGGAGCTGAGGGAACAAGACGGCACAACCTTTTATGCATCAGAAACCGCATAACTCACCTCTGGAACCATACTTTACTCCAAAACGAATGGTGCAACCTCCAGGCAATGTCAAGGTGAAGAAAACGTGTCAGTGCCCCCCCCCCCCCCCGAGGTTTTCCTCGCTCCGGCTTTCTCTAGTTAATGGTTCGAGCGTGGAGAGCGTTACCTCAGCCCAGGTCTTCGCAGATAAGCCCAGAGGAGATGGTTGGTGGGAGAGGGGGATACAGAGTGTAATCACAGGCAATCATCAGCTCTCTCAGTGGATTTCTGCTGCTCCAGAGTGGACTTCTTGGCCTCAAACGTGTGATTTGCGCTGTGAGGTGGAGTGAGACAAAGGAAAAAGGGGGAGGATGAGAATGAAGATTTATAACAGAGAGCACAGAAATGAGGGATTGTGGTGTTTTACTGTAGCAGTACTCCTCAAGCCCCACACTTTTGTTGGGTGAGAACGACAATTTGCGACCACAGCATTTGTGTTCTTCGTGCCAACAGTTGAATAGATTGCTGTGAGAAACATTTCAGTAATTAATTGACCAACAATGACCTACAAATTGTTATGATTCTGTGGGACAGAACAGCATATCCGGGTGTGATTGGCACCGTGTTACTGTGTCTTTGTGAGCATGCTAACAGGCTACACGCACACACAAGGGACTTATGAGAATATCTCTGCTGCACGCTGGTGCTATATTAGTTGATCCAGGCAGAAAGTGAAGCAGATGCCATCACTCAGCCAAACAGCAACTTAGGCCGAGAGGAGGCAACCAGCCTCCACTTGCGATGAAAGAGTTCCATGCAGCTCATGCAGCGTGACACTGTGAGCCCAGGTGACAGGGCTTCTTGACCCTCCAGGCTAAATCTAATGCAGTTCTGCTTCCACCGGTGTATTTGTCGGTCTTCATCAGCACACAACCAGCCCCCTCATAGCCTGCAGCACTGAAACTAATATGGAATTCAGAATGCTTGTTCATTTCATTCTACAGCCAAGTTTGCTGCTGCCACTCAAAGACAACAAAAGCGCTTGACCCCATCCACCAGTGCGATCTTTGTGCCTTGATAAGTGAAAAATAAACTTTGCTTTCATGCCTCTATGCACGTTGGCACTGCCTTTGGAGCGGTACACTTTTTCATTTTGGTGTGGAGTGATACTGTGTGAGAGAAAAGTCTTGGACTGTTTGTCTGTAGCCCTCAGTCCTACGTGCTCTGTGGTTGAGTCTGCTTGTCTGTGTTCTGCTGTGGTCTTTCATCACGTTCATTCTGACATGCCTACCAGTATACTCTGTGTGTGTGTGTGTGTGTGTGTGTGTGTGTGTGTGTGTGTGTGTGTGTGTGTGTGTGTGTGGAGAAGACCAGATCTTTACTGCCATCTACTGGCAGAATGGTACAAGTCTGTCAGCGGGGTCAAAGGGATTACTCCTGAGATCAAGTCTAGAAAATGAAATCTATGAGAATCGGTGGCATGAAGTGTTTTGTAAGCACTGTGCATATACAGTGGGTTTATGGAGGATGGTAGGTCATGATGTGAGTCTATATTAGTGCAGCAGGTCATTTAAGTCAATGAGCAAGCACTAATTCTTCTCCAGTGCACTGCCACTTGTCACACATTTGCATATAAATTGCTTTTAATGTGATGTTGGCACTAAATTCCTTAATCGCTCTTTGTTTAAAATTCCTGAATGTTTCTGATGCACTTTTGAGCCGTCCTCTGATGCATTTCAAAATCAGGTGTGCAATGGCATGTATAGAGTTTGAGAAATCCTCAACCCGACTCGGAAACTTTCCACGCCCTCAGTGTTTTTTTGTTAAGGAACTAGTTTCTGTGCATGTGCATGTGTACTGGGCATGTGGAGAATGTGTGTTTACCGTAAGTCCCAGTGATCAGTAATCTGACACAGTCTGCCGTCACTAGGGTTGTTCAAGTGACCCCCATCCCTTTGGAGGCGGCAGGAATGTTCAAGAATTGTTCACACTCATTCGTTCTGTAGAATTATACTGCCTGACATTACACTGTTCCGGTACCTTTTCCTCCAAGTATTCAGTTGTTTTAAGCACATTTGGGCTATTTCTGACATTTTAAATTAACACTAACAAACCCGCAGAGAACATAATTTTGTGTGTCACAAACTCTTTTGGACAGAAAATATGGCTGTGGTTTCATCGGTAGACACACACACACACACACACAAAATCTCTCTCCCTCCCTTGTGTTGCCGGTGCTAGTGGGCAGCCAGACTTGAGGCGAGGACTCTTGTTCGGCGTAATTTGTGTCTGCTGGTTGATTGTTTGCCTCAGGAGGAACAAAGATGGTGCTTGGTGCTAAAAGTAATTGAATAGCCTATTTACATTCTGCTAATTGATTCTGAAGGTTTTAAAGACCCTGCTTTTGTGTGTGGCCCATTTTGTGTCTGTGTGTGTGCGTATCCATGCAGGCGGGCGTCTTTAAATCAAAGGTAAGAGAGAAGCAGAGGTAAAGCCAGATGTACACCAGCAAATGAAGCATTTAAAAACATTTTATACCAATATAATTCAAACTGCATTTATTGTGTAATTCCTTTTTGGAAAAAACATAGAAATCTTTTAAATTAGGTGAGTGAACTCCTTGGATAAGGATTTCAAAATGGGAGCGGCGCTCTGAAGAAGTGCTTTTTATTAAAAAACCTGATGAAAACGAAATCATAGACCATGAGATAAAATGGAAACAGTGGCTTCTGTTATTTCTGTTTGCTCCCGCTAGGTTTGACAAAGCTTAACAAAGAACAGGGCCCAGTCTGCAGCAACAGTAGAAAGCGTGCTCTCTTTGATGTTTCTCTAATTGTCAGCAAGCATAATCCTTACTGGCTGGAATAAATATTTAATGTGTCTGCCTGTGTATTTGTATTTGTTGTGTGTGTGTGCACATGCAGCACGCTAATTGTGCTGTGTATTCTACCTGTTTGTTTGTGCGGATTCAAAGAAAGCGCCATTGTCTCTGGTTAAGACCAACTCACGGAAACCGCTGCGACTGTGAAAAGCCAAACATGGTGATGCTGCAATAACCGCCTGCCTGCTCTGAGCAGATGACCAAATACAACAGATCCAAAACTGCTCTATTAAGTGTCTCAGAGACATTAAAAATATTTGACTTTATACACAGGAAATGTGCTATCCAACCACTTGAACAAAGAATGTTGACCGCATTTTTCCAGCGCTCCCTCATCTGTATGTGTATACACGCCTGCATATTGCCTGTTTATATATTTTGGCCACACTTGACATCCTGGGGAGTCTTTCTCTACAGTTTTTTGCATCTTATTCACGGGCTGTTTACATGAACTCTTTGCTCTACGTTTCCTTCTCTAAACGTCTTGACGGCAGGTCTAAACAGGATACAGGTCAGCTGTAATATTAGTTTATACAGGGGATATACAGGTTGGCCACAGTGTCAGTGGATGGTCATCAGTGTTCTGATGCTGTTTGGACAAAATTTCTGCTAACCATCTTTCTACACTGGAAGAATAATACAGATTAAACAATTGCCTTAATAAATTCTTTTACAGTAAGGAAATACTGCCTATTGGCATAATCACAATACATGGTGGTTTTCTGACCTTGTGTCATTCATCAAGACATCACTTTGTATTTCCAATAACTGTTCAGCAGTACATCTGGGCAGGGCTGGGTTTAGGCTGGGTTTGTTTAAAAAAATGCAAACTGAACTTTAATACCCAAAAATTTGACAAAACACAGGCTTGTCAATTTGTGTAGCACTTGATTTCACCACTTGAGCAAATATTGTGTATTCCTGTGTTTTCTTCACATGCAAATATTCACATGCCCATTCTTTGATGCATTTTGTAATATGAAAGCATGTAGGTCTGCATGAGAAATTGCTTTCATGCTAGGCAAACACTAACTTGCTTTGTTCTGGTCAGAGTAATAAGGTTTGTCAAATTTTCCTCTAATTTCTAACAATCACAGCAAAAAGAAGGACTTACTTTGTTCAGTGTTGACTCCACAAGCGCTGGAAATGTGGAAGAAAACAGCAGAGCAGTTGTAGCTCTTGTGGTCTCTACATCTCTGTAGTCCTGATGTGTAGTTTTATTTTTTTAAGTTTTCTTAGGAGATGCATGTCAGCTCTGGTTGTGGCCCCATGGTGTTTTTATTTTCCATAGCTTTAGGTTGTGTGATTGCTTGTATGACTATGATCTATTTTCTTCTTTGGCACTGTGTCAGTATCTGCTCCCCATCACCCGTGTTTCTGGAAGAGCTGTGTACCCATGTTATGTGGTTCTGTCAGCAGCGCTGACTCCGAGAGACGTGTCCTGGAGGAGTTTCCCTGGTGCTTATCCAAGCCCGTGTCTGTCCTCCCCTGCTCCTTGTTGCCCTCTCGGTCGTTCTTTCCTTTATTTTTTCCCCCATTTCTGCTTCCACCTCTCCCACGACCTCATCGAGTCCTCAGGAGGTGCAGCATTCCAAAATGGGATGATTTTTTCCCCTTCTTCTTCTCTGGTCGCTCTCTCCGTCTCCCAAATTAACATAGAAAAAAACCTCGAAACCTCACTGCTGAGTGACTCATTCAAATAATTGTTGCTCTTAGCTGGATCGGGTTACTCTTTTCTCCGACTCTCTTTTTGCTTTTCTTCCTTTCCCCCAGTACAATGTGGTATCTGGGCCACTTGTGAATTAGGGCCTTTGAGAGAAAAGGCAGAAAAAAAAACAGTGACATCAGAGAAAGAGGAATATAAAGCTCGAGTATCCCTGTAATTTTCTGCTCTCTTCCTGTGATTGAATGTATGATCATTACAGACAGCTCAGTCAATAAGTGATTGCTGTCCTTTTTCACCCTGCTCGGCTAGTTTGTATGTGTTTGTGTATGAGTTAACATGTCTGTAATGTGTGTGCGAGTGTGTGTATTTTTTTTATGTCTGCATGACTCAGGTGTGTCTGGGTGGAGCTACACACATTCTTGACTTTTACACCTTGAAAGAAGTATGCCAGCCTATTCAAAGCTGAATAACAAAAGACGCTCTGAGTGTGTGTGTGTGTGTTTTTGTGTGTAAGCGACAAAAAGAGATAAGGTAGCAAAGGAAAGGGGAGTGGTCACAGCTATGACCAACTTGATTTTGAAACAGACATGAAATGCAAGACTTCATCAATTTTATAAGGAAGAGGAAAAAAGATTGTGCACAGCGAAGGACGAGATCCCTCCCTTGCTCAGATCCGAGTTGCTGTAGTCTATCCTATGGCTAACCCTGCCTCCCTTCCCCTCCTCTCCCCGTCCCATGTGAGCAGCAGCCTCATGACTGGACCTCTGTGTCTCTGCTCTGCTTACGCTCTTCTGTGCTCCGGCAGACATGCATTGTTCTCCACTCCACGCTACTTGTTGCTCTCGCTCTCCGAGACACAGTCTGGGCTAGTTCTGCAGAGAGACTGACTGGAAAAGACTCTGGCAGCCTAACGGTGAGTACTGACATTACGACTCTGGGCTTTTGTCAGGAGAGAAGAATTGTCTCATTCATTTGTTTGCTCCGTCGGGGATTTTGCCATCATCTACACATTTTGGTAAGTGATCCAGAGGTGCGTGCAGTGCGAGATTTTATTTGAAAGCGAGTGAAATTGGCAGTGAAATGAACGTAGAGAAACTCTGTATAAAGTTTGTGAGAGCTGTGGCCCTTCTCTTGTTTCTGGCTGACTAGTTTCCTTCTTGCTGACTCACTCTATTAACTTAATACACATGGCTACATGCTGTGTGGGTGTGTGTCATGTACATGTGTTTGCCATTGTGTGTAATATGTTCAGTAATTCTATGCGTCCTCTTCACCTTAGTGTGCTTGTGCATGTCAGTCAAATCTAATTACTTGCTCATTAATTTCCGATCAAGGTAGAAATATGTCAATTTCACTGAGGCAGACGGAGAGAAACACAGCAGCAGAAAGAGGGGGACAGTGGTACAGTGCTGCCCTGCTATTTGTCATCAGTCTTTGTTGGTGTCCTCCTCCCCACTCGCTCAGTGAGAACAATAGTCTCATGCCTGGCCAAACCCTTAGTAAAGAGGCCAGCCTAATATCAACACCAAGTCTCCTGCAAGATGTTGTTCATTGATTTGCTTTGTCGCCAGATGCATATACACACACACACACACACACACACACACATACATGCACAATTGGGCCTTGTAGACTAGAGGGACTCCATTGTTTGTTGTGCATAATTGTTTGAGTGTATGTGTCTAAAGCCTTGTCGAAAAGGTCTTGGACAATGAAGTCTGTCACTGGGGGGATGTGGATTTCTATCTCTCTCCATCTCTCTCTCCCTCTCCTTTTCCTGTCCAAGTCCCCCCTGCACATCTGGATCTCCCTACCAGCTGACAAGGAACAAGGGAGCGGATGGAGGGAGGAAGGGATGGGGAGAAGAAAGGGAAGGATAGAAATGGGAGGAAGGGCAGTTTACTCAGGCCAGAGTTCCCCTGGTAGACTTCCCCTGCAGAACAGGATGACAGAGTGTACCTCACAGCGTTGTTGTATGAGAGGAAACACAAATACGGGAAGCAGTACATCACAAGACGCATTAAACTCATGGGTGTGTATAATAACACATACAATACAGATACAGCACATAATATACCTTTATTTATATACGTGCAGTTGCATGCAGCCAAAGGTGCACACCCTGAACCGCCAACGTTAGGTCCGGAGAATAGCGTGCTTATTCTTCTTTGGAGAGCTTTGGACTTTTCTTTGTGTCAAGTTTTCAATGGGATGTTTCACAGGGGGGTTTACCTGTCAAATAATATCTTTTCTATGGCAATATCTTTTTACTCTCAGCTCATTTGTGTGCGTGTGAGAGAGACTCTGCAGAGGCGGACTTCAGTTGAAACCATAATGAAAAGCTCCACTTTGAAGAGAAACACTTGGCCCAAATTGGATTTACTATTCTATGCTTCTTTTTATTTCCTCTACCAACAAAACCCATATGTTCCAGCTGCTGTTGCAATGCTCTGCCAGAGCTGAGCGACCACTGTGTGCCTGTTTATCCATACCGGGTTAGAGCCAAGTGCCATGGCAACAGGTGGATGTTGACATCATTAGGCAATAGACGAAGCAGCATGGAGGCACATACCTAAAGGGGTGAAAGTCTTCCTCACATCTGCTTCTGGGGCTTTCGTGCAGCACACACATGATCTGCAGAGTTTGGGGGTGGTGGATATTGGGACAGTGATAAAACACCAGCCTTCATTTCCTCCACAGCCTCCCAGGAACTGTTTGACTGTGCAGTTTCTGCCATATGTGCTTGTGTAATTTAGCCATCTCCCTCTGTCAGTGCAGCTGCTCTGTGTCTATACTGCAACTTTTCAACATATTTCTGGCTATTACGAGCTACGCCTGGAACTTTGTGGCATTCATGGGTCACTTGCAATGATGTTAAAATGCAGGTGGCAAGAGAGTGACTGAGGGCACTGCTGAAAAGGTTTGCATTCTGAACACCCTCGCTTTGTGACTTGGTGTCAGTGGTGATAATGCTATTATTTCTCCACTGAAAGCCAGCTAGTCGGACATCAGCCAAGTTAGTTTGTCTTACATTGCCCTAGTTTGTCACTAGGCAGACCAGTGAGACAGAGCCACTGAGCTGGTGTCATTTGGCACAGGAAGCAGTGTACTGTACAGCAAACAAACCAGAGTCGAGAGACTGAAGTGTGTTTGTCTGGGTCACAAAGCCTTGGTTTGTTTTGGTCATAGTAATAGCATTCACTCTGCAATGATGATGAAAAATACAGAATCTTATAGAAAGGGAACAAGACAGCGACTGATGAGAAAATGGATTTATGAATGAATCAAAAATAAATGTAGGGAGGAGAACAAAGCATTGCACACAGTCCTAAAGGTCATTTAGATCCTTAAACCCGAAGCAGAAACCAAATGAATATCAGTGAATGGAAATTTTACGGACATTCAGATGTGCATATGCTAAATCGGAACCATGTGGGTTAATAATTTTATAAGGTCTCTATGTGTCTGAGGAGAACAAGCTCTGTTAGCTTTGTGAGATGTATTGAATACATATGCGAGGACTCCAGATGGCTTTTTCTGATCCCTTTGTCTTTCTCCGGCCTTTTTGTTCTCTCGTTCATTCAGCCTCTTTTATTTTAGGATGGATGAGTCTTCAGAGCCACACATTACGCTTATCCGTCTCTTGTTTTTGATCCCTGACCTGCACTTGATGCTTCGGCTCTTATCTCAGCAGACACGCACGCTGCCTCACGTGAACGCCTCTATTGTTTTTGAATCAGACATTTGTCAAAGTCACCTCACACAGCAGGAGACATTACACCAGCGGAGAGGGGGTTCTGGTCAGAGCTCATGTAACACGTCCTGTTGGCCTGCACACAAAGGAATGAAGGTGTGTGCTTCATCATATGTCAAATAATCACCATCAAATCCCCTTTTACATATTAAAAGATATGTGGCATCTTCTTCCTAAGGACTCTTGTCTGTAACGTTAAGGTTTTTTCCCCATCGCGAATGTCTTCTTGTCCTTCGTCATTGCGATTGGTTACAATTACACAGTGGTATTCTCGAGTTGGATTTGCTGAGGGATTTTTATATATGTACTGGAATCTAAGCATTTTCTTGGCATCTAACAACTTCAAGTTCAAATTTGTCATATGTGTCACCACAGACCGGGACACCAACATAGCCTCACTTTAAGTGGGGGCCTGAGGCAATGTTCAGAAATCTGTTGCTCGGCTGGACACACAATCTCAGTTTTAGATTTAAGTCATGAAGGAAAAGTACAGTTTATGCAAAAGGAACTAAGCACGTCCGCTCATAAATGCTGCTACAGGGAGACAAAATATTTCATGAACAGTTCCTCTGGGTTTTTCAAAAGAGAAAAGAATGGTATTCATTTTTGCAATGCTCTGTGTGGATTGCGTGGGTGTTCCAGCAGCACCAATACCATTGTCAGTGCAAATGATCTGCTCGGAGTTCTTCAGTCCACAGTCTGATTGCTTTTGATGGGTCCGCAACTCTGCCACAAAAATTTAATCCATATAGAAACAGAAGTAAAAGATTATCGTTGTGCTGTTCTAAAATGTCAGGGTTTGATTTTTCCATTTGTATCTCTCTAACAAGACATGTTTATGTGTTTTGAAGTGATTTGTTTCCAGTAAACTGTGTGTGTGTGTGTGTGTGTGTGTGTACAATAGGTACATGATACACATGCTGGTGTCCATTTGTACTTACTGTATTGCTGAAGATCATCCCTACTGCTCTGCACAGCCACTTTTTCTTACTGCTGCTGACTACCACATCATTCTCAGTGACTCTGCTTTTACTAGCTGACTTTAAAAGCTCATTAAATCTATTTTGAAACAAGTCAGAGGCCAGGTATAAATCTCCGACAAAATCCCAGTTTTGAGCATGTCAGAGGCTACACATCATATCGAGATGAGAGGATTACAGCTATTATTGGCGAGAAAAGAACATTCACTGATTATAGCCCGACTGTGTGTGTGGATACAAAGAGCTCTGATTACTGCTGGCACTGCCGCCCCACTTCCCAGGATACCAAGCATTGACTGGCACCGCAGGGGGGCAGGAAATGCTGAAGGCACACAGACACTTACATGCAGCCACACATCAAATACAGTGATTAGCACTTAGGAGTTTAATCTCATGTTTTACTGTCAGCCCGCATTTCCTTCCTCAAGTGTACTGAACACACTTTGTCGTAAAGGTCGAATATTTAAACATTATGCTTGTGTTTATGGTGTGTAGCACATCAACTTACATTAAATCAAATACCAATAAAGGTAGTGCTCTCTTAACACCATGTGCACACACTTGGCGGGATCGTCGGTGATGTCAGCAATGATGTACGAGTGTTGGATGGCGAGGGGATGATCTAAGCAGAGAGGAAGTCCCAGAGGACTCGTATCAGCTGCAGCCTGAGCTTGTCAGCAGGACTTTCTCACACTCTGCGTCTATGCTAAAAGCTAAAGTCGCCCTAACCCCCACAAACCCCGCGTTCTGATCCCTCACCAGGGTCGTAAATCAACAGCACGCAGTATGACAAAGACCTCTGACATGCAAAGCGCCACAAATCGTCTAACAGCACAAAGAGGGAATGCTTAAAGGATGGTTTTGGATTGAATTGTAGGTACATGGTGAAGCTTTTGATCACGAGGTGTGTGTAGAGTGGTGTTTTGATGAGTGGTTCCAAACCAGACCCAGAGACACTAATGTAAATGTCTGGCGAAAGGTCAATAAGAATTTTGATATTATTCAGTAATATTCCCTCTGCCCATTGATACTTTATTTTTCAATTTTCATGTTAACGTGTTTATTAAGTAGGTCAGTGAAGCTCAATCTGCTTCGACATTTTTTATTGCTGTGTTTAAAAAAGAAAAACCAGGTGTCAACAAAAACGTGATGCACTTTGGTTTCATGCGTGTCCACAAGTTGGTTCCAGTAAAGTGAGCTGAGTTAAAGGCCAAGGTCCCATGAAGAACTTCAGAGGAAGAATTGAACTAGCGAATACATAGACATAAACCTTTAACTTCACAGATGCTTTATTAGGTTTCTGATGCACCTAACAGAACTCCACTGTTCTGTTATGAAACAGGTTGAAATAGTAACTGTTGGATATGCTGTAATTTACATAGGGTGTAGTTATAGTATTTCCTGTATGTAAGGCCATCAATCATGGTTTGAGGCTTTAGGCCTCTGGCACATGACTCCTGTGGCTTTTGTGAGTTTCCAACATATGCAGCTATGTCGGTGTTATGGTCCATTGCTGACATCAGTATGTCGTGTTATGTTTAAACCTTTTGCTTTTTGACACCCTAGTCACTGTGCTGTGGCGACATTATTTGGCACGGGAGCACAGCTCATCCTTCCTCCCCAGAATGGCAGCCTCTGTCCAGGCTGGCAGAGTGCTGTCCAGTCCTTGCCACTGATTCAAGCAACAGTCAATCCACAAATGAATGGTTGCCTCTTCCTAGGACAGCTGTGCTACCAGCCACGGATGGAAAAATAATCCTAGATTCACCAGCCACATCCCTGAATACAGATTAGGAGCGTGTGTTCTCTAGTTCCCTGCGTTCTAGGCAAGTGCATGTGTGCTTGGTTCTCTAAAGTCATCCTGCATTTAGGCCCCAATCAGAGATGGATGTTTAACGGCAGTAGTAAAAGTAAAGACAATAAAGTGAAAACAGTGCGTGGTCTTACCAGAATCATCAAAAATGTATTTTTGTATCTATGTCTCTGTTACACAAGGATGCGTCTCAAAGCGCATTACATAAGCTTTACTGCATCTTGGCGCATTTTTGGCTGCCTCTGCACCTACTACAAATGTCAAGAGTCAGATCGAGTTAGAGCTTATGTGTTATTGTTGCTCTACCCCAGGGGGAGCTGTTGCTCCAGCTGTTGGACCAGCCTGTCCTTCCCTGCCCTCTGGGCTCGTCAACATCCCCTTGTAACCTCCCTCTGTCTTCTCTACCCCCTCCTGAATCTTTAGTCTTCTCCGTGTTTCTTTCTTTTCCGACCTGGTTTAGTCAATTAAACGTACAATTTCCAAACCCTTGTTCCCTTCTTTGCTCCAGTGACAGTGAATGTAATGTATCCACCTTTCATTTTGCCATGACATCATACAGAAGAATCCAGGCCACAGCTGTCAACATGTTTCTACCATATGTCCTCCTCTCTGATGCCAGTCATTTGTGCACACAAACAGAGTGACTCAGACGAGCAGTTGAGGTTTCAACTGGGCTCGGATCTTGAACTAGACAGTGTCTAAGCTGGGCTGACTTTATTCTAGCTACACTTCTCCCCACCATTATCCCTGTGGACGTGGTCGAGCTTGCAGTGCATGGTGAGTAAAGCCTGCTCCCGGTTCACATTTCACCCAGCGTTGATGTTTGTGTCAGGCTAAGACATATGACAAGTGTTTGTGTGTATGTGTTTACCTGCAGGGCAGTTGTCTGAGCATCATAGGTTTGAAAGAGCAGTAGTAAATCATGTTTCATCGTGTCTGTAAGTTTTATGTGAAATTTTTATAGCACAGATTTTTTTTTTTTTTTTGGCTTTGATTGCTTTTGATGATGTCTGTGATTGAGTCGGACTGTCTAAGATATTGATTATATTAACTGTACATAAGACGTTGGCGTTTCAGTTTTTACGGTTACGCTGGTCTTCACTCACCGGTTTGATCAGCTTCACATTCCCCTTTCAGACTCTGCGGCGGTGGTGTTACTGAACGAAAAATTAGACTCAATACGTGTATTCATGCTATACTCATGTTGTAGCCAGATGAATCATACAGGAAAACTAGAACAATATTCCGAGAAGAAAAAGGTACATGCTACATTGATTCTGGGCCCTATGCCAGGTCTGCACCACAGGATACAGATATCTTTTTTTCGGCCAGCATGGGTTCAGCATCAAACCCTGTAGAATAACTCCCATCCAAACACCAGCCTCCTGTGTTTGTGAGTCCCCTCTGACATCTCTGCTGTGCCTGATCGTTTGCTCTCATTCTGTATGTCTCCCCATTCTGCAGCATGTTGGATTGATCCAACACTGTTGCTCGGTGTTCTCATAAAGCCGCACAAAATCTGTCATGACACTGCAAATTAAAAACCTTCATATAGTTACATAAAAGGCAAAAGTTTAGTCTTAGGCAAAAACATAAAGCATTTGATGGTTCACAACATTTGGACATTTGAAGCTGTCATCTTTGAAATATTACTGGCAAGTGGTATTGCTTATGGCATTGGTTAATCTAAATTATAGATAGAAATCCCTTATTTCTTAATACCTGTTGTGAAAATTATATTATGACGCATTCCAAACAACAGAAGTGGTGATATAACTGGTATATGGTCTGTAGACTCAAACGTGGAATCACGTTCTCAGGAATGTGTCCTTACCTCTGGCAGAGCCATCGGTATTCCAAACTACGTTTTACTCAATCTGCATCTAATCTCAGCGGGCCCATTAACCTTTGCACTGCTTCTGGTCCCGCTGAGTCTTCTTGGCTTCAGAGAAGCTCCACTCTTCCAAAAGGGTGAGGGGGCAGTGGAGCAGACTCATTACTGGTGCGCTGGCCGGCCTCTAACCCAGACTGGAAAGACAGTCGTTAAACACACAAAGTTAATGACCGCCAACTGTTCCATTTGCTCGCTCTGTCCGCCTGGATGGTTGTTTGTTGTTGTTGTCTGTCGTTGCGTGTTGGCACAGATTACACACTGACGAGATCCGTGTCGACCCAGGTAACAGAGAGTGACGGGGGAACTGAGTCAGAGAGAGGGAGTCAGAAAGGTGCGTTAATTGGTTCTGAGTGATGAACTAGACTGGAGATCTCGGATAGGACTCCCCACCAGCCCATAATGAGGTTTTGTCAGGCTGGAGCAACCATCACCGAGGCTTGTGCCAAGCATCGGGATTTTGCCATGGTAACAAAGGCTTTTAACCACCTTGCTGGTCCTGAATCAACCAATCGTAACACAGAACACAAGGAATTGCAATAGAAACCTTAGGATAATCTGCAACCTGAAATGTGTAAAACTAAGTATAAAATTGCCAGGAATATTTGATATCGATACATATAAATTTTAGAAATAAAATCCGATAGATCCTGGTTTTATTTGACACGTTTTGCAGCAGTTGTGAATCTTACATTTTACATATGATGGTTTTGGCTTCCTTCAAATAAATGACAAAGTGTGTGTTATTCTGATATATATTTGTTGATTGAATGCATTACAATAAGCACAGGAAGTCAAAAGTACAATCATTATTGGTGCCACAGTGGATATAATTACTGTAAATATTACTTTACTGTTTTAAAAGCTCAAGGCACAAATGATCTACAGTAGATTAACAATAAAATATTTCACTTTGAAAGATCTTGTCCCCTTTCTCTTTGTATGAGTATCTTATTTGTGTACATTGCCATGTGAACCTGCTTATGTAATTAGGAAATCATTCAGGTTTTTGTTTTGTTTTGAGCTTTTTGTTTTTTTTGGTGGGTTGACGTTGCCACTGGGTTCATATTTTGCCAGAGTAAGCAGGATCCTCTTGGGTTAAAATGGGGGGAAAATTCCTGTGAAAGTGGTTGAGCTGAGCTTGCACTATGTTTGTGTGTTGTGTGGTTGACTTTTGTGTCGACAGTCAGACAGAAAGAAAGAGACAAATTGAGACTGTGCTACATGCACACACATATACACACACTTCCACACACACACAGACCACAGAGTTCATTGGGCAGAATGAGGCAGAGGCAAAGTGGCTATTGGTTATGTGCTGTTTAGTAAGAACTTTCATTAATTGTGCTTGTTAGTTATGAATCTTATAAATCTAACTCTTATAAATGAACTGAGAGTGACATGCACACACACACAAATAAATATAAACTGAAAACAGAAATAAGGAGGTTTAAAATGAAAATTAATACCATAACCCAAAATGTCAAATGACCTTCACAGGTTAAGACATTGGTTTCTTAAAAAAGTAAAAAATAGAGGCTGACTGTGGGGTCAGAAAACAATACAGAGGAAGCACAAGCAGAGAGAATTGGATATTGGAGAGGAAATGTGAAAGGAACCGAATGTGCTGTGGTCACGGTTAAACTTTGGACCAAACTGGCTAATGATGTCAGTACAGAGGTCTGATATGATGTGATCTGCCAAAGCCACATACTGTTCAGTACACACTGACAAACCACAGTGAAATCCGGAGTATGGAATCACTTGCACTGAGCAAATCATCAATTTACTCTGTGGTACCTGAAGTCCTCATTCTTAAGCATCTGCTCACACCAATCCAGTTAACTCATTTTACTTTGGGGTTACTGGACACAATGTAAACCGAATCCATTGTTCCAAAGAGGAATTTTCGTTCTCCGTTGTTCAGAATCCTTTTTGGCGAGCATTGCACTTAGAAATAGATGATGATGGACAGAAAGGTTCTGCACCGTGGAATTTTAAACAATGAAACAAATTGAGACAGTTTACAGTTCAAATAATTGAGTTTGATTTAAAATTGGAGAAGCAGGAACAGTTAATGCGAGAGGCTGTGTTTGTGAAACAGGCTGAAAATTTAGTCCATTTCCCTTTTGGCTTTTGTAATTATATTTTAGCATGGCAAATATTTGACTTTCCACTATCTTTAACAACAGGCTGGTGTAGCAGCTAAAAAACTGAATACTGGCATATTGAGTGATATAGTGTTGAAAACCCTCTGCATTGGGGTTTGGATATTTATCTTCTGTTCAGAAGAACATTTTTCATGTGTAAGCATGAATTTATTTGCCATTTATTTCCTTCTAATGTGTAAATGGCCACGTACATGTGACAGATCATGTGTCGCGGGTTGTGTGTGAGATATATGATGGCTGTGTGAACACTGACAGTAATTACAGTCGGCCATACCACAGAGCAGCCTGGGGCTGGCTGAGGAACATTATTATAACATCTAATACATAACCAAATGTCAGCCGTGTCTGCAGCCTAGCTGCTTGCAATTTGATATAAATCTACAGGCACGGAGAAGCTCTACATGCTCGTAATACACGGTTCAGTGTTATTTCTTTTATGTATCAAAGTATTGCACATGTGGGGTTTAGCTATTTTTAGATTTGCGTTGCAGTTTGCATAGACCTGCAGCTCTGTGTCAGTGAGTGCACGTCTGCTGAGTGTGTGCTGTGTATCTGTCTGCCTGTGTTTGTGTGCCAGGGAATATGTGGCATGTCCACCACTGGATTCCATCTCAAACCACACTCCACAAGAGACGCTGGTTTTCTCTGCTTCTCTAGGACGGGCTTCGACAAATCAAGGCAGTTTCCTAAAAAAAAAAAAAAAAAGTTCTTTTTTATTACAAGCTTCCTAGAACCCAGTCTTGTGCAGCAGATATTATGTTAATTTGTGAGTTAAATATCTTTTTAGGAACAGCTTATTCATCCTTCTCTCACACTATGATTGACGGGTGAGATTGTTTGCAGAGAAAAAAAAAACTAACCTTAAAAATTCTGAGTGAGCCCCACTGGCAGTGCGCAGTAAATGCAGAGCTGCTGTATATCTGCATGTGTGTATGTGTTAATGTCATGGGGCATGCATTCCAGATTTCCTGTGTGTGTGTGTGTTTGTGGCCTGTAAACCTGAAGCAAGTGTTATAAAACTGAGCTTTGGATGAAAACGCAGTGTGTTCCCAACACACATGGTCATTAATAGGATCGGGCCAAGACTATTTTTACCGTATCTACCTCAGAGGCTAACATATGGCAGAGTGCACAGGAGAATTTAATTTTCACAGTCTAATGTCCTGAATAGGCAAGTAGAATCTGTGCTCAGTGGCCTCCAAGAACATTTGGGAACAGCAGGGGGCGCCAGCATGTCCCATTTTAAAGCCACTTTCTCAAAGGGACTTGAAGGAAAACAGAGAGGAAAACATGGCAAACCGAACCAGAGAGAGTATGGATAAGCAACGGATCAGTGCCAAACGATCAAATCTAAAACAGGTTAAATACAAATGTTCAGTCAGGCTGAACTGACAACATCTGGGGGTTTTTTTTGGATGAGATTTATGTTAAATTCCATTATTTATTGTTCCTTACTATGCATTTTCTTTATTATTACATACTTATTATCCAGTATAGTAAAAATCCCTTTTCAGTCAGAGTTTGTCCATTCAAAGAAAACTGGCCTTACTTTGACTGTTGCCAAGACAGCAGTGACAGGGTGTCAAATTATATATATCTGTGGTCTATAATTATCTAAAGTATTTTAACTCCGTTATAGTAGTTTTTATTGAACTATGTTAGTAAATATAAATATTGTGTCTGCAAAGTAGCGTGACACTGACTTGCCATTGCAACACACACACACACACACACACACACACTCTGCTCACACAGTGAGGTGACCAGTTGAATGTATGACACATTTGCTGTCAGCCTGGCACTGCCACCCTGACAACAGCTCAGCTGCCAGCCGAGGGCTCATGACCTCCATCCGCAGTGAGAGCAACACATCTCCTCTGTCTGCACCTGGGTGGGCACGGACGCACAAACATACACTTCATACCCTCTTCTTGTTATTTGTTACCAGCATTTTAACAAAGGTGCAATTTATCTTCGTCCATGGCCCTGCCACATCTGCCCGCCTGCAAATATGCACCGAGCTTCAAAACACCCGTCCGCTGTGTGAAAAGACTCTGGCCTTTCACACAGTGCTGCTCATACCTTTGAGATCTCACTTACATCCAAAACATCTATCCTTTCAGTCGGCCCTGATTAAAACACCCTGGAATCTCAGTTTGCGCACTCACACGCATACAGTAGTGTAACATAATCACCTACCACATGGCCATAGAGGCGTACTCTGCACGGAGAATGTGGGAATCCAGGGCTTAGCTGAAATATGCTTTGTTTTTATATTAGCGGTTTTCTTTTCCCCTCACATGAAAGGGGCCTGCTATTACCAGTGCATTCAAGAAAGCATTGATTGCTACTTGTAAACACTAGCGGAAAACGTCTGTGTCTGTGGGAGACACGATATAGTTTGCACTGTCTCCATGTAAAAAGTCGGCATCCCGTTATTTTCTTCTCACCATTGAAATCCCCTATCAGATCCACAGTCACAGGAAATTGTGTTGCCCTCCGTAGATGCAGGCCTGCACATTCCCCCCATATCACAGATCTTTGCACGCCGCACAGGCTGCTTGAGAAGTCTTGACAGCCAGCGTGCATCATCCTGCAAACAACTGGTTATCACATACCTCTCTTACCCCAGGCAAGCTTTCATCTCCTTTTCTGTATCAATTTATTGTTCTCAGCGTCTCCCTGCTGCTCATGTGTATCACTTTTGTTCTCATCCGTCGTCCTTTTTTTAATTCCCTTCCTCTCTCCCTTTAGCCCAGAGGTAATTCCTGTGTTGATACTTGATGTTTACTTCGCCAGATTTTTGAAAGATTCCAGTGTTATGCTTGACCAACCTATGAAAAGTAATACCTAGAGCACATAAACAGCAAGCACCAGGCGTTCATTATTACTCCCTGAAATCATTGTTTTCAGTGGAACGACCAGTGTGTTGATTTAATTTAATGAGCTGCTTAGCTAAGGGAGGGGAACTAAGAAACAGTAATTAGTTGTCATGCTAATTGGGCTTGTGTGATAACTCCCACACGCACTGGAGCACTGCCTGTCCACCTACTCATCACATAATTTCATGCACATTGGAATATACACATAAACACACATACGTTATATGCACCACAGACAAGTGGAGAAACAACGGCTTAATGTGCATCCAGATGGACTGTCAGACCTTTGACACTTCAGCTAAGACGAATTGGTGATTTTAGTTCAGGACATTTAAAACAATTAGGATTTGGGTACATGTATTTTTATTTGAACAAATGAGGCAGAATATACCAACATAAGGTAAGAGGAAGATATAAAAGCTTTGGTGTCAGTGGTAAGAGTTTTACCATTTACTTTACTTGTATGCACAATTTGAGATTAGAACAAAAAGGAAAATTTTACTTAAGGCTATTTGTCTATCTTCTTGGGGGAAAAAGAGACAAAAACAGACAGTTTTCCCCACTTCAAAAATATACTTATTGTGCCGCTTTTCACTATACATAAATCAATCCCTGCAGCAACAAACAGTTGAACCAATCCACTGTAAATTCTGTGTGAACTGTCAGTTTGAATGATCGTTGAAACACTGCAACATGCATCGCAATTTTTACTTGAGAAAAGATGTCACAAAATCACTTACTTTAGGCCACAACCATAACACAAATGTGTTTGGATGGTCTGAAATGCGCACGTCGGTCGTGTGTGGTCACATGGAGCATTCCTCGGCTGCGTTGGTGGTGCCCTTGATGTCTGTCCACCATGTTGTTAATCACCACCACTATGGTGTGTGACTCCCCCAGGGGTTATTTTTAAGGCCCGGGGTCACTGGCCTCTAAAAAGGGTCACTCTCTGTATCGGTGGCAGCTTTAACACCATCTGCATTCTTCTTCTATCTCTATCCCCTGTCTCCTCAGTATTTGGTTTTATACCTAACCAACAACGAGTATAGGACCAAGTGGTTGGTGGATTTTGACGTCCAGTTGGTTATTCCTTCTGAGACATCAAAGTGAAATATTCCACACATAAATAAATACTTTGTGTCTCTTGAAATAACTTTTTCTCAGTGTGATATAAATAAATTTTACTAGTTGAAAGAGTTCTTTCACTGAATGAACAATCCTGTGCTTCCAGTCTTTTCCCTCTCCCCTGCTCTTCCTCTCTCCTCTCCTTTCTCTTCTCTCACCTTGCATCATCTCCCCGATGAGTGTGTTTGGACAGGCTGCCCTGTCTTGTTTTAATCTCACTGAGTCATCAACAGCAGAAAATTACACACTGATACACCATAATTCAGGGCAAGTGTATTTACAGAAATCTCCTGCCTTGATGAAAGTTTATCCGCATCTTTAACGAGATTTATCCTGAGGGAGTGTTTGAGCGGTTAATGAAACGACCTGGGCAGGGGATTAGTTCATTCTTCGTAGATGTCAGCGCTCTGCAATACCGTGTGTCTGTTTTCTGGCTTGCAAGATAAACCGGGCTCTTCTCTGCTCCTCTGTCTGAAACAGGGACTCCATTTTAACCTGGCCTTTTTCTTCCTCTTGTAATTTTTCTGTTTTCCACCTCGTTCTGTTAATGTCGACATTATCCAGTTGTAATTCCTGCCCTTTCACTCCTGAACGTGATTTGGTTCCAATCAGAGTTCAGCTTCTAAACAAGAATTCAAAGGCAACATTTATAGTTCCAGCACCTGTGAACTTGAAACAGTAGCTGTTTACATTTTTGAAGTGAGTTATATTGCGCATATAATCCCATTCATCACGTCCTCTAACTAATGTGGCTTTGTTTAATGTTGATCTAAATACGTTCTGTCTTTCGTCCACTCCACGGGTTTTCCTGGTCCATCCCAAACAGTATATTCCCCCATTCCACAGGAATCCAGTGGGACCAGTACAGGAGAGGAGCGCTGCATGACAAGACAAATACCACTATTAGTAATAACTTGGATAACAGATTGGAGATTAATTAAAAAAAGAGATAAAAGGCAAAAACGTGTCACAGTAATTAACATAGTTGACATCAATCAAGGAAATAATCAAAGCCTTTCAAGACTGTGTTCAAAGTAACCTAGAGTATATCAAATCATGTGTTTGATGGGAGAAACCCATTTTTCTTTCACAACCATTAAATAAGTTTAAAGAAGTCCCACTTTGAGGACAAATTGAAATGCACTGTGAATTGTTTGCAGGCGAAGCCTCATGTTCTAAATGTTTCCCTCTTTCCTGACCAAATGTTCCCACAGAATGTTTCCCAAAAAGCTCATCAAAGGAGACGACCCTCTAACATGTCAGAAGTTAGCAATTAGCATCTGGTGAAATTAACGAGCAAGCGACTTTTGTTTCCCTCTCGTCTGGCAACGTGACACCTCGATTAGCGGCTAGTGTGAGAGGAGGCGAAAGCTGGCGTCCACACAAACACACACGGCAGCGGTGTTTGATGAGCGTGCACTGACTCAACAGGCGTCCTCCCTTCCTCATTAACGGTTTGACCCCTGTGTTTGAGCTCTGCAGGTGGGGTCACACTGTCTTGTATTTGACCAAGGGTGTGTGTGAGGGGGGTAGTTGACAGGAAGGGGATTTGTGCATATAGACTAGTATGTGTGTGTGTGTGTGTGTGTGTGTAAAGAGGGGTGACTTTCAGCAGCCCTTCCTAATTGCCCCCTTAAACAAACACTGTCACCATTCTGTAGAAAGACGAAGACTGATGGGCAGAGAGCAATGATGTAATAGTGCACACACACACACACACACACACACACACTCACACACACTAGTAGTCCTACCAGTTGTTGCTGTAGTCGCACAAGTTACAGATGCAGGGTCACCAGTGCAGATCCAACGCTGTTGACTCAGCAGCCAATGAGGCTGCTCCTTAGTGAGCATGTGCTCTGCGTGCTCAGGTATGAAGCAGGGCATCGTGGAGCAGCTGTCACTCATCAAAGGTCTGTTGAACTGCATCCACACACGCTTTGTGTCACGATATTATATGTAAAGAAATAATCAGTTCCAGCAAAAGGAGTAGCATTTGAACTTATTGAATTTATTTCCAAATTTGGGTGATGCCAGATCACGTCGGCCATTAGTCACACTCATATTCTGCAAAGAATGATGTGAAGTTGTGGATCACCTACCCATCATAAGCTCAAACATTTATTTTTATCCAGTGCTTTGGTTTATGAATAAATACAGTTAAATGACATATTCACGACTCTCTTCTGTATTTTGTTATATTTGCGAATAGGGAAATGCCAAAATGTGAGTTTAAAATGTTAGATCATATTACGCCTACTAAAGATGTATTTACTAGCATTATCATTGCAGGTAGGACTCTTACAACAAATCTTCTTTAAAAGAATAAAAACCTTTTCATCGTACACACATGAATCACAAAGATTATTCTGCAGAAAGTATGTCAGACAAATGTGTGAGAGCCTTTTGCACTCCACATAAATCCTTAGGTGAAACAGTATCTTGGGAGATTATTGTGTAACTGATCTCATTTTACATAGTTCTTGAAAGCAAAGTGGGACTAACTTTTTTGTTGTTTTTCTTCCTCCTGTTGTGCTACTTTTAAAAGCACATGATGTTGCTGGCAGATGTACAACACCACAGCAGGTGAAGCACCATTTTTCAACAAAGCCCTCGTGAAAAGAGCGGCATTAAAGGCTGTGATTTAAAATGTCCAATCTGCCTCTCTGTCTATTCATCTCTGGTGTTTCTTGCATCTGTCACAAGACCTGGCAGCTGTTGCTTCTCTGGGAAAATATGTTTCTGACAACAACAGAGCCGAGACGTCGTCAGGACTTCTTCATTACAATAGAGTAGCCTGCTGGCGGACCATAACAAATGGCCGATCAGACAGGATAGCTGTGCAATTTCATGCTTGCACATGACATTTTTCACTTTCCTAGTTTATATGAGCTCTAGAGCACAGAGAACATTGTACGCCAGCATCTGTGTGTGTGTGTGTGTGTGTGTGGCAATCCTTAAAAAAAAACAAAGTAACACAAATGTAGTTATAGTCAAAGCTTCATTTTTTTGGTGCTATTGTTCAGCATTTAAGCAGTTTATGATAAGTATAGGGCACTGTATGCGTCACTCCTTTGAAAACATTTTCCCATGCATTTTTTTGTTTTCCAATTGTGTGGAGAATGTGCTTTGTTCACAGTTCCTTTTCAACACTGTCTGGGGAGATTATTGATGGAAAGCTGAGCTGTGTATGAGATGAAACATTTTCTGGGCTGCTCTCAACACACTTTAAATGAACCCCACTGCTATAATTACTTAGTTTTCTTGAGATTTTTTTTTATAATCTATCAGTGCAACATTTAAAATCTCCTAACGTGGCCATTAGAACATAAGTCAGCAGAACTGGTCATTGCAAAATTGCAACAGATATTTTTTTTTTCTTGATTCTCAAAAGAATCTTCCCATAAGAAAGTTAAAGACGAGAAAGTGTGTGTTGTGATGCCTGAGTGTGGTGATCTGGTGTAATGTTGTGTTGGGAGGAGTGTGTGAGGGGGGAGAGGAGTGTGTGAGGGGGGAGAGGAGTGTGTGAGGGGGAGGCGCAGTGCTCGGAGGATCTGCTGTGCTCCGGGCGTCCTCTCGCTCGTTCTTCTTCGTGGAAATAAACTCTTCTTTGGTCGCTCTCCTTGTGTAAACACGTTTCTGTCACTCGTGGAAGGATTCGAAGAACTTTCCGGAAACTCTTGGATCGCTTCGGAAACTTCTTCCCCCCCCCTCGGTGTGGGCTTCGGTTTATCCGTGGGCAACTCACCAATAAATAACCTGTTGCGGTTTCCCTCAACTTCGGGACTCGAGGGTTTTTTTTTTTTTTTCTGATCCGGATGCAGCGCGCGTCTCGTCGTGGGACTTTCACCAACATGTCGGGGCGCAATTTACGCACGAAACGTTGGATCATGGCGAGCAATGGATCGTTTCCCCGGTGCGTCAAAGGCAGATTTGTGTAGGAGCCGCCTGGGCGCCGCCGTCTCGTTTCATTGCTGCGATCCGGCTCTTGGCCGTGGGCTCGGACTCGAGCTTTGCCCCGCAGTTGCTCGGACTGAACACACACATCCCAAGATTATGGAGGGTGATCAGGGGATCACTGAGCCCCGGTCAGACTGCGCCGCTGCGTCCGACAGTTTTTCCCAACTGTGGACGGACGTCATGGGGATGCTGGTGAGTTTTTTTTGGGGGGGGAGGGGTGCGAGTCCTCGAACGCACGACTAAACGAGATTTCACGTCCTCAACGCAGACACGGATTTGCTGATTGAGTCCTTGTGTAGTTAGTGCATGTAAATGAGGCTTGGAAACGCTGGGACCTGCCCACGGGTTCAAAGCCAGCAGCTCCTCATGTAGTCCGGGTTTTTGGGTGGCTGGGTCATAGGCGGCTGGAGCTGAATGCAAAAAGGACTCGAGTGAGAAGAGGGTATGTAAGGCCCGGACCTGGAGCCTGTGTGTGTGTGTGTGTGTGTGTATGGATGTGTTTTGTATGCGTTTGGTGTGTTTCCATTCTGCATTGTTCCAAGTGGGGCAGCTCAGCTTAGCCCAGCTCAAAGTTGGTGTCTGAGGCCTCCAGGCGGACAGATGTGTCTGTAGGATAAGCTGCATGATGCACCCAACAGAAATATGTTGAAATATTGATTGCCAGATGCTCTGGACTTTCTGGAGTTCACATGGAAGTTGCTTCAGCTACTTATGGAAAGTTTTTGGTTGCCCTGTTTTTATAAACTGCTGTGATTTTACTTTGTAGAGTAACATTTCCATTTTCTGCGGGTCTGTTCCTTTAAGTGCTTAAGTCTCTGTTGTTCTTGGCAGCTAAAAGCAGTCTTGATTTTTGCAGGCGTTTGGGATCTGATTGATCTACTGACCAAATGTGTTGTAGTCACTTTCAGGCTGTTAAGACCAAGATGTTAATTTGGTTTGGTCTGACGTGTGTGCAGGGGCTGGATTGCCCTCTGACACCAGGTGGGAGGCATTTATCCCCATTTATTGCACTGGAGGCAAATGTCTCAGAGGCTATGATCTTCTTTGAACTTTTTACCTAGAGCTGAAACACACACACAAATATACCAAAGAAAATGCTGTTATCAATCACACATAACCTTTTTAACTTTTCCAGTAGCATAAAACAGCTGTCCTCACTGAATATGCATCAGCATATACTTGTAATAAGAGTAATTGTCCATATATATTTTGTTATTGTTGTGAGATCAAAATCCTCGGAACACTCTGCCAGCAGACTCACAATATTTCACAATCACTGAGCAGTGACCTCAGTTTTCCTAAGAAATTTGTTCCATGTGCAGCATCCCTTATGTTTATGCCTTCAGTTTCGAGCTGGTCTAAATATCTTTGACCAATTATCATTTCCATACTAGGATAGAAAGATTAGAGATGTGAAAGTATTCAGCTTGATTTGTGTTCTTGGCTGCTGACAGCCAGTGTCTATAAAAAGTTGAACAGCTCAGATTTTTATACTAGAACTAGTTAGATTAAACTAGATGAGGACCAGATTAATATGTTATTTTCTGTTGGTTACTTTTCTCTGAAAATTATTGGACAGCTGTGATCATTAGTACGTGGACACAAATCAATGTAATGCTTTCTAATTTCATTCATTTTGAATATCAAACAAGATTATGTTCCCACTCCTTCAGGAAGGACTGTATTGTTGTTTTAGTGAAGTCTCATTTAAATGGCCCCTGTTGGTTTCTCCATACATCAGTTGCTTTTGTTTTGCCTGGGAGCCTGCTGATATGCAAATGTCCTTTTTAATTTTAGGTTGCCCCAAGTGTGTTGACCCAACATAAGTCCTAGTTGCAAACCCGTTTTAATCTGGGCTTCCTGCACATGAAAACAGGAGAAAGATGTGATCAAAATGCTCGCTAAACTTTGTTTCCCGCAGTTTACTGCATGTTTCAACACACATGCCGAGTGTCAGTCAAGAGCTACTTGTTAACGCTCGAGCGACGGAGCAGATAGGTGTTAAAACAACCACTGACAAAGAGTTTATTTACTTTTAAATCAAGTTTTCATTATGTTTTGCTTGCAAATCAAGGGGTACTTCATTATGCAGCGTTTTCCAGGCTTTGATGTTAACCATACGTGGCAGCCTGTTGTGAAACGGGTTTAATTAGAACACCTATGTAAGCCAGTCATTTATGTGTGGTTGAAGCTGAATAAATAGCTCCTCATCTAATTAAGAGTCAGACAGTTTACAGTATCGCAGTGGTTGGATTTTCAGATGTCTGAATGCGGATTGGCTTCAAGTCCCACCTACTACTGAAGGCGTGAAGGATTTTCCTGCAGTGAAGGTTCCTCGAGTCACAGTAAAACTGCTTGACTTGACCTGTAAGGCTTTTTTGGAGGTAAACATCTGGACACACTTTCAGATGTTAATTTCTGCACTGTCCGCAGTATTTCTCAAAACAGCATAATGGAGAGTGACTTTCATGTCTTCAGTGAAGCCAGTCTAGATAATGTGATCATAAATCTGGACACCTGACAGTCGTCTTTGATTCCTTTTTTGTCTTGCAATGAAAAAAAAAGAGTGTTACATGTCATTTTGAGCCAAGGCTTAAAAAATAATGGACTTGCCTGCAGGATATTTCTGTCTGAAGAGACGTTTGAGGTGTTGGACACAGCGTGAGTGTGAGTTTGAGTCATCTGGAAAACACTGGTTATGTAGAAGACAGTGCTTCATCTCTAAACCATAAGATTGGATGCTGCTCCAGAGGCTTGATTACTGACTGTCAGACATGTATGATAAAAAGAGATGATCCTTATGTGCTTCCAAATAACACTTGGTACGGAGTAGCAGAATATTCTCCTTTTGGCCAAACCATAGTTAGCTACACTGCTTAATATTTTTCTCAGTGATGCTGTAACCGCTCAGTCTTGCCCAGCTCACCACTTCTTTTCTCCCCCTCGTTCACTGGTTTCATTATTGAGGTCACGCAAAAATCTGGCAGATTTCCTCTACTGGGATGGCAGAACACTGTTCAGCTCAAGCCACGGATATCCTCAGGAAACCCTCTAAAAGGGGGTGGGCTGTGGCCCCTGGCCTCACCTTCCTTTGTGGTCACGGCCAACACCTTATCTTTTGGTGTTGGGTCTGTCTTATAGAATTAATCTCCCCACAGCATCTATTCAAGAAATACTGTAGTTGGGTAATGTAGGGTGACGCTCCCTCCTCTTTTCAGCTGTCTGCGATTGTCAATTATGTGAGGTCTTGAATCTTTTTTCCTTACCATCTGATTTCAAACACTGGTTGGCAGTGGAGTGGTTCCACTTTATCAGTCCAGAAAGCTGCTAGAGAAGCTGGACAGACTGTATGGAAAGAGAGCTGGGAGGAGCAAAGGATCAGGCACTTGGCATTGCTTTCACGATGAGTTGTGTGGGGATTATTGGATAGATATTTTCTCCTGTGGGCTCTACAAATTTTGAGTCCCTTCTTGACAAAACAAAAGGGCAATGCATGGAAAAAAAAACAAGCCTGTTTGAGGCAATTTCAGCCTGACACTCTGGTCACGAGGTCTGAATAGCAAGTGAAAGAGATCGTACTCCTGATATTCTAACATTACATCAGATGCATGGCTCTATTGTGGACCGTTGTCATTGTTTCTGTCCCCCACTGAATGGGCAGTAACCAGGCCAGCTGTGTAACAATGGTTAATGCCGTGTACGCTGCCCTTCAACCCCTCTGTAAGTCAGCCCCAGTATGAAGAACAACACTACGAAGAATGTGAGCCCATTGGCTGATGCTTTTACCCTTTTATGGTTTGTCTTTATCAGCAGTTACAGTAAATAAGCATTTTTTTTTTTTTAGGCATGTACAGTCATTTCACATGACATGGAAACGTGTGTAACGTGATTGAGAGGTTCCTGTGCACCATGACGTTCCTGAATGTGTAATGAGGCCAAAGTTATTGTCCCTCTATACGAAGTTTAAAAGGGAACACTGGAAAGTCATTCAGGGGGGAAGTGTTAAGTCACAGTGCTCATGAGACATTTTCACCTAATGGAGAAGGAAAACCTTTCAGGTCAGGGTGGTGGGGTTGATTTTTTTTTTTTTTTTTTTGTCACTGTTAAGGAATGTACTGGTTGAGTATTAGAATGTCCATTGTGTTGTGGCAGTAAGGATGAGGTCATCTGATGGGACGCGCGTGATGGGCACAGTAGCAGATCCAGGTTGGTGTGTATTGGGTCAAAACTATCAAACCGATTTACACTTCGGTACGTTCTTCCTCTGTAATCCCAGTGTTTCTGTCAATAAGTGAAACTACAGGAGTTGGTAGAGTTTGACTGTTCTGCGTTTTTGTGGAGTAGTGTGCATTAGTTATGTCGATTTTTGGCCTCTTGCGTAGGAGAATGGTAATTATTAAGTTCTTAATCACAGGAAGTAGAGTTTTTTTAACACGGTGCACAGCCTTCCCTGTGCTTTATTTTGACTCCTACTGAATGTCTGTAGAGACAAACGTCTGTGGTACTAGGAGTGCCAGAAATGCCACAGCTAATTGATTATGTGAGCACAGGCTTATACAGTATGTTGGAAATCTGGCGTTCTCCTCCCAAGCAATCCTGAGTGAATATTGTGTAAATCACTCGGTAATGGCTCAGTAGCAATCATTTCACACATTACTGAAACAGTTATCCACTGTGGTGCAATACCAGTAATTTGCGTGTTGATGGTGGAACAACATGGCAGCCACTAACTCACAGTGGTAACTTTACACAGACTATCACTGCTCACAAGTGTCCAAAACATTTTCCCTCAATATTTTCTGTGTTCTGAGTTGCACAAAGTCTTGGAACGGTGACAGTGGGGTGACGTGTAATTTAGTTCACTTATGACAAATATCAGCTGCTCATTGGGAGTAAACGTCTTAACAGAAGCAACTGTGTACTGTATCGGGTTGGACATCTAAGGAAAATTACACATTCTTTACTGTGTAAAGACAAACATTCACACATTCTTGTTTTTTTTTTTTTTTTTTTTTTGTATGACCATTGTTGAAGTCAGAATGGGGAGTTGACCTCCCTCACATCCAGGGTGGAGTAACTGTTACATCAGCTGAACTAGTCTTCGTGTCTATTGAAAAATGTTTAGATGTGTTTGTAAATTGTGGTAAATTCGTTTGTGAAGGGCTGCTTCAAAGGATGTGTTTTTTAGCGAGTCCATTTTTAAAATTTATTGTTTAGCTTGATATGGTGTCATACGCAGACTGTGTTTTTAGGTCATCCAAGACTCCAGATGTTTTATCCTTCTCTCACCCTACAGCTGTCCCAGTCAGTAGCCCACAAATCATCCCTTGTCCAGTCTCCACCCCCATGGCTTGCATTTCTTCAGTGCATGTGTAGACTGCTGTCAGATGCCTGCGTGCTCTTGCACCTTTACCCTCACAGTGACCGGTTGTCTCTAAAATGTGGAGCAAAGACTTTCCCGTTTGCCAATCCAACATCTTGCGTAAATGACTGGTTTACCCTCACCGTTGCGATTCACTCTAAAAGGCGTTTAGGCACTACACTTGCTTCCATGTGCTGTCCTCAATCAGATTTACATTACTGTGTGTGTGTGCAGGATCATTTTACACCATGGTGGTGGGGTCAGCTGTGTTCGACCTCCATGATCTAATGCCACTGGAGAATTGTAGGAATCTGTTATCTATGCATGCGCACACAGATGTATGCTGTCTCATCCATCTGAAAACAGCAAAATTATGCTTGCATTCAGTGTTCCTGCTGGAAGTACTGTAGCAGAAAAATGACCCGACTTGATTGATTCATTCTGCTATAAAGACCCAACTAATCTGTCATTGTCAACACTAACATGAGAAACCATCTGTCAGTCAAAACCGGGGTAACGCAGGACAGAGTTTGTTCTTACCGTCTGGATGTGGCAAAAACATCACGGCGGCTGTGGCATGTGTATAGCGATTAAAACATCTTGGGAGTTCAGTAATGAGAGCGTGCTTTCAGTCAATGTGAGGAATGAAGGGGAAAGCGCGTTTGTGTGTGTGCATGGAAGGTTCCCGCCGGGAATTTCCGTCTTCTTGAACCATATGTCTGGCCAGAACAGGATTTCACAAGTAATGAGAGTGGGAGGAAAGATAACAGCCAGCCAGATTTGGACTTTTGAGACTGAACTTGTGTTCTTTTTAGTGATGTTGTATTTGATACTCGGTTGCTGTTGTTTCCTAACTCCATCCACTGAGCTGGGTAGTATGCAGTTGGCTTGCCTCTGTTTGTTTTAGTCAGAAGTTTTTGAGATCCATGCATGCGTGTGTGCATGCTAATGCATGTTCTCTCTGACCAGACACCCATCTCTGAAGAAGGCCCTGTGTGTGCGTGCATGTGTGTGTGTGTGTGTGTGTTTGTGTCACTCACACTCACAGGGATCCATTCATTTGTGGCCTGGCACCCAGATAGGGAGTCTGGTTAAGAAAGACGGACACTAAGAGAGACTGTTCGGACCCTGCACAGTGACTCAACTCTAGCTGTCTGCCTGGCACAAATTAGATCAACACCGATGAATATTCAACAGTTCGCCCCCACTGCCAGAGCGGCCTACCTTTTAACCAAGGCAGGGGAGCCAGGCTTCTGTGCCACATTTTTCACTACATCCTGCAAAAGAACTCTAGAGTTTAACTCGAGGAATCACTAAGATCATTTTTTCTCATGCCAGTGCATGTTCCAGACCTGAAAAGTCTGATGCACAGCTTCCTCCCTCAATCCTTCCCTCAATCCTAAACAGCTTTATCAGACAATGACAGGAACACTGCTGCCCTAGCCGGACGCGTGTGTTTGGTTTGGGTTTTGAGTAAATGTCCGAGGAGGTAAAGGGCATAGTTGATGTGAGCAAGGCAAAAAATGCAGGGACTTGCCAAAGACTCACTGAATGGGACCAAATATACATAACATTTCCTGAAGGATATTTTTAGATTTTTTTTTTTAGTATTGGGTCTGAGTTGATCAACACAAACAACGCATGCTTGTGTGTGTTTGGAGTTTGCACTACTTGAATTTGTCCCCATCTTCTGCTGACCATAGAAAATGTTCCGTTTTATTAGATCTGTGAGACGGTGTAGAAAATGTGAGAGTGATTATGTTTGTGTCTCATGCCACACTCCAGCCATGCCAGCTTTACCCAAATACATGCCTGTCACACCACTAATTGTCAGTGTATGTAAAAGTGGTTTTATAAAGCTGTCTTTAGGGTAAATGGTGAAGATGGAAGGGGGTGTGCTTGTCATAAAAAACATCAGCCTGAACAGGGTTTTCTTTCCTTCCCTCAAGCACTAGTGAGATGTTGTAAAGTCATATACAACGTGTATGCAAGAACAAATGATAAAAATGAATGTATAGGAAACATGCTTGTATTTCTGTATTCTGTAACAATACCTGTTGTTATGATAACAATTAGATTTTTGCAGTGGCAGCAATTTCTGTTTCTGCAGAATTAGATTATCCACTTTGTTCCTCAGGATGTTGTGGCTCACTAGCTAAGCCCTTTGCTTCTCCTGTCTGCAGGATGGTTCTCTGGGCAACATAGATGACCTTTCCCAGGAGTACTCGGAGTATTACAACACCTGCTTCAGTGACGTCAGCGATCGCATGGAAGAGCTGCGCAAAAGACGCGTGTCTCAAGAACTTGACATGGTAAATTCATGTGCACACATACACAACACTTGCACATAAAGAAACACGAAGTGAGCAAAAACAGCTGTCAGTTTTGTTTCTCCTTCTCAGCTGGCATGTCTTCAGATTGCTTTGGGCAAATGATGAGTTTCTCTTGCAAATCCTGTACTAATGACCCTAAAAATCCCCCTCTTATAACAGCCTCATAGCTTTACAGTCTAATTTCCACAATCGTAGCCAACAGCCTGGCAAACAAATCAGTGACAGGAGGAATATGAGTGCAGCTATGGTTTTAGTCTTTTAAGTCTAATGCAGTGTGTGCCTTTTTCTGGACGTCAATGCGCTGTTGTTCTGGAGTTTGGGGGACCTTTTCACAAGAATGTAGGGTAGTGGGGCACCTCTTTGGTTGCCAAGCTGCAAGCACATGTGTGAAGGAATGTTGCTGGTGCTGTTATAGCCGGACAGGCCTCTGTATATCGCACCGCTCAGTGGGTCCACACACATACAACACTACCTTCATAACTGCCCTATGATTGAGTCCTTGTAAATCTTATTTGATTTGAGCACTAAGAAAATGCTAGTTTGGGAGTAACTTGATAGCCGAGTGGTTACAGTGCCCACTACTTCAAGGATCTGAGTCTGGGGAAAAAAAAAAACATCTTAGAGAACAGAAACTTTGGGTAACTGGTGCTTAAAAGCATAACGCTGCTTGAAAGTTAAACAGAAGACGTAACTACAGTATAGAGGTATTGTCTGTCAAATAATTAATCAGGCCTCGTATACGGATCTTGCACAAACCTCAAGTTTTCTTTTTTGTTTTTCGTTAGCCCCTGTCCGAATTGTCTGCCCGTATATGTTTTTTCAGTCATTACTGTTTTTCAGTTTAATAGGAGACCACCTCTGCTTGAAGGCGGCAGCGTGGTTTTGGCTGGCTTGACAGGTTTGGCTCCGGTGGATAACTGATTTACTGAGCTCTTCTCTTTAATGACTCAAGGCGGACATCCTGTTCTCACAGCTTTCACTTGAGATGGTTCATAGCTGTGGATACTGTAGGTAACTTTCAAATGTGATAATAATGAAGGTTAAGTGTTCTCCACGTGTGACCTATTTAGTGATTTTTACAGTAATAACACAATTGATAGTTCGGCATGGTCTCATTGTAGGGAGATAAAATGGGGGGGAAAAGGAAGCAATCAGAGGAGATTTTAAAGTCTTTGTCGAAGAACAGAGGAAAAGAGCTGACTGGGCTTTGAGCCTGAAACCCAGCACAGGAGGATAAGGATGTGAACGGAGGAAGACGAAGGGAGGAGAATGAGGGGAATGAAGAGGAGGAGTGGGGAATGTGAGAGCCTGCAGCTGTCCCACCACTCCGCAAAGTTTGGCACCAAAATATAGGAGACGTGAAGAAAAAAAAAACATGAAGGAAAGAATATGGGTCAGACAACACCTTATTGAGAGCTCTCAAAAGCACAGGATCAACCCACGCTATACGGACTGAACTTTGCCTTGCATTTCAGCAAAGTCCTTTTCTAAATTTAGGTTTGGGGAATATTCATGTGTAAAGCTGTTTTTCTTCTCCACCAAGCTTCCAAGGTAAGAGTAGGTTAAGGCTAAATTCCTCCCTCTGCCAGTATTGATGTACAGCTTTCTGTAAGCTTGATTTTTCCAACTGTACTGACACCTCCATAGTCTAGAAAGGCTGTGGCACAGCAACAACTAGAGGCAAGCAAAAGTCCTATACATCGTGAAAATGGTACACAGGGGGAGATGAGATGAAAGAGGCAGGCACAGCTCAAAGCTTGGATAAACCGAGAATAAGGGCAGACAATGCAGTGGGCACCCAGTCGTGGAAAATGACTGTTGTGTGTTGTGGATTTGGTCCAGAAATCAGTGACTGCAAGTCAACATCATGCAGCTGTCTCCCTAGGACCTAGAGCAGATTGTTTGAGAAGGTCACAGTTAATGTGGAGACATTTAGCAAGTGGCACTCCTGAGGGACGTGGCCTTTAGGGGAACACTGTCACTTGTGAAGTGTACAGGATGGTGGTGTGGTGATTAGGTCTTCAAAAGACCTACTCCCTCTCCGGTCATTGTCTTTCTTTTCAACTCTGCACTAAATGCATTGGCCAGTTTTTTTTTTTTTTTTTTTTTTTTTTGTAAACTGGTAAAGTCCTCCAGATCAAGCTTACTCCTTTTGAGATCAAACGTCACCTTAGGTTTGACCTCTCCAGGTCTTCACAGTCACACTACAAAAGGAGGCAGTAATCAAGCGTAATGCTTTACAAGAAGAGTGTACGGTTATCGTACGCTGACTGAGTCCACGTACACTCTGTTTACTGACAGCACACGACGCTTCCTTTTGTAAAGTTCCCCACAAGAAAAACCCAGTTTATCTATTGTATGTGACTCCAGTGAGAAAGAAGAAGTCGTTTTATTAAACTTTCTGTTCTCTAATCTCCTCAAGTTTTCCAGGTCAGCAAGTGTACAGCTTTAAGTTCTATGCAAACCTTTTGCTTTCTGTTTGGGTTTTTGACCAACCAGACCAACTTATTCGAAACGTGATGATTTTTTTGATGAAACAACAGTTTGCTCTGTGTGGTAACTCATGTCTGTCAGCTCTTAAACAGCCTTTTGAAATGAACAAAGTGAGGTCTCTGTGGTAGTAAAATGTGGAGGTCTCGATACCGGGAGCTGATGATAGAGGGTTTTTTAGAGATTCTATCGCTGTATGCACTTCCTGTCTGTTTTTCCGCTGTGTTATTCTTTTGCATCCTCATGTTAGTTTTTGAGTAGCAGGAACAGAAGGGGTTAAATAAACATCCCCTTTTGGGAATGGAGCACATGGATTAGTGCTACCATGCACTGATTCCCAGTGCCCCTGTGTACCACAAGGGTCGGGAGGGTTCTCACTGACCTGCTGATTTGGGAATGCATAAGGATTATAGCTGGAAATGACTGCAAGTAATGAAATGGAAGTATAACAACAAAATATGTTATTTAGACTGACGGCTCAGAAAACGTCAGGCCAAATGTTGCAGATTACCTCTTAGTCTGAGATTTATAGTTCATATATCCATTAAGCCTGTGTTTTGAGTAATCCCTCTCTAAATAATTTTTACAATGAAATGTATAATCTGCGTTATCTGTTCTACCAACAATTTACAACAAATTTATGTTTATGCTATTATGTTACCTCTCGTGTGATCTTCCAGATCTGCAATGAATGTCTTTTCCGTTTTTACTTGTTACTGCTCTCGGTTCCTTAAAATCAGTAGCATTGTGCCAGTTCTTCTACCGTTACCTGTAAACAGCCACAGTTGTGTGGTTCAGTCTTACTGTAGCTGTCTTGCTCAAGGGGAAATCATGTCAAAGCATGGGCATGAAAGTTACAAGGAGGATCCATTGGACGTGCAGAGACTGGTGCATAGGGGGGATAATTGTGTCAAGTCAAGAGGGGAAAAGATCAAACTAAATATTAGAATCTTTGTGAAACCACATTGATGCAACAGTTGGACAACATCAAATATAAATCAAGAAGGATCTTTTGGAGTCTGTGGTTGTAAGGAAGATATTTTATCACATTTCTACATGCTATAACATAATCGCATCATAATGAGACATTGCAACAGCATCTGTGGTAACACCCCTCAGGGTAGTTTTGAAGTTGTTGGATAAATAAAAAAGCCATGAAGATGAAATCCTTTTGATGCTTCAACCAACATCATTTAGTCATTTCATTTTTTTTTTTTTTTACAGTTGACTTCATGATTTCAACCCTTAACATGTGAAAACGCCTCAGCTGGTGTCACATTAATCTATTAGCCTCGGGATGCTTTGTAATGGTTTTCTACCTGAATAGTTTGACTTTTAGGGGTCAAGGCCCAAACAGATTTTTGTTTTGTCATGTGTGGTTAATGTGCTAAACCCGGCATGAAATTTCAAAGTCAAAGTGGGTCAGTTCAGCTGGGTTAAAACTACAAAAAAAGACTGTAGGTAAAACCCCAAGAAAGAAGAAATAAGCAGCAGAATTCCAAACAAACACTCAGACAGTGGCCTTATGCTGTTAGCATAACTCTGTTATTTCCCTAACCCTCGAGTGAAACAAGAAGTATATTTTTAATTTTAGTGTATGATTTGTACGCCAGTTTGGGGACTTTGACTCTCATTGGAATTTGCAACAACATTGGTATTTTTCTGGAAATGCCAAAAATGACAATCCACAGGGTTTAAGAACACTTCATGCTGTCAAGTTATGCACACCTGTGTTGCAAGTATGCACACAGACACAGACTCTCTCCAAATGTGCTGAAAGTGCCAATAGTTAGTTAAAATAAATTTCAGCATGCAGTGGCTCTGAGGTGCAATGGCACATACATTTATTTTTATTTTTATTTTTATTTTTATTTTTATTCCCAGAATTTACCACTTTGTGTGAAATGAAACTTGCAATGCACACGTGTGGGAGCCAGTTCTGCAGGCTTGCATCACGGCATACCGGTCCCACAGCTAACGCCGTTCAGACTTGCACCGGGCTTTCCAGTCGGTGCCTGTCCCTCCACATTCACAGTCTTACCTGGCTACCTCAAACTTGCCCACACAGATTTAGTCAACCATGCCAGTTGGCATACGTCCACTAAGCTACCTGATCTGTCTAGTTTTGCCACATTTCTGCTTACTTTGCATCGGACGTTGGCAGAAACTCCAGCGTGGTAACTCATGTCGTTGGTGGCCCCTGCAGTCGTGTTTGGACTAAACTGCTATTTAACACTCATCTCTCTTCTATCTTTCCCTCACAGTAACGGTCTGATCCGAAAACAGCAAAGCAGAATGTAGCTGTAGTTTCAGATTTAATGATGGACAGCAACGTGGTGCTAAGATTGTTTGACTTTACAAGTGCTTTTGATGCCTCTGTGTGTGTGTGTGTGTGTGTTGTGAGTTACTTTGGATGCTATTTTTGTCATTCTGCAGACACTGCAATCCTCATTAGCCGGAGCTCTACGACGTATGCTCCATTAATGCCTTTTCTCACTTTTATTTGAATTTAATTTTATCATATTTAAACAATGAGAGTCTTGAATTTAAATCACACATGCACATACATACTCTCATTTAATTGTCAACCCTGTGGACATTTGAAGGCAGAACACATGCACGTTCACATGCGTACGTGCCAATTCAGAGTAAGTAGGGCAGTATCTCAAGCTGATGCTAGGAAGTTCATGTAGAGGATAGTATGCCCCCTCTGGGAGTGTGCTGTCAGATCCAAGAACACGCACACACACTCATACAGACAGACATCCTCTCAAAAAATGCATTGAAAATTCCCTCTTTTAAGTTTGCTTCTCCTTCAGCAGTGCACAAGTCTGAGAGAGCCTCAAGTTTACCCTAGGAAGCTTCTCCATAAATTGTCTCTCCACTTCCTATACTGTGACAAATTCATCTCACAGATCTGCAGTGAAAGGCAAACGGGATGTAGGTTTTGTTTGTTTTTCACTGATCTTCTCCTCGTCTTTCACCCTCTCGCCCCCTCCCTCCTTGTCAAAGATGGTACACACAGGCGGGGAGTAAAGGGGAAGCTGAGGAGGAGCGGGAGGAACAGAGAGCTGCTTTGTGCTCACCTCTTAGAGGCTGAATCTGTGGAAGTGGAGGCGAGTTGAGTTAATGTGTGTAGGTGCTGCTTGGTTTGGGAATCTGTCTGTGTTTATGTCTGTGGTGCCACATATGTGGCTCCGTAATGGTATGTGCACTTTGTGTGTGGTCCTTGTCCGTTTGCCAGGCACTGAGCTGCCCGTGTGGCATTGTATATTATAAATGGCTATGGGCACCGTGGCTGACGGTAACTGCCAGCACCATAACTACAGGCACGATTCTCCTGCTTATCCACTGGCATGATTGGAATAGCCTTCCCTTCACTGCAGTATGGAGAAGCCATCAAAGAGGATCTGATAACAGAAACAGTCTGCCACTACCCCTGTGAAACTATTTATGACTATGCAGGTGGATGTGGACACACACTTTGTTCATGGTGCCTCTCTATTTTCATGTGGGTTCTTCTGAGTGCACCACATTATTCTGTATAGTGCAGTTGTTTAAACAGTGCTGGCTGACAAAGCTGGTCTTGTTTAAAGGACAGATGTGTTGTTTCTTTGTCCCACATAAGCTCTGCCTCTGCAAGAAAAAGACATACAGCGACAGCCCAGCGTTCCCTTTCCTGCACAGCCTGGCAATATACTAAGACTCGGCCCTGTACCTCTGCATGTCTGGTAAAGTCAGTTTTTCTGGTACCTGCTCTCTGACTTATGGGAATCAACATATTCCCTCAGATGGACTAATAGTTTCAGAGGTCTTCCAACATAAATCGATTTACTTCCTACTGAAACTTCCGGACTCGGCCTCTTCGTGTTTGATCACTGTAACAGACATATACATAAGCAGACAAATGAACGGGGGCTACGTGTGGTGTTAAACATTAAAAATAAAGATAACTCCAGTCAGACTATCTCACTAACATCTAACAATGTGCTTTCAGTTGATTGCTGTTGTGTTAAGTGTAGGGTTCGGGGTGATTGTGAAGCTTTTAGTTACCTCAGCACTTTAGGTCCTCTACTCGTATGACACACAGGCTGCAGGCTCTTTAAGAGCTCTTAAAGGAGGTTATGTCACTTCTGACTAAGTCCTTAAAGTACCACTTATGTTTAGTGGGCGGGGGCGTGGAAGGATTGTACTCCTTCACTGAAGCTCAGTCAGATAGGACAAAAAAAAAAAAAGGTTAAACTGAAGGTCACTGTGATCAGGAAACGGGACAGATGAAGTGCCTGAAGCACTCCACCGTCAGCTTCCTCTGACGAGTATCCTACAATTTAATATCTGGGTGTGGAGATAAGAAGTTGATGCATGTTTCTCGAAAATAACTCATTTCCTATTCCTGGTCTGCATTTGGGAATCTCCAAATTCTTATGGTATTTGCTTTATGGCAGCAGTTGATTAAACGGTTTTATGAAGGCAGTCACTTAGCAGCTCTCAGCCTGTTTCCTAAGCCCCTCCCAACTTCACTAATATCAGCTCCCATATCCACAAATATTGACACTCGAATTAATCCAATAAAAAGCCACCTCAACTGCCATCTGTATAAGATGAGAGCATCAAATCCATTATCTTTGACTTATGATTTGACGGATAGCTCTGCTATGTATTCCAGTAACATTCAGTAACCGTACCATAGAGGCAAAGAGGAACAATAATCAGGGAATTTTGTTGTTCACATACAGCAGACACAACATGTTTTTTCTACATTTACCAGAATAGAAATGATTTCAGTGGCCACATGATTATTTGTTTCCACTAATATTTCCCAATCTGGTGAAATATTTAAAGTCAGACAGAAAGCAGAAAGAGGAACTTGTCTTGGGTTACATTTTCTCTTTCAATAGGAAGCTGATGACTTTTAGCAATACTAGGACGTTGACACTTCCTAAAAATATCAAACCAATAGTGTCATCAAAAAGAGTAACTGTGAATGCAAATTTGATTCTTTCCTCTTGATGACTAATATCACCTATAAGCTCATGCCCTATATAACAGGCACAGTCATGATATTCTAAAGTCTGTCTCACACGGGCATTACTGTGTGCACAAGGTCAGTTATTTATTTTTTTTCTACCTTATGTCAGAAACATTAAAGGCACAATGAGAACAAAAACACATATTTCTCATTGTAGAATGAACAATTTTAACATGATTGTAACCTTAAGGCCTAGACCTGTGGGTCTGTGGTCCACATGTTGAAAATCTGGTCACTATCCTTAAGCAGAGTGCTGACTCCATCTGTTTGTGTGACGCAAAAGAGCCGACAGTATAAAACACCGGGTGAATCTGAGCACGAGGAGTTGGCCAATCTGATCACAGAAAGGACACAAACGCATCGCCATAAACTACACGGTTGGCCAATCTCTTAAAGGCCTTCAAATAACCACACGGTGCAGGTTGAAATCTTAGTCGCAGACCTGTGCTGACCCTTTGTCTGTCTGAAGAAGTATTTAGCTCGAGGTGCATCGGCATGTGGACCTTGTGTTGGGAGGGAGGCTCCCGCTAACGTCATTGGCATAAAACTGTGGAATTCATGGAGCCAGTTACGTCTGTGCTTTTGTCATGTTTTGTTCTTCTGGGAAAGCCAACACTCGACTGGGCTGTGCCACCGCCCAGTGGTTTTGGAAAAATAATTAGAGCAAGTAATGCAGGTTCGGATACCTGAAACTAGATGTGACTTGTTAGGCTGCTTTGGGGTGGGTCCACACGTGTTCATGTTTGTTTTTCACAGATATGTGGCCACATGAACCTGATGAATCTTTCCAGCAGAGCGCTGTCATCGTTAATCATACTGCCCCATCACAACTGACCCGTCTCCTTCACGTAGAGACTTTTGCTTTATGTAATATTCTCACCTGAGCTTTTTTTCTTTCTCTCCTTTTACATTTTTTCAGGATAAACAGGATCCAAGCAGCACCTCTCTGCAGCTCCGTAATGAAATCCAGGTAGTTATGTTCACAAGGCACACAAAGTGTCCCCTGTGGCATCAATGTGTCAGTTTTTTTACCTGCTTTTACAAAGACTTCAGACTTAAATATGTGTTTTTCTCTCTGTCCTCAGGAATCATTAGGTTTCAGCAGTGAAGTGTCAACTCCAGAATTGGACAGAAAGTACGTGTTTCTTTTTTTTTTCTTTTTCTTCCACTTCATCGCTGATGTGGAACCATCAGATGTGCTTTGCCTGAAATGCATGTCTGTTGCATGTCAAAGCAATGTGCTACGCAGCCTTCATCTGGATTATATCAAACCATACATGCCTGCACACAGAGTCATGAATCATACTCAGTCCTTCTGCGTGTTCACAGCTTAAGATCAAGAAATAGACGCACCTTCCAGATACTGCTCGTGTTACTGATAGATTTCTTATGTGACAGCCAGTAAAAAAAAAAAAAAAACAATGTTGTCTACGGGGAGCAGAGGTCAAGTGGGAAAACTCTTAATTTTACGGAGGAGTGTGGTGATGTGTGTGAGTGGGTATTTGACACAGGTTCTGCCTGAACTCACGTTGAAATAAATAAAAATACTGGTTTACTCAGTTGGTCAAATATATATATAAATATATATAACAAATACGAACTTTAGCGGCATCGGGGAGGTGGGTGGTTAATAAAAGCTGCAACGAGCAACGGTAGGTGCCTTCCGTTCTCTACAGTCGTGTACTAACTGAGGCAGAAGAATACAGAGGTAAAAGACAGAGGACAGTCTAAAAGAGAGTGAACCTCGACATCACACATACTCCATGACCCACACTTGCTCCCCTGAACACTCTGCTGTGGTTAAAGAAAGCCACTGACTGCTTCCTCCGGCTGACCCGTTCAGTCCAGCAACCATTCTGTTCTCTGGCCGTCCATGTTTCCTTCCTGCCTTTGTGTCCAGCAGGAGGGAGGGGGAGACAGAGAGAGAGGGTGATGACCAAATGATTACAGCAAAGGAGCATGAACGAAAGAGCAGGATGGAGCTGGGTATGGGTGGGGTTCCTTTTAACTGGTTCCTGTAACACTCTGTGTGTGTGTGTGTGTGTGTGTGTGTAAGTTTTTGCAAACCACTGTATTTTGTGTCCATGAAATTTCTATGCCATGGCCCACCATGAGATCACAGTTAAACACTGTTATACACATTTAAAGTAATCTAAAATGGTCTGCAAAACAGCTCTTTAAATGCCCTGCTGTCAGACAGAATTAAGTTCACTGCAGTAACACACATTTGGCCTGTGTATACACACTGGCTTTGTTTGGTGCCTGTGAAGTGAGATGGTAGGTCATGAATAGCCTCAGATTTTTCCCTCACAAGATGAACAAATCTTTTTCTTTATGAACAATGGTGGCATTTGGTGGCCTTTTTAAAAGAAAATCCCTGTGGAGACTAGTGGACAGTCAGATTAGTGCAGGAATCGAGAGCCCCACTCTGACTCTGCCACGTTTGCCAGAACTAAAAGCGAAATAAATTTTAGTTTGACTCAGAAATGATCTCCCCTAGATTGCAGATTTTGAAAAGAATCTTTATAAATATTCCTTCGTATCACCCTTGTGTGACCCCCAGTGGAATTGTTGTGTTCACATGAAGTCCACGTGCAGCAGAGGAAGCGCATACCACAGACATGATCTCTTCTCCCGTCTGTATATGTTGCACAGACAAATACTGAGGATGATGGGAACCAGATGCCAAATTTTGAATGACGTCTCTGCTGTTTGAAAGAGACCCAGAAGGAGACCATAACTGTACTGTTCTCCCCCATCAGTCTGTTTCTTCTCCGTCTCCCATGCCTAACATGCCTTCTGCCAGACCTCCTTTTGCATAAACAGTCAGACTTGTCTCAACCAAAGTGTTCTCTGTTAATCTCTAACGGCATAGCTCCACATTTATCCCACTCTTCACCTCTGTCGTGTCACCTTCTTTCTTTTTGTCTTTTTAAAAAAGCTCCAGGCTCCAGGTCTGGTGTGAAACTTAGATATGAGGCTGTGTTTCTATGCTCAAGGATTACATCTCACCTATCAAACCCCTCAGAAACCTTCTTTTTGTAATCCATCCTTCACCGCCTGTACCTTCTCCTCTCATTCCCCCCAGCTCTGTTCTTTGTTACATACCTTATTGTCCACTTTCCACTGTGGTAAATGGCTTTCAGGTAGAGTGATTTATCTTGTGCAGGCAGACTGATAGACAAGCCCTCTCGTTCATCTTACACATTACGCGAGGCCTGGGCGCGTGCTCGCGTGCACAGACTCGGACACCCCCATCATCACTCCTCTGTAGGACAATAGCACCCAGAGGAGATTATTCAGACTACATCTCGAGGCTGTGTCACCCCTCTGTCTGTGTGTGTCTTTGTCACTTCGTTGGCAGGAGGTGGGTACAGCTTCCACAAAGCCTGGTATGCAAGTGGTGATGATAGAGCACTGTCAAAAAGATGGAGGGTTCGTGCTGTCGACTTCCTGTTTCAGAAGGTGATTGATTGGTCGGTATTGTTGCAGTTGAGGGGACCACAAGCTTATCAGTAAGGTTAACAGAAGATCTAAATGGATGTTGATGAGAGCATACATGTTCACAAATCAAGATATGAATTGTTGATTAATGACTAACTGGGTTCAGAGTATTAAACTGGTAACTTGGGTTATTTGATCCCAGATTATAAAACGAGTTTTCCTCTATATTGCAGCCATCATTCATCAGTCTTTTCACTGCTAAGGATGGATGACAGAACATAGTTTTAAGTAAAGGAAATACTCATGCACTCAAAATGTGCTCACAACTGTGTTATGGTTTTTTATTTTCCTGCCAGATGATATTGTCTTCCCCTTCTGTGACCTCTGACCTCTTCCGTGACCCATAGAAGGGGGTCATTCCTCTGCTCTTCCCGTGGCCACTGCCACTGTCTCACAGGGTCACTGCCTTCTATTGTGTCCACTAGAACACCGGAGATCACTTCAATGCAGGTGGACAAGCCTTGTAATCACAAAAAAAGGCAAAGTCACTATGCGCATATAGTGTATGTGCTTTTCTGATTTATGCTGAGTGCAGGAAAAACTGCCAGTAAGACGCAAACAGCAACACAGCTGTTTCCAAATCTCTCTGTGGGGAGTTCTGTCATCTCTCATGGACAGTCGTGCTGTCATACATAGGAACTGCACTAGACCTGTGCTTCATATCACTCACTGCTTATCTTTGTGTGTGTGTGTGTGTGCAGCCACTGCATGTTTTCCCATTCACAATATTAAATCTTTCCATTTGTACCACATATTACATTTGTACTGTAACATTTAAGCATTTTAATTTGCAGGCGTATCATGAATAGGAACTTTCACCTTTCTCGCACAGGTTCAGCCAAGGTTAGGATACTGTACTTTATTTTGCAACTTAAGTAGGAAGTTTGCGACTTATGTTAATGAGATAAAAAGTGTTAAATGTCCCTCAATCAATGCGAGGGGCAGAATTGAAATACAAAGTCATGCCAAAGCCTTAAGGTTAAAGCAATTAAGTTGCCTAGCGTACAATGCCTGAACTGACAGTGTCTTTGAGAAACATTCAAGCTCCTCTGAACTATGTGAGTGCATGGTTGTGCGTGAATGCGTGCATGTGTGTGCTGCACGGGAGGTTAATTTATAGAGCATGGAGGGGGGGGGGGGGTCAGCGCTGCCACTGAAAAGCTTCTATTGAGTGAGTTCTATTAGCATTAGCTTTGGCCCTAGCCTATCTGAGAGGGGGATGAGCAGAGCAGCAAAGCATAGAGGCTTCCATTCAATTAGCATCTCATTAAGTTGCCATGGTAGCCAAGCTGAGTGAAGATTTCCCATTGCACCCCGAGAGGATCGCCACGTCTTAACAACCTCATGAACATATGTACAGAGACTCACACATGCCGCCGCTGGAGAGGGAAGTGACCTGTTTGTCCTGTTTTGATCCTGTCGCACACTTCCACGTCGCTTCGCTGGTAGCCACCTGCCTCTGTGCATGGCTCAGCAGCTGCATGCCCATGTGCAATTGGCGTAAACCGTACAGGATGTGCCAAAGTGTGCAAGCAAAAGATACCGAATGATTAAGGCCAGCATGCATTTAGCACACATTTGTTTTATAGTTCTCCGAGCGACTCAATTGGACTAATTCCCTTTTCTAATCTCTGCTTCGCCCCGTTGATTTATTTTCTTTTCACTGAAAGGGACAGAAACTTGCAGTATGAAGCCATCACCACTCCCACACTCACAAATACATAAACACACCTGGAGGGCGTAATCCGCAGACATAATCCGTCCTGAAGCTTTACTTCCCTCTTTTCCAGCCCACTAAGCCCAATCTAAAAACAAACTCCTACAGTGAACTTTTCAGCAGCTACTTTAAACACGAACCACTACAGCCCCCCCCCTCGGCCCCCCTCTGCCTCCCCTTTCATGTATAAAGAAGACAGAAATAGATTAGCATTGATGTGGTTTCTCATCTTCTCCCGAACAAGGGAGAGTGGGCCCTGGCCTAACATGGTGCTGAACTGAAATTGGGTGAGGCTGCTCATAGACGACTTTTTGATTCAAAGCTGAGTACAGTTCATGTCTCACATCAAGCCTTCACGTTGTTTTTTATGAAGGTTTGTAGACATGTCAGTTTTTTTTTACTGCTGTTATTTTTTTATCGCTCCCTGTCTAATGCCCGCTCTCGTCTCCCACTTTTCCCTCTGTCTTCCCTGTGACTGTCTGCCCTGTGGAGGGAAGTGGAAACACAAACAGGCTGAGTCTGCCCTGTGGTTTCTCCTCCTCCTCCTTCCATGCCTCGTTCTCCTCCTGTTCTCCGCTTCATCAGTTCCATACTTTCCTCCTGGATCCTTTACTTTTGCTGCTCCTTTTTCGTGTTGACCATACACCTCTCTTTCCTACCTTCTAAGCACATTGCATTAGCACCATTTGCACATCCACTTGCCTCCTCTCCACCGTCTCCCCTGCAGCCTTTCTTCAAGCTTCAGTTGCCTGTTTTGCCACCACTAAAGTGTCACCACTGGCCCCAAGTGGTGAATAAATAAAACTGCAATTCCTCTTCCAAAAAACTACATTTGCTCTAAATGAGTTAATGTGCCTCAAAGGGCTGTGGTTGACAGAGTCTGGACACTTGATGAGAATGTGTGAGAAATGCAGAGATTAGTGTTTTCTATCTTTCTAATGTTCCCTATTAATTCTTCTTCTACACAGAATGCCCCTGCACAAGTCCAGCTCTGAAGATGGATCTGGAGGTACAATGAGAAACATGTCTTCTACTGTGTTAATGTTTTCCATAAGATTAAGTTTTTGACTTAGATTAGACTGCCAGTTAGTATTCAGACATCACACACGATCATCTGTCATTGTTGTGAGAATTAATGAATAGTATATACATGCACAAGTATGTCCAAAATAGTGTAAAATCCTCATTTTTTCCAACAAAACACACTTACAACAATACAGCCTAGTACTTCTGCTTCCCCCCCAAAGTGACTGATACTTTCCTCCCTGTAGGCAAATGGGACAATAAGAAGAAAAATAAGTCTTTTTGGCCAAACTTTCGCAAATCTCAGCACAAAGCTGTCGTACGGCAGACATCCAAAGGTTTGTGTGTGTGCGTGTGTGTCCGTCTTTTTAAGGATTTACTAAAAACAAACCAAATCATGTTTGATTCTTCTGTCTTTGCTTTTTATTCCATCAGGGGAGGACATTGGCTACGTGGCCAGTGAGATCACCATGAGTGATGAAGAGCGAATCCAACTGATGATGATGGTAAAAGAGAAAATGATTACCGTCGAAGAAGCGCTAGCCCGGGTAGGACGCTCTGCCAACTTCCTGCCTCACGTGTTGTACCTCCCTACCTCACATCTGCCCCTAGCACTGCCGGTTCTTCCTCTACATCCCCCCTACCTTCTCCTGGATTACTTTTCACCCTCCTCACATAGTGCTGGCTTACTAAAATGACTCACCCTTACTACTATGAAGCCCGTCATTTTAACCCTGCATTGTCCTCTTTAAACACACACACATACACACACACACACACACACACACATGCACACACACCCGCACATGCACACAAACTCCAGACCAGAGGTTTAAGAGTCTGGGGATTTCAGGGTGTGAGCTCTTGAAGTGTGTGTGGGTGTGCTGCTGACTCGCTGGGTCGATGGTCGTAGTAACTCAATAGCCCCATCTGTTGGGGGAGGGTGCTCTGGTGCATTGTGGTTTTTCTCTCTAGGTGGACATGGTGGATAATTATTTGGCTCTCCTTTAAATGTCTACACTTTTATTTTCTGACTCTCAGCAAATCTCTGTTGTCTTTTTATTTCCCTCCTCTCTTTCTGTCAGTCATCTTTTGTATTTCCGTGGGTAGCATGACTGCCCAGAAGCCTTTGAGCACTGGATTGCTCTCCACAAGTCAGATTTTACACTTTTTTTTTCCCCACAACTTTGATTTTCTATAAGCCAGTAGCTTGATCTCAGCTTTTCTCTCTAGTGACTGACATACAGTCAATCCAATCAATGATCAGCCTCTGTGGAAATGTTTATTGACCTGTTGATATGCTTTTGTGTATGTCCTGTATGTGTTCTTAGTATCACCGATCAACATCATCATTGCTTTTATTGTTAATATAGTTTTTTGTATGTGTCCAGGGATGTAGTGGGTTATAGATCCTATAATATTCAATGTGATTTGCAGGTCTACTTTTTTAATTTACAGTATAAAGTTCCAATGTCTGCTCACAAGGGCAGGCATAAATATAATTGAAAAGGTTGGAACACACACATGAAATTGGAAAATTTCTAGGAGAAATAGTTTCAATTTATCCTTTGGTGGTTGTTTGTCTGATAATCACCTTCTTAAAGTATTGAAGTAGCACTACATCGCTGGTCGAGTCCTTCTGTTTGTGTGTCTGTGTGCTTGTTTGTCAGTATACGTGCACTATTAGGATATGGAGAGATGTAACATGCTGGGTGAGAGTGGGTGGCCCCCCGCCCGGTTCCTCTGTCTCTCTAAACTCTTCTTCTCCACGTAGCTGAAGGAGTATGAGCGCAGCAGACAGTCCAGCAGTACTGACACTGCAGAGTGGACTGAAGGATCCGCACCCATTCTTAACCAGTCCTCAAACTGCAACGTAAGTACACCCCCACCCCATAACCCCAGTTTCCCAAACCCTCCCTTTTTATTCTACCTCCTGTAACACTCTCACCTCGACCACTCTCACCTTTCAGTTGGATTTTTCAGCCAAGGAGATTGTGATGGAGGAGAACTATTATTTTTTTTTTTTTCGTCTTTTGTTGCCACTTGTGTGGATGATGGTGTGTGTTCATCCAAATGTAAATAATTCCATGTACTCTGTGACATACTTTATATTGTGCTTTAAATATTTTCAGTCATTTTAGATATATGCCATAGCATAAACTACCTCCACTTAACTTTTGTCCTTCTGTCCTTCTTCCCTGTCCCTCCCCTGTTTCTCTCTCAAGCTACAGTATATTTGCCTTTGTGCATATATTCTTTCCACCATGTCAGGTGAATCCTAAAACAAGCGGTGATTTCTTTGTGAATCTTAGCCTCTTTCTTACCTTGTTTTAATTGGTTGGGCTCTTGAATTAAAGTTTGTAAGTAGCAGGTCATCAGGTTAGTTGTTCCATCAAACTCTATTTGAAATTTGTCCCAGAAATTGGCTCCACGGTAACAAGGAAATTATCTGAAGGAAATTTAGATCAGGTCTGTATCCATCAAGCAGTTGCATTTCTAAATTGTGAAAACTCAAGTGGAGGGTTTGTCAGCTGTTATCCTTGGAGAGAAGGCCCCTAAATCTCCCAATCAGCATTAAATGAGTCAAGGCCTTTGAGAATACATGATGTTGTTAGGTTGATCTTGTGACAGATGCTAGGAGTTGCAGAGCTGGAGCTCCGATAATGACTTCCTTTATGATCTACCTTGGTTTTTGTTGTACATGTTTGCGTATGCCAGTGTATTTATTTCTTTTTAAGTGTAGACCAGCTCTGACACGGATTCACGGTGGTCACAGCACTTTTGAGTAATTCTGTACTGTGTGGGATTGTATATTAATAACACACAGTCATACCCCACTTTAGTCATAACGCCCCCAATGTGCATTGTTACTATTTTGAAATGTGCTAATAATTCTGAGAATTTTCTAAAACGGTCTTTCGTACTGTAGTTGTTCTTGTCCGATTTTCCAATGGAATGCATTTGCAGTTCGTGTTGTTATTGGTAAAATAAATGACAGCGTGATGTGACAGCCTACAGACAGATGTGCTTAGGTCCTGGCTAGGCATGCGTTCCCATAATCAGTGTCTTTTTAAGTGGATGATTATGGTTCCAAGACAGATGTGCTAGACTTTTAAACATTCATAGCTGCCCCTGTAAAATTTATGGCTTGCATTCAGGAACACAAGGCATGAGACTCCCATTGCTGTTTTTAATTCCATGAATAATGACTTATGCAAAATAGTTTGCTCACATTGTGAAGGGTCCCTATGAAATTCTTCCTCTGGGTAATGATTGATGATTTCCTTCCATAAAAAAAATAGGTTAATTACCCCACACATAGCCTCAGCTCAGGCTCTGTCTGCTGTCTGACTCTTTGATGTGGATGTGTGAATTGTGCATGAGTTTGCTGATCATCTTATCAGTCTGTTAACCCTTGCATTACCCCTCTGCTGCCAGCTGCTCACTTCCTGCAGGAGGAAGGTTGATAAACTGTAGGGGAAGGGGCAGATGTGGGATACAGACAAGGAGAAGTTACTGAAGACGTATTGTGCAGAGGAACACCCAGCTTGGCTCTGGAGGCTGTGAACAAATGCAACTGCTGAAGGCAGAGAAGAAACAAGAGGGGGAGAGAGTGGAGATCAAGACTTTGCACCAGGGCCAGAAAAGGCAAACGGGAGGGAGGGGGGGGGGGGGGGGATCTGTATCTCCCCATGCCCCAAGTTCCAAAATTGGCCACTTCAGGAAATATTTCTACTCTGCTGGGGCCATGTCATGTACTGCCCCTCATCCCTCAAATGGAATTAGGTCATTCCCAAATTCAAACACTTAACAGTTTGTGTGTCTATGTCTGCTCGTATGTCATATACAGACATGTGTCTATACAGCACACAGAACAATTGCAATGTATAAGTCTTTGGCTTCACTGTGCCTTTCTCATACTGTCTTTATCCGGTCTGTCTTCACCCGGCGATTGGAGCCCACATTCCAGGGTTGGCTATTAGCAATGTGGGGGCCAAGGCAGGGTCAGAGGGGCTCAAATGCTGGGATTGTTCTCAATGCACAACACGCCTTTTCTCTGCTTGCTGAGCGGCACGGCACTTCCACGTCCCTCATTCCTCTGAACTGAATTCACTAACAGGCTACATCTCTGTGCATCTGCCAGCGTGCACACAGCGGCCGATATTATTTTTGACCGTACACGCATCAGCATATGATGGATTTTCGGGGAACACTTTTTCTAACCTGTTTGGATGTTACCACAGGAAACGCTATTGTCCTGTTTTAAATAAACGAGGTGGTAAGTTTTAATGCACATGGATGCACTTTTGCAAGTTTGTTTCTAGGTTATCTTTTTTTGTTTTAGTTGTACTGATGAAATCTTTTGTGTGCACCAAAAGGACGTTGGTTTCTTTGGTTGAAGTAAACCTCCTGAGAATCCCTCCTTGTGGGAAGAATAGTTTGTGAAAGGAAATTGCAAGTATGGCGGTGGAATTGTTGCTTTGACCTTGTTTTCAATGGTGGCCTTTCAGCCCTGCTTGATTCATGACCTCATATGTTGTGCTTTCTTTGTGTGTGTGTGTCTCTCTCCCTGTTTATCAGGTCGTTTGCATGGATTCTAATGCTCAGGGTTGGGTTAAGGTTTATATATCATTGTCATTTTACAACCTACTCTTCCTTTTCTGCGTGTTTCTCACAATTGGAAAAGGGCAAAATACGTGGGTTAACTACAAAAATAATGAGGCGAAGACTAAATGCTACAAAATGAATCCAAGAGGAGACCCCTGTCCAACCTATGGTCAGCTCACCCATCTCGGTCTTTCCGCTGTCTCTTTTATTAATCCTCTCACAGACTGGTTATTACATATACTCTCAAGCTAATGCTCTCAAGCATTTCAAGCAGAGCCAGTGGAAAGTTAAAGGAATCCCCACTGCAGCCAGAATTGTGTGGTCCAGTGGAGGGATTATCAGGCAGGATTGGACGAGGGACAGTAGAGTTGTGGGGTTTCAGAGCCTGTTTCTGTGGTTTGTCAGTGGGCAATTGCATGACGATACCCTAGTTCTGGTTCTGCTGGGCTGACATGACACATGATTTAAAATCTTGTATCTCTATAAGTGGAGCGATGATGTCAGGCATGTTTGCTTAACGGCACACTGATGAATATGTTTCTTAGTCTATTTGCTCAGCTATTAGTAAGTTTTTGTAACACTCACAATGTTGGTTTGGTGCTGTGGTTCCATGAAAGATTTGTGGACAGTGTCAGATCTGTTTTCTCCAACCCAACCACAGTTGTTAACATCATCCTTACTGTATGTCAGCATCCTCTGAGCCAGGTCTGTGGTCTGAGAAGGTGGTTTGTTCCCTTTAGGACAGCGAGAGATGACTGCATTTTATATCAGACGGAGCGTTGTGCCCACTAGGTTCTGCCTAATGTTGTATATGTGATGCATGCTCGTGTGTCCCTCTGCAAGCGATCCAGTCAACCTTGACTGTGGAACTGCCAGTGTGTGTGTGTGTGTGTGTGACCGGAGAGGTGGTGTTGCTGTGGAAACCAGTGGCAAACAGACACAAATTAAGTTGTTTGAGCTCCGTGATTATAAGGGTCCTTTCTGCCAGACAATCTTTACCCAAATGTTCATCTCATCATCGCCATCGCATCGAGGCCTTCGCAAGAATGTGCATACGCACATAAAGCTTTGGGTGTTTCTGTGCGTACGTGTGTGGATGCTCAATGGGACCAGGGCTTGTGTGTGAGTGTTTCTTTTCCACTCCACTACCACTGTGCAGAGTTTAAATGCAGTTGCCATTTACGGCGAAAAAACACAAGGATGCTGACACCCATAACTCACAACCAGCGTCCCTCCATTTCCTCCTGAGGAAACAGAATGCAGCATAACGCCAAACAGAGCATTTATTGTAATACTGATGCATTGTATCACTGTTTTTTTCATATTACTGTGTCATCTGGTTTTCATTATTTCAGTGCATTTCTTCAGTGTTTCCTATGAATATAAATTTCACACAATGCAGTGTGCCACCATTTCTCCAGTCTTCCATTTCTCACCTCACTAACTATGACTCCATCCCTAAACAATGCTCCCATCTGTTGCATCCACAAAATATCAAAGTCTATTTGTCAAACTGTATTTTATTTTCATTTTCTTTTTATATTTAATCGTTTCAAAACAAAGCCATACATTTGTGTTACAGCTCTTTTATGAAATGTTAAGCTGCACTGGAAAGTGCATGTTTTTGCTTATGTGTTGCATTTTCTTTTTCTTTCATTCTTTTTTTTTTTTTGACATGGTGTTTAACTGTCTGTCCCTTTTATTGTATCATCCCTCCCTCTTTCTCTCTCCCACCAGTCTCGTGAACAGTCAGACGATGAGCAATCAGAGGACTCTGTGAAATTCAAAAGGCTTCATAAGCTGGTTAACTCAACACGCCGGGTCAGGAAAAAACTGATCAAGGTAGAGGAGGGCAAGAAACACGGCTCTGAAGGTTTGTAACTCTGATTATCTTACGGCTCGACACATACGTGAACATTTGTTCAGTTCGTTTTTTGGTGTTGTATTTTTAAGGCTTTAAGCGTCACACTCCTACTGTATATAAATTCAACACTACAGTAATTGTTGAAAATGTTCTCTAACCAAATACGAACTGACAGTCGTTACTTGAATAAAGTTGAATCACAGTATAAGTTCTGTTTCCATCTATGGGTTATTGGAAATCAGTAACTCGTGTTAAAAGGAGGATGTTTTTTTTGCCAGTGTATTACATTCTCATCTGTCATGGGTTTTGCCTGATACTCAGACTTTAAGAATGTGTTTTGAAACGTTTGCTGGCTAGTTGTGGTCTGGGAAACCACAGATGGGTCATGGGACTGCACGGAACCTGATGTCTATGTCCTCCTGAGTAAAAAAACTCTCCGCTGCTTCTGTCTTCTTCAGATTTTCTGAATCTAGAAGCCGCTCCCACCTGTGAGGACAACACAGCTCTGTATACGGGGGTCCTGAAGAAGCCCCCTTTACCCCAGGAGGCCTCTCTCCCGTCTCTCACTCAAGATCAACTCTCTCTGGATGGAGACTCAGACAGTTTGACCACCTCCCCTTCCTCCAGCAGCCTGGACACATGGTCTGGACATAAGCTGGTCAAAACTTTCAGCAAGTCTTCCAGCACGCACGGCCTCATCCGACCACCGAAGAGAACACCGGCCAGCTCCGGGGGCCTAGGAGGCTCCATCTCAGCTGTGGGAGGCAGTGGCTCCTCCTTCTCAGAGTTGGATGGCTGTGGATTGGATGACGAGGGGAAGCTGTCGCGCTCCACGACTGACGGCGAGATGCGGAAGGCCCTGAGCTCCATCTCCCACGGGGTAAGTAACAACGAGGCCCTCTACGCCTTCTATGGCCTAACTAAACCTCGTCCTAAACCCCATGCCCAGTCCCGCCTTCTGATCTCCCTGGACGACTGTCAGCAAGGCAGCCCCAAACACCAACCTGCCACCCGCCACCTTGGCAGCTGGACACACAGGAAACCTGACCCCAACTACGCTTACTCCACCAAGCACCTACTGTACCAACGTGCACGCAATGCCAAGACCCCTGTCTCCCCCCTGTCTGTCACCCCCTCTTCCCCTGCTCGCTGTGATGTAGCCAAATCAAAGGGTTTTGGAAGTGTGGGCGGGGGCTGGGTGTTCCCCTCTCGCCGGCTGCGAGGTCGAACCGCAGTCAGTGAGCTGAACATCACCTATGTGGTAGAACGGAGCCTGTACGGTCATCTCAACTGGGCACAGCTGGTCCGCCCGGTTACCCTCAGCCGCGCTGAGCGCCGCTGTCTGTTGGAGGAGGACCGTGAGGCGGACAGGAAGTGGGCGGCCAGTGTGGACCGCTGCACCAAGCGTGTGCTCTTGCGCATCCAACAGAAGTCTGTGAGTCTGGACCCTGAGGTTTAAATCGACCGCCTCGTGTGAGAAGGAATCAGTACTTCAAAGTTGCAGAATAGCACAGAGGTTATAGTAAAGCGTGCAGCAAGAACATATAACAATCAAATGTTTTTAACTTACTGATTTAATATTGTCTTTGGAAAAAAATTACCATTGAAGTATTGCGTCATGAACTGACATATCTATCACAGAGCCAAGTGCCCTTAGTGGAACAACTACTTCTTTGACCTTTAAGTGAATGCCTTTGGCTTTGAACCCCTTTTATTTCAGCTGAATAAGAAATGATTATGGAATGTGCAGTGCCCCACTGTGGAGGTTAAGTTACAGCAGAGTTTTTTAAAGTGCCTTTTATAAATGTCACATCCCTGAAGGGCACACACACTCTCAGTCACACAGTCACACTGATCCCTGTGGGCAGAGGGGATGTTGTACCAGCTTAGAACTGCACAGCCTCAGGGACACATTCAGTGAATGTCCTCATTAAGTCACCAGTGACTGAAGGTTCTTTACATTGTGTAGCTTTTGTGAGGTGGAATATAGCAACAAACAACGGGAAAAATGGATAAACATATTGTCTACATATGTTCATTCATATTCATACCACAGTTGTTCTAATAGGCCAACTTTGTAAAAAGAGTCTTGTTGACATGCATATGTCAACTTGTTCCCACCACTAAGACCGTGTGTGGAAGAGTGGTGACACTTGCTCTAGGCGGGGATGTGGAGCAGCTATCCTGCAGCTTTGAGAGTACTTGAATCCTATCGTGTTCTAGTGAAATCACCGGAGGGCGTTCTCATCCAAGAACTCTCTGAATCCACTTTTTTCTGTTGTTGCTTCTCGTGTTGTTTTTTGGCCCGTGCCTCAATGGTTGCAAATGTGATTTTTTTTTTTTCCTTATAATTATCTACAAAGGACATCTTTTTTTGCTGCGTGCATGTCCATTTCATCAAACATTGCTATCATCACATTCTTTTTGGACGCGTCTTCAGACCGTGCTTTTTCTGGGAATGGAACAACAGGACATCTAATGAAAACTGTTTTCTTAATCTCAAATGGATTTTCTTCATCTAAGTTTTGTAAGAGTTTATTCAAGCAGTGTAGAGGCCCTATTTGAACATGAGTGTTTTTGGCTGATGCTGTACTCGCATGTCTGTGTCCACATATTTGTTTGTGGAGGATTCAAAAAGTCTAATCCAGTTTTGTGATAAGATTCCTTCAAATTCCCCTTTGTGTCTACCCATCATCTTGCTGTTGACCTTTTAATGTCAAGAAATAATCAAACCCCCCCCCACAAATGCCCCAGTCCTACTGGCATGAACCGTTTGCTCTCTGAATATCCTTATGCTTGTTGGCTTTAAGCAACCAGCCTTTATGTGCATGTTTGCATACTAAGCCCACCTTTGCATTTCCATAATTAACCACAAGCTCAGTTGCATCAGACTGAAATGCAACGAGTAAATATTCACTTGTAAAAGTATAACTGGGTGTTTTTGCTCGGCCACATCAAGAAAGGTTTAATTTTGTCTAATATTTTCTATGGGGAACCGAGGTTCAAAGCACGTGAGCAGTGTGTTGGAGCCGACTTTGAGCTCCCCACAGTCCATATAACAGCTCATTTGCCTCGAACTGTGCAGTAACTTGCGATTTTAAAGAGAAGCTCGTATAACCATCTGTGTTACATCATGTCTGTTGGCCGTCCACTGTCCCACATGACATCATGCCCCCACATATAAGCAAACCATATACCCATGTACATTAATCAGAGCACTGCCTGTGTCGTGCCAAGCATGAATCATCGTGAGTTGACCCCCGATGGGTGTGGATGGGGAGTTATTCTAACGTGACCTTGTGAGTGTGACTCATTTAATTGTGTTTTGTCCCCCCCCCCCCCTTACACAGAGAACATGCAGTTTTGGAGGCTTTGACCTGTCCAACCGTTCGCTCCATGTGGTCAACACAGGCTCCGAGGCCAATGTGAGTGCTGGCAGCTCGTGAAATTAGAAGAGGCTGTGAGGAGCCTGAACTGAAATCTGTTGTCACTTTAAATCACCTTTTCTCCTCTGTTTTCTCTTGTTTGTGTGATCTCCCTGGCCTTTGTCTTCTACCATGATTCATCCCCTAATGCTCCTCGTCTCTCTTTCCCCTCTCCCCGTCCATCCTCTTCCACTGTCCCTCCTTTCACAGAATAAAGAACAGGAAGCTGTATACAGGGAAGTGGTCAAATCTCCCACCACATCGCGAATCTCACTTGGCAAGAAGGTCAAGTCGGTGAAGGAGACGATGAGAAAACGCATGTCGAAGAAGTACAGCAGCTCATTGTCTGAGCAGGTTAGACACACTCATGAATAGGATGTTCCAATGCTGTTTATGTAAAAAGTTCAGATTACATTCAGAATTTTGTAGGTTTCCCTTGTTTTCATGTCTGTGTGAACATAGTCAACCCTCAACTTTATTTTGAATGCAGCAACTAGCACATAAATGTTCTCACAAATCCACTCATTATGTGTTTAATCCTTTGTGCAGCTGCAAAGGAACAAAAGCTCTTCATGTTCTGCAAACATTTAGATGAAGTTCTGCAGCGTAAGCCACATATTCTGTCCACAGGCTGTGAGTGGGTGGGGGTATTTGTGTTAGTTACAGAATAAACAGAGTGCACTACAACACATTTGGATTGTGCTTTCACTGGGCCCAGTGTGTAGGGTGGAGTGTGTGCTTCATACTGAGCTCATGAAGTGATGCAAGTCTCCCCCAGGCCCGCTCTTAGGAAATGAGGACTTAAAGTGTGAGCGTGTATAATAGTTGTCTTCTGGTCTGGCATCATTTTTATGAGAATCCAGTGGTTCGAACAGTGGCCCGTCCAGCCGTGCGATTTGATGTCACCCTACAGAATTTGTCATTAATGTACAGTCAACCATCCGTCCGTCACAGTCGTCTCAGCACTTTGACACACTTACATGGTATGAGTCACGGAGCCATCGGTTGAGAAAGAGGAAAGAAAAATCCCATATCATCATGGTTATTTTATAGAGCACAATGCCATCTAGTGGATCATTGAAATAAACCATGTAAAAATGTTTCTGAATACATAAAAAAATATTTAAGTTCAAATACCTACTTTATGTGGACTTTCAAATGAAAAGTCAGTTAATGTTGTTTCAAAAAATCATTATGTAGCTAAGAACATTTTCTAGACATTGTAGGTTTTTCAAAATTAATAATATTAATTAACAGCTTATTAACATCTGGGCCAGGAACTAATTTTTGCATATGTTTATCCAATTTGGACATTATATACTATGACAAAATACTGACAACTCCTGTGTTTCTTCTTTTCCCTTTGTCTATTCATCTTCACCTATAATTTTCATCCCTCTTTGTATTCATTGTTTCCCCCTCTGGCAACCTCGTAACCACACTTTCCCTTTCTTCACATCTTTTCATCTCCTGTCTTCACAACATTTCCTTTGTTTCTTTCCCCACTGTCCTTTCATTGCCCATCTGCGCGTTCCCCTCCCTGTCTCTCTTTCAGTCGAGTCCGGATGGAGCCCCTGGTTCCCCTCAGTCCCCTCAGCCTGACACCGACTCTCTGGAGAAGCCGAAGCTTAAGGCCGGAGGCTCGGTGGAGAGCCTGCGTAGTTCACTCAGCGGACAGAGTTCAATGAGTAAGAGAAGAACTGCTATTTTAAAAAAGGCTGCCACTTTCACACTCATATTCTAAATGGATTTGAGTACAGTAGCATACAGTAACATTTGTTTGTTTTTTTTATATTGTGAATGAGAAAAGTTTTGTTTGTTTGCATTCACTAAAGATTATCTGTCTTCAGCGTATAATTAAAACTGATGATTGTTCATATAGTTATGTGGTCAATGCCTCAGCATGTTAAGTATCTCATGTAAAAATATTTTATATATTTAGAGACAGTCTACATATGTAAACACTAGGTGGTGCTCCTAACATTTGCCACTGGCTTATTTTAAATACAGACAGATATTTAACCTTGTTGCTTACGGCACTGCCTGAATACCAATTATAATTTTTGTAGAGTGATGATCTTGAAGAGCAGTTTGTTTCTGATCACACCCAGTCCATTAGCTGCCCCATGTGCAAAGTGTGATTTAATCTCTCAGGTCATCTTGTCTAATTGCACCTTCTGATTACTTCAGCCTGGTGATTCTGTCATGCGGTTTCAGATAAAATACCCTCCATCGTTCCAAGCTCAGGGTGAATTGGCTTGGCTGATTTACAGTAGAACACAAACACGCACGCAGACAGGCAAACATGCGGCAGTGATTAGGTCGGAAGTCTCAGCTCTCCAAATACCGCATATCAACATTTCAACAGCCTTCCTTTAAACAGTAAATACAGCACAGTCTTGCTGAATCAGTAACCGTATTTAAGACTTGCTGCAGATACTGTACTGTACACGTCTTGCACTGCTTGCATAAAAGCTTGTGTGTCTCTTTTGTGTCCAGGTGGTCAGACAGTGAGCACCACTGACTCGTCGGCCAGTAACAGAGAAAGTGTGAAGTCAGAGGATGGTGATGATGAGGAGCCACCTTACAGGGGACCGTTCTGCGGTCGTGCAAGAGTCCACACCGACTTCACCCCAAGTCCCTATGACACAGACTCCCTCAAACTGAAGGTAAAACAGAAAACCAAACGTGGATGTGCACACTCAGTGCAGACTGCATCACTACAGTCTGTATACACTGTCTAATGAGACACATTAATGTAATTTATTAGATCTTGACTATGTTTCATGTTTTAGAACTAGTCAGCACAATTGCCTCACTGGCTAAAGAGGTGCTGCATCATCGTTTAAAATTTTCCATTGAGATTTGCTTTTGGATTGGGGAGCAGAGCATGTCACAGTCTTTTACTTGACATTTACTTGAACCTGATTCTGATTTCTTTTCTTTGTGATCCTCCAGCGTGGCGATGTGATTGACATCATCAGTAAGCCCCCCATGGGAACATGGATGGGTCTGCTGAACAACAAGGTCGGAACGTTCAAGTTCATATACGTGGATGTGCTGAATGAAGAAGAGGAGAAACCCAAAAGGCCAGTGAGGAGGAGGAGGAAGGGCCGACCACCCAAACCCTCCTCTGTGGAGGAACTGTTGGAACGCATCAACCTCAAGGTAGAGTACTTTCATTTACCTGTGCGCATTAAGCATATTCCATTTACAGCGTTATGCTCAGTTCAGATGTCAACTGCAGTAAAATTGGGTGGAGCTTCTTACACTGGTTTTGATTAAACCTAGTTGTTCTAAACCCCACCCATCTGGCACCCCAGTAGGAGAAAACAAATCCTCTGAAGTAAATGAAAATATTGTTTTAGCCAAATGTTGTGGAAGCACATTTGGAGGGACGCAGAGATAAATATAGTGTAGGTAATTACGGGCCCCGCGCGGCTCAGGATATCTGATCTGATGTTGGTGCATAAACGTTAACGCCCACATTGTCACAACCACGCCCCAATAAATAACTTGCGCCTTTCATCAAAGCCTACACAAAGCTGTGAGCTTGATATCATCCCCTCCTACCCGAGCAGCTAGACATCCCCGGATAGACAAAGAGACCTTGTGGGTTGTCTGTTTTATCTGTGGCCCATCTAAAAAAGGCTGAGCTGCTGATTAAAGATCCGGAGCACATTATTAACATTACAGCGCCGGCTTCCCAGCCTGAGAGTCTGTGTGTCACAAGTACATGAGAGCAGTCACCAGAATCCTGGTGTGGGTGACTTAGACTAAACACACACTGTATAAAAGGTTTTAGTGTTTCCACTTTGCAGCCTCTCTGCATTCTCTTAGCTGCTCTTCTTGTTTTTTGCTGTGTTAATCAAAGATTATTTGGTGTTGATTTTTCAAGTTACATCAATATCATACTTTTCTTATCCTGATAATAAAACAAGATAAATTGCTTGGTTGTAATGGAGTGGTCTGACAAATACAACAAGCTCAAACATTTAAGCTGAATCAAATTATAGAGAAAATAATTGAGCTGTGTAAATTATAGATAATCCACAGTCACGAATCATAAGGCCCTTCTTGTGTTGTTGTTATTGTTTTTTTTCTTTTTTCTTTTTTTTTTTTTGTTGAATGAATTTGGTTTGATCTGGCAAGCTAAAAGTTGAAACACTCAGCAGTGTCGGTCTGTAACCAGAACGTCTAAATCTTCACACCCTTCAAAGTTTTGGCTGCCGGATCGCCCGATTTATTGGAAATAAAAGCAAAAGATGCTCTGAATGAGAACACCCTGCTGCCCGTGTTTGTGTTAGTCGGTGGTCCTTTTGTTTAGTCCTGCGTCATCCAGCAGAAGTAGAGCAGAGAAACACAGTTCTCGGCTGTGGACACACCAATTATAATTGATGGCCTTGGTGGTGACACACAGTCTATGTATTCGTCCAACAAAGTGCGTGGGTCACACAAACATAGAGCCCAGTACTGTTCAAAGTGGAAGATGTTGTGAGTGCTTTAAATGATGGTGTCAGCTGACTGTGCACACACAGGGTGTATCTACAGTTCTTTCTCCTTCTTTGTGCTGTCTTAGATAGCACAGCGCTTTGAGTCACTAGCTTTGTCTGTGTTTGTATTGTGCAGAACCCTCCAGTGGTTGAAAAGTGCTTTGATGTCATTCGTCTCCACCTTCAGTTCTTCGTGTTACCAAATTACTTTTGGCTGATTTCCCTTTTAAGTCCTGTTTGCCATTTTGGTCACCGCTAAAATAGCTGGGATCGTGGCCGCACACTCCACACTGCAGCTAATTCACAGATGTTGCTACAGCTCATTTTCACATGCCTGTCAACTTGGCAAAGTTTGTGCCTTTTTTTAAAGTGTGTCGACACTCAGAGCGGCCGTAACTCAATTAGCGACGGCTTAACGTGATTACATGCCATCTAAAAATCAAACTAGTAGTTTGGATTTGGCCTTGGCATCGGTTTTAGAAATACACAATGCGAATAAGAAATCATGAGCAGATGACAAGAAGTGTCTACCGAGCAGATTTATTCATCCAGACCTCTGTGTTTGCACCTATTTTATGCTTCTGCCTCAGAAGCATAAAATAGGTGCACAAACACATGACTCAAGTCTTTCGTCCTTTGTTTTTTATCTTCAGTGCTTAGCCACCTTAGTTTCTCTACAGTGACCAAATTCACACTCGAATGTTTCTGTCATCCAGGAGCACATGCCCACTTTCTTGTTCAATGGCTACGAGGATCTGGACACGTTTAAGTTGCTGGAAGAAGAAGACCTGGATGAGCTGAACATCAAAGATCCTCAGCACAGAGCTGTCCTACTCACCGCTGTAGAGCTGCTGCAAGAATACGACAGTAAGACTTAAAAATACGTACACATTTTTAGATCAGGGCTTATGATGATTCACTCACTCACTCGGATTACTTAAGCTTTAGCTGTGTTTGGAGAATTTTTAATTTATCGAATTATAACATTTCTCTGGAAAATGAGTGACTTTGTGGTGCCATCTTGAAACCTCAGTACACACCTTCCAACAGCTGTTACAAGTCTGACTAAAATATTTACCAAGTCATATATTACAGGGATGGACAACTATTCCTTCTTAATTTTAATGATTATTGAAACTATTTTCTGTGCTTCTTTGTATTTACAGGCAGCAGTGATCCAGAGCGCAGCGGTCTGTCGGGCTCCCAGGAGAAACTGCTGTCCGAGAGTCGGGGCTTGGTGGGAGACTCCCCGCGGGACTCTGGGTGCTATGAGAGCAATGAGAACCTGGAGAATGGTAATGACAGCTTTGCCTAGTCTAGCCCACCATTGCCCAAGACCTAGCCTGGGTCTAGCATGGTCCTTTGCCTTGGTGCTTTCTGGCCATCTCTGCTCCATCTCTTGCCATGCTTTTACATTCTAACACCCTGCCTATGTCTCACTCCTCTGGACCAGCATCTGCCAATCAGACCGCTCCTCTCGCTGACATGTCTGCTTCCAAACCTCGCCTGCACCCACCTTTGCTCATCTAGTGTGGGTGTTCTACTGCAAGACTTTTACTACTCCTTCACTCCATGTTTTTCACGTCTTTCCATCCTGTAGGCATTCTGTATCATCAGTGCCAAAGTCCAGTTGTAACTGAAAGGCAACCAGCCCCCAGGCCACTAAGCCTGGTCCACCCCTCATTGCTGGGAGCACAGAGGGGGGGACTCTGCCCATTGCACAGAACTGCTCTGATGAGAGCAAATTCACTGCCCAGTCATGGACTCAGATCCCCAGCTTATCCTGTCTTACCTGTGGTTCCAAGGCCAGTAGAGCAGCCCCAGGATGATGATCATGGCCTCATAGAGTATTTCTGTTAAGTGTGTTTAATACCAAAAAAACATCTTTTAGTGTAACATGTCAAAAATACTTCCTGTTTACTTGCAGTGTTGAATCTAGCAGCCTGATACTGTTTTGAAAAGTGAAAGGTTTGCAACCATTTTTAAATATTTTGTCACTTTTCTTGTGTTTATAGTGGCTACATTGCACAACCAGTCGTAGAGTACGTGCCTAAAACAAGATGTGAATGAAAACATTTTTTAAATTGTAGTGCATAGATTGTAAGAGTTCTGAGACATTTGGGTTCTTAATTGTGAGATTTGTTTTTCTTTTTAAACTGCTCTATCTTTTTGAATAAGACTATATGCTTGCTGCATCCGCACAGAAGATTCGTTTTATTAGCACCATAACTCTTAAATCGCTGCTTTGTCAACCCTTGTCTTCTTTCTATATCTGTTGGGTTCCAGTGTAACCGCTGGGATTCAGTTACGTTTGTTTGTCATTAGGGTAAAGTGTGCAATCTGCCACAATAGAGATTTAAGTTGTGGAATGAAACCACTTCTTTTAAATAAAGGACTCTGGTGCTGCTTGCTTGACTTTTTTATGTTTCGCCTTTTTTTTCTGTCTGATTTTCCTTTCATGCCACTAAACGCTGTTCACAAACTAGCTGCATAACATGTAGTTCATTTCTTGCTTTTCTAGGGTTCCACAGTGTTACTACAAACACACCAAGTCACTGTGTGTATTAATAGAAAATTATCAAAGCAAAATGTTTGATTTGAACCCAAAAAATAATGGATATTTCCCAATTATCATGCAGTTTTTGTACTCAAACAAACAAACAAAATGGCACTGCAGAGCCCCGAATGTATTCAAGTTTACTTAATAGACTTTTCAGTTTTTCTCTTACTGGATGTAGTAATACTATCCCATAAATCTACTTTGACATGTTGTTTGTCAATCAAATGAAAGGTGAGCAATGATGGTATTCAGTTATTAACCACCAAGAATCATCAATGACATACATTAGTAGTGTTGTTACCTTTATTTACATTAAAGAGCACATCTTCCAGCTCGACAAAAGTACACCTCTAAGTTTTTGCTTTATCGATAGAAATCTACATGACACATTGAATCCAGATGTTAGTATAGATGTTAATGATCCCCAGAGGATGGATCTTAGTAATTGGCTTTCTTACCTACTTTTCATGTAGCACCATCATCAGGTCTGCGGTTCAGTTTGTGCCTGTATTGGTGATTGTGCTTAGTTCTGATTAACAAAGTGTACACCAAGAAATCAGCATGAAAATTACAGCTCACAATGTTTGTTAAAATCATTTTTTAAAGAAATAGCATTTAAGACAAACAAATGACATTTACTTTGAGAACAAAAAAAAGCCCTGACATTATTAATAAAACTACATTGAAAACGTTTCTTTGTAGTTTTGCCATTGTGATTTTGTAATACAACCCAAGATGCTCAGGCAAAGACAAACTGCCAAAGGTGACTAATGAATAACCACAAACACAGCTTGTTTGCATTTTTAATTTTGAAAGTTTCAGTCAGCAAACCTCATTCTTCTCTGAATTCTGGAGTCAGGAAATGAACGTTGTAATTAAAGTAAATATAGTATCTCTTGAAACTGTCAAGTAAGTGAATTTTATTTTGGGCCCTCTGACCTCAATAAGTCATAGTAAAAACACCAGTGTCCTTCATTGAGGAACATTTCATGACATTCCATCTATTGAAACTTTTATCTTTCCACCATTTAAACTCTTTAGCAAGTTAGACTATTTGCTATCCATCCATTACATCCATTCATTTTCCCCTGTGAGCCAAAGGATAGAGGGTAAGTTTTACAGCCTTTTGTTCCAGTGTTTCTGATGCATTTCCATCCAGATATTTTATTTAAATTGTTGCTTTGACAGGAAATCAGTTCATCAGTGAAATTATCCCAGTGCCACGCTGCTCCTTTTTTTATGAACATTTCCCTTTTTACTGTGTTTTGTAGATGCACTTTAACACACAAAGAATGTGGTACTTGCATGAGTAATTTTGCCTTAGCTCTGCCAGACTCCGATGATGCAGTGTTTGTCTAATAGGCGCCATTTTCTATCTTTCCATCAGATTCTTTCATTTTTATTTTTGGTTTTGTCAGAAACTGCAGCCATCACAAAAAAATGCAGCCTGTTAATTTGAATCAAATTAAAGAGTGTGGATGCTTTTTAACAATTTATATCTGTCAAGAAAACTGTATACACGAAGAGTTTTTATTTTCTTTTTCAGGTAAGAGCAGGAAAGTTTCCCGTTCCAGTCGTTCCTCAGCAGGCCTCCAGTCTCCAGACTACCCCACTCTGCCCATGACCCTTTCAAACGAGGCTCTGCAGCAGAGCAGCAAGAACCAGCGAGCAAAGTTCCCCCGAAGCTTCTTCATCAAACCCTCTCTGAAGGGTTTCAACTTGTTGGGGCTGCGCAGAGCCCAGAGACAGTCCCCCATCCCGGCCAGCCGCAGCTGTGAGGACCTGGACGGACCCTCGCACTCCACTGGACCCTGGAAACGTTCCCATTCTCTCGGAGATCTGCACTGGGAGCAGACATGTGAACAGAGGAAAGATCTGGGTGTGGAGGTTAAACCCGCCAAGGAAGGACCTAAATCAAGCAACAGTAGTCCCACCAAGGTCAGTAGAAATGAGGGTTCCCCAGCTCAGCATGGACCTCCAATGGTCAGTCCGAAAAAAAGGGCAGAGAGACCACCCATACCCTCCCAGCTGCCTCTTCGCCCCCCTTGTCCCACAAGCCAGTCCCCCAATTATCCAGAGCTCTTCTCCAGTCCTAGTCCAAGTCCCCCTGAGTCTAGTGGAGAGAGGGTAATGCGGACTCATCCCAAAAAGCCTCCAGTCCCTCCCCCTGTTCCTGCCAAAAAGTCTAAGGAAAGACTAGCTAATGGTCTGTACCACCCCCCGCTCTCCCTGCCCTCCTCGCCATCTCCCACTCCTTCTCCTACCCACTCCTTTAACCGCTCTCACCCCAGCAGCCCTATAATTCAGAGCAGCAGCAGTAGCCCCAGTGCCCCCGCTCTGCCCGCCAAGAGCCCAAGCACCCACACCAGCCCGTGTGCCACCTCATCAACATCCTCGATGGGCGAGGAGTCGGGCACCCCACCGGCTGTGCAGCCTCCGTGGCTTTCCGATCTGGGGGGCAAGGTGGCTGTTGCAAGAAAAGTTTCCCATCCCAAGATGACTTCTGACCTGATCACCGTGCTGGAACAACGACTGGAGGCGGAGGGAATCGATCTAACGGAGGAACCCTACTCAGACAAGGTTAGCAAAGTCTTATTTATCTAAACGTGAGCCAAGAAACATCAGCTCACAACTTGGCAGTTAAATGTTAACTTAACTGAACTTCAAAGAAGCCTTTTGACTTAAATATGCTAATAATAATAATACTTTATATTTATACAGCACTTTTAAAGACATTCAAAGATGCTTTACAGAAATAAGCAATCAATACAAGTTTGGCAAAACAGAAGTACACACGCTGGCAACAGACACAGAAAACAAAAAGAGTGAGTTGTGGGTGTGAGGAGTTTGGTGTTTAGTTGTACAGCATCAAAAGCTGAGACCACGTCACTGGATGACGTTATCTAGAAGTTGTCAGTGAAGATTCTCGGTCACGCAGGTTTGGTTTTCCCGAAGATTGAATCACGTCCACTGGGCTTCGTTCTTCTGGGTTAAAAATGTTTTTGCTGCTCATCCTGCCCGTGCTGCATGCTGCCCTGATCAAGACCACTTCACACATCCACAACGACCCCCATCCTAGGGACTTAGGGGTCGTTAGGTGTGGTCGTAATGGTTTCATCTTGATGAGTCCACCCTGTTTTCACCTCCCACCTAATGAGCCTATTCAGGCCAGGATGGAACAAATCCTACTCTGGAGGATAGAACTGGGTTTTCCAGCCAACTCTTCAATAGCAAAACATTTTTATCCAAGAAGAAAGAACTCCAGTTGACATGATTTATTTTTATTTACTGGGTTTATTTAAATAATCTGTATCACAGTTGATATGTTAAGGTAGGATTTATATCAGATTAAAACTTAAACATCCCATTAATTTAATTTCTTTTTGCATATGCATGCATGTGGATATGTCAGTTAAAGAGCTGCTGGGCCGGTCCAGCTCTGTCACTGGGTTCTTACCGGCTGTTACTTATTATTCTTTTTTACCTAATTGTTCATTTATAAGTGAGTTTTCCTATTACATGCAGTTTGCGAGAATCCTCACATTGTCTGCCTGTTCTTGTCAGGTTTTATGTTTATATGTGAAGCTGTTGTTTCTCAGTTGGCCGCCCAGTTGTCGCTCAGTCAGATAAGAGTTTGCACAACATGCAGAGGGAGCTGTTCTCTGATGCACAGCGGGAACCAGTCACTGACCTTGTTGCAGTTGTTGCTCTAATGCTTTAATACACACATGTGTACACACACACACACACACACACACACACAAACACCAAGATATGGTGACATGAGGTGAACAAATATATTAAAAACCACATCTTACCCAACACATTAAAAAAGTGAAGTAATTTCCAAGGGTAATGTGAAAATGGAGACACCTCGGGGCTGTACTTGTCTGGCGTCAGGCTCCTTCGGTTCAGCATCGTAACGTGCCCGACTAAACTCAGTCGTAATTTGACTGCAGCTTGGATCAAAATTGCTCTGTGTTTAGTCCAACAACATCAGTGGATCCTTTAAAACTAATTTAGGTTAAAAATATACTCTTCTTTTCATTTTGTGTGCACGTGCCATTTTGTATGCAATGACTTGTGTGTGTGTGCGCATGTGTGAATCCACAGTAATAAATACACTTGAGCTGAGGGGGAAAGAGTTTGGGTTGAATTTCACTGTGATGCGGTTGAGACTGTGAAGTTTATGGGCTAAATTGTGCTGAAGGCAGACAGGGGTTATAAAACCCTCTGCCACTCGCCAGACCCCAGACTGGGCCCCTCTAACATGGAGGGGCCCCTGGAATCAGTAGGAAAACGGCACACACACAGATATGAAGAGATGAGGTGAGAAATAGTTCACTGGACCAAACCACAGCTCTGCTGGATTTCAACTGGAGGTGGATCGACAGAGACACAGACTCGCTCGGTCGCAACAGTAGCAACAGGGTGGAAATGTTTGAAGCACAGGATTCATTTAAACCATAGTTACATTTACAGACAAGTATAGATTGTTGGGGTTGAATTAAAATACATTATTGTGCTTTGGGAAACTTCACATTTGGTTGTGTAAAGATCACTGCTCCCCTCTCCGGAGGGATCAACTCCTCCATCCACCCACCCTTTCATCCTCAAAAGACCTCCGGTCCAACCAAAACCAGGCCTCGCTGGAAACCCGCCATCACTACAGGTGTCTAAACAAAGAGACGGAGAACAAGCGAAAGTTCACGAAAATTTCATCTACCCACATGTGGTCACTAATTTAAAACTAATTTTGATAACCAGAGTCTTTTATACATTTTCTGAAAAAATAAAAATAGCTGTTTAAGAGGCAGTAAAATATCTGCTGACCTGAGTTTTATACAGTTCACTAATAGTCTACTTACTAGTGTTTTTATTCTAAAATCTCTGACCCCTTTTACACTTGTGCTCATTTTGTTCTGTAATATGACACCATTAGTCTGTTTTAGTCATTCATGAACAACCAGATCTCACACTGCCTAATTACCATAATAAGCACAATAAGTATAAGCAGCACAAACTTAAAATTATCACAGGCCACTTCATGCTGCCTGATGTCTCTCCATATGTCTGATGCATTAAAACGCCTTCATCGTATATCGATTTTTTTTTTATAATTCATCCATCTTTCGGTCTGACTGTACTCAAATGTCTCTTTCCACCCTTTCTTTCCCCAGCACGGCCGGTGTGGGATCCCACAGCCACTAGTGCACCGTTACTCCGAGGACTTGGACCAGCCCGTCAAGGATGTGGCTGCCACCATGGACCAGCTCCGAGTCAAGGAGCTGCGCAAACAACACCGAATGGCTGTAAGACAAATAAGTCTTTTTTTTTTTATCACATTTATTATCGCCATAATTGGCCTGAATGTGGAGTCACCATTTACTAATCCGACTAATGCTTTATAATCCAATTGGGTCACACAGATCCCCTCTGGAGGTTTGACAGAGATGTGCCGGAAGCCTCTGCCCTCAGGTAACATCAGCACGGTCTCTGATTGGCTCATCTCCATCGGCCTGCCCATGTATGCCAGAGCCCTGTCGGCAGCTGGAGTTGACACGCTGAGCCGCGTGGCCTCGTTGACAGAGAGTAGCGTTTGGCAAGCCGGGGTGCGTGATGAAAGACACGCCCGTCGCCTGGTTAGTGAGGCGCGGCTGGTCAGCGCGCACAGAGAGGTGCAGTCCTAACCGTGTTGGTGGAGCGGGCTGGATAACAGGTATCAACTTAATGGTCAGTACTGTCTCATTTAAAGCGGTCAGTAGGAGGCCGAACACAGGACCGAACAACCACCCAGGGGACTACAGCACTACAATACTTCCTGCCCCACACGTGTCAAGACTTAAGACGAGACAACCTGCTCTCTGATTTTGGCTCTTTATCATTCTGTCTTTTCTCAAATGTTTACGGCATTAAGGAGTTCCTCCTAACAGCCAAGATAAGATTTCAGATGCCTTTTAAAAAAATACTGTGGACTCGCTCTGTCGGATGTCTTGCATTGGGAGGACACCCGCAAAGTCTTAAAACAAGGACTTGGATCTGCCTGTAAGGAAGATAGCACAGTCTTTTTTAGGATGGATGTTTTTTAAAATGCTGAAAGAGGTGTATTTCCTGCATATTTCATAAGTGCTTCATTATCATCTCTTGTGGTAAGACTATATTATCTGAGGGCCTTCTAAGGAAGTAGCTCGGCCAAAGTGATTTCCTTCACTTTCAGTATCTCATTCCCAGTAACAAAATGATATAATGATGATGACAGATATCTCTGTCTTGACTTTTAATCAGCTAAAAACATGCAGCAAGCAACAAATAGGTGGTTGTTTAGGGATGGCTCGTTTTGTGTTATGTTTCTGTATTATAGCATAATGCATATCTTAATTTTTTAAATTATGTTAAAAAACTGTTTGCATTTTGAATGTTGCAGCCTTAACTTGAGGCCAGCTCTCAAGCTGAAACAGCTGACATCCCACTTTTATTTTGTCATATTATCCTGTATGTCCTATTTCACTGCATATCTCGGATGCACACACTGCACCAATATAATATCTTACAGAAGCTCTGTTTTATTGCACCTTTATCACAGTCGGTAACAGTACATTCCTGTGTATTTCTGTTGCCTTATCATTCTTAATGAATAGCTACAGTACAAGAAATGAAATGGAGAGATTTTATAAACACGCACATACATCATCATACACATGGATATGGACCAGACAACATAATATAAATATATTATGGGTTGATGATAAACCTAGAAAACCCAAGGCACAACACAAACATTATTACATACTTTTACAACACTTTTCAACATTTCCATGCTTCCATAACGAGAGTTGGAGTGGAACTGGGAGGGAGGAGAGAGTAAAATGTTCCAAAGACACAGCTGACACCTGGGCTGTTGTGTGTGTGGAATTCATTGGACTTTTGGTTACAGCACTGAGAACATATAGCAGAATAATAAGCTGGTTCTGACTTTTTAAATAAATTATACTAGGGATATCATTCATTCCTAATTGGACACACTGTGGATAGAGGGTATGAACAGATACATCAGGTGAAAAGCTGAACTTCGAGGTCGGCATATAATATAACACACTAAATGGTTTAAAAACATCAGGGAAACACGGTCGGGTTAAACTGTTCTATCTTAGGGCCAAAAACTGAGCTGAAAACTATTAGACTTTTTTTGCTCGGCTTCGTCTGTGTATTTCCATTTTTTTTCCCCTAACAAAAGGTTCTATCTCTTAGAGTCAGAAGTGAACGGGACTTATTCCATGGACGTCACATGTAAAATTTGACCATAAATGCAGTGATGCAGTGGGCACTTGATAGATAGATGTTTGATGCCTTTTGCTCTTCAATCAAAGTGGTGCTTTGGGAACGTGAGTATGGGGGGGGTGGTCATTATTAAAAAAGGAAACGACCCGAGGTGCGTTTTGTAAAGAATGAAAATACTGACACTGTAAATGCACTTTAGAGGGTAAAATTTAGCTCAATCATGAGCGAAATTGGCTACATTTTGTTCACAGGTCCATAAATGGACATTTTTGTCAGGTATCATAAAAGGCTTTCAGTGGGTTATGCTGGTATTTTTTATTTAGTCTTGACTTCCCAATGCCAAGTTTTAATAACCATTCATGAGTTAACCTGTTTCACTTCCAGTTGTTTTGCAGTCTTAGAAAAATTTATTATTAATTACATATATAAAATGCTTAGCAGAAGCTACACATTCTGTATATGTAATTGATGTTTAAATAACTTATTTTGCTTTTTTTTCCACATCAACTGTAATTAGCTGTACTACAGTATATGAATAGCAATACCTTCCTGCATAATGCATATTGCTTTAGCCGGTGAGGAACTACAGTATGTATTGTAAAATATGTGTACAAATTATTTTATTTGGTTTTCATCTACCTAATGACTGTCCATACCTATTTGCTTGTGTATTGAAACAGCAAAAGTAATGTTCATAACTATTTGTCATCCTGAAATATAATAAAACTGTTTCTTGCCATTCACTGGCCTTCTGCTTGTCACTCATGCACACACATGCAGTAATGGAAAGATGTGGGAATGGCCTCCAGACAGTTTTCATCAGTGTGGTTAACTGACTTTGCAGATTAATCCGCTGACTCTTATTTTATGATTTTAAAAATGAAAAATCTATGCTCCCGGGAGGAGTTCATTTGATTAAAACCTGTCTTTGAAACATGTTATTATTTATAACTGTAGGACTGAGGATAGGTGCTAATATAAATGTTTTGAAGTTAGGTCACAAGGAAAAAATAGAAGCCAACTCCGTGACCTTTTTGGGAAGTGAAGGCCACAGTACAGGACCAGAGAAAAACAACTCCTGTACCTTATTGTTTAGAGTTCAGTTGGCATAGACTTTCTGAAAGCAATGCTTAAAAAAAGTATTTCTTGTTTTGTCTAGCTGGTAATACCTCATTTAGAAAACGACGTGCTCTGGACCAAGACAGCGAGTTCCTCTGCAGGTCAGCTGTTGTTGCAGCAGCTGTTATCAATGAAATCACACTGAGTTTTCCAAGATTTTCACGTCAAACAGCCTCAAATAAGCAGACACAACTGCACGGACCCAGTTTGATTAAATTGCTGCCTTTTCTTTTCTTACGTTCTAGAAACACAGAGATACAAAAAGATACAAGATTTCTTTCAAGAACAAGAACAATTACCTGCTTTCACTGTAAAATATTCCCCTTCACACAGCTCTAATGAGCAGTTAGCTCGTGTCGGTATAAGTGACTGAAATTGCACCAGCCAAAACTGCAAAGCAAATATTAAAAAAGGAAGCAATTGATGCCATCTACTTGCTGACATTTTGTGCTGGTTTGTGTGTGACCTGTGTTTAGAGTGCCCTGAAAATCTGTGGGGCAATAGCAATGCATACATACATGTACTGTATATGAATTGGTCACCTCAGTATTACAGAACATTTACAATTAAATATATTCGCAGGAAAGTGTGAAAAGTCGTGATTACGACTTCCTCAAGGTGCACTGAGGGGATACAAGGACCTTAATTGACTGGAGAAGTTGTGAGATTTAATGCTTGGAGAGTTAAAAAGAAACCATGAGAAAAAAACCATTACATTTCAGTGGCTGTACTGTCTCTCCTAGAGGTTTGTGGTTTAGTGAAGTCTGACTCTCAAGTGTTGAAAAGCAAATCCCACTGTCTTAATTAGCGTCTCCCAGGGTTATTCCCACTCGCTGCACTTCCCATTGATCCTCATTGTGGTGTGCTACAGGTCCACTAAATCTTAAACGGCTGACCTTTAACACAGACACACACAGTGTTGCTGTGAATTTGTACAAAAAGGAAACTGAGGATTCAGTTGATTTGCAGCCTCAGCACGACAAACTAGATCACAGATATGATACCCTGAGGCCCCGAGTTGCTGATTTGACAGATTACACCTGGAAACCAGCAGCACGTCTAAACGTATTGCACTTAACAGAAAATTTTTTTTTTTCTCTCAGCTCTGTCTGTGAAGTTTGTGCGTGTTTCTTCCAGGTTCTCCAGTTTTCCCTCCAAGGTGCAACACACATGATCCGTTGTCCCTACATGAAGGGTTTCTGCATGGCTCATATGTAAAATGTCACACACCTCTAAATGACTTGTTCAAATCCCCAAATTAGACTAAATGTGATTTTGTTCACTGACTAATAAAATCCATACTGGACTTCTGTGAAATATACTGCAGTGTTAATATTTCATTTACCTGTGCAAAGGATCAAATCACTGCCTCTCCTCACTGAAGAGAAGATTACTGAAGATTACTGAGGCTGTTGGACGACTGTTGTTGGACTTGCATATGTGATATGTGATATGTTTTTGCATTTTGAATGAAAGTCTTGCGAAATAAAAGACTAAAAATGAAATCAGTGAAGAGCGGACTTCCGCTCCCATCACCTGGTGCCCGCCCCTCTCCCGTCGGACACCGGGTGTCGCTGTTTCACGCGCTCCGGCGGCACAAACTCTTCTCGCTCTCGGAGGTGGAAGTTTCCCCCTTTTCCACGTCCAGTAATCTGACACCCCCCCCCCAAAAAAAAACCCAGGCAGAAGGATGGAGCCTTAACTGGAAGCGCGGAAGGGAGGAACAGAGATCCATCGAGCGGGACGGACGGACGGACGGACGGAACGAACGGAAGCAAACGCGAACCAAAGCCCGTGGCTACGGCACGGGAGGAGAGCTGGGTGCCCCCCCCACCACCACCACCACCACCCACCGGAGCCGAACTCACAGCGACAAGTTGGACTTGACGCAGCCGGCGGATGGGCGACTTTCCTCGGCGCTTTGCGAGGAGGAGATGATGAAGAATTTCAGCGGCAGTTCCCCGAACAACAACAAGCACCAGACGAACCACCGGAGGTACAGCCTGGTCTCTGCCGCGGCGCTGCGCGTCTCCCTGCGTGGTTATGGCTTCTGCATGGCCGCGCTCTTCCTCTTCTGTTTCGGCTCCCTCTTCTACCAGCTGAACGGCGGACCCCCCAGGATCCTGCTGGACGTCCGACAGTATCTCGGTAAGAACTTTAAAGTCGATCGACGCGGATCGAGCCTTTTCATTCATTGCTCCTGAAAGTCTGAAAGTGGGAAGCTGATGCAGACTGACAGAGTCTTAACCTTCACATTTACAAACGTCCCATCCTGACCCCCCTCCTCCAAAAAAAAATCCCTCGAATATCAAATCGACATTGTCCCCAAACAAATCGAGGAATGCGCGGTCTGTATTTCTGCGGCGCCACGTGACTCTCGGTTCCGACTTGTTGCGGCATGATTGAGTTTGACTGCGCTGACGGGACCTCGGCAGCTGCACAGGTCGATTCTGGTCGATTCAGCTTGTGACTGACGCCTCCTCACCGGGGCCAGCTGCTGCGCTCCGGCACGGAACGGCGTGCACCGGTGGAGCCAGTCCGATGTGTTTTTCCCCAACAGCTGATGCAGTGGAAGCTGCCTGATGATTCCTGTCTTTACTTTGGGTTATTGTGAGAAAAATGCATCAAAGTCAGACAATGAAGTGTGTGTGTGTGTGTGCTCAGGTGTATAGCTGTGAGTTTAAACCAGCTGACACTGCACTTAATCCGATGTAGGTTCCTGTCAGAATGGATTTTGCTGCTGCTGCTGCTGCTGCTGCTGCTGCTGCACCTTGGCTGCACCTAGAAAGTGTGTGTCTGTGTGAGTGTGTGTGTTGATGAGTTTGTGGACCTGCCCATTTTTCACACTGAGCATGAGGCCTTTATGAAGTGATAAACATCTGAAACAGAATCAGTCTCTTACCAAGTCAGCCACTAATCCCATGGGTCAAATTGGTTTTCTGCAGACACACACACACGTCTGCACACTGCAGCTGCAATATATTGTCAATAAATCAATATAATCTGATTTGGTCCGTGTCGCAAAACTTAGGCTGTTTTCATTTAAAGTTTTGCAGCACATGAGAAGTATTTGAAAAATGAAGAGCTAGTTTTATTGTCATGTCTGGGTATCACACACAGTTTAAATACAAGCTCCCTGACTGAGCAGCCTGTGTGAATCCTGCACACATTCGCCCTGATAAAACTTTGCAGCCTAATGTGATTTAGGAATTCCCGCAGTCGAAGTAAGTTCATTTAAATTCAGAGTAATTGCACAAAGCTAAAGTGGAGCCAGTCCGACAGGCGGTAATGTCTCTGTCTAAGCTGCTCTCTGCATCTGATAAGTGATCCATAACCCAGTCACACCGTATCGCAGGAGTTTCAGCAGACGCCTGTTTTTTCACCTCGTACAAATACAGTAGCAAATGGGCTCAAATCCTAAAACTAGGAAAATCTAATATTTGCATCAGCAGTCCAGCATGTGTGGACATTGAGGAGTCCTGCCGGTGGAACATGAATGAACGTCCGGGTGCACCTGCGTGAAATGGTCTTCGCTGCAGCTCTGCACAGAATCCCAGAGGCCCTGAGGTTTCTCAGACACTTACAATGTCAATTTAAGGAGGGAGATTCCTCATGTAAGAGCGTGTGAACACCAACAGTGGATCTGGATGAGTAACCGTCCCCATTTATTACAATGCTGAGTCAAGAATTAAAGGCTTTGTTTCTGAATGAACAGGAATGCTCCTCCAATCCTGAATGTTATGTTTTGGAAAGTCTTCGGATTCCTCGTCCCTACAGTAGCAGGAGTGTGATAAGTAACTCCCTTGGATTGTAGTGCTGGAAAATGTTGGAGGTTTGTTGGGGAAAGGGAGGGAGACAACAAAAGTAGAACAGGCATTAGATGTGGTCTGCTTATTGTCCCCGTTCTGCACAAACCTGCGGTCCTGAGCACTCGCAGACGAAAGGAAAGTGGAGAGATTCGTGTGCAGACTCAATGGTTTGTGTTGGTTCTTAAAAAGAAAGTTTGGAGGAAAATTTATTTTTTCAGAGAACTCTGCACCTCTGTCTTTTTCTCTCTTCACTCTCACTTCTTCTGTCTTTGCGTGTCACTGATCGATGAGGGGAACAACTTTCCAGCTGAGTCAGGAACTGGATGCAAACACTAAAAGGCATCTGTCTGCCACACCAGCAGGAACAAGTGAGCAGATAAGTAGGAAATGTAGCATGAATGATCCGTCTAATATGTACAGTGCAAGTGTGTGATGGGCAGGTTGGCAGGTTTTAATTAGCAACATCAATTTTTTTTTTTTTTTTTTTACCTAAACCTTGTTGTGTTACTTCTGGCTCCACGCTGCCAAGATGAACATGACGACTCCTGGCTGCGAAAGCGAGTGTGGATGTTTGGTGTGTGTGTGTGTGTGTGTGTGTGTTTTCTCAGTCACACGCACCGTAGAGGGAACAGACCCTGTTTTGTTTGGGTCAGCAGAGAAGTTTGTGTTTGAACGCGTCACTCAACGTATAGCAGCAGGAACAGGGTGTGTGCAGAGCTTTAGACCTGGATTTACAGCCTGTTCGCCCCGTGTGTTCTGCGTCACCGACTCGCTCTCACACTTTCACAGGGTCACTTTCTGTCTTCCGATGAAACATACTCACATTCGACCCAAAAAAAAATCATCTGTGTGTGTGTGTGTGTGTGGACACACAAGCACACCTGACTCTGCAGCAGTGATTCCCTCAGACGTTTGACTTGGCTGAGCTGCGATGTTGTCTGACTGAAACGTGATTAAATTCGTTCAGTTTGAGATTGGTGGACAGCTTGGTTCACCGCTGTAGCCCACCCCGACTGTTCACGGGTCAGAGAGCTAAGTCCGTGCCGAATGACAAATTAGCTGTGATTAGCAGCCAGTCAAGAAGCCGGAGGTGCCTCCATTACTGGTTAAAACACTATATGTACATAATGGACTGGACCTTGCCAGCCGTGAAATCTGTATTTAGCTCTTTCTCTCATTATTTACCACCACACACGCCGCATATCAATGCAGTGACGTTTCAACTGCTCTTTGACTCTCACTCTTGTTCTGATCTCGGGGATTTTGAATGCACTGATGAGAAACCGGCGTAGTGCTCCTCTTTGATATTGCACGCCATCCTCTCGTAGCTCCCCGGAGCCGAGAGAGCAAAAACAGAGAGAGGAATCTCGAATTTTTTTCCCGTGTTCTCGCAAATCTCCCACTTATTGAGACGGATCCTTCAGGATTAGTCCCGTATGCAGTATGCTGAATTCTCAGACATGTCTATAGCTGCACTAGACTATTTAAGGACACTTAAGTGCGCAGGTTTTTCTCCGTATTTGTGTGTGTTGTTACAGATTCACATCTTCCTGCTGGAAATTGCAAATAGTGATTGTAAGTCTCACACTGCCCATTGCTGTGCTCTGTAACTTTAAAACGCTCGGTAACTTGCAAGCGGCAGGCTGCCGGAGTGTGTGACTTGCAGACTGCAGGGCGGTGTTGGGGATTAGACAGGTATGTGTGGACACAGTAGAAGGTTCAGATCTCTCTCCTCCTTCCAGTTTCTGATATATTTACAGCAATGCTGGTCAGGAAGTGGGTGAAGGCAAACTTTTTAGTGATTTCAAATAAAGTTTAGCTTGGCTGTAATGGGTAGTGCTGCCAATAAACTTTTACATGTATATAAAGTGCAAGAGAGTGAAAATGGGGACAGCAGTGAAGTGGAAAGGGAAAGTGAAGAGAGCGTTTGCTGTGAGAAGGCTAAGGGATGTACAGTTCTCTCGATCCAATAAGGGGACTGTGGCTGCACAGCAACTTTATTTAAAACCCTAGTTAAGATTCCGAAGGTTTACAGTATGTGCTGCGCTATGGGAAAATGATGTTCGAGGAATGTTAAATATCCCAATATGTTCCCGAGTCTATGCTTCAGTGTAAACATGTGCATTATTATTATCATCACGTGTTTCAAATTGGTGGAGACATTGGAGAAAGTGCAAGATTCAAATCCTGTTATCATAAACCTGTCACTGAGTGCAGACACTGTAGAAAGAGAAGGCTGACGTATCTGCATATGTCGCCTACAGGCGTGTCCATCAACATAAGATGCATTTATAGGTCCTTTCTTTTAGTCACTTGCCTGGGATGTCGCCTCTTCTCCAGCACACATGCAGTAATGGAAAACCTGACCTGCCTGTGTGATTTCCTGCACACAAGATTTTGTCTCACATTACTGTAGCATTGTGTCATCTTAGACATGCGGGAATCTCCTGTACAACCGCAGAATTCCAAACTTTCACTCCTGGGAGCTGCTCAGCACAGACACGTGTTACATTCTTGTGGTTAACTCTCTTGCTCAAATACAAGATCACAGTAATATTCACAATTTTAAAATGGGACTTTCCTAGTATATACTTAGCAATTTAAACCTGCGTTCTGTTTGATTGAATGTGAATTAGAGAAGGTTTTAAATGCATTTAGTCACAAATGTAATTTAAACGTGCACACGCTGACTTGCAAACAAAACTTGCAAACAAATCTGACACATATATGCAAGTGTGATCGTTGGAACGAGCTCTCCGCTCCCTTCACACCATGGAGCCCACATCCTGTCGAAGCGTATTAAAAATAAGCTCTTTATTCCATCCAGTCGCATTTTGATCGTCAGACTGACAGATTTAGTGAGACTTTAGTGAGTCTTTGACCAAGGTGACAGAGTCCCTTTAATGTATTAAAGTAAATGGAAATCAGGCCAGCGCTGGTCAAGCTGTCCCTCAGAATTTTGAATAAGCCACAGTGTTGTCAGGTGTGCACCGGTCTGACCCTGGGAGAAAGCCGGTCGTTTGGAAAAACACGTGAACTGCTCGTGTAATTTCCTGTACTCCTCGGTATTTTTGTTACTTGTTCGCATCACGCACAGGAATGCCTTTATAATTCAAACTATGATAATCTCACGTTTAGGTGGAGGTGATGGGATAATATTATAAATACTTGCAACACCTCAAGCTGACTGGCTGGACAACTTGGCCTCCGTCATGCATGTTTCCTCCGTCTCCTTCATGTTCTCTAGAAGTAAGAATTGACTTCTAATTCCCTTGGGGATGGTAATGTGAGCAGCTCGCCCTCCTTGTTTAACCGCTTTCTAACGTGCCAGCGTTAACCGGGTTTGGGCGTCAATAAAAGGATATTTAGTTTTTACTCAAGTACAGACCAAAGCATGGAAATAAACACATTGAAGATTCGAATTAACACAAAGTTGCATTTAATCAACTTTCTTCTTCTGTAAACAAATCCTGTAAATTTGATTTTTTTTTTTCAGTTAGTTATGAGGAAAGCTGATTTTTTTTTTTTTTTTTTTTTTTGTATTGCTTATTTCCTTGGTTATTAAAAGACAAAAGTCTTTGAAAAACGGCTTCATGTTGATCCTGTGATTACATAATGGAAGCAATTAGTGTTGCCGTGCTCGAGAGGCTGCTCTTGCCCTCCTCAGAGAGACGGACAAAGATTAAAACAACACAGGGCAATTATTCCCTATTAGTGCATTTGTTTTCCCCACACAAAAGAGGGAGCGCCTGGTGGAAAAGAATTAGCAGTTTGCCAGAGCCGTTAAACTGCCGCTGTTCAAGGCTGAGCAGTGATGGGTATAACCCGAGAGAAATCCCAGATACACGTGTGGCCAAGGGTTTGTGAAGGGGGTTGGTGTTACACGACCATATCACAAAATAATCGCAGCAAAATCCAAACTGCTCACTGATTATCAGCCATAACCTGATGGTTTGTGAGGTTAATGACTGTTGGTACGGACAGGGAAAAATGTCCCCTCTTGTTTTCAGTCTTTGTCCCGCTCAACCAACCAACAAATGGTGGTTGTCGCCTCCAGTGTGTGTGAACTGTTCTTTAGGTCTAACGGTTTGTCTAAAAGCTCCTGGATTGTCCAACTCCATGACGTAAATGTTCCACACAGTCCTGAGCTTGAGTCTCTTTTATTTTTCTGCATTTTTTTCTCCGTGTAGTCAAGAATACATTACATATCAGCTGAGAACGGATTGTTCTTAGCAACCGTGTGCTGTGATGTTGCCGAGACACTGACGATGGCTGCTCGTGATGACTTTCGTGCTTGTGCCTGTGGTGCCGTGTGTGAACGGGCCCCACAGCCGCTGGATTGTTCCCTGGCTGATGCTTCTGAGAAGGCGTATTGTATATCCCATAATTTAAGAGATCTGAGCCAGGATAAATAGAGGTCCCGTGACAAATTTAGGTGTCCGCTTACAACATGTAAACTTCCCTGCTTTAATCACCTTTAATCTGAGTGAAGGTCCTTTCATGACGGAATTAGAAACACAATAATTGCAGTCTGCTATGTGAGCACTGTTTGTTTTTGGATCGGATTTGCTCTCCTCATACACCGTCTCTGTTCGGGTGTTAGTCTCTTTCGGAAGTTCCTTTGTTAACGTTGGCACGTGTTGAAGCACTTCAGCGTCCTCCATCTTTTGCCACAGAACACCCAAAATGTTGAGCACTTGTTTCCGTTTAACTGGCCGCATATAGGTTTGTCATCAAGCAGCAGGTTTGTGTGGTCACTGAAGTCGAGCAATTATTTTCCAGTTTGATTCCACAACTGGATTCTGACTTTTTTTCTCCTCCTGGACCTCGGCAAACACGCAGCCTGAAGCCAAGTAATTGGTTGTTATGGGACTTATTAGGAAGAACCACGTTGCCTGGCGGTCGGCCCCATAGCTTGTTCAAGGAACGCTGCCTATCTCTTCTCTGAGAGATTCGACCACAGCTCTGTCTGCTGGGCTCGTTTCATGGCAAAGAAAAAATATATTGGTTTAAAATAGCAGCCTTAAATACACGGCGGGGCAGATAGATCGGCGATGCCCAGCCCATGCTGTTAAAACCACTGTGCGCTACTTTAGGGAAATACTTTGCCGTGCACTTTAAAGTTTTATATAGTGTGTGTGTGTGTGTTTTTTTTGGGCTCAGCTGAGTTGAATGAGAATTCCAAATTTCTGCTGTTTTCTAGAAACAGCGGTCATGTGTTTGTGCTATTTTGTATGTGTCCAGTTGGAAATGTACCAGTGACCATCACTAATTCCAACTGTGCGTTCAGTGTTGTTTGATTCTTTTACTCATTGAACACTTTGAACTTCTTAGGTCTTGAAGAACGCCGTCACTCATTTGGACCCTTTAGTTCAGATTATGTCATGTTGTTGCTCACACTATGGAAGTTCTCCTCATGGTCTTCCTGCTTTTCCAGAGAGCCTCAGGTGACATCATCTGAACTCCTCATAATGAAAAACTAGACGACTTTTTCAGCTAGAACTGAAGAAATATTTGAACATAGGGAAGTCAGAGGGAAGTCTAATTCATTCATGTAAGTTTACATACTAAACTAAAGCCATAGAAAATAGGTGAAGTCGCTGTTTAATTGCAGAAATCTCTTCCACAGATGCACACACATAGTCCCAGCAGGTGTGAAATGTGTTTTTTTTTTTTTTTTTTTTTTTTTTTTTGGCCAGACACCGTGACTGAGACCTGAGGGCGGTACCAGGTGTATTTCTTTTTCAAAGCTGTCAGAAGTTGCCTTTTTGTAACATGACACCAAAACTACAGTGTCACTTTGAACAGCCTTTATTAGAACGGGGTGTTTCACCTGCTCTCAGTAGGCCTGTCTGTGGCCAAACCCCAGAGCATAAAAGAGAAAACCTAATGTGAATTTATGATTCAAGTGTAAGGACGTGCATACAGAGTGGGATCTTTGTAGGTACCTGATAAAATAGAACGGGACTTGAATTAAAGAAAGTCTGTTACATAGATAGATAGATGTTTCCATGAAGTCGGTATGATATAAAAACACCTTTGCTAAAGATGCAATTGTCACTGAGAACTGGTGACTGAAACCTCATACATTCCATTTCTGTTTCATTACTATGAAGCTTTTTCCTCTGTTTAGTCTCCGAGCTGTTCTCTACTTCACACTCCGACTTTAGGTATTCTACAAGAAATACGCTCTTCAAACAAGCCAGAACCAATGCATTTGTTTTGTTTAGGGAAAGATGGTTTTGACAGTTCCACTCCACATATCCAAAGGCCAAGTTAAATAAAGTGGAAAACTAGAAAGATGTCTAGAACCCCCATTCAAACAACGTCTTATGTAACTAAGCTGCATTTCCGATGATCACTCAGGAAGTCATACCTCCGTATCACAGACAGTAGCCGTCGACAGGTACATTTAAAAATGATTAAAAATGCTCTGATTTGAAGTTATTATTATCCCCTTACTGCTCGCTGTCAACAGAAACAGTGCCATGATAAAAACTATAATAATGAGTGTTCTGAGTGCGTTCTCTGCTGCCAGTTTTCATAATGCAATCCATAATCTCAGTTTAAAAGGACCTTTAGAGTCAGACATCTGCTGTAATTGATGCTATTATCAGTTGTGAGTCTTCCTTCCCTGCTGGCGGCAGATTAGATGCAGTAGCGGCTCTTAAGGAATGAAGAAACAGTATTTCGTTGCTTTCGACCGTTCACGGCTGAGACTGTTTAATGTATTGACGGTAAAATGACGGGGGGGGCTGCGCTCTGAAGATGGCTCGAAAAGCATTTTTAAAATGTTCAGATGGAATTTAGTCGCTCCCTGTGGAAAGCAAACCTCACATCAGCCAAATCTCACACGTCCGTGACAAAATGAGCTCCCCTTTACTGAAACGCACCTTTGTAATCGCCCTCTCAGTCTCCCGCTGTCTTTGCGTTTTCTGCACACTTCTTTTCCGCGCCTGACTGCTCCGCGAAAATAGGAGTGCAAAAATTTGACTGACGGCATGTCACACCTGCCAAGAAAAAGTGAGCTTTAGTGCTAAAATCCACACGCTGCCATTACTTGTCACACTTATAAACTCTTCAATATCCAAATCTATTTTTCTTCACGTTCACCCGCCAAACGACAGACCCTTCAGCTGCTATAGCCGCGGCCAAGGTGAACTGTATAGGACTAAGCTGCGGCCGTAGCCATGTCCAAATGTTCTGGTCTGCTGGAGAAACCGCATTTTCCAGATATTTTGAAGAGACATCTTGAGTGAAGGCAACACGGTCCAACGTTAACAAAGTTTTTATCCAAAGACACACAAACACCCAGCTTCCAAGAAGCCGTTTTTTCCCCGTCCAGTCAGGACAGAGTTGGCTCCTTTTTCTCGACAGGGGATGAGTTCAGTAGGGAAGAGAGCGGGGCGTGGTTGCATTTGACCAGTACAAGTGTGTGTTTGAAAGGGGGAGTTTCGCCTTAGTTTCTTCGCAACCGACCAGAGAGGTTTGGCAATGTTACTTTATATAGTAAAGTAGAAGAGGTCAAAGGTCAAATCGGGACCTTGTATAAACCCAGCTTGAGGTTAAGTGGGCCACTCTACAGCTTTAGCACTATTTCTTAAACACACAGTGTTGCTATGCCCTTTGAAAAGCCATCAATTGTCTGGCCGGGTTCACTGGCCCTGATCCTGGTTGTGTAGTGTTTCCACTGCCCTGGCCCAGAACAACTTTTCTGCTACACCAGTCTGGATTGGACTGGGTGAAATTTGTGCCAGTTGGACCTGCCTGTCCTGTAAATCCATCCATCACACACTTGCCAAACTCTCTTTATCCAGTTTCCCTTCTCATTCCCTGTCTTTCCATCTGTACCTTCGCCGCTTTGCCTTTCGGTGTCTGCCCGCCGTGCGTCTCCTACTGTCATCTCTCTGTCCTCCTCCTGTTTCCACTCCTGGATGTCTTTCCTCGACAGTAAAAGACGCAGCCTCTTTTGTTAACCTCTGTTCTGCAGTGGCTGGATGTGGCACCAGCGCACAGATGTGCCCCTGGGTGAGCTGGCTTTGTGTCACTGCCAGCTGGAACGTTTGGGTCTCTAATCACTACACTCGGTTCCATTACATACCCCACCACATGATTTCAAAACCGCCGTCTCGCAGAGTTCTGTATCTGTCTCCAGTTGTTCGTGGACACAATTGTGTGTATGTTACTGTTTTTGCGTGGGTTATTTCTGTGTGCGTGTTACTATGTCCACTTCACGAGTGCATATTCTTATGTTTGTGTAAAGTTACTCCATGCTGGTATGAAAAGTATGCGAACTGATTGCCATCCATTAAAACGTGGTTATAATTGATGGTGTCGGGCCAATATGACAGATTTATATAATCTGTTTGTGTAGATGGCTGCAGTTTAATGTATGACCAAAAAAATGAAAGTTGTACGTCTGTTTACAAAATCTGCTTTAGGGAACAGATGATTGATGCAAACAGTCACATGTCTGTTCAAACTGTCCATATGATAAATAAAATCTAAACACATCCTTTTTATGTATGTTAATTTAAATATGACCCTAAAAACTTTTCTCTGTATTTGATTTTTTTTTGTGTGTTTCACAGCAGGTTTGTTATAAGTTGTGTCTCTGACATGCAGCCTACTGTTGTCCTGTCTATAATTATCTGTTCTGTTCTAATGAGGTGTTTGTGAGCTGCTGAAGCAAACCGCCGAATACGATACAGCGTAGCGTAGCCCACATGGCTAAATTAAAGAGAGTCTCGGTCTTCAAGGCCACGCTTTGCTGGAGCCTGCACTCACAGCCAGCAGCAGCCCAGTGCACGTTGGTGAGCAGTAAACATGCAAAACACTGAGGACGAAAAAGTCCGAAACAAGCACATTTTGTTTATTTCTGGTGCAGCGTGTTAGAATTATATGCCCGGTGTTTCCTGTTAGTGCAGTTCAACAAAAGAATCCACTAGTAAAGTCTGAATTGAGAGTTCAATTATTGGTGAATATTGGGAATGAGCGTGCAGGTCTGTAGCTTGTGGCCTGGTGCCTCGATTGGTAGAGCTTCAGGATCAGGTGCAAAAGTCTGTGGGATCAAGTCCCAGCTCACTTAGCAGGTGGGACCAAGAGCAAGACCCTCAGCCCTGTCCTCGCCGTGATGAAAATGAGGCTTCTATTGTTCCATCATTGATAGACTATTGACATAAAGAGCTTTGTGATCTTTGTATTGTTGTATGGTGCGGGCACAGGAAGGTGTTCACATGGGATTACAGGCCTGAATGAGAGGAGTCTGGAAGGAACATAGGGTTTATAGAGTCATATTTAAATGCTTGTACGCAGGAGATGGAGAACGTTTTGGCAGCAAAGTTTGGTTAGTTGTCAATGATTTTTTTTTCATTTTGGGGACAATTACTGAAGATTCTTAGTTAACAGTTGTGCAGAATAGTATGAAAACACACACGTTGAAGGTCTGGCTGCAATGGTTAGAACTTCTGTCTTGGCGAAATTGAACTACGATTTCTTTCTCTCATCCAAGCAGAGATGCCAAAGAGACAAGCAGAAATGATGAACCAAAAGTGGAAAGGACAGGAAGTGATGAGTGTCATCGGTATAGCAATAATGGGAGAAACTGTACAGGTGGATGATAAAACCCAGGGATTTAGTTTCGGTGGCATGTGTGTAAGCAATGTATATAAAGTTTATCTTTTCATCTGTAACAAATATTCACATTTTTCAAGCCTCCCCACAGTTACACTGAACTCAAAGAGTAAATATATTCAGTAAATCTCATCAATGACTTTTACTCAACTGTCGAGAACTTCGACGCTGTGACAACCTGAAGTGGCCTGAAGAATCAGCCAGGCTCAGCTGCTCAGACACATGTGTCGGTAACATATGTTAGGCCCGTCTATTTATAGGAGGACAGGATGCGTGCGGGTTGATCTAAATAAAGGGCTTGAAGGACCACCGCAAACTGGGCTCGTGTGGGCTTTTCTCTTACTATGGTCTATTTCCAGCTTTCCCGGATGTGTGGATCCACAGAGGCAGAATGCCACACCACTCCCACTGCTCTCTGTGCACTTTGTGACATTCATTCTTTTGCAAAATGAATGATTTTTTTGTGAAACGTGGAAATGCAGAATGTTCCTTCATCGCTTCACTCCCTGTCCATCTCCGTCTTTGTCTCTACCCTTTTTTCGTTGATGTCAATGACATTGTCATCTAACAAGTGGGATGGATTTCTGCTTGTATATTTATAGGCAGAGCTAAGAGCAATTTGCCCACACGAAATCTCAAACAAGACACATTGATTAGAGGCCAGTGCAGCCAGTTTGAGTCAGTGACCAGCAGCACATGGACACAAGTGACCTGGATACAGTTGGAAAACTGTACACATGTCGGGGTTGTGCGGTTTAGTGCTGACGTCTCTAGAATGTCAGTAATATTGAGGTTTAACTGTAAGTTGGACTGAGGCCTTTCTAAACCAAAGAGGCTAAAATGAGTGTGGCTGCAGTATAGTTTTTATTTTAGTTTACATCTCAACACACCTTCTTTTTAAAAAAAAAAAAAAGGTGCAAAAACTATTTCAAACAAAATCCCTGGCCATGAATGAATGCTCCCCATTTAAAGCCAGGCCACGAATCAGAGTTAATGATCGTCGTTGCCCTCAACTGACAATGAGCTGACCATCAGATGCTGGTTTTTTTGAAGGAAGGCTGGTTATTTCTTGCCGCAGCTCTCTCTCTCTCTCTCTCTGTGCGCTAGTGTCTGGCCGGAATTTGAAGCCAGGCCCATGTTTCCGAGAGACCAGTCAAAGGCGAGAGAGTTTCCCTCACCTTCACGCCGTGGAGCTCTCCCAGCGTATGGATGCTGTGTTTGTTTGCTTGCTCTGTGTGTGTGTGTGTGTGTGTGTGTGTGTGTGTGTCTGGTTCAGCAGGGTGCCGGTTGTTGGGAGACTGACTCCTGAACCGTGTAGCCCTGAACCAAAGTGTGATATAATTTCTAACACTGTAAGAGAGGCAGATTTAGCACCTTCAAGCCTCTCGCATGTCTTTCCTCAGCCCCTGATGACAGAAACAGAGAAGGACTACACTTGGCTCGCTGCTGGTACTGTAAGGAAACCCACTTTATGAAGAAAATTAGGTTCCTAATGACCCATAATAGGTGTATATTTCTCCACTGCTTCTCTTTTAGAGCTTGTGGTTGGGGTTTTGTTGCCAGGGAAGTGCTCAAAAAAAAAAAAAAAAGACAGGAGTGAGTGAAGGAGAAATGACCGAAATGCTGTCGGGCTCAGCAACTCGCTGTGAATTTGTTGTGTGGAAACAAGCATGTCGACATTTTTGTATTGGCCTTATTAACTTAATGACCTTATTTATGGTCTTTAATGAGTTAGGGTTCATATGATGTGGCAGCTTTAGGGCCTGTTGATTAAATCAGCAACCATCTCTGTCTTTGCGTTTACATTATTAAGAGGATATTGAAGCTCTCTTCCGGTTGCTGGGGTTGTGTGAAAATGCCACAGAGGTCAAAGAGTTCAATAAAGTCCTTTTTTTGACAGATTATTACATGTTTATGGTTAAGTACAAGCCAAATGTTTTTGTTTCCAGGACAAAGTGTGTTCCCACCTATTGTTAACACATAACCCGATGACGTTATGTCTTTGGGTTTCATACTGTTGAGTGGACAACACACGGCATTTTGAGTGTTGTTATGGGCATTATGAGACCAAATATAAATTATCTGCCTGTGTGAAGATTTTATGTATCCGCTGACTGAACTTCAGTTTGTGTGGCCCATTCAAGAAGATGTTTGCATTCTCACCCTGCGTCTGGGGTTTTCACACATCACACACTGATACTGTCTGTGCAAATTTAGCTGCTGCAGTTTTACACACTGCCTTTACTTCCTGTGTCAAGACTCGTCAAATCTATCATTGCATCTGATTGTGAAAACCAGGCTGTTCCGGCCCTGCTCATCTTATACTGTAGTTGTGCTCCCTGTATTTGTTTAGGATAATTATTGTCGACTATGGCCGGCAGCTCAAAGTCTGCCCTGTTCACTTCCAGATTGTGGCGACTCGTGATGGTGATGGATTAATTTAAAATGCCCCGATTGTTGCTGCAGTCTGTTTCAAATGCTTCATCTATAAATACTTGTTCGCTGTTCTTGGAAGTGCAAACTGCCATCTGTTGTTTATTGCTCAGTTGTTGCTCTTTGCTCTCATTTTTTGGCCACTGTGGTCCATTCAAATGCCAAAAGGCTGTCACTGCATTATCACCAAACTGTTCAAACATCACCACTCCATTTATGTTTTTCACGTCAGTTAAGTAAAACATTTTTACCCCCATATTTTAAACGGTTCAACGAGGAGGCTTTGCATTGCCGACAGTGACATGTTGTGGATTATGCAAGCACGATATGTGATTCCTTAAGTGTTGCTAAAGTTCTCTCCTTCACTGGGGCGGATCACCGCCACCAACATGTGCTCAGCACATGCTGAATGCACTTTATTTGGCACCTGAAAAGCAGGAAAAAATTATGTGTTGGGAAGTGTGTTTGAGCGTGCACGTGCGAGTGTGCGTTTGTGGACGGAGTTTCAAGGGGCACTGTGATGATGTCATATGATACAAGGTGGTCCGCTGCAGACGCACATCCTGTGGCTCCTGGTACCCGGGCACTGTAAAACCTGCTTGCAGATTTACACACACAAACACGTTTCTCTATACCATACTACTTCATAAGACATATGAATACACACAAATCCTAACCCTTCTTTTTTCCATTGCTTTTTCCACACTTGTACAGTGCAAAATGCACAGACCTACAAATGTGCACACACATATCTGGAAAGAACGGAGCACCAGACAAGGGAGTGGCAGCCTCCTGATGCAGCAGCGGTTTTAACCTGGCACTCACCAGCTGTGTAGACCAAGATGGATTCTGACAGCAGTATCCGTCAGATGAGTATTTATGTAACAGATGATGAAGGCATGGAGGTCAGGGCTCCACTGTGTAATTAGTGAGTGGTTTGGGGTTTCGCGGAGTCTGGTTATACATGTAAAGACAGACAACTGTCATCTTATACATGCAAAGTATCACACTATGTCCATGGACATAGAGATGTTTTTAATTCTTTCCTGATTGCACTAAATTTGATTGTGAAATAATTTAGAAACACACATAGAAGCGTGAGCTGGTTGGGAACCATCTGCACCGCACTGCAGTCTATGGAAAATAGTTGAAGGTGAAGAGGGAGACTTGTGGTTTAGAGGAGTTTATTTCTTCCAAAGTGGCAATTTGGGAAGAATAATAATACCCAAGTATGAGAATAATAATGATGTATTAGGTGAATTAAAGTCAAACAGTAATCTCAATAAAATAAGCCAGCTGTTGAACATTTGTGGAAAACTCACGGGCATTTGGGCACCAGGTTTATTTGATGCTAGAAACAGACAATAGGATCTTTCCACAAGGTGATTACACACATAAACATATGTTAGGTTATTTATGTTAAATGGAGAAAATGTGACTTTTGCATAGAAATGATTTACTGCAGCAGGTTTTATGTTTTTTTTAAATCTAATGCGTGTACAGACGGGTGGTGATACCCGTGGACCCGTTGTATTGTGCATATGTATTTTTATAGAAAGCCTGTGATGGTGGCCGACCTTTGTGCATCTGTCTGTCTCACATGAATCACTCCTGTGCCGATATCACACCTGTCGCTTTTCTCTGTCTGTCATTTGACTCGTGGCGTCTCGTTTTTTTCCTCCCTCGGTAGGTTTGTCTCTTCCTTCTCTACCGTGTGCCTCACTCTAGTGTGAGACTTGGCACCACACATGCTCTTTTCATGGAGTCTGTTTATTGTGCAGGGGCCAATCTGCAGCATCGTCTCTGCCATTCTCATGGGTGAGCAAAGCCCGATGAGGACTGCTCCTGCAGACACTGACAGAAATTGGATTTTAGATTTGACACCTTAGGCGATAGGCATTCTAGAGTCTGAGAATTTGACGCACATATGGTTGACATGTGCACACATGGATGCACATTTTGTTATAATTAAAACCCTGTCAATGCTCATAACAATATACAGAGAAATGCATGTATGCCTTGCCATCACGCAGAAGACAAGGAGTTTTCTAGAAGCTGGATAATTCCTGAGCCAACTAGTGAACACATTAAACATCCATTAATCATCAGTTTGTTTCATGAAGTATTTTCATAAGCACATTAGACATTAGTAGACAGAGGAACGTATCTTATCGTTTACGCTACAGTGCGATGCAGTAGACAGTGTGGTATGTAGGAGTGCATGAATCTGGGCTTCCTGGTTCAATCATTCTGTTTCTCTGTTGAAAAAGGGATTTTCAGGTCGTGGAGGAAGCTCCAGCTGCCAGATAGTGCAATTCATCTTCTTCTACTGACCTCCGCAGAGAGCTCGCAATCTGATTTGATAACAATTTGTCCCTGTTTCCCTTTCACAGAGCCCCCCCGGCTTTACTTCTTTTCATTTCCTTTAGTGTGGTGTAGAATGCAGCAGCTGCTTTTCCTGAATTTGGTTCCTGTGTCACATCAGGAACCCAAAGAAATTCTGTTCCTCCGTCGTATTTTTTTTTTGTTTCTTCTGATCCCTTCTTCATATCTCATCTTTTGTCTTTTTTCTTTTCTTTTCTTTATCCACGTCCCCAGTGTCTTTTATCAGGTGCAGGACAACAGGTGATCGTCATAGCTCACACACATCCTCCAATTGTTTGCCAGTTAGTTAAAGTTTTGATTTAACTCCATATTTAGTGCGCACATCTGAGTTGAATTGATCTTCTTGTCTTCAAGACTCGGTGACAAGGCCAAAATGTTAAATTATTTCTTCAGGCTCTGATTTGCTGCTCTGTAGGCTCATTCAGGCTCGTCACAGATGTGATTTTCTTTTTCCCTTCATCGCCGTGTCCCCAGCTGTGGGGACTGACTGCTCTGTGCGCAAGTGATAGAAGATGCAGATAGAGAATCAGCCTTTCTCAGTGGCTACACGCACATCCAAGCATGAAACCTAAAGCCAAGCAGAGCGCTGACGCTCAGTGTGAAATCACACGCAGTGGGAGGAATTCTGCTGGTTCAAGACTCATGAACACTTTCCTGCTTTCATGTGGAACAGATATACATATAAAGCAACGTTTCTTGCCATGTAACAGCAGGGGTTTCTCACCCCATGTGTTAAATAAAGGCCGCTGTTTTGGTCTGTTTAAAGTGGAGGAGGAAAAAAAGAACCTTTTATGGCCATCATGGTGACGGGCCAGCAAAACATCAAAATAGATGTTAAGATTCGGTTCACCAACAATATCTGGTTTAGTGGTGATGGGGCAAAGTACGCACCCAACGCTTTGTGTTTTTCAAGATTTATCTATAGCGTGCTTCATTTGTGACTCAGCTCCACCGAGTTCTAAAACAAGGGTGTAGGATGTTTATAGTTCCACAACTGGCTGTGGACATCGACATGATTAAAAGGAGTTGTAATAACACATTGTAATCATTTTTTTTTTTTTTTTTCAAGTTTGTTGTTACATTTTCTTGTTAGTTGTACCCCTGTCACATTCAGGAAGGATTTGGGGGAAAATGTTCTAATTTTGCTGTGGGTGAAAAAGGTCACATCTGATATTTATGAAATGTCACAAAAAAAAAACTTCCTGGTCAACACTGGGTGCTGCACAGACCCGGAGAATAACTATAATCAGAGAAAGAAGATGTAGTAGGAAAAAAAAAACACGGACAGCCCTTAGAAAACGAAACGAGCAGAAAAGATGGATTCCTCCAGAAACAGACTAAGGTTGGTTGAGGCTCGGGGCCAAGGAAGCCGTGTTGTAAACAAACAGTAAAAGCAGGGTGTCATTTTAGTTTCTCTCACTCTGACATATGCCTCTGTCCTCATCACAGCTGAGCCAGTGAATGCTAGAGATAACTGCTGACCAAAGTGTTGTAATTTACACGAGATTTACAGTATATGTCAATGCAGTGTTAAGTTGTAAAAGTCATACGTCATACATTCATAGATATTGTTTAGTTTTGTGTATATGTGTGTTAATGTCCTCTGACACCTGTTGCTCCTGACCAGCATTTCATTTCACCGCAGAGAGGGACACCATATTTCTGATGTTAATTGCACAACATTTCACAACAAGGCAATAAATCCTTCAGTTTCCAGTTGTGTATGGCACAGAGGTGTTTTTTTTTTTTTTTTTTTTTGTGTAGCTGTGGGACACAGCCATTTGTTCATGATGAATTTCCACATCTGTTGTGTGTTTTCTGAGCTTGTGTAAAGCACCAGCAGCTGAATAGTTGCCCAATTGTGGTTGTTTTTTAATGATTTTTCACTGTTGTTGTTGTTGTTGTTGTTGTACACAGATCTACAATTTTTTCTATACTGAAATAGTCATAAATAAGTAAAATGTTTTTAATTTACTGTGTTTTAATGTTCTGTGTTGTGACTCAACAATAATATGATGTTTATTTTAGTTGTTATCATTGGCATATTTAGCTAATTATAAAGAGACATGTCCATGTGTCACAATGAAGTTTTTGCTGTTTTTATTCTACCCTGTGATCAGTCTAAAACACAGGTTTCAAACTTATTGCTTTTGAACATCTCTCATCTTCCATCTTGTCATTCACTGAACACACCTGATCCAGGTAATCCGCAGCGGGCCGGATTTCGACACCCGTGAAAAGTAAGACCCAAAGGGCTCCTCCATTGGACTTTTCTTTAAGGGGCGAGCGAGATAAATCACTGCACAGTCAAAATGGCCAGCGGAGGACGAGTCGTGGCCACACGTCCACAGGCCAAAATGTGCACAGCCTCTGTAGTTCACTTTAAAAGGGAAGTGATTTATCCAGATTTAGCTGACACAGCATGCAGTTTACCAAAACACCATGACAGCCTCACTTCCTGGGGTTAAGAATACTTGATACCAAATTCAACGGGAGATTCCTTCTCACTATGGTGATATAAGAGAAAGAATGTTGTTTATCACATCACTTCCAAATTGATGAATGATTATTTCTCCTTCGACTTTCATTCCATCTCGTCGACTGCCGCGGAAACGCTCGATGGGATTGAAAGACATCAGATAACTCAGCCGGGGTCTTGTAGATAAATTCACCCTGTCAGGTGTGAAATCTGCTAATGGCAGTTGAAGCGTGAAAGTGTTTCACTTTCAGCATTAATTTTGAAACGCACCAGCGTCTGAATACGTAACTAATTAACCATAACACCTAATAAAACATGCTAGACTTGATCCAAATGTGTTCTTCCGTAGATGCCGTGGGTCGTCATACGTCATCTTCGTTTTCTCCTTTACTCTTTTGAAATGATAAATTGTATGAGTCGCCCGTGTTGGGAATGATCGTGCTTCTCTTTTTCCACAGCGTGTTTGAGTTCTGTCTTTTGTGTCTTTTGCTGCACAGTCAGCTCTGCTTTGCTGGGTCATCAGTTTACTGGTACATTCCTGTTGTACAGTATATACAGTGGCTGCCACTGGTCTCCACAAATGACATGCTGACAGTCACGCTGAAGTCTCCCAAGCCCTCCACATCTGTATGCAGCTGTGGATGTTCCTACAGTACTGCTGCGTTTTAGTAACCAAAATTTTAGGGGAGCATTAAGTCCACAAATTAGTGTCTCTACCAGGTTTTGGTCGTTGGGCACCTGCAATAACATCGCAGAGGCACAGCTTTTATATTTATATCACTAAGCTGGCTGACCTTTGTTGATTCTCGAGTGACTGAGGGGTGATGTGGAGCAGGGCGTAGTGGGTGGAGACCCTGACCCCTACTTTAACTCCCTTCTGTAATTAGGGAAATGGGTCACGCTTTGGATTTTAATGGAGGACCACTCCCACACTCCAAATCAAAGGGTTGTGTGACCACACACACACACACACACACACACGTTTCATAGACAGACACACAGAAAAGCATGTATGTAAGCCGTACACTCTGACTTTGTTTGCATATGCTCTCCATTATGGCACAAATGTTTACGCCTGTAACCATAGACGTGTGTCTAAGTTTAACTGGGTGTGTTTTACACAGCCAGGCCAGGCTGGAGTTATGTAATTTTCGGCTGCAGCGCAGACTGTCATGAGATATCGTGAGGTAACCAAATCTTTCACACATTTTTTTTTCGTCTCCTCTCTGTCCACGTTCCTTTTAAAATCCATTTTCCTGTAACTTGTCACTAGGGGCTTGAAACTAGCAAAATCTATTTATGCCCCACGTTCCGTCACGTGGGGAAACTACAGCAGGATGTGGTTAAAGATGAGAAAGTTTAGTCTTCACACGCTGACAAACCTGTAATCTGCTTTTTTGCATACTTGTAGAACATTCCAGGGCAGCAGCTCTGCAACCTAACATTTCGAGCCGTGACCCACAGCAAAGCAAATGCCCCTCGACTTCAACTGTATCCTCTTGGCCTTCCGCTCAAAGGCCGTTCCTGTGTGGTTTTTCCAGTCCCACCTCAGCCTATTCTGGGAGATGTTCTTCGCTAAACGCTACTTTGCAAGGTTCCCGGTTCCCCAGAACAAATGCATCGGTCTCGGCTCTAAATACATGTTTATGAACTTCCCAAACTTGCTGTAGCATTCCTAAAGCGAGCCAACGAGAAATGGAAAATTCCAGAAAGACTTTTTGTCAGGAACATACTTCCAGTATATTTACTGCTACAGTTTTAGTACATATAGTATTTAACTCAAAGTGGCACAAACACCCTTTTTTAATTTTTATCGTTTATGTCTTTATGTCTTTCTTGATTATGGTTTGATTTTTGTCCTCACCACTGACTGTTTTCTAGGTTTGGAACAGCTGTACAGTTGTTGTAAGCGGTTTTGCTGAATTAAAAACAACAAATGACTTGGGTTTTTTTTGCACAGAAGAAAAAATCTGCACAGCTGGTGAGATGACTAATTGCTGTAGGTGGTGATTTGCCTGGACATAGGCAGAATCTGGTCTCGTTTTGTTTGTGTTGTAAAGGAAAACATTATAGCCAGTGTCAAAATATTAAAAATATGAATGTTTTATAGTCACTCTGTGGGTGTGGAGTTTTGGTAGTTGTCTTCAAAACATGTGAGAAAAATATGTGAGTTTAAGTTATGGGTTCACTTGTCAGATTTCTAATGTTGGGATAATGATTCATGCGCAAAAAAGATCAGCTTCATACAACTTCACAGTTTATGATGTTATTAATCACATCGCCCAATGTCTCAGCTTGAAGATCTAGTACAGATAAGCTTTTAACTTTCATCACTTACATGTGTTGTTTAGAAAATGATAAAATATGTGTTTTTTAGAGACTTTTTTTGCTTGGCAGATCATAAGTTTCTTTGTGAAAACAGAATCTTATGATCCCGCAGATTGTATGAGCAATATTACTGTTTGCCTCATATATTCTTTATTTGTTGGTGCCTGTTTTTCTATTTTACACTCCTCTGGTTTTATATGTAGGCCATTTCAAATTTAAAACTCAATACCATTACATTTTTATTTTGAACATATTGCAATATTAATCGGAACATTGCGTTTAGAAAGGCTCATGGAGCTGCTGTTGGCCAGAGGCAAGATCCTGGATCTTATGACCCAGTAATCCAATTAACCATTTAGCTGCAATCCAGTGCATATTCCCTATACTCCAGTTAACTTTTCCTTCAAACTCAGGCAACCACACAACACATGCAATAAACACTGACGATGTGTTGACATGTAACATTGACTTTCAATATATGAGAAGCAGATATGATGTAGATTCGTGTGGGTGTTGAATGATGGGAAAGATCAACACAGCGCATTAACGTGGTGTTTGGTTGTTACCACGTGACACCGGAGCAGCTTCTGTGATCCCAGTCTGCTGAACTCTGCTGGAATGATAAACAACACCGATCGCTCAGAAGCTTTTCTCTCATTTCGCCGATGGAGCTGTTGATTTTGATGAACGCGTTGATCCAAAAGAATGAAACAGAACCAGACATGTCAAAGGAGCAGAACTAATTAACACTCTGTTGTTTAATGGTTTGGTTTATGTGCTAAATAAAAATGCAGTCATTTGCCATTTACTGCCAATTCACTTGATTCAAATAAGCACTTTTTGGTCCAGACTGTTTCGTAGTCGGGATCAGTCCTAGAATCGTCTCCACTGTGATGATATTAGGGGGCTTTGACAGCCCATACCATGAGATTTACATCATTTTTATAGTCATCCAACCATTCAGACGCCCCCTAGTGAGCATCTGCAGTCAATATGTTATTCCACTCTTTTTTGAATTTGTCATTTATCATTTTTTTTATCAAGGACTGTGAGTGAAAGCTTAAAGGCAGGCTGAGTTTGAAGGTTATTGCTTTGGATTAGTATTAACAGACTGAACTGTGAAAGTCATAGCTTTGGTATCAAACCAGAGATTGATGATGTGTAGATGAGTTTCATTCAGTTTTTTGAATTTGGAAAACATTTCTTATTCAGGCCAGAGTCCTGTGAACATGCACCTCCTCCAGGTGGACAATGGGTCGATGAGTACAGTGCAGTGGCTCTCCAGGTCCGTTTGTCTCTCTCTGTGGGTGGTGGGGGCAGAGGGCAGCTGTCAGCCTCATGCCATGGAAAAATTGGTTAATGAACGCTAATGAGAAGCACACATGAGGGGCGGGGAGGAATTGGAGGTGTTTTTTTTTTTTTTTTTTGGGTGGGGTGGGGGCTCTACCTCTGCATTTTCGCCCTGCCATGACCTCAGAATGCCTCGGAAATGAGCTTCCTCCCTCAGCTGCCTCCCTCAGCATTCCTCAGGAAAACTGTGTCAGTTCATGAAAGAGATGCAAATACAGATGCATCTAAAAACACCTGCAGGTGAGCATAATGCAGCTGTTTCAGTGTGTGTGTGTGTGTGTGTGTGTGTGTGCTGTATCACCTGATCAATGAGTCACAACACGCACGAAACACGTCCACGGTGTTGTGTGTGTGACGTTGTAGCTGGGCCAAACCAAGGCAAATGGGAGCTCAGTGTAAGACTAATTGCTTAACACTTGTGCATAACTATATAAACACCAATTACAAAATCATACAATAGTCGTTCAGTACGAGCATGTAATGACGTCTGTAAGTGTGTGCCAACGTGTGTGTTCATGCATCATTTGTTGCTACTCTCATTTGTGTCTTGCATTTCATTTCACAGACACAGGGAGAGATTGTTCTCACACGTAGTATTTCCTCTTTTTATGGCTTAATTTTCACACACACACACACACACACACACACTCTGATTTATCGTACTCGCTTACTCACAGACGTTACAGTACAAGCTGAATGCTGTAAACATGATGTGAAGGGATGCGTCTGCGTGTGTGTCCGGGGCCAAAGAAAAGGCCGCTGTCTGATGCCCAGGCCTGGATTTGGAGAGTGGGCTGAGAGGCCGGCACAGACCGAAAGTGTGGGCAACCCTGAATGAGCTCCACTGTTGCCACGTGAAAGAGCTTCATAGTGTTTAATACAGGGGATACTACAATACCCTTCTCAAAAGAATTTAAACACGTTTTGTTTTTACTTTTGCAATATTTAAATAAATTATTAATCATTACACCAGGCTGGTGAATTCTGAGGAAAATAGATGAAAAACCTGGATATTTTTTATCCTTTCAACGTTTTTCAAAAACCAAACCTCTTCTTCTTTCAATGAGCTGAGAAAAACAAGTGTTTTACAGTTATTTTTAAAAGACTAAAAACACTGAGGTCTTTTACATATATAAAATATGGAGATAAACATTTTTTCGTTAAACACCTTTTCGAAAGTAGCAATAAACAATTGAATAATTTTCGGCATCTCTACTTAAACACGTTCTCAAAGTAGCAATAAACAGTTGAATAACGGCCTCCTAATGGCCATAATAAAACGGTTGTTTAGGTTTGAATATGTCGAGTCTTCTGGTGTCCTGAAATGCTCAGCGTGCTTGTCCTGTGCCTGAATCTAACGTGTTTTACACTCTTGTCTTTGTAGGTGAATCCACATATTTAGATGATCACGGACCCCCAGCTCCAAGAGTAAGTCTTTTCTCTCTTTTATCCCATATCCATATATTTGTGACTAGTCGCTTCTTATCCTCTCGGCCTCCGAACTACTGGCCCTGTGTTTCCAAGTCATTCAGGATAATGCTCAGGTCTGTGTGAAGTGGCTTCGTGCAAACTCGCTCTAAATACCAACTAGACTCGGCTCCAGTGCTACAGTAAAGCTCTGAACACACTCCCTCTCACACACACACACACACAGCGTTGACACAGGAGCCTTGTATTCATCCAGCTGCATGTCTGTATGTCCATCTCTCCTCTGTGTTCCGACTTTCTCTGCCTGCCAACTGCTCTTTTCCTCTGTTTGCTCCTTCACTCATTATCTAATTCAATCAATCAGCGCCAGATTTTTGCCTCGTTCCTCACCTACTGTATTTCACTCGCTCCTCCATCATTTTCATTCTTTTTCACTTTGAATTGGGAGTTTTTGGGGCCTTTTTATCTTTTTAGCCTTTAACGTGGAGCTGACTGGGTATGTAATAATGTGGTTTCAGGTTAGTTTGTGGCTAATGTGAACAGCTGTTTGGATTATGTTAAGTCACATGTGGACTTCGTGTTTACTTTGAAAAGTCTGTTCTGGCCACTGAGCCAAAGCTTGCAGCCACTCTGCTCACTTCACACAGACAACAGTCAAACAATATGAAACAAACTGCACAGATGTTGGAAGTTTGCTTTGTGTCACGTACATTTTTCACAATGCCAGTCGCGTTTGCTACGCAGTCTTTGCACACTCCACGTGTAATGAATGAAATTTGAATTACATAGCTTCTGTTTTTGTTCTGTATTGAAGATACCGTGTAACAGCTTGACTGCGTCGACCGTCAACCCGTGCTGAATATTTACATTTATTACACAAACACAGAAGCTGTGGAATTCAGGATCACACCGAAAAGTGAGGTTTTAATGGAGATGAAAAGTCTCCAAGAAGCAGAGCGATAAAGATAAATTCACTCATAAATTCATTCAAATGTAACTGAAATTAATTTAACATTTATGTCTGAAGACACATAAAGTTTCCTGAGAAACTGCCCTTTCACACTCCATTTTCACAGACTAAGCTGACAGTGATTACACATTGGCTGCTAACTTTGATTGACTCCACATCTTCCATCATCTCTTCTCCCAGACAGACAATGCTAATTCCATGTCCGGGGCAAGTGCTACATCAACCGCATATCTCATTATATTTTTGTTGACATTCCACTGCAACAAGATTGATCTGCACTTTCAGGAGAGGTCGGTCGCATTACAGCACGCGCACAGACGGCTGAGGTTCTGGTAATCGTAGGGAAAGGTTAGAAATCGAGTTGGAAGTCTAACTTAAATGAAAGCGTATGGAAAAGCCACACAGCTCTCAGAATAGTGTTATGAGTTGTTATGGAAGCACGACAAGAACTCACGTAAAATGTGTTTCTAAATATTTCTTTGCAGAAAACATGTTTCCTAAAATCCTTAACAGTTTATAGCCACCAGAGTTACTCTCTTTAGCCTTACATTGAGAAATGCCAAATGTCTTATATTTTCCATATTTAATGAAATACAAAAACGTTTACACTCATGAATATTTTATTGTAATTTAGATTATTGATTACTCAACGAAAGCATTTCTGTGTTTACACATATTATGGTTGTGTGTTCAAGCAGCTGCCAAGGTGCTGAGGCAGTGAGAAAAATCTGTCAGCATTTCCCATTTCCTCTCAGCTATTGAAATTCAATTCATCCTAATTCGCATGGACATACTTGGATGGAAAGTTGGCTGTCACAGCTACTGTACTTACGGCAGCGAGACTCGCTTGCGAGTGGAGATGAATGGATAGATCATTAATACCAGGAAGCGAGGAGACGATTCACCGTGGCGTGACTGAAGCTCGCTGCTCTCCGCTCAGCGGAGCGCAGGTTAATACAGTGTTTTTGTGTGCTGTCCAAGCTCGGCTGCAGGAAGGTGGATGAGTGTGTGTGTGTGTGTGTGTGTGTGTGTGTGTGGTGGTCCTGAGAACAACCAGGACATGTTCTCACATTGGCTGGTAGATAATTTAAGGTGGCAGGTAGACGAATTCTGTTCAATCTCTGCGGAAAACGGTGGTGAGGCCATGAGACACCCAATCATTTTTCTGTGTTTGTAGAACTAAAGTTAGATGTGAAAATGTCTCAAACTAGTGTGAAACTTTGGGTGGATTTTTTTTTTTGCTAGTGTATGTTTGGCAGAGAAGAAAGCGGCGCAGGACTGCTCATGTCCTCATGTCCTATGGGCTTGCCAGCAACTGAGCCCATAAATAACAAAACGGCAGACTGACTCTGGGAGTAGGAGCGTCCAGATCGGACGCAGAGGACAACAGACACGTTGCATAATGCTTTTTTACGCTACGGACTGACGACTGGCAGACGATGCAAACAAATCTCACAGCGTGCATCACAAATCTAAGCTCCTCAGAGCAGCAGAAAACCTTAACGTTAGTCCTTTGAGTGCCGTCGGTCCTGATGGATGATTTTGGCTTTTGTTGGCATCTCTGGTGTTATTGTTATGTTATGCAGAACCAGACTGTTAGTGATCTGAAACAGTCATTTGTCTTCGTAGCAGCAGGGAATGGTGTCCTGCAAAAGGCCTCATTACTGTGATAAGCAGAGTAAGTGGTCACTTCGCAAACACCAAAGAATGTTGCACCGCCGTCCAAAAGAACCATCTCCTATCTGCTGGACAGTTTCTCACAACTGGCTGGAATTGTGGTCACTGATTATCTTTTTTTGCTTGTTTTGTCTTGTGATTTCTTTAACGATAAAAATCAGTGTCATTTGTCAGCAGTATCTGATGTGTGTCCTCTTATAGTAAGCGGTGAAGAACCGGCTGAAGCATGCGAAACATGTCTAACTTCTTCGTACTGGGGCAAATTTAAAGATGCTTTTGGTTTTCACACTGTGTCAAGCCAATTGCATCTCCAGTGACATTCTGTCAAATGCCCTGAATGTGGGAAACACAAACAGGAAGCTGGGTGAATCTAGTGATGACCTTTCATTTGATTGATACCCACACCCTACTTTTTGGCAATTTTTCTTCCAAGCTGCAATTTTTTTTCTTCCTTTTTGTTGGTTTCTCTTCCATTTCTCTAAGTTTTGGCAAGCATTCAGAGGCCCTGGCTGTTTTAGTGAGCCTGTGCTTGGGTGGGACTGCTGCTGTTGGAAGAGACAAGACAAAATCAGCCTGTGTGTGTGTGTGTGTGTGTGTGTGTGTGTGTGTGTGTGTGTGTGTGTGTGTGTGTGTGTGTGTGTGTGTGTGTGTGGCTATATTGAGCTCTGTAATATGGAAACTACTGTGTGAACTGAGGAAAACTAAGATTAACTGAAGACGAGTAATAACTTCATGTCACAGTGGAGAGAGAAACCAGCCGGTGAGGACTCAGTCGCCCTTAAACAGCCAACGAACCAGGCATTTAGTCGCCTATAAAATTAACAGATTTATTCCTAAACTAGCCATTGCGTGAGCCAGAGACCTGGTTGATGCTGTCAGTCAGGCTTCAGCAGATATCCACCCTCATCCCCCTGGAAAAAGCACAATAACCATCGCACATGCAGGAACTCTTGGAACTGATCTGCCTTTTGTGGTAAATCTCTATCACATTTTAGAGGAATCTTCCAGATGGCCGGTCTCCCTCCAACCTTTCGCTGGCCCCCATTTTTTTTTCTCTCTTGTTCATACTGGTAAACACATTTGAATGGCCTTCCTTCTTAAGGAGCCACTTGTGTGAACCTACTCGGCCCTTAGGGCTAATTGCTAACTTAGTGCACTATTGTGGCCCTTACACATTTAATATTTCACGTAACTACATGCTGAACACTGCGGGATTTACAGTAACAAGCCATTTTTTGAGTGAAACATTTACACACATCCACTTTATTTGACTATCTGAATCATGGCTCAGCTGGTTGTTTTGTAATAGGTGAGTCATAGGGTGTGTGTGTGTGTGTGTGTGTGTGTGTGTGTGTGTCTGTGTGTGTGAGATAGGCGTACAAACTTGATTTTTTTTTGTGAGACAGCAGAAGAAGCTGTGACTCATGAAATAAAACAGTAAAAAGAAGGAATTCGGATATGAGCAGATGAAAGCGTGCATGCTTAATGAATCGCTGTGTGCGTTGTAGGAAATGAGCTGGTCACTTGAGTTTCAGGCCCAGGGAGAGAAGACGAGAGGTCAAAACTGCAGCAAAAGTGGCAGTAGAATCTAATTTCCTTCTGTCACTCTTAACAAAGGAGTGCTATTAAAGGAATAAAATAGCATAAATGTATATTTGGCAAATGTTTTAAAGCACATTTAACCAATTGTGCGTTTCTGTGTGTTTTTGCAGGTGCTCTCTTTTCCCAGCCAGGTGGTTTATAACCGCGTGGGCAAGTGCGGCAGCCGAACAGTGGTCATCCTACTGAGGTTACTGGCTGAGAAGCACCAGTTCAACCTGGTCTCCTCTGACATTCACAATAAGACACGCCTCACTAAACATGAACAGGTGAGGGAAAAAAGAAATCGCGGTGCATTTATAGTTTAATCGAGGTGGGAATGTGCTCATTTTTATTACAATTCGTTTATTATTTGGAGGCATGTACATGAATAATGTCTATGCAGAGTGACGTTCCAGTTGCTGTTGTGGGGTTTTTGATCATGATACCCTTAGTTTATTATTTCATTCAGCTTTCTCATTGTAGTTTCACCACTAAACAACACTAAAAATCCCATCTTTAAAATTGCTGTAGCCTTCATGGCAACCTGTGGTATTCAGAACCCGCTTCCAAAGCTAAAACCTCACACGTTCATCATGTGTACCGTATATAAATATAATAAAGCTCCTAAATGACTTAATCATTTTAACAGGCAGAGTCACAGCAGCTGACGTTGGTCAGTGTCACCAGTAAGTTGAAGTTGCTACTTACTGTATATGGAAACTGTGTGGTCACAGTGATCCCAATGGCAGCGAGGGCTCACTCACTGTTTGTCTTTTGTTCAGTGTGAGAAACGAGGCTGAAGGATGGGGAATCTCCTTTTATTATTTCCTGGAATATCTCGAGGACAAACTGCTTTCATTTAACTAAACCGCAGCCTCTTCACACACTAAGAAGTGCTGGCCTGCGCTACTGGGTTATTCCAGCGCAAATGTTAATGTGCATCAAAGCATATCTAAGTGGCACAGATTTTTTTAGAGACACAACCTTTCACTTCTTTCCCTTTCCACTAAACCCATATGTTCCACTGCTTGAAGGCGTATATGTAAGTATAGGGTTTTCCAGCTGCCATCAGATGGGATCAGATTTACTGGTAAATGTGTCGGTGATGCAAATATGACTCCAAATTTTAGTTCCAGTATAAGCTCCAGTTTGGCAGGAAAGCTTATAGAGACCAGTTTCAACCGGTTCTGGTTCAGAATTTGAGTTCGGGCCACTGTGGGAGAAACATACAGACCTTTAATTTATAGTGAAATAATAAAACAACAGTAAAAAGAATATTTCAATATGAGCAAGCAGGAACTCTGAATGCTCTAGATCAATTAGATAGAAATAACAAAGTACTGCACACAATGTGGTACAGACACTATCCTTTTTTTAATGAATTCATGATTTTGTTTTTATTTTGCAAATTATTACCTGTCAATATGTGATTTTTGATTCTTTAGTTGTTTATTTTTGTAATGATGGAATTTTTTTAGCTTCATTGTTAGACTGTAATCCTTAGCAATCCATTTTTGTGTAGCATAATTTTATCTTTTGTCAAATTTACAAAGAAACTAGTAATTACAGCTGAAAAACTGATTTGTTAGAATTACTTGTTGCCCTGGAAATAACTTTTATACAATTTATAATACAATTATAATAGCTGTGGTATGAATGGTACTTTAATATAGTGGTTTCACATCTCCAGAGATGCTGCTCAGGATACTCAGGACTCAGGAAAATATGAATTTCTCAACTTATTTTACAGTAGACTGCAAAAACATTTAGATTCCGCAGAAGCTCAATATGACTATAACGACTTCTTAGCAAGTGATGCTTCTTGCTAAGAAAAGCCCGTCTCTCGTCTTTTGGTTTCACAGTGATTTAGCTGTGTGTGTCTGTGTATTACAGCAGTGACACACATCCTCACACTGACACACTGACATCCTTTAGGGTGAAGCTGCTCCTAACCACGTGTGATTGGTCAGTAGATGAAATGCTAAATATTTGAGCCCATTACTGACCCATTTGACGGAAATGTTGGACCAATATTGAAACTATCTGTTTACCCATTCATCACACCCTCCTTGCTGCGCACACAGTGGCAGAAAACCATGACATCCATCACTTCCCTGGACACAAAACATCTTAGTGAATGGTCTCAAGCAAAGCTCGTCATGAGGACTGTGGGCATTTCAGCGTCTATTCAAGGCCAGTCTGTTAACGATTGTGCTTTTGGAGTTTGTGTTTCTTCGTGCGTTTTGTTTGAGGAGTGTCTCCGTCTTTGCATGCATACTTCCGTGCGTGTTGACTTATGCAGACACAGCCATGTGTGGCCTTAGTGTGGAGATGCTGCTCTCATCAGATGGGATTCTGGCTCATCTGTGCAGTTTTTGCACCATTTTTCTGCTGGCTCTCCCTGGAGTGTACTAATGGGTTTGCCCACGTTTTTTTTTTTCCTTGTGTGTGTGGGTTGCCAAAAACTGAAGGTGCCTTATTCATCTGGAGCTTTGCAGAACTTCTAGAGATTTTTAAAACACATTACAGCAACACATCTGTCTATCTCAGTAGTGGGAGAGGTGAAAAAGACATGTTTAAGACATTGTCTGGAGGACAAATCAAAGAGAGTCCAATTTAGAAGCTTCCAGAAACAGAAAGACAAAATCTTTATTGTATGTGTGTGTGTGTGTGTGTGTGTGTGTCTGGGTTAATGTGGGAGACTGTTTCCTCCCTCTCACCAAAACCTTAACCAACAGACAGATGCTCTGTAGCCATAAACCTTGTGTATCTGCATCACTTAGCCGCAGATACGCAAACACCAAGAAGTGTCTGGCCCCAGTACAAGCAAACACTGTAAACAGTTATTCCCTCAAAGCACATCAACAGCTAAAGTCACGCTACAAAAGAGCAGCTCGGGTGGTGGAAGGTGTTGGTTTGAGGTAGCTGCTAAACCTTTGGTCACATATTTTTGCCATTTTTGTGAAACTGGGTTTCTTTTTTTTTTTTTTTTTGGTGTAAATCTCTCACATCCTCTGTATGTCAGCGTCCCATTTGTATAACCTCAGACCTTTTTATTGATGTTGATCACTCGGGCTTATATTTATTTTTTCAGTCTGAGACGTGTGTCCAGGCAGCAGTCTTGGTTTTGTGCGGTATTGCCTCTTCCTTCATTTGCCTCGATGAGCCCCTCGAGAACGCCACGGGGGCTCAGGAAGGAGGGTGAGGGAGCAGGGGGTTGCAGGTATGCCTGGAATTTCAGACTGTCCACCACTTTCCCTCTGTCTCCCTGCAGCCCTCCCTGGTAAATGAGAGGGAGGTCTGGCCAGACAGACCAGAAGGGTGGGTCAGAGAACACACACTCACCCTGAACCAAATGTGTTCAGGGTCTGCGACCTGGGCGTGGGGAGGGGGGCTTGTGGGGTTAGCCCTGGGCTAATTGCTCTGCACTCGTGATACGTCAAAATAGGCTTGTTTGAAAGGTGGAATTAAATTAGAGAGTGTTGGTTTGAAGAAGCCTCCACAACGGTGGAATAACTTCTATAGCTGTAAAAAAATGTTTTACAAAATCTACTTTATAGCAGGAAACATGTACAGAACATTGAAGCAGAGTGAGTGGAAATGTACTGAGTTTATAGAGAAGAGGGAGGGTGTGAGACCCACATTTGACCTGCCTGTGTATAAGAGCAGAGCCTTCAAACAGTTTCGGAGTTATAATCATAATAAAGAATGAGTCTGATCACACAAGAAATGATTAAGGCTGAATCAGGTACGAGGGAAATTTGACAAATTGAAACAGTTTTTGGCACTTGGATAGTGGAGACACTTTGCATTTTTAAAAAACAAAGACTGAGTGATACTCAGCCCAACTTTCAACATCAAAGCTTCAGTTGTGTTGTTTTAGTCTTGATGCTGTGGGTCGTATAATCTATAGACAAGCAAGAAGACAGAAAAGAATAACTCCGGCTAATGTGTTTCTCAAACTCAGATTAGTCCAGTAAGTTCTTCACATCCAGCTTGCTGCTGCATGTCTCTGCTGAAATAACTAGACTTGTTTTCTCTTGGTGCTTGTAGATTCTTTTTCCAAGAAATTCTTTCTGACAGTGTTTTGGCTCATTGGCGAGGTACATCCAGCTGCTCTACTGAATCTCAACAGGAAGCCAGAGTGGAAAGCGGAACTTGTCTGGGAAACGATACAGTTACATTTCACTAATTTGCTTTTTCTGCCCGTTGTCCCCTGCGATGCACAATTCACATGCGCGTTCGTCAGCTGGGTTTCCACTTGTGGGGACTTTTTCAGATTTTTGTACAAGCTGATTAATAAAGTGTTGTGTCTGTTATGTTCTGCCTCACAGACTGTGTGTTAGTCACCGACAGACTTTTCTCCTGCTACAGTTTCTGTGTCCTGCCGCAAAAGTTAGAAATTAGTAAGTACTGAAGACAAGAAAGCCACTGGTGTCTTTTCTTTCTAAAAATAAAATCAAACGTTAAAGAAAAGTGGGTCATTATCCTGTGTGTTTTTTTTCCATTTTAAATCAGACATATAATAAGCCCCAATGTGCAAAGACATAATTTGCATGATCATTAATTTCTTACTTGTGGGAAAACTGGATCTAACATGCAGAAATAGTCCAAGATGTAGCAATTTATGTAAGGAATGATGAACTATTAGGTTTCAGTAGCGTGGCCCTCAGTCAAAGAGCTCATGTCAGGGATCTGCACTGTTCTGCTTATGCATTGGCTGTTTGTTTTGGCTACTGTTGTCCATGCAGGTCTGGAAAACATTGAAGTTTTTTTTTTTTTTTTTAGTTTTCAGCAGAGGAAGAAGAAACTTGGATTAATCTATTTTAAAAATCTTGGATCCTGTGTATGACATGACTGAACGGAAACTAGAGCTATAGTGGCAAAAACAAAACGGCGAGCGGTGAAGTAAAAGGTCAAATATGTGCTGAGCTCAGTCTTTAGAGGAAGATTCAGCAAGTGGGACCAGGCTGGACCCACAGCTACAGCAGCGCACAGCTAATATGCTTGTGGGCTCTCTTCAATCCATCAATCTAGTTTTATCTATCCGCTGCACCCGGTTTGTGGTGTGCTCTTGCTTATCTTCTGAGTATGTAAAACCATTACGCACTGATCTTCTCAGTAGATTGTACATGTTTATAGAAGATAATGTTTTACTTTTATTAATTTTTTCTCAGGTGGATCTCGTGAAGAACATCAGCAATATCCCTCAGCCGTTCCTCTACACGCGGCATGTTCACTTCCTCAACTTTACAAGGTGCTGAACAGACTCTCACTCCCACTTTTGTTTCCGCTGTTCTGTTCACATGTTAACTCACATTTCCACTTGTCTTTGTCAGATTCAGGATAGAGCAGCCTGTTTATATTAACATAATCCGGGACCCCATCAACCGGTTCCTCTCCAACTACTTCTTCCGTCGCTTTGGTGACTGGAGGGGGGAGCAGAATCATCTCATCCGCACCCCGGGGATGAAAGATGATGAGAGATACCTGGTGAGACTTGTTTTTATAATTAAGAGTCAGTTTTAGGCTTAAATGTAAATGAAATGCTGTATAGTCACGTGTCACAGGGACTGCTGATTGATTAGCTGTAGATTTGTGGCCAGAACTTTGCACCTGTCCTGGAGTTTGGAAAGTTGGATTAAGAGGAATTCATCATCAGGAGGTTTTGGACTAATGAAGTCCTCTTTTCTTTTTTTTCTAAGCCTTGCGTCCCTACTTAACCCCCACAGTTTTAAAATACAGAGAACTGACAACTTCCCAACAAATGCTCATGTGCAAAATTTTGAAAAAACGTTCTTAAATTAACATTTAAAGTAATTATTTATACGTAAGCAGTTTCCATTCCGGTGTCTGGTTACAAAGTTTGAGGATTCCATTTTAAACAAAAAACTATGATCACATACTCTATGCTGTATATATAATAGTAATTGAGTTACAGCTGGAAATTTTGCTCTATTTTATTTTATTTTTTTTGGAGGCACCACATTAGGTTATGATCCCAAAAGACCCAGGGCCCAGTGTAAACTTTCTAACCATATTACTTAGTTAGCAGCGTCAGTACTGAGTCCACCCTCTGCCTCTATCTACCTTCCATCTCAGTCCCTGTGCCCAAAAGGCCATTTTCTCTGCAATGGACATTAGCTAAATCAATGCCACAGAAGTTTATGGTTTGAAATGCTAATGCATTTGCAGTATTTCACAGAGCTGCACAGTTACTTTAGGCCTGAGTCACTGGCTTGCCAAAAGCAGCGCTTCAAATCCATATCTGTTTTGGTTCGTGGCCAGCTGCTTTCGCAACCTGAAGCTCAGAGGAGACATGGATTGAAATGTTGAAGACTAATTTCTTATTCTGCTATGACCTTGATGCACACTATAATTATACAGGCATGCACACTAAGTAGTGATTGTGCTGTACAGATTCACACGTAGCACATCTTAGTCACCAGTTTCTGCATCAAGTCCTTCATTAAATAACTGATATAACCCATATTCTCTCTTAGCCATATGACTAATTTTCTTTTATGTGCGCTCCATTTCTGTTTTTGTTGTTATCTGAGAAAAACATTAACTAAAATGTTAGAATATAAGCAACAGAACATTTATTTAGCTCAGAAACGTATTAAAACCACATTCCGCTCTCTTTGAAGATGTTCTACATATGGTATCGCCGGAGGAAAAGAAGTTAAATTGTGAGGCCACAGCACCCTGATGTGAACCCAATATTTAAATCTGATTATGATTCCAAGACCTGATTTAGTGTAACCACATCACAAACTCGTTATTCTACATCTGCCTTGCAGAGTTGTTTATCCCCGTAGCACCATTCTACAGGCCGTGCGTCTCATACTTTACAGCACATGCCATGTGCAGGCTTACAGGCTTAATTTTTAAATTGACATTTTTGATTTCTACCTAACCCTCTGAAGTGCTACTTAAATATAGTAAATACAGTTAATTACAGTTCATGACATTTAGTGCAGTGAGGTGATGCGTCTAATATTCTTCTTAAGCAAATTGAATATCGAGAATTATTTTACATAAATAGAAAAGTATAGTAGAAATAAAAGCAAACCTACCTGCAAAATTACTGTCCATACCCTGAGAGCTATTAACGCCGTATCGCCACACTCGAGGCCAACAGAAGGAGTCTGTAATACTCCTTGAAATACAGTGTTTCAACTAATGTCATTCTGGCTTGAGTCTGACTGTGTGTAATTAAGTATCGCCCTGTTTTTCCTGGAGTTTCGGACCATGTGAGTTGAGTTATTAAAGTATGCAGACCATGGGGGCCCCTTGCTACAGTTAAAGGGGACGGTCACACTGTGTTACTGCAGTGTGGCTTACCTGTGTGTGCCTGTTCATACTGCTATCCTTCTATAGTTCTGAGAAAAAGTTTGTGACTGGCAACTACAACAACCGAGTTTTCGTGAGCTAAAACAAATTCAAGAAACTATGACTGCAAAAATATGCCACGCTAGAATTGATATACAGCAGCTGGAAACTGTACATAACCCACATTTTCTTTAAAGCAGGTAAAAAGATGATTTTTAGAAATTCATCATATACCCCCACAAACTTCAAGCTGATATTTAGTGTAATACTCTATGTATTGTAAACTTAGGATTAGGTTTGGGGTTAAAGTGTAAGCTTTCGGGGTTTGTGAACAAAGTTAAGCCTTCAGCCTTTGTGAGCTGGAAGCAGCTGTTTGCATTTTTATATGTGAGGTTGGAGAGGGTTCGTGGGTCTCTGCTAGATAGATCAGCATCCCAAAACAATGAGACTGCAGCACAGATGCGAAAGCACAGTTTCTCATTATGGGGAGTTACTAGATTTTGCGTTAACCTAAAAAAGGCTTTAAAAACGAGCTTTGAGGCTCAGTGCGTTATGTCGTGTTAATGTCCAGATGTAAGGCCAAGAAATGAATAAGTGCACAAGTGTAGCCTTTTACTTTGTGTGTGTGTGTGTGTGTGTGTGTGTGTGTGTGTGTGTGGGTGGTTGCCCTGTTAAGTCAACACTCAGAGTTCAGAGTTCAGAGCAGTCTTAGATACTGTATATTGTCCGCCTGCTGTGCCTTAGCCCCGTGCTGGTTATATATGACAGGTGTCAAGGAAAGAACAGTGTCAGTTTGCTTGCGGGGGTCGAAGGAACCTGATGCACATGTTGCTGAGACATTCCTGCGGTCGGGCTGGATTTTCCGTCAGTCCCCTGCCGCTTTTTACACACACTTACTCTAAACTTTTCACAATACAAAGGCAAAGGCATGCACGGGACACTTGAGAGGCATACTGCACTGCACACTGTGCGTTAAAGTTTATGATCACAGGATGGAGAAAGGTCACATAAAGTGAAGCTTAATGACAGATGTTTATTGGGAAAAACAAAGATTTTACACAGATAACTCAGATTGATCTGGTTATATTATTTTAGCCAATGTGCAGAGTTAAGTGCTATATACTGTGTGTGTTTGCATGTTCCTGCAAGTAATTCCGTGTCTCTGCTGAACCCAAAAAGCATAGATTAGCCTTGCAGCTCAAAAAAACTGGTCTGATCAGGTGAGATTCCCACAGCAAGTGGAAATCATCAGCTCTGTGTTAATCGGTCATTTATGTTGACACATATACACTCTTAGACAATTACACACATAATCAGACGGGCTTTACTGGCATCAGTCAGGCCCCGACATGCCCGAACATTAAAAACTGTAAGGTGGTGTGTCTGTAACACCGTTGACTACCAAAGTCAAAATATCATCTGATATTATACGCGACAGTATAATGTAAGTGTGAATGTGTTTACGGTGTTGTTGCAAAAGACTACAGTGAACAATGGCCTTACTGAAGTGATTGCAGGTTCCAATGTGATTTGACTCTTGTTATAAAGTTAAAAATAGAGGCTAACTGTCCTATTGGAAAGGTTTACATCATCAGTTACCCCTGATTTAATTCAGGAGGCTGTTGGAGAGAATTGGGCCTTTTTGCCACAGCAGTGACCTGTGAATTAATCCACAGTGCAAAAAGAAACAATGAGTCTGTGAGCGTGCACACAGGAGCTCTCTCTGAAATACTAATGGGCTCTTTTAAAGTAAGGGCGTATTGTGTGTGTGTGTGCTTGCTTGTGCGTAGAAATATGATGGGGTCGATATTTCCCAGAGGTCCCCTAAAAGTTGAGGCATGAGGGGCCCAGTATCAAGTGTCGGAGGAGGGACTCCTGGCAATAAGCCATGTGTGTCAGGGAATAGCATCACATGTGTCACTTCCTGTCCGCCTTTCTCACTTTTTTTGAGTCTGGCTCACACTGGGTTTTTTTTTTCCACACTTTTTCTGTTTCTAATTTGGCTCTTGGGAGCGTTTGGGATGTGTTGTATCAGATTCAGGACATGTTTAAAAGCAAGCAGGCAAGCGTAAAGTGTGTGTGTGTGTGTGTGTGTGTGTGTGGATGTGAGAAATGTACCATAACTGTTATGCATTCGAGTTTAAGTTACTTCAACCGCCAACTGAAATCTCAGCAAGTGGTTTATGGTTTCTCTCTCAGAATATGCTGCCAAAGTCTTTGTTCTATAGTGTAGCCACCGACAAAATACAACACTCACAACTAGGAGACTGCAGGACAAGGAGGGGGATTGATAACACTGGATGAGCTGACAGTGCCCTTCTTTCAGTAATAAAACCCAAGAACAACAACGAATTGTTCTTGAAAGTGAGAGTCAAAGACAAGCAGTGCACACGTGTCACAGATACAAACACACTGACAATGGCACAATGCTGAACCACGGCTGGAGGTTCCTCCAGGGTTTTGGTATCGTTTCTTTGAAGAGCTTTCCAATGTTTTGCTCTGCTGATCATCAGTAAATCCTGTTTCCAGTGCATAGTGCAGCTGAGAGCATGAAGTTCTAACGGACCCTGCAGATGCTTGTTGATCAGAAACACAGTTGTGTCACAGTGTTCAGCTGCAAAGGAAACATAACTTCATCATAGTCATCCAGGATTATGTATGAGTGCCTGCACTCATCCTGTTCATTCTCAGACATATAAACAGAACAAAAAATACAACAGAACAGACTAATCGAGGGCTAGTTTTACCTTTTAAGCAAATGTTAATGTACAAAATGTACACATGCAGTCCTTTCTCACCCTTATCCATGTTTACTTCCTTGTCGGTGAGGCGTATTTAACAGCAGGGCCCTCACACCGCTGCACTCTCAACTGAAACATTGTGATGGACCATGTTTCCATCAGTGTTGGCTTTGATAAATTGTTCTTTAATAAGCAGCCGATTGTGCATGTCTGTCTACATGAGCACAAGCGTGTGTGTGTGTGAGTGTGTGTGAGTCATGCTTCATAGAGTGTTTTGTTGCTCAGGACTTGTTTCCATCCACGAGGGTTACGTCACCTGGATTTGACTGCTGGTTCCACATCACTCAGTGTCTGGCCAGCTTCATACTATATGTGTTTTTATCCCTTTATTATTTAATGTAATGGTTATATTGGAAATTTCTCCACTGTGGGACGAATAAAGGTTTATCTCGTCTATCATCTTATACACACAGATCAAACAGGGTTTGTTTAAAAGTTCCCAATCCAGATCTAAATAGTTTAGTGCAGAGTTGTATGTCTCTTTTCTCAGCTTCTGAGGGCAGCTGAGGCAAAGTTGAGGATTTATCATGGACAGGATGTTGTTAGGCGAAGCTCCTGGTGAATCGCTCCCTCTAGTGGCAGACTTCAATCATTACAGCTCAATGCATGTTTATTATAAACTGTTCATTTTTGGTTTTTGCACGCATGTGTCTGCTTTCAGGACATCAACGTGTGCATTCTAGAGAATTACCCTGAGTGCTCCAACCCTAAAGTGTTCTACATTATCCCCTACTTCTGTGGACAGCATCCTCAATGCAGGTACCTTCTCACCATTCAGACGTGACAAAAGGGATTTTAAGATGTTTTGTTATGTCAGCTGATATATGATTTTATTCCCCCACCAACAGGGAGCCGGGTGTCTGGGCTTTGGAAAGAGCCAAACAGAATGTGCTGGAGAACTATCTCCTTGTGGGAATCCTGGAGGAGCTGGAGGATGTTCTGCTCCTGCTGGAAAGGCTCTTACCTCATTATTTTACTGGAGTCCTCAACATCTACAAGAGCCCTGGTACATCCAATGTTGATGCTACACATTTGTAGCTGGTGTTCCCCTTGCGAATGAAACTTTTGCAATATGTAATTTTCCTCTTGTAGTTAAATACTTCTATATTTCTCACGTTGCATGCAGCTGACTGCTTCCTGGTGTCTTTTTCTTACTGTAGACTACAGGAAAATGGGGAACATGACCGGCACAGTGCGCAAACACACGCCCACTCTGGAGGCCCTGCAGGTGTTGTACCACCGCATGCGCTACGAGTACGCTTTCTACAACTTCATCCGTGACCAGTTCCATCTCATCAAGAGAAAAATTGGCCTCAAGTCCCCCTCCCAGCCACCTGCCTACTCACCTGCTTTCCTACGTGAGCTGGCCCTCCGGACCCCAGAGCCTCTGGACGAAGATGAGGAGCTGGACGCAGACCTGGATGATGCCAACGGCTGGCTGGTCCATCCCTAAGGGCTGTTTGATCAACAGTGGATGAAGCCAAAAAGAGCGGATTGGCTCAAATTGGCCGGAGATAGCTGGAGGCAGCCTGAGGGCAGAAGGGAGAGTTCCCCATCTTTCAGCAATCCCAGGTAACGTGAGGTGTGTTTAGGGGTGTGCAGATCCTGACGCGCTTGTTTTTTACAAGCACCGTTTTCCATCTGCCACAGACTCCTATCACGACAGGCTCAACGCTAACGACGGTGGGCTTTGAGTAATTGACTATTTAAAAATTAAAACATGAACAGTGGAAGATAATGTTAAGCTCAAATCAAGTTTTGCTTTCATTTGAGCTTGTTTTTTGGATTTCTTTATAAAACCAAATCTGTAATCTCCAGGAGAGATTAGCACAAGATGTGGACAGCGTTGGACACTGAATACTGGAGTGGAGGATGTCAGAGACGTTGTCCAAGAGAGAGAAGCATTCTCTCTGAAAGGGTCAATGTCCTAAAAGCATGAAAGGCAAAGCATCGCTGTAAGCATTGTATGTAAATTAGTCACCCAGGACTGTTGTCGTTGTGTGACATTGTCAAGTCATGTTATAATACTGGTTTATAACATTTTGTTTAACTTGTAAAATATTATTGGGTGTAAATGAGGGTAAAAAGGAAGCACTCGATTATGAATTCAGAGAATTCCAACAGGGTGTGTGTGAATGATTGAGTTTGTCCCAAATCAACAGTGCATTTGAAGTGTATAGATTTATTACTTAGGCCTAGAATATAGGCTAGAGTCAAACATTAAAAAAACGTGAAGCATCATTTCTTCAAATCCAAAGTAAAAGATTGAGCTTGCCAAATACCAGCGTTTCTACTGGTGGAAACTGTATGAATATACTGCACTTTTTTTCTGAAGTGACCTTTCCTGCAGGAATTCTGCAGGAAAATGAGGGAATTGGTTACAGAACTGGATATTAATTTCAAATAGTATTATTTTTGTTTTTGCTCTTATGAAAATATCATCATGAAAGCGGGTGAGGTGTTATCACTCCCAGCTAACGATAATTCTCTAGCAGCTATACAGAGTGCATGTTTTCATCACTCATGTAAAAAAAAAAAACTCATCCAGAGAACGATAACCATAAGCTAATATGTGACTGTTATCTATGTATTTTACTATACCACCCTAACCCCAACTGTCTGTACATTTTCAATGACCTGATTTGTGAATTGTTTTTCTTTTGCTAGTTAATTTATTATTTTGTGTTCATTTGCATTCCAGATAAGAATCTCAGGAAGGAAAAAAAATGAATTATTAACTCCATCATTTGTATCTTTGCTTTCCAGTGCCTATAAAATCACCCTTGGCGTACCTCTGTGTAAAATCCCTTTGTATGAACAGTCGGAAACTAGTAAACAAGAACTAGTGTGGTCCATCATTTTACAGTATATGAAATAAATGTCCTCTCACCGTTGCAGCTAATGCCTCTGCTTTACTGAGGCTGACTTGTTTCTGAACAGTGTGTATTGGTAATGCCGCCTTGCTAACGTTTCCCACGCTCATACACACGTGCTTTCTTTGCTGCAGCAGCCCATCACTTCACCCAACTGCCTCCAGGAACAGTCGGACTGACAGGGAGGCAGAGCCAACCTGCTGCAGCTCCACCGGTCCCTCCGCCACAGTTTATCCCGCCGTAAACATTCAGTTCTAATATTCAATGGTCGAAGGTCCTGCTCTGTTGTATTTGGCAGACAATGAGTTCTACAGTGTGTTAGCACAGTCTGATATTCGTGGTTACTTGTACGAGCCGGATGCACAGCGCAGACGAGTTACGCCGTACGGAGGAGGACGAGGCTGCCGAAGCCGAAAGGTAACCACAAGGAGTCGGGGAGGACAGAAGAGAGAAACGGCTGAACCTGCACTAATGTTTAATAAAAAAAATTTAAAATTACCCATAGGTTTCATTCCTCACCTGTCACATTAAATTGCAAAATGTTTTGTGACTATGCACCACCTTGGTTACATTCATTTTGTATTATTAAACTATTAATATAGCAGATGCTTTTATCCAAAGTGACTTATATAGTAATTTGGTACATACACAGTGGTGTATGTGCTCATCACCACTGGGGGCAACTTGGGTTCAGTGTCTTGCCAGATGAAACTTTGACATATGGTATGCAGGGACTGGGGATTGAGCCACTGACCCTCTGGTCCATGGATGACTTGCCTTACCAACTGAGCTACAGCTGCTATGTCAAGCAACAAGGTATGACCATACTTTCTGAACGCCGAGTTCAGAAAGTTCAGAAACCTTTTTACAAGAATCTAACAGTGGGAAAAGCTGATAGGACCTTTTCCAATTTGTTTGTCATAATAGTACTTTTACTATTAGATGGTGGGCCATCTAGTAGCTCAATGGGTAAAGACACTGGAAGGCAAAACAGATGATGTGGGATCAAATCCTGGCATGGGACAGACCAAGCAAGACACCCAGCAACACCCTGGGCACCCAAGGGCAGGAGCATCCCAGCACCCAAGAGGGATGGGCAGGAGGATCCCCCAAGAGGGAAAGACCAAAACCACTGGATCCCACCATCCATCCCAAACACCCTGAACAAGCTTGTCCATGAATTGTGTAGTGTAGTGTAGTGTAGTGTAGTGTGGGGTTGCTCAACACCCCCTGGTGGACCCCTGCAGAAGATTGAACAAAAAGACTATCAAAACCTGTACAGCTAAATTAATTAAATCCAATGTGGTAGTGTAATTCCATTCAATTTTATTTATATAGCACCAATTTACAACAAGGTCATCTCAAGGCATTTTACATAATAAAGTCAAGACTATACAAACATTTAGAGAAAACACAACAAATCCCCCTTGAGCAGCTATAGGCAACAGTGGAGAGGAAAAACTCCCTTTAACAGAAGAAACCTCCAGCAGAACCCAGCTCAGGGTGGACAGCCATCTGCCTTGACCAGTTGGGCTGAGTGGAAAGTGAAGAGAGAAAAGTACAGAGCAACAAAACACTGGGCAGGTTAGTAGGACCAGTAGCTGCACACTGGAGGACACACAGCAGGGGACAATCCAGGGGACACCTGAAGACAGGGACAGAGAGACAGGGACAGAGATACACAGGCTTATATAAAAAAACATAATTCAATTCATAATTCAAACACCTTTTCAAAAAGGTGGATGTGTGCAACATCTGCAAGTTGTTTTTTGTCTTGTTCATTAGCCTACTTCAACATTGAAGAAAAACTTGTAGCCAAGACACTTGTATTTAATTTTTACATTTATCACAGATGAAGTACTACAAGAGAATGCAGATTCAGAGTCAGTTTGCTTGTGGAAGAGTTCATACATACTTGTAGTTTTTCTGGGAGGAAAATGGTCCTGCTTCTCCTACAAGTGACGATGATGTTGCTGCTGAAGCAGCTGTGGAACCGGCTGAAGGGTAATCTCTGTGGATCCTACATCTGGGAAATATACATGTTACACTGCTCATAGGAATACAAGGCAATAAATGCAATAACAACAACAAGAGTAATGCACTTACTAATGTAATGCAGTATGCAATGTAATGTGAAAAAACTAAAATATATTTAGTTAATAAGTATTAAATAATATTTTTACAGTATGTAAAAAAAAGAACTACAGAATATATGCAATATTAGTTCAAGCAGGCTAGACTGTGGAATGAATGAAAGACCTGCGGCAGCGCTCTGAGGGTGGATCAGTCGGCCACTGAAGGAGCTGCACAAAGCTCCACTGCCTGGTGCAGTGGGTGAGAAGTGTTGTCCATGATGGATATCAGCTCGGCAGACATCCTTCTCTCACCCATCTTCTCCACAGAGTCCAGTGGGCCGCCCAGAACAGAGCTGGCTCTCCTGACCAGCTTGTTCATTCTCTTCCTGTCCTGGTTGGTGCTGCCTCAACCCCAGCAGACCACAGCGTAGTGCAGAGCTGAGGCCACCACAGGGTCATAGAATGTTCTAAACAGGGGCCCGGACACGCCGAAGGACCTCAGTCTCCTCAGAAGATGGAGGTGACTTTGATGCATCAGTGTTGTCAGTCCAGTCCAGCCAGGTACTTAAAGCCATCATCCCTCTCAATGTCCGAGCCCTGGATGGTCACCGGTGAGAACGGTAGTGTCTTTCTTCGGAAGTCAATCACAATCTCCTTCGTCTTACTGGTGTTTAAGCACAGGTGGTTGCTTTCACACCAGTCCACAAAGTCCATGATTACTGATCTGGACTCCAGCTCATTCCCATCTGATATACAACCCACTATGGCGGAGTCATCAGAGAATTTCTGGAGACGACAACTGCCAGAATTGTAGGTGAAGGAACGGTGAGAGCACCGTACCCTGAGGAGCCCCTGTGCTGCAGACCACCACCTCAGACACACAGTTCCAAAGCCGCACATACTGTGGCCTATTGGTGACGTCATCAGTTTTCCATGCGACAAGTTGTCTATCAACTCCTGCCTCTTCCAGCTTCCCACGCAGTTGTCCCGGCTAAATGGTATTAAAAGTGCTGGAGAAGTCAAAAAACATGACCCTCACAGCGGTTCTGGCAGCTCCCAGGTGAGTCCATGCCCGGTGCAGCAGGTAGATGGCAGCATCACCCATCCCGATGTTTTGCATGTAGGCAAACTGCAGAGGGTCTGTCAACGTGCCCACCACCGAGCGAAGGTGTCTGAGAATGAGCCTCTCCATGGTCTCCATGGTGGGAGGTCAAGGCTACAGAGGTCTGTAGTGATTTGGCTCCTTTTGGTGAGTTACCTCTGAATGGCAACCACACACAAAGTCTTCCACAAAACATGGATCCACTCCAGACTGAGGCTCAGACTGAAGATGTGCGTGACCACCTCACAGAGCTGGTCAGCACAGTGACGAGGGGGGGCTGGTTGTGGAGTGGTGTGAAGACGGGGGTGCAGAGAGGCGGAGCAGATCAGGGGCCGGACTGTAGATGTGTGAGGATGTGTCAGGAAGACCTGATCTTCATCAGCTTTCCCCCTGACTGCTCTCTGTCCATGGCATGAGATGGTCTTCAGGCCCCTCCACACATCTTGTGCGTTGATATTCTCCAACCGCTCCTCCAGCTTCTTCTTGTTTCCATCCTTGGCCTGCCTGATCTTGTATGTGAGTTCACGCTGAACAATTTTCTGCTCCTCTTTGTTCCCTGTAATAAAAACCCTCCTCTTCTTAATTAGTAGGGCAAACACCCAGGGCTTGTTGTTTGCGAAACTCTGCACCTTCATGGTCGGCATAGTGTTCTCTACACAGACGATGATGTATTCTGTGATGCAGTGGGTCAGGCTGTTGATGTCGTCTCTGTGAGAGCCTGCGGGTGTCACGTGTGGAGACGAGTTATACACGCTGTGGGACGTGCATGTTAAAAACAATAAAACGTGAAACTCAATGTCCTTTTCCAGAGTTGTTCTTTAACACAGACATGCGTCTGCTTGCAACAACTCTCCTTAATAAACACCGCCAGTGTTCCACCTTTTCTCTTACCGCTTTCCTTCCGTCCCCTGTTCGCCCGAACTAGTTTAAATCCATCCAGGGCGACCACAGAGTCCGGGGTCATGTCGCTCAGTGCCGTGAGTTCATCCAGTTTGCTTGTGAGGGAACAAATGTTTCTCATGATGACGGAAGGCAGACATGGTCGGCATCTCCGCTTTCTCTCCTGGAGCCTTCGTCCTCTCCTTCTCCGCCGTGACTCCGGCGGGATCTCCGGATGGCCGGTGTGGAGAGACGCAGGGCCGCGTATCGCTCTTGCGTGTAAAACCATGGAGCCATGTGAGAAGCTTTTCCAGACACGTAAAGGAAAGGTTCAAAAATTAATTAAAAAAACACAAAAATAATAACAGTGGTCTTCCTAAGTGCACATTTACAGCAGGATTTGACCTCATAACAGCCCAGTAAACAATAGGAAATAAAAAAAAAAGAAAAACAGAGGGAGGAACTACTGAAGATGCAGCGCCATCTTGGAACGCAAGCAAGGCCCACAATTATATCGGAAATACAGCTCGATAAATATCACGGTTTAAAAACCACAAGAGTCATTTCATTCAAACTATCACGGGCTAATTACGGATCGACAGTTTGCTGACCTGACCTTGGTGTCCGGGGAAGCAGCAGGAGGTTCCGGTTCCTCTTCGTCCAAATGTATTGGGCTTCATTACAACTCCTACGAACTCGGCAAACGCTAATAGCTAATTCCTTTTTTCAGTCGCTTATTTGCATCCTGGTACAATGCAGACTGACACCATTATGCCTTAAATGACATTTCGAGCAAAAAATATAGGATTAAAAAGAAAATTAAACTAGCAACGTCCGAACGTTTCTCTGTGAGCCCGACAGAGGTTGCACAGGTCGGACCAATTAACGGCAGTTCGTGGATTGGCTCTCGCCAGGGCGCAATGCATTCTGGGTGTTGTAGGAGACAACCATTTTCCAGATAATACTTCCGGTTCTCTTTGTTTTCTCTGGACATGGGCCATAAATTTGAAAAGTTTTTACACATTTCAACTCAAAAAATTTACAATTTTTATACCACAACTCGCTTTTCAGCAGTGAAATATCACTTTAATACTAACAAAAATCTCCGCTTTGAAAGGTACGAATTCTTTCAGCTTTCATATTTCTTTTTATTTTGGTTAACCCTAATGGAAAAATAAACTATTAGTACACAGTTTTAGTAAACCCAAAGCATCCTCTCTTCAAACCAACTCGGTTTAAAATGAATATTTTTAATTATAAAATACTGGGAAGAGTGGGAAATGGGTGCAGTATCTAATGGTTCAGAAGTTCCTATTCAAACATTTCCATCAGTCTTTATCACTGCAGTAGCACTAGAGTTCTATTTATTATTGTGAGGACCCTCACTGACATAATACATTTCTCCCTGCCAATCAGTGTCCGATAATAACCTCACACCATTTGGAGCATCAGTGTTTGTATAATAGTAGCCTGGCTGTTAAGGTTCAAGTGAAGAGCATTACTTTAGCTTTTACATCCTCAGAAGCACGAGCACAGACACACACAGGTTTGTTAAAGTGCTGAGTTGTGCGGAGGGAGAGTTTCTCCCCTGACAAACAGAAAGCTGCTTGTGTTGGTGAGCTGCTCCCAGACCTGCTCTGTATTCCCCAAACAGGGAATGATTTTTAAAAAAGAGAAGTTGTAAATTAAAAAGGAAATCTTTTTATTACCACTGTAGAAGTATAGCATGGATCAATAGATTTATATAAACAAGACAGAAGAGAAGACGTCAGCATCATCTTGTTAATTTGTTCATGATAAAAATACTTCTTAAGGACCAAATGTATTTAAACAAAAAAAAAAAACTTTATTGTAAGTGAGCACCGAGTGAGTAAGTCATCACCTGATGAACAAGTTTTTGGGATTCCTTAAGATTAAAGTATTATATGATTGTATGATGTGAATCAAAATTATGCAGGTATTAAGATGTTGTGGTTCATTCCTGCCTTTGGTCCTAACAATAGGAGGTCACATCTTCACTCCTGACCATACAGACAAGTACTTTATATACAGTGCGTGTCTGTCAGTGTGTCCGGCGTTAAGACCCAAACGCAATATAAACATGCAGACACCTACTTAACTTAATTCTCAGCTTCATTTACCATTACTCACACACACACCACATGCCTACAAATAAACTTCACATTAAATAATAAAACTAAAGCATTGCAACGGTATATGTATATATACCTTGTAGCTGTTTCACAGTGATATCCAAGAGTGGATGCCCTGAGATAAAAACTTTTTTAAAAATGTATTTATTTCACATAACTGTAAATTTTAAATAAGGCACGTCTTGTATTTTAAAATAATGCTGTTGATTGGTTGGAAAGATAGATTACACTTATCAGCCCAAACATTAGGTACACCTGTGCAATCCACTACAGCAGCTCTGCCATATATTCCACGGGACCAAGGCACAGCCGTGATCTGAATCTGAACTACTAAATCATTTTGCAAAAGGTTCCTCAATGATGATTTCTTTGACATGAAATCTAGTTTTTAATTGCTATTATCCCTGTCAATAAAGTATTAGCTAAGTGTCAGGTTGATAGCAAGCAGTCAGACAATGACATTGTAATTCTGACGTTCCTCAGATTACTGATCTGGATGCACTTCTTAAGACAGTGTTTTAATGATCTTTAATTTTCTTGTCTGCTATTTTTTTCTCTGTTTTGTTGTGGAAATGTCACAAAATCCGCACATGATTTTCTCAAACACTAAATCCATGGAGTGTGTCTGCGACAGATTCATCACTGAGATCTTTATACTTGCAGGTGGGTTTCAGCAGGAACTTTAAGACTAAACTAATGGTCGCTTTCCAGAGAAGAATATCAGCAAAAGTATAAATTCACTGTAACTGGAAGCTTGTATTTTAGTCTTTTCCAACAGCTTAATAAATTAATAATACTACTGTTTCAGTTTTTGTGTCCAACAAATTTTTTCTTCTTTCCATTCTACTTTGCCAATGATTCTCTCCACGTTTTCTGTTTCTCTGGTTTTCCAGCAGCGTTCATCTCACAGCTCGTGTCTCACGTTAGGTCATCTCCAACGCATCCTTCTTGCTGGGCTTGCGTCCCAGTCCTTCAGCCTGTTCCAGGGTGGTTGTTAGAGGTCTGCCCAGGGTCTCAGGTAACAATAAAGTCAGAAGTCCGATAACGAATGCCAGGATTCCCACAACGACCTACAAGTGATAATGATGAATAAAGGAAAAAAATGTATGTTTTCACATTAGTTTTTTTGCTAGGGTACCTTAAATATTAATCAACTATGACAAATGGATGCAGGATGCAAAGGTGACCTGGACAAGGTGAAAACAGGCAATGAAACACCTAACATGTTATTCCGAGAGCCATATGTACCTGAGGTAGGTAGACCCAGACATCTGCCAAGTAGACACAGAAAGGAGCAACGATACTGCCGACACGGCACATCATACTGCCACTGCCCACAGCCAGAGTCCTAAAGGGAGATCAGACATCATTTATAAACGAAATATATTAGTGCAAACTCTGAAAATCGACACAGTATCATGTTTGTATGCACTGAAGGCAAATGCAATAAGTCTAACAAACAAACCACATTTCCAATTCCTTCGACTGTGTTAATCTTACCTGATGATGGTCGGGTAGAGCTCGCAGGTGTACAGGTAGATGAGACCAAAGGCAATGGCGATGGCAAACTTCCCTATCATACTGAGAGCGATGGCCAGTACCTCGATGTCCTGTGGAGAAGGAGGGGGGTGTGGAGGAGAACTGAGTTGGACGTGACAGACAAATGCCAAGTGTGTTTATCCCATGTAGCTTATGTCCGCTTGTCCTTTGAATTTCAGAATAAGAGCAGACACTCTTTTATGAGGATGGAGAAGCTGACCTTCTCACTGACATGATTCAAATCATCTACATTCTCTAGTACAGTGATAAATTAAAGGCATCGTTGCCCACTCAGAAACTACCACCACAAAGACTTTACAACATGTCTTCTGAATATTAAACCATTTCCAAATGAACTTTTTTCTCTCATCTTTTCTGTGAACATTGAATTTAAACATCTGTTAGACATATACCATACAAAGAAACATTTACACAACACAAGACAAGTCTACAAATTTCCATTTCTGATTTAGAGACCTACACATCTTTTTTAGATGCATTTCTGGAGGACAAACATCAAAAACAGACTCTAAACAAAAATGTTTGTATATGGTCTGTCATGGATGTCCACAGACCTGCAGAAGCTCTACTAATGTCATGTATATTTTCCAGCGTTATATTTCTTTGCAGGACCTATTGCAGACAAACCTATCTCTGGTTAAGTTGCTCGTGTGAAAATAATTGAATCTGAAATGTTTATGATATCTGTGTTCCATTGCACTATTTATGAGATATTCTAAAAAGATCAGTTACAAAAACCTTTAGAACCTCTTGTAGATCTAAGATCAATGTTCATGAGACGTTTGGAAAAGACGTTGCAACTTAGGTTTCCCCCTTTCGATCACTCATGCTGGCTAAAAATAGAAGTCCGCCGCACGTGTCCTTGTTTAGTGAGTAGCTTCATATCTAGTGTACAGACATGAGAGCGCTGTGAATATCTTCATCTACCACCTAAAGAAACAAGTTTCATAAATTTCATACAACTGATCTGGCCTGATTGGTGGAACTCTTTTCTAAATCCAACTTACGTTAAAGACCACAATGTTTACCAGTGTACAGAAGAATGTATTAGTTTAATGATTCTGCTGAAGGGTATTACCTATAGGCAACTCTGGTATGTAGATATGTGTAGAGATTGCTGACGGAGATTCAGTAAAAAATGTCTCCCTTTGGAGACCTGAACAAAGCACAGCAGTGACATAAACTGTGAAAACATACACAACACTCATACACAACACTCATACACAACACTCATACACTTGTTCCTGCTGTCTCTATCTTCTAATTACTTCTAATTATTATGTTTCACCTCACAAGTGCTGGCCATTCTGTATCAAAGGTTATATTTACTTGGACATTATGTGCTGCAATAAATGCAGCTTGTTGTCAACCCAGGCCAAAAGCAGTACTAATTTTAATCACAGATCCCAGAAGTGCACGTGTCGTATGTCAGAGCTCAACAGTAACAGGGATCCAGCCAGATCCTGCTGCTGCGAAAAATACTCGACAGGTAATTTAATCATTGAACATAATGGAATGGTTTGTGTGTAGTCAGAAGTCTTGCGCACATACTCAAACACACACACACACACACACTGAGTACGTACAGCAGGCACCACAATGATGAGCATACAAGCAACCCCAGCCAGCAGAAGAGATGGGGCACAAGTATTTTTTCTTCCAATCCGGTCCATTGCGAAACAGCCAATGAGATAAGAGGGAAGCTCCACTGCACCTGGAAACAACAAATCACAGCAGACCTCTGTCAGAGGTTATCATGGCAAAGTGACACTCTATCTGGGGGACCTAAATAACCAGCATGCATGAATCTTATCTTCTCAGATGTGCTCTAGTATATATGACTTCACAGAAAGAAAGCAATAAATAAAATACAGAAGATGGCGAAAGAAAACACATTAAATCACCTTTTTCTTTTAAGTGTAAAAAGCAAAAGAGACAAAGTAGATTTTATACAAATACTTTAATGGGTATGTTCCCAGACATGTGCCAGTGTAGTAATTAATATGGACAGCACATGTCCCGATGAGGAATACTATCAACGTGAAATACATACATACAAATTTGTGTGAAATATGAAATATGCCTGAAAACTCCATGCTTTTACACAAGCAGTATGTGAATTACTCCACTAAAAGTTTAAAAAAGTACGGTACTCCAATTAGGAAAACAAGTATTTCAATAGTACTAAATCTAATGCTGTTGATTATATGGTTGTTCACATCTATTCCATTTAACTTAACAAATTTTTAAATGTGAAAATTATGGCCAAGAAAATTGATTGTAATTATTAGACATTAAGGGCCAAAATTACCTTGTGGGACTGATCACACAGCAGGTAATATTCAAGCAGGGTTTAACTAATTTAAGTGTTAAATGTATGCCAACACTTACCAGCAAGAAAGAGGTTCATATACTGGTTTCCTCCTAGACTGACTGAGCCCAAAGAGAAGACATAGTAGCCCAAGCTGCCGATGAACCAGATGGCCCACACTGTGCATGTACGGGCCGCCATCCTCCAGCTACAAAACAGATCCAGGATGGACAGCTTCTTCTCAGACGGCAATGGCTGCTTCTCCCTCTCCTGTTCCATCAGAGCTCTGCCGGTCTCACTCTCCTCTGGCTCCAGGAGCTCCTCCACCTTCAGTCTGCTTTTGAGGCCGTTGAAACGGGCCATCATGTCCATGAGGGTCTGAGTGTCGTTATAACGGCCCTTGGCCATCAAGTAAAAAGGTGTCTCGGGAAACTTCCAGCAAAAGAGCAAGAAGGGCGAGGTGCATATGGAGAGGACGATCTGGTAGATCCACCAGACTCGGACCAGGTAACCGGTCAGAGCCACAACCATGACTCCGACCGCAAAGGCTGCGTGCACGTGCATGGAGGTCCATGTGCGTACCTTGTTCCCCGTAAACTCTGTGACATAAACAAACACCACCACGAGGTAGCCACTGGACGCCTGCCAAGATCAAAGGTGGTAAGGAGGACAGGAGGGGCGTGAGCAAAAGTTAGGAAGAAAAAACCACCATGTATAGCACTGTTCTACATTCTGAGTGATTGGAGGCTGCACGAGTATATTTTTTAATAGTTCAGTGGTGTTCAACACATTGTTTTTTGACATTAGATAACTTATCAGAATCTAGATGAAATTAGTTTTTTAGTGTTTGTACTTTTCAAGTACAAATTATAGTTCAGCATGTACTTTGCTTCAGCTTGTGTAAAGGCTACAACACACATCTATGGGATGAAGCTAAAAACATCACAATATATCACAATAATTCCTCCCCATAATAAGATTGATAACTTACATGTTTAAAAGACATACAGTGCATACAACCAGGCTTACAACAGTGAAGCTGCACTGTGTTCAGTGTAGCTGAGCAGTGTGATTCTATGTGAAAAACAACAGCTTTAGTTGAGAAATACTGGGGGGGATGGTTGATGACAGAAAGAAGTGAAACAGTGGACAGACATGTGTTCAGGACAACTTCAGTGCCATGTGGGCTTCTAACCCCGATGAGGCCCTTCCTTTGGCTTCTAGACATGTTCTTTTATGCACAGACAATTCACATTTGGCCATAGACACACTAGAGACACTTGTTGGTCACTGGTGCTTTACTTTCTCTGCTGCTGTGTACTCAGATGTCTTATAGTGAGTGCTCGCTTTTACTGTTGCACAAACTGACCTTTACCACAACAGGATTGGATTTAATTTGTCAGCAGCAATGTAAGGGTTTTTACATTTATCTAATGGTGTGGAAAGAATATTGGCTCATATTAGAGAAAAACACGAGATAAAGTTGTTTCATATAAAAAAACTGTATATGTGGCCTATAGCATCAGTTAAATTTTAAAGTATACAAGGATTAGAAAAGTTTTCCCGCATTATAAGCGTGATACTATTTCACCTTTATCCTTGGTACTTTTAAAAGTATATTTTTGAAACAAAATCTTAAAATTGAAAAATTCATAGTTTGAATCAGAGCAGAAATATAAGAAGTTAAAGTAACACCACTGAACTTGTTCAGTTCTTTCTCAAATTATACACAGCTGGAACAAGCATCTTGCTTTCGTCTGCATGTTGGCCTGCCTGCCACAGGAGGTGGCTCCTAATATGTGCACAGAGCACATTAATGACTGGCTGAGAGGGAAACATTCAGAAATTGGGCACACAGTGAAGCAGAAGAAACATGTTGGTTCACAAGCTGTGGGAAATGGAAAATTAGGCACCACCCTTGTCCCACACTGGGGTTTTGCAAAGGTCCAGAATGTTAATGACAGAGATTTCTTGCAACATTCAGACTGAGATTAGTGGTTAAAAAAGAAAAAAAAGCACTTTCACGCTGTACAAGTTATCAGCTAAACCCCTGGAAGTGCACTAATCCTAACCCTTATTGCACTGAAGCCCCTATCCTATTGCACTTTTATTAATTTTTAATTCCCTCACAGGCACCAATCATAGCATGCACAGAGACGAGAACAGAGTAGAACACAGTACAGGAGTGCACATACCTACAGACGGAACTCACCATGGCGAGGAGGAAGCGGAGCACCACAAAGACATAGTAGTTTCCCGAAAAGCCCACAGCTACCCCAAGCCCGAACTGACAGATGCTGGTGAACATCAGGATCTTCACACGACCAACTCTGAAAGAGAGACAGACACAAACATGGAGGCTGTTATACATCTGAATTAAGATGCAGTTTTAGTGTGAAGTTTGGCAACTAATATTAGAACTAGAATCTTCATTAGTGGGAACATGATATCAATCACTGCATTCACCCACCCCTCCCAGGGGGAGCAATGAGCTGTCGCAGGCACATGGCAAACATGGTGCTGAGTGTCTCAGTCAGGGACACACCTGGTGCATAGACTGATGCTCTAACCACTGAGCCACCAGCACACCAGCACTTTATGTCATTATGTGAAAGCAAAGCAACATAAGCAGAAGTTCAACTTTTTAATGGAAAGATGCTCGCCAACCCTTTTGGGTGCTCACTATAACTCACTGACTATTAATTTCCACTTTCCACTCATAGCCATACGACTAGAGCATAAAGATGGTGTTAGAAGCACAATTTATGAATTTAAAGTTAGGCTTTTGTACCATGCACAAGTGAATAGACCTTTGGATGTTTAAATGACATAATTTTTCCCCCCTCTCTCATTTCTCGCTCTGCTCTGTATCATCCCCCTCGTCATACTCTTCCTCCTTCCCCCTGCAAGCCCTGCTCACCTGTCAGCAATGTCCCCGAACACCAGCGCTCCAATCAGCACCCCCAGCATGAAGGTGGGCTGGCATAACTTGGCCAGCCATTCTTTCTCACACACCAAGTTCCATTCGGTCACTATGCTTTGGTGAACTTCTGTGTGGTCGTAAATAAAGTTCCCGTCACAGGCTTTCACTGATTTGTTGCCATCAAAGTCGTACGAAAAGACTTTTGGGTTGATGCGCAGGGCGCAGCGGCACCGGCTGAGCTCCCACTGTTCGCCCTCAGCAGTCCTCACCACCAGGGGCCCGGTCCCTGACTTGAAGACTGGCAGGATGTCTTCCACACTATGTCCCGTCATGTTATAGTACAGGACATCCGTGATGTTGCCGGGTGCACTGCACAGAAAGTTTGGAGTGTCCACCAGGAAAACAGAGGCTAAGTAGTGGATCCCACATGCTATGACCTGGAAGACTGCTGCGAAGTACAGACACGCCTGAAACCTGGAGAGACAGAAGCTGTGAATATCTGAGGTTTCCCTTTTATCTTTGTGCAAAAACTTAAATGCAACTGACAAACTCATACATCCAAGAAATCAGAGACTAAGGCAGAAGTGAAATGAATGAAAAGTCATTTTATTTTGGAGGAGGAAATGAGAGACTGTTGAGGTCAACCCAGAATACTTGACTTTCTAACTTTTTAACATTTTTAAAATGTAGCTCATCTTTTTTCATGGTTTCTAAAGAGGAGTGAAGATTCACTCTTTAGTGAATCAGTTACCAGTTGCAGAAAATAACTGTTCCAAGTATCTACAATTATTGAGCACAGTTTCTGAAAAGCGGCCTAATGTTTGCTTTTAAAATCGAATTCATATCATGGTATAAAAATAACTTCGCACAAACTTTTCCAAATATTACACAGAGTCAGTGAGCGCAGAAACACGGGAACCGCTTCACAGAAGACGGGAAATACGCCAACCTGGCAACTGGTAGAAAATGCAGATCCTCTCCTTTACCTTTTGAAATGACCGAGCTCGTCGAATATTCTCTCCACGGTCATTGTCGAAGCTCCCGGTGCGTCTGCGTCCGGCGGGCAGCGGATCCTGAGCGCGTCAGAACCGAATAATGAAGCGAGGCGCCGATTCGGGGTGGGGAGTTAGAGGAGGGGCGGCACAGAAAGGGGGTCCAGTTTCAAACACAGACACACACACACACACACACGCTGCCGCTTTGACTGGAGACTGGGACGTTTGGGAGCATGAGTCCAACACTCCAGTAAATTCACATTCAGTCCTCTTTGATCAGGGTAGACCTCCTCAGTCCTAAAGTTCTCCTCTAATCTCCAGAAACGGGCCCTTGATTACATCATGGAGCAATCACGTACACAGGGTCCTGAGGGACCAGCTGATGAAGGACACATCACACACACACACTCCTCAGGGGGCACAGCTCCAAAAACTGCTCTCAGTCTGTTGCACTATGACGTCACGGAGAGGTGAGAGTTTACACTGTCAGGGTCAACTGGTTCACTCAGGACCCTCACCAGGGCTGTTCTGAGGGTGATTCTGAAATACACACCGAGTTTTGTTCCGTCATTAACCGTCTGCACTTCATTTTCTGAGTTAAGCCATTATCTAATCGTTTCAATCACTTAGAGATCCACCCATCCTTTATCTGTAGCCGCTCATCCTGCGCAGTGTCACAGGGGGACGGAGAGGAGGGGTCCACCCTAAAGAGGACGTCAGTCTGTCTCAGAGACACAGACACAGACAGACAACCATTCACACCGACATTTTAGGGTCACCAATTAACCTGACATGTATGTATTTGGACTGTGGGAGGAAATCGAAGTAGATATGGCCACTGTTTCTAAAACCTAAAGTGACATCTTCACACAACTTTCATCCAAATAATAGTTCATACTCCAAATGTTTAGAACAAATTATGACATGGAAAATCAATATAAAAAAACTGAGTAGTCATAAAATGTTTACCTACCATTCAAAGGTGGAAACTATTTAAGGGGGAACCTACAGGCTTGTGCTTTTTTTATTTCTTTATCTGCTGAGTTTTGTTTCTTCTCCACCTTTAATATCATAAATGCCTCTGAAAGAAACCAAACAAATTCTCACATTTGAGTCAGTTCTTGATCCAAAAAAACCCTGATGTCCTCCTACAAATAGATTCTGTATTTACACTCTATATATCTCTGTGTCTGATGATGTAGGGTTAAAGTATTTGCATAAACCAAATCGGAAATCGGAAATGACAATAAGGTTTTTGACCTAAAAATTCAGATTATAGCAACTTTACATTGTTTTGACTTTTGGACATGTGGTTGGACAAATGGAGCATTGTGTCACAAATCCTGATTTCTTTTACAAACTTTCTCTTACAAAAGGGTAGTTAAATAATCAGTTGCTACATTTAATGAAAAGAATACATAATTATTTAATAAAAATAAAAAATAGGAAACTGTAGTAAAAACTTTAGCAAACTTAATCCAAAAATTTCACATAGTGCAAAAGAAATTATACTAATTTATAGGGCATTTCTTGTATTGAATGATTTACTGATACTTTTAGCAAATTAATACAGTTACCTTAAGTTAGAGTTTAAATGCAATACTGCAGTTTTCTGTCATAATGTGCAGATTTCATACTTTAGGAACCAATTTCTCAGATTCAGCAGTTGTGGCATCCAGAATATTTAAAAATGTGTTTTTTAGAGACTCTGACAGTGTTTTGGACTAAAGAGATCACCACCCTCATGATCTCTTATTTACATGTGGGATATCTGTTTGTTCAGAATGAGCCATAAATTCTATGCGAAAGCATGCGTCCTTTTTCTTTACCCAAACAAGGATTTGATATAAACATTCAAAGCTGTGTTCATTTATATGCATGTGTGTGTCTGCTCCAGTGTGTGGAAGGAGGAAGCTGCTTGGTGGGAATAGAAAATCTGCCAACAGTTATATCGTGTCATCAAGTGTATTAACATACTTAAAATGTGATAAACAATTATTAATCATTTATGTCCTTTTGCCTGTTTAGCTGAAACATAGGTCATAGGTCAGATTGCTTTTAATTTCACACATTTTCACATGCAATGAGCCTAAGATACACTGTAATGGCTGCTGTCCTGACCCCACTGGGGGATGTTTGGTGACATCCCAGGTTACTTATTCTTTTGTGCAACAATTATTAGACAAGTCTTTCAACAAACCCCAGGACAGTTGCTTACAAAAAAAGACGACCTCTCAGTGTCTCTGTTTCTATTGAAGCCTTTGATTAATGATTGATTTGTGCAGTAGCGTTGACACACTACGCCTTGTCTTGACTAGATTCAGCAGGAGTACTGCAACAAACTAATGTTTGCTTCGCAATCGCACCGACTCACCATCTGCTTCATTTCCTCAGATAAAAAATAATCAAACAGGACAGGTGCAACTGAAATAGGTGATTCATTAAGACTGACAGTGACAATTTCTAACCAGCATGTCGCTCTGAAACTAACAGCAGGTCTGCCTTGCAAAATCATCATTTAAACATCAACAGATAATTCACGCATTATTAACAAGGCTGTGGTTTGATTAGCATAAACAAACACAACTGAGAGGATCATCAATCTCCACCAACCTCCACGCAGAGTTTTAGATTTCACAAGAAATATAATAGATTAGGACATAAAATGAAATTGATTCATGCCACAAACAGACGTGGTTGCCATTTATCAGGCAGCAAAAGTTAGGTCATCTGCTCTTTGTTTGTGTTGCTGTAATTCTATAACTTATATTTAGGAGAAATACATCTGGTTCATACTATTGATAACAGGGTTCAACTCCTGGGGTTCAGTATTTGAGTGAGCTGGTGTGTGAATACATTTTTTTATCACACCGTGACCTTCCTGTGTGTTATTTTTGTCCCCAGTTGAAAGCAAATACACTCTAACCTTCACCTGCTCTTGTCACAACTGGCTGTTTCCCACCTATTGCGGCTTCCACACATTTTTTCAGTTCATCAGTTTATTCTTCATCCAGAATAAAGTATGTGTACAAATATGAAGTTGATTAAAACATTTCAGCCCAGTTTAGTTTAGTTTCACCTGCTGTGCTCCTGTTTGTTCACAAGATGAATTTTCTAATCTTTACACCTCATCTCATACATGTTTGTCCGCTCACAGTAAATATATATAATCCGACACTGTGACAATGGTTTTGACACCCTCTGTGCTATAGTAGGTTTATCATATCATCATAGGTGACGAGATATTTTACACTACACTTTAGATTTTTTTACTCAAAAACCGTTAATTGTACTTAAAGTAAAAAAAGGACATTTGTAAAAAAAACTACTGGTATATGTTTGGTAGTTTGGTAACATGCTTTTTTTCTCCATTTAGTTCCGGGTCCTCACTATTAAAGTCTGATCTTTTCCTCACAGGTTTGAACATAGAAGGCCTAAGAAGAAGAATTTTTGATGCTTCCTAGTATGGAAAAGCAGTTTTATTTAACCCTTTATGTTCTGCCAAGTGATTAATTTATAATAATACATCATAATTTATTATTTGATTATATATATATTTTTAAATTGCATCTGCAAAAACCTTGCAATCATTCATAGGTGCAGTACTTGAATAATGTTTCATTTCATCAGTCTCCTAGTAAAATGAGGTGTAAAATGGTATTGCACTGTATTTTGTTAACTTTACACTGAGCATCTGCACGACCTTTCTGTGACCTTTGCCCTCAAATCTGTGCTCTGCTAAATAAGGAGTTGTCAGTGTGACATGTGTAAGTGACATCTGCACTCTGGACTTTATTTTGAGAAGAGGAGGAAAACCGAAAAAAAGAAGTCAGACTTACACAAAAGCATTTCACGTGGAAGAAGATTTTGACTAAATCCTGACAAATCATTCCAATATGTGTAATGCCATCCACAGAGATAAAAAATCAGCTGTGTTGAGTCTTTCGAAAAAAAACAGAGCCTGTTGCTGGAAGCATTTGTCGCGCTGACATTCTCAGCTGCTTTGTTAATTTTTTCAAGACACAGACAGAAAACACATTCAAACACACACATTCACAAACCGTGCATGCACACGTGGACAAATCCTGACACAATCTGAGCACTGCAGTATTTTCAAATGCATCACGCCTCGTTTTCTGTGAGCGTTTCTACAGAAAAAATGCACTATGTGTAACAGGGGTGAATTCTTTCCCCGTTCTCTCATTGCTTTCATTTCCAGGACCATCACCAGTTAAATTACTGTCTGACCTACATCACTTCAGGCATTCACAGTGACTTCTAATCCAATCCATATGGATGCGAGTGTTACTGACTGACCGTTTGAGGGCAGTAGAGATTGTCAGATGCATTATAATCTTGTTTTTTTTTATTTTAATACTGCCTAATAACTAAATTAATTCATACATTAACAGAATGGTTTCTAATGCCAGAAAAGCAAACAAAATGCACTTTTTAATTATTTTCTACACTTGCTAATGATGAGAAGAAACTTCCACAAACCTAAATTCAAAAGAGGGAATTAACATACTGCAGACAAAGATGAACAAATATTTACTTTTACACACAAAAACATTTTATTAGCTTGTTAAAAATTACTTATTCAATTGTACTATCCTGTACTATCATAAAATAAGTTTTTATTCATACTGTGATTTACCTGACTTACTTACTTATAACCCAGTTATAACAGTAACTTGTATCAAATTGGATTTACAGTATATCATATATTAAATTAGTGTTTGAATTTATACTGTATGTTTTAGCTTATTATCTGTGACTCGATCATGAAATCAATTGAAAAGTACAACATGATTATGACTGCAGAAGCTGGCGGTGTCTTATTTTTACTCTAAAGGGGCAGTAGAGAGCTAAACATAAGTCACAATCCTAAAGCAACGTTGTGTTGGTGATTCACAGCAGCAGCCTCATCACTGCCCAGCATTTCCTTACATTTAGCTTTGTGAGGATTCCCTGTGAAGTCAGGCAAATCCCACTTTCCGTCCAAGTAAACCATTCACAAGCTGTGCTTCTCTCCATCAAAAACTAATCCGCTCTGGGAGTCCCGATAATTGATGTGGCCTCCCAAAACATCAATAACATATTTAATAAATGAGTGCACAAGGGTTCTGATTATTAATTTGTGTCTGAATTATAACACATTTATACATCTTTTGAGGGGAATTATTGACAAAGTTAATGGAGTGACTTGAGAAAACAATTAGGGCAGTGTTGGCTGACAAATCAATGTTTTGAGAATTATTGGCAGGCAAATTAAAGCAGGGAAGTTTGTGTTAGCAAGTTGCCAGAGATTTCAAAACTAGAATAAATAATGATAGGCACAAAATTAATTTAGAAATATATACAATTCTGGAGGGAACACAGAAGCATGAGGAGTGATGATTCAATAGAGAAATGCTTCAAAAATAATAATCTATTTCGAATGACGCTTTCAAAAAGTGTGTGTGTCTGTGAAAAAAGCAACAGGGAAAATGATGGGCACTAAAACATCTTATCCACTTGTATTTGTGAAGATTTATACACTTGATATGTAATTGCCATATGTAGGAAACACTATCGGCTCCATTATCTGGGCTGAGCCGTCTGCTCTGGAGCCGGATCCAGTGCAGATGTTGAGAGGGAGCTGGGCTGCGGTGGAGCAGCAGGCCCTGCCCCTATCTAGAGTTACACAGTAACCCAAGAGTTTGTGGGACGGGAGAGACAATCTGAGGGAGGGGGCAATGCAACAGAGGGGTGTGTGTGTCTGTGTGTGTGTCTGTGTGTGAATGTGATCCTGATGGAAAGAAAGCAAATTAGATGGGCGTGTGTGTTTGGGAAAGCGAGGACTTGAGAGTGTGAGGAGGCAGTTTTCAAAGTGGGCAGCACATTTTGTACTTCTAAATCTGAGCTTCATTACAGACACACACACACACACACACACACTTGCATGCATGCAGTCATTCAGGCTAAGATCTAGGCACACATGTTTTGCTCTATGTGAGTTATTCTCGACATGTCTGGGTCTCATTAACTAAACCCTCTTGGTCTAAATGGTGGACTTTGGACCTGAATGGAAAGAGGGGCTGAAAGAGAGAACAAGAACAACTCTGACAAGGAGGACTTGAAGAATGGGATAGAAAAAAGCAACAGGTAAAACAAAACATCTGGCTGAGGAGGTGGACAGAGGTGAGCCAGAGACACACAGAGGACGAAACAGTGGACGGACATGGGCAGAGAGCGACTCCCTCTGGGATTTCTTCTGCGTTTGGTTGTTCTGCTCACTGCCGTGTGCGTGTGTGTTCACGTTTACCTGGAGACAGTGTGGCGGAAAGCAGCTGCACCCCTGGCTTTGGGACATCCCACACAGCCTGACCGGAACTGGGGCCAACAAAGCGGAACCCAGCAGGTCTTTGTGGACACAGGGAAGCAGGACAGGAGTGTGAAGCGTAGAATCTCGTACGTTCGAACTGTGCAGAAGGAGAAGCCCCTGAAGAAGAGAGATGGTGCCTCGTCGCCTTCCTGCTGTCCGCCTCCTCGCCCTCACAGAAAGGTATGTTTAACGTCCCATCAACTCGTAAATTCCTCATTCTTGTAGGGTTATCACGTCTTAAACCAGCATAGTGGGAGATAAAGTGGATCAGTGAGAAGCTTTCACTCCATCTTCATGTCACTGCCTTAAAGCTCAGTAATCCCAGGAGGGTGATGAAGGAAGAACAGGCGGCAGAATCAATACATGTTTAGTGAGCACCTCCGAGATGCTTTGAAGCTCAAAAAGAGAGTTTGTCTCTGGGGTTGTCGTCAGTACAAAGCCACCTGCATTCATTTCATTTGATGGATGGATGTTATTCAAACAGGTGTTCTGTATGTTACCACTCAAACACACTTTTTTTTTTTGTTAACAGTTACAAATTCATATGGAGACAAATTAAACAGAGGACCATTTAAACAGACTGTCTTTGTCAGCAAACAGAGCCATTCACGTCCACATACACTCCAGGGACTTGACCCTTGACCTGTGAGGGGTGTATCAGAGCAGCGGCTTAACAAAACTCCCACTCCTTGCTCCTTTACTGTCTCTTTATGTCGCCCGTTCTTTTCCCTTTGATTTATCTCAGCTCTTATCTTCATCTCGTGGCCTTTATTGTGTCACTTCATCTCTGCGTCTGTCAGTCCCCCTTTTGTTCCCTTTCACTGCCAATTTCCATCAACCCGACATACACAAAACAAATCTGCCTTTGCTTAATGTCCCCCCCTTCCTCTGTTTCAGAGCCTCCTAGTCGTCTTCTTCTTTGCATTTCTTCCTTCTGTTGTAATTTGGGGCAAGAAATACTTGTTGTTGGCATTTGTCTTTAAATGTTTAATGGCTTAACTAGACAACTAGAGACTGAGGAGGAGTTTTAAACGCCATAAAATCACAGTAGAGCTATTATGTCACACCAAGAGCTGGGCATTTGTGCACCATTAATATTACATACCACCATATGCTCGCTCTCGCTGCTTCTTAACACGAAATTTGTCACATCAGATGCCCTGGAGGGGCCTAGATGAAAGTTTTATGTCATGTGCTCCTGCTGTTTAACTCCTTATTTCTACCTAAACTAAACTCTCAATTTTTTCTCCCTTCAGGCGGTCATGCTCTATTGCTCTGTCATGTTACCGTGTCCCCGTTCTTTTTACCTTCGTCCTCACTCTCGCTTTTTCAGCACCTCGGTCGGTTTCAATTTAAAACCTCTAACCCAGTTTTGTTTTTCGCTCCATTTATTTAATTTTCTCGCTCTTCTCCCTACATATTCGTGCATGTCGAATGAAAAAAATGGTGTGTAAAGCAGGACTGTTGCTCTGCAAGGAAGATGAAGAGAACACCTCCAGTGACCTTGATGAGTCCTGATGGAGGAGTTAAGAAAAGAATCCTTTGAAGCTTAGTATTCGTTGACCAAGCTTGAAAATGACCATAGCTCACTCAGGCTGATGTTCTCCAAAAACACAGAGAAAGTTCATCTTTTGTACAGTGCTCATGTCATTCTATGGATTCACCAAATCCAGAATTCCTGTGTTACATCAGCGGGACTATCTCGAAAGTCCTGTGTTAGTGTTTAGCAGGTTGCAGTAGGTCTTCGGGTGATTGACCTGCCATCTAGAAATTACATCAATTTTGGCTAAAAGTGAAACTAACCCTGAAGATGCAGAGGGGTTTTTTTTGTTCGTGAGGGTAATAAAGGCAGGAAGCAAGTAACTTTGAATCCAGAATAGAATTTTAAAAATCCGCTTATATTTCCCCCAAAGGTAGCGAACATTATTTTAAGACCAGAAGTTGGTTATTGTTTGGAAGCACAGCATATCATATTTAGAACTTACAGAAATGGCCTATGAGAGGAAAAAACTGACATATGCAGGGCTGCATTGTTTGAGAAATCAAAGCTTTCCAAAGCACTGAATCGGTATGAAGCGGTTGTCTTGGCAATAGTAGAAGCATTTGATGAGGTTAAAAATGATGACTGCTAATAAGTGGAAGTCATCATTTGTAATTTACTAGATGAATTTACTTGTTTGCAAAGCATCGGTATATTGCTGTTGTTGCTGATAATCAAAACACGTTATTCAGAGATGTTGCCGACTATACGTTTTACCTCTTGCTAAATATTAGTGCGGCTGTGCTGAGAAAGCTGCTTGTTGACGTATGTACAGCCAGTGTAGCTGGACATTATTACCACTGGCAGCTATTTTTATACCTGGGTGTACTGTGATGATGGGCTCTCTATCGTGTCCATTTTATGAGAGGTTAGAGCCATAAAATTGTATTGCTTATTACCGGGCCAGCAGATTTATAATAGCACAGCTTGATGGCCCTCTGTGGGGCCAAATGATAGGTCAGAACATCATCACTAAACATGAATACTGAGCTTCTATGAGAATATGATCAAAATAAAGACATTCTATAACTTGGGTATAGTGAATTTTATTTTTCATTTAGCCTGCACAAGGTAAATACTGTGTAACTATTTCTCCTTTCGAAAGACTGATGAATGAGCTCGGTTTTATGTTGCTGCAGAGTGAATAGACATACTGTTAATGGCACTGAGTGGATTTGTTTATGAGCTGAGTTCTAAACAAATACTAGTTATGCAGTAAGATGTAACAGTCATACAGTAAATTGATATTGATGCTACACTGCCATATTCCCAAGAAATGTGCAGTGAGTATAGACAAACTCATATATTAAAATAAATGCTGTTGTTAACCCTATGCTCCTACTTATCCTCTCATATGTTCTTCAGTTTGTCTCATTTTCACATTGACATTTACCATATTTGTTTACATCAGTTCTATTATATACTTCATGGCTGGTCATAAACTATACATCTAGTATATTTCATTATTATACCAAATATTGCATTGCAACATAGCAATATTAATATGTAAATCAAACAATGTGTAATTTTATCTGCAGATCAGCAGCACATATGAGCAATACCGTGACCATTGGATGCAGTTTAAAATAGATACAAAATACATGACATTAGAATCATTATGTAAGGCCATTAAAAAGCATTTTGCTCCTATTTAACTTTTTTTTGAAGAACCTCAGTGGTGAGGCCAGTTATAATTTTCCATTTAATTTAATATAATCTGACAATGACACTGATTAACAATTGAGTGCCACGTTACTTCATCACTTAAGTGTATCTTCCGTTTTGCATCACCTGACTGATGACATTGTCACTACAAACCGACAAGAGGAAATGGCTTCACAAGCACAATAGCAGCTGCTCTGTTATTCCCGCTGCCTTTTGAAGAAGTAAAGGTTTTAATTTTGCGGCTTTGTCTGAGCACAGTAAAGTCAAAAATCACTCAGAAAACTCCTTTAAAAACTCTTTGAAGAAGCTCGTAGCATTAAAAAACAGCAAGGTGATGGGAATGACTGTTGCGGACAAAATCTGTCTCTCCCACCAAAATATGTGCATGTTGTGTGAGAGAAACAGCCTGTTTTAGTAATAACCAATCGACACAAAATCTAATCTCTTAGCTGTCAGAGGTCCACGTAAATACACCCTCACACACACACTTTAATCATTTACCTCTCGCAGGCTTTCTTTCCTGCTGGGAACAGAGGAGAGGAGTGCGTTGGTAAATTATAGACAGGCATAAATTGTGTGGGGCCAAAAAAACAGCAGCAGGAAAGGAGGGAGTAAAAGAGAGAGGCAGACGGAAAGAGGGAAAGATAGAGAAAAGCAGACACTGATGACTCAGCCGCCTGACTTTAACACAGTAATAAACAAACTATTGCCCCCAAGTCACACACACACACACACACACACACAGTAATACTCTGAAGTATTTCCATCTCTCTAGCTGAAAGCAACAAAAGCGATGACACACATAGACAAGCTGCTTCCGGCAGATGATGCCAGAAGTCACGCCGATGTGATCCCCAGCGACAATGCTAACATCTCGATATTTAGTAGGTGCAATGTTTCCCAGCCTAGTTTCTATTAGGATGCCAACTTTTCCTAATTAGCACCAGTGTTGGGGAAAGTACCGTAGGCGGACACAGGGAGGGAGCAGGAGGGCCTCCAGATGACGAACAAACACAGACAAAAGTGTGAGATAAAGTGTCATCAAAGGTGTCCTCACACAACACAGTGTCCTAAAACTGCCCCCAAAGTACAGCAAACGTCTAAAAATGCCCCAAAATGTAGCACAAACACAATAAAGTGACTTAAAATACGTCCCCAAAGTTCAGTACGTGCAATCAAGTGTCCTCATGGGTGCCACCGTAGTAGAACACAGGCAGTAAAGCGCCATATAACGTGCCCCAGAATAAATGATGCACATAAAATTATTTAGTCTTTAATGCATCGTTGTTATCCGCTGATATCGGTGGATAACTGCTGCCCCTTAAAAAAGCCAATGAAAGCAAGTTTGACTGTTCACAGCTAAGTGAACAAACGTAACAAGTAATATTAGTCCCGCTGTTGAGTAAGTATTCTTTTTTTAAAAATATGTTTTATGTATTATGCAAATCCCAAAGTGATCAGTTGGACTGCCCAACACGAATTTGCAATAAACACAAAGTGAAGCTGACACTGATGGAAATGTCATTAATATTTATTCAGTGTTTATACTAATGATTCCAGATGAAAACTTAGGGGACCATTAAAGTTATAATTTATTCTATCGTGCAGACAGACCGACCTTCATATCCTCGGAGATATGTCATTTGGGCAGCTTAAAAAATAAGACTATAAAGACGTTGGTTAGTCTGTGTCTCTCTCTAGAGTTATAGCGTTCGGCCTCGTCCCATTTTGCACTTCCCTGGAGACTGGAATCCCCTCGGAGACAAACTGATGGATTATTTTGGCTTATATAAAGAAACTGACTTGACTCCCCAAACAAGCATTTCCCCAAAATACTGTGTTATTTTAATGTTATGCAACTTCCTGCTTCCCATCCCCAGTTAAGTGAGACGTGTAGCTGCATTAATAACGATACACTGACAAACTGAGCCAAGCTAAAATACACACAGAAAGCAACCGTTTATTTTTATCATTTATGTCTTATTTGTGATTTTCAAAACACATTCAAAAAGAAGTTAAGTGAACATAGAAACACAGTAGTGTCACATTACGCTTTATAGTGTCAATCAACTGTGAAGTTCATACATTTTCATCCCGGGAAAGTAGAATCCTGAAATTAGTGTTTATAGCATCAATTAAGACTTTTAGATGCTGATTGTTTAATTAAACAGCATCTTTTCTCATAAGCCCAAAATCCCGAATACTGTTATTCACTGTTGCTTCGAGTCCTTAGCTTTGCACTGCAGCAAAGCCAGAACACACATCAAATACACACATGTAGAACGCACAGACTGGATTAGTAGAATTTACGTTTGATGTTGGTCATAATGACAGAATTTCAAACTTTATGTTAATCATTGTTCACCAACAGCCTGGACAAAGAAAAATGTAAAGTGACTAGCGGAGGGGATTTAAATAAACAGCGTGAGTGTTGTGTAACACTAATTCACTCTGTGTGGACAAAGGAGCAACAATTTTGATTATGTTAAATGATTCCCACAAAAAGCAGCAATAAGCCAGAACAGCCTGCACTTTCATTCAAATGATTTTCTTCTAATTAGATGAGACACAAGTTCATTTATCTGCAAGGCAAATAGTAATTACTTTTGTTCAAATAAGCATCAGCGTATTGTTTTATCTTTTTTTTTTTTGCTCCACAGCGTTGATTAGTTTAATGGTGGGATGAAGGAAAAACAGAAAAGGCCACTTTGTGCTGTCTGTACCAAACACTGCTAGTCACTACTGGGGCCCCCACTGGAATTTCTAATGCAGAAACTCAGTGACCTTGGTCATGTCTTAGAAAGCTGAAAGACCACAGCTCGACGGAGGGAGCGAGAGAGAGAGAGAGAGAGACGCTGTTAGAGAAGAATGAAAGGGATTGACTCCGGTAATCCCAAAGGTGTGACTGGAGTCAGTTCCCAGGCATCTTTAACCTCTAACGGGGGCATCTGAGACAGCGGGGGAGTCGCAGGAAATCATCAGGTGTCAAGCTGACGTGTCACCGCAGTCACACTCCTCTCTAAGTTTTGAGATGAGAATGATTTATTCCAAACAGTCCTTAGTCACACAATGTGGGTCATTAATACACTTATATTCACTCCAAAACCAGTCATGGCATTTTTCGAATGACATTTGTTAAAATTCTAAAAGTAAAAATATTTATCATATAGTCAACAGCTTATTTCATCTATGAAGCTTGTCTTGAGTCACTGAATTGCCTAAAATGCACATATAATATACACATATATATATTTGTATAATATAAGCTAGAGTACGTGAGAGACATAATGCATAAAGATATTCAAATGCTTGCTTGTATAACTTTTCAAAGGCTGAATCAGGTAGGTTGGCTCCTTGTCTGTTAAATATGAAGCTACTGCATCATCAGAACAGGGTGAGCTCACTTTAGCATAGGGAGGAACGAGCTGGTCTGGTGCTGCAAACGCTTTCTTGGCAGCCAGGACGTTAAGAAACAACAAGAGCGGGATAACCAGGATCACGCACGGCTTACACAGCAAGGTGTAAGACTCCAGTCAGATCAAATCAGAGTCGGGAAACAAATGTGTTTAGACACACGATTGGAGTGACATCACATCGCTCCTCATGCTCGCACCAGCCACCCCGGAGAAGTGAACGGCTCTTTGCTTGCTCTGTGCCGGATCAGTGTCCAAGTCCCACCTCATGAAAACAAGCCAGACTGGAATCTTTGCCAAGTAATGCAGGGTAGAAACACAAAGAGGCCTTTCAGATAATCAATCATCCCCTCATTGGAATATTATAGAAATATGACTGTTATTTTGTGTGAGCAAGTGTTTGCACACATTTTTAACTTGAGAAACATGAGTGTATTATGATCGTGGCATAACCAGGTATTGTGACTGAACATGAATCAATCCAGTTTTGAAAAGTGTGGTTATGAAGCTGAGATCTGAATGCTCGCTCTGACTTCTGAATATAGCTCAAAACAAACCCTGACTCAAACACGATGATCAAAACCATGTGTTCCAGACAAGGAAACAGAGGCCACTCACTTCCCTCCGAGCTGCAGTCTGAAAAAACACTGGGTCTGTTGTGTGAACTAACCTAACCTTAGACAAAGTCGCCCACTGCTGGGGGGAGCGTCAGTGTGAAATCCTGCAGTTCGACGTCCTGATCGCACAATACTCCACTCAGACGTGGACGCCTTGTCTGGAACATTCCAGAAAGTCCTCGTCCTCCCTCCCAGCTGATATGAATGAGTGCATTGACCTCAGAAATGGGAAGGACCAGTTAATCTCCATCACTCACACACACTGCACCGTGCATGTACACACACACACACACACACACACACTCGCTCAGACCGGCAACTGTTGCTGCTGTTAAATGAGTCTCTCCTGAGCCTGAGGTTTGTTTGCGTAGCGTTTGACATGCACCTTCGCCGCCTGTTTTTTGCCACAAAGACAACAGACACACAGCCGCCGCCACTTAGCACTGAAAGCGCCAGAGAAGGCAAGTGAACTGCAAGAACAATCATTGCAAGAGCTTGTTGTCACACCGGGTCTCGTTCAAAGCACCTTGACAAGAATATATTGCTTCTCAGTGTTTATTTGATAGCTGATACTAACTCGACACCAGAACAGAAAATATAAGTGAAGGTAAAAGGCACAGAAAAGCAGAGTGAACATGGAAACTCAAACACGATGTTAATGCAGCTGATTTTACAGCTGTAACACCATTTTACGGTGCATTATCAGCTCCTCTTAGCTCATGAATGAGGTGGGGTAGGTAACCTTCTACTGTAGACCTGGGGGTCTGATAATGAGGGGACATGCAGAGACAGCAGTCAGCTCAAATGGACAGCAAACGTTAAAGTAAAAACTGATCTGATACAGGACATCTCCTCCTCTCTTTGCTCTGTTTTATCGTCGCTCACTGTTTTTGTAGCTCTACTCAGGAAGTCAGTGTCATATGGTGCTCCTTCTGCTCTACCCAAGCCGACATCAAACTCAAATCTCATATCTGGGACATTGTCCAAGAAGACAGGCGTACACTTGCATAAATAGACTCACACACTCAAATAGGACACATGCATATAGGTTTTAGCTGTGAACTTGCAAACAATGAGACTCCATCTGTCTCTTGAGATACTTGCCAAGAGGGTCTGATTCAAACACAATATGATTGAATCTGTAGACAACGTGTCTCTGGAGGTGTCTTTTTATAAACCCAAGGCTGCATCTCTTACACAACCGGTTTAAAATAAGTAGCATCTGTACAGTATTATAAATGCATGAGGGACGTTACCATGGCATGGCTGGAAGGGGACTGTGTTTCCAAGGTAACAGGCAGTGCTACACAGATTTAGGTTGGTGACGTGTGCCACGTTAGGTCAAAGGACGTCCGAAACACAGTGACCCTAAGTGTGTTTAGACCATTTAACATTTAAACATAAATGTACGTCTCGTTTTGGGACAGTGACACGGTCATGAGGAATAGATATCACCCAACAATGAAACACAACTATGGGTTATAATAACTATATGTTTACACCTTTGACCTTTGGGATCATACTGTAGGTAGAAATGTCTTGCTTTGCGATCTCCTGTGTTGGGGTTGCACACTGACGTGAAAGAACAAAGACTTGCACACGCGAAACGGTTAAGCGCCTTTAGTTTAAGCTAGATTGACACAAAATAATTCTGCTATGTAGGTGTTGGCACAAATTGCTGAGCGGGAACGTGTGTGTGCGCTGCTCTTCAATCAGCTTTGATTCATGGCACATAATGCTACTGTCAAGTGGTCGGCAGAACAAAGAACGAGAGCTCGTTTGTGCCAAAATATAAGACTTTTAAATAATATTTCAACTCCACTGCCGTAAGATAAACATTTGTGGGATCATTTCTGTTATTTTTCCAACTTTCTCTCCCACTCGCTCTTCCTCTCCACCTCTCTCTCTCTAACCTTAACCACCACAACTAAAAGTCGATCCTAAACCGGAGACACTTGGCAAACACACAGTCTCTCTGTTGCTCTCCTATACGCCAACACTTTGCCTCTGCTCCTCTGTCCTCATGTAGCTCTCCACTCCTCCACACTCCTCTTCTAAAGCATCACTCTGCCTTTGAGACCGGAGTCAAGCTCTTCTGAGATTACTGCCTTTATTAAACAAAAAAGATCAATGTAATCCTCCGTTTGTACCCCTGTTATAACCTCTCCCATTTTAGTCAGAATGCTAAAAGTTATGTATGAGTATGAGTATCATATTGTTGTGATGTGCTTTGAGCGTATAGTGTTTATAGTGCTAACATGTCCAATCTGATATAAAACACAGATGAAAAATGCATTCAGCAGTTAATTTTAAGTGAATCCTATATACAGGAAATAATTTTACTATAAAAAATAATTCACTGAAGAAACAAAAGTCTGTCCACAGCTGAAAATAGTTCCCAACATATACTGTACAGTACTCACGTCTATTTAAGGTACTTGCTTAGAAATTACAGGATCCAGCTGCTTGAGATAATTATTTGGCCTTTTATGACTATGCAGTTATCTGGGAGCCAATGAGCTTGAGGCCGAGAGCCAAAGGGAGCGAAGGGAACACGGCCAAGCGTTTAGAGATCGACTAACACATTGTTGGTTTTGACCTTTTCACAGAATTAAATGACCAAAGAAAAGTATATTAAAAAAACAACAGCTACTTAATATCTCTATGTGCAGCCACACAGTACGAGCAGCAGCAGGATCTAAATGAATCCAGTTTTTATCCAGTAGCGAGTAGGTTTTAATACTGTTAAATACAATACAATAGACCTAATGAACGGACTAATTTTGAAGTAATTGCTGAAAGTGATTTGCTTTTATTTGTTATAATAATGGTTTGTTGCATGGCCCTAAAGCTCTAATTATCAGTGATAAAAGACTGTACCTTGCATTTTGTGTATTGTTTCCTCTTGAAATATTCTGCACTGTCCTTGACTAAAAACTAAAACCTTGTTGCTTCTTCCTTGTGGACTGCATGTGTTGTGTTATGCGTTTTCCCCTAAACCGTGTTAGTGCAGGCCTCTGGGGCTCAAGTCTCTGAAGTGGTCTCTCGTCTGGCCTCACCACATAGTAGAAAACAGAGGGAGGTTAATGTGAATCAGCCACTCGCTGTTTCATCAAACCACAGCCTCCCCGTCCGCCCACTTCTCCGCTGCGTGTCTCGACATTCATCTGGCACTCGGTTGCAGCTTTCACCCAAGTTGTCAGAAAAATATAACCTGTCACAGAACATTTACTAACTGCAAGACACTCAGTAGTGTTTAAAAAATATATAAAAAAAAAAATACATATTCCACGCGCTGTTGAACTTGACTGCGCGGCTCGTGGTACGCACTTTGTCGAAGTGTCTGGAATCGGGTGAAAGCAATTGCAAAAAAAATGTGAGCGGCGAGTGTGAAACTCAGCCGCCCTGGCACCTCGCCAACAGATGGGGCTTACTTGGCAGCACTCTGTCATGTTGTAGTTTCCAAATGGGCAGACACAGCTCCCCTGTGGCCGGGTTCACTGACATTTGATACACTGGTGAAAATGTGTTTACTCAAGCACCGATTCTAATGTGTCCTCCCAGGTGCCCCGTGCATTCTGTCATTGATTAGGATGTATTGACTCGGTTTATTTCCTGGCATAAATCCATATAGAGGTATAGGGCTCTTATCCCCTCACATCTCCTCCCGCATGTGTGTTTGTCCTTCACCTCCTACTTCTCCCGTCTTTGGCTTCACAGCTCAGACTGACAGTTCTCTCTTGTTCTATCCACTCATCTCTTGTTCACTCACCCATCCTCTTCTCCCTGAGGGGATTATTATTCACGCTTGGCCAGGCTGCTCACACCTCTCCCACACCCAGACCGGGGGCACGGATCCACAGATTCAACCAGCTCCATTAGGACATGCAGGCCAAGCAGAAAGGCCCCGTAACAGAGCCGACAGAAGAAGAAAAAAAAAAAAAGTGGGGTGTTAAAATAAAGCATCATTTTTATATCTTTGAAAAGCGAGAATGTGCCACAAAAACAGAGCAATGCAAAGTAAACGAATTACATTTTTACCCCAAAAGTTTGTTTAGTCAATTCAGTTTTCAGATTAATTCAGTGATCACACTTTAACTGACACATTTCTATATTCACACATTTTCAGGGCTGGCATGATGGAAACAACATAAATAAGCTTTAGGCTGCAGGTAATGGCATGAGGCTGTGCTGTCAAACCACTGAAGTTTGTGTCCATGGTGTTTTTATGTTTTAAAAATTAATCTCCCATCTGGAATAGTGGGCCGTGTTGGTGATCCCTCTGCGACAACACACACGGGTAAGCCCACCATCCCTGCCCGGAGCTATGCCGAGAGCACATCCAGCAGTACGGAGCAGGCAGAACTTTTATAGACGGAGTTTGGATTGCAGCTTTATGAGGAGCAAACTGTCTCTGGGGTGTAGTCAATGTCCAATTACATGGGATTAAGGTTTAAACAGCTGAGTGATGCTCTGTGCATTTCTGAACACTGCCTGCCTCCGCTGTTTTAAGGTGCTGGCGACTTGTTGTTGCCTGACTTAATCTCATCGCACCTCAGTGATGATTGAGCATTCGGTGAGAGCTCGCAGGCATGTTTGAAGCACGCAAAGACACACACTCCCTGTATTGTGCACATTTAAATGAGAGTCATTTTTCCTCAAAAGTGTCTCCGATACGGCGTATGCCTTCAAATAAAGGAATAAGAACTGTAGCTGCTGAGAAAGTCAGACAAGAAAAGACAAATTGAAACTTTCTCACATCTCCAGTGCAAGGTTTGTTTGCACTAAACTCTTGGAAACCTTGGATACACACGTCCTCCCCTGGCAGAATCTGCCAGCATTTCCATTTCTTCTCTCGGGTAAAAGTGCAGGTGAAATGCGTGTGTGTGTGTGTGTGTGTGTGTGTGTGTGTGTGTGTGTGTGCTCACCCCGTCCTCTTGCTTCTCCACTTTTTTTTCCTCCTCATTCTCTTTCAGCTCCACCTCGTACACTGCCAGCTCCCAGAGAGTCCATTGTCCCAGATATCTGCCCTCTGATCTGTAGTCCTGTCCCAACCTGTACCAGGCTGATGTATGGGGCCTGACAGCTCAGCTTTTCAGGGACGACTCAGTAAGGAGATGAAAAGGGAAACACCAAACTCTAGAAGTTTGCAAAGTCTCTGAGATGCAGAAATGTAGATGTTCTCTGTCTAGGTGTACATAATGTGGATGACATGCTGCCTTATTTTCAGCTCTCTGCCTGTGGCTAAACAATATGTCATTTCTAAACAGAAATACTGTGATTCAAACAAGGGATAAATGTCTCATGCACCATGTTTAAACTGCAGATAATTTCTTTATTCTTAAATAATAATATAATAATGAGAGGATAATGCTACACTAGCACATGAAGCTGCCACAGTATTTTACTTCACATTTAACTAACATGTTTGCCACCACTCGATCTCCCTTAGACTGTGCTGCACATTCAAATTCTGAAGACTTTTCAAATAAATGTTATTGTTATTACTGAATGTCTTATTTTGGAATTGTCAAAATATAGTGAAGGATTCCATGTGGTGCATAGAAATGAAAATGCTAAATGCAGCCTTTCCTGCTTTGAATCAGTGTTTGTGTGTGTCTAGTTGATGCAACAGGCAAATCAGGAAAATTTAATTTCAGAAATGCTATAGACTGATGCCCACACATGTGACGTCGCTCTATTTGCCCTGCAGTGTAATTATGATGATCACCTCTTACAGCTTTAATTATTTTATACCGAGACAATGAAAAAACAGTGAATGGGACAAAGAGAAAGAAGGAGAGAGATTAGAGGCAGGATGGTGGAGACACGAGAGGAGAGAGAAAGATAAGGAAACCGAAAGAAACAGGAAGGACGGGAGGAGTTGAGGCCTGGCACGCGTTTAGATGTTTTGACACACCACAAATGGATTTAGGGCCTAACACATTGATTTACTGCCAAACAGTAAATAGCGTTGACTGGATCCAGCTCTGCAGCCATTAAAGGGCCAGCTGATTCCGTACCTCGGCACGTCCACGATCAGCATCACTGGAGGAGGAAATGGCACACGTAGTGCTGTCAGACGCTAGATAATGCATTACTGCAGCGCTCACAGTGTGTGCTCAAGTCCATGTTAGTAGATATGCACTAAAGATGTGCAGTGTTGCAGATCTATATCTACAATATGTTTGTGCGTTTGCTGTGTAAGCATTTGTGTAATAGTGTCAGCGTGTGCATATGCATCCAGGTAAAGATTTTCTAATTTAAAATAAAAAAAATGATACGAAAGAAAATTGATTAGCAATGTGTTCGCGGTGCTAATGAACACTTTGACCCAATAAATCACAGCTCTGCCCGTCATTGTCTCGTCTGTTTACTCTCCATCTCGTGGCCTCTCCCCTAATCATAAACAGACACGTTCCTGCAGAAATGAAGCAGGCTATGACACAGAACCTTTTCAGCAATGTGACCACACTTTACAAGGCTGTGCAGCAACGAGCAACGATGGTGAAAAGCCTTCCACCGCCAAAGACGGGCAGACTTTGTACAGTAGAAGTTTTTTTTTTAATCTGTTCTTTGCTGTAGATGAGAAAAAGTAACACACCCCATTTTACTAAAATAACAATAGATATGAACTTTCACAGCTTTATTTGTCACTAACATGCAGGTGGGAAAACAAATCCTCCACTGAGCACACTGTGACCCAGTTCCATCAGTGGCTATACACAAGTGGGATATAATATTGTACCTGAAAGAATAAAGCTCCCTTTGGTGCTGTCCTTGCACTGAATGTCTTACAGTGGCCTACTTTGTTCTTAGTTAAATGTCAGTTTTGTGCTCTTTTCATTGTGTGTGTGTGTGTGTGTGTGTGTGTGTGTCCCTCTGCAGACTCCTCGGTGGCATATAACCCTGGAGCCCTGGGCCAGTGAGAGTCACTCTCTGGAGGACGAAGCCAAGAGGTTCCTAAACTACATCACAACACCACAAGTGAGTTAGTATCATTTGAAGTCTTATTGATATTTAAAATGCCTGTTCTAAAAAACAGATTTATTTCATTAGTGCAGTAAAAAGGCAAAATGCATAAATAAATAAGCTGGAGTTTTAAATGCAACTTAATGCAATTAATGAAATACAAATATGAGCTACAGCTAATTCATACTTCATCTCCGCCACAGTTCAGAGGGACATTTTAATCTACAGTTGCACTAGTTATGTTGCATGCAAAACAAGAAAGGCTCATAAGTAGTAAATTTCCCAAAGATAGGCCACACCTGAAAGAACTTCAACTAATTCCATCTTAGTTAACATGAGCACTCAAGTACTGGTAGACTAATGATCCAATAATAAAGCACTTAATACAAACATTTTCCTTGCGATAGTAGCATTAGTAGTATGTGATATTTCAACTTTTGCCTAGGAACAAGATTTGAATACTGGACAGTACAAATGTCAAACGGTGCACAGCAGTTTATGACAAAACCACAACAACAAGAGCAACAGAGTGATGAAAAACAAAAGGAGGCACAATAAAAGTAAAATAGTGTAAGTTAACGTTTATATCTATATCTGTAGATGCACATGCACTGTAAAGATGCTGATAGATGTGCTGTATTCACAAAGAGTTTTTATGCAAAGCTATGATAATCATCCTGGCTTTGCTGTACCTCCATTTACACACAAACATTAGAGTCTCAGTAAGAAGGCGTATTAAGTTATTTTCAAAAATAGTGAACTCCTGCTTAAAATCTTTTGATGTGCTGTAACAGAAGCTCTTCGCTATCCGGGGATTTTATCAGAAGAATTGTTAACTGAAACAACAACTGTTAACTAACTGCAGAACAATATCAAAGGAAGATGTGCAGAGACGCAGCAGAAAGTGTGAAATTAGCGTTAAGGTTTTACCTATTCTACTTCTGTCATGGTAAAATTTTATTTTTCCTTTAGTGGACATGACACCTTAAACGTGCACCTGACTTTTCTCAAAAAATTGACCAAATATATTAGACACATCCAGTATTTGTTGTAATTGTTGCTATTGAAGGCCAGGAAGATTTTCATTTTGACGGGCCGTTGTTATGTATATCAATGCAAATGTGTGTCTGCCGGCCCACTGGTTTCCCCGTCTTTCACATTCAGCTCCGCCAGAGAGTATTTGTCTTGCTCGAGATCACACACATTAGTCTATCGATTATCATACAAATGGAACTCACGGCTTTTCTATTCATACTTAGTCAATGAGATGTCACAGTGTGTTTGTTGATCCGCATCAGTATTAAATTACTGCAAATCGATTGAGATATTCAACGTCATAATTTTAAGCTATTGAGGGATTGTGAAAGCTTGGATTTCTGTAATGCAAAGACACAGTTTAATATTCACTGTCCAAAACACAGACGGACACGTGCTGCTGCATGTGCTGCATTTTTATTTCCTTTTTTTTTTTATTGTAACGAAATTGGCTTTGGGACAAATGAGCGACTTATCTTTTCCCTCGCACAATGTGGCCAGAACACACAGTATTCCACTCCCAATGACTAAGCACTCGTTCTATATCGGCCACAAAGCGTCGGGCTCATGATACATTTGCTTCGAGATGCATGTGTAAGCGAGTCCGTGTGTGCAGCCACTTGTGTGTGTTTGTGTGAAAGGAAACGGCAAGGACACGCTGCATGAGTGTGTGTGTGTGTTTGTGGGGAATCTGTAGAAGGAGAACAGTCCATCACGGGCAGTGACAGGCGGGGGTGGAGGGAGTTGGTGGAGGCAGGGCAGCATCCCCAGCTGTAATACTGACTGACGCGGTGCCTGGTGGAGCTGTAACTCAGAGAGATGGCCTGCGACACAACTGTCCAATCAACAGTAGTCAGGGCATCTTTCATGCATGCATGCACCAACACACACACACACACACACACACACACACACAGACAAGGAGAAGCCTTTCCAAAAGAAGATTATTTTTTTTATCCCAACGAAATGTCCTGCAGATGATTTTCTTTAACATTTACTCACTGCTCATTCACGATAATGACTACAAACATTGTTTCGGGTCAATCTTTACAGCCCATTAATTCCTGTAACAGTGTGCGGCACTCGGCAGTTCAATGCTGCTGATAACTCTGCAGATGTGAAGTGGCAAAATAATCGAGAGTGATTTTGCATTTCACTGCTCACTGTGCATTGTGCGCTGATGAATGCTTTCAGCTAACAATGATGAACATAACGGAGCTTGTTCCAAATTTCCTCAAATAGATTACTGCACCATCCACACGTGCGATAATATTCTTTACAACAAATACAGATTTGGTGACTTTTTATTCTCCGTCAAGCAGTGACACTGCGTTTGACTCAGCTGCCCCCTTCCTGCCTGACTTGTCACTTAACGCTCTCATTAAAGGGTCGACTGAGGTTCATTTAAAAGGCCGCGTCCAGGAAGCAATGCCTGAGAGATTATTTCGAGGCTGTAAAAATCAAACTCACTTGAAAGAGAATATAAATATGCATAATGAACAGTTTCAAATGTCACTGCCAGAATGAACAATAGATGTGATTTTATAAGAGGGTGGGATAAAATGCTCGCTGTTCCTTGACAACAGAATATTTTTGGAAATCATTTCTCAGTTCTTTGATGCCTATTATTTCAGATTTATTTTTCCCAGCTTCATTTCAGATACCCTGAGAGAACACTCTGTGATTCACAGTCCACAGGAACCAGACAGCAAATGTTTGACTTGAGGTTCTGCGCAAAAATTTTAACCACTTCAAACTGCAAATCAACACACAGACGTGTGTAAAGAGTTTATGCTTTGTATAAATATGTGGAAACTCACATAAGCACTAAACATGTTGGTCTCTGAAGGAGGAGCTGGTGTGAACACAGCTGAGAGTTGACGGATGAAACATTCAGAACTGTATGTTCATCATTGTACAGCTGTTTGCTGTAAACACTTTTACACCTAACTGCTATGGTCTAAGTCGCCTTGGATAAAAGCGCCAAATTACTCAATTTAAATGTAAATTTAGTCTACACACACAGGTACCTCTATCATAACCCTGACCCTAAAACCCAGTCTTGACCCTCAAAAATCCCTTTTTTAGGGTCAAAAATATTGAGGACCGGCCAAAATGTCTTCACTTTACAAAAATGTCCTCACTCTGTTGTTAAAAAGCGTAATTTGGTCCACACTAAGTAGTATCTACAGGAACACACACACTGTATTTGCGTTTCTAATGTGTGCATGTTTTCATGTGTCCAGCTGTTGTGTTCATTGTTGGCGGGTGAAGGAGCTGCTGAAGGGGGATCCAAGGGTCCCTGGACTGTGTGTCTGGACCCAAAGTACAGCCTGGGCCAAAGAATACAGAGGCAGCACTGCAGGGTCTACTCTTTCGGGTGGGTACACACACACACACACCTAATGCCTTTAACCTTCACCACATCTACAAAATCTATCTTTAGCATTAGCACATAAATCTCATCTCTTAGAAAATTATCTGTCTGCACATAAGCTTGGTGTCAGCACCTGAATTAGTCACAGGATTAAAATATCAATGTTCAGACAGTCAGTGAGTTTTCTGCAGATGCCACAGCAATTCTAGTCTTCATCTAGTTCAATGACAGACTGTGAGACATTTCAGGTGGGTGAAGTGTTGCTGCTGTGACAATAAGCGAGAGAAATGCAGGGTTTTTTCTCATTCATTCCATCAAAGAATAAAGGCACATTTTTCACACAACAGAGGATGAAGAGTGTTTGTCTCAGCCGCCTGTCATTTAAAGTGTCATTTTACGTCTTTCCATTTACATTTAAGAAAGAGCTGTCTTCCTCTGTTTGTCACCCTGGCACTAAAGTACAAGAGTCCGGGTCAGCCCTCACATTAAAGGGGTCTGCACCAGCCTGCCTGAGGTTAAACACAACAGATTTCAATTTAGGCCGAGGCGAAGGAGTTTATCCAGCTATTCACTAGCTTCATCTCACTGTTTTCCTGCTGCCTTCTCACGTCGCCGGCACAGGACTGACTCAAAGGTTCACATTTAAAGAAAAGAAATATTGTGCTTCTTTAATCAGCATTTCAAAATCAACTTTATTTCTAAAATTAATCTTCTCTTACGTCCTAATCTGAACTGGTGTAATCAATTATCAGCTCTGGCCCTTCAGTTCTGGCTCTTCTCTCTCTTTTCATAATTCTTCCCCCAGGTTGTCCTCTTTCTGTCTGTGTCTCCTGGGAGAACTTTTCCAAGCCACATCTTTGTCTGGAGCCTAAAACACCTTCTTTCATTCCATTTCCACATCTCAGAGCTGAAAGCCTTTTCTTGGGTTTCCATCGACATCTGCTTGTCTTTCCCTTTGGACACCTCTGACACGATTAAAGTTACTTTCAAAGGCCATGACAGCTGTTAAGCTTCTTTATCTTAATGTTATTGCCAAGTATTTTTTATTACTTTATAACAAAATCATATCAAGAGTAACACCCTTGTTTCCTCTCACTGAATGAAAAGTAATTTTGAATTTAGTCAGCGAGGCCTCCGAGGTGTTTGACCTTTTTATGATTGGAGAGTCAATCACTCCCAGTTGACTTTTTGTTGTAGATCAGCTCAATCCTGCCCTGCTGGGCCTCCGCTGTGTCTGCAGAGGACTTTTTTTTGCAAGAGAGGCAGCTTATTAATTTGACTGTTGAGAGACAGCACAGGTGTGCTGGCACCACGGCAGGCAGATTTCAGATGCAGGAGAGGACGAGGGGAGCAGAGCTGCTGCTGTTTCTGGCTTCCTGCCTCACAATGAGGAGAGGGTCAGAGGTCAAATGGAGAGACTGGAAGAAAACACACCTGACGTCCCCTGACTGACTGATGGAAAGGTGCTCATGCAGACAAGCTTCATAGATAGATGAAGATGCCTTTTTGATCATAGATAATTATTTCTTCACATTTGCCTCCATGCGGATCAACCATTCACTGCTATAAAAAGTTTACTCATCATTTATGATGTAGTGTTAGGATAACAAGCTGTATTTGCTGCTTTCAGAAAGCTTGCCAAGCTTCTGCCCAGTGAATAATTATTATTATGTTGGAGATGCAATTTTGAAGTTTCATAACTGGTCAAATGACAAAACACATCAAAAATCTCACTCCCATATGCACTTGGTGACATACAGATCAAACATCTGAGCTTTTCCGAGTCGAAATGTCTCCTGATGGAGGTGAAATGCACTTTCTGGCTTTTCCGAACGGCTTGCTGAGTGTTATTAATCACAACTGTGCCTTTCCTATTTTGACAGGGAAAATGTGTCTGACATGGAAAAGTTCGAGGCCTCCAGTCTTTGTTCTGCTCTGAGAAATTATAGTTAAAAAATAGATTCAACTAGCCACTTTCTCGTTTTTCTTGCCTCAGGGAACTTGGCTTCAAACGTTTTCATGCAAATCACTGTACCATACACTTGACCTTACCCAAGACCAGCAGAGAGGATTTTTATTCCTCCAATTTCAAAAAGGTCCAGATGACAATCTATTACAAGTCATGTAGCTGTGTAGCTGTTGGAACTTACAGAACTTTTATACAGTGTGCTAAATCAAAAATACCTGCATTTCATCTCATAAATCACGTGTTATGTGGTGCAGTGTGTGATGGAAGAAGGGGAAAAGGAGCAGGAATTAGAGAGAGAAAGAGACACTGACAGTCAGTTATGACTCAGTCAGTATTTTGGGTGTTTGAAACAAAAACGTGCAGTAGCAAATATCAAAGGGTAGAAAGGAAAATCTGACAGGGAAAGAGGCTGCAAGTCAGCAAATAGCTCCTCAGCCCACCCAGAGACACTGTTGACATGATAACTGAGAGCTAGGGCAGAACGATTCAAGCCTCTGTTTATCAGACGTCCAATCCACACACACACACACACACACACACACACACACACACACTTCGTCACATCTGGTCACCACCATAATGTAGTCAGCAAAGCCAGCAAAATGTGCGTGTTTGCAGTCTCACACGTACAACCAGAGTCGTCTGACAAGTGAGGATATTACAGCTAGTAGAGACGCTTCTCTATCAGCATTGACTCCCCACGCTCAGCCCCCGCTGCTGCCAGATTCCCGTCATTAAAGTGCTGCTGCAGTGATTCCCAACCAAAAACAGTCCACTAGAGAATGGAAAATGCTCCATTCAATATTTAGCACGGTTAAAAACAAAAGACATCAAGTTGCATTTCATGCTCTTCCATACGCTCATTTCTCATCTCCCTTCTTGTGGGATGCGTTCGGGGGCTTGGTGCATCATCTGTAAAAGATACTCCACTGTTATACAATTACAGAACCCAGTGGCAGCACAAACAAGACACAGGGGGGGGATGTGGCAAACAATCACTGAGAATGTAAGGAGGGAAGGCAGGGCTGGGATAAAGAGAGATTAGCAGTTAGAGGGGGAGTGGAAAGCGAGGGAGGAAGGAGAGACAAAACATGAAAGAGACGGAAGTACAGGGGAATGTGTGTGTGTCTACTTTGATTTACGCATATTTAGAAAAAGAAAGCCGGTGGATGAGAACAGAAAGGAGAAATGCGATTTAAGTGTAGAACAGAAACTAGAAGTATCTCCTGGCCAAAACCTTCTGTTCTCTTTGCTTTGATGATTATTGATTTTCGGGGCTTTTATGTGTCGAGTCAGACAGATGACAGTGACTGAAAGATCTGTCACATGCAGCTTGTCTGTATCACTTGTGAGGACTGATGCTGCAGATCTTTGTGTCATAGATTAAATGTTGCTATTTATAGTTTGCTAAAATGTTGCTTACAGATCCTCAAAGAGCTGCTCACATGCTCCAAACTGTGTGTAGACCACACATTAATATTAATATTAGGATTAATATTGGCCTTATCTCTGAATCTGGCTGCAGGTTGGGGGATGATGACCGGTCCCTGGAGCTTTCTCTCGCCAGGTCAGGGTGTGAGGTCCACTGCTTCGATCCCAGCCTGAAGCTGCCTCACCTGCAACAGGGCAAAATGTGGCTCCATCGGCTCTCTGTAGACTGGAGAGATCCAAACCCGGCCCTTGTCGCTCAGCGCCAGTACGCCAACACCAAGAAACTCGCCACTATTCTTAATGACTTTGGACACACACAGGTAAGAGACAAAGTCAATTCAGATTTTAAAGCATCTCAAAAAATATGAAAAGGATTTAATTTACTTTTGCTACGTCAGCTGAACAGAATACGACACATGGTAATTCACTGATGTCTCTATCAGTCTCTATCTATTATGTACGTTGTTTGCCTCCTTCCACTATTATAATCCTGAACGTTGCCCGTTTAAAGTCGCCTAAGGGTTTTTGTTTCACTTTATCATCTGTTCATACAAGACCAATCACACAAATACACAATCCCACTGACGGCACGCATACTAATAAACACAGAATGCAAATCCAATGACAGCGAAGCCAAGCACTTCTTCCATAGACAGACAGTCAGGCTCTTGTCTTTTGTTCACGAGGGGGAAAATTAGCTTTAGTAATTACACATATAAACTAAAGAGAGACCAGTCATATTTTGATGAATCAGTCCTTGGAAACTATTAATCCAGGTGATTCATTTTAAACAATTAAAGGATATTGCAGATAATTCAGATGGCATTAGAGGGAAAACATGACGAGTGGGTAATGCAAACATAGTGCTAAGTTCAAAAAGATAATACTCAGGTGCTTTTTATAAGCAGAGATCTTTGAGTTGTTGATCCCTTTTTCCTGGGCTCACACAAAGACGTAGTGACAAGACGTCTGTATGATAACGTGTGGGCGGGTTTGAACACCATGCTGTTTTGTAGAGGACTCACCTGTTTAAAATGCAGAGCCACACTCTGCATGCTTGTAATGAGGTTTTAATGTGAATACATGGTGTGGCACAGCAGCAGCAGCAGCAGAGCGGCATCTTCTCAAAAACTCTCGACCATCCTCGGTGACGAGTCACTTGCAAGGGTTGAAAAATGAATTTACTTAAATCTGCAGTTGGTTAAAAACTACCCTGACGACTCATTCAGGTGAGACAGGAGACGCTGGGGCCTCGTCACAAAGACAAATATTTTTATTACAGGCTCCATCTAAGGTTAACTGCTCTGGAAGTAAGAAAAACTCCTTTTGCATTTTTATCAAAGTGCTTCCAACTGCACATAATCAGGGAACCTCTCCGGTGTCTAATTAAGCATCTTTAATTGTGATCGGTTCTCTAGTGGCAGGCTCACTAATTAAAGCACATAAAACATTTAACAGCAATAAAGGTCAAATAGGATGTGCTGTTTGGCAAGAAAATAACAGCTGAATTATTTTGACAAGACCAGTTGTACTGAACCAAAGAAACGGAGAAAAAGCAAATAAACAGGTTGTTATTAGCTGGGATTTGCCCACCAGGACATAAACACATTTCAGGTCAACTGACAAGCCAGAATATAAACTTTCATTAAAAGTTATTTTCTCATATCAGCAAACGTGTTTGTTTGCAGAGACTCTCACAACTTCTCATCAAACGCGCCTCTAAATTAAAAATTGTCCCCATGTGCCGCTTAATCCTGAGACTGCTCCACAAAAATAATTACCATGTGTATTTTTGATCAAATTCTGCGTGACTCACTGGCAGGAGAGGAAATAATTTCTGATTGGGTATGAAAACTGTTTGCAACAATCTCACATTAATTTCAGGGGAAGGCAGGATTCTTCCGTGGAGTGCAAAGTTGTTCTACATAAAATATTCTACAGAGGTTATACAGCGAAGCCGATCAGCTCCATTATTGTGGAGTGCGTTCGGTTTTTGAATCTATAATATTTTCTTAGTGAATTTTCATGAGGCCAACACGCTGATAGTTGGCTTGAAGTTAATTTATGACTTCTACTTTGCACAGCAGCGTGGCAAAAGTCGTATTTCCAAATTACCATATGGACTTTGCTCACAGCAGACAGGAACGTACAAGCTCTTGTAACTTCTCCTGCAGAAAGAGTCGATATTGGCAGCATTGGATCAAGGGACACTGAGGCACATAAAATATATATGAGGTGCAAAAAAAAAAAAAAAAAAAAAAACCAGACTTAAACAAGAGTTAAGACAGAATGAAGCTGCTCATATAAAACATGCCCACATCCGATCCTAACACGTGCACCAAAACGCAGTATGACACACACAGACACACACTCTCCTTAGAGACCAAATGAATACATCACTCTGTAAGAATGCCAAGTAATTTTCCATCATGTTGTTTCTGTCCAATTAAGGACCACGTCCCTGCATGTGGGAAAAATCTTGGGCCTTTAGGGAGGACAGAGGACAACCTTTGGACTTGTTCTCCACAGATAGCAATTTTCAGAGATATTCTGAGACTTGTTCCTCTAATGAGGACTGGGAATTCCAAACCAAACAGATCAGTTGGAGAGGGATTTTATAGCCACTGTAACATCTGGGCTGTGAGAGTCTCAGTTTAGCTTTAGAAATGTGAACATTTCCCACAATTCAAACCGTGCACTAAAGAACCGTGTATTTCTATATTTTCTGTTATCTTTAATGTTACATACTTGACAATTCAATACCCCGGGCGTTTTTCTAAATCCATCCCCAGATCTAATTTGCTGGTACTTGTTATCCGAGCTGGGAAAATGTTAACTGAAACGTTTGAGTCTAGAAGGAATAAAAGTGCCGTGACCAATGAGACCTTCAAACAAATCAAGGTCAGACACTGGACATCTTTAGCAATCTAAAGACTTAAAAGAAATCCCAACATCCTGAAAATGTGCATTAAACTTTGAGCAAGTGCGAGTCTCCTTACTTGAGCATGACCTAAGGGTGCCTATTAACATTCATCTTGAAGGATTTCCTCCCCGCTCCAACACAGCAAGCCTTGTCAGGCTGCTCTCTCACTCCATCTATCATCAACACCGCAAAAGCAGGAACAAAGGACAAGCGTCGCCTGCTGCTTTTCATCTTTTAATAGCATTTACGTTCAATAACTCCACAGTGCTTAGTGTCATTCTGGTGCTATAACCAAGCTCACTTATTATCTAGAAGAAAAAACGATTTAAAAAACACATCTAAAGTCATTTTACCCCCCCCGTGTTTTAGGTGCATGTACTGAAGGTGGACATGGAGAGTGCAGAATGGAAGATTTTGGAGAATTTGATCTTGGAAGGAGTTCTGGACTCGGTCGGTCAGCTGCTCTTGGAGCTTCATCTGCACTGGGCAGGCTTCGAGGTGGGTGGGGATGACCCATCTGTGGTGCGGTACTGGTTCAGCCTGCTAAAGGAACTGGAAAGTGCCAACTTCCGCCTCTTCCACGTCTACAGCGACCCAGACAAACCTCACCTCTTCCTGCATAAGAATGTCCTAAATGCCAGCAGCGCTTATACCCTGAGCTGGGTGAACACAGCATGGACGTCTTGAGGGATGCAGGACGAACTAACACACACAGTCCCCTCATAAGAACTGGGATTGAAAGGCCAGTTCATTGGTTTTGTGTCACAATTTCAAGTTTTAATTCTCAGAACATTTATACCTAGATAATTAAACAATATAAAACATAGCACCTTTTGTATCAGATCACCCAGATTTGAAGTCAGAAACAGTATTTGAGCACGTGACTGACGGCTGTTTCTTGTGACATCAATATTCTAAATTACTACTGGTGGTGTAAGCCTTTTTATCTGTAAAGACTGTACTAGTGGTTTGAAAAAGAATAAACCAACATGAAAACTAAAGAGCTGAATGTGGGAGGAAAGCAAATCATTTTCAAGCTTAAAAATAAGGGGAATTATTTAGCAGCATTGCACAAATTTTGGGCATAGCTAAAGAAGATATCAGCTGATGACAAGAGCATTGCAAAAACTGAAGAAAAAGAATCTAAAAATAGTCAGTGACATCACCAACAACCTCCACAGAAGCAGGTGAAGGTTTAGATGCAAACACTTCATCAGCAGTAAGAATCAAAAATCCTGGTGAGAGTTTGCACAGAAAAAAAGGACAGCAACAATCCACAAAGGTTCTGCAACAGTTGTATCAACTGCAGACACCATAACTAATCTTTACCAAAATATCCAAACCATACAAGCTCATCTGTGACGGTAGTGTCACAGTCTGTGCTCGCATGGAACAGACTCGCTCATCTTTACTGATGATTTAGCTCAGTACAGAGAGGTGTCCTGAAACACCCTGTTTGCAAATTTAGAGAGAATTGCTTGAAAACTAATGGAGAAGAGCTTGCATCACGCAGCAACACACCTGTCCATAAGACACAGCCAACTCAACAAAGGATTCCAACAGCAGAAGGTTTTAGACTGGCTGACTGAATCACGAAACCTCACCTGCTGAAGAAGAGAGAAGGCAGAAAAAGAACTCCCAAAGAAGCAGGAGGCAATTTGGTGAAGTCAAAGAGATGCAGATAACACAGTTATTGCAAACAAGGGGTTTTACATTTAGTTTTAAGTATATAATAACCATTTATGCCAATACGAGGTGCTATGTTTTATCTTGTTTGACATATTGACCATCAAATAAACACAGAATTTTAATGTTGTATCTCCTGTTCATCTTTTGCTCACCCAAATATCCTTATTTTAAATAGATCTGACCTCGGCTTGGCTCCAAAACTTCGGGAGGTCTGTGTAAGACCATTCAAAAAAGAGAAGCCCCAAATTCTGAAAGCGTGAGCACATTATTGTTGGTGCATGCTTGCTCTGCGACAGACCACTCTTATCTGACCTAACATTCCATAAGAGCTAAACCCCTTCTCCTACTCATCCTCCTGCTCTTCCTCCCTCAGCCATGTAGAGGAGCAGGGTAATTGCCTCCAGAGGCACTTTGTGTACTACCTCGTATCCGCCATGTTGTTGGCTGCAGGTCAGCCTCTGAATCGGTCTCCCTGTCATACTGGTCCTATCTGAGACTGGACCACAGTCAGAGAGTTTCTAGATTACACTAATGCGCACAGTCCACAAGGTATAACGCGCATTAAAAAAATAGATACCTGATGTTAATTGTTAATCAGTGAGGGCCATCTGAGAAGGAAGGTGGAAAGTGGATGATAAAAGTTAGAGATGGGACATTCATAAGTACATAAGTTCTCAGCATAAAAAGCTTAATATAAGACTATCTAGAACATAAAAAGTGGACAACTGCACTGTAATGGCTCTAAACTTGCTTACAGTTATATTCAAATAAGGATGGATAAAAGAAAACCTTTTTAATAACGCCGTGCAGAGTGCTGGGTGAGAGAAAACAAGTCAGATCCACACAGAGCATTCAGTGCAAGCTGCACATTATTTTCTCCATCAGTTTTCCTCTGTTTCAATTTGTCTTACTCCATTACCTGTGACCCTCCAGAACATCATCAAAATAAAGCACAAGGTTGATAACATGAATAAAATCCATCTTCCCAATTTAGTTAACTATTTTGATTTGCCAAACCTAAAGTAAGCGTCTGAACGCAATTATGAAGAGAAAATCCAATCACTGAAAGAAATTCCTTAAGGAAACAATCATTTTATCAAGGGTAAAATGTACAGAATGTTCATTTCCACGATGGTCAAACAATTAATCATATTTAGTACTACACAGGAGAGCGCAATTAAAATAAAAAATGTCAAACTCCTCCTTTTTTTTAGAGTAGAAACATTTTAAAAGTATGTTTGTGTTCATCTTTGTACAGACTTTACATGAGTACATTTTGAACTTTCAGGACAGGATACAAAAATGCTCTGCTACAATAAGACTGGATACCAGTCCTGTGGCTTTCACTCAAAAAAAAAAAAAAAATTATTAAAAAGCTCCATTGGACAAACAGTCCACTTCCGTCTCTTTATTGGACCGTTTCTTAGCCATTATCCATGAACCCTCATACCCAAACACAAGTACAATTCTAATCCCAGAGCTTGATCTGTCCATCCCAACCACAGGTGATAACCTTGGATGTTTCGTGTGGGTGCCACAGTGCACTGATACACACTTTGTCATGAGCCTTGATCCTGTGGTAAAGCTTGGTGGTCTTCCAATCCCAAATATTCAACTTGCCATCTGCATCTCCTGACACTACATAGCTGTGATGAAAAAAAAAAAAAGAAAAAGACATGAGAGAAGTGGTGAGGATGGAAAGACTAGCATTCTGCTAAGAATGATTTCTGTCTCTGCTTCACCTGCCAAAAGGTAGGAGTGTAAATATTTGGTATTAAGACTAGCCAGGAGTTGTTGTGTTGCCATGGATCTTGAAAAGAAGTGAGGGCAACTGCTCACATATGTGGGTGGTGGTGGGTGAGAATAGGGGAGAGAAAAGGACTAAGTAGGTGTTTTGGCTAAATTTAGGCTGCTGGACTGCTCCACTTCGCTCTCCTTGTGGATAATATGAAGAGGCTGTTTTTGCTCAAGTATAGTTTGAAATACATACTGAGTCAATGTTAACACTTTAGTTCAAAAGTGCTAACATTGACTCCACTTCATCAAAAGGGGGATTTTTATGTTATTTGATTAATTCACTAATGCCAAACAACACATAATTTATTATTTCACTTCAAATTAAAATTAAGATAAAAATATTTAAACTTTACCTCATGTCTGGGGAGAAGTCTACTTGGCAGGCATATCCAGCCACCATGTGGCCTTTGAAACCTTCTTTTTGTTCAGTCTGAAGCGGTTTTGGGCTCCGAAGATCAGAATCTGGTTGTCCATAGACTGGCACGCTAGCCATTTACCTGGGGTGGGAAATAGACAAGCAGTCTCATCACAACTGGAGCTACACAGAACCACTACTGATGCAGTACAAAATGCCGTCAAAATCAGTTAGAGACAAAAAAATAACACAAATATATTCAAGTATTATTGTATCAAAGTATTGTGCAAAGTCAAGTTTTAAAGTGTCTATGTCTGTCTCATTAACATGCATCTCTGAAGCCAAATATTCAACAGGCAGCCACTAAAATATCGAATGCAATATCATGATGATGCCTGCCCCTGCTGTTCATATTTTCCAAACGTGGCATTGTAGCAAGTCTGATCTAGTGGAGCATTAAGCAGAGTCTAATATTTTTTCCAAACAGGTAAATGGTAATTGCTGGAAACATGCCTCAAGGACAAAACTGTGAAAACAAAAATATGAATATTTTCAGTTTGCTGACAGCCTGCAAAGACCATCATTCTGTTAATAAACTGGGACGATGGACACAATTAAGTCAGTGACTGCTTAGTTGGGATCTACTTTAGAGAACATTTCAGCTCCTGACAAAACTGTAAAATGCAGACTCAAAGTCACTACACAGCGATAAGAGGCAGCGCTTCAGTGTCAGAGCATTACACGACTCACTGCACTTCTTGAAAGAAACATGTTGGAAATTATTAATGTGGTATGAGAAAGACATCGAGTGGTGGTGTGAGGGTCCTCTTACATCCTCCCTCAATAAACACATGCGACAAAACACTTGTCCACAAATGTCAAACGCAATAGGTGCAGGAAAATGAAACAACTTGGTCACTTTTAAAAAGGTGCGCTCAAGCGCTGTCAGTTTTATTCAGAGCGGAAGAGATGGGGGAGATGGGACAGGAGCGAGGCTGTCAATGTGTCGGCTGGACTGCATTTAGGCTTAAAAGGAAATTTAATGGCTTCCCACTGAGAACACATTTTTTATTCACACACTGACAAGAAACAAGTAGCAGTGGGACAAATAAGAATGCTACCCAAAGGCGGCAAGGGAGTAGCACGAGAACATGAAAGGGAGAAATCAAAAAAGGTATTGACGGATAAAACAGAGCTGAGTTTGATGGTAGTAGGAGCTGATTGAGTGCAACAGCTGAGTCCTGAGCTGAAGTGTTATGTAGAAAAAGGACGACTGTCATCCGTGTGTGCTGCTGTCAGACACTGGCTTCTTCTTACGTCCAATTTTTTTTTGTACAAGGTCAGCACAAGCAAGTTTATTAGCACTTCATAAGTGCAACTGTTGTCCCTGATCACACATAGAAGAATCGTACATCTTTGACCTGAATCCTTACTTGAAACAAAAAGTGTAAAAAGGTGTGAGAGTGGTATTTATCTTTTCATATAACATATAAAAGTAATGTCAACTATTCCCTTATTCCTTCACAGTTACCTAAAACAACAAATATAGTGTATACTATACAGCAAGCTTATTAACATTTTATTTTTTTTAGTACATTTAAAAGCGGGAGCTCTTTTAAAATGTCAAACAAACAAACAAACATTCAGGTGCTGCAGAAAAAGATAACTGAAGTGGAGTAAAATCAGCAGTTTTTCTACCCACCCCCCATTACAGTTGACATCCACAGGCATGTCATTATTTGATACTGGTGGCAGCTGCATGCTCAGCAGTTCACTCCCGGACACAAGTGCATTAATACAGGTTAGAGCGTTTCCCCAGTGCTCAGTGAAGTGTTTGTGACAGTTGGTCATGCATATAATACAATATTTTCTATATGTACAGGAAGTTTGGACTGGGCCAGACCACAATCCTGATGAGCACTGATTAACTCCATTAGCTTGTTTTCTTTATCAGCCAACACCAGAAGCTTCAAATCTACTTCAATCTGGCAATATAGGTTTAAACTCCCCCGTGTATGCTGGACTGTGTGTGAGCTGTGATTTGACTACTCACCATTGGGAGACAGAGTCACAGCTGGCATGGAGTGCATACTGGGCTCAGCGATGTACTTGAAGTCCACAGGGATGTCCCTGAAAAAGGCACAAGGCAGTGTGAAAACACTCGATGACAGGTTGAAAACTGGATGAGATAATAACCTGAGCTGTAAAGCAATAACTCAAAAGGACTCAACAGCAACTTGGAGCTTGTTTACTAGTGCTGCTTGTTAAGGAAGATAAAATGGCGACAGAAAAGTAGCACCGTAACAGCCAACAGCTACAGTATGTAAATAACTCCATGCAATCTTGGGGGAAAAGCTTTTGATGCTGCCCTGCAGACTGTACTGACAAGCAATTATTTATTAATCCTTTCTTCTCTGAAATCACTCTGCTTTCCATTCTGCCATGTTCTACTGTGTCTCTCTCTGCTTAAGGAGACAGGACATTTGGTCATCTGCTCTTAAGTGGTCTGCACAGATCTCTCAGATCTACAGTGCTGTTTGCCATTATGACAATGTGCCAATTGCAGCAGTTTTTCTTTTATTGACCTGTTGACTGACTAGCTGAAAAACTAGCATTAATGTGTCTTTCCCCCTTACATAATGCCTGTTTACTCAGTGTTTGAGGCTAAGGAGCAATAAACTTGAAAATGATCTTGCTATGTGCTTAAACCAAGACCATATCTCTGTGTCTCTTTGCTTAGTAAGAACTGGAGAACTTGCACACGACCAAAAATAGGCTTTGAAGAAGTAGAGAGAATGAGAAATCCAAACCCTTGTACACAAACACACACACTTGAATTCATCAGCATACACAGTTGCATTAAAGGGACACTGGACATGTCAAAGACATTGTCTACAGAAAAGCCAAACTAAACTCTAAAAAAAACCATAAGCCTCTTTTTGTGTGATCCAGAAATAACCAGTCTGTTGGTGCTTTGTTATGACAAATGATAAGCTATACTCTGGGGATATTCATGAATAATATATGACTGTTTGCTGTATTTTACATAGATCAAACTTGGGGACAAGGGTAAAAAGAAACAAAAAACTCACATTTACTTAGAACATTTAGTTAGAGTGGCATAAAATTTCTGCAATGAGATTAATATTGTGTTTCTCAATAGGCCTGGAGGAAAAATGCATAGAGCCTTTTTTTTTTAAATAAAGAAGAAAGTGAGACAGTTTATTTGGTATTTGGAACTCATGTGAAAAGTTATTTTCACTAAAATTATTGCTACTGACAGTCACTGGTGGGTTTTAGTTGAGATATTTAAATAAACTTACATGACAGAACACAAGTTCTTAGAGGACACAGCAGTTAACTTTGTGTGTGTCTGTGTGTGAGATTCCAAAAGTGTCCTTCACTCCATCTTCAGCATTTTTCATTTTTATCCTTTTTCTCCCTCAATCAATCATGATACCAAACGTCCCTCCAAATCCACAATTTCATTGCTCTCTGTACAAGGTCTTTATAACCAACAGCTAATTCCCCTTGTTGTCATAGTGCAGCACATTTTTTTTTTTTTGTAATCCTCCTCCAACGCACACACCGACTCTCCACGTCTTGATGATAAACCTCTGCTACACATGAAGCCGTCTCCGCAGAAAAATGGCTTGTGAGAAAACAAGGACAGATTTTGAAGCACATGTGGGCGTTGAGCACCGTGATGTGACTGACTTGTAGATTTGCTGCCTCACAATCTTTTCTAAGAATTCGGTTTTCCCTCTAACCTGGCTCCTCTTTGCCAGCATCTGCTTCAATCCTGGTAATTTTGAGACTGTTTGGGTAAATTCAGCCCAATGTTGCTATGTAGCAGCTCTCACAAGGAGGGTTAGCTTAAAGGGGGGCGGCGCTTGAGAGCTGCAAACCAATCGGTATCCATGAGAGAAAGAGGGACAGTAAAGCCACTCTTTGGAACAACATAACACTTGCATGTTTGCTCCCACAAAAAAAGACCACAAGGAAAAAAAAAAGCTGGAAGATGCTGAAAGAAAATGAGTGTTAAGTTTTATCTGATCTGCCAGTCATACGCACACCTGTTCGCATGAATATATTTTGTGGAACAATTTCAAACTGCTTATTTATTAAAATATACAATTGGCCACAGGGACCAGGCTAATAGGGGTTATTGCGGAGTACTGTCAATGTCAAAAATTAGTTTCAGGAGAAAAAAAAAAAGAAACCACCACTGTTAACAGATACATGTGATGCATTTCAAAAGCTGGATCATTTGGAGATTGCTTGATGTCTCCTTTAATGCTCCTATTAATGACTAATGAAAGGAACAGTGCAAGACCACATTCAGGAAATCCACTGTTTGTGTTTTACATGGTTGTACTCAGTTTGCTGGTTACACAAAGCAACCTGATGTTGCCAAGAGGCTGTAACAGTGAAATGGTCTGTTAAAAAAAAGCCTTGTAACTACACACACTTACAGTGTACATGCCACACTGTAACTGTAACTCCTGACAGCAAAAAAGTCATTTTTTTATGTTTCCATGATTGAACAATAAAAAGGAATTTACCCTGCTTTATGTCAATAGTGCTGATTAATTTCACTGAACGGTTGCCCAACACAACCACAGCCTTCCATTATTCACCACTCAGTGAATAATTATATGCTTTGCCTCCCGGCAATAATACCCCACACTATAAAACAGCACTCTTACTCCAAATACTGTGTCTCCTATTTGAGGCTGTCGTAGTTGTGGACTTACCACTCCCAAACTCGAAGGCTCTTGTCATCTGACGTGCTTACAAAGCGACGATTCTCGTCAACAAAGGTGATGGTGTTGACAGCCCCCAGGTGACGGTCATACTCCTGAACAACCTCACCTGTCCTGATGTCCCACTGTCAGTCACAGGAAAAAAAAAGTCAGACAAATAAAAAAAACTAAGTGGAATATTAAAATTGATTGACAAAATACAACCAAACCTGTTCCACGACACTTTCCAACTCTTGTGAGATGCTGATTAGCAGAATAACTCTGAGTTGTTTTACTTTAAGACTGAAGTTGGAATCAGAGAGTTTTAATTGTGCCAACACAGTGAAACACCTTCAATTGCAATGGTGCACTGACAGTGAATAGCAATAAAACAGGTCTCCTTCGTGAACATTGTTTTAAACATCTAACATATTAAAACAAAAAAAAAGAAAAGAAAAACCAGACAGAACCACAGGCAACCAACAAACAGGTCACATTTCAGATTTGACATCAACTCTGTTTGTTCTTTTTTTTTTTTTAACCCCTTTGGCTGCTCTCAAAATCAGCCATCTGTTCTGAAAACCCGGAGAGACAGAGCTGCAAGATTTGATACTAACCGTGATGACAACTACTATTTATCTGGTGGATTACAAGACAAACTTTGTCTCTGTTATGTAACATCTTGATATATTTTCAATGAAGGCTAACATTGAAACCAAAATTAAATGAAGTTCTATCTTTGCTGCTCCTAGATTTTATGCCTATGAACTGTGGGAATTTATTTGGCTTCTTACAGCCACAGAGGCCCTACAATTCATCTGTAGAAGTTCAAGGTTACTTTGTTCTACAAAACATGATAGTATGATTTGGTATTTAAGGTTTCCTGCTTTGTCAAACATTGTTCTCTGCTCCTTCCCTCTTTCTCAGCCTTATGCTGCATTTGATTAATAACTTCCTCTGGTCCTGTCAGCCTCCCAAGCTCTTACTGTGCACACACATTGACGCACAGTAGTGCTAGAAAATGAGAAGAGAGTGTATTTCATGCTCTTGTGGGCACAGGGGGTATACACAGAAATTGATGTTTGCATCTGCTTGGTCAACTAGGAAATACAAGAGGTGATGGTGAAGGCTGAACTGAATTGCTCGCAATGCAGCAAATGTCAGCTTTACCTGAACAATCTTCTTATCAGACATGCCAGCCACAAAAAGGTTCTGTTTCTCTTCATCTGGGTTGAACTTGACGCAGTATGGTACCTTCCTGTTGGTGAAGCGGGAGATACATTGGCCTGTGGAGGGAGGCAAATTGAACGTCTAAGCTACAGAATAATCCACAGCGGCTTTTCAGAAAGGTGCACTCAAGTTGTTTCAAATTTGAAGACAGTCTCCAGCTTTCATGGCTGTGTGCTGGGTCCCTGCAGGCGACCACAGCTCAGCTATTACATGGAAAAATTCTGTTTCCTTGTGTTTATTCAGCAGAGGCAAGTCAATGCAGGAATGATGCTACCATCACTGCTAAAATATAGAATATAGGAAACTAAAATGACTGCAGCACCAAGAGGCTCTTAAGATTTAAATGAAAGGTTTTCAGTAACATAATTTCTGTTTTACATCCAGCACCTTAGGGACAGATCTGAAATGAAATACCAAAATGATCCACTATGCATGATTGCTTTGAACAGCTGCAGGAATAAAACAACTGTGGAAATTTGCCCACAATAATCATAGAAAAAGTAAGGAACTTTCAGTGAGGACTTTCATTAACAGATTCTAACGTTGTAAAAAATGAGATAACTATGTGAATAATGACTACAGGCAGCATGGTGGAGGAGTGGTTCCCACTGCAACCTCACAGGTTCAACTCTACATGCTGGCCATTGGCCTTTCTGTGTGGAGTTTGCATGTTCTCCCTGTGCTTGCATGGGTTTCCTCCATATTTCAAAGACTAAATGATAGGTTTAATGCATGTAATGGTAGAAAAACGTTGCTTGGACGTGTTAATGGTTGTCTGTCTCTCTGTGTGTTGGCCCTGAGAAAGACTGGTGACCTGTCCATGGTATACCCCACCTCTGACCCAATAATAGCTGGGATAAGCTCCAGCCCCCCATGACCATGAACAGCACAGGAGGTTAAAGATGATGGATGAATGATGACAACGCAAGGAATCCTTGTATTATCAAATGGGGGGTTTTAACTCTTTTCTGCCCTCTGCTGGATTGACACTTTAGCTGAGCACGGGTAAAAATTATGGTTGAGGAGCAAACGGGAAAGAAGGCAGGAGAGCACAAAGTTCTAGTGTAGACACACTCTCCCGTCTCGTAAAATGAATGAGGACAACTTTTTCAAAAAACTGCAGCAAGAAATGAACCTACTGGAATTTATATTTTAAACCATACATTTCACCACTGCGCTGCTGTGTTTTTACCAAACTTGAACAAAAATCCAAAATAGCTGATTATTTTTCATTAATTGTGGGTAAAAAAACTAAATGTAGATTTATTTCTTCAGTATTCCATTATTCAGGTATAGATTTAAGTAAGATAATCATGTCCTGCATATCTCCTTTGATTTAGAACAACACTAAGTAGCTGTGTGGACATCAGAGTAGTACAGCCTACCTGTCTCAGAGTCCCAGAGTTTCAGGTAGCGATCATATGCAGCGCTGAGGAACTGGGTCCCACTATTGTTGAAGCAAATGTCTCTTACTGCTTTGCTGTGACCTAACATACAAACAGAAAAAAACATTTACACACATACTACAAATAAAGAAAGATACTAATTTTTGCCTCTGCCTTGTTACCATGTCTTCCATTGCGGTGTTCCTTTGATACCATTATGAATTCATTTGAGTAATGTGAAATCTGGTTAAGGGAAATAAGGGGTGTTGAGGATGAAAGATTCACTAAACTATGTGAAGCAAGGGAAATTTAATCTTTAAATGAGCTTGGAGAGAGAAAGAGAAAAAAATTACATGCATCATCCTTCTTTTCAGCTGTTCTCCACCTTTTCTTATTCTCTTCCAAATCCTAATCTATGCAACCCTTTGGCTTTTCCCTGTTTGGTACAGGTGATGAGAGGTCCCCGTGGGCTTGGCACTCACAGATGCCTCCCTTGTTAAAGCTGGCTTTTATCAGGGATACACCGTTTCCACGGCGATAACAGAGCCCACTGAGCCTAAGCGCCTGTCTGCTTGCTTGCTCTTACCCTGTTTGATAGTAGACCTTAGGCAACATTGCTGCTACGGAAAGCCTTGATGTTGTGTGGGCATAAAACCGCAAATACACAAAATACAAAAAAACAGGAAACACATCATCAAAATCTGCCTTTTGTCCCAGCCTGCATCCATCATGAAAATTCACATTTAATAACATAAATTTAAGCACAATCCCCATTACTGTGTATATTAATTGTTTCCCCTGTTTAGTGATTCTAACAAGCTATGTGGAGTAAAATCATTTTCAAGCAATTCCCTAATGTATTTGTCTTTAAAAGATAGTACACGATGAAATAAATGCAGAAAAAGATCTGTAAGTTACCGAAATAAGAAAACAAGGAAACAAAATAAAACTGAAAAAACTGTCACTTCAGAAAAGGATTCATAAATAAAGAAACAGATTTTATAATACTGACTCCTCTCCATGTCTTGTAACCTCCCTTGCCCCTTGTCCCCCTCGGCCCCTGGGCTGCTGAATTATGTATATTCTGTGAAGGAGCTGACAAGCAGAACCACGGCTGCAAACAATCTCTATTCTGACAGTGAGCTGTCTTTAGGAAGACTGTAAAAATGGCCTGCATGTATTAGGCAAGCCCCCGCCGCCGCCACACACACACACACTCCATTTAAAAAACCTCCCCACACTGTCACTGGTCAGCACACAAGTCATTAGTGTACCAGTATTGCTGAGCTCACAGTCTGTCATTGCTGTGTATTTCCCAGAAGGCAAGTTGTATTTAAGACCACAAGCAAAGACAGCATAACATCAGCATGTTTGCTGATGATCCATTGTTGTTTACAAAACATTATGTGTAGGAAGTACAAATAATATAGATAACATATTTTTTCTCATTTTTGCAATTTCATGCAATTATTTTGATTTTCCCATATCAAATTTCAAGGTATAATTTTGAGTGGGGATGTTTGATGATAAATCTGCCCACTTACCAATGAACGTTCGAATACACCTCCTCTCGTTGTAGACTTCCCACAACTGTGACAGAAGAAAAAAATAAATCATAGGACTACGTGAATACAGATTTAAATTTCACCCTGTTTCAGCACTCCAATTAATTAAAACAGAAGTAAGGAAAAAAGTTAAAAAGAAAAAGCTTTAACAATTTACCTTGATCTTACAATCCATGGAGCAAGAGAGAAGTAGATGGCCAGAGTTAGGGAATAATCTAATAGCGCTGACGCCCTAAAAAGGGGGAAAAAAGAGAGGAGAAATTAATATGCTGAATCACAATGCACCCAGAGCAAACGAAGTTTGTGCATTTTACACTATGGAAACATCATCAAAATTAGGATGACTTTCTTCAAGTTACCAAATGTTCTCCAAAATATACTACGAAACTTTGGTGACACCATATGTACCAGCCTCAATTTATCTCAACATCAGCACTTCTACGTGCTTATTATCTTGTCAAACCTCTTTGTATTCCAAATTAGGCTCTGAAAGCTGTAACTTCCTGCACAAAGCGAACAGGAGCCAATTTAAAACTTGAGTGATTTCTCTCTCCCTGAAGCACACTGGAAGATCTAAAGCTAGAATCAAATCTTTCTTAGAATAACCCAGTGTTTGCCTCCATATTTGAATTATAAAGACGCTGTTGTGAATGTGATAGAATAATCTCTGACATGTCAGGAACAAGCTGATTGCATATGGCTGTTATCAATTTATTCTTTTATTAAGGACCCTCAAGGTTTTTACAAGGTCTGTCTAATGGAAATACACACACACACAAACACTCACACACTTTTGACTCCATACCTCCTTAACTGTAATCTCATTTTGCATTTCAAAATAATTTTTAAACAGTGAAGTACTCAAATTTATACACAGAAAACACCTACAGCAGAATAATATCTTCTATAAACTGCCAATTATCTACACAAAAACATAGATATCATCTATGTCCCTCTCCACTGACCTTGGTGTGTCCAGACCAGACATGAATCTGTTTCTTAGGCAGGTAACACTTGTCCGGAGCTTCTGCAGAACGCAGATTGATGCCTACATCCTGTGGGACATGGAGGTATGACCTGCCCTGATAGTCATACATATCTTTAACTGTGAAGAGAACAAAAAAAGGACAAAATGCATTTTTAACCCTGCAACATTTGGATACATGTTAAAAAGTAGCATGTCATCTGTGTTTAGCCTTTTTTCTTTTTACAAGTTCTAAGAAAGTTCCAAGTTTACAAGAAACATTATAAAACCAGTCTCTGCAATCACATGACAACAGAGCAAGCTTAATATGCTGAGGAAGACATTACACGTTGTCAAAAGATCCAGAATAATAACTAATGCACATTCTGATGTTCTGGTTGTTATGTGCTGCTGTCTTTTAACAGCAGTACATAACATTTTTTTTTTTTTTTTTTTTTTACAAATAACGTTACAGTTACAGTTTTAGCTCACCATGGAGAATGGTCTTCTCTTCTGCTGGAGCATCCTCTTCATTCTTTCCTTTCTTCTGCCTCTTGGCTGTGATCTCATCCAGCTCTTTCTGTTCATCCTGTAAAGTTAAGAGACAGGCTGAGCAAACTGAAGTAAATTTGTGGCAGTGGTAAGTGACTATATACCCACACAATGCCTGTTAAAAAGGCCCCAGTTGAGTACTAAAGGGAAGTTGTTTTATGGCATACATTGTACAGACAGAGAAAATAAATAATTCCTAGTCTCACATAACTACTGTAGCAAATTATGTGTGTCATGTTTAATGTAAAAAAAAAACAATAATGCATAAACAAATACAAAGTAGCTTATTTTAGCTAGTTTTTTCTATGTCTTTAAAAATCCGATTAAGCAAAAATTAAATCTCTCTATCTGCCACACTGCCCAAAATGAATCCTTACTGTCAAACCTTGGGTGTGTGCTTTCCTACCATATTACCATATTAATGGAATAATTTGAGATCTTTCAAGCTTGTTCTAATACAATCTTTAGTTCTATTTATGCATTAGTGGTTGAAAGATATTTTTAAAAGATATTTTTCCTCCCTGATTGTGTTAAATTAATAAAGTCATGGCTTGGTTTGTTGTATCCAGTGACTGGCTTCTTTTGCAGGGTGTGAACAGACTTAACATGACAGTAAATCTGTACTTTACAGATTAAACAGAACAGAATTTCATAACCTGGTATTATATGATGAACAAAATTTTACCTCTGATGGTTTGGCCACGCCCCTCTCATCTTCATATTTTGCCCACGGTCCAAGGAACTTCTCAATGTCTTCTGCATCTCCACCTTTGACCTTTTTTCTTTTTTCTGACTTCTTAGGGCCACTTTCAAACACAGTTAGACCTGGAAAGATTAGCAACATTAGATAATATAATTATGAATACCTCTTAAACAGTACTTCCAATATGGACACAGTGAAATACATTTCAAATAAGGTGTCAAATTATTACCTTTTTTTTTCTCAGCCTCATCCACTGCACCAATGTAGCTATTAGAGGACACTTGGTGCGTGTCAACAGATGGATCTAAAGCATAACCTGATAGCAAAATGGAGATAATTAGAGGAAGGTCAAAAATTAAGCATTGTCCGTATAGTGACTACACTGACTAAACCCATGACTGTGGTTTAAGTTTACCATAGGTAGAGAAGGTCCTCCTTTGTTGTTCAAACATGAAGTCATTGACGTGAGCAGGTTCTGCATAGCCAGACAACATGTTTCTGGGGGCAGCCATCTGCTGGGTTTTATATGGATTCACTGGCCCAAACTAAAGTAGACAAAACAAAATGATTTTTTTAAACCTTTATGGAATGTCACAAGGGAAATATATTTTTGCCTGACCACCGATGCTAATTTATATTTACAAAGAGTAACTTTAAAAACAGCCATTTTAATTTACATTAACTGATAAATAAGTATGATAGACCATGTTTTTTAGTGTGTGACCAAGTCAAAAATTACACTTAAGGGCACTCAGGGATTAAGACTACAAATACACAATAATGATATTATCAATATTGAAAAGCCGAAAGAGGAGTAGTAGTAGATTAAATGTCTGACCCCACTTAAGGTGCGAAACTTTGATAATTACCTCTGGTGCAAACATAGTTTCATATGTGGGGTTATATGAGACTTCTTTCAGAGAAGGATCCAGATGTGTGCCAGTCTCAACAGACTCCTAAAATGACAATGAAATGTTACAAAGAGGAAGACAAATCCAGTAATGGACTAGTTTAAAATTAACTTACTTAAAAAGCTGTTTGGTGAATCAAATATTACACAGAAAATAACGACATGATAGACTTACATAAGACAAAATCAATGATATAAACGAATGCTGCATTTCCTAAAGAACATGCCTGTGATTGCTGAAAGTTGGCTGAGATTGGAAAGGTGTTCAACACGTCTTTCAAGTGTGCTCCATTCAAAAATGTATTAAACATATTAACATATAAATTATCCTGCATTAAAAACAGAGTTGGAACGGTGTTTCTAGCTGTAAGCGCTTAAGACTAGATGTGGGTCGTAAGACGTCAGGCAGAATGCGTAATAATAATAGTAATAAATACTGGAAACATCAAGTTTCCAGTACTTGGAAATAATTTGACATTACACACAACGTTAAAGAAAAATAAACAATAACGTTCACAATAGCCTGCTCGAAACAGTGTTTCCCGCTAACTACGTTGTTAAGGTATTTTACTTAAACTTTACCAACAATTGTTACTAACTCAGTATTTCAAACGGTCCCTTGCAACAATATGTCTTAAGAGAACGTTTAGGAAAAATGAGACTGACAACATCTAACGTTAACTTTAATAACGTTAAGCTAATCCTCGGCTAATTTAGTTAGCTTACCTTAACGGCGACCTCGGGAGCTGAATTGAGAACGGCCAAAGACATTGTGGGTCCCGTTTCCAACGGTCTGAGGTGAGCCGTGGCGTCCGAATCGGTTTCCTCCACTTTCTCGGATCTAGTAGTAGATTCTGACTCATTTTCTGAATCAGAATCGCTACCGTACGAAACGAGGGAAGAAATGGCGGCAGACATCTTGGATGTTGTGAATTCGCCGGAAGCAGAAAGGCGGTACTTCCGTTGTGACAAAAAAAAGATATTTAGTTAAGTAATTTAATTTATATACGTAGGGGTCATGCTATAAAACTTTTAAAAATGGTTACAGCCATAATAACACAATATGCTTGGCGTTTGTAGTCACCTCGATCTTGATTCATTTAATTGCACATGTGGACAATTGTATTTTCATGTAGATTTTAAGAAGCAACAGTCATTCCAGGAGACTGAGTAAATTGTGCAATAATAATATGAGGATAATTATAGGGACGTCCTGAAATTTCTGGAATAGATATTGTAACATTGTAACGATCCAATAGCGTGAACACGCACGCTGTCCACGAGCCTCCCACGAGCACACGGGACGCTTTCTCGCGCCCCAACAATAGAGTGGTACATACCACTATGGCTTTTCAGAACGGGGATATTTTCTCATGAGCAAACATAATTCCACAGTTTTGGTATCAGGAATAATACAAATGTTGTCTATGAGTGAAAGGGGCAAACATTTGTTTTTGTTAAAAACAAGGTTTTGCGTCGGATGAAACGGGTGAAATGTGAATTGTATGTATCTCTTCAAAGAGAATCCCTATGGCAAAACAAAGTGCCTGGACTCTTCTCCGCCGCCGCCTCTTCCAGCAGGAGAACATTTCATATCAGAGACGGTACAATCATGGATCCGACCCGGGGATTTAAATTTCTGGACACGGTGGCATGCTCCGTTGCCCAGTAAGGATGAAAAGAACATAAAAGGAATTTCAACCAAGCTATCAGGTAATTCATATATTTCCCCCACTCTATAGTTAAGTTACATTTTTTAACTTGGAAATGTGACTTTATTAACGTTATGATAGCGCAAATTCATCCTGTCACAAGATCAACTAACTGAAGCCTGAAAACCGAATCACTACATTAGGGTTAATCCGCCTAATAACGGTGCTGGTAATTTAACCCTGCCTGGCCATCGCGGACTAGCACTACACACTAACCTAGTATACAGGTGAGAGATGCCCCTGTGTTGACACCGTTAGGACTCCAAAGTGGCTTAAACATTAAAAGTACCGATAGTATATCTGAAAAAAATTCCAAATTTGCAAAGGAACTGCTTTAAAGGTTATTAATTTTAAAGCTACACATCTGCATGAGCTCCCGCAGCAGCGTCTTTAGATTGACACTGAGGAATATCACGTTGGTGAGAAAGCCCAGAGAAAATCATTGCAATGCCTCGCAAATAATTTGCCAGAGACACAGTGTTAGGTCACGCATCTCCTCTTGAATGTGTTTTATGTGTAATTGGGTTGGACGCTTTCAGTTTGGTACAGTGTGATTAGGGGAAGCGCTGGCATCGGGGAATACGTGATTTAATTTTCCCTCTACGAACGCATTGACTTGCCTCGGAGAGAGGAGAGGAGAGGAGAGGAGAGGAGAGGAGAGGAGAGGGGCTGGGGTCTATTTCAGCCTGCTTGGTTTGCAGTCATGGGGGATGGTAGCCTTCCTTCAGCCCGGTGGAAGTCAAGCTTTGTGAAATTCGAAACCTTCTTTGTACTACTTCAAGTACAGCAAGAAAAGTGGGCATGTGGAGATGTGTCTTGTGCAACGATCACCTTTTCATTGCATTATGCCAACTCATGTGGTGCTGTGTGGTATTTGATGTACAGTAAACTGACCATATTGTCTGCAGCCTGTGCATTCAAACCCAACTATGAATACAGTTATGTGATGATGCGCTCTCATGGTTTGCCCATCAAAATACCGTCTTAGTGTAAGAACAGGCTGTAGTAGTAGACAATTGAGTTATGAATGAATTGCCTTTTGAATCTACAACTGCAGAACCATTGATAAAAGTCTATGTATGCTGCTGTGTTTGACTGGTCTGATGATTTGAAATTACATTCAGATGTAACACAGACTGGGGTGTAGATGTAGCAGTTGTAGCAGAGCAGTAAATGATGTGCTCAAGAATTCCACCTATTTGGGTACTTTATAATGGGGGCTAAATAATTACTTTTATCAGGACAGTTTATATTTGAACGTTTTCTCACTAGATAAAATAGTTTGGAGTCTAGAGACCTTGCCAATATCTGCAAACAGAATGTGCAGATTCTCAAAACTATAATTAGCCACACAGTTCTTTACACTTATACTGTTTGTAACATGATGCAGCGTGTGAAGAGGATATTTCCAGATTTGATCCGAATTTTAATGTCATTCAAGGACATTATGGTACATAGAAATTATACTAAATATGGACACTTTACAGACAATAAGAATGGACTTTGTTTGCAGGAGCTATTAGACAATGTGTATATATATATATACATATATACTGTACATTAGCAAATATGAAAGAGCTCAAACACTTCAGAGGCCCCTTGCAGCTGTTAAATGTGTCAGTCTACAGCAGTGGCATCTAAACTGTCACATGACCCAGTGGAAACTGCACATTCTTACAGCCGTCCAGAAGAATCATAGATGTACATAAAACCTTTGCCGTTTGCCAAATTCTGAGTTTGCTTCAAGAAATAACACAGTGATCAAACTCACATGCTACAGTTTGCCTGCTGTGGTTCCAAATCACTGCTATTGTTCTGGTTGAGGCTAGTTCTTCTGCAAGAGGGTTACTACCTAGGCTTTGTTGGTTTATGCTGTATGTTTTACTTTGCTGGAAATTTTAAATCATTGGTAAAAACTGGGAACCTGTTTAAACATTTTCTTTACCTGAATCTACTATATATTAACAGTTATTTTTTTTGTACCCAAAGATGTAACCCAGAGTAGACAAGAATCACTTTGCTGTGATGCATTTTGTGAACTCTGTTATTTTTATCTCTTTATTTATTTATTTTTCTAGGGATGACATTTTTGCACATTTTTCAGTTCCCATGTTTTACTCCGTGTTCCTGAGGCCCTTGTGATAAAATAAAAGTTTGGCATACCTCCTGCTGAGGCTTTTGGACTTCTCTTATTTGTTGACATTGCTCTGATCCTCTGCCAGTCTCAGGCTTTCTCATGCTACCAAGAAGAACATCTCTTTCTCTCTTTTGTCTTCGTTCACAGAGGTGGAGAGGGGTGACAAGAGGACACACAAAATACCTTTGCTAGTGTGTAGCAAGAGAAAGATGAGAGAAAAATGACTGACGCTGGCATGAGTATGAAGTTAGAAAAGGTGGGCCAGGGATTCGAGGAAAGACAGAGAAAGAAAGTGTGTGTGATAAAGTGCAACGCCCCTTTACGTGCCATTTAGCGGAGCCACAGACATACCTCCTATCTCCCAGCTGTTAGGATGCTCCAGAGGCTCCAGTACACAGGAGCTATTGTTGTTCTTCTTGGCCAGGCCCACTGTGCTATAATACGGCTTCTGTTTCTGGCCTGACAGAGGAACACCAGGGTTCAGTTTGCCCATCTGACTGGTGCTTCTTGTGTCTTACTGCCACTGCCTTCACCAGCTTTCTCCCTGCTTTGTCTACGTCAATCGATGATTTTTGATTCTTAAGGTTTCATTTTGTCTGGCAGAGTTTTCACGATCCCTTTATCATTGACCTTCTATGGCTTTTTGCAGCCACTCTTTCTTTTGCTTAGGTTGGGAAGGGGTTATTGAGGGGGTCACCCAATCCGTTCACCATATATCTCTAAATCTCTGCCACTTACAACAAAGAAAAAGACAAAATTTCCACCTGAGTTTGGAACTGCCCTCCCCATCTCTCTGAAGTTGAAAAGCAACTACAGCACATGTATAATACACGTCTTCTTGCCTTTATAGAATCAAACCTCGAGACGTTTTAAATCATATCTGCTGTATTAAACATGCTAGTTGTCGCTTACTGAATACAAAGGGCATGCTCATGCTTTTCTAGGTTTAATTATTTTTAGTTAGGCTGATGCCAACTTTACTGCTGTAACAAAGGCAATGTGCTGCAGAGCTGATAAAACACAGCTGAAACAGAATTGAAGAAGGGGGGAGTTACACTCTGCAATGTTATCCTAAAACATATTAACAACCTACTCTCCCTCTATGTTTATTGTATTGAATTAAAAAAGTCCTCATAACTCATCCGTTAGAAAAGCCAGGTATTTTGCAAAAGGGGCACCATAGTGTCCTGTAACTGACCTGGGTTATTCTTTCAGCTAAAAGCCCAAATGAGCTGCACAATAGAGTGAACTATTGACTGTTGAGGCCACTCCCCTGGTGTCATGTGTATGTTTGTATGATAACCGTAGTCTGACACCTTCCTCAGCACCTTGGTCTGGTCCAGAAGAGAACTGGATACAGGGTTCTCCTCACTAAACCCAACCCCTGACAGTGGGTCTTTGTCCTAGTGCGTATTTGAGTGTATTAATACTATCTGGGGTATGATATTGTTACTCCTTGTTTGACCATTCTGTACATAATGTGGATCTAAATGTCGACTGACTTGTTAATCCATACAGCTTCAGTCGGAGCATGCATTTATTTGAATAGATTGGAATATGCAAAGTTAAGCAAAGTAGTGAACATGAATGGGAGCACAACATTATTATTACACAACAGTATTTTCTCTCTTTTTTTCTTTTCCCTGTCTCTGTCTTTGAATTTGTGTTATTTACTACCACTTTCACTGTTCAACTCCCTTTTTTCTCCCTTTTACTGATGAGTTCTTATTGAGCTGGAACGGCCAGTGCCCCAGTCGTGTTAGTGATGTGAAATGATTGATGGAGAATGGAGAAGTAGGTGGCAAGGCACCTTTTATCCTAACTGCCGCTTGTATCACTCTTGTCAGGACTCAGACATCAATATTCAATTACAGACACACAGAATTTTCATTAGGATTTCCATAAGCACTAGCTTTGTTCCTTTTTGAAGTTTGTCACCCTCTGCTGCGTAAGACTACTGTACATGCAGTAATAAAGAAGAGGTAGAAAGAGAGAGACCATAAAGGAAGAGAAACAAATGGTATAGACTAAAAGACACAAAGGACAAGCATATAATATGGCAAAAACCTAATTTAGTTTATTTCTAGCTCAAGGTTTTATTGCAGCAAACTTTCTTTGTTGTTTTAACTCATCATAACCTGTCTGGAAAAAAAACTAGAAATGTACAAAAATAATCTTCAAAGTAGGAAAAGAGCATGTCTGCATCTTATGAAGTGATGCTGAAGTGAACAGCAGAAAGTGCTGAAGTCAAGGAGAGCAAAAGGCAAAGTAGCTTCTTAGCGTCCCAGTGTGTTTGTCCACAGTTTCACAGCAGGGGTGCCTGTGCACACAGACAACTGCTGCTTTCAATTAGAAGCCAATATTTGGCTGTTCATTTACGGCTCACAGCAAGGATTCCACTCTGCTTTGGATTTGCAAGAGGCCCGAGCACAAGACTCTTCTGATTTGTGCTGGATGAGAGCCCAGGGTAGACCACGAGCACTCCTTCCATTTAATGGAGCATTTGAAGCAAGTTCACCTTTTTCTTGCCTTTCGATGGTTGTTAGAAAATGCCAAATTCACTTAAATCCTCAGCAAGAAAACTACTCCCTCTCACTCAGCAATGATTGCATCTGTGTTAATTATGCTTATGATACTGCAATGCTGTCAGTTCACTAGGACAAATTATTGATGTAGTGCAGGGGTCAGATACAGGTTAGGTACTTTTTAATGGTGAAAGAAGCATCTTCTAAAGATAGTCATTGGATGATATGAATGTAGCTGTAATATTCCTCCTACGTTCAGTGCTGTGCCAGAGGAAATATAAAGACATAAATATTGTCACGATCTTCACCGGTTTCCCTGCCCATTTAAGCACCGTTTTCCCCTCAGTCCCCTGTCAGATCATTGTCTTCTCTCAGTTTAATCTCTCTACCGTCTGGACTCAAATCGTTTGGATGTTGTTTTTTTTTTGACTCTGATTATTTTGGTCTGAGGTTTGCTTACCTGTTTCACTAGTGATTTTTATTCATGCAAAGTTTGAGCTTTTCATTTGTTTCTGTTAGAAGCCTTGTTTAGTGTTTGTTTGTCTCTGTTTCAGAATCTGTGGTTAATATTTGCTTTTGATGTTTGTCTCTACCCATCTGCTTACATTTAGGATTAGTCATTATTTTAAACCTGTCTGTAAATTTATGTTATACTCTTGCTGTGGCCTGTCCCTGAATGTGGACTCCTTTATTGGGTAACTTCCCCTTTCCCTCTACACTGGTGTAGACATGACTTCCTTTGTATTTGTTATTTTCTTTATTGGGTCTTTATTAGTTTTTTCATGGTTGTGATCTGTTTTTCTAATTTACTCCATTATCTATGTTTTCACGGTAGGATAAGATTCTGTTACCTAGTCTGTTCCCCCATCCGAGTGATTTTCTGTTTGGTTTCCTTTTGAATGTTTTCAATAAGTCCTTTGTCACATTTACTCTCGCTGTCGCTTATTTGGGTCCCTATACAAAAACCTTGTCAAAGATGGTATTTGTTTGTTTCAGGTCTATATAACAAATATTAAAATGTTTGATATGATGGGTTTAAACCCAGTCTTTTATGCTGAGCTATCAGCAACAGTCTGAGACAATTATAGGTCCCTTACATAATCTTTTCATTGCTAAACGCATGCCCACAGCCTGAAGTATGTTGAGGCTACTATTACATAATTTTGGGAAGAAACCTTTCTCTTGGTATCATCAGAAATGTATATGAATCTAAAATATACAGTTTACAGACTTTGACATTACCATCGGCATAGGTGTCCTCTCCTTGCTCTTACTGACACAGTAGTATACGTTTGTGTGTATCATTCATTTATTGTGAATTCTTGCCAGTGAGCTACAACTGCAAGCCATCATCCTCTTGACATTGGATTATGTTTCAGGGACCTCAACACTGCTGGCTGTTGTGGCCCAGCACATTTTAGGTATGTCATTATCAAGTTTTTAATAGTGCTACATATTTTCCAGGGTTTTTGATGTTTTTTTTTTTTATAGAATTGTTAATTGGGTTTGTCATGTTGCGTCTGTCTCGTTGACAGTTCTGTTGCTGTTTAATTAGATCATATCATTGCATATTTAATTTAATATTCAGTCCATATTGTAATTATATATAGAAACAAGTTACATTCACATTGACTGGTCTGTAATTGCATACAAGCAACAATGAAATGTGGCAATAGAAGATCTGTTGTTTGAAAGCTTTAAATTTGAAGGGAACTACGGGACAAGGGTTTCATAATTAGTTCCTTATAGCCAGTAAAAACTGTCAAATATATAATGCATATATTTTCCATTTTGCTGCAGCAAAAAACACCCAGAATGCAGTGCAGGCTCTTGCTTGTCAGGCACCTCCTCTTGTACTCAGGCCTTCCATTGGTGGTAAGCTGTTTACGAACCATGGGTCAGAAATATTGTGTTTTTTTAGGCTTTAGCAATTAGATTTGGGATATGAGTTAGCACTGAGCAATAAACGCTTTTGTTCATCTATAAGTTTTAGTAAAAGTGGAGTCACAATAGTATGCAGGGATTACAAATCCAAATGCTCTGGAGTGAGTTATGCAGGTAATTGCAAATTATGCAAAATACTGCATAAACTTTCTGGCAGCAGTCAGAAACTTCCTAGTTTGCAGCGACTAGTTCAAGGTTTGGGAGATGAGTGCATGATGGGGTAAAAAGCTGAAACCTTCTATCAAACCAGGCACGTCTTCTAAATGCTAAAAGCTTCTTCCAAGAGAATAGGGATTGTTTTGGTTCCTGCATTTAGAAATGCCCTGTGGCTGTCCTTCAAGGCAGTCCTACAAAGAATGGGAGGGAAAAACCGCTTGTAGGCTAGTTTTAGCAGCTAGTATTTTAATACATGGAAGGCAGTAGGAAGATTAATCTCCCTTAAATACATGTACTCCCTAAACTAGAACCATAGGAATGAAAATGACATTCTGCAAAGTCGCCCTATTCAGACCACCTTAGAATTATTCTACCTGCACGGTGAGGCTCCTTGAAACCTAGACACTTAGGGAAAAAACTAAAAAAGCTCCAGTTCCTGATTCTTAATGAATAGTTTTGGTAATTTTCTAAATGAATCAAAGGGTCTAAAGTCAGTTTTAGAGATGCTGAAACCAGGTTTTTATTACCCTTTCTAGAACCACGCATGCACACGACAAATGGCTCAAGACGGTGTAAGCAGCAGAGTGAAAGGCTGAATGAATTGAAATAATTGCACACAGCAGTGTCGCTTTATTTTCAAATATTAATTCAGACGCCAACGCATACACCCACATAAATAAATTGGGACACACCATGCTGTGTCACTATGCAGGTAAAATATGTGAGCCATGCATCCAAAATAAGTCTGAGGTGGAGGAAAAATATGAATTCTTGTCTGCTTCATTTATATGCAGTTTTCCAGTAACTGGTTTTCCATCTTGTATGTAAAGATGTTACCTGCTTACCATAGAAACCTGGTTTCTTAGAGTTCCCTGGTTACTTACGTGCATATAAATGCACTAATTAAATGGTTTCTACTCATGTTTATTAGTTGTCAGCTGACAGCCTTGACTAGTTTGTGTGACTGCCTTTTGTTGTTCAGAAACACATTAGCCACATAACTGCATAAGCTGCTTCAGTGGCTAATGTGCAGGCTGCACCTCAGACGGCAGGTGTTCAAACTGACGCACCTGTTTGAGAAATCGCTATGAGCAGAATCAAGAAACACTGCATTAAAACAAGATAAATGCCAGTAGATTAGACGCTGACTACCTATATGATATAGATGTGCTTTGTCCGACCTCAACTCAACTATTTAAATAGCACCAATTCACAACAATGTCATATCAAGCACAGCATCTTAAGCGTATTAAATAAACACACACTTTTTTGTATGTGGAGTGATGTATGTGGAGAGGCAGTGATGCATGAATCCTGTGAGCTGCAGCAATAACCAGGCTGTCAGTTGGCAGGTCATTTTATTCAAGTCGTGTTTAGGTCGTGCATCAAACAGAAAATATAAAGAAATAAAATGCCAACTGCAGGGATGGAAGGTAATGGAGCAGCGGTGTCTCTGTGCTTTAAATTAACAGTTAAAATTTATCCCAACAGTGTCCTTTGGTGACCTTCCTTTTATAAAGCAAAATGTCATTAGACCTATGCACCAACTGCTCTGTCTTGCAAATGCGTCACTGTGTGCGTTGGAGTAAATGAGCTTTGCGTGACCTGAAGGACAGCAATCCTCCTCAGGCTAAGCAGTAAAGCAGCAGCCCATGTGGGGCCATCCTGTTGGTGTAGGACGAGGTCAAATGTTACCTCTGTGGTTGGATAAATGTCAGTGGCAAGATCCTGCTTTGTGCTGCTGAGCCTCAAGAGAACAGATAGGTGCTGACAGTCAAGTCTGCCTCACTGCCTGGACTGCTGCTATGGCTGCTGCAGAGCACCAATTTGGGTTGCTCTCCATTCTTCTTTCTTAGCGTCTTTTTACTGTCTCAGTATTTTTTTTATCATTTTTTTTTTTTTCACCTGTCTGTTTCATGTGTGGGTATATCTCTATAGCTCTCTTTCCAATGCACGACTTTAAATAAGCTGGAGCCCCTGGATGCTTGGAGTGAGGTTAATGATGATTGCCAGTTTCGTGGTCAGGATTGTGTCTAGGTTGGGCATCAGCAGTGTCTGGGGCACGGTCAAACTGCTTTGTGTATGCACAACCGCAGTGAGTTCCAACAAAGGTAATATTACTGTGGAAGAGAGGAAGCAGCAGGAGAGTGGCAGTTTCTCACCAGGCCAGATGTTGCCTAGAGCTTCAAATTAAATCTAAAAGCAGCATGAATCAAGCATAAAAAGAGAGAATCTTTCCAGGTTTACTTAAGCAAATCATGCCTCCTGTAGTCTAATCTTCACACGTTGAGACGCATGAAGGATTTGTGTACAAATAGCCATTGAATTATTATCAGTGCTCATGTTCCAGAAGAGTAACTGGTCTCATTGTTTCATTAAACTTACACACTGGTTGAGCTGCTCCTGTCTTTATTTATCGTGATTCTGATGCTCTGTTAGTCTAATTTTGGTTGGATGTACAAGTGGAAATCAAACTCGAGGCTCATCAAATAACTCTTACTGCTGAGTAAAAAATACAGGAGTGCATGTGTTTTGACTCAAGTACTCAAATATATCCCCTGGATGTTAAAATACCTTTAGTGTGGAATCATTTACAATATAATAACTCAGTCAGGTAAAAAGGGAAACTTTTTTTTGTAGCATTGTCTGATGAGGAATGATTCTCTTTTGTGGGGGAAGAGATGGACTTACGTAGGTGTTTATCTAATTGCAACAGGGCTGAGATAGCTCCTGGTTTTTGAGCAATGCATCAATGACTGTGACTGACAGGGCCATGATGACTCACACTCACACATTTAGACAGAGGTGCCGTGATGAGGAGGACGTCAGACAAGCCAAAGTCTGACTGACCAGGGTAGATAACAAGGAATCCTGTGGGAGCAGCGATAACCGCTACTGTTGATTCGGTGTCTTCTGCATTATGCACTTGTACACGCACAGTTATACACATGCACACCAGCCAACCTTAATAGTGAAGAGAATGCTGGGGGCTCGAAATGTGCCCACTGATAAAAAAAGGGTGGGGGGGGGGTAACCAAGAGGAGAGAATAGGGGAGCGAGAGGCTTTGTACCTGCAGGAAGAATTGGATCTGCTTCCTTTTCAAGATATGTCAATGGTAGAAAAAGCAGAGAGATTCACAATGCCTGGTGATGCCCGAAAGCAACAGGAAGAAAAGGGACTGAGATGTGCTTTTGTCTGCATCCTTTCTGTCTCTTTGTCATATATATCACCTTCATCAGAGCCAAGACATAGTACTGGGTTTGATCTAATGACTAACTCTATATGGTCAAGTCGAGTGTACATGTGTGTGTATAGGTGGGTGGGTTTCGTTTGTGTGGATTTTCTACTACACTTTCTTCTCTCTCTATTTGTGATAGTCTGGACTGTGTCCTTAGCCTCAATCTAAATATAGTGAAATGACACGACCACAAGCCCGATACCTCTAACTTTATCTTTTTTAGACCCCTTTGCTCTATAGAGATTCATTCATTCCTCCCACTACAGTTCTCTTTCCATTTGCATGCGGAGAAGATTCACCCACCACTTTGCGCTGCAGTTGCATTTTTAAGCATCTCTGTCAGGAAAGTGTGTGGGTGCACTGGGTGGAGGGTGGTGTGTGGGGTGCTGTGATGTGAACAGGTAGGGGCAACAAAATGCCTGCAGATGCCTCCATTTGCCTTCTGTAATGACCACCCTGGTTTTATAAATCGAAAGATGTGTTTAATTAATAACTATGTTGTTTTAGTTGTTTTCTTTTTTTCTTCCAAATTGCTCTTAACCCTTATGAGAGATTTCTGTATAGCATAGTCTGATAAATTGTACTGAAATTGTACAGACATGAATTATAGTTATTGTTCATCAAATTACAATATACGTGTAGGTTTTTTTAAAACCAGAGTTCTGACATTTTTATGTATGCAACAAAGTTAATAACTAGGCTAAGTTCCCAGTGGTCAGCCCTGCTGTTCTGTGCCCAGTGGCACTGCCTCAGGCCCCCTCAGAGCAAGGGCACCTTGCAGTAACCATCACCACCGTTGTCTGCCAGCACTTTGTTCCCAGAATCGCCTCTCATGCATAGACACAGACTGTGACACTGCACAGAAACTCAAAAGACGGGCTAAGAGAGGTTTGCACGGCTGCCCTGGGCACTGTGTGATCGTTCCAATGTATCCCACAAATCCTCCCTCTTTCCCCTCTTGTCTCTCTTTCTCAACCTTCAGCTGCTGCCAGGTTCCACTTAGTTTTCTATATTGCATTTTAGAAGACAGGCCTTTATATTAACATGGAATTTGTTTATAATTTTAACCATTTAAAATGTGGAAAATGTGGGTTCAAAATAAGATTTTTAGCTAACAAGCCCTATTCTCTCATTAGGTAGTTGAGTTCGAAGGAAAATACTTATGTCACCTTTATTTCCTCTGTGTTTACATATTTTGTCTGTGCACAAAGCCATGATGTAGTCTTCGATATAGATCGACAGTGTCCTCACAGTGTGCTGTAATTGCAATTTCTCACTAGAATTACATAGGTAACGTTAGGGGTGATGGGGAGGAAATGGGGAGTGGTTAAAGAACTGTACAGATGTGGAAAAGTGGATTGCCACATCTGTCTTTTACACTCAGTGTGTCCTTCTTCTGACCTGTTCCACTTTGATATATTTGCAAATGCCATGTGAATGCGGAACAGTTCATCAGAGGACATTGTACCATACTGAGTTACAATACTCCATGCATAAGAATTGTGAGCGATGTATTAGCTCCTATTCCGTGAAGAAAGCGTCTCTTATTTGTTGTCTTACCTCTCTGCCCTGAAACACAGAGCCCCTAGTGTAGACTCTCATTGATCTCAATGAGAGAAAATGATCTCTTTCTCTCTCTCCCTTTCCCCTGATGCCACCCACACCGCAGTTTTTTTTTTTTTTTTTTTTTTTTTTTTTTATTTGTTTTTTACTGTGCCTCTGGCTGACTGCCTCTCTCTTTCTCTTTGTCTCTTTCTCCCTGTTGTACTTTTCCCCCAAATGCTCTGGACAACCTCCATCTCTGCACAGCAGCTTGGAAACTTTTTTTTTTCTTCTTTTTTTCCTGAAATTTATAACTCTCGTCATTTTCATGCAGGAAAAAAAAAAAACACGGAATTGCACACGTGTTTATACACCCAGTCACCTGCGGTGTTGTGTAGCTCGAAGCACTGGGTTCATAAAGTGCACTTGAGTGTTTGTGGTGACAACACCCCTCCTATATCTATTGACTACCAAATGAGGGGACGCGATGAATGGAACGGCTCAAGTTTCATTTGGCAGGCATGTCCACTTTATTGAAGTGTTTTGCCCTTCTAACAGGCTTCTTGGCCGGCTCGGATAGAACTCCTGTGCCTTGCTCTTCTGAGTACGCATGTGCACTTGCTTTATGCTGATTTTTCTTTTTTTTTTAATGATCGTGTTTTCTGTCATTCAAGCTGACTGGGGTTGCTGCAGCGGTTGCTTTGTGTGCATGTCCTTCACGTCTGTATGAACAATAAGGGAGTTCATGTTATGAAATTTCCCTCACAGGCCAAACAAGCACAGCTGCACAGAACGAGCATGCAGACATTTATTATTGAGTAGCAAGCTTTTATTATTCATACCAGTGGGTTTCTGTGCACTCAGCAGATAAACTTCTTAGAGTCTGTTTGTTCATCAGACACTCTCCTCACTGATGTTGGCACACAGATGTCCATGAATATTTAGTTGTGCACATCTACTGTGAAATAAAGCATGTTTGCTAAATGAAATGTCTCAACCAATCTACTCTATGAAAAAAACACAGTGTGGACTGTGTCCAGTTGCTCACTCAGTAAAGGGTTCATTATTAATTGTGCTCTGAATGTGAAATAAAATGGACAGAAACTTGTTAATTCACAGTGATTTCATCAAAAACGGAATTCTTTTAAAGAATGGAAACTTAAGATTCTTGCCATCATCTGCAAAGATGTGCAAAAATGAAACACAAAAACAGTAACAGTGGCCTGTTTTATGGCTGCATGAAGACAAACATTTGGCACATTTTAAATTGTTGCTGAAAGTCTCCAACTGATACCAGCAAGGGATTTTATGATTTTTGTTTTAATATTTACCAGTCAGTGTTGTTGGTATTTGTGTCCTTGTTGTCTGAAGCAACTTCTGAAACTTCTTTACAGTTGCCAGGCAGTGTTATAACAACCCAGAAAGCCAGCCAGCTGGTGGACCAGTGCCATCCGAGTACCTGAGTACAATCTGAGTGCCAGCCAATACCTCGATCAGTGCTGGCTCTGTCCAAAGGGAGGCAGTGTGTAGTGCTAAATGGCTGCCGTGCTTCACACCCCTGCCTGATTTGGGACTGCTTACCGTCTAATATGCAGATGACAAATGGCCACAAACTGGCTCAAGGGCCTGAACTGCATAGGTCAGTTAGAGAAAAACAAAAAAGCAAGTCTGCACCAACGAGAAAAGAACACAAAAGCCTCCGTGCATGTGCACGCTTGACAGCCTTTCGAAGGGAATATAATGAGAAATACAGTGCAGTCAAAAACTCTGAGTTATTGAGATGAGAAAATAAGTTTATTATGCTACAGGAGACTGTAAAGTTTCCCACCGCCAGCAAACCTAGTTAGCATAGCTGTCTGAGCACAGTCTGGCAGCAATGGTGCAGCAGGTGTATTTTTAGCCTGACAACAAGATATCTGTGTGTGTGTGTGTTATAGCACCTCACTGGTGAGGGCCTACAAGGTGTCGTCTCACCACTAAAGGGGCGCCGGCTGGTACAGAATTTTAATTGGCCAGAGGACATACTCTGATGTTAGGTCGGGTTGGGAGGGGGTGTTGAAATGTGTGTGACATGTTATTTTAGTGATCTTAATTATTTGTGTGGAACTTTGATGGAAACATTTGTCAGACGCAGATCACCTATCACAACAGTATGAAGACACGTGGGAGGGGAGACTTTAGACACACTGACCCCTTCAAGCTTTGTAGGTCTAGGTGCAAGGGGAGGAGGCGCTGCAGAGTGATGGGGATTTTAGTAAAGCTTGAGTGCAGCATCAGGCATCATTCCTTATCAGTATTTTATCAATGAGTCCAAAAATGTCCCAAGGACAGCTGATGCAGTTGGAACTACACAGAGAGACAGCAAATTAAGGATTTTATTAGCTTGTGATTAAAGAGTGTCTGGCCATCTGAGCCGCTTAGAAAGTAGATGAAGTTGGAACTCTAGCCGTATGTGCTAATGAGAGAGAAAATGAAAGAACAAATGGCATTTAAAAATTTATAGCTGCCTCATTTGAATAACAAAAAAGATGATTCAGACATGTTATTTTTTTTTCCTGTTGAGCCTCTGAAGTCCCAAAGAAAAAGTATTCTTACCAGCTGAAGGAAACAAAGTCCCTTTCACTGTAGATTTTCCCTCTGTCTTTGTCTTATAATGAGCTGTGTTCGCTGTCCGGACACTGCATATCTGCATAACTAATTTAAACCAGCTGCTGGTCGGCTGAGCCATTTTGATCTGTGCTCTTGTAGCTATCGGCTGCTGTGGCTCTGCCAGAATTACTGATTAGAAGTCTGTGTTTTTTTTTTGTCTTTATAGCTGTTTACAGTGTAGAAAGCAACCATAGCTGTAGTGCACGAGTTTCCCAGATCAGTTGGCCCAGGACAAAATGTTCAGGCTGATTTGGTTTAGAGAATACCTTGTTCTTCAAGCTGGAAGTGGGCTACACAGAAGGGCTTTTGAGAGAGAACAGCTCATATTTATGGAGTAACTTTCACGGAGTGAGTGTGCTACTAAAAAAAAACTCTTGTCTCTTAATGGACACACAGGTCTTCTTCAGCTATTGAATTGTGGATCCTCACAGCTTGGAGGGTGTCAGATGTGGCTCCTGCAGTGGCTTTTTTGTGTATTTTTGAAATCAGTTCAATGTGCAAGTTGCCACGAGTCCCTGTCATGAGAGGTTTCAGCTTCAGCAATACTAACCCAGCAGACACTGTGCACTCAGATTCCTAATCTGCACTTGAAATCTGTGTCTTGATGATCCACAGAGAAAATTCTTTGATTAGCTGTCCAGACTATGAATTTTACATCACTTAATGATGAGATCTCTCTTGTCTCTGAAGGCAAAGAACATTTATTTTCCAACCCGCTTTATTGCCTCTTTTCTAGGATTTTTCAGTTTCACAGAACCATCATGTCAAACTCAGGCTAAAAAAACTTCATCACGGCTTTATGTTTGTTATGCTTTCTGAACATGTATTGTCTATTCATGTCTTTTTGTGTTTTTTTTCTTTCTTCTTTTCTTTCTTTTGCTGATGATGGATTAAGGATCTGGTATCTCTTCCAAAGCCTCTAAGCAATAGGAGCTTGACCTGCTCTGTAGGAGTTCTGCTGCAATATTGTGTGGCAGTGTTACTGCCACGCATATAATATGTTGGACATATTGTCCCAACTACAAGAGAGGCACCACAGGAAGCCCCCAGCTCTCCACTGACACATGCCATCTCACACCTTACTCTGTGCTTATAAACAATAAATGAGCAAGATCTAATCTCCCTCTTATTCTCGCTGTCATATTGCAATTATTCAGTAGTTGCTATCACTGTTTAGACCCATTACATTGTTTTTGGCCCATGCCTCTTCACCTGCCCCTCTCTGGATTTTTCCAACCCCCTGCCCCGGTTTTCTTGGGATACTATAAACTGACCACTGACGTCCCACAGCAGCCGTTGCCATGGTGATGGGTGACAGTGGGAAGCACCACCCAAGATGAATGGACTGTAAAATTAGGAGGACAGTCATAAGGGGTGTGCAAAAGCCATAGATTGGGTGAAAATAGAAAGGGAAATGGGTAATATTTCCTTCTAAAAGTTTAACTTTTTTGTATAATTGCATTGCAGGGTTGCAGTTATGGCCTTCCTCTGTTAATGCCAAAGTCAGTGAAGGAGAAAAACTAAGGGAACATAGGGACACATATATGGAAACCACAGTTTTTGCTTGTCTAGCTACCGTCTCCTTTGCTGATTCAATCGTAATAAAACTGAAAACAGAAGAACATTACTTTTTATTACTTTTAGCTCTGTAAGTTCTGTTGGCCACTTTGTTCCTTTTCTGAAACAGCTATTTTGGGGAAAAAAATCTTTTTTTTTTCACTTTTGTTTTTGTTTTGTTATTTGTTGAATTTTCTTTTCAAATCAGCTCAGAGAAAGTTCAGGCTGTAAAAATTTGAATTATCTTTAGAATCAAATATTTAAACATAAAGAGCTTCATTTGGACTAATCCTTAATCTTGGACACTAATCTTCACATTCATTTTGTGCAGTTATCACTTTCATTTACCGTAAAAAAGCCGCTTTGAATTATCTTTAGAATCAAATATTTAAACAAAAAGAGCTTTTTTATTTGGACTAATCCTTAATCTTGGACACTAATCTTATAAATAAACACTTATTCATTCGGTGTATAATAAACAACAAGCAACTTATTTAAGAACAAGGACGTCCTTTTGTCGTTTATTTATAACAAGGGCGTTTTTGTCGGCTCTGTACATTCGACATGTGTTATACCAGCCACACATACACGTAAACGCACTCTTTACCGTAATGCCGGTAAAACAACGCAGTTATCACTTTATTTCATTTAAGTCACTTTTTATGGAAAAATATATTTTCTTTTAAATTTTAGCTGCATGATCTCAAATGCATGATCTCAAATGCAGATATGTTAACCAGATAATTGATATATCTACTTTTAATTCTTTTATTACCCTTACCAGCATTTTAATCACAGCACGAGCAGAGTGTACAGACTGACATGATGTTGGCTACATGCCTTTTGTTTTATAGTTAAAAATCCCACAAAAGATCCTGCTGAAATACTTTTAAACAAGGCCCAGTTTTCCACTTGTGCTAGTATTTCTTTCAGCTATGGCAGAGCAGCTGAATGTGTTGGCTTCTTCTCCGAGCTTCACAGTTAGTGAAACTCTTTCGATGGAGAAAAGAAAAAGGCCTTCACATTAACTGGTCACGATGATCACATCCCTTTTTATTTATCTGGTCGTGGATTCCTCTTTGTGGAGGAATCTTTTGTTTCGGATTTTTCCATTCATTACTTTGCATTGCTAGGACAGTGCGGGTGTTTCTTACAACGGCCTTTCACGCAAGATTCCCTCTTGTTAAATGCTGTTGCTATGGTTTTGTAAAATTTAATGAGTTTAAGTTTAGTGTCCTCTAGTTTCCCCTTGTCTCTCTCTCACCGTCTCTCATTCTCTTTCCTTCTCGCTCATTTTCTCTCTCTCTCTCTCTTTCTGATGGCATTTTTGTTGTTGTCTTTTTCGCTCTCTGTCAGAACCAAGATGATGTCTAAGCATTTCCCATGGGAAGAGTTCTGTCATATTTCATCATGTCATAGTTTGGTATAGAAACCTTAGTGGGAAAGTGCAACATGTTTCTGTGTGCATATAGTATGTGAGTGCCTGTGTGTGTGTGTATGTGGGTGTGTGTGTGTCTCTGTGGAGAGAAATCGTCCTCCTGTGGACAGCTTTACTTAACATATGTCCAATCAGCGAGGCTGCAAGTATATACTGCAGTTATTAATCATACACCAGTGTGTATGAACTGTGGCAAAAAAAAGGTCTTTTAAAGTTTTTAAAAGCAAGTTAGCACCCTACTGTAATCAGTGAGGAACATATAATCACGTATTATGACATCAAGGGAACAATCAATGATTTTCTTTCTTCTACTGCTGCTTTGGCTTAAATTTATCACTTATTTATTACGTGTGTTTCTTGGATGTCTGTAAAACATTTGTTTTCTGGAAAGTCGTATTAGAAGATGGATTCTTTTAAATGTGTAGCCTTTTTTTTCTCGCCTTTGTCAAAAACTGGTTCTTTCTCCATCTGTCGTCTTTCATCCACTGCCATCTGAAAGCCTAATTTTCCATCGTAATTCAAAGTTTAAACAAACCTAAAAGGACAACACATACCTCTATGGAGAGATGAGGGGAGAGAGAAACCTCGTAGAGGGAGGGATGAGCAGGGATGGGAGGGAGGGGGATACAAAAACAGAGCTTGCCTGGCAGATACGTTTATCATGATCTGTGTTAGTGTGTGTGGGTATGTTATATAAGAAAGTGAGTGTGCCTGGCAGAGAAATAAACAGTTATGATTGACTGATTTAATTTTTGTTTGCCTCACTATTTATCTGTCTCTGTTTGTCTCTGTACACCTGTACCCTAGAGAGACACTGAGGATACAAAGTATAAGAACACTTACAGTTCTCAGAAGGAAAACCGATGAGATAATTAAAGGCAAATAAATGTTGTATTGATTTCTAAATCTAAATCCATGTTAATCCTGTAGGAAGAGATGCTTTAAAGAGGAGCAGTGTATTGACGCACTGAGAGGGTATGAAAGAATGAAAATGAAGTATGACTCAACTCTCTGAAGATTATTATGTTATTTTAATTTTGTTTGTTTGTACATTTGGAAATACATTTTCTTGCTCTCTTCCATCTAACAATTGGTAGTAAAAGCCACCTACCGGCAACCAAATAACATGATGCATCTCTGTTTATTTAATAAAACTGAAAAAATAATTTAGTTAAAGAGTTTCAAATCCTTAATTGATTTACATTTTTAATTGATTTTCTGTCCACACATGGTCTAATTCAGACACGATCCAGAGTTTTTACCAGGAGCCTACAAGATAAGGACGGGGTAATTTCTGGACAATCTGACATGGGCATTTGTCTCACATGCAGCCCCTTCAAGTAATGTCTAGGGGCCGAAAAAGAATGAAAAGCAGCTTAACACACTGCAACAAGGCAAGCACAAGGGTCTGATATACTGTCTATGTTTATTTATTTATTGCTTCTGTTTTATTTATTCTGATTACATAAAGTAGATGTTACAAATAAGTAGTGTGTGGGCTGTATGTTAAAGGTTCACACACGAACACAGGAGTTGACTCATCCACCTTCTCAAATGGAAGCTCATGGGTTAAGCTTCCATTACTGAATACTACCAGAGGCTGTGGAAAATGTCAGTGCGCATTGGGTAAAGAGGTGGTCCCAATCAGGAAGAGTGTGTGTGTGTGTGTGTGTGTGTGCACGTGTGTGGGTGATGGAGAGACTGTGAAAAGAAATGTAAAAAAATCTCGAAGGAGCAGAGAGGACGTATTGTTATTTTTAGAAGTAGGCAGGAATATGGCACTGCGCGAAAACATCACCCTGACACTTCATTCAAAATAGTTTAACAACAGCTTAGAGAGGTGCGTGTTCTCATTCTTTCCTTTTATAGGCATTGATGCCCCCATTTAAGATGCTTCCAAGATGAATCACCTTAACAAAGCTTGTTACCGGACTCCCTCTCTCCCCTCTAACCATCCATAGCTGGGCCACTTCCTAGAATAGCCTTCCTTGCCCTACATTTTAATGGATACGCTCAATAATCATGTTTATTCCTTGGTGACAGTAACATCACTAAGAATATAGTGGGATATTAAAAGCACTAGATGTCAATTAAAGTTTAATCAGTGCTTTAACAAGACCTTATCACCGTCAAGCCCAGCCAATCAGTCTATCTGAGCACCTGATCTCCACATCATGGCTCATGCTCCCTCTAATTAAAAAGAAGCGATAGCCGACAGATGATGTGCTGTTAACATGACTAACTGGTTTTGCCACAGAAGTCATGATTTTTTTTTTTTCCCACCCTGCCTTTAGAGTTTCTTTGCTGCCACTTCTAAATTTCCTTTTCATGGTATGTCTATTTCAGTAACATTATAATGGTTTTTGATTTGATCTTAATGTCGTTAGAATGGCAGTCAAGGTGATGCATAATGAAAATGACAGGACAGTGCATAACGTTTGTGAAACATATGAGTAACATGGCTGTTTGCGGTTTCAGAACACTAATCCTCAGCTTTTCTGTTGCATTTTATACTTTTCCAGGATTATGTTTAACCATCATTTACACTGTATTCTCTCTCTACACTCCCTTTTATCCTTCATCTTTTGTTATTTCCTGTCAGTCTCCTCCTATGATAATGATATTCTCAGCACCCCTCTGTCATGGTAATTCTTGTGTTATTAACAAAACAATCAGTGAAACAAGTTTCATTCTGTCAATTTTTGGGGTTTGTCAAAATCGGAAGGCATCTTACGAGGACTGGTACACTCATGAACTTCCTGTCTGTTTCCTCCTAAAGATAGCGGTGTCGTAGCAGAAGGATGCCGCTGGTGAAGCGCACCATTGAGCCCAGGCACCTGTGCCACACGGTGCTGCCAAGGAACATCAAGAACGAACTGGAGTGTGTGACTAACATCTCCTTGGCCAATGTCATCCGCCAGCTCAGCAGCCTCAGTCAGTAACACAAGGGCACAAACACACACACAAACACACACACTGCAGCTCCCCATACAGTAAGTCAGTTACCTGACTTCAGAATAGAGCCTGAGTCAGCTAATGCCTACTTGTCGTTTATTTCCTGAATATATTGGTACAATGAAGGTGTCTGAAGACTTTAATATTCTTTTTTTGACACACTCAATGATCTTTAGTGCTCAAGTTTACATTTGATGATTGTATGTGTTTAGGGTCAGTGCTCTTTAATATTAACAATAGATATAATTCTGCAGAATAAATACATTCATTCATTTAACTGCTTATCCTGTTCATTGACACAAGGTTGCTGGAGCCTAGAATTTGGGAAGCAAACGTATAATCTATCTAAGACGTGTATCTGTTACAGACAATTGACACAAAAGGTCTTCTTTTGTCTTCTTTTTTCCGACCTCTGTGTCGCACAGCTGTCAATGCTAAAGCATCTCCAGCACTCACATCTCATTCTGAGCAGTCAACCTGAGGATTTTATTCACCACTGACACAGCGTGCTTCCAACTCTTAATCTCAGTAATTGCCCATTTATAAAACTATGCCCTTTTAAAACTAGAGAGTGTTGCAGACTACATGTCCCCAGAGTCAGGTCATGTAACTAAGAGCTACATGAAAGTGAAATGATCTTCCAAAGTTGCTTTGAAGACTGGAATAAAGATGCCTATAGAATAGTTGTGAAAAATATACTTTAAATACACCAAACATTTCTTTTCATTTGTTTTTTTAAACCTACTAACCTTACTTCATAGTTTCAAATTAATTTATGACTGTGTGTATGTGCGGTTGTGGGTGTACAGGCAAATATGCAGAAGACCTGTTTGGAGAGCTGTTCAATGAAGCCCACTCCTTCTCCTTCCGGGTCAACTCCCTGCAGGAGCGTGTGGACCGCCTCTCCATCAGTGTCACACAGCTGGACCCCAAAGAGGAGGAATGTAAGTGCTGTAACCACACTCTCTCACTCCTACTCACAGCCACACACTTATATGGTCACTCACACATTTTTTTTAGACTTGTTTCCCTCTCTTACACCTATCCCATTTCATCTGTTTGTTACTGCACCATAGTGTGTGTGTATTTCTGTTTGTGTGTCAGCTTGTAATGGAGCTTGTCTGTCCTCCACCCATAATAATGCCTGTTTTTAGAGGAAAAGGCAGCTATGAGAAGGTTTCATTTTTCACCCCTAATATTACAAACCCCATCCACTATCAGAGACATTCTTTTCACTTTGCCTGGATGCTTGTATACCCAGTAAATGCTTTTCTTTGTGAGGAGAAATTGGATCTATGCTCAGGCTATTTCTGTGATGAGCAATAATAAAAAGGAAAGTGATGATCTGTGGGACTGTCAGGTAAGTCCGGTTATTGTTAGGGTGGGGATGGAGGCTCAAAAACAGAACTGTGGGTGCAAAGTAAAAAAATACAGAATCAAAACCGTGTAATGCCATGCTCCAAGACACCATATCGATTTCCCATGGGCCAGTAGTGTGTTTATGACTTTGCACAACGCTGCTTTAAGTGCTTCCTTGTCACTGACTCAAAGACATAGTAACATGCTCAGTGGCCTGTATTTGCGGCTTATGCCTTCTCCATGAATACAAGCACAGGACTTTCTGCTTTTTTAAAGGCAGCAATTGTTTCCTGGGTGCAGTCATTGGTTTGTGTTTTAAATACAGTCAGGGACGGACCTTTTCGGTTCCAGATAACGTGCATGATATTCATGCTAATCTTCCATTATTTTGATTTCTCTCATAATAAAATCTCCTCTACATTTCACAGAGCTGTTTTATTTTAATTTCATATGAACATCCTCCACCTGTTATTCTTTTTCATTTCCTGCTGCTTCTTCCTCCTCTCCCCCCTCCCCCCATTCTCCACCCTTTCTCCTCACCCTGTTCACATAATGTATCTGTACTAATTGAATAATTGCACGTGATCTAATTATAGGAGTCTCTGTGTCTCAGCCTGTAAGTGAGTCCATATTATCCCGAATAGGTTGAAGGGCAAACACAGGCTGATGGATGGATATCTTACCCAGCAGAGGATAGGATATTAACATTTATCTCATTAGATACACATCTACAGATTTACTTTGGGAAATGCCCTGGCAGCAACAAAGCTGGTCTTTGTATCATCTTGGCAAAAGGCTGCTTGTTCATATTCATGTGACGTCTTGTGTTTGGACACAGATCGTGAGTGATTTTGTGCGTGCACGCACACTTGTCTGCATCTGTGCATGTGGTCCTTGGCTTTATCTCCCTTCATAAATAAGCCTGACTTTCCCGCTTTAGCCTGAAGTATTGGCTTGAGAGACAGTGGATAAGGATCACCTCAGCTGCAGTTCAACTGTGTGTGTGTGTGTGTGTGTGTGTGTGTGTGTGGTGGAGGAGAAGAGAGTAAAAAAGAAAAGATGGAAGGATAGAGGGCACTGCAGCAAAAGCAGTGGACTGTAAAAGGATTGTACTGCGGAGTTTTCTGGGCCAGGTTGAAATGGCCTCCTCTGCAGGTTACACAGATTTCCCACTCAGTTCAACTCCTCCACCATCGTTTATAACCTAATGACGTTTTCTTGTAAATGGAAAATCCCACACTGTGAATATCACTTTCTTTTCTTGAACACTGTTCATTAAGGATCAAGTCACTAATTGCGAACTAGTGCAGTAATGTGTGTTTAAAGAAAAACCTAACGCATCAATGTGATAGGAGAATGAGGATTTGCAGGATGGGTTTAAAACTCATGGGTTGGTTTGTTGTAAATGACACTCCTTATGTGCACTCCCACACGTTCTTTACCCTCACACTCTCAAACACACGACCATACAGTTTAATATCTGCTTTTTGCACAAGTATATTACTTGACTTGTAATTGTCTTTGTGGGTCTGTGGTTGGTATGAGGGGCGGAGTGAAGGCGAGGGAAATGAGTACAGGCAGAGACGGGACTATAAATCAGAACTGTACAGGGATGAAGATAGCAGAATGGGGGTAGGGTAAGATGGAGGAGAAAGGAGAAAACATTGCACAGATGCTGTTTTCAAAACACCTTATTGCTCCTTGAAGTCTTTTTAAAACCCTCAATGATCCATTGAAATTTAAGAACCAGCTGACAAATTACACTCGTTAACTGAAAATGTGGATCAAATGATTCTGTCTTGCTGCAGTATTAGTTTTTGATTCTCAGTTAAATTTGATATTAACGTCCTTAATAATAAAATCAGAAAATGCATTAATTATAACATTCTTGGATGGTTGAGGGTTTTAATAATTCAGACCATCAGATTAATTTTAAATGGCATTAGCAGGGTTCGACATTAATGCTAGCCCACCTTCCAGGGACAGTAAACTTTGAACAGGCTCGTTGAATGGGCCATGGAGTTGCCTGATCAAATCCAATAAAGTAATTTTAAATATCACCAACGAGATAACTAGTAAACTGTAGCAGACACACCTTGCAGGTATGACCTCACTTGTGGATGTGTCAACTAAGGCACCATCTGCTTTTTACTGATGTCTGTAACGATTAAAAATCTGCAAATAAATCAGCAAATTCTCTTAAGCAAATGTGAGACTACAGATGTTTTTTTAATCTGCCAGATACATGTTTAATTAGCATGTTATTTAATTCTGCTCTTCATCTCATTCTCTGCTTTGATCATGAGCTATGATCAGTATTTATGCTTCACCATTTTAGTGTAGTGTTTCTGCCTTCTCAGTCAACAAAAAACTATGGATACAATATTGAATCCATGAGCTATTATTTAATTTTTTATTATCTACAGTTTTTGTTTAGGTAAAGTAAGTTTGCCAACCGGGCAATTAAAACATCCCAGCTACTTGCTATCATCATTCCCAGCATTAAATAACCAAATTCAACCAACTATTGTTCTCAATACAAAATGTATTTTAATGTTTTCATTTTGTCAGACAGCTGCTTATGACATAATTTAGACTAAATTATAATAAAACCTGTCATAAAATATTAACCAATACTACAAACAACCACTATTTGTTGTTAACTGTAGGTTCCTGTGATTACTTACTCAAACATGACAATAAAAATAAAAACTTCATATTTGGGACATTAGGAATGTATATACTAACCTTGCAGTATAAACAGCGGTGATAAAAGTTGTTTTTGCTGAGGATGTAAAACCCATTAACGTGTGTTTCATCTGTGAGAATGTGTTTGTGACCCCCGGTTCCTGCATATTCCTGTTTATTGCTTACTTTCAGACTTTTTCTCCTCGTATAGTGAATACTGTGAACTATGATTAATATTTGGCTGCGGAGATGAATTTGGCTAAAAGAAAATGGCAATACATGCCAACCTCAACAAAGCTTTAACAAGCAAGACTTACAGACAGATGGTTGGCTCCTCAGCTTTTAGTGCATCAGCTGCAAACACTGCAGAAGTATATAGTGCAGTAAGTGTCAGAAAATGTGTGAGTACGTGTCAAACATAACACCCCTGAGATTTTCAACACTATAGACAACCAAGAAGAAGTTGATGTATACTGTACTGAACAATGGATTCTTTATTGAAAAGTATTAAATTCTAATTCAGTAAATCGAAATTATCCTTCTCTAAATGCAAATATTTATATATGTACTAGTATTACACATTTATGCCTTTATTCACACTGTGACTGGTGCATTTTGACGCCCAAATAGTGTTTTTATGCTAAGAACTAAAATTAGACATTCCTTCACAGTTCAGACAAACTGTAAGAGAATGAACTGTGACTTCATTATTGAGATCAGTCGCAGTCTTTGTACCAGTATCTGATCATCAGAGAAACGTAGTGCAGCTGAGCTCAGTTTGAACACAGAAACAACAAAGTGAAAGTCTCAGACATATCTAACATGGCGCCAATTATGTTTAACCAGTCATGAAACATAATTCATAGGGGAATGGAAGATGTACGATGGTGAACAACACGAAAGATGCTGAAGGTTGGAACCATGTGGAGAGATGGTCAGAATGATGTGTGCCGTGCCCTTGGCACTGCTGTGGTTAAGGTCGAATGTGTTTTCCAACATGTATTCATGCACAACCCGTCGGCCTTTAGAGGCTATCGTCTCTTAGTTTCCCTTTGGGTCTGCATTTCCCTTCTCCCCTTTCTCTGCTCCTGACCGCTAACTGCTCCCCCCACACCTCTTTGTTGTCCTCCCCGGTCCTCCTCTCTCATCTCTTGGATTGATCTCTGCTCTCCCTCCATTTTGAGGTGATGCTATTTGTGTGCTGTCAGGCTTTCTTCCCCCATATCATTCCAGCCAGCCAAACTAATGGCCTGTATCCCCTATTTAATGGCGCTGTTATATCAGTGCACTGGCTGAGGGCCATTATGGAAGGCCACAAAGCCATCCCAAGTCCCTCTGGGCTCTAACTGTTTCTTTATGTAGTCCACAGTTTCTCCCGTTTTCCCTCTTTTTGCATTAGTCTTTCATCCTTCTGTTCCATAAGAGGTATTCCTATTCTAATATTGCCATTTATTAAGCGTGTTTCTTTGTTTCTCCTAGTTGAGCTATCTTGTTGATTCCTCTTGATTCAGTTTTTTTTTTTTCTGGAACATATTGTCTTTTTAACTTTTTTTAAAGATCTACTCCAACAATCTTTACTAATACTGCTGCTAAAGATAAATACACTAAAGAAACACATGTACACACACGTACACACACACAAGTCCTTGTGTGTTTTTTTTTTTAAACACTGGAGTGGAAAAATTAATAATTAGCTTGAAGCATTTAGAATTTCAGATGATCAGGTTTAGTGATGCACAGGATGTATCCAAGATCCAAGAGATTGTCAGTTATAAACCTTGTTTAGACATAAGGTTGGGAGTAAGGATGGGGAGTTTTAATAAAAGTGCTGTTTGTGTCACAGTAGAATTTATTGTTACACTTTCAAATACAACTGTCAGGATCCAGGGGAACAAAAATGTGTTCCTTCGTTAATTTGTCCATTACAACAATGGATTTAATAAAAAAGTTGAAAACATGCTTAAAGAGATCTAAGTAAAGCTTGTACAAATACAGGACATCCTCAAATGCATAAGAATCTACATAAGGATGCTGTATTATGCTGTGTTTAATTTACTAAATTAACAGAAATGGAAATATATTATGAATACAAATGTGTCTCTATAATATATGTGGGTGTTTACACAATGGTCCAAATCATCAAAGCAGGACTATTTTAAGCCAGTACTTTGTATTGTATATATAAATTAACGTTCATTTGTGAGGTAAGTACTGTACTATAAGTAGACATGTTGTTTTTGTTTAATTATGTACCCATAAATCCCTCTAAATCATTTCTAAATACCATATCATACATGACGGGTGTGGCAGACCAAAAGGATAAGACACTGGGCACTGCAGATGCCCATCTTCCATGATGCAGATAAGTGCTTCATAAAGAATCCTCATGGATTATGACCAGCCGGCAGGTCTTAAAAATAATAATGTCCCCGAACTAATTTCAGATGGCTGGCTTGTATTGTATATATCTTAGTTCCTCTCATTTCGGGAGGCTCGCAGAACAAGGCCTGGGATTTATACGTTTTGTCGATGCAAATCGAGTAGAGAGGACAAATTAAAAGGCAGAGGACAAACAATAAACTATTTTACAAGGAAATATAGCAGACATCTAGCAAAAAGTGAGAGGCAGAGAGGTAAGAGCATTGCAGGGCTGCAAGAGTGGAAATATAGGGCAACATTTGCATTGATGTGAAACAGGAGACAGAGTCTTGCCTGCATGCTAAAAGACAGCTTGGCCTGTGCCTTTTCTTATCTTCACTGGCAGTGTGTAGGACTGCATCTCTATGAGGGACGGGATAAAAAGGGGAAGAGGGAAAACATTTTCTTAAAACTCACAGGAAAGCTGAAGGAGAGAGGTGTGTGTGTGTGTGTGTGTGTGAGAGAGAGAGAGAGAGAGAGAGTGTGTGTGACAAGAACTTTGTCACCTCTCTTTGTTTGAGGGTGTTTCAGCAAGATGTTATCAGCCTGAGAGAAAGGTATGAGAGAAAGATAAACCATAAACTATCCCTTATTTACCGATAAGGAGCTTCACAGGCTGAGATCAGAAACTGCTGGTCCACCTGGTTTCTGCTCGACCTGACTCACTCGCGCGCACACACACACAGCTTGTCACATTCACACACCAGCACATGCGCTCACATTTTTCTCATTAGCCAAATGTCTTCATTAAACGAGTGTAATTGGTAGCTCAGCTGAGTAAGTGTAATTAGGATGTGGAACGTGTCGAGATATCCGTCAGTGTGTGTTTGACTGATCCCGTGAATGTGTATCTTCCGTGTTTCCGCCTGCGCTGATTAGCGCGGCGTGCCTCTCCCGGTGCTCGATGTTGCTTGGCAGAGGTTCGCAGCTCCCTCACTCTGCATCAAATGTAGCTTGACACACACTTCGGTGTTGCCTTTCTCTTGTTTGTCACACATTCAGACAGCCCTCCGCGCTCCCTAAATGCACTGGGACAGTTCAACATACACCGCTCAGCAAGACCAAATTGACAGTGTCTGCTTGGCCAATAGCTCCTCCTGATGCTGTCACGGTGATTTAAAAGCATTCATTGAAACCACCCCGACCACTGGTCCCTGGTCACCCTGGTCTATTGTGTAAAATTGGTGAGCGGTGAGGAGGGGACCACTTTCCTGTAGCTCTTCCTAACCTCCACTCTGACCTTCCTGTGGAAGGAGGTTAAAGCAAATCTTGAAATGCCCTCCAGGGATCACTCGGACATCACCAAAGCATCACTTCAAAGTTCATATCTCCTTTCAGACATCTTCTTTCCTCCCAGACTCTAATCTCAACTTGGGAAATTTACTTCAACTTTTAGATCTCACCAATTACTCCCACTTTTCCCTGGCATTTCTCTACTCTGTGATCACTGTGGGCAGTGTAATTTTCATCCCACTGTGTCCATGGCTTTGATTTTCACAGGCCTTTCTTATCATTAGTCACACGTGCTGGTGATCTAGGAACTGAAGTTTATCTTTTGCAGTCCACTTTGCAACTATCAGATAGCTCCATAAGCATAATTCCAGGTTAATAAAACGTAGTAGTTGCGGTTTTTTCTTGTAGTTTCTAATGTAAAACATTAGAAACTTAGAGGAGTAGTTGTAGAGATGTGTGTAGATGAGTAGATAATCTAAAAACTGGACTGATTTTTTTAATGTAATACATGTATTAATGTTGCCACCTATCTCAACGTCCATTAATTATTTGGAAAACTTTTTTATTGTAATTGATAACTATGAACTAAGTTATAATAAATAATAATAATCAGCAGTTTTTAGCATTCTATTAATGATATTAATTTATCAATGATTCCCTTGCTAAACTCTCAACACACTGAACACTGTTCAGTGCATTTTACACTATAAACCACCTGGTTGAAGGTTGGCAAAATCTTGTGCTTCATGGCGCATGGTTTAAACTGGTCTGTCATTGCAAATAGATAAAATTGCCAGAGGTTCTCACAATAAACAAATTTAACTGAAGGTCAGTTTTGGTAAATGGGTAGAACGTGCATAGTGAGTCTTCGGACTAAATACTTAAAGTGGGGCGAATTTTGGTAAATTGTAGTCAGATGTGCAAGATGAGGCCATGAATTACTTTGAAAAGAATCTTCTCAAAGTAATTGCGTCACAGTAAAATTTCACATTGATCTATCAACGTTTAAGTCCATAGTTTAGCTCCTTTTCAAATCTGTAGCTTTTATGATTTTTGGAGGCAGGAGGACCTGAGAAACGGGTCCTCTACCTTCAGGCGGGCATTTGCGTTTAATGTGGATTAATCTACAGCATGCGGTGATATGGTGTTTTGTCTAAACGACTGCTAGAGTTTCCTCCCCGGATTCTGCGAGGCCAAATCCACCCTCTGGCTCTGCTCAGGTTCTCTTACAGGATACTTTGTTCATGCATTTCTGTTTTTCTCATCAAAGTCGTACTGAATGTTTTTATGTGTTTTTGTTGCCTCTTTTCTCCTCGTCTTCTCTCCATTTTTCTCGCCGGTGTTTCTCGTGCATTACTGCCTCTTCTCCCCGTCTCTGTCTTTTTCTTGTTCCCATTAACCTGCCTCTGCTGTGTCCATGCTGTTCTATTATCTCCCCCCCTCTCTCGCTCCCATCGCGTTACTTACCAAACCTCGAATTCCTGATAGTGTTTGTTAATACTGATACTTAAGTGCCTCAGGTGACTGGTCCTATACTACACTGGGAGTCTGTGAAAGTCATTATCCAGCTGGACCGCTGCAGTGTAACGGATCAGACTGAGGTGACTGTCCTCCCGAAGCCTTTTCACACACACACAGCTAGTGTTTAAGGTTAAATAGTGTTGCTAGTCTCCTTCTATTATGGCTTGAGACCAATCAACTTGTGTTAGAACTGGTTTCAGGGTGGTGTCATTTCTTTGCCACCATGTTGTTCGTGTGTGGTAGGAAGGCTGAACACGAGAGAACTGCTACAAGACTTCCTGTGTATGGCACACAACTTTTTCAGTCTTCCCCTGAGCAGCAGCAAAGCGTATCCATTTGTCACCCGCTCATTTATAATTCAGATCTGGTTGCAACGTTCTAGATTTCTATCCAAGACTTGACTTTTTTCTACTCGGTCAGACCAGACTAAGGGTTAACATTAGTCTGGCTGTTTTTCCTTTTCCCCCCTCAGCAATTTCTCCAACCTGTTTTTTTTGAAAGCTTCAGCTGTGCAGCATCAATTTTCATCTCTTACACTTTTTGCCCTATGAAAATGTCAGCTGCTCCTGTATGGAGGAAGGGCAGTTATTCCCGCTGCCTCAGGCCAATGTTCTTACCTCAGTTAGTTCAGCCAATCTTTGTATGTGTGGAATAACTTTGTGGGAAATTAGCTACTTAATGTTGAATGCAACTGTTTGAATTATGATGTCAATGTTGATTAGCATGTTGATAGTTAAAAGGCGTTTAAACAAAGGTTATTGTGTTCATTAGGGACATGAGAAAGAGTCTTTTGGTTGGTGGATGTGTGTCACATAACTCATTACTGTACATGTATCATTACAGAGAATATTATAATAATGAAAATTATAATAATGTTTGATCTTCTCCGCTCTTTCTTCCCATACCTCCCTCAGTGTCTCTACAGGATATTACAATGAGGAAGGCTTTCAGGAGTTCAACTATTCAGGACCAGCAGCTCTTCAACCGCAAGTCGCTGCCCATCCCACTACAGGAGACCTTTCAGACCTGCGAACAGCCGCCGCCCCTTAACATCCTCACACCTTACAGGTCTGAATCTTATAATACAGAGCAGCACTGAATCTATGCCAGCTCCGAAAGATGTGTTTGTTTTCCGTGTATGATGGCGTTTGAAAAGCATATCTTTCAGTTTTATGTGCATAAAATACTCATGAAATAGAGGCAAAACTGACAAGTGCATGCTTCCTCTGACTAGCAGCATAACACCAACTTCAATAGCCTTTGCATATATTTGTCAGTTCAGTCTTGAGCATGAGAAATATTATTACAGTAGTATGTTGGTTTGGGGGCACGAAGAAATCCTGCTGCCCACTGTAGTAACACAAACGTACCTTGATGGCCTTCTGGCTGCGGTTTGGCCATGCTTTTTTATTACACTAAAAGCATTTCATAAGCACAGTAATGATACTTACAATGAGGCATCACACAGATAAAGTAGAAAACACTTGGATAGCTGTAACCTCAAATGGATTTTGACTTGATATTGGCTTAATAAGAAATGGGTGAAAGCCTAATATTTTTCTGTGCACTGTTTGCATGTCTTTAAAGTTTTTGCAGCGTATCTTTGAGAGCACCCAAGTGTGTTGATATATTATTTTACGCAGGCTTGTGCCTGTTTCAAACCAGGCATCTTTTTTGGCTCTTGAGGTTGAGGTGGTGGAGGAGAGTGTTAGAAGGAGCCCCCTGAAGATGAATAATCCATAAAAAGCTCTGCTGGTCAGCACCCCCTCTCTTTTATTTCTCGGCCTTCTCATCCTGCTGTTTTCTCACTTCTTTTCTTTTCCACCCCTCCATTTTTGCCTTCATACATGACCTCTGTCTGTCAAATACTTCCCCTCCTGACCTAGCTACTTGGACAAGGTTAAAACACAATCTCACCGTTTTATTTGTGTAGAGACACGTCCACGAGCACTGTAAGGAGACGGGTGCAGGTGTAGGCTGCAGCATTTCAATCTGTTGTGGGCATGTTTTTTAACCTCTGGGTCTTGACAGAGTGAGAGGCAGATGTGGGTGACTCCTTTCTGGCAGACCCCAATTTCACTGGAAATGCCCAAAATGTTGGTTTGTGCCAAAAAGCTACTAGAGAATTTTTACTCCGACAAGGGTGTTAAATGCTCAAAGTCGATTAGACTTAGAAATTCCACACTGTTATAGACGAGCATGTTAAATCATGTTCCTCACATTTATTTCCTGGATTTGTCAGTTAGTTGTTTGGTTTACACAATGTTAGTATCTTACTCTACTCCTACTACTTGAAAATTATGAATAGACCATCAAAATTGTTGCAAATTAAATTTGTTAGTCAATTAATTGATTAAACATTTTAACTCAAATTAATATGGATCATAGCAAACTTTCATCACTAAATTTTCAAAGTGAAATTTTCTGCTCATTTGGTTTGTCTGTTTGGTCCAATTAGTTTTAGGTTTCTCTTCATTAAATTCTCACTCCAGAGCTGATTTGTTCATCAGTTCAAAGTGGCTGATTTTGATTCACATGGGTAATAATTTCATTCTTATAATTAATTCATTATGAACACTGTCTCTATTTTATCTTTTCAGCGCTCTTCATTCACTGCACTTTTATACTTTCCTCTGGGTTTTTCCTCTCGCTCCCTGGGAGCGTCTTTGTGACGCTCCCTGGGATGCTCCCAAGTTTTCGTTTCTCAGTTCCACCATGAACACAGCTGTTATGCTCTTTCTATCCCTTGCTGTTTTCCTGTCATACACACAGCACACACATTAACACCTCAAACATACATACTGAATATTCACATGAATACTCAAATACTATCTGCAGTGCATACACACACTAGTGAGCGCTCTCACCAGCATTATTCGATTGTTAAATTCTATATTCTTTCCTATGTTTTGTTGCACATGATTGAACTCTGTTTTTCCCTTTCATGTTTTTGCTCTTATCGATGCCATAATCAAATAATTGTCTCCCAAAGTGTGACAGACAATGAATAAAGGCAGCTGTATACTGTAAGTTCAAGTTAAGATTTAAAGTAGAATATTGACCATTGTGTGGTCAAGATGCATCAACTGATTTCTTTTTAAGATAGAAAGGCTTGCTCTTCCGCCCTGCCCAGAGACAGAATCGTCAAACACTCTCTGTCTTCAGAGATGTAAAAAGTGGATTTGCACGACACTTTCGAAGAGCAAATTCCTACTCGTTTGCAGAAAATGCATTTGAGGACAGAGGAAGAATATGGGGGAATTGATGTAACCACTCTATTCTCTTGCATAATTCAAAGTAGGTAACATTAGTGGATGGAAATGTCATTAAAACTGCCTTTTCTTTTGAGGATTTTTCTGGCTGGCGTTTGTTCCAGTATATTCAGGCTGCATGTGTTTGCACATGGCAAATATATTATCGCACATGTTTTTGATTTATGGATTTTAGCATCTAGCATGTATGTGGATCCTCACTAAACAAGTGTTTCATTGAATTCTGTTGTAATCATCTGAAAACTGCAGTTTTTGATGGCAGTTTTTTTGTCCTTGTGTGTCAGAGGTCTCTTTTTTAAGTTTTTCTCTATATCATCACAGCACTGTGACCTCTAACCACAAAGGTCTGAAGTATGGGTGGAGCGTAGTTGAGAAGGAATGAATGATGGCCATAAGCTATAATTAATGACATATAGTAAAGAAAGAATTATTGAAAGAAATAGCAGTAAATTATTCAGTCAGCAGTATTTTGGTTATTACAGCAGTTAATGGTCTGAATAATTTTTAAAACGTCAGTGCCAACATGAGTCTAATCAGAATCTTTTTCTAAATTTGTTAAAATTTGTTTCACATTTTAGCAACATGGCATTTTTGCCAATGTGTATGATCATTACTTATTTTTCAGCTTATTTATTTATTTTTTATTTTTTTCCTAATGTGTCATAAAGTAGTATCATTATAAAAAATCTGCTCACTTGTTTTGTTAAACAAACAGCCCTTAAAGCCAAATTTATGCACACAGTTTACTGTTTGTATGATAAAGAAAAGCAGCAAATGTTCCGTGCTAAAAGGGTAAAAAGTAATTCTACATAATTATATGTATAGTAACTATACATTTTATTGTTATTTTTTTAATGAAGCTTTTAATCAATTAAAAATATGTTGCAGATTTAATGTTGCCTAAAGATAAAGTTTTACGAAAACTTCTTTTTCAGAGTAGCAAGACGAATGTACTGACTTTGTTGTCCATCTACAGGGACGATGGGAAGGAGGGTCTGAAGTTCTACACTAACCCGTCATATTTCTTTGACCTGTGGAGAGAGAAGATGCTGCAGGACACAGAGGACAAGAGGAAGGAGAGGCGGAAACAAAAGGTAAGTCTTGACAGTTACAATCGCAGGGCCCTAGCTGTGTATACTGTACTTTTTCATTGCACACGACAGATGAGGATTGTGCTTATTGTTTGGCTGCTGCAGTACGCGGAGGTGATTAGCATCTGCGAACACTGGAGACATGAATTGAACAAGAGAAAGGGATTGACGTGTCCTGCTTGAATAAACTGACAGAATGATTCACTTATAGATTCACAGGCCTGGCTCCATATCATGTTGCCTAATGCATTAATTAGCCACCAGTCATTGATTAATCAACTCTTCCTACAGTCAACCCTCTTAGTTATTACTTGTGTGATCATTACATCTAATTAATGGAAGCATCTGGTCCTCGCTTGCTCCCACGCTGTGCATCATCTCTCTGCCTCTGCACAAACACACACACACACATACATAGTCTCTTGAGGAAGATCTGCACACATGCATTCTGATGAGCTTGTGTACGTAGAATTTTGATTAATACAGACACACACACAAATTAAATGAAAGGGCTCTTTCTCACACATAGAAAGCCAGTCTCCCTCATTAAACTCTGTGACCCCTACTCAGCAAAACAGAGGGGTCTCACACCCTCTTCACCACGAGCTCTAATCGAGATCAGCTTGCAGTTCCCTGCGTAGGAAGAAGGGTGTGCTTCACTTTTTGCCCCCTCACAGTCAATCAAAGCCTATTACATGTCAATGAGGGGAAAAAAATATTTTCCACTGAGGGTTCATGTGAAATAAAGAGAATATAAATTATTGTTTATGAGGTTTTTAGTGATTGTGGTAATGTTGTAGAGGAACAAAGCACAATACTGGCCACTATTTTGTATTTTAGTATATGTCAGTGTACAGATATAAAATACTTATATTTTTTTGGTAAAATGTGTAAAATGAAACACAAAGCTCATTTGCAAACAGTAGAGAGAGTTTGGTTAATATGACTGAAGCTCATTCCAATGATTTCATTCTAATTAAAGCCTCGGGTGGGCTCAGCTTGTAAAGCCATATTCATTTCCCTCTTTGCCACGAAGGCAGTTAGACAGACCCCATGAAAGGGCCTAGAGGACGTTCACAGACAGGGAAAGCCGGATGGATTAGAGGAATTACGCACACATATTTGTTGGTTTGTGTAACCATCATGGTGGATAAATAGTGTGAAGAAGGAGCAGCGCAATTTCAGTGTGGAAAGGTTATGTGTGTGTCCATGGAAAACATGCAGAGTCAGTCCCAGGAAGAAAAATAAGAATTATGCACCCACATACGTCCACACACATTTACTCAGTGCTCTCCATATATGTTTATAGACTAAATTGTTTGTAAATCATTTATAGGTTTACACTTCAGCAGCTGGTTCTTTATGTGGTTCTGCCACATCATCTTACAGTAATGTGTTCTCTGTGTTATTAAACGCATTCAAATGATTATTTTCACCACTGCCAACTCGAACACCAGCACACAAATGCTTAAAAAGAGCCAAATCAAAAATGAGTTGCTGTGAAGCTGCAGTGTCAAGGGCCTGATAGGCTGTGCCACCTGTCAGTCAGTGTGATGCTATCTGAGATTGGCTGTCAACACATTTTTGTGCCATGACAGATGATTTTCACGGTTCTCTTTTTTCCACTTGTTCTCTTGATTATCTGTAGTCCAGTTAGATTATCTCTCAGGGTTCATCCATGCGAAAAGGATGAATGTTGTGGTTGTAATTAACAACAAAAGTGTAAAAAGCTATTTTTTCAAATATTGATGTGAGACATTTATGCAAAATCACATTACATGATGGATTTTATGTTTAACGCCTAATGGGCTTTTAGTAGGTGTCAGTGCACCCTGCTTCATGTGATGGGAGGCACAGTACCAGTAAGAAAATAAAAAATAAAAAAATACAGGAAGTCTAGTAGCACAATGATTAGAAAAAGTGAAGCTTGTTTTTTTTTTGCCTTTTTTTGTCCAACAGAGCTAATGTATGTCTGAATGAGGCAATATGTTTTACATCAGACATAATCCTTCAATCATAAAAAACAAAATCTCTGAAAAATCACTTTAAGTTTTTCAGATTTTGTCAAGACTTGATAAACAAATGAAACTAATGAAGAAAAATCATATACAGAATGTATAGAGTACAGCATGAATTTCACCTATGGCTAGTCATACACGACAACTTGATCTAAAAAGACAGATTCATGGCTGCCACAATCGCTAATATACAAGCAAAGTAATCCGATACACTTTAGACAAAGATGTACAATACACATCAGCTCTTGTCGGTAGGAAGCTAAATCTTGTAGTGTGTAGCTGACTGTTTAAGTGCTTTTTCTAAATACATCATCTCTTGAATTTACTGAGCTGAGAAAAGGCGTTTGGGTGTCTTCCAGTGAGCAGCAGCAACAGTATTTGATTTCATCTGTAGCACTGGGAGAAACAGTTCATCAGTTCAGGTCCACGTTAGTTTCGACACCACAGAAGAATGTCAATCAGGTATTTTATTGTAGGGCTTTAAAAAAACATATTGAAAGACTCGTGAGTGTAAGTAAGTACAGTAATGAATAAGCATCCTTTACTACTACAGCAGGACCTCTTTATTTCACACACTCTTTATGAGTGTGTTTACTCATATATACAATTCTCATCCAACCTTGATTGTTCATCATAGGAAGTATATTGTATCTCTAATTATAAAAATACCTTTTATGTTACATAACATTTCTTCAGCAGTCTATTTCTCCTACTGAAGGCGGGGAAATAAAAGAAAGTCCTGCTACAAAGTTACACGAAGAAGTAAAAAATCATTTAAAGGCACGTGTAAAAGATAAGCTTTCAGACTTGGCAGAGGAAATGTGAAATTCCTGTGTGGAATATGAAAGTAACAACAGAAAAAACTACTGACCAGAGTATCTTCTGTAGTGACCATAAACTGTAATTAATTATTACATTTGAGATGTAGAAACTGGTACCAAGTGCTGCATTAATGAACCTGCCGTGTCCACTTTTTTTCCATCAGTGACCACATTTGACAGAATTGAGTAAAAGCACATGAAAACACAAACAGCCACACTGACTTACAGCCAGTGATAAATGAAAAGCAGCACAGGGTAGAGAGACGGGAAAGGTCCTAATCTTATTAGCTTCTGTGTTAGCCTCAGCCTCAGTGAATTAGTAGTAGACTATGTGCTGAGCCAGTCAGAGGGAGGCAGAGAGAGTGGGAGGAAAGTCCCAGCGACACAGGAGAAGCTGAAATGCAAAGGAGGAGAAGAGAGAAGCCATTAGTTCAAACTACATCGCGGTTTGTCACTAGTTTCTCAGTCCCTTGTGCAGGCGACCCTGTGGCTTTTCAACTCGTACTGCTACACACATGCTACACACAGGAATCTTTGACATTCATATTCAGGCCTATTTTTTTTTTTTTAATATATGCATGTACCCGTCCAAAAAGCACCACTGAATTTGTCCAAGCCTGAAGGGGAGCTACCAGTCCCCTTCAGGGCCAGTGGGTGGCCCATTGTTCCCCAGTAATGATGCAGCTCGATTAATTGACGACCTTGTGTCCATTTTATTGTGTGTCTGGGTCAGAATTCTCCCTGATTTCATTTCAAATCTTTCATCCATCCATTATCTATAACCGCTTATTCTGTTGGGCTCACGATACTTAGTTTAGTCTAATGTACAGGTACAGATATGCCTTAAAGGAACAGATGAACTTTTTCCTGTTTAAAAGAAAATAAGTCCACACACCAAGAACAACAGAAAGCTTTTGTGTGATTTTCTAAATTAATAATATTTTCCACAATATCCATATAGAGGCGAAAGTCAACACTGAACACACCTCCTGTGCTCACGTTTGATTAGTTTTCAGCCTGTAGATCTACATTATTGTCCAAAAACTATTAAAAGCACATCACACTACATTACTGCACTAGAAAACCTGCCTTTATTCCAAAACTGGTGATCTTTCTCATTTTAAAAAACCTGTCTGTCACCAATGAGCAAGTGAATCCAGGCTGCAGACTGACAACCAACCAAAGGTGAGTAGAGAAGATTGGCCTTAACTTCAGCATAGTGAACACATACAAAACATACATAACATCACAACATAACTGAGTCGTGTTTTGCTGAAGTGTGCAGATAGAACGCCTTGTCAGGTTTATCAAATCAGAACGCTCATGTTTGGTTGTTGAGGTCTGATCTGAGAAAGATCTTTTTCAGATCAAAACCCTTTTCTGTTCGTCAATAAAGTCTTATAGTCAGTCTGGGAGTTACCGGAGGGTAAAAGGTGCTGTAGCTCCCATGAAAACACTTTTCTGAACCTGCACACACAGATCATGCAGGCGTGAGATGAAACCTCACATCTCCATTATTACTCCTGGGATACAAATTCAAAAACGTCTTCTTCCTTCTTGCCATATCTTACTACCCATCGTGCTGTGGTTGCAACACTGGCCCTTTGAAGACGCTAAGACTGCAGAGTTAGATCTGACGGGCCGATCCTGACACCCCGAACAGCGTCTCGCTACTGACGAGAGCAGCTGCCAGCTCAGACACACTTGGCTTTTTGTTTGTCACCGTCGACGCTTCACCCCTGCGTGTTTCATTGAAGATCATTTGCCTGGGTAGAGCTAAAGCACAAATGATCCTGTGAATTCTAGTAGGGCCCCAGCGTAGGGTTCAGTCAGACTCGTGAGGTGATCTAATGTGCAGATTCCTCGTTTCTCAGGAACATAAATAGAGGATTAGATGTCATGTTTAAAGTGAACATTTTTACAGAGGTACTGGAGATCATGTACCAGCCCGTGTATCTGACCATAGAGAAGCTGCATTTGAGAAGCTCATTCCCTTTTTTCGCCCCTTTAAACACAACCTTTACACAGAATGAATAACTAAGAACTATGATTCAGAGACGCTACAGGCTGCCTATAAAGTGAGCGTATATAAAAAGCATATCTATATAATATGTGGATAATAAACCTTCAGACAACTTAACACATGATTATAAAAGTAAGTAGGACAGCCTCGTTGTGTTAGAAAAAATATTTTGCAGTAGGACTCCTGCTCTTCTTCCTGTCGGCCTTTGCTTTACATTTTCTGGATCCCGGTCTTTTTTTTTTTTTTTTTCTAAATCTGTGCCGCTGGAAATGCCTTATCTTGTGTGTCCCAAGGGCCTTATAAGCGTCCTCTCTGAAACCCCTCCTCCCTTCCTCACTCCCTCAGAGGTAAGACCTTCTCGCCCTTCCACAAGAGCATCTGCCCCCTAACATGGTAGCCTGCAGCCCTCTCTCACCTCCTTCTCCTCACGCTCCCTCTGTGGTTTGGTCTGGAATAGATTTGCCTTGTTGATTTATTTCTTTACCTGTATTGTATTGCATTGCAACACTGCAGTATATATTGAGAAGAAATTGACATTTTTTCATCTTTTTACATTTTAGCTACAATAAACCTGTATTTTTACACCATGTTTAGTAACATCAAAGAATTCCTTAGTCTACTATGGATAAAAAAGAATTTGGGACACGTCCATAGAGCCCACTCTTCACTAACAGCAACAATACTCTGATCAGTCATAAATTTGCCAGCTGACAGTTGTTTTGGATTAACTGCACGTTGCTTTTTACAGAATAAGTAATAAGGGCCAGTAATAATAATAATTAGCCACTTTGGGCATTCAGCATGCTGCCCTTAATGGAAGCCGCATTATTTCCTATTGGCATGAGATTTTGTTATAATGCAGAATATAATAACTGCTCGCCCAACATTTTCTAAACTCATTTGTATTTTTTAACTGCCCATTGATTATTATTACATTCATGAGGAAAATCAGTAGCTGCATATAAATAATGCACGAGTATGTACAAAAGCAGTAGATCAGCAGCAGTAATTGGTGTGTTGTGAGAGGGGTTTGTGTTGGTGTCAGCATCAGGGTGGTTCAGTGGCTGCGTCTCTGACTCCCAGTGGGGTCATTTACATGGAAACATAGCTGCAGTTCCGCTGACTCTGTCACTTTGTGTGTGCACTCAATAGACAGACACACTCCCGACAGTGTGTGCAGTGTACACACATGGGCGCAGATAGGCGAGCGAGCATGTGCCGTGTGTGTAACACACTGTAAATCTATAAGAGCTCGACTCAACACCACTTATATCTGCCAGTACCAGTCTATTCCGATAAGTGATGATGACCTAGCAGAGGCGAACAGGCCTCTGAAATTAGACACATTTGTAAAGACTGTGACAAACGTGCAGCTACGCAAACATACGGCTACTCATTTTTCTCTCACATAAAAAACACGATTAATACTCTTTGCATTTTTCAGCTCTGTGACACTGAACATATAGTTGGTTGTCTTGGATTGGTAGCACAGTATCAAACTAGTGAAGTCTTTGATCTGTTATCTGTCGACCACTTGGCATTCCTGGCACTCCTTATATCAATATCAATAATCAAAACTCTTAGAATGATCATTTACAAAACCCTGTAGTAGCACTGGGATGAGTTTATTTGTTTGTGTGGAAATATGCCCTTTAAATGATGCCAGGAAATAATAACTGCAAAGCTTAAAGGACGTCAGGCGAGGTTAATCTAAGTAAAACTAGTCTAAATTATGTAGCAGAATTTTAAAAGCCCAGTATAGTTAAGAAAATGTCAGAGGGCAGCAGGTTGAAATATTTGACCTTTTGATGGAGCACCTTCAGCTACAGCGTGCGACGTTGTCTGGACGCTCTGCTCTCTCATGTTTGGAATAAATTGCATTCAGATTGTCAGTTCAGATATATAAATGTGTTGGAGCCAAGTAGGCAGGAGGCAGTCAGTGCAGAGTGTGTGTGTGTGTGTGTGTGTGTTTGAGTGCGGAGGCTTCTTCTCAGCCACTGCCTCATCAGGGGTAATGGGCCATAATGAATCCGAACCTAATCAATGTGCATTACCATTAGGATTTATTCCCCAGCTTGCACTCGGGCAACATCAACATCATTTAGCCAAAACAGAAGAGATGCTGTCCACAACCGGCGTCATGTTGAATCACCCGCTTGTCAGCCGGCATATTTCATCTGACAACCGACACACGCATACGCACACAGTTATTGAATACACGGGGTTATGTCACCTAGGAGGATCTACATGACAAAAAAAGAAATTGATTAGTATTGGTTTTAATGGAGAGAGCCACCGTGACAGGCTGGAAATTATGTATCAGGGACCTTTGCTTTACCTCCAGAAACATTTCGAGGGGGAATGATGCACCACAACATGAAATGCGCTAAGACAAACATACCATTTATGCGGTGTTTATGAAATACAATTAAAAGTAATTGTTTGATTTCTCAGAAGCCAGAGTGCAAACATGGGAAATGGTATGAATTTGTGCTAGAGCCATTTATAGAATGTGTTTTACTTCACTGGGTATCCTACATCTTTAATTTATACAAATCTATCTGCTCTAGCTAATTACTTACATTTTGTTGCCTGCACATTTTTCTTATTTTCAGCAAATCTCACAAAGAGGCCAAAACCAACAAGGAGTTAATCCCATTAACAGACAGCATTACACTGCGTGGTTTGTTCCTTCATCACACTAAACATGGACACTACAGTTCATTATGAACGTGTCCCACAATCAGCCTCCCGCAGCCATAAACACTATAGAACTAAATGTGTGCAGTTATCCACTACTGAGAATAGTCGCTGACAAATGCACTGTTAACTCCATTTTGAGTGATGTTTGATCAAATCTACAGTGTCTAGATGTAATGGGAAATATTAAAGCCTGTGACCTGGATATAAAGATCTTCAGTGTGAATCAGCGAGCTTCAGGATGGGTGGCACAGACATTCAGGGGAAGCTGTAAGGAATTGCTGGTTTCTTTGTGTTTGACAGTAAAGAAAAATGAAAATGAACTCAAATATATGTGGTAATGTAGTTAGAAATTGTGTTTTTTGATCAAACTGTTTGTTAGGATTGCATATTATTTTCTAATACCCAATGCATAAAGTGGTTCAAGGTGTTTTCATGCTTATTGGTGTTAGTAAGACTTGCCCTCTTCATTTTAGTTTCCTCCTCGTGCTGTATTTCCCGTGTCGTTCTGAGTTGGCTTGAGCATGTGTGTTTGTTTTGCACGTCACTACTCCGTGTGTGCTGTCCAGTCTCCGTTTTTTTTTTACACATTTTTGTCCTTCCATTCCGGTGAAATCTATCTTTCTACCTCAGTCTTGCGTTTTCTCCAAAGTTCAGTTGTGTTATTTATCCCTCGCTTGTATGCGTGTGTGTGTATGTCTGTGTGTGTGTTTGCACTGGATTGTGTGCCACTGCGTCCCAGCTGCATTGTGACATCCCCTGAGCTGTGCACGTTTGTCATTTTTCGGCACTTTTCTTTTACCCCTTTCCCTTTTGTCCCACTTGCTCTCACCGCCCGATCTCTTTTTTGTCCCTGTTGACTGTGTGCAGGGGTGTTGTGTTCATCCTCTGCCATGTAAAACATTTTTTTGAACCCTCCCTCCCCTCAACCCTGGTGCTTCTCTTGTGGTTTTTGTTTTTGTTCTTGTAGTTGCAGGACCCCCGCATGTATGATCAGGTCTATAGGTACTTAGACCTTCCAGGGCAGGTATGTGCAAATACAGCGATTATCTTAAAACTGTGTGTGTTTTATGCTACAGCAGTTTAATGCTCAGTTTCTTTACTGTACTTCTTTACAATGTATAATGTGTGTTTGTAGTGAGTTATGTCGAAATCTGGGAGGAAGGGAGTGCTGCTTTATGATGGACCTCAGTAAATATGTTGTAATATTTTCAAATTGGCAGTTTATTACTTCTTTGATCCCTATTTATTGGTAAAAAAAAATCTTTGTATGATGATGACTTTCTGCTGAGTTAGTCATTGAGCACTCCCTGTTCCCAAGCTTTTATGATTTTCTTTTCTGTGAAGTGCTTTACGAACCCGTCTCCCTAAACCTGTGTAATCTGCCTCTTCAGAAAGCAAATTCAACACATTGTGTAGATAGACAGACAGATAACATCTGTCAGGTTAAGATGTTTGACAATAGCTGGCATTTAAAATTAAGGTGAATTGGTGATTGTTATTGTTCATGGATATTTATGTGGCACATGTAGAGCTAAATAAAGAGGACGTGGAAGCATTTACTATCAGAAAAACTGCATAAATGGCCAGAGGGGGCATCTTTGATGCAGTATTTAAAGTTTGATTTTTGTGTGTGTCTGTCTGAAGAGTCATAAATTGCTTCTTTGAGTCGCGTTTCACACAGCTTTCCCTGTTATAGTGAGCAACAGGCAGCCAATCTGTTTTGTCTTCTGAGATGACAAGTGAAATTTAAATAACATCAGGTGTTATCTTCTCCCTCCCTTTCCCCTCTATCCCCAAAACCACCTCCCATGTCCTCTTCCTCCACTGAATTCATCTCTTGCACCTTCCCTCTAATTATTTCTTCCCACGCCATCGACATCATGTCATTCTGCCACTTGTCACGTTCTCTACCAAAGCTGAAGGCCATAGACCGTCCTCAGGAGCCCGAGAAAGTACCGCGAGCACCTCACGACCGTAAAAAGGAGTGGCAGAAACTGGCGCTGGGTGCAGAACTGGCCCAGGACATCCCTGACGACAGACACAGAGAAGCCAACGGGTCTGCGGGTTACCACGACAACAGGTAAGCAAAGGATTTGTATTGACGTATTTGCCCGACATCTCATTGTAGGAACATGCACATACTGCAAAGACATGAAAAAGTATATAACTTCACCTTTAAAATTTAAAACAAGTTTCAAAACTACTGATCAGATAAACACTTATGTCAGCAGGATGTACTCACTTCCTCTACAAAAATAAATTGTGCCCACTACACAGAGTACGGGTATTTGCACTTTAACGTACACTTCACTGGCACTGGGGAAATGAAGCTACAGCAGCGATGATTAATGTCCCTCACAGAGTGTGTCTCAAAGCTCCAACACCACTCATATTCACTAATTTCCCTGCCAGTCAGTGTAAATAATAATAAGTTTCATGCAAATTTATGGATTTCCTGGATTTATCAGTGTCGTAAAAAGCTGACTCAACATCTTTGGTAATAGATTAAAAGTAAATTGATACCCCCATACTGTAGAGAATTTGTTGGAATTTATGAAAAATACTTCTCAGTTCGGACATGGGATTTTTTTTTAAGGACAGTGGTGGTGTGATATGCCGTCCCTACCAAGATGAGAGAATTGTCCTGCTATGCAAAATTATTTTACTTCTAGGATAGTTGTCTCTTCAAGCTTCTTAAAAAATGTGATGAATGTCACGGGGACATAAGTAGACACTGCTTGATTAAAAGGAGCCATAGTGAAACACTTACCCCAAAGTCATCTAAACACTAGAAAGTCTTGTTGACAAAGATGTCACATCACAAATTCTCAAAAAAGTGCTGCACAGTGTTGATCATCATCATCATCAAATCATCATTGAGTGAAAATGTTAAATATGAACAATTTTACATGACGATGATGATTACGATGATGATGACGACACACAAATACGATTAAAAGACAAGTGAGGAAACAAAAACGCATCTTTCTGCTCAGGGCTCACATGTACATGGAGCAGTTGGACGGGCCCTTCTCGTTGGCAGCGCTGCCCTACACCCAGATGAACGAGCTGCTGAACCGTACTGGAGACAGAATGTATTCACGGCCCCACGACCCTCCACCGCCTCCACCTGCCATGCACCCACTGGGAGAGATCAAGCCACCCTCTGTGATCAGGTGGGACAGGAGACAACATACAACCCCTCGTTTGCAAGCCAGAGAATTCTCCACGACTCTGATTTCAGGCTTACTGAGCAAATCCCTCGTGAAGTGTGGACAATTATTAGTAAATACCAATTCAGATTCATACCTACAATATTGTAATCCCACTCCTACAGCATGTTTTCGGCTGGTTTCTGCTCCTCTTATGGATGAATTGGATTTTTTTTTTTTTGCTCCGGCAGAGCCTAACAGAAAAACGGGGGTAAGAAGGGAAGGATGAAGTGCTTAGATGACAGATAGATGGAGGACTGGAGGTTTAGTAGACCAAAGATGGGCGAGACGGAGAATCGCTCTGAGAAGGGCAGGGTCACTTAAGGCCACTGAGTGTATTACAGGTAGTTTTTCGGCCGTACACGTTTGCCGCATATGTCACTGTGTGAAGAGATGGAGAGATCAGAGGGAATGATTAGGGCTGCAGCTTTAGCAGCACCAGAGAAATACTGCATTGATTTTTTTTTTTTTTTTTTTTGCAGAAGTCCTTGCACCTATCTTCTCCCCTTACTCTCAGACTCTCTCCATCCCCACTGTATTTTATTTACTCTCCAATCCTTTTCTGACCTTTAGTTCTGGTGTCTGACTTTTTCTTCTTTCATTACACTACTATCATAATATTTATCTTTTCGATTCACCCTTTTTCGAATCTTTCCGATGTTAATGTAGCACATTAAGTGGATATTGGTACAGATACGGCCTTGCGTGCGCTTACAAGAAATACTTGGCACATAATTTTCCGCTCCGTTCTCTCTCTTGCTGTGCTTTTTGTCTGCAGCAGTTTTCTCTGTAGGAAGAATATTGATTGTGAACACGTCTGTCTTGTCGTGCTCGTTATTAGCTCGATCCACCCACACAGCTTCAGCTTCATCACCGAATGGCCAATACTGTTAACATTCTGTCTTTAATGTACAAGATTGAAGCTCTGGGATTTTTAATAGTCTCTGAACTTATTATTCAGCATAGAAACATTCTTTAGAATGCCTTTAATTTACAACACGGACTTTTGAGAGAGCTAAAGATCCCATGCAGAGGTGTAATCGTAATTTGGAAAAAAAAACAATTTGTCTTATGAACTGATGGAGCAATTAATAGGCACAAAAGAACAAAATCCTTCAATTCTCAAAACATGTACCTCAAGATACATCATTTGTGAACTGACTTTCACACAGCACTGCTGCCTGTAGCTTCTGTCGTTGGCTTCTTACATCACTGTGGAAGCGTTCACAATGTGTGTCATTTTCAAAGTATCATCGCCTAAATTCAGACAGCTTGATAAAAGCAGGCTGTTGTTTTCCATCCAGTGGCCGCTGCGTTTAGCCAAGTTAAAATGTCAACTGTCTCTGTCTCAGATTTTATCAGCTGACCTACTATTTATTCTCTCTCTGTCCAGCTCCAGTTCAGGTTTTTCCGACAGCCGACCTCAGTCTCCAGCACGGACAGCGGGCCACAACTCCAACACTCCTCCTCCTCCGCCACCTCCTCTCCCCCCTCCGCCTCCCCCCTTACCCTCTGCAGGCCTGCGGGGCACCCCACCTCCTCCCATCCCTCCTCTACCAGTCCAGCAGCAGCCCCCGGCAATACCGCCTCCCCCTGCTCCTCTCCAGATTGCCCCAGGGGTGCTACACCCGGCCCCTCCGCCTGTGGCACCTCCTCTACACTCTTCCTCTCCGGCCCGTCTCCAGCAGGTCCTGGACAAAGGCCCACCAATGGGCTCTGGAACACAATCAGATGGCACCATCCTGCCTCCTCCCCCACCGCCCCCCCCTCTGCCCCTCTCTGGAGGGCGAAGCTCGTCGCCCTGTCTGTCAGGTGCACCACCTGTGCCGGCCTTCCCCTCAGCAGGAGCCATGGCTTCTTCACTGCCACACACGCTCCACGATGTGGGGACCAAGAGGCACCATCCAGCCAATTTGCCACCCATCAGCGACGCACGCAGTGTTCTGCTGGAAGCTATCAGAAAAGGTTGGTTGGTTTACTAGATTTACTATGGATTTTATAACTCTGTTCAGTCTATGTTATATCTGGAGGAGAGGGGACAATTGATAAATTGTATACTGTATATATAGTTTGTGCTAACAGAGGACATGAGGTTAGCTGGTGTCAGAGAGGAAGTAACCCAGGATAGAGTGAGGTGGAAACGGATGATTCACCTTGGCGACCCCTGATGGGAAAAGCCGAAAGAGAAGTAGTAGTATACTGTATATATAGTCAACTTTTAATGGAGGACATACTTCACCAGAGTTGTCCACCTCAGGGCAAAAATGGAAACACGTCAATTCTAAGCTATAGATACACACATTATAAAGTTAAATTGATTGGTTTTAAATGTTATTGAGCAATTAATTGCTTTCAAACCTGAATAGCAACTCCGCTGTTTGATGGCAGGAATGGTCAGGACGTCCAGTGTGATGTGAATTGAAATGTTAGTGTAGTAATTAATGAAAGACCACAGTACAAACGTAGTCATTTTGAAAGACCACAATGCTTTGTAAACTAGTTATAAGCTTTATCCTAAATTATACTACTTTAGAACTGAAGAAAATGCAATGGCCAGTTATTATTACCAGCGTAAACTTATGTTGTCTTGCCTTTTACTGCTTCTTCCCACTCCAGGCATACAGCTCCGAAAAGTGGAGGAGCAGCGAGAGCAAGAGGCTAAGCATGAGCGAGTTGGCAACGACGTGGCCACCATCCTGTCACGCCGCATCGCTGTGGAGTATTCGGACTCTGAGGACGAGTCTGAGTTTGATGAAGGAGATTGGATGGAGTGATGATGGCCAGGTAAATGAGGAGGAAGGTGGGGGGAGAAAAAAAAAGCAGCGATGGCAGGAGAGGACAAACCTGTTCAGCTGCCCCACAAAGCCTGCACTCAACACCTCATCATCAAACAGTTCTTTCTACTTGGGAAAGGAACGAAACATCGTTGCCCCCTTTTCCTCTGTTGAGCTCCTTTATCTCGTCATATCGCTGTCTTGTTGTGATTTCTGTTCAGAGATGAGTCTCCGCATCGTCTCCATCTTTCTGGTGTTCCGGGAGAAGTTCTTTGGATTCATTTGTTTCCGAACTACCACACAAACTTGTTTCTGCTGGATTTCTCGAGATGAAATCCTCTGTGTTTACTTATTATTATACATGAAAACGTTCTGGAGAACCACTTGTTTTTGTTTCTTATCTGTATGTCAATGAGGAAAAAAGAAAAACTCAATAGAAAATGAAAAAATGAAGGCATGTTGCATTTTATCATTAGTTCTCCAGCACAGTTCGGCCACCTAGTGCCCGAACGTGGCATTGAATGAATGCTGTTTTATTTGATAGTCTTTTATTTCCTTTTTTTTGCTGAAACATTTGCTGTTTTAATGGGCCAGTAGTTGATGGCCACTGACCACTAACTAAACAGCCATTTAGTGCAAACACCAGCTGGGTTGTCTTGTTGTCTCTCGTCATCAGGACTGACTTTAGCACTGTCAATAAGCATAAGATTGTGATGGTATGTCCTGCGATGATTGTTGTGTGCTTAAGTGAAGAAGGGGAAAGCATATGGCTGCCTTGGCAGTGTGTGTGCATAATTAGCCACTTGCAGATTAAACATTTACTCCAGGAAAATGTATGCCAAGAGATTGAGCCCTTTTGTCAGGGACGGGGACGGGGGGGGTTCGCACATAAACACTGAGCCATCAGTTTTTAACTATAATGAGCACCCACATCATTCTCTTTGCCATGGAAATGGACATTAGAAGTGATTAGATGGTGTAGATTTCCTGCCGCTCCTATAGTCCCTGATGAATATCCAGCGTGCCCCCCCCCAAAAAAAAAAAAAAAAACCTCTGAGAAGTTTCCCGTGATAATGAGCCTGACCAACAACAGGTACAAACCACTCAGCACCACTGAAGGCAGCTCTTTCCTCCAAGTCCCCTTTCCTGTGTACCTACCCGCTAACGAGAAGCCTTACCTCGTTTGATTCGACTGCAGCAACTCTTGTCCGGGAGAATACGTTCGGCGTAACGCTGCCTTTTTAGGCCCAAGAGATAAGGACACATCGTCTCGTTCTGGCTCATTTTAAGGAAAGTGTCTGCCATCGTTTTCCGTTCATTTGTTCGTCCTTTCTTCTACTTGCCTTATTGTTCGTACAAAACGTATTGTTGAGTTGATGAATGTATTGTGCTGTTACTACTTACTTGCCTGCGCTTGTATGGATTTGCTGTTTCTATGTGTGGGAAGGAAGGGACAGGGGTTCAGAAACCCCGGTTTAAAAAAAGAAAAAGATTAGATCAATGCTGTTATACCATGTAACTTATGTAACTGTTGACTGTAACAGTTTGCTTGAAGTAATTAAAACCTAATGTTATGTTTCAGCAGTAATTGGTAATCTGTTTGTTATTGTTGAGCTTGAGGCATTTTGACATAGTTTAATTTAAAAACTTATATTTTTTTATGAAATCATAAACGATTAGCAATGGCTAACCTGTCAAATGCAACTGTGCACCCGCGTTATCCACCATACCGTGCACTGCCGCTGCCCCAAAAAGTCCCTTCCACCTTCCTGGAGGATTGGATGGACTTCTTTGCCTAGGGCCAGGCCTGCCACTGCTTATACCACAAACAAACCCTCACAGAGAGCTATAAACTTTTATTACTACTACTGGCATTCAAGGCTACATTAACAATAATCATCACCCAATTAACTATACGAGTGCTGACACCGTTCCAATTTTATTTTATTATTGTGAACGTTAAAATGTAATTATCTCACTAACAGCTGATAAAAGACTTTATAATGAAGCAAATTAACTGTGATTAGGTCTGTAGGTTTCAAAGTTTGAGCCTAAGGGCGTGTTTGTATGAGAACAGCTGCACACAACTATTTTCATTTAGTTTTGTTGGTCAGATATAAACAATTTCAGTTAAATTTGCAAACTAACAGTTTTATGTTCGTCAGACTTCACACTCATCTATTCAGTTTTCTTTTCCCGGTTATTCTCTTTGCGCGTCTGACATCTTTTTCTCCAATTCTCACACCTCCTCTCTCCTCCTTTGTGTCAGTCTTGTCTTCCTAACCAGAGACTGTTTATCATCGTGTTTATCATCTTGTCACTCCTATATTCCTATTATTTGTCCCATCACTCTTTACCCCCCGAACTGTTTCACCTTGGAGGAAAGTGTCTGATTTTTCTTCTTCCTAAACTGTAGTCAGACATGACAAAGCGTTTGCACAGTTTTACTGCTCTCTGTTTGAAATATGCTTATGCAGAATATTCCACCCAGCTTGTCCTAGTAATTTATTGTAAAACAACATCTAAAAATAACCCAACTGCCTCACGCTAAAGTGCTTATGTGTTTCTCTATGCTGTGATCGCACAGCAGCAGAAACAGTGGAAAAATGCCCCACAGCAGAAGAGGTTTATAGAGCCTTTAGTAAGCAATAGCTCATAAATCAATGGTTTAACCTGAGTTAACTGCGCAGTGTAACACGGTTTTTAATTACACAATGCTGGTAGGTTCTCCGTATTGGATTTATGGAAGAAACTGAAGGAGACACATCATTGCATCTGCTTATTTTAAAACAATGAAACTATATTCTAGATGTGTAATTTGCAGCCATACAAGTGTGATAATTCCAGATATAGAGCACACTGGGAAAAAGAAAAAGCGGCATCAAAACACTGAAAAAATAGAAGGCATAGAATGAGCGTTATTGAATTCATTACAGCAGAATAAAGAGAAAAGTCACAACGTCTTTGCTTTTCAACGAAGTACTATTGACTATTTGCGTGGCTTACATGTACAGTTCTGTCTGGGTAGGTAAAGGAGTTTAGTAAAGCAGAACATGAAGTATGAAATTCAGTATTTCCTTGGTCAAGTTATTAAAATTTCTTAAAACTAAAGACTAGTAATTTAGTGCTGCCAGTATGAATTAAATATTAATACAGCAACAACTTAAAATCATCTATTCCTTAATTACTCTCACTTTTTTGATCTATGAATATATAGAGTAAGTGATATGCTGTAGTTATTACTGTAAAGGGCCGGAGTTTTTACAAATGAACATACAATATTACTCTCATACTTTTTAAGGCTGTTTACTTTTTAGGGGGCCCACAAATACAGTAATAATTTAACAAACACATCTGTTAGCATGACTGATAAAGGATCTATGTCGCCGCAAGCTGAAGATGATGATCCCTTTTTCTGGGTCGTCACTTATCTTTGAGGGTGTTATTCTTCCTACGGGGTAGCACCTTCTGGACCTGACGGGCCCGGGTGCCAAATCCCAAAGACTGCAAAGACTCTGTGATGAAGCGTTGTGTTGGAGAGACACACAGCATCACCAGCAGTTTGGCATCACCACCTGGTGGACAAGATGGACAAGGAAGATGAGATGTTGAGGATTAAACAATTAAATTCTTTCTTGAGTTTGAAAATGCATTTCCACAAGCTTTTTATTTGTGGCTAAAGTTAATGTGACTGTGACTGTGTGTGTGTGTGTGTGTGTGTGTGTGTGTGTGTGTGTGTGTGTGTGTGTGTGTGTGTCCTCACCAATGGCATCCTGAAGTAGATGAGTGACTTTGCTGTTCCTGTAGGGCACGTGTGGTCTCTGTTCAGCCAGAGCTCCCAGGACATCCGAGAGAGCAGAGAGGCTGCGGTTTATACAGGACACCTCCCACAGAGCGGCGCCTGAAACTCCCGATATACCTGACACACATAAAACACAAAGACGTTCTACTGGTTTCAGTCCTTTTTTCCTCTTTACATAAAATGCTAAACGTTTGTACTTTGAACCTCAGCAGTTCATCCACTGTATCTCAATTAGCAATTTACCATGAGAAGTCCTCTTTTCCAAGTTAACGTCTTGCCTGGTGCATCTTAAAGACTCGGCGGCCCGCGTTCCCATGACACCAAACCCTAAACATCCTTAAACACTGAGCTCCTCTTACCAACACACTCACTCCCTGCCAGGTCCACCAGCTGCAGCTTGGTTCTGAACGGAGTCGGCGAGGTGGTGCGCCCGGGGGAGGGGCAGGGGGAAGGAGAAGGGGAAAGGCAGGGAGAGTTGGAGGGGCTTCCGAAGAGTTTGTCAGGTGAGTTCCGGGCAGCGGGGTTGGCACGGTGACAGCGTGGACTCCAAAACTCTCTCTGGGTGGATCGCTGCATGTCTTTCTTTGCGTTTTGTAACCTGCGGGCTGAATAGAAACAGCAGTAAAGTGCCAGTATTGGAATGTGCTGCCAGCAGGTGTCACGTAAGGCCGTTTTTGAACACAACTCACCCAGGGCCAGTGCATTGGGGCTTTTGGAGGAAATGGTCAGAGTGACAATGAGGTGAGAGCGTGAAGAGTCGGTATGGACGAGGGTGTTACAGTGAGCCCTGAGCTTCAGAACTCTGCTGACGATCTGCATCACCTCCGAGGCGCTAAACACCGGCCTGAAAAAGGTTTAAAATAATTATACAATAAACATGCACTTTAGCTTGTATTTATTATTTTTCCTACCAGTTCTATCAAATGATTTATATATTGTTTGGTTTTATTGCATGTTTGGTTCATTTCAGAAACAACTGGCAGACAAAATTAGTGCTAGTGTGGCGAAGACAGTCGAACACTGAATAGCGGAAGATCGAGACATCTCTCACACTGGGTGGCCTGGAACGCAACTCGAAATGAATGCTAATGTTGCTCTATGTCTGATGGATGCTTGCTTACCAGTTTAACATAACATAAATGTTGATGATTCTATAACTGGTCTGAAAATCATAATGTTGTATTATTTCCTTATGTATTTGTTTATCTCGTTAAATGATAAACTAACTTTAGGTATCTGCAGCTCGGTGCTGGGTATCGTACAGTTCTTTGCTCTGCTTGCTTAAATTAGAGAACATTATTATTAGTGAGGCTTAACAAGTGCTGCTCCCAGGAAAAACCCTTCATAATAAAAGCCATTTTGCACACAGTTACCTCAGCTCTGGGTGTACTCACTCAGATGTGAGGGAGGTGACCTGGCTGGTACCAGAGGACGTGGTGATGACATCCCTTTGCTGGCTGACAGCGTTCCCCTGCTCATCTCTGGCCAGCAGGTCAAACACTTCATTGTTGTACACCTCCATCACTGACACCTCCACTGTATGGCTCTCTGCAGGCTTCTCAGAGATCAGCCTGGGTCACACACGTTGGAATTAGACACACAACAATAGACAGGTGAAGAGGATAGAGGGGCAAAGTTCAAGGCAATCGTAGCATTTGTCAGTTCACAGAGCATAATGGCAAAACTGCATTTATTTATAATAGATCACATATGGGGTTTTTACCTCTGATATTCAGCAAATTAAAGATAAACACAAAGCACACAGGTATACTTTCATCTTGCAAAATGATTGCATAAAGTTAATTTTACAAAACTAATATGAATAATCAGGCCTCTCTCTCTCTCACCGAAACAGCTCAGCAGCGGCTTTAGGGATAATACCCTGCTGTGCCTCCTGCTTCGTGCCTGAGTGCTCTCCCAGAGGCTGGGATCCTATCATGGTGTGTGTCTTCCCACTGCCTGTCTGTCCATATGCCATGATACATACATTATATCTGCAGGGAAGGAAGAGCGATGACATTCAATTAACGCCGATGTCATGATTTGCCATTTGATGCACATTTTATTCGGTTTATTGATAATATCCTTTTTTGTAATGTTTCACATTTACCCGTCCAGCAGAGATGTGAGGAGTGGCTTGATGTCCTCAAACACATCATCTTGGGAATCTTCTGGTCCATGCACCCTGAAAGAGACAAGTACATCTTTACATTTAACGATTTGGGCTTTTCTCCCGAGTTACTTTGGAAACACATACACACGTACATGAACACGGGGTTCACTGCTTTGCTCAAGGACACTATTTCACGAGGAGCTAGGGATTGAAGTGCCAACTCTGTGATTGCTGGGTAACCTTCAGTATTCTAAGTGACTAAACCACATACAATAATGTTTGGTTGTACCTTTCAAACTCAAATATCTTGTTTTGCACTGGCATCCCTGTCTTCAAGCAATTTACCACCACTGTGTCCTTAAACCAACAAATGAATAACACAACGATTTCAGCTCACTGTGTCAGACAATCAGAGCCAAATTACACAAATTAATTCTAAGAGTCTCCGAAACTCACATCACTGATTGCATAGACCACTTCTTCTGACGGTGCAGGCCTAGGAGAGAAACGCATATCAACTGCAACATCTCAAATATCAACTGTCATATAAAGTTTTATGTTGCTGGGGATGTTTGAATGACCTACCCTGGCCCAGAAAACTGGATATTGTCAATAGGCAGAACTGGACGCACCCTGCAGTGAACCCGAATGTTTCCTCTCAACTCCTGTAGGAAAACAGAGACAAATAAAATCAAGTAGTGTTTATAAAACTACTGTACAACCAATAACCTGTGTCCTCACCACTAAGGTGTTGTGCAGTTCTTTTCTCCTCTGCCTCTCTGCCCTGCACCTCTCCTTCTCCTCCTCCAGAGAGTGCTCCAGTGCTTCCACACGAGCCTGCAAATCTGGACAGAGAAAGCAGGAAATAGGTTGAGGACAATATTTGAACAAAGGTATCCTGGGGTCTCACATTTTCTATCACCAAGGTATTGTTGTGTTCAATTTAAAATGCCAGACAGGATTTGATCAGGTGCAGTAGTTGAAGCTCAAGCTGTCCAAAAATAGGAAACATTTAATTGAATGAAACTGTCAGTAGCCAGAGACATCTGTACACTGGGGCTATTTTCTAAAGACAGGCTAAGTCTTTAATCCATGAGCACACAAGTACACACTTCTGGCACCACACACTTCCATTCAGACAGAGCACGGGTCATTCAGGAATAGATCGAGCTGATTATGAATACATCTAAATAGAGAGTGACAAGATTACATGAAATTTATTGATTAGAAGCAAATTATTCTCAAACAAAATACACTTAATAGTAACAAGGGCAGGTAGAGTGAAGGCTGAGTGGGATGGACTGATCCTGAGCCTTATGCTATTAGTTTAAACTGCATATTGTAACTTTAACTTGCTATGGAGATTTGTAATTTTAATGTTTATTCTTGGGCATAGCCTCAGCAGACTTACTTTAATTATTACAACAAGAACATAACACATTTCTGGAACGTGTTGCTTCCAAAAATCATACGTTTCTCTGTGAGATTATTCATCTCTAAGAACAGGATTGTTCTTAAGACGGACAAAAGACTGTTTTCCCAACATTTTGGAAATAATGCTCATTATACAGAATTTAAGAAGGATTTTCATAAACACAGAGCAGAGTTAACTAAATTAGCATACGTTAGCACAGGTTACAATTCCGAGATCCGTTTCCACCGCTCGTCAGAGCAGTGACATCCAGCTAAATCGCTGGTCAGTCAACAACAGAACTGCTGACCTTGGTCAACCCCAAAGGGGAGGGGGTGAGAGATGAGAGCGGAGGAACAGTGTGAGAGGATTAACAGCAAACACACCCTGCATGAGATCCAGCCAGCACGTAACCTGTAAGCCACTTCAGAAATATACAAACACACCGGAGCGGAAAGACTAACAGAAATGTTCATGGAAGTGAAAGATAGAAAATGTGAAATCAGAGGGAGGGAAAAAAAGAAAATATACTCTTCACATACCGTCTCATCTATGACAATATGCCTCTTCTGTTTACAGTTCAATAACGTGTTTGTCAAACCTATTAGGGGCTTAATAATTTAGTCAAAACTGTTTCAGCACTGATCCAGCACTTGACTTGTTAAAATTTAAAACCATGGCTACGTTTCAGGGCAGAGTTTAAATACCTTAAAGTGTTGCTTCTCTAGTGGCTGCCTGCTCACGTCCACATGATGTGCTGCCAATATTCATATTTTCTGACTACCAACAGACCAACTGCCAAGATGGTGCTGAGCAATACTTAAACTCCAACTTTAATAGAGTCTTTAAAAACCTAATCTATGGATGTCTAACTAAATATTAAGTTTGTGGTAAACACATGCAGGTACTTACCGTGAACCTCATCTCCATTGTGATCTCTGAGTGTGAGGCTGGCTTGATCTACCTTCTTCAGTAGCTGCTTGCTCTGCTCTTCCAGCTCATTGGCAAAGCTCACATACACTGCAAACACCTCACTCAGGTCCTGCTTCAGAGCCTGTCACAAACACAAGTGACCCATGTGTAGACTGTGTGTCTCTTGTGTATTTTTGTTTTTTCATAAAACCTTCATTTCAGCATGACATAAAAACTCATAACTACAATGCACACACATAATCATCTGAGTGTATCTGTACCTGGACTTCAGACAGGAGTTTTGTGAGGGCAGACTGGGTTATCTTCTCAGCATTTCTATGGTGCTGATGATGGGCGAGGGCCTTGGTCTTTTCTTCATGGCCTAGATGCAGTTTCCCCAGACACTTGGAAGGGTATAACATACACATACTTATTCTGCACAACTGTCCTAATTTATTCATACTATGTCAAGCTACTGTATGAACACGAGCTAAAATAAAAATATCTAAACTGTATTATGTGAAAGTTAAGTTCAAAAGTAATTTTTGTATACAATTCAGTTTTTAAAACACTGGCTGCTGAATAGTAAAGAGCACAGACAAAAAAACACAACTATCACAACCAGGTTTGTTCGAGTATCAAACACACACTAGAATTCTACAGGGTGTATCCCAAAAGCTTCTGAATACAACTGATTAATCAGTAATTGTGCTAGTTGTATTTGTGCTAGTCAACTTTAATATATATCCTTTTTGAACAGTCAGAATGAATGAATAATTAACAATTATAATAATGAAGTTAAAACCAACAGCGCTGTACAGTTATAGATTACTTGGATGTTTAAAAACATAATCCTATCTACATTTTACAGACTACACAACACATCTTTTAGGCAGGTATTTTGTATTTGTAGCGGACAAAACAAAGCTGCCCAATGTCATAGAATTTGAGCCGAACTGTCGACAAGCCCAGTCATGTCAGCAACATTACTGGTGTTCCACACAGGCATCCAAAGCAACTTTTCATTTCATATTCTTCCACATACAAACTAATATCAACTTCAGCCATGTGGAAAATGAAAGGCACCTCCACACTTTTTCTCTGATAAATGGTAAAAATCAAATGTCCCTTCACAATGAGTTTAAGGGAATAGACTGGAAAGATGTGGAATTCCAACAAGTCAATATAAGGTTGTACGTGCAGTAATGAATGGCAAAAATCTTCTTACCTCTGCAAGTCTTAAATGAAGAATAGCATTCTCTGTCTCCAGCTCCAGTAACCGCTCTTCTTTACTCTGAAAACACAGTCAAACATGTCTCCAGTTTATGTGACAAATGTTTTTGGCATTAGCCTATTTTTAAATTGTTAAATAACACTGGACTTATTAAAACTTACCCTGAGCTTGTGCTCTAACAGATGCACCTGATGTGCGAATATTTGGTCCCTGTTAATAAAAAGAGGCATTTTTACTTGAAACAAAGCAGCAGACAGGAGATCGGGCAGCCTCGGGTTTTGCCTTCCCATCTGATCAAACCGAATCCTCCCAGGTCACGTAGTTAATCGGATTAATGACGGTCAGCAACAACTTCCTCAACTCTGCTCACCTGCTTGTGTGTTTGCCAGGTGAACGAGATGACGACAAAAAAAAAAAACGTCAAGCCGGGATCATTTGCTGTAAACCTGAAGCCCAGAAATCAGATCCATCTGCGTGTTTGTTTGCTGTGATTGCATATGTTTCAATATGAACAGATTTTAAATTGGTACAACAGGAAACGACGTCACGACGCAGTTAAGGACTAAAAATAGCCGACTAACACACAGGGGGCGCTACAACCCGAGGGAAAGGAAGAACCACACTTTACGACAACGAAGAAGAAGAAGAAGAAGAAGAAGAAGAAGTAGTCTACTTCCGCACAGTCGTCTACTGATCCCAGTGTCTGGACTGTCAACGCTAACGTTTGGTTTTGAAATGGCTAAACAGAAAGATAAAAGGCGGGAGAAGATCAGTGTCGCCACAGAGGTAAGATGTCAAGACGCTTCCTGCTGGCTTTAGCTAGTGTCATTAGCTCTCTCTGATGAATTCAGTGTCCCGGGTGACTGCGGGTTTGGTGGAAGTGTGTTAACTGAATGGAATTAGCATTAGCCGTGTGTGTGTTTCTGCTGCTAACACTGTGTGTTGCTGTAGATCGACCGTTTAGAGGAGCGGAGGGCGCGTTGCCAGGACAACCTGGAGAGGGCGGAGTTCCGGAGCCGGAAGGAGAAGCTCTCTGAGCAGCAGAGGTGATGGACGCGCACGCTGTGAACGCGCGTTTTGCTTACAATCAATTTTCATACTTAGAACAGTTATGATTAGTTAATAAGTGGTGGCAGTCCGCCTGCTCGTGCAGGCACGGCACGTAGGAGTTTATTCTGCCGAAAATGTGGCTTCAGCAACAAGAAGGACGAATTGCTCAGAGAAAACAGCAAGTGACTAAAAGTGATGTATAGTATTGAGAAATTAGATTGATTTGGCTCACTAAATTAAATTAATAACGATTGAAGCTTCATGGTTTCTGATAATCATTGTCATACAAATGACTCTTGATTTTGTTCCCCGCTGCCGCTTATGTTTTTTGATAGTGTGTGTGAACAGGAGAAATGTTGATGGTAGTAAAACTGGTTTATTGTTTGCATAGGTGTACAATATTGTTTTAAGTTCTAAATAAACTATTATGCATCTCTGAATCTCTCGTAGCTTACGCGATAAAAGGTATGGAATGAATCCTAAATGTGCTTTTTGTCTTTTCTTCCATTCCACAGGCAGGAACTAGAAGATGAAATGACAATCATGAATGAAAGAGTGCAGAAGCTAGGTGAGCCTACAGATATGCACTTTTGCACACTTTTCCATTTAAAAAATATTTTGCTTATATATAGAAAGTGCGGCTGATAACATAATAATTCCCATCATAAACATTCACTGTCAGTTTAAAACCAAATAATTTCAGGGCCACAACCACTGTCATCATAACTGATAGTAGTAGTAGTAGTAATCTCCTTTACATTATTATAGCCTAATGCGCAGTAATGTAAAGGAGATAAATTTGTTGTGATTAATCCAAATTAATTTCAAATTAATCAGCAGCTATTCTAATAATCACATTTTTTAAAACAAGAAAAATTGGCAGGCATGTGTGCATTTCACATCTGATACAAATTGGTGGCACCTGGAACTAAACATTAACGTCTGCTCCGTTTTTTTTTGTGGTTTTTAGACAAGGAGCTTGAGATCTTAAGAGGGGAGAATCGGAAGAACATGCTGCTCTCGGTCGCTCTGCTTGCTATCAGTGCACTCTTCTACTACATGTTTTTCTACAATGAGGAGGACTCATGACACCACGTTATCTCAAAGGGACCTGCTGCTCTTCAAAGAGAAAAACAATTGGATTCATGGAAAAGAACTGTTCAGCTGTTTTGATGAAATACCTCAGCTTTGCCACCAGATGGCAACATTAGATCTTCCTTCCACCTGCTCAGCATGTTGGTCTTCTGCACACACCAAATCGTAACCACAGCTCAACCAACTGTGAAGTTGGTCTTAACAATGACTTAATGCCAGCCTGTTAGTTCCACCTTATTGATTTCTCTATCACTACAGTTAAGTCAGTTCTCTTCCAGTGTTTTGATGATATTTGGATAGTCATAGATGGTTGTCAGGTAACAAAAGGTGAATATTTATCACTGTATGTGTTGGTTATTCCATCATGACATCTGTACACGACTGCAGGCGACAGCAAATTGTGTCACTTGGAACACATCATATACACAGGACCTGAAGAATGTATCTTGTATGTCTTCTTTTATGATAAACTGTTGCTGCCAATGAAATGTCTTTTTGTTTTAAAAGGAGTACGATGCCAAATATGTTTACAAGTATCTTGCTTGTAATACAGTTATAACAAATGAAGTGTGGAAATTGGGTTTCATCTTTATAATTGTTTGTCTGTTATTTGGTTTTTCTGTGTAGGTTTTTTCATGAATATTTTACATACTGTTAATGTTGAAAGCACATTGTTGCTGCCTGAAGTGTATAGATATCTGCAATACATTTTTTAAAAATACAATATGCATTTCTAAAAATTTGTTGGTAGAGTTCACTAGATGTCTCCCAACTTTTAACGGAATGTTAAACTTGCCTCAATTGCATGAGTCATTTCAGAACAAAGCATAAACACACTTAACTGTTGTGGGGCAACACATTATTGTATCCCAGATCTTAGTGGAATCTCATCAGGTAGGTCATTGTTTGACACTTGAGACATATAAGGACAGGAAGCAGTGACACAGTCCTGGATCAGCGCAGTCTGAGGAGACGGCTGTTTTGAGAGCATAAAAAATAAAACATTGGTATTGATTCTCATTGCTTTGTCTATAATGACTGTCCTGAAGACTTTGAATCATTAAACATGTTCCCATTTAGGACAAGAATAACTCAATACCTATAATCGTGGCCATGTTGCCTTCAGCTGTGGTAGATTCTTCTAGTCGAACTGAAATGCAATTACAGGCAAAGAAATGTATAAACTTAGTAAATCAATGCATTTTGTTCTGTTGTGTGCTAATAGTCTAGCCTGAGAAACATTTTCTTGATTGTTCCCTCGCCAAACACTTGACTGGACTGATTCCTTTCCATTAGCTATCTGCTTATTTTAATCATTCATTTTAGTCACCAGGCGTGACCTTACCTTCCTTTGTCATAATTAAATTTAAGGCTAGCAGTATTCCTTATCCACATTTTCTCAGGCTTCTTATGGCAAACAGCCCCCTGCACAGTGGTTCCTACTGAAAATCACACAATACATGTTAGCGGGCAGAGTGTAATGCTATTATGAATAAAAAATAAGAGAAAATACACAGCCAACAGTAATTTAATTAATACAGTATCAGATTCTTTATTTTTGATGCACAAGAGGTGATTTTGGTGCTGGGAAATCCAGTCAAATAAACAACCGGTCAGCTCAGCAAATAATTGTGTGCCCTCCCTCCTACACACTCTATTATCACCAACCATGCATGTCACGCCTACACACACTCCCTCTCTCATCCCCAGATAGAACAAGTGTAAACAAACCCATTATGCAACACTTCTGTGGGATTTAAATAATGATTATTGGCACGGAATAAGTTTGAATATATGTTTTTGTTCAATTATTTAATTAGTGACACTGCTGTTAAGTTATTTAGTTTTTTCGTGGTTTGGGTAGGTTTTTATATTTATCTGTAAAATAATACAAATTCTTTCGCTTTACTGCGGCCCAGTTGGATCCTGACCTTGTGTGCAGTTTTGCTTTTCAAGATAGTGTGTGTTAAGTGGCCTCAAGTTATGAACGTACATGACTTACATAAAACAGATATATATATTAAAATAAAGAACAGGTCTGCCTGAGCACAAAATGCCAGATGTCGCTTTGTTTGGTACTTAAGAAGAACGATGTTGAAGCTCACCCACTGCAGGTGGAGGTTCAGTGTCAAACGTCACTATGTTATGTAAGTTTGTAAAAAGTTGTTTGGTCATCTGAACTGAACTTTCTTGGTGGCCATTCACCCAAGTCAAAAAGGCCAAAATATATGTCATTACAAAAGTAATATCAGTATAAATTTGGACAAATGGCCATATACTGTATATTAGGAAGGAAAGTGTTCATTTTCAGTGTTATTATTACATGATTGTTGTGTAAGCAGCATCTTATTCGTAGGTATTTGTAGAGTAAAATCTATAATAATTTATCATATTTACAAACTGATCTTTGTATCTTTGTTTAACTGTATCTGCCATACTAATATAGTGGAGTAAAAAGTGCAATGTAGTAGAGGAGAAATGTAAAGATGAGAGGTTTAAACAGAGGTGTTTTCTGCAATGCGTTGCTTTTTCAACCTGCTAGGGGCATATGCAGGGATAGGCAGCCCATAATTATTTAAAAGCCGAACAAATCAGTTTTGCCCATCTGAATTTTTGAACCTAAGTCACTGCTGCTTCTGGGCTGTTTCTACATTTACCGAGCATTTTATACAGTGTTCTGGTCCTGGGTGATGTGACATGGATATAAATAAAAAAGCTTAAGCTTATTTCCGTGACACTGCCAGCATTAAAAGCAGTTAATAGAAGCTAAGTCATCATGCTTAGATACTGATGCAAGGCATTGTCTTGACTCCTAAGGCTGGTCCTGACTGAATTGATCAGCAATCAACATCTAATTTCTACATTAGTCACCATCTCTGCAGCCACAGTGATGACATTCCTCTTAATGACTAAATAGGAGTATCTCTTAAAAAGAAGATGAGAGCAGAGTCAAGTGGATGGGCAGGAACAGGAGGAGAGTCAGGGATATAATTCACTACAGAAGTGGCTCTCAGGTGTCAAACAGCCAGATTATGAAAGTTGTGCTACTCCGTACTGTCCTGCCTGGAGCTGGAAGGTTCAGTGAGTTACTGTGAAAAGACCATCGGACAAGGTGAGACTAGGTAATGAGGCTGAATGAAGCTGTGTTAAATGGAGACCCAGGCCTGTGCAAGTATCAGACAGTATGTTACCCGTCTTCTGCTGCGTTCAGTTCTTCACCACAGAAAACTGACACTTTCAGCTTCAGCGGTTTTACCTGCCATCTCAACCGTCTTATTATCTTACCGGTCAATATGACCTGTTGCGTGTGGGGAAGTTATGAATACATTTTATTCTGCATGATACTTAGTCTCGCCGCCGGAAAATGCTGTAATGAAGGTGTTTAAGAAATTCATATGAAAACATAGCTGAGCCCCCCAGCATGTATAAATGATTGAGATAGCGTTTTTGTCTATTTGATTTAGTCATATGGCTGAGAAGGGTCAATAATTAGCCACTTCCAACTGCGATTATCTTAGCACACAGTTTTAAACACGTGTTTAAGTCTGAGAAATAAGTCAAATCCTGCAGGGACCCTTCATAAGGACGAGGAGTTAATCCAATTTTTGACTTCAGCACTCAGGTGCATGGGTTAAATTTTCTTTTCACTAAGAAAATCACCTTCAGCTCATCGAATGCACACAGTAATATTCCCCACTGAAAAGAACAATGTAATCAGACATGAATGTTTATCTGCCCCAAAACTATAATCACTCTGAAACGTGGTTAAATCATAACTTAGACATTACACACACACACACATATATAAATCGGCCAATCTGCTTTTCGCAGTGTATAAATACGTCTGCTGTAATACACTCAATCTAGGTGGAACGTTCTGTTTTGTCGTGTGCTGTGTAACTTCAAAAATAAACACAATTATGTTTGGTAGGTACAAAGCTAAAACGTAACCCTTATTAAGATCATTGTACCGGAAAAATGTCCCTCATATACAATCATCGTGTTCTACTCATAAGACAGGGGGAGCGGAGTCCCCTGAGTAAAGTTTGAGGCTGGTTTCTAAACACACGCACACACACGCACACACACGCACAGCGTGGATGGAGCATAAACAGTACTGTACACAATACAGACTGCATGCAGACATCACAAATACACCCACTCACACTCTGCTAAGATACCCAGGTAGGAGAAAGGCTGCTAACAAGCACACTCATGCAGTACAGCCCACGTGCGCACACACACACACACACACACACACACACACACTGGTGTTTGAACAGGCCACAGGCAGACAGACGAATGCAAATGACTATAGCTGTTGTTTCAAAGCAGATTTTATGCAACTGATGTGGGATTGTCTCTGCTTTTCCAGGAGATAAAGCATGTGTTTGGGTGTGCGGTCATCCTGCTGAAACCTCAGTGTCTAATAATCAGCACGTAGGCGCAGTTCCTGGGCACTGCTGTGTTTTCTATGGGGAGCGAGATCAGAAACGCCACTACTTGTTTGTGTGTGTCTGTTTCGCTGCCACTTGTATCTCCGACGCTCCTTTACTTTCACATGAATATGAAATGAAAAATGAGGAGGGAAGCAAAACCCGGCGTTTTGTTTGATTACACAATCAATAACACAAAAAACCTTTTCCATCGAGTTAATGGCCAAGTCAGTAATAGAAACTAGCCTATGGAGAGCACTTTCTACACCACTATAATTAATGTTATTAATGAGAGAATTATTCAACTGTGTACTTTGATAATTGCCTGGAAAGCTGCTCAGGTCTGCACTGATCAAGAATTACATAATTCAGACACTGCTACCAGCCCCTATTTAGTCTAATGGATGTAATATCAAAGCAAAGGTCCAGGGGTGAATTTTGTTGATGTTAGTTTTAACCTCGGCATCAATATTCCATTTTGCTGCTGCGAAGATGTGACACAGACATGTGAATGTATTTCTTGTAAAGAAATAAGCTGTTATTGCTTGGACGTTCAAATTGCAATATGATATGCTGCAGAAATTTAAAGAAATGCTACTGAGACTGATCTCTAGCAATGCCAACAGAGACAAGATATGAAGTCCAATACATAGATACAAGGCAAGACGCCAGAAGCTGCTGTACGTCTTACTTTCTCTGCAGTTATGTTGCTGTGGGCTTTGCACACACAGAAGCTGGAGGTGTGACTTTGCACGGTAACCAGAAGAGAAACCCCTGCTGAGTCCTGTGTGCAAGCTCCAAAATGCACCCTGCAGTGTCTGCAGCGCAAACGTTATTCTCCTGGATCCTTCTCCGATGGGATAACACTGAGGATATCGCGGAGGATTTAAAGCTACTCCATGCAACTTTTAGGAGCCCTGTTACTGCATCACACAAGAGAAGGCCCCAGTGCTGCTCTGTGTCTCCGTCAAAAATGCACTGGAATTCTGAAATTCTCCTGACTCTGTCTGGAGGGGGTGTATGTTAGAACACAAATGAGTATCTAGACTTTATCCGTCAAGCCCCCTACTACAACGTCCATATTATGTGCCCGTTGCTCTGTCTCGTCGGGAGGATTTAAAGAGGGCAAATGGGTGTGTCGATCGTGTTTTATCACTCGATGGAACCTTTTTATTAGATGCACGACTCCAACGTGCTGTAAACACAGTATTCTATCATGTTGTGCCTCCTGTGTTTGGTGATCTGCAATCGAGCCGTTTCACACGTGAGGACACTTCTGACTCATCAGTCTCCTGCTACTCTGGACAATGTCCAAGGCTGATTTCTCCTGATGCCGTCTGGAGGCCAGATGTGAAACAGGCTTTTGACAGATTTGAAGACTTACATACTGTAGGTTTAAGTGTCTTTCATTTCTCTTATGAAGATTATGAGGTATGATTGAATGATTATGAAAAAGCTACAAAATATACACACAACATGGTTTTTGTGTCAAACTAAGTTGCAACTAAACCAAAATTGTCCTGCAACTAGCTTGTTAAGTTTTGTATGAGTGCAGAGCTCTTCCTCTTCTGCTTCTACTACTGTGTGACCATGAAGTAGAGTGCTGCTGTGGGAAACACATTTCTATTTATTGACTTTACCACAAAAAAAATCTTGTGTTGTGATGAAAGAAGTAATTGTAAGGTGAAAACACACACACACACACAGACACAAAACACTTTTTAGTCAACCAGGTTGTGAAAGGCACGGACAATTCTGATTGAAACACAAAGCTTTACTCCTTGAATGCACAGATGTACATGTGACATCCTGAACACTGGACACAGTGAACTGTAGCTTTCTGCAAAACCTTAATGGAACGAGTCCTGTGTAAAAACAGGTGGTGAGAGCCCACCTGAAGGGCAGGAAGACCACAAACACACTCCACTTACGTCCTTGATTACATTTAGAAACCATTGCACTTCTATATAGATGGTTTTTTTTGAGCAACTTCCACATTTACATAGTCTTTGACTTTTTGCTTGTCATATGTTTGTGTTTAGTTTTTGTCCATATTTTGTTGTGTTTTACCAACAAATAGGTTTTAGTGTATGCATATTAAAAACCACTAGAGACAAGCATCAAGTACATGGAAATATATCTGACCAGTAAAGCCGTTTCTGAATCTAAAACCCCAGTCCAGATGGCCATGGTGCACCAACACTTTTAATTCATTTTTTCAACAGAAAATTCCAAAAGTTGTGTTTTTGCACTCCCTAAAAATCAAAGGAACAAACACACATATCTGATCACCCTCTGGTCTACAAGTGTCCTTGTGTCTGATGCTCTTAACCAGCTAAAAGTTACAACAGCCCGGCAGATGAAGTACTGCCACATTTCTGTCAGAATCTTCCCTGCACATCTGACTTACTTGTTATCGTCTGTCCTCTCACCCCATCACACACACATACACGTGCCAGTGGCGGCTTTACTCCAGACCGCACACCACTTCTCATTTCCTGCACTCACGCAGTAGAGTGCATCATATCTTATCACTGCAACCATATGTCAAGGCGAGTGAGGAGTTTTACAGACCGAAAAAAAGAAGAAGCTAATTTTACTTAATAGCTGGGCACGCAGTACATCAGGTTTTATTTTACCCGCTTACGCTAAAAGTGAGGTAATTAAAGCTGTGAAGCACATTTATTCAGATGGCACATGTTTTCACACGTTTGTGGTATCTCCCTAGATCTGCACACACACACACACGCACACACGCACTGAGCAAACAGGATTCAACTGTGTCTGGGTGTAAATTGAAGCTATTTTGCCGGGTCAATGTGCCATTAGTCTCTTCAAATAGACCCACCTGCGCTCTGGAGGAAGAGGCTGGAACAAGGTGGTGAGGATGTAAAAAAACAAAAACAAGTCAGGTTTAATACAAGAATCCCTGCTGAAGAAGGATGCTACAGTGACGGAGCCGCAGCTGGATTTTTATCTCTTTATTCCTTGTAGAAAATGTACATCAAAGACAATACAATACAAAATAGAAAAATGGCACACAGTACTCACGAGTTCAAACGTTTTCAACACAGTAAGCAATACTGCTTTGGCATTTCAAAAAAACATTGAATAAAGTGCAAGATTTTCCATTCCTTTTCTCAGTTAGGTACATTCACAGGTTTGTTTTGTCTTTTTCACAGAAGTTTCTTGTTCACAGCATGTCCAAAATCTCATCCTAATTCGTGTTGAGACATATTAAAGTGCAGAAACAGTATGCATGAGAGACACATGTCCGGCATCACACCCCCTCCGTGTGTTTGTAGAGCATTCACTGCCACCTGTAAGCAGATTGTCGATGGTCGTAGGATGGTTTGACTTTTTGCTTTCTGTTTTATCACACCCACACACACACACACACCCACCCACACCCACGCACCAAGATCCCTAGCACCTTGTTAGACTTCACTTGGAGACCTGGACCGGTAGGCCCCATTGGCCTGAAAGCAGCCACACAGAAGCATGTAGATGGAGCGCTGGATCTCTGCATTTCTGTAGGCGTAGATTATAGGGTTGATCATGGAATTGTAAGTGGCGGGCAGCAGCGTAGCGTAGGTGTACACTGGTGGATACTCCTGCTCGCCTACCAGGCAGTAGATGGCGAAGGGTAGCCAGCTGGCCCCAAATGTCCCGAGGATGATGGCAAGAGTCGACACCCCTTTCTTGGTCGCAACATAATGCGAGGTGGCAAAAAAGTGCTGCTGCAGGGCGATCTGGTGGGCGTGGTGGCACACAATCTTGCAGATTTTGAAGTAGAGGGTGAGCATGAGCACAAAGATGGCGAAGAAGGACGTGGCCAGGAGCGTGACGTTGCTCCTCGTCAGAGGGCGGACAATGCTGCAGGAGGCCGGCTCGTCCAGGCAGTTCCAGCCAAGCACCGGCAGCAAGCCCAGGAACAACGACACCCCCCACGTCCCCAGTAACATCAGATGCACGTACTGCAGTGTCTTTTCTGAGAAGTACGTCAGGGCGTTGTAGAGGGAGAGGTAACGGTCCACGGTTATAGCTAAGAGGCTGCTGATGGACGCAGTGAAGGAGGCCACCAGGAAGCCGACAGTGATGAGGCTGATAGTCTCAGAGGAGATCACGTACTGAAACACAAAGTTCAGGATTAATCCCATGCCTGCCAGCAGGTCTGCCGTGGC